>OY776296.1:1495868-2788743 GCA_963675345.1 Trididemnum clinides | reverse complement strand
TTAACACTGAATAAACTCTTATGCACTACCGGTTTTGAGCCACTTTATTTGTTGTATCGACAAAATTTTTTTTCCATTTTCGGGGGGCAAGAAAAACATAAATAGTAATATTTTTGTATTGAAATATCACAAATACACAAGTGACCACTCAAAATGTTAGTACTGGAGAGCTTTACAATATAAGTTTTGATTTGTGCAAATTTGATCAAAAGTGTGTCAACAGGGGCTATTGTGTAATCACCAGTTGCAACCACCGCTGGAAAGCTTGGCACGCAGTTTCTGTTTATGACAGTTAAACATACAATGGAGTGTGATTACATTAAAGCAAAATCTTCACTGTAATACTTTGTGTTGAAATTTACCAAGCTTGTTAATTTTCGTTTTTCTACTTTTTACTTGGCAACCATTCCACGTGCTATTTTGTTTTTCTTTGTCTCGTCTTAATCGAAGTGGTGTTTAGCAGGCTAGTGCAATTGTAAACGATTGCCAGGTTCAGTTAAGTTCGCAGTGATTGAAAGTCATTTTAAGTGATTTTGTTAGATTTTGGACGACTAACTGAGTTTTTCTAGATGAACAAGATTAAAACTTAAAGGTAATTCAACACCGTAAATATTGCTTCTTAACGTCCTAAACATTTACAACAAATTACTGAAGTTATATTTGAAGCTTACCAAGGACTTTGTGAGATTAGTTTTTGAATAATTCTGTTCTCAAGTTTACCTTACGCATTTCTGAGCTACTAGCGCATTGTTTTTAGTTTCAGATTTTGCTTCTTGCTTTTGCTTCACTGAAAGTTCCACGTCACCGATCCGTTTATTGAGTGCTTTCCGAATAAAATTTAATGACATCTGAAGTGTTACGATTTAAATTTTGACGATTTGACGTTTCTGAATCTAATGCTTTAGTTCCCTATTTGAAGTTTGAGGTAAGACTTTCCGTAGAGTCGCATAATAAGTCTTGTTATCAACTAGAAAGATTTGCTGAAATTTTGAAGTTATCTAATACTTCGGCTTTATTCGAAAGCTTATTTGAAGTCCTATTATTTTGAGAGCATGAAAGATTTTATGAATTTATGAGTTACAACAGAGTTTCTCTTTTTCAGCTAATCAAAGATGCCAAAGAGAAAGACTAGGACAGAGAGCAACGGTGCCAGCAAACGCCCTTCAAGCAATTGCATTATCCACGTCAAAACATCCAACCTCTCCGATTTTGTTCGTCTGTCAGATCTTGAGAACCCTCAGAAAAGATTTCAAAAGATTTGTGAAATACGGGATAAACGTTTAAAGGAACAACTTGGTTCTTCTAGAAGAATGCAAGATGTCAGTGAACAGATTCCGCCAGAGTTTGGTGATAATGATGGCTATCATAGGAGCTGCTATCAGCGGTTCACGATGAACATAAGTCGTCTCAAAGTAACTTCTAAGCCTAGAAAAAAACAAAAAGAGAGGATGCCAAGACGAGGTTCTATTGAGGGTAAAGACAAAACTCTCTTTCAACCAAATTGCGTATTTTGCAAACGTTATGGCCAAATTGGGGTCAAAAAACAAAATGTATGGACATCAGAACGTTTGACGAACTTTGAACGTGAAGGTGGTCCCACCATTATCAAAATAGCGGAAAAAAAAGGCGATGAAGAACTTTTAACTCGCATTCGTGGTGAAGATCTTTTTGCAAGGGAGGCTAAATATCATATCACTTTCCGAATGAGGTACTCTGTTCCAACAAAATGGCAAAGTGACAATATTCTGTCCAAGCAGCATCAAAGTGAAAAGGAGGAAGTCCATGCTGTTTGTTTTGCTAAACTTTGTGAAATGATTGACAGAGAAATAATTATCGGTAAAAAGGTCATGAAAATGACAGATCTCCGTAGTTTGTACTGTGCATATCTGTCAGAAACATCATTTGCAAACCCTAATTACAGGTCAGAGAAGATCAAATCAATATTAAATAGCCACGAGGTCTACAGCAACAAACTCTGTTTTATTAGCCTTGGTAAAATCCAGGGTCAATATCAGTCAGATCTTGTTTTTAGTAACGAAACTGATCTTTCAGAAGCTGTTAAGCATGGGTATCTATTGGAATGTTCAGATAAGATTTAGGATGTAGCCATCCTTCTGCACAAAATGATCAAAAATGCATTTGAAAAAGCGGAAAAATTACTTTGGCCACTAACTGCATTGTGCCTAACAACTGAAAACCCTGCCCCAAACAATTTGTAACGCTTCTTGCGCATTCTCATCAGTGGGAAAGCTGAGAGATCAGAATCAGAAAAAATAAAACTTCTCGTTTCATCCATCGCTCAGGACTTGTGTCGGGCAGCAACTAAAGGCCAGTGGAAACTATCAAAACACATTCTGGTTTGCACGACTTTACGCCACCTTTTCCGGAGTGCCAAGAGGAGCGTATTAATGAACAAATTAGGTCATTCAGAGAGTTACTCTTTTTCATTAGAACTTGAAACCGCACTTGAAGAGGCTCATACTATACTAACACCCCAAACAATACGAAATTCTCATTGCCCATCATTATTTCACAGCGACTTCGATAATTTTGATCAGTTTGTCAATGACCTTTCTGGTGCAGGTTTGATTCACACCTGCCACGGGATAATGTTACAAAATATTCCCTGCGAGCCTACTGCTGATGAGAACAAGACAGATAGTCAGGCAGAAAATCTGCTATCTCTGCCAAGGACAGGGGCAGGCTTTCTGAAATCCTTGGCAAATGATACCCTACCTCCATGCTATATGAATAAGAGGGACAGCCCAAAAATGACGATTTTTCACTTAACATTGGTAGAATATGAAGATGCTCTGTCAAAGTTGATGTTGATGTATCTTCTGTGGTGTATCTGCCGATTGCATAGCAGCACTGTATCTCAGCGTGTACTTGGGTGGGCAGGCTTCGTATCTGAGACCGGTCAAGTTCCAAAGTGCCTTACCACATAGACTATTATCCAATCATTAATGATCCTATAACAGACTACTCCACGGTACAAGAGTGCCTTAGTGTATCAAAAAATGCATCGCGAGAGGTCGGTCAGAAGTACGCCGTCACAACATTTGACTTAGGCGTGTGCATGAAGGCTAACCCTATTATTTGGAAGAATCCAGAACTCTATGATGATCACATTGTAATGATAGGATCCTTTCACTTGATCTGTGCATACCTAAAAATGATTGGTAAAAAAATGAATGAGTCCGGATTAGCTGATGTGCTGTTGGAAGCGGGGGTTATGTCTGTTGGTTCCATAAATGATGTGATGTCCGGCAAAAACTACAGTCGTGCAATAAATTGCCACAAGGTCATGGCTGAAAGCCTGGAAAGAATGCTTCTTGACAGATATTTGGAAACTAGATCTTTAAAAGGCCTACCAGGTGATTTGCTACAAGCAATAGATCACATCATTAACAAAAGAAATTCAGAAAACTTGGATGCTGTAATGCAAAACAAAGCACTTGCTAATTCTCTTGAAGAATATTCCTTATTCAGGCAACAGGTCCGTGGTGGAAGCCTTGGTAAAGCTTCCCAATTTTGGCTGACGTACATGAATCATGTTTCGTTGGTCCTTTCCTTACAGCATGCTGTGAAGATCAATGATTACTACTTGTATGGTGCTTGTTTAAAAAGTGGTGGATCTATTTTTCAGCTTTCATGGTCAAAATTATGCTAGATATCTCTGCTACTTCTCGTTGTTCTTGGTCAACACTGAAGAAACTCACCCGGGCGCCATCGAGTTACTCAAATTAGGTGCAATAAGTGTGGCAAGGTTATTCATACCAGCGAACAGGTGTGCAGTGGACAAAACCATTGAAGAAACATTTATGCGACATGCCAAATTTCAAGCAGGCCCGGGCGGGCGGGGTGCCGGCATTTCAGGTCTCCTGAATGACTATGAAGCTTATTGTCGTTGGGCTCGTACAGCCCACAAAAGATCGAGATACATTGAAATAATGCTCCAGATGGCAAATATGTCCGATGATTATAGTGCCAAAAACACCGTGATACTCAGCCATCGCAGGTAAAAAAAAAGTAAAAAAGCAGCATTTGCTACAGTGGAAGCAATTCAGAATTTCATGGACCCATTCCAAGTAGAGGCGGATGATAAACTTTACTGCATTTCATCTGGTGCTGCAGTACCATTAAACATAGAATCAGACATCATGAATGCTGCATTGTCTGACACTGCTGCAAAGGAACCTTTCATTTCTGGTAGGTTGCGAAAGAATGAGTAGTTTTTTGAGCCAATCAAAAGGCTGAACCAAAAAGCATTTGCGGATATAGGAAATGCATCAGTTGTGAAGACATCGAGTAATCGTGAAGTTCAGTACAAGCAGTAAGCAAATGTTGCATTTCAATTCTTAGTGCTTTCACAAGAACAATCAGAAAAGATTGATATGAGAGAACTGATGAAATATCCACTCATACCAGTACCCTCATCAATTGGTACTCCCGACGGCTACCTTTTGAAGACAGATAAAAGCAAAGGCTTTACTTATCTCACAAAAGAATTAGATGACTTTACCATGCCATCAGACGCCAAAACCTTGAATGTTGAAGATGGGAATGCAATTTTCTACTGCATGAAAGAAGTGCCAGAAACATTTAAACAGATATGCGAAAAAATATACGATGTCAGTATCGTGGGAAAGTCTGATCTCCTATTTAGCATTGACATGTACAAGGAAAATTCTATCAAGAGCTTGGAAAGGACAAGCCGCGGTACTGGTCATAAACGCATAATTAAATGCGAAAGTACAAAACGACCTGAAAACTGGAAGTCATTTCTTAGCAATGACTCTAATAAACAGCAGCTTGTGAGATTGCTTCTAAAGGCGTGGAGCAGTGGTGCTTTCGGGATAAAACTTCAAAACAAAAAGGTTATATTTACCTGTGAAGAGAAGGCCTACCGACTTAAAGACAACGGAGCATCAGTGATGATGACAGAGATTCCCAAGTTGGAGTCTGATCAAGAGGAAACAGACACAAGGGTTGTTCTATATTGCTTTTATGCAGCCGATGAAGAATATGATTATGTTCGAGTCAGAAGCCCAGATAGTGATATTTTCTTCATTCTCCTTTATTATGCATCAAAAATAAACATCACTCTCCTGTTTGACACAGGCTCCAGGTGCAAGAGAAGGCTGTTTAATAGCTCTCAACTGGCACATGACTTCACGCCTCTTTACTGCCATGCTCTGCTGGGTCTGCATGCTTTTTCAAGGTGCGACACGACCAGTGCTTTTAAAAGTATTGGAAAGGTGAAGCCGATAAAACTTCTTCAAAAGAAACCACGTTATCAGATTGTTTTCCAGAACCTTGGAAAGTCATGGGATGTGTCGGAAGATCTTTTTCTTCAACTGGAAGAATTCACGTGTTCCATGTACAAGCCCAGAGGTGGCCATTTAAATGTTGATGATCTTCGCTTTGAAATGGTTTTGAAGAAATGCTGTGGCAAAGAAAATCAAATGAATCCAAACAAGAGCACCGAATGGTCATCCCTTCCACCCCCTAGATCCTGCTTAAGAGAACACATAAAAAGAGTGAACTACCAGGTGGCAATTTGGAAACGAGCCCATATTCCCAAACCAGTTGTTCCATTGCCAACTGAGGACAATGGATGGACTTTAGTAAACGAAGTCATTGAGCCAAAGTGGTGTGATTGGGATATACTCCCAACTCGTCTCGCTGACATTTTGGACAAAGCAATTGAGACAGAGAATGAATATAGACTGAGTGATGGGAGCACAGACGAAATATCTACTGATGACGAAAGTGATGAAGAACCTGATTCTGAAACAGACAATGACAGTGACTAAAAACAAAATCAAAGCACACAAAAATTTACATAAGAAGAGGAAATGTAATTGATTAATAAGAGTTAATGGGTATAACTTCAGCATTTTCTTGAATAAATCAAAACTTATATTGTAAAGCTCTCCAGTACTAACATTTTGAGTGGTCACTTGTGTATTTGTGATATTTCAATACAAAAATATTGCCATTTATGTTTTTCTTGCCCCCCGAAAATCGGAAAAAAAATTTTGTCTATACAACAAATAAAGTGGCTCAAAATCGGTAGTGCATAAGAGTTTATTCAGTGTTAACATATATAATATTAAAAAGCACATAAAAAACTACCAGAAAAACACAGTTTCATTTATTGGTGGGGGGGGGGGGGATGCACGGTGGGCCTAGTTAGCCCACGGACTAATATACAGAAAGAATATATAGAGTATACAGAAAAATATGTATGAACGAAACAAAGATGCATTACAGAGATTTTCCAAGCCGGTCAGTGAGGTGCATGACGCGCTTCCACCCAAAAGTTTGAAAACTACTGCTTTATTACATAGATTATCCAAACCTAGAAAAAACTTACAAAATTATACGAAGAACATGCTGGGTTTAGACCCACTTTGGAGTAGCTAGCAATGTTCGCGTAATGGTTTAAACGTTTGTTTCGTCGTCAATAGACTTGCAGTTATATTCCAAGACTGGCCAAATAGGAGATCAATACAAAAGACGTAATAAATTAGGCAATCACTGCTTCCTATCCTGGCTCTTGACATTTTAAAGAAATATAAAGAGCTCTATGCCAGTGCCTCCCAATCTTTTCAAGTTTACTGTTGCCGACCACTACGCAAAATTTTCCCCAAAGTGAAATCCTTTATCTTTCGGGGACCTCTTTTTTTTGAGAATTATTTTTGAAAACACGACTTTTGCTCATTGTGGTTGCCTGTTTTTAGGACCATCTGTACGAAATTCATTTTGAAATGCTTTGCAAACCTTCTGTAAAGACCAGCAGTGGGTCGCAGCCTAGCTGTTGGAAAGCGTTGCTTTATTATGCTATATGTGAACAGTCCGCTCATTTCATTTTTCACAATGGCTATTATGACGTCGCAATGAGGAAGCAGAAATGCACCACAACGAGCTATGATACTATGGTCGTAACAGCACGGCATCTGATTCTTAAAGGCCGGCGCAACGTATTTCTACTAAGAAAAAGCCAGCGAGCAGAGAAATTTGCTGCAACGTGACTATCTCTGACTTATGCGTAAGCGTCGTGCAAATACTAAAAAGTCTGTGAGTAAAAAGCTTCTGTTATGTCGTTATCGTTGGTGTCTTCCCAATTTGTCATTCATCACATGTTTTAACGCGTAAACCTGTCATTACGAATTCTGACTGATACAAGTCAGTATAATTCACAACAGTTGAAGGTCTACAACAACTAATTTTTTTTCTTCGAGCCACACACCAAAATTCTTCTTCTCGCTTCTGCCCACCTCTGATTTGCATTCAGAGATGCCAACGTGAAATTTCCAAACATCCTAACAAAAGTACAAAATTATTCCCCAAAAGACAATTTCAGAGTAAAACATCGAAAGATTTTAAAATGCTTGGTCAAAAAAAATTTCGGATTGATCTCCAAAATATAAGAAGCTTTTTGCTTAAAAACTGACTTTATAGTTTTTTCTCTTTCTCCGAAAAAGATGTTTTTCGCCAAATGAATACATCAAATTTTACAACTAAAAACAGATTCTTTGATTTCAGGTCGATCATCAAAAAACGTCTTTTCCCAAAACGACAAATTTACAAAATTTAATTTCAAAACTCCAAGATGTTTTCCAACACTTTTTAATAACCAAATCCTCAACAAATTCTTTATTCGTACAAAAATTTCCAATATCTTAGCATAAATTTCCAAGGCTAGCAACTATAATAGTATGCAATGCCACTGACGAGAGCAATTCAATAAAGTTGTAGTAACATTATCTTGTTTCATCATCATTTGTCACAGTGTCACGAATAAGGAAATTTGCTTTATAAACGTTGTTTTCATATTGTGTAAAGCGCTGCGTTATTTGTTCGCTCGACTGCTGACTGAGGGAAAGACCCTTTTTTTCTCGCAAGCCGATTGCTGTGTACGCCATTTATTACGTCAAAATTGTTATGAAGACATTGTAAAATTCCAGAGCGATCTAGCGATTCTAGCTTCTTCGAAGAATTTCGATAAACGGTTAGCGTAACTTGTAATGCTTTTTTTTGTTGTTCACGTGATTTCGTTCGAGCGTTCTCCAGATTGTTTCGTCGTTTATATATAAGGCGACGGGATTTTCTTTGCCCAGAGAGCCAGACATAGAGTGCGAGATAAGGGAAAAGCGATTGGCTCGACGGAATTTTGGAAGGGCCATAGTGTTTGTTTTTTTTGCGATAAATTATTGTGGATTTTGTTGGCGTGGAGAGTTATTGAACAGTTATTGGTGGACTCATTTTGCGGTTTTTCTTGAATGTGTGGTAAGGTGATTCATTTTTGGAATCGTTGAGCGAAGAAGTTTTGAAGTCGTGAAGTACCATTTCTGTGAATATATTATTCTGTTATTAAAGTGGGTTTGAAGTGTTTTAGCGGAAGCCAATCTTTTCCAAGCTTTTATTAAGTTGTAGCCAGACCTAATTATCCGAGCGATTATCACACGTCGCCTCAATTTTAAAGGAATTTGAAATTGAGATAGAACCGAAAGTTCTATTGATAATATCCTATATGTATTAAAAACGCGACACACAGAAATAAAGAAAGTGTAAAGCAGCACAATTTTAGTTCAATTCGAAACGTATGTGCATTGGCTGGAGACGCAAGAGCTACTCCAATTACGTCATTACTATCAGCTCGAGTCACGTAAGCAAGCATTTTTACAATTGCTGCTCAAGTTAACAATAAATTGTGGTTAACGCAGGACTTTACTTTTTCTGTAAAGTGTTTGCAAATGATTTGGCAGCTCTTATAAAAGCTTTTTAGGCGATATATAGTGCATGTGTGACCTAGTGCATTCCTTCTCTGTACTCACAGGGTTTATCACTCGTTTTTAATAACATGGCGTTTTAGCGTTGTTGGAGTATGTTGAGAAGGATATTTTATTTCTTTTATTATGTTGCAACAAATCCTCACAACTACTGCTTGTTTTATCATAATTAAAGATAAAAACTACACTCTCCAGATTATGCTCCCTTATCAAGCTTGTGAAAACAAAAGTAGGAGAAAGTAAAACCCAACTGGGATGCAGACCGTTTATTTTTATGGCAAAGCAAGCAAGCAAGGTGTGCAAGCCTCAAGGTTACCAGTCAATTTCACCACTTCTCTACTTTTTTGAGTTTAGAAACAATAAAACGTGTCCGGCATTCAATCAGCAAACAGAGCTTTATCTCCCATGTTATTTATTTTATTGGAAACTATCCTGCTCTCCGATCGTTGCACCTGCCCAGACATGTTGGGTTAAAGATATCTGTTCAGCCGGCTACGCTGGTCGGTTTACAACTTAATCATGTGAGAACTCGCACAAATCAGGGCATCGCTTCTATTCTCTTAATCCCAGTTGTCATACAGGTACTTTGAATCAAGACTGGTCTTACTCACAAACTCTCAATTATTTCACAACTTCTATCCGTTCTTCCAATAAATATAGAGGCACAAGAGCCAAATTGAGGGTTGGCATTGGTTTTGTTCTAAGATTTGTAAAAGTTATTCGTTTGTAGTAATGCAAGAGACCAGCAATGCACTTAGCGAACTGCATTATTTACCCATGCTTCACCGGGTTAGAATAGTGAAGCTGCTCACCCAGCATGTCGTAAGAGGCGACTTTTGGGTACCCACCAGTGGCAGTCCGCCTTGTTGGTGGTGAGGCTACCAGTCGGCAGTTTGCATTCACGACTGGTTCGAAATGGGCTGCCACTTTTCCCCTGGCCTAATTCAATTAGATTGATGGCGTGAACCTGAATTGCTGTTCGCGCCATACCTCCATCCCAAGGAAGAGGAGGGGTAAACCAACAACAACAACAACAACAACAACAGCAACTGCACTATTCGTTTGTATTTGCCACGAAAAAAATTTTTAATTAAAAATTGGACTTCGAAATAGTTGATTTCAAGAAAAATGCCTTCACCCTTGATGACACAATGATAATGCGTCAAATTTAGACATCTTACCATCCCCAGTGAAAGTTCTCGATCCGCTCTTGCTGTACTTCTTGCATCCAATCACCAGATTGGCCTATAATCGATTTTCAAGAAAAAAATTTCCTCCATGGCTATGATTGTATATTTGGTGACTATGATTCCATGCAGTGAAGTAGACACATTGATGTATTTTTTCTAACGATTTACCCTGAGGGTTTAGATTTCGTGTACTACAACCATAATACCGACCTCCCTATCAATTAATTGAGACTTCGATTATTTGAAGTCAGCTAACAGTTTCAGAAACTCTCATGCGTTCATTTGATTAAGTGCATAAAAGCATAAATTAAAAGCTGCTGAAAGACGCTGAAGTGATTAACGTATTTACAGAATGAGCAAAGAAACAATAGGCCTGCTGTTTATAACTTTGTAATTGTAGACCTAGCTATAAAATTTAAAGCTTCTGGCAGCGAGGATGTTTCTTGCTCCAGGCATAAATGCTGCCAGAGTAAAATGAAATGAGCCGGAACTCATCGTTCGGCATCAACAGTTCAGTTCTTACAATAAGTTTGTGTATGGCTTAAGTGGAGAACCTATCGACCATCTTTTTGTGCTAAGAAAAGAATGATGCTCTTTAAATTCTGCAAGAATTCAGGTTAAAACTCGGCAGTTTTTTCAACTTTCCTACGCGTGATAAAAATATCTTAGCAGTTAAGAGTGATCTGGCACGCCATGATCTATTACAAAAGCATTCTAATGTGAGTCTTTGCAGTTTAGTTATTATAGTTTTCGTACTACCCATTGCACAATTAAGATAGCAGATTTGTACCCTCAGTAAGTAATGTATCATTCTATTGTAGCAGAAAGCGTATCAAGTGATCGGCTTTACTGATGACGTTCGCTTTTAAAATCACAGTGAAAAATAAGGGAAGCTGCTGCCTGCTGCTGTTTTCACTGAAGTAATACAAGGCAGCATAATGACGTCAATCTATATATATAAAACTCAAAGTTTGTCTGTCTGTATGTCCGCTATAGAAATAAAACTGGAGACATTTAGATACAAACAAACATATGAATCTTATATAACTTTTTCCAGGGAAGCCAAGTACGGTATTTTGATTTCGATCAGAATTGTCTATGGGGGGCTACGAGCCTATATTTATTCAACCTATATTAAAATATGGTTATTCAATGTAAAAATTTAATCAGTCTTTACATTTTACCCGATCAACGACGGGGAAATCTGCTAGTTAACATTATAAAGAAGCAGTGCGCTTTTGAAGCGCTCAAAATAAAAGAGAGAAGCATACTTAAAAAAACGCTTTAATCAGTATTTGCTCGTTGCATCCTCAATAACGTGGCTCAATTTTCGAGAGATTCAATTTTCAGCCAGTTCAAGAAGTTTTCTTTCGGGGATTTTGCTTTTCAGATATGGTAATCTTAATTTATAGGTCCGTTGAACCCTCAAAAGATAGTTTTTTGCTACCTCTGAAGACCTTAGATTAGTGAAATGTGACCCGAACCGAAAACTTTGGGCACCCTTGGCTTATATTTTTCAAAAATTACATTTATTGGACGTACCATGTTAATATCTCTCAAAAAAGCTCGCAACCTCGTTTAAACAATCGGTGTTTTTAAAAAAGATAAAAAAATTCTGTAATCAATCGTTAATTATGACGTCAACTTAATTCCCTAAATTAAAGATGTGTTAAGGTCGGTAATTTGGGTGCTGGCTTTTGTTTAGGCAAAACATCGTTTTCCTCTGTCAAAAATGCAAATTGTGAAAAGGTTTGTTCAATTATTACGTCATCATGACGTTATCTACATATGACACTGGCCCAGGAGCGGAGAGCAATCGTGCCACGTTTCATGTTTGTACGCCCAGTAGTTTTGTGGGAGTAAAAACATCCAGACAAACACGCGCACGCACGCACGCACACACAATTACCCTTTGTCCGAAAGAAACTTTCTTGACATTAGTCTGCTAAATTTAACGTTATTTTTCAGTAGTCCTTCAAAAATCCCAGCTTCCTCTCAAAGTGCTTTCCTTATGGCGCAAATAACCAATTAACGTGACATTCCAAGACTTTTTCATTTCACAATTGGGAAAGCATTTTCAGAAAATGAAATTTTTGACCTTTCTTAGCAGAAAGATTATCTCAACCATCCTGGATAGAGGTTACACAGTTACTTTTATGGCATGTCGTGATTGATAAAAAAAGTGTGAAATTTATAAAGTTAAATGTCATGCGCTCAAGGTAGTGTGCAGTACACTGTGCCGTTCGGAAATATTGCGTCTCAAGGCACGATCAGTCGCAGATTAGTCATGAGACTCATGACGCTCTTGATTTCAATAATTTTCGTAGCGTTCTGGTAAGAGTTCTTTCCAAAACAAAAGGATTTTTACTAGAATGATTGCGCAGACTTTCAACTGCTTTATTTTCCGAATTTAGCTGATTGCGTTACAGTTTTTGTAGTCGAGGCATTTACCACAGAATGAGCAACAGCTATATCTAGCGCGAACATATTTGCAAAGAAAAATTTGATTTGAAGTTGGTGCAAAATTTTCGTCAGCTGGAACTTAATCAGGTTTGCGAAAGATTTCGGTGGTTTGATTGCTCGAAACGTTCGACAAACTTTTTTGCAGCACTATTTTGTACATGCACAGAAATTAGGTCAAAACTGAAATGGCTATACGGTCAGGGAAAACTTTGAAAGTCGAAAAAAAAGGAGCGAGAGACAGAGAGAAATGTCTATTGATAGTGGTGGGGAACTCGGGTGGGGGGGAAATACCAGGCAGTGGAGTCGGTCTATGCGTCGGATGCAGCTGTTGGATCTTGGTAGGTGCGATACTGTACGCAAATTTTGGAGAATGGGTAAATGGGAGATGCGCTAAGGTGAGAAAGAGTTTCGAGTCTGTCAAAGTGCTTTTTTGTGAAAGATGCATTAAGTTGGTGATGGGAATGTTGGAGCCAGATGAGAAATGCCATTTTGTGGTCAGGTGGAGTTAAGAAAGAGTTTTTGATATGGGGAGGACATGTTGGAGTTGTGGTGGAGGAAGGGTGTCGGACAAGAGTCGTTTGGATAGACTTCTAAGAATGTTAATAGTTGCTTCATTTAGCAGAAATTCGTTGAGGTTGAAATCGGAGTCGTGTCGAGTCGCGGTGTTACGTTGAGTAAAACATGGTTTTTGCGGGAAAATAGATGGCAACTACTAATTTTGAAAACGGCTGAAAGAGCAATGATGATGGCAAAGTAAGATGTTAAAGCGAATGGTAAAGAGAACGACCAAGAACGTGGGGATGCAATAAGTAGGAAAAAATGTGAAAGGACTGTCTGGGGCCCGTAGAAAGCGATGGTTCAGATATGTTCAAAGGAGGAGTGGTGATGGTGTGTTTGGAAGAGCGTTTGGGATTGTTGAAAAATTAAAACTAGAGGACCAGGGATGAGTTGGAGAGGACAAAAGAAGATTGAAAAGATTGGACTGCAAAAGACGAATGCAATCGCAACAAAGCGAAGTGACGCAATGCTGTTGCTGTAATTGCGAGAAACGTGAGGCAAAACTGGCCACCTTCGTTAACAAAGGCAAAACCAATTTTAAGAAATCTGTGTCTCTTTCTCTCGAGTGTGGTTCAATTATTTTCGGCTCTGTAAACAATCAAAGCGCGCTTTCAGCGAAGACAGCAACGGAATTTCATGTCTTGCCGTTTCACTTATCTGATGTTTTTATATCAAGGCAAAACCGGTGTTGTATCTTTCGATAAACTGTTAATCTGCAGCACGGCTTATTTCTTTTGGCGGTGAAGTGGTTAGAGCGTCCAATTCGCAGTCGGTAGACCTGGGTTGAATTCCATTGTTGAGCGGTAAGAAAAACTTTAAAAAATGAAGACGCTGATCTGTAGTTTGACTCAGCGATGGAGGTAGTTCTTAGCATGAAATACAAAACCAAATTTACGAAGTCACAATTGAAACACGCTTTGACGCTAGCAAACTGTGGCAGTAAAAATGCACAAAAACTTGATACCTTATGCTGCCAAGAATAGTTGCTGAAACGTGGTATTGAGACCAAAGTTGGTGAGTAACTTTGACGAGTTGATCCGAAGCAACTGCGAAGTGGTGTAAGTCAGTTGAGGCCATTTTGTACCTAGACTTTTGACGTCATACTGAAACGTAGTCTAATGTAAAATAGTTTAATTTGGCTAATCAAGAAAAACTTCATACTTTTAGCACAAATTGTTTTAAGAATAAATGAGCGAGTAAGTAAAGTAACTACACAAGTACACAACATACACAGCAATAGTCTCCGCTTGTCGCTGCAAGAAGGACAATTGATTATGTCGTAGAATGTTTTCTCAAGTACGTAATTACGAGTGACGTTTTTCCACTTCCGGTTTCTCAAGCAATTACTTTAACTACTATTGCAAATCGATTCAAGCTGTAACTAGCATGTCCAAGTAACAAGGCAGCTGGAAGGTGAAGAAGTTATCACCGATTATCAATTGATCATAAGTGGTTTTGGAACTAAAAAGCTGCTACAGAGTCTTAATGTGCTGACTGCCGAAAAATCTTCATAGTTACAGAAAAAGCAGTTTGAATTTCCAATACAGCTTGCACAATATATTTCAATGAGAGCGATTGTAACCAAGCAGAAGAAATTGCATCAAATTCATTTTTTAAGGCTATAGCAAAGCAGATACCAAAGCTGTACGGCCAGGATGGCAGGGAAAGCGTAGTCTCACCTGCACCGCTTAGAGTATGGTGGGTTACAATTTGGATGGAAAAATGTTAGTCCAAAGCTAAAGAGACCTTTCGCTTTAGCACTGCCCTGATAAGAAGCGAGTTTGTACTCGTCCTTAAGTAATAGCTCAAAAGTCTTTAAGCAGGCTTACCAAGTTGAGGCAGCCTCTTCCCACGTGTTTCCATTTTGAATGATTTCCCAGGCAAGACAAAGCAAGTCATTGCAAAATATTGGCTAAGAGTGAGACTGGCTCAAATTCTGTATTTTCAGCGTTTCCGCTTTTGTTTTGCTTTGTACGTGATTGTAGTCAACTGCTGACGATGTTTTGTTTGTAACTTTTGATAGGCTTCTTGATTATTTTGTTTTCAAAATTGAGAAAAGTGTTGAAAAACGCTGTTGCCATTCGGTAACTTATTTACTTAAACTACTTTTTGCGTTCGCCAGGGCAGCTAGAAGTGAACAACTTTTTGTTGGAGGCCTCATTACAGACATTTATCTTACTGGTGGCTGCCAGTGAGGAATATTGAGCATTTTTCTGTTCGTTCAAATGTAAAAACCTCTGTTTTGATGATCAATTTTCTTAATGTAAAATTTTTTTGCCTTTTGTCGAAATTAATGTTGAAATTTTGATTTTCCTTCTTATGCCAAGGTGTAGACCAGGGATAGGCAACATGACGATAGTGAGAGTCACAGCAATTTACTTTGGCTTTCAGAGGGCCGAACACTGAGAGCTGCAAACTCTCATCAGCAAAAATTGAATCATGGACAGTTGGTTACTCTTAATTATATTCCGTGTCGTAGCTATTTGATCACTAATGACTAATTAATGAAGAAAACTAAATTCTAGGTGTGTGCTGATCACAAATTTATGACATCAATTCGGTTATAAAACACACTCAAACCTATTTCCTAAAGTTTGTAGTCACTTAATGTTAATGATGCTGTCTTAAATTGATAAAAAATAAAATCCACAACCCCGCCGTGTACGGTAGGAACTGTGGGCAACGCCTGCCCCAGATCTACGGCTTATTCTCTCCTCAACCAAAATGGTGCAACCCAACGTTGAATTGGAATCGATGAAAAAATAATTCTAAAGTATTTTTTAAACTAAACTTTCCCCGTCCAAACGTAAATTAGGTTTGTAGAAAGCTTGCAGAGAGGGACACGGGGCCACGGTTCTATAATGATCCTTTAAAGAGATTGAGGAAGTTTGTCAAAATCAGCGTTTTAAAGAAATTCTTCTTCAAACAAAAAAGCGCCCCAAGTTGTTTTAAAAAAAAGTGACATGACAACCGCTAGATACGACATCAACACCGAAAACAAAAAAGAATTTCACATTTTACGGGAAATATGGGTTTTTGTTGACATTGTCAAGGAGGACTTGACTCAAAAAGTTAAAAAAATCCTGGCCTAAGTAGTGCCCCGGAGAGAAAGATACACTTTTTTTATATCCGGTTTTGTCTGCTTCAACGCAGGTGGCCGGATTTACTTCATGTCTCTTAAAAGTTTGTAAACACCATCACGCACTTCGTTCTGTCGATGGCATCTTACTTTTTCAGTCTAATCCGATTGGTATGTTCTTCCACTTGTCTTTTCCACGTCATATTTGGTCGCCCATGCCCTTTTCTTTCCGCCACTTCAAAATTTAACGCTCTTCCCAAAACATCACCTATTATCCCTGCTGAAAGCATGCCCATACCATCGTACTCCACTCGCCCTGGCTAGGCCATCGAACATAACCTTTAAACCCAGCAGACTCAAAAGTTTTTGGCTCCTTTTCTCAATCAACTTAACTCCACACATTGCTCTCATTTTTGCTTTTTCAGTTCTTCTTAAAATTGCCATCTCATTCCCCCTCAAACACCACGTCTCGCTCCCATACAGCACTGCTGATCTTACGCAACTTGGACGAATCCTTCCTTTCATTTTTAACGAAAACTTTCTCCCATAACGTAACTCCCCATATTCTCTAAATTTTATCCATCGAATTCTCGTTCCTGCTGTCACCGCTGCTTTACTTTTACCGGTGGCGTTTAACCTGTCCCTCAAATAACAAAAGCTCTTCACAAACTCGACCTGGCCAAAAAAATGATATTTCTTCACCTGGTTCCACAATTCCTTCCATTGTATCAACACACAGTTTACAAACAAAACCTTTTGCCAGAGTTGAAGTCACCCTCTTCATTTTCGCGCATCTACCATGCACCCATTTACTACACTTCGTGCGCATCACCAAATGCTCATTTGGACCAGTATTTCTCAACCGTATTCGGCATGCAAACCCATTTTCAAAATACACGGAGGTCCGTGGGCCACCCGACTTACGTGCTGTGGCTCATTTATGCATTAACATACCAAGTTGTGGCCCACCGGTTGAGAACCACTGATCTAAAGTGAGTAAGTGTTTTATGTGATTAATTTAGACGTAGGCAATCAAGACAAGCCAATAATAGTGCTAATTGTAAAGCGCGCATTTCGCTATTGCGAAATGCTAGAGAAACTCTTTGATTTGGCCCAGAAAAGTGCCCCGTGTACTTGAGGATCCCTTAGATAAGTAAGCCCTCCACAAACTTGGAAAAAGTCAAAACCGGCGTGGAAAGCTGCTATGGTTCCGTCAGTACCCGCCTGGTCTTTACGTCTAAGCGCATGCTGCCTGTGGCCCGCAAGGATGCTCTACCTATTACTTAGAAAAGTTTTGTCATATATGAATATAAGTGCTACTGTGATAGTCGTTACAGCAGTCCGTTTTGTTGGTGGTGGGGCTACCAGTCACTCATTACTGGTTCGAAATTGGCTGCCATCTTTGCCCTAGCCTAATTTCAATTAGGTTGACGGCATGAACCTGAATTGCCGTTCGTGCCGTATCTCCATCCCGAGGAAGAGGAGGAGTAATCACAACAACACTAACAACAACAACAACTACAGGATCGTTGAAGACTAACATGTGCTGCGATGGTTTAGACAACAATTGACCCGTCCACGCCGATCTTGACCATACAGGTCGTGCAAACGAAACGACATCAAACAGGACTGTGACTCGGCCATTCGTAAGCATCTTTTAGATAACGATCAATGTGCATTAAACTATGATAACAAACGGCTTTCAATCCTCGCCACAGCACGCAGCTCTTTCCACCTTAATCTTTCAGGGCTGCTTATATCAAGACTCAGTGCCCGATGTTATGCAGACAGAAAGAGTTTGTTTACACTCTCAAACTCCTTCGAAATCGTTGCGTTCCTATTTGGCCTCTTGCTTCGCTTTCTGTAGCATTTCGCTATTGCGAAATCTTTCTTTGGCGCGCTTTACAATACTAGCGCTATTATTGGCTCGTCTTGATTGCCTACGTCCAAATTAATCACATAAAACACTTACTCACTCTACATCTTCCCATTTGACGCGATACCGCCACTAATGAGAGCGTCACGAAAAGCATATGACTCAAACAGTTTTTTTCAACGCTATATCAAAATTCTGTACCACCAAGATTCTAAATATTTAATTGTTACTTCACGTTAGCTCATTGTTTTTTCTTACTTTTTTTGCGGACTCGGACGCAAAAAATGGCTTTTATATGGAGTGAAACTATTACATGAGTTTTTGTATTGTGGTATGAAGCTGTTGATTGTGCATTATGACGATATAACAAATGCCTTTGTTCATTTAATTCTGTTAACCAAATTTAAGAAAGTATGGAAGGTGCTAGTTGGTAGTTAGCAAATTTCAGGTGATCTTTAACTCAAAGGAATCTGCTTCCAGCATTACACAGAGGCAAAACAGAAAAATGATCACCAAGATTATGCCGTACCACACAATAATCTACTACCTGTCGAAACCGGCCGCTAGTTATTGACAGGTTGTAATGAATTGTTACATGATACAGTATGATGTAAGTGATCGTTTTTGACCAATTTTTCTATTTTAACTTCATAATTTAATTTTATGTTTCTTTTTCCATGAAGTTTTGCTGCCTCACATTAAATTTTTCGAAAGAAACTTTTTTTAGTCTGTGAAACAAAATTACTGGAATTTGAAAAATGGATGACGGGTTTCATCAAATAAAGGTGCAGGTCGAATGCGGCCACTCGTCCTTACCTAGGGTATACCTTTTCTTTCGAAGAACAATTTTCATTTCGCAAAACCTTGTGTTTATATCGAAGTTTATGTTAAAATCAGGTTCTTTTCTCTTGTATCCGCAAAGAAATTTTTCAAACCAAGTTCCTGAAAGTAAAACTTGTTTTTGCCTTAGGTACAAATTTAGGTATACTGTCTGTGTGAAGATGGTGGTTGACCTCTTTTCAGAGATCAACTTCAAATCAAATCTAAGGAAAATAGCCACGGTACACAACTTATCATACTGGCCCCATGCTGCGCGCACCTGAGTTAAAGCATGCTGACACAAGACTACAGTCGCGTATCTAAACCCTGAGGCTATTGTGCCACGATTAATTCAATTAAAGTGTTCAATCGTCGATCATTGTTGATTGTGTGTGCTTAGACGACATCTACCTACGCTTGAGATAAACACAATATAGTTGAATATTGCTTACTATTTTCTTTGATTTTAAATTTTAACCACGTCTGCAAAGTCCCGAAAGCTGCTCAATTTAGAAGTGCTCTCAATGCCGCGTTCACACATAGCGGCTTTCGCAACCAGAAATAAATCTTCTTACCGATATTTGAAGGAGGTTTTGAGATGAGATTTCGCTGTTTGATGCTAAGTGCGAACAAATCATATGACGCTTTTTTGTTCGAGTTTTCATTTCCCTCCCCTCGTATGACGCTTTATGAATGTAAACCATTTTCCTTCATGTGACGAGTCCTATAAAAAAAGCACTCGAGCAAATTTTGACAATTCTGATTCGACGCAAAAACCTGTTTAATCAAACGAATGAAAACTGTTTAACTTATCTAAACATAATTGAAAGTGTATTACTTGATGATACCTTTTATCTCCCCATGTGACACCAATATGATGATTTTGCTTTATCCCACTCCTCCTTTGAAGGCGTCATATAATATTCAAACGGCCTCTAAATGGAAATAGCTGCCCTTCAATTCTTCATGTGGACATCTTTCTCATTAGCGTTTTTGCTAGTCTTCAGTTAGACTGAGCCACCGCGAAGGATAGACCGCTTGGCCTCGCCACCTGTCTGCCACATAAAAATAGAGGCATCACGTTAATTGTCTTGCCAAGGATACAACAGACAAGGCTAATTCTTCACATTATCCCTATGTGCTGAGCGCCACGCAGGGAAGCTGTAAATACCATTTCTAAAAATCTTTTGGTATGACTCGACTTGAGAAATGAACCCCAGACTTACCTGCTAAGTCTTTTTGTGATTTAGCCGCCGGTCGACGTCGCCCGGCGGGGCAAACAGCCGGTTATGTCGGGTTAGCAATATCGGTTATAATTTTTTTGCGGTCTAGGAATCCTATATACCTAGTTTTGCAAATGTCACGGAATGTCATTTCTTAAGCATTTAAAAAGCAATAAAATCATAAAGAGGAACATGTACTTTGTTACCACATAACTGAATTTTTTGCATTCGCTTGACTTGACGATTAATGCGCCTATGCAAAATTTATTTTTGTCTGAATATTTCAATCAAAATTCTAGGACCCTTTGCAAAACTCTTAAAGCTCACGAAACCCCTGTTGAGTATGATAACGACATTTCTAAAGAATCCGTGCATTATTAATGTCAAACTTTACTGCATGCAACTGGTAGGAATTATGCAGGCATTACATTCCAAAAGTCTCATCTGCAATCCAGCGCATCAGACTGAGGTATGCTGCTGCCGCGTGTTTGCAGAAATGATGGGAAACGTAATAAACAGAAGGTTGGCAACACCCAATTGGACAATCTGCCAGCAGTCAAAACTACTTACCAATATCATTTAACGCTTTTCTGCAGAAAAAAATTGTTTTTGATTGCAGCTTTGAGTTATTTCAGTAAATTTCTTTTTAATGTGCTTTCTCCACAGGAATATTTTTAGCTCACATATTTTTAGTTTTAAATTTAGAATTAGAAGCAAAATGATTTTCAAGTTGATCTTTTTAAGCTTTCTGTCTTTTTCCTTGTGCAACAAACCCCACAAGACAAGGTTTACGCAAAACATGCGCAAGTTCACGGGAAACTTCTACACCGTTGCGTTACCTGCTGGAGAAAATTTTGTGTTTTCGCCATTGAGGTAAAGTAAGCTAAATTGAGTGGTTTATATGCTTTATAAAATTTTCAATTTTCTATTCGTTAGCTTTTGCAGTCATAAATAGAACAGTGAACAGGTAGTGTTTGAGCCTACTTCGGACGTTCCCTGAAGCATTTGGGCAACAAGCGTTGTAGCTGGGAATAGGTGATAGTGGTGAAATATACTTTCCAAGGGCACAAATGACGCACAGCCAGTACGAGCATTGATCCTTCAGTCTCTTAACTGAAGGCTCGCGTCACGCTATTACGCAACTTGACCAACTGCAAATATTCAGCCTGTACGTTACTCTCGGGATGGTGACGACCGGGGCGGAAAACGCTACCGACAGCCAGCTGAAGCGCGCGATGAGCCTCATTGGTTATGACGAAAATAGAATGAACAACCTCATGAGGTAAGCATATGGTTCAGAAGCAAGACGTGATTATATTTATGCTAAAAAATGAGACATTTGATAGCAAGAAGTTAAAGTAAGTAACATGTTCAACCTGCTTGATTTGAATAACCCAGATCCTTTTTATTATAAATTTTGCACAATATCCGGCGCTTTTTGAATTCGATTAATTTGCATACAGAGGAAATTTTTGTACAAATTCGGCCACTTATCGATTGCAATGACCTTGGGATGAAATTTTTTAATTTTTGGTAATTAGAACGTTGCCGATCGATTAGTTCCAACCTTGCTTTACAAATTAACTTTGATTCAACTGTAGATAACTTGAAAACTACTTTTAAATGGGAGCAAGTAATAGATTATATTATACGAACAATGTTTTTTTTCTGAACAAACAAGTCTTATTTACTGCATTTGTTCTGTGTTTTGACCCTCACTTAGCCTAGATCTATTCTACCTGTTTGGATATTAATTGCTCGTCTCAGAGCAAGGAAGAAAGTGAAGGTTGTATTATCGGTTAATTATACGAGGTGTGTCATAAAAGTTCTAGGACTAAGGTCACAATAATTTTTTTAAGTTTAATCAAAGAATTACACATTGTCCCCTTCAAAGTAGTTCTTCTTGAGTTTAATGCACTTTTCTATTCTTCTTTTCCACGCATCGATGCACTTCTGGAATGACTCTTAAGGAATTCTCCAAAGCTCCTTTGTTACGGCATTTTTTATGGCATTCATGTTTGAAAAATGTGTTCCTTTAATGATGTTTTTAACTTTGGGGAAAAGGAAAAAGTCACGTGGAGCAAGATCTACGTGACTTTTTCCTTTTCCCCAAAGTTAAAAACGCAACCATGTGTTGCTTTTCCACAAATCTCGCTTTTTTTCCCTTATTGAGCAAAGCAAACGTTGCAAGATTTCTTTGTAGACATGCTGATTGACAGTCTGACCTTGCGGCAAAAATTCATAATGTACCATGCCTCTGACATCAAACAATGCTATCAACATGAGCTTGATTTTAAATTTTGATTGCCTCGCTTTTTTGATCCGTGATGATTGAGGAATCTTCCAATGGAGACTCTGACGTTTGGTCCCTGGGTCATACTCAAAAACCCACGTTTCATCACCTGTAATAACTTTCTTCAGGACGTCAGGATTTGAATCAAAATTCTCGAGGATGTCTTGGCACACTTGCATGCGCCGCATCTTTTGGTCATCATTCAAGAGTTTTGGCACCATTTTTGCACAAGCTTTGCGCATTCCCAGATCTTCTGTGATTATTTTCCAAACGCTATTTCGGTTTAATCCGAGTTCATCTGAGATCGGTCGAACAGTTAACAGACGATCTCCACGCACCATCTTTTTTACAAGCTCGACATTGGTTTCATTTCTACTGGTGGAAGGCCTTCCATCGCTGGGATCATTCTCAACATCCTCACATCCTTCTTTGAATCTTTTGTGCCAGAGAAAAACTGTTGAACGACACAAAGTGTGCTCTTGGTAGACTTGTTGAAGCATACAAAGAGCTTCTGAAGTAGATTTTCCCAAACGGACTAGAAATCTGAAGTTAGTTCGTTGCTCTGTTGTCATTATTAAATCGTCGAGCAAAATAATAAAATTTTTAAAACGACAATAAATATATTTAAACTATTTTCTTCTGCACCTGAAATGCATAATAAATGTAACAGTGAGCTGAAATTGCGGTTAAATACTCTCTAGAAGTTATTAAATCGTCTGTCGTTTTAACTTAGTCTTATAGCTTAACTACAACTTACACAAAGAGCACAGTCCTAGAACTTTTATGACTCGTACAGCACAATGAAGTAAGTAAAACAAAGTAACTAAAGCCTTCCAATCTCAATGTGCTATGCGCTTCCACGAACCCAAATGCAACTATCACATTTTATTGCTGGATGTAGTAAGATAATACTTGATGCACCTCTCATAAAATCCACCGTTTATGCCATTTAAACTAGGTTGAAACAGAGGTGGGTTTATGCAGCGGCGTGCACTATATATCGCCTGAATGCGCCAGCACATATTGTGCACGCATCAACTTTCATAATTTCTTCACAGCGTTTCCATGGTTGAAGAATAGAAGTCCACTTCAAGTGGCCTGCCATAAGCTACCTGGCAGAAGAACGTCATGTTCGACTACAAATCTGATATTTTTCCACAATCATTTCTTTAGAAAAATGTTTCGACACACGAAAGATTCAAAGTATAAATTGGAGGTTTCTAATGGAATGTTCGCGAAGGAAGGTTTTGAAGTAAATTCCAATTATGTCGAAACCCTTAAACAAAACTATGAGGCGGAAATAAGAAAGTTCAATCTTAAAAATGGTGGTGCGGATGGTGTGGCGAAAATGTAAGTTGACTGTGATTTTAACTATTGCGTTCGGTGTGTTATTAACTGCGATTTTAAGTAGCGTATTTTGGGGAGATAGTGCATTGTGGCATGCTTTTGCTTTGACCTTTAACTAGAATTAAAGGAGCCCAAGAGGACCATCACCAGTCCCGTAGCACTCCAACTTCGGGCCCCCCCCAAAGTAAGCGCAAGAGCCCCTGCGCACAGGTCATATCACTTTAGAGGTGTAAAATTGAAAAGCTGCATTAAGAAAATACACCACAATTTGGACATAAGTAAACAGGCTAATGTCAGAATAAAGCATGCCGATACCGAAGGTGCAAGTCATAAAAAATTCGGCACCGATGCCAGAGTTCAGTAGGACATTTATGCAGACACTGCGAAACGAAAGCAATGACACTGAAAAACATGAAAAAGTTATAAAAACACAGTATCATTTAAATAGTCTGGAGCGAACCTTTTTGTTCGCAAATGCTGTTATGACATTGTCATAATCAAGAGATCGGGCGCAGTCATTTTCGATTGACAACATGGCTAATGAAGATAGTCTACTGTCTGTCATAGACGTTCTATTAAAAGTTTTGATCAGTTTCAATTTGCTCAAGCTTCTTTTAGCGCTGGCAACAGTCACGGGGCAAGTTAGTAAGATTCGAAGTGCGATGTACACATTCGGATACAATTCAAATAAATGAGTCTTTAGAAGATAGTTCAGAAAGTCTTGAGCCGTATTGAGATTGAGATTGCGTTTTTTTTGTAAAATTAAAACAAACCGCTGTAGCTCAGCGCTCATTTCATCAGAATCAATGTCACCGAACTTTTTTTGGAACTCTTTACAGCAAGTAAGAAGAGCATTTTCTTGTTGCACAAGCAAAAGTTTGTCTCGTGTGTACAAAAACGAAAAGGTGGAAGAAACCTCACGTAACAAATTAAAGCGCTCCTTTATTGACATAATAGCCTGGTCTACTAATGGATAGAAAAAGTTGCTTTTAAATTTCAGTTCAGGAGTAGCTCGTTGTTCCTCTTCACCTTGGTAATCAAACAATCTTCTTTTCTTTCCACTTCTTGACGGAGGAAAAGAAGGATCAATATCCAATTCCTGTGCTATTTCAACAGCAGATGTTGCCGCACTGTCATAACCCGTTGTGCGATAGTTTTGCAAAAACTTTTCAGTTGCCTGGATTTCCGTTTCCATTGTATGAAGGGAGACTCCATACGATTGAAGAATCTTGCTTGCTTTATTGACTTGGAATAGGATATCATACCAAATAAACACCGACAAAAGAAAACTCCATTTTGATAAATGAGCTATCAACGATTTTGTTTCTGAGGCAGCTCTTCCATCTTTTCTTTCTATGGAAATGGCTTCCAAGTCTTTCAGTGCCAGCAACACCTCTTTTAAATTGTATCGAAGAGGTTTGATGCATTTAATTCTGCTTTCCCAACGAGTATCAGATTGTGACTTTATGGACAGCTCCACATGTTTCTTCAAAATTTCCCAACGCTGAGCAGAGGAAGAAAACAGCACACACAACCTTGTAAGTACTCCAAAAAATGTCAATGCTTCCGTCGATGAATTAGCACTGTCAACAACAACTAAGTTAAGGGTATGGTTTGCACAGGGCACGTAAACAGCTTTGGGATTGATGTCTAGCATTCTTGCTTGGACCCCAGAATGTTTTCCTTTCATGTTAGCACCATTATCATATGACTGACCTCGACAATCAGACAATTCGAGTTGCAGTTCGGTCGCTTTTTCTAAGAAAGCGTCCAACAAGCCTTTCCCAGTACTGTCACTTATTCTCAAGTAGCCAAAAAATGTTTCTTTAACAACAGCAGCTTCTTCATTACATAGTACATAACGGAGAATGACAGACATTTGTTCATGATGTGACATATCTGGAGTGCGGTCCAAAATTATAGAAAAATATTTTGCCAATTTCAATTGCTGTAAATTTTCTTTTTCAACTTCTGTCGCTAGCAATTCAATTAGTTCATTTTGTATGGTAGGACTCAAATAGTGATCTTTAGTGTTTTTATTCTTGATTCTGTCTTGAAGCTCTTTTAGGATCGGATCTCTTCTTGCCAAAAGCTCAAATATACCCAGAAAATTTCCATTGTGAGGAGATCCTAAGACTTCTTCAGATCCTCTAAAAGCAAGATTCCTTTCCGATAGAAACAAGGCAATGTCGATAAGTCTCTCTAAAACATTTCTCCAAAAACGTCTTTCATTGAAAAAAATATTCATCTCGCGTTTGTCGATAGTGGATGAATTTCTTATCTCTTCAGCTAGCAACATCCATTGACTGCAGCATTCTTGGTGGGAAATGCCGTTTTCATGGTCTTTCAGTTTTTTCGAAAAACTCTCCCATGTATTTATACCACTACAAAAGGGGCTTAGTGTTTTTCCAAATAGCTTACAACAAAAGCAAAAAACTTGATCTGATTCCCCAGAATAAACTAGCCACGACCGTGAAACACTTTCACCATTAGGTAACACACGTTTATAATGGTTGGAGGAAAAACGTCGCCTTGGAGTTGTGTTATTATATGGAAAATTCATTATTAGTTGATGTGGTCCACGCTTTACTATATCACATCGTTGAGCATCAGAAATACTTTCAGGCCATTTACATGGGTCATCAGGGATAGGGGTAAATTGAGATTCAGTTATTTTTGATATTGAAGGTTGCGTATTGGCAGGTAAATCACAACTTACATTTTCTGGAAATTCACAATCACTTTGATGCTGATCGTCATAGTCTTCTTTTTCTTGTACACTATAGTTTTCTTCATCCCTCTCGGTACTAGTGCCAGGTCTACTCTGCTCAGTAATCTTGAAAAAATCTGTCATCTTGGGCAATTTCGCTACAGCATCTCGAGCAGTGGCTGCTTCTTTTCTCTTTTGAGCACCACTTTTTGAACGTTTCATTCTATACAATGTCAATAAAATACTTTATCTGCACTCTGCAGTGTATATATATTGTCCCGGTATTTATAGCCAAACAGAATTCCAGACCATTCTATGATTGTTGCGTAACAACGGCATTGTTACGTCAATCGAATATTCAAGATTCTACCAGAAAATCAATCGAAATATTCTAGATTCTGCGAGATAAAATGACGTTGCATTCACTTATGATGTCACAAGCCAATTTCTTCCTACAGTTTAAATCGGTTGTAAACAAGTCTGCTGAACTGAAAATAGTCACGTAGTCAAAAAGCAATTTCAGACTAACTTGGGCCCCCAAAGTTGGCCTGGGCCCCCCAATTGGGGGGTTTGGGGGGCGGCTGCTACGTCTCTGACCATCACGTAAGAGTTCTACCATAAGTTAATACAAAAAAATCATAATCGCAAATGGAGGAGCAAATCACGGTAATTTGGGTTTACTCAAGGTCAGCTCAATTTTCATTTACGACTTGCTTGCAAAATCCCTTTTTACGCACGAAGTCTGGGTTGCGCTTATATTGGCTTCATTGCTATTGACGTCTGTTAGATAAGTGAGCGTGCTGCTTTTCGACAACACTTCTCAATTGTATCTCAACAATTAAGTGTTTATTGGTTGGTTGTGTCAGACATTTTCTACCGAGATGTGTTGACCTAGTGGAAAAAGTTTTCTGAAGATTATAATTTTTTAACATTTTTAATGCATTGTCCTGATTATTCAACTACTGTCCCTCCTAGAATTTTGGAAATAATGATCTCAATATTTTAGCATCAGGTCTAATTCAATGATATTAAAATTTTAAAAATCACCATCAAGAAAACTACATATGAAGCAACAATAAATGACTGTTAGAATAAGTAGACGATATATTTTACCCTTTTTTTATTAATTTAGAACGTTTTTGGCTCATCAGTATGACATTCGTTAGAGACACTAAAGTAACATGCTAACATTTCGACTTAAATTTGAAGTAAACGTGTGTACAAAACTTGATATTGGACATTAACGGCACATAAACAAGTTAGGTTGACATAATTGTAATGCTCGATGATGACGTCACAAATAAATGCATTTAACGTAGCATAAATTTTTCATTTCATTTAACTTACCACAACAAGTTTTACAACCAAATAATGAGATCATTACGAGAAACAATCATTCACTTTTGTAATTGCATTACATCATGTTGTGTGCCAAGTATCCACAGAAGTAGAACACGCAGAAATATTCAAGCCTTTTATGGATAATATTGCTTGACTTTCTTTTGGTAATCAAGCTGCTCAAAACATGAAAACCACGCTTTTAGAGACATTTGCCAAATTCGACATCAAAGTACAGAGAAATCAAATACAACAGAAGAAAAAGCGAACTGGAGTTTTAGATATTTTCCATGAAATTTTTCCCTATTTCCAATGTCAATTCGTGACAACAGATGTTGTCAGCCAACAACTCTTAATCGCTGGTTTATTCGAGGTACATCACACCAACCAGCAACAATATTTACATCAATTGTGTTCGTCAACTCCTGAACCATGGTTGCAGACAAAACAGTCAAGACTAAAACTTGGAGGAATAGATTTCAACCACCCACAACGGCTAAATCACAAATGCCAGAACCAATCAATTTGTATTTTAAGCATGCTTCTTTTCTTTTTTCTTAAAAGCCTTCAAACTGCTTCTATAATGTCGTAATGCTGTCTGGTATCATTATTGCGAAAAAAAGCAGCAGCCAGCAGCTATACGAAAAGCTTTTATTCACTGTTATTTCGAAAGCAAACGAGTGTTATGCTGCCGGTTAAAGAAGTATGATACATTAGACTATTAACATAGCGGTAGGTCAAAACGCTGCTAGTGTTTTAGTAATGCAATGGCAAATTACAATACCTTTGTACAGTCGTGTCTCAAGCCTAACTGATTTTAATTTCCAACATGTATCAATTAAATGTAGCAACAATATACAAATTGACTAACTAACAGAAATCACAACAATTACTCGCATCTTTATCATAAAAATCTGGTCGATGGATTATACCCTTAAACCATATACTAACCTATTGTGTTAACTTAAATGTAAGTACTTGTCTTTGGGTTAGTTTTCCCTTTGCGTTTGATGCGATCACGTAAGAACCTAGCGATTTATGCACATCCAGAGACGTTAGGTCATATCAATAGACCTAATATTACGAAATTAGTATTATACTAAATATCTAACAGCCTATTTCAGAAATTATACACCAATCACTTTGGCGTTCCCACTTTCCCTCAACTTTACCTTTGTGCTTTCATACGAATGGTGAAAGAAGTGGATAAAAATTTTGCGAAATGATTGGCTGTTTAAACTGTGAGCAAGTATACTTCTTAGGTACATGCTGGGGAAACAGGGCAAATAAGAATTTGCCAGTGCCTTCAAAACTTTTGGGAGAAATATAGCCGGTATGCGTTAGCAGCCCCAATGTTTTTCCACTCGATTCCCATTAAAAACACATTAGTTTTGACATGGGAACGAGAATTGGCTACGTCAACAACACATTAATTTTACAATGCTGTTCTCACAACTACTCAGATTGTTAACCTCGACGCTATTGATGAAGACCCTGCTCTGGTAATCACTTAGTGTAAATGCATTACTTTGGGTTAGTTAGTTCTTTCCCTGGCTAAGTTTATGGCAGGACCAACCAACATGCGTGCAGCCAGAGGCGTTAGCTCATACTAATCACCTGCACTTACAAAAAAGTGATAATAGTGGTCCTAATACGTTACGGCTTATTTCTGAAAATACTTATCAATCATCTTAAGACCCTTCCGCATGTTTGATATGCTTTTAAGCACTTGCTGAATTTAACGGATAAAAGTTTCTTACGTTTAAGGACGCCTATGGTATAAAAAGGGCAGATCAGACGTAACCAGGGACTCGATAAACTCGGGAGACATGTAGCAGCTATACGCAACCCCATAATGTGTTTTTAACAAATTGTTTCTAAAATAACGATAGTTTTTTTTCAGAACGAGATTTGGCTATGTCAAAAAACATAAAATTTATATCATTGTTAGCACAGCTATCCAATTGGTGAAGCCAGCTCGGCAGGATAAACCGATATTGTTAATTGTTGACATTACCAGTGGGCGGCCCTGCGACCCACGCCGGCACAGCCAGCTAGTTCACTATCATAATACCAGACAGCATTGTGACATCATAAAACCGGTTTGAAGCCTTTGAGATGAAAGATAAGAAGCATGCTTAGAATACTTAACAAAAAAATTGCTAGTTGCATTGTCAATTCAGCTTATATCGCCGTACAATTTCTTTTATCAAAAGCGCCTTGATAATGTCCTCCACAAAAGCTTTAACTGCAGGTCTACGATCAGCAGTTTTTGAGAAAATGCAGAAAACAAATCATGCAATTAAGTGTTAGCTATGACGTCATGCTACACACCGAAGAAGTAATTGTTTTGCAACTTGGTAAGTTAGGAGCTGGTTTTTATTTGAACAAAAAACGGTGTTCTCTGTCAAGAAAGGCAAATTTTGAAAAGAATACCTTCAATTTTGGAGTCATTATGACTTCACGGATCCCTTACGACATCTAGCCCAGAGCGGTAATTAATCGTACCGAGTTTGATGTTTGTACGTTCAGCAGTTTCAGAGGAGTTAAATATACGTGCCTACAGACAGAACTTTGTTTCATATTGTTAGATTATTCTGCATGCATTAATTTCAATATTCATTTGCATGATGAGCCTCATAAGGTCGGTAGCTCGAGGAAAGGTTTGCTATACATATTGTTTGAATTGCCAGTAGGTAGACTTTAGATCCCTTAAGCAGAAAATAATAATGATATTGATTAAACAGTCCTTAAATTGGCAATCACTAACTATTACCTCTTTGACACCGGCGCGATGGTGTAGTGGTTAGAGCGTCCACTTCGCAGTCGGTAGACCTGGGGTTCAGTTCCCAAGTCAAGTCATACCAAAAGACTTCAAGAAATGGTATTCACAGCTTTCCTGCTTGACGCTCAGCACATAACGAATAGTGTGGAGAACAGGCCGGCAAGCTTTCTTGTTGTGTCCTTGGGCAAGGTACTTAACGGGATGCCTCCGTCTTTATGTGGCAGACAGGTGGTGGGGCCAAGCAGTCTACCCGCCGTGGTGGCCCAGTCTGACGAAAGACATGCAAACCGAGCATGTGCTCATAAGCGTGAATGAATGAAAAACCACGTTGACGATTTGTAAACATTTGCACTAAACATCCAGTTGTCTAATTTTGTGTTACATATGCTATAAAGAACAAATCACTCTGTCTGCCCGCCTGTGCATGTACGTGTATGTCTATGTGCTTTAAGTCCTCCTTAACTACTGATCGTGAAAACATAAACCCTTAGAATTGTAATTTAGGTGAACCCATCTCAGCCGGCTGAACCGATGTTTTTATCTCGACATAACTTAACGGTACCCCAGCCAGGCGACGCCGGCAGAGCCGGTTAGAAGCACAATAAAAGAATATAGTGGAACACCAACTAAGTACGGTGATTTTATCTGAGGTTGACTTTTAGAAAACTTTCAAACAAGCTTTAATGCTTGTCATTTTTTTGGTCGTTTTTATTTGCATTAATGTGGACAACATTAGGAGGTGGCTCACAAGCTTCTTGATGGCGTGCGGTTAAAATTGATAATATTTCAGGATCAATGATTGGATAGCAGATCGAACAAACAACAAAATAAAGGATCTAGTCTCGCCCGATAGCATTGACGCTCTGACGATGATGATATTGATCAATACCGTTTTTTTCAAAGCAAGTTGGCAGGTTGATGACGTCAGAGTAAAAGTAAGAGTTATTAACTTCTTGAAATAAAAATTTTTTGTTGAAAATATTCTACTTTATTGCTTTAGCTCATTAACTGAGCGGTTGCGTTTCTTACCGGCAAAGCTTTTGCATTATTGTGATTTTGCTTAGACGTATCCAAGATTTTTATTTAGGGGGGGTGCAATTTATGATTTTTTTGTTATGAAAAAGCAATGTATCGTTACTTCATAAGTTATGCTTCTCAAATTTTTATGATACGCATGGTAGCATTCGCATAAAAGGACAAAAATAGATGATTTCGGAAGAGGTAAAAAACAGAGAGAAAATAATTCACAAATTTTTGGCATGCTTTTTAAAATGTGGGTATTTCTAATAAACTGGTAAAACACGCGAGATATTTGTGCTCTGCATTTGCTTACAGCCCTACTTTTATTATTTAATGGCGAGCTCGGCGGGGCAATTTCATGGACTGTAGATATAACAAACGTTATCGGTGATAAAATAAAGTGCAAATGCCAAAACAAAATTTATTCTTGGAGTTTTGTTTTCAGAAAAAACTGTAATACAAAGATTCAAAATTGGACACAATTTTGTTACTAAACACATCAATTAAAATCCAAATCTATTGTAACTGAGAACTGTCATTAATACCTCTTTCGGGAGTAGGAGAAGGGGTTCCTGAAAACCTCAGGAACTTTTTACTATCGACTTAGACCTTTTCTCTGCTTCTATAATTTTTATTTGAAAGTTGTGGCCTTTCGATTGGGTCTGCAACTATGATTACGCTTTTCTGTTTTTGAAACATAGGCCCATAAAATACAATCATTTCTTTCTTCATGATCCATAACAAATACATCTGTGTTACGTATAATACCAGGCATGGCAGACAAACCAATCCAACAGATTGTAAGAATGTAAAAATTGAAACTTACACCGGTTTTGCTGGTTTGAAACAAAATCAACTAATCAAAAAAAAATATAGGATTCTAAATCAGTGAGTTTTTTCTCATGAAAAAAATTTTTTAAATAAAAAACCAATGATCAAATGATTTTCCAACCGCTAATACAGGAACTTTTGACGTCATTTTTTGTAGCGAAGTAATTTCACTCTAGCAAACGGCGATGAGGTAGAGGTGGATTTTTTTGAACAACATTCTAAAAACGGTACAATCAAGATTTTTGATGATACAAGAAACCACATGAAATTCATTGCCCTTCCCTATGACGTCAGCGATGACAAGAAAGAACCCCAAAATGTTTACTTAGTGATTGGGTTACCTACAAGCGACAGTATAGGTAAGTAAATGTTGGACCTACAATCTGGTTTCTCCCCGTTTTATTAGTTGAATAGTAAAGCTGTTTGTCCATCGTGTCGAATCAAGCAAACATGCAGTGCTTCATTATTCGCTTCATAAAATGGTGTGCATTCACCTTTGCTTGCAAGAAACGGTTTAGGTATGCACTGAACATTTTGTGTTCAGACCCGCTTTGGAATTCCCAGCCGGTTTTCCTCAATCACAAGCACTATAACCCACCAAGAAAATTTCCTTAAGGTGCCGTTACCATAAACACAACTGTGTGATGGTCTTCGTAAGCACAAAAAAAGACATTAGAAAGATGCTCAAAGGTTGCATGATATCTTGTAACCTATGAGATATTAAAGACCATTTTGCTGAAAATTGAAACAAAATTTAATTTTTCTCTTTCACAAGCGTGGTATTTTTTTTGTGAAAATTACTTTTCAAATCCGTATTAAAACTGTTCCAGGATTCACAATGTTTGAGATCGACTTGCCGAACACTCTGCGTCATTTCAACATATCATATTTTACTCCGTTCTATAACCCCGTGATCACGCCCGAGTTTAGATTCGACAGAAAAACTGATGTAAAAAAGGTAATTTCGATTCTTTTCTGCTAATATATCAACATTATTCCAAGTTTAAAATAAATTTTATTTTATTGCTCTAACTCGACCATTGAACTTACTGTCAAATCGACTGACCACGTATTATTCGAAGTTTAAGCTGATTCGGTTCTATATCAACCGAAGCACGGGCCTTTAAAGTTTGACATTTTTTCCGAAAAACGCTGTTTGACTTTGATTCGTTTGTTAAGGCGGCAACTGTCACGTTTTAACGAAATTATTTTGATTTCATTGGCAACGATATCTTCTTGAATTCTCCTATCAGAATTTACACAAAATTACGTTTTTTAGGCTTTGAGAGTTTCATGAAGTGTTTTTTGAAAAATTCTATAATGCTAATGAATTTCATTGTCTTCACTCTCATAAACGAAAGTACTTACATTGCAAAAAGACAAATTAAACATTTCATTAATGGTGTTTTGACAATAGAACTAAGTTTGTTGTGTCGAAAGGTATTATCATGGATAATACGAGCACTGGGCATGTTAAAAACGTTTTTTTTTCAGAAGAATTTGTGTTACCATTTAATGTTTTGGCCAACAATGAAAGAAATGCTGCTAGAATATTTGCTATATTGTGATAACCTTATGTTTATTGCTTAATATTTTTCCAGCTTATGATAACTTACTAATAGGACTATGCAAAAGATAACTTAAATTAGTGATTTTGTTTACTATCAAGAATATACTGTAATTCGCGGCTTATCCATTGTTTTTTGCTCTTTGAAATATAAAGATTTAACTGCATATTAAACTTATATTGAAGTAGATAAATTAATTTAGGTAATAAATTTTATTTCATGCATTTATGGCACATTGAAAAGACTTTCTTGATAGATGTCAACCATTAAAATTATTCAACATTCTACTGCTCCCCTGATAAAGAACGTCGGTACATAAGATGCGTTATTCAAGTTGCAAATTTATACGTAACACTGGCCGGCTGTGCCGGCGACGTCCGCAGGCACATCCATCGGTAATGCAGAGGTTAACAATATTGGTTCATCTAGCCAAGTCGGTTTCACCAATGGATAGTTGTGAAAATAATAACAAAAGCTTTTGTTTTTCACGTAGCCAAATTTCGTTCGAAAACAAAACCATTGTTTTATGATTCGCAATTCAATAAAAACACATGATGGAGATTGTGCATAGTTGCTACATGTCTCCCAAGTTACTCGAGTCCCGGGAAACGTCTTGTTTGTTCCCTTTTCACCATAGGTGTCCTTAAACGCAAGAAATTTTATTCGTTAAATTTAGCAAGTGCTTGAAAGCTGTGGAAGGGTGCCAAAGGGATTACGTCTGGTTAGAGATCATTCAATACATTGTTCAATATTGGTTGATATGCATTTTCAGGATTAAGCTATTATATATTAGGAACACTACTTACCACTTTTTTGTTATTTCAGGCATACTTGTATGAGCAAACGCCTCTGGCTGCTCACATGTTGCATGGTCCTGGCATTAACGTAGCTTGGTTAAGAACAAACTAACCCGAAATAAAGCACTTACAGTAAAGTAATTTCAATAACCGGGCTCCCATCAGTAATTTCAAGGTTGTAAATATCAAATCAGCAGGCTGCACCCGCTTTACACGATTTCAAAGAAAATTGCTTCAACATTTAGATGATATGTAGCTTCACAGTAATATTTTGCTGGAAAAGACAAAATAAGACCATCTTTTAATTTTTTGAAGGGCATCACCAATTCTTTTGCATGGAGTAGGCTACATTGTAAAATTTTTAGAGACTTCAAAATTAGATCAATCGTTTTAATAATTTAAATAAATAATGGCACAAACCATGCTAGCGAGAAAAAGAGTCAAAATGCACCAAAGAACTGACTTTTTCTGAAATTGCAAGTTTCTAAGGAGTGGTAGAAAAATTGTTGAACTAAAAATGGAACATGATGTATGGAACCAATTTTTGATCAGCCATTATAAACAAATTCTTAACCCTAACTAATTAGAGTTACATATTTGTTAAAAGCCAATTTCCTTAACTTTAAATCGATAATAATTGCTTGTGCCTTATCATAAACGTTATACACTATATATCAAACTTACTTGTTTTTACTCAGATTACTCGGTTTATTACTCTTTTTTTTGGGGGGGGGGAATGAAGTAACACTACAACTTTAACGTAACCTTTAACGTATAATGTCTTTTCTATAAAATTAGACAGCAAAGGTACATGTTACATATTATCGGAATTGCTTTGAAATCTCTGTCGATTTGATAAATAGATGTTAAAAATCGGTTGAGAAACGAGATCACAGTTTAGCTTTTTAATCAAGTAATTTTGTGAAAACTTTACCATTGATAAAAAAGTCATTTCATGATGATCTCTGGTAGCAAAAGTGTTGATCGTACCATACAGCATTGTGACATCGTAGAAGGAGTTTGAAACGTGGAGGAAAAATAATAAAAGCATGCTTAGAAGGCTTAAAATGCTCGAAAAAGGAATTTGTGTTTTGCATCGTCATTTGAAGTTTACTTGTTATAAAATTCTTTTTATCAAAAGCACCTTGTTAATATTTCTTCAAAAAGCTTTTAAACGCGTTTTCACAATAAGAAGTTTTTGAGAAAAATTCAGAAAACAAATTGTGAAATCAAGCGTTATCTTTGACGTTATTTTAGACCCCAAAGGGATGAAATGTTTTGTAAGTTGGTAAGTTGGGGGTTAGCTTTTGTTTGAGCAAAAGCGTTTTTCTCGATCAAGAAATGCAAATTTTTTGACGTTATTTATGACACTCAACCCGGGAAAGTGATCAATCGAGCCAAGTTTGATAATCGTACGTCCAGTAGTTTTGGGGGAGTTGAAACGCGCGCGCGCACACAAACACACACACACACACACACACTCACAGGCAGAATTGTGATTCACAGTATAGATTCATCTGTTGCAGTGTTTCTTTGAATTGACCTTCTTGCACTTTAATGAGAGGAAATATTAGATATATAAATAATTTTGTTTTTAAGAAAAAGCAGCTATTTATGAGAAAGCTGTTTAATTAGGAAAAAATAATGTAACGTGATTAGAAAAACGTTTATAATCAATACTCAATTTAGTTATTTTTTGTACATTGGAGCGAAAAAAATATCACAAAAAATTGATGATTTTGAAAAACTAAACACAATGCCGTAATATTACCAAGCTGTTTAAACGAAATCAAAATGCTGAAAATCATAAAACTGGAAAGTAAAACAGGTCCAAAAGAAGTACATGTGCTGAAATTTATACTAGGGTAATGGGAAATCGAAGAGAAGTGCATTGCAAAGTGTTTTGTTACACTTGCAGTACATGCAGTAAAACTTAGTGATGCTTGTATTTTATTAGATAAATTATCGGACAAAACTTTGCTGTGGACTGTTTGTAGTCACCATCATTATAAACTATTTCTGAGTAAAATATCAAGAATGGTTTTTGAAGCATTTTCAGGACCTAAAATTTTGCTAATTGACAGTTCGAAAAAATTTTTTTTTCTAGATTTGAGTTTAACCACCTGTCTTAATTTGACAGATCGTGATGTTTTTTCCGAAGAGAAAATGTAATTAGCCAAAAGACAAAAAATATTTTGCGAGATAGCTCTTCTGATATGCGTCAAGATGATAGCAGGGAGTTGTTACACTTGCGTTTGTTTTATCCAGGCAAGATACTAATACCCAAGTTTTTATTTTGAAGACCTAGATCCCATCACCCCTCCAGAAGAATTGCTACTGACATTTATGCATTGAATATGATTTTGCAACGGAAAGAATTAAAATTGCCTTAAAAATAAAAAAAATCATTGAGCGTTTTCATAATTTGTTGTTATCTTCTACGCTCCTCATTGATTATGGTCCCAATAGCCAGAGAGATTGTCTATAACAACTTGACATTACATGAAAAAATATTAAAACAGGAGAATATGAAGGCGCACTTGAAAAAAATGCAAACTTAGTTTTGAACACCATGAAGCATTACTTGTAGAGTACCTTTTACAAGAGTTAAAGTGATTCCTTTTCATTTGCACTCAAAAACATTCACAAAAAAACCAAAAGAAAAAATGCCTCTTTACCATATGGCACAGTCATCAGAAACAATTTCTTTGACCAAAAACGCTAGATTTTTCTGTGATTATTGAAAGCACTCAGCTACATAGTTTAATGGAAAAACCTTTTTTTCTATTTCAAAGGTTTTGAATTACTTCAAAAGATTTTCATTATTAAAAGTAGCCACCTCAAAAATGGACCAAATTTTAAAGCTTTTGTCGTTTGAAGAGGGTTGGCTTGTCCACATTATGAAAGTAAAGCAGTGTCGCAGAACGTGGAGCCAGAACAATGGAAGAAGATTCAATATAGCCCGTTCCAAGCCATGATTTTGATCAGAGGAATTTTGTTCTTAAATGTATTAAAACAAAAAGAATATCATAACCGGATTTCAAATGGTCTGCCTTGATCGCGTGACGATTACAGAATGAAAAGTAAATACCTTAGATTTCATTTACGAGTTGATGAGTCAAACAAGTATTCATAGCCGTACTTTATTAAACAAAACTAACATAAACAAAAAATGCCGAAGCTATTCGTCTTCTCTGTTGTTGTTGTGATTACCTCTCCTCTTCCTTGGGATGGAGGTACGATACGAACGGCAATTCAGGTTCATGCCGTCAACCTAATTGAAATTAGGCTACCAGTCACTCAGGACTGGTAGCCCCACCACCAACAAGGCGGACTGCACTGGTGGGTATCCAAGAGTCGCCTTTTACTTTCGCTTTAGCGGAAACTGTCGCACTTTCGCTTTAGCGGAAACTTCACAATTGTAACCCTGTGAAGTACGGATAGGTCACGTGTCTGTCACATAAAAGTGGGGGCGTCCCGTTAAGTGCCTTGCCCAAGGACACAACAAGCAAGCTTGCCGGCTTGTTCTCCACACTATCCCTTTTTAATGCTGAGCGCCAAGCAGGAAAGCTGTAAATACCCTTTTTGAAATCTTCTGGTATGACTTGATTTAGGAACTGAACCCCAGGTCTATCGACTACGAAGCGGACGCTCTAACCACTACACCATCGCGCCGGTTCGCCCCCTCTCGGGGACTTCATCAGGGCAAAATAAATCTGTAAATCCAATGATAAATTTAATGTAATAGTACCGGCCATTGTTGGCGAAATAGTATCGTTTTAACACCGCACCTCTCAATAAAACACGTGCAGGAGCAACTTCTCTTCTTGTAAATGACCTAGTTTTATGTTAAAGGATCGCTTAATGCGTTTGATTCACTAGGAGCGAAGTCGCTCCTGCACGTGTTTCATTGAGAAGCGCAGTGTTAAAACGATACTATTTCGCCAACAATGGCCGGTACTATTACATTAAATTTATCATTGGATTTACAGATTTATTTTGCCCTGATGAAGTCCCCGAGAGGGGACGAAAAGATTCGGCATTTTTTTGTTTGTGTTAGCTTGATTATGTTAATAAAGTACTGCGCTGGAAATTCGTTTGGCTCATCAGCTTTTGGAAGAAAAGTTCCCCCAGTCTGAAATCTATTAGCTTTTATTTGTGAAATAAAATATGACCAAAAGATGATTTTGCATCAATTTTAATAGGATATTTTGGGAAAAATCGTAGTCAAAATTAAAAAAACTTTATTTAATACATGAAAGCTAACTTAATCAAATATGTTTTTCACTAAATCGCCAACCGCAAAAGAAAATATTTTTAAGACTAAAAACGAGGGGGATCTCAGCACTAATTTGCGGTAAAATTAGGAGCCACTGCCTCAATTGATATTACACCAAATGAGCTCAAACTTAGACTAGGAAGGTTATGACGAACTTGAGAAGATGACGCTAATTCCTAACGCTCCGGCTTTCATCCAACGTCCTGTCCTCTGATTGTTTTTCAAAAAGTAGCAAAGCAAGTGGTCTTACCACTGCACAATCGCTTTAGCGGAAACTTTTCTTGAAAACCGGTTTTCGAAACACTAAACACAAAGTGTATTTCACTTTTGTTTCAGCCTTATTACTTCACTTACAGCAGCACATTTTCGCAGGTTCTTTTAAGAATGGGCGTCGAAGATCTTTTCAGCCAGACGTCATGCGATTTGTCCGGAATTGCTGACGCGAGTCTCTATGTTTCAGATTTCACTCACAAAGCTTTCATCGACGTCAACAAGAAAGGTGAGATGGCAACATCATTTAAGGGAAGCAAAGTTTTCAAAAAATTTTTGACATTTTAAAAGAAAGACTTTGATCAAAATTATGATATTTAATTTACTTTTTTTACAATTTTTCCTGTAAATTTTACATCCTACGGTATATGAAATGGCGATAATTGCAACTTGTATGATTGATTTTGCACAAATAAATTGAGATAAAATGAATAAAATTTAACCTTTAAAAGTCGCTAAATATATTACCTATTTTTGGTTATTCCACAGAATAGTTCAATGATAAAATCTGGTCAAAAATATTTGAAAGGGCATGACACTTGTGGTCTCTCCTGGTTAATTCGACTCTAAAGGTGGAAGTCGAACCAAATATCTCACATTTTTTTATAAAAATTGAATCGGTAATGTAAAAAGAAAGAAAAAAACAGAAACAGAAAAAAGGGAGGGAGAGAGAAGCAAAGAGACAGAGAGGGAGAAAGAGAGAGAGAGAGAGAGAGAGAGAGAGAAAAGGAGAGAGGAAATAGGAAAAGAGAGAAGATAGAGCTGTAGATCTTTGTCCCACGGTTGCACTAAAGCCTTGAGCTTTAACCAAAGCAACTCGTGTTCGGACCAATTTGTTCGGTTGCACAGTGCATTTTTACTTAAATATTACCACTTAGAAAGAATTATAGAAAAATGCATTGCAGAATGAAAGCAACCAAACATACCTGACTTGAGATATGAACTAGCATTCTCATGATGGAGATCCATTGCTTGTCGGGTTGAAATCGATTTCAGTGGTTCGCAAGTTTTTTCCTTGTGCACTTCGATAACTTGGGAATATGTGCAGCGCCCAAATCATCTGTTGGAAGTGCGGCGCCCAATAGTTGGTTCCAACATCATGTGACGCCTTTAGAGTGGGAAGGGGGAAAGTAAAACCGCCATAATGGTGTTTTATGGGAGGAAGGATAAGAGATATTGCTCAACGACAAACTTGCGATTATATTTAAATAAATTAAAGTTTTCAATTGCTTGATGATACAGATTTTTACGGCGACTTCAAATAATTAAAGTTTGCTAATGTATTTTTTATATGATTTGTAAACAGCCCCATATTCAAAATTTACCCAATTTGAAGTCAAAATTCTTTGTTTGAAAAATCGACTCTTTGAAATCGTTTGTGTCGGCCAAAATCTTGGCTCAAGCCGTTTTCCGATGCTGAATTTGTTTGAAGACTAAGAAGTACTTGTTTTTGATTCACGCAACCTGAACGCCACTGAAAAAATCGCCCAGCGCCCACTTTAGATATTGTTGCTCTAGCTTCAGTAAAAGCACAATGCGATTTCTAGATTTAAATCTAAATTGATTTCTTTGTATTAGTTTTTTGTAATTGCCATAATAATCAGGTTCGTTTATTTATTCGCGCTATAGCTTTTACATAGGCAAATAGCGTTTTTCTTGAACTACGCAATGCCAGCGGTCTATTACGTAATAATGTTTTGTAACAAAGATTCATAATATCTCACTATACTTAGCGCAAATTGCCACCAGGTAAAAATGTAAATGCTAGTTTTCTCAATCTCTGTTCAAAATGTACAGTTATTATGCAAGTTTATTGAGTTGTTCGAACACTAATCTGGGATTAATGTTAGGGTTTATGTAATTTGAGATACAGATGTAAGTTTGATAGGATGCCGAATTGTCACATTGTGCAACGGTTATCAATTTTACGATTAATTATGATGAGTTCCAGAGCCTAGTTAAACTAAAGTTGATTTGTACCAAAGGGATAAGAAGCTACTCTTAGCTATGTAGGGTTGCCAACCTTGACAAATTTCAAGTGACTAGAGTTGCCAACCGTCCTGTATTTTAATAGACAATCCTCAATTGGGGACCCTCTGTTCTTGTCCGGGTGGGTAATCAGGTGTTGACCTTTTTCTTTTTTTTTTGGAGGCCACCATGTAAAAATACTCCTCGCGGACATGGTGGCCTCCAAAAAAAAGGTCAACACCCGGTTTTCCATCGGTTGTGCTACACAACCGCGATTGGACTGTACTTTTGCAAAATTTTTCCGCTCTTGCAGTAAATTTTTTTCAGCTCTAGAAATAAAGGACAATTCTAAGTTTAATAAAGGACAAGGACGGGGAGTTCAAATAAAGGACGGTTGGCAACCCTATAGCTATCTAACCGTAGAAATTATCCTGGTTATACTATAAGCATCACTGGTGTTATTAGTATCACTATTGTGTGTTTGGTTGTAAATGGTGAAATCAAATTTGCTGGATTACTGGATTAGTTAGTATCACTGTTCAAATTGAATAAGCAGCTCTACTCAGCATACGATAGTGCCAGGTAATCGCTATTTGTAGAATTGCAGCCTGGCCCATATTCAAGTAAATTCTACAATTGCTTTTACACGCTTGGGAAAGTTAGCTTTACCTCTGAAAAAGATTAGAAACGCATACCGGTACCCCAAGGTCATTAACTAGGCTTATCATACGTCCCGTTTTAGCCGCGATAGTCCCGTTTTTTCAGGCCTTGTCCCGGTCAATCGATAAAAAGTCCCGGTATTTCATTTGGTCAGCCAGCATAGCTAGAACTACGGTATGTAAACTTTTGTCCCGGTAAGTAAAGGCATTGTAACATGGAACTCTAGCTCGATGACTATTTGGGCCGAAAGTGACAAAAAAGGAACAGCAAAGCAGGTGTTGACCTTTTTTTTTGGAGGACACCTCCATGGTGGGTGGAAATTAAAGTAAATTGCACCTGAAATGGTGTTGTGCTCCAAAAAATAAAATAAAAAAAATCAACACCTGTATTGCTGGCGCTAAGTGTGTCCCGGGCTTTGCCTCGTCACCCATAGTAGTGTTGTTCTCAAGCGTCCCGTTTTTTAATCACAAAAGTATGGTAAGCCTATCATTAACCGTTCTGATAGTGAAAGGTTACCCGCGGTATATCGCCCTTTTTTCAAATTATTTGAGTTACCATATTCTTTACTTTAACCACACTTTTTTTTACCCGAATTAGTTTTGTCGCAGAGAAAAATTCTAAATGCTACTTCTCATCAGACAACTAGACATCTGATCGATCATTTTTACAGCTACGAAACAATCGTGCCAAAAACGTTTAAATGTTTCACCTTAGTGTCGGTACAGTGCTGGTAGCATGATTTGAGCTATTTTTGTGTTCTGATCTATGGGGGAGTGATTTATTTACTTCTCCTTACTCTTTTCTGGAGATGCTCGGCGTGACTAGCCGAGAAAAACATTAAAAATCAATATATGATTTTTAGCTATAATTGTTTTTCCTCTACTGGAAGGACAGTGAGCATAGGCTAACCTTGATAAATTTCAGTATGCCTGGTAGACAAAAAAGGTCACTCTTATGCAGTAGTTATTTTATTTCGACATTAAAAAATTAGGCTTTTTATAAATAAAAAATTTTTAGGGTCTGACTCCAGATAATTGTGCAAAGTGTGCACTGATGACGTTTGAGAATTTTTTTGAAATATTTGTTTAACATTTGCATTCTGAATAGAATTGAAGAGCATTACGTAGTGGTTGCTGTAAAATGTTTGAAATTCCTTCGAAAACCACCTTTAGGACTTAAAAGTAACAATTTTTCAAAAGGGTAAGATATTACATGATGGGTGTGAAGAGTTGTAAGATAATCTAGCCTCCGTGGTTCATCTTCAGTTTTGTGATAATGTTCTTGCTTGTTTTAGGGACGGAGGCTGCGGCAGCAACAGCGGCGTTTATTGCAGGAAGGTCACTTGGATCTATCCCTTTCGTAGTGGATCGGGCTTTTTGGTTCGGAATCTACCACGAAATGTCACAAATCTTTAGCTTCATGGGAAAGGTGGAAGACCCTAGGCAGTGATTACTGGGATCAAAACTTGAAGCAGAACTTTGTTTTACACTTATGAAATGATGTGTTTTGCCGTCAACTACCTGTTTTATAAAAGAACAATACTTAATTTTACTTTTTGTCAACAGTATTGCCACCTAGGGTCTAATTGAAAAGATATCTTGCGAATTTTTCTTGAACTATGTTTTGTTCGAGTGTGTTTTATATTTTGATGTGACCAAAGCTGTGCGTGAGTGTACGTAAATGCTGTTATTTGTTGGAATTAAAATTCAGTATTCAGGAATTTTGTACGCTACGAAACAATTTGAATCGACAACATTCAATTTATTCATGCAATAGTCATCCACCTTCATTGTTCCCCTGGCGCGCGTTGTTCAGAGTAAGAACCTGGTAACAAACTGCAGGCCAGAAACCATTAAGATGTAAGAATATCTAAAGTATTTTTCAGAGAACGCTACTAAAACATTGAACTCATAATCTTTCGATCTTGAGGCACGGGCTGGTTTGCGTTATCGAAGATGAAGGAAAAACCAAACTTTTGTCGGTCGAACACTAAGTAAAGACAGTTAAAAGCATGCAACGCATTCTGTTGTCGTTCAATTTTTGATTATTGCTTGACCGAACGAAATAACATTTGACAATACCAAGGGCTAGAAATATTATTCGCTGATCGCATAGCAATTGGAGTGTGGTAAAAAGTAAAGAATGAAACTCAGCAAACATACTTTAATGTAACAGAGCAAGGGTGTCCGATTTTTTGGCGGAAAGACCACTTGCTGCGCAATTGATTTCGTGGACCACTTGACAGAGAATTTGTTGTAGTTTTCAATACACTGAGTACAAGTTGGAGCAAAAACAGGCAAAGTCATCACACCAAGATTGCTATTTTAGAAATGTGTATTGTCCTTTTCTTCACTGCAGTGTAGTGGTAATTTTCCGGACTTTGTAATAAAAGGCCTGTAATTAGGAACTAGATAAAAGCACCATTAGTATTCCTCAGAAAGGGAATCCGAGAATTTAGGATGCTGCCTTGCTTCAATAAAGGGTGTCGTTCAAAAGCGAGTTTATAGTGGTAAACAGATAATTCTGCACGTCCAGCTTGCAAAAAAACGATGAAAAATCGACAAAATAGCAAAGAGTAAAGACGACAGAAGTTTGAAGACGATGGTATGGAAATGATAAAACGTAAGAACGCGAATTGTGAGATCACAAATAATGACCTGAACAACCACTGGCAGCCATTCGCGAAATAATATCTGCAATACGGTCAGAAGAAGCAAAATGGTTGTTCATCCCAGCTCTAGACCAGAATTTCTTAAAGATTTCGCGAGATAAAAATCTCGCGACACAATTGAGAAAAAAATTTTTATGTGTCCCCTTGATGAATAGCCTACATGTTAATCATGTTAAAAAAAATAAACGTCCTCTTACAAATACTGGCGTATGTGAAAACAATTGTTTTGAACGAGGGAAAGGGAAAGAGCATTAGTTATCCTCATTATTATAGTCAATCTATCTAATAAAACAAGAAAGCTCAATTATTCCTTTTTTTGGGGGTGGAGTGGAGTAGCGTTACACAAAAGAAAACCTTTGAAAGCAAGACTTTGGCTTATTTTGGCCTCCAAAACAACATGAGGACCTTTCCTTGGAGGTCGACATTTTGAAAACGATAATTTTGTCTTCACAACAACTTTTCTGCACATTATTGGTATAACGTGTTGTGAGACCTTTATCCATCTACTATTTTCGCCAGCGGCAAAATAATACAAGTCCACACCATTTACGAAAGTAACTATATTGTGATAAAAGAACCCTGCAATGGAAACAGAGAAGCGAATAAAAAGTAACAAAAACAATTCAATTTTTTAAGCACATCGAATGGATGTGCTTGATAATTTATGAACAAAATGATCCCAAACGTGTGATTTGCTTACTCTCAAAAAATATGTTGAAATACATAGTGAAAAACCTTAATGTTGACTCAAATGTAACTAATTATTTCTTGTCTGAAATTTAGTGTAAAGACCAAAGGCTGGCGCGACACTTTCCTGCCCCAAAAGTGTTACTCGTAAGCTGCCTAACTTGCATAGGTTGTGTAGTTTTAGGTTAGCCTCCACTTGGCTCTGCTTAAACAAATCAACCATCCCAAGCTGTTAAAAACAACTAGTCCCAAGTTGCTTTGTAAAGCATGAAAAAATAATCAGCGGTAGCCTGCATACAAAGCGGTAAAACGTGAATCATCATGATTTCAGGAGAATCACCACATAAGTACAAGCAAATGATCCTCCCCCGATAAATATCGACGAATTCAAAACTTTAGAGCAAAACTGTAGCTGAAATCAGTGAGCAAATTATGCTCATGATTTATAAAAACATATCGATTTTACTATTAAATAGTATTATTGGCGTTCTCATTCATATGAAATGTTTCTATTAAATTATTTAAATATTCTATTTACATATGAATACAGATGATGCTACTTAATAGTGAAATTGAAGCGGTAAAGTTCTTCCTTTTTTACATAAGTATTAGAATCACAGAAAATAAAATTTGGAGTTTTTTCCACGATTCTTGTATTTCTATATATCTACTTATGATTCTCTCTAATCATTTTTTGTAATCTTGTTTGTATTTTCAGGCAAATTTTCATATTTTTTTCCTAATTTCTTGTTTTGATCATTTCCTCTTTCACGCATTTTATGATCAAATTTCTTCTCACGAGGAAGTGGAAGGCCTGGCAACAAGGTCAATATTGGTCTGCGCGTTAAATAAATTGTGACGTAACAATGCGTTTGGCATTGTGATTGGTTGATTCTTTTCATTTAATAGCTCAAACAGATATTTTAGTAAGCAACTTACAGCGTAAAATAACGGAGTTACCCATAAAAATGTAGTGAAATTAATATTACTATAGGCCTTATTTTTAAATTTCATGTGAATATTACAAAATCTTTCATGTGTGATGCAACCACTTAATTTGTTTAGAACTTGTTTTGCAACACCAAAATTATGTTTTGCGATTATAAACGGGGTCGCGACTTACAGTTTGAGAAGCACTCTCTCATCGCAGTGTTTGAAAGCAAACAATAAACGTCTTCCTGATATTTGCATAAATCGTTTACATACAGTCAATTGAGCGACAACAGAAAATATCAAAATGAAGCTTTTTCTCTTATTTTGTCTTTCTCTTCGAATCACATGACAATCTGCGTTAAGATTATGAATGAAAATCAGTCGCTAATTTTGCGGAATGCAAATTCATGCTTCCTTTCACTGCAGGCGATAAAGTTTACTTAAGGTCATTTTGAAAAATACCTCGTGGGCCACTTGGAATCGTTCCGCGGCTTGGACGTTTTCGCAATAGAAATCGATTCTCTTGCTACTTCTTGCGGTTTTGAAATTAAAATTTTGAAACCGCAAGAAAGCAGTAGAGTACTAAATCGGGACGTGACAAAAAATTGCATTTGTGTTTTAAGGAACAGGAGCATAAAGTAGCTTCGTGTCAAAATCTCAGCGAGATCGAAATAGAGGTTTATACGAATTTGAGATTTGAAAAAAGCAGCTAAAATTGCCCGTGCATAAAATTTAGTTCAAGAAACAAAACTTAATCAGTTGATGAACAGCACAGGCGATGCCTCTTATTCTAGTTTGGTGTAAAAAGGAAAAGAGAGAACAGTACAGGGCGCTAGAGAAAAATTGAAAGAAAATTTCTGGAACTTTTTGAATCAATAGTGGTCCATATTTTTATTATTTTTCTAATTTTCTTCTTTAAACAGAATAAATAATTAAGTCAAGTATTCGTGATGATTTGAAAGAAATTTTTCTGGAATTACCATGGCACCGACCAATCAATACAAAAATGTTCGAATCGAAATTGAATGCATTATCTCGACTATCGCGACGTATTCGATTGAAGAGCAGCTTCGTCCTTTGATTAAAGAGGTAAGGCTATCATCGAATCTCTTCCAATCTTGGATGGCGTTGCAAAAAATGAGCTTGCGTAACTGGGTTAGCGTTTCCTTGACAACCGAGGGGAGTTGCGATGTCTAAGGCTCGATGGTGGGTTCCGAATTTTGCGCTTTTATCTAAACTCGAAATATATTATGAGGTGATAACGATGTTGCCAATTCTGTGATTCACAATAATGCACCTATTAATAATTTAAAATTCTATTATTAAAAGCGCAAAGCAGCGGAATTTGCATCGAAATATTGTAAAAATCCTTAAAAAGCCTAGTTCATTTTTTAAAGAGAAAACAGATTTACGTGACTTTTGTTCGCTAATCTTCTTCACAAAGCACCAGTCCAGATAATCATGCGACAACGCAAATGGCTTTTTGACGCTTGGAGCAACCGCGATCAATAATCGCGACGTCAGAGCGGTAATCGCGTTGCTAACAATCAATATTTTAAGTTTGTCAGCCAGTTTACTTATCTGAATATTTAATTTTTGAATTAAACATTTATCAAGATTTCTATAAAAAATCCTTCATGACAACCAAGAAAGCTTGACCCATTGAGGTACTGATGCCATGATCTACAGGACTTGAGTCCAATGCCCGTATGGGTTTTGTGATGTTGTGCTCCTGGAAAATGCTCATTACAAAAATTCACACTTCGTGGTTGCACTGCTTTTGATGGAAGAGCACTCTGCTGGCTGTAGTAGCAACGACGAAGCGTCTTCGAACGCAAGTTGCTCTACAACAGCAACAGCAAGCAAGATTTTTTTGACAGGATGATAAAGACAGGTTGTCAACCATACCTAATTAATAATAAATTAAGCAGCTTTTGTGAAATTGGCGATTGCCGATGAAGTCTAGGGTATACAATATCTGCATTGTAGTCCCAAAGCTTCATCGTATAGACTGTGTATCATTTTGAGTCTTTTGTCATATCATTCAGCATCCTGCGTAATTTCAAACAACTATCAATATAATTAGAAGTCAAGTGACGAAGAAATTATCAAAAACTTAAAACATTTATGATTGTACTTTAAAAACTCCCCATCGCTCTAGTTTGTGAGAGTCTATTGCAAGGAGAGTCTCCAATTGAAAAAACGATGAAACATTCTGATGGTTACCGCTATGACATCAAAAATAAGCTTTTATCTGCGTACTCTGAAAAACGGGTTGGTGTAACTTTATACTTACGTTGTAAAAAAGCTGTGACGAGCGTGATTTCATTGAAACAAGAAAATTAAAAACGCTATGTACAGTTGCAAATGAAAGCATTTATTGCAGCTTGCTCATGTGATTTTTTGAATTCCATGACGTAGCTGTTTCGTGCAAGTAACAACCTTAACGCTTGGTTGCTTGCTCAGCTCCACTTAGCGGATAAACTTTCTCATAAGAAAAGTGGTTTGAACTACCATAATGTATTACTCATAACGAGCTCGATCATGATCCTTGGGGAACTCCACCGATCGATCAATTCGCGCGTAAACAATGCATCATCGCATCACATACGAAAACTCACACCATTCATGTAGCTAGTTATTCTAAAAGTTTATGGTTTGCAATTGCTTACCTGGGTTCTATTTTCTTGTCAAGTCATTGTGAACTCTTCAAGAATTGTGGATAGAGATTTCCTAGGCAGAGACTGAGGTACATTGTCAAACTAGTTGAAGCTTTTTTTGGGGGCAATGTCCATAAGTGTTCGAATCTCACAAAAGACAATGTTAATTGTGGTCTACGGAAAAACACTCTGCAACAATGTACGCTGCTTGGTAGCAGCCAAAACGCAACAAAATTTATTGAAGATAATATCGAACTGTTATATCTTAATGTTGAAACTAGGAAACTCCAAAGGAAGTGTGATCCAATTTCTTATGCTTAACACCACTGTCTCTGTGTGCGGGTCTGGAAGATAAAAATACTATGCATAAATATGGAGAGATCCAATGTTTTCAGATTCAATTTTGCTTCTATCAAAGGAGGTGGCCAGATTCAACTCAACATCCTTGACATTTTATACAACGCATAGTGGTGCTTTATTCTGTCGATGACATCTTCCTTTTTCAGTTCAATCAATTCAATCTGTTTTTTTATCTGCCTTCTTTATGTCATCTTCGGTCTCCAACGCTTTTACGTTCCAATCACTTCAAAATCTAAAATCAAAATCTAATCAATCAAAATCTAAAGTTCTTCTACATCATCGTTATCCCTTCTCAAAACTTGTGCATATCATCACAATCCTTCACTTTGACTTGTCTGTCCAAAGTTTTCCTAAACCTAGCAAGCTAATCAGTTTTTTGAGTATTTCTTTGTTTAATTAATTTAACTCCACACATTGCTCTTATGCTACCTTTTTCAGTTTTTCTCAAAATTGCCATCTCATTCTTCCGCAGACACCATGTTTCGTTCCCACACAACATCGCCGACCTTACACAACTCTGATAAATCTTTCTATTTATTTTCAACAATCCCTTTTTTCATCGAAGCAATTTCCTACACTCTGTAAATTTCATTCATCCAATTCATGTTCACGCTGTTACCACTGCTTTACTTTCACCCCTGGCTTTCAATCTGTTTCCCATGAAACAAAAACCAATCATTACTTTTCATGATTATAAAATAATAATTCTTTATTTGATTAATCAACTTTTTTCAAGGTCTCAACACATCCTTCACAAAAAACTTTAGCAAACTTAAAGATCTTTTCATTTTTACGCAACCATTACGCACTTATTTACTTTATTTTGTGCACAGCACTAAATTTTTCATTACCTCTTGCCACACTTGGCATATGCATTTAGTTTGCTTTTGAGTATTTCTCCTCACAAACCTCTTGTCATCACTTTGGTCTTCTTAAGATTAACTTTCAGCTCCTTGCTCCGAAACGACTCTTTCCATTTCAAAAACTTTTCTAACAAGTCATCTACATACAAATTTTATGCATTAAGTCCTTTCTTGCATATTCCATGGTTACATTCATCTCAATTGTGAAAATCAGCGGCGACAACATATCCTTGATGTACATCAACTCCTAAAACTCTTCAGATAGCTTTTATCTCATTCAAACTGTCGTCTTGGCCCTACAATAAACGCTCGAGACCGCTATTACAAATACTTCTGGTAAACCTTTCTTCCTGGTCGTCCATTCCATTACCTTTCTTGGTACTCCATCAAATATTTTTCATTTCCACACAACACATATGCAACTTTTTCTCCCTATTTCAATATTCCTCTGGCTTTCTGATCGCACCAAACAATGCATCAATCGTTCCTTTATTTGGTTTAAAACCAAGTTGCATTGCATCAATATTCACTAATTTCCAAACCCTTCTTTTTAGCACTTTTTCAACGATCTTCATATTATGCACTGACAGCTTTACTCTCCTGTACGCATAACAATTTCTAAAGTCACCTTTTTCCTTAAAAATTGGCACCAGCATACTTGTTTGCCCTGCACTCAGCTTTCCTTTTCCATTCAACCCTCGATGGCAAAGTTCCAATACAAGGCAGATATTGATCCCCACTTCTATACTCGCAGATATCATCTCTGCACACACTTCATACGGTCTAGCTATTTTTCCTGGTTTCATTGCTCTTACTATTTCTTCGCAGGCAATCTTTTCAATAAATTCTTCCACCAATTTAGCTTCTTTCATGTGATTCCAATCATTTTCTTTATTTATGATCTCCTCCATGTGATATTTTGCCATTCTTTCTCTATCGTTTTTATCAAAACTTAACTTTGCATCTTTTTTGCTCATGCATCTTCCTCCACATTTTTATCACTGTTTTTACAAACTCTTAAATTTAAAAATATGATTTGTTTTTTGCTCAATTTTCATTTTTTAAAACTCTGTTTCAGCTTTTTTCTTCATAAAATTAGTTAACCCTTAATTTTTTTGATTTTTTATACTATTATATCTAGTCTTGTATTCCTCCGATGAATTTACGCACATCTCTTTATAAGCCAATTTTCTTTGTCGAATTGCTTCCTTCGCCTCCTCATTCCACCACCACGTATTACCATGATTTCTTTAATCTTTCTTCTTTCCACATACTTCATCACAAGCCTTTAGAATGTCAAAGCATTCCGTATGATGGGAGCATCAGCATTAACCTAATCCTTGACTACTTCTTAAAATCTGGTTTTAATATTGTTTTCCTTTAAATTTTCTATTCCTTCTTCCAACAAATTGTTCGTTCTTCACTCCTTTTTTCAATTTCCTTTTGTCTGTGTCTGCTACCATCAGTAGACGTTTCCATTCTCAGGGTATGGCTTTCACGTTTTTTCAATACTTTTAAATCTTTTTGCAAATCAGCATAAAATCAATCTCACTTTCATTTCCACCCATACCGTATTTAAATTTTCTTTGCTTTTTCTGTTGAAATCACATGTTTATCAACCATGTCTCTTTTTGATCTGAAAACTCACGCGTATTTTTGTTGTATCAACATTTCTTTTGCCTATTCCATTTCCAACATGTACACACTCAAAACCATCAATCCTTGTTGTAACATGCTCGTTAAATCTCTCAGACGAAGCATCATTTCACCAGAGTTTTGTAAATCACACTCACATACCATTTCATTATAAAGTTGATTAGCTCTGGATAAGAAAATACATCTTTCTCGCAGTCTCATTTTCCCACTTGGGGCCACAGCACACATATTATTCTCATCACTTCCTTCTCAAAAACCAGCACCAATCCTATTCCATCGCTCTATCACTTTTTCTTAGGAAATTCTACAATTTTCTCGCACTGTTCTGCTTTCACTAAGATTCCAATACCTTTTATTCTATTTTTTTTCCGGACCATCATTACAAATAAATAACGGAGCTGAACAAAAACTGCTCATCTATATCCATTTCTTGTAACAGAGTAAACTTTGCACAGTTTTACAGAAATCTAACTACGCTTTGTGCAGTTTCATATTTTATTTTTTTCTTTTCTTTGCAGTCAAGTATCACCAGCTATAATTTCAAACGTTCTGGCCCTAAAACGTTACACTGAGTGGATCTCAAATACTTCCTGTTTTGTCATTTCTGAAAACTCGGAAAATACAATTTTTTTGTATAGCATGATGTGCAATTTTTTTACCAGATTTTTGCATTGTTACATAAAAAGTGTTGCCAAGAATCCTTCCCACCAATCAAAAGCGTTTCGACAGATCATTCGCTTCATGTAAGTATCACTGGAAAACCCCGAGTGCTTTCTATATTTTTGTGCTTCTTTTGAGAGCACTTTACGGCAATTCTCCTTGCTCAGTTGCAGAGATATGCCTTCCAATAGGTTTCCTGTGTCCGAAGAAAGAGACACCAGGGTGGCCCACAAAAATGAAGTTGAAGAAAATTTCCCTCCACAAGTTTTATTTTTTTCCATTACCACCTGCGATATTACACACCAATTTTTATTGTTTTTCAACACCATCTAGAAGTCACCCTAGACGTTTTTTTCTTCTTGTGCTTGAGTAAGGAAATTTTGATCAGTGTTCTTAGCGTTTGACTTTATGCATTAAGGCTCGCTTAGATGAAACTAGAATACCCTTACAATGATTTAAAATGAGTCTTAAAATGAACTGCTTCTGCTCTTCATCTGTAGTTAGTGCCTCATTGTGCAGTATTCTTTGATCAAGTGGATTCCTCTTTCTGCTGTATCGCCGATGACTTTTAGGCTATTGGCAGCACAACACATACATGCATCACTGTATCCTGAACATCTTGCCAGTTGCTTGAATCTTTCCCAAAAAATCGTGCTGCATTCACTCTGCCATCGCAGTCTAGAAGCTCCGAAAATGTCTGTGTTCTTTCCGTCACAAAATCCTCAATGTTTTCAGCTGTTGATGAATTCGTTTGCAATGAGATTTGTGATAATTTTCCACTCCTACGAGTTTATACAAATTCCTTGCCATCAAGCGTTTGAATTTTCTCTTCGCTGACTATCTCATTGCAGAATGCAAATTCAATCAAGTGCTTTGATAAATACCACAGATGATTAAACAAGATTTTGCTTGCCGTATTAGCAATTTTCCAGTTGGGATAGCTCTTCAGCACAGATAAGAATTTTAGGTCATTCAAATGTGCTGTATACCAAGAGGAGCTTCTTTTCAATATTCCACATAAATCAAACTTGTGTACAGTGAAAATTGAAAAATTTGAAAATAAAATTTGAGTGTATAGATGGCTTTACCCATCTATCGTGCATGATGACTTGGTGCAGAAGCTCGGAAAGATTCGTTTTCTCATGTGCCACCTAGAAATATTAAAGATTCCTCATAGTCATTCTTGGAATGCTGAACTTCCAGAGCTTTGGGCAGATATTTCAACATTTCTTGCGTAATCGACCTAGTTCTGGATAAGAAAATACATTTCAAGGTGGTGCAATAACTTTATGGTTATTTATATTATACAATTGCTTCTGGAAGCGATTGAATAAACTGCTTTCTGGTCCTTCCATGGTTTTAAATAGACATGCATAAGCATGAAAAAGGACTATTTTTGTCATGTGGTGGCGACAAGCAATTCACACAAGTTTAGTTTCTACATACTTCTCAATACGGATACAAGCACCTTGAGGAAGCCTGGTATTTCTGGCAGTAGTATCAAAAACGATACCTTTCACATAAGATTTTGTATCCTTCTTTTCAATGCAAGTGATACAACCAGAGGCCTGTGCTTCTCCTGTCTCTCTGTTCATTTTCGAAGCACCAAGAAGTTTTTTGCTCCATTTCCACTTACAAGGACAGCAACACGATCTACCGTTTTAAATTTTGACCCATGAATATCTGGCAGCAACTTGCCATTCCGATGTAAAAGCAGTGAGCCATTTGGAGAAAAGTTTTCTTCTTCTGATTTGGCAGCAGCAACGCGTCCTTTCATGCGAGAATGGACTTCGGGACTGAGTGATATCCTCAACATTATGGCGAAAGTCTTTCACTACTGCTCCAGCCGCAAATACGGCCACTCTATCAGGAAAATTTACCGTATCTAATGCTGATAAAGCTTCATGGAAATTGAATATCTTATGGGGCCTTTTTGAGGTTGGTGTAATTGAGGATGTGTCTCTAACCAACAAAATTGATGCTGAATATTTCAACTTATATTTAGGCTTGTAGCCATTCTCTTTATCTTCAGTACCTGTACTGTGTAAAGTGGATAATAGCTTCTCCGTTTCACATTGTCTATTTAATTGTTTCTTTTTACGGTACCTTTTCCTTGCTAAATGTTTGTTTTGATTTTGCCTTCTCTTTCTTGTATCGTTTCTGCAAGTGTTTAAGTCAACCCCAGCCACACGAAGAAAACATTCTCACGTTGTTTTGGAGGAATTCTTTGTCCTATCATTCTTGATTTTAGAAATGACATCAGCTGGTGCTACATCGAACAAAGCTTGAAAGCTGCAGAAAGAATCTCTACCTTTATTCACTCATTGCCAGTATTTCTTGTTCGATGTTTTTTTATGGTCTCAGATATCGTTTGTAGAGTTTCCATAGCTTGCGTGCACATGAGTCTATGCGCTGTGTAGGTATACAATCACGACTTCATATAGCATTTACATTCTCACAGGCCACTTTGTAACTCTTTGGGAGGGTGTTCTTTTGTTGAGCACAGTGAAATTGAACAATACGCTGTACATCTACCCCACAAAGCAACCCTGTAATTGATATTCTGTGGTTTTCTAAGCAGCCCTATTTTCAGGTGCAGACCGTAGACCTGATGTCATTTTCTGCCTAATGACTACTTTGAAACGACGTAGGATGAAAAACATAGAGCCCGGCGTGATGCAACAGTCGATTTTGTGATTTGCTATCTGTGGCAGCTAGCCTCATCGGATCAGGAAACCCTCTTAACATTTAATGATGTTAAGACAGGTTCAGAATTTTACCAGCAGACACATGGTTTGACCTAACCCAGCCTCATCAGTGCTGGAAGTGGTGCTGGTAATGCTCTGGATTCTAGCTTAGATTTTAGTAGTTGATAGATCTTAATGGATTCTAGCCTGGCTTTTCTGATTGGGTATTTTTGTAGTACTATCAGCGGAATACTTTCTAGCATATTGAGATCCAGATAAGAGCCCAGAACTTTTCCCTTTCAGCACTTATGAAGCAGGCTAGGTCGAAAAACGTACTTGTTCTTGTATTTGTACCCTGTAGTAAGTCTGATCAAAACGAGGTAGGCTACTATACGTCAGAAGCTAAGTGAAAAGGACGCAATGACGAACTTTTGGTCATGGGTTTTGGGTTTCTGCTCTCACAAAGGCCAAAAAATACAACATTGTTTCCAGTTGCGGGCCGAAATTTAATCATGAGGTTGCTTTCAATTTTCACTTTTCATGTTTTTCATTACATTTTGAAATTATAGTGCAATTCAATAGAATAAGTTAGCGTGCAGTAAATTGCAGAACTTATTTTGAAAAAATTTGTAGATTTATCATCCCAGTTGGTCATACATTCTGTGTTTGGGCATGTTTTTTATAGAAACTGTCTTTAATGATGTATGATTGATTGATTACTTTAGTTTCTTGAACACTGAAACGTGGGCAAATGGAACAGTATATCCTGCGCAATTGATTTTGTACCAAAAAACATGTTCTTGTACTCACCAAACTCTTATATCAATATGAATGAATTATCAGAAGCAATATCACTTCTAAAACGTCTAAACACGTTTTCTGTGGGTATTGAAAACTTTCATATTCACTACAATTGAAATTTCAATTTTATCTTAGTTTCCTTCTCGTGCAGTAAGACTAAATTTGAAAGCAAAACTGAATAAAATTTATAATTTTGAGATGTTTGTCATCAACAAATCAAACGTGAAGAGGTGCATTGTTATAGGCAGGTTTGACCACGGTTATTCATTTTTTCAAATTTGCCAGAAACTTGCATTCTAGGACTATCTCTAAACTTTAAATTGATCGCCATGAAATTTCATGTGTGGTTTACGATGCCGTAATGGGAAAATATAAGCCTTGTGGAGCACAAAAATTAACAACTTTATTTTTCTCCATCATGAAGTGGACCATTCTAAGTAACGCAGTAACTCATTACTCAATTGTCCAGCTAGGTGGTCGAGTGGTACTTACCACAGATGAAGGTCTACATCTCGAAGGTTCGGTTTCCTGCTGGTCGGATACGCACCGCTGAAGAGCCCTAATGATGGCAAAACTGGTCTGGTGCTTCCTTATTGTCTGTGTTCGACTGCTTCATCACTCAATTGTTTCTGATTCAGTGTAACCTTATCAACCCAAAGTGTGTTTTAGATTGTATCCTCATGTGTATCGCGAAGTGTACAACTGTGTCGTGATACAGTGAGAAAAGAGGAATCGATCTATAGAGAGTTAAATGCAGCTTGCGATGAGGCAATAAAAGCGGGTGATTATGACAACATTTTACTTGTTTTGACGTAAATAATGTACATCATAAACCATGACTAGTCATTTCAAAAAGAAAACAGCTAAAAGTAAAAGACCACACAATGAGGTGGAGTAAAAACAAAGGTTTTTTGATTTTTGTCTAAATAGCTGGCAATATCTTTTAAACCAACTCCTAAACTAACTTCAAGCGGTTGCCTCTAAAACTGCGCCTTTTATTTAAGGTTAAAGATTATGAAAGGGTCGAATTTTTCAAAATTGCTCTACCTCAAAAACTACACATCCTAGAAAATTGATCTTGAGCTTAAAAGAATTGGAATCATTACGTTTCTATTTGTCCTAAAAAACTTTTTACCTATGAGGTCATTGAAAAAGTTTCTCCCAAAAACTGATTTTGCCCAATATTGCCAATTTATCTGAAGCTAATCCGAATTTCAAAATAAGAAATGATAAAGTTACAACGGCTATATTAATTAATGAAGTTTATCTTAGCCGGCTTTTCCTGCTTCGACCGCGGGGCTTCCATCAGTAAAATCGGGATTAAGAATATCACTTGAGCCGGCTTAGCCGGCTTCATTGGACTGTAATAAAAAGTTTATAAGGAGAACAGAAATAAAAAATTTATGCTTTTTTTGCACATTCAATTCTCTTTCCCACAATCAAGTGTGCTTTAAAAAGTAATCGAGTCCAATTACATTATGGACAGAATAAGCATAATCTTTGTTCCCACTGTACTGATCTCTCCAAAACTGTTAGCTTTGATCCAGATAGCTCTATGAGGCTATTATCAAATGAAATAGCAAAGTTTTTATCTCTTAAATTTGATGCAATTTTACCCAGGCATGGCTTGCCATCAGCTACGCGTAGGTAAAAAGTGTTACTTCAGGCAGCTGCACCGTCTTCACCATAAAAATATTTGTGAGAAAAGCGACGAAAAGTTGTAGCGAATAAGAGGCCACAGTTCCTGTACGGTTGTGATGATCCTCTTGATCTATTAATTAAGACTGAAAACAATCACCAACAAATGTGCTTTTACAAACTATTATTTGTCATTTCCAAATAGTAAGATAGGGGAGGGAGGAAAACGAAGTCAAAAATGATGATGGCGCCAAAGTGGTGGTCATTTTCACTATTACAGAAATGAACTGTTTAGTGGTAAGTCTGCTTAACTTTGCCTTTTATTCCGATCTTCATACTTTTAAATCAACACTAGTCACACTCACAAACAGCATATAAATTACTAATTTTCATCCATTTCTTGTACCAAGTGCGGAGACGAAAATAAATTTAAAGTTGCGGGTGGACACCAAAATGCTCTAAATATTGACCTCTACTTATTGATTTGAAGTAATCTTATTTATAAAAAGCGTGTCGTTTCACAGATAACCAGCTTCAATGATAAATAATTAATGAATTTCAATTACATTAAACAAGAAAACATTCTTGTCACTACTGAAAACACAAAAAACACAAAAACTTGTACAAAAATTTTTCAAAAAAATGTGGCTGCTACGATAGTGAAATTAGATCAAAAATGCGATGGTAGTGGTACATCTGATGTAGTTTTACACAAACCTTTGACGAATAATTGGGAGAGAAAATATTACGGTGATTAATTGGTCCTTGTCGCTCACCGCAGGAACTCACGCTATAACTTTATACATTGTTTTACTTTGCTGCTTGTGATTGTTTGGTCAATGGGCTTTGAAGCAGTGGCCCTCAAACTTTTCGCAGTTACGGACTCCTTTAGAGAAGTCGTCAGTTCTGCGAACCCCGCCTACGTTTTTTATGTAGACGGCCGGAGATATGATCTGAAAATGTGAAATATGCGCGTTAAAATGTTGCAATCAGATAGAAAGATCCCGGTGCACTTTTAATAAGGTTCCTCATTTTTTTGGGGAGCCAAAAGAATTTTAACGTGTATCAGTAAAAGTCGGTTTGCAGTATACAAGCGTAAGGAATTCAGAGTCAGCTTTCTCAATCAAACTGTCCAGGAAGGAAAGTTTTCCACCAGCTTTTTTTTTACAAAAGTAAAAGTGAAGCACTGATGTGACGAATTCAGTGCTAAAAGAAAGCTATCGCGGTTGGATTTCTCGTTGAAGATGGCAAAGATGCCATCAACGTAGAGGAAATACAGATTTGGTTTGTTGTTTTGCCAAAACAATTCCTTCTTGTAGTTTCTAAGGAATATGTTGACAAGTGATAGGCAGAGTGGAAACGTTTAACTTTTTTATTATTACTGAAAAGAGTTATGAATCCGTTTTCAAAAGCTATTTTAAAAACTATCTAAAGTTGGTTTGTTTGTTTTCAACGTACAACCACCGGAAATCCTTAGTGTCAATAAAATTGTTCAAGGAGAAAACTTGAAAAAGTCAGCCATGTCAACTTTTTCCTGTAACGCAGCTTTCAAGATGCTTCCAAACATCTCTTATTATGCGCGCTGCTTCTAGTTGACTCTTTTCTGCATACAACTTTTTAATGGCGATCTTCATTTAAAAATCGTTGACATTTGTTTTTAAAATTTTTTGTCTAAACGTAGTTAAATTCTACAACATTTTTTAATGAAAGCTAACATTTGGTCGCTGCCAATTTCGTTTACAAATTGCAAGTTTCTGTATTTGACTAATTTCTTTCCATTGAAGCAAATTTGGATGATATTTTATCAAACAACGAGTATAGTAAGGTAAGTTTAAAGTGGAAAAGTACCAAAACCACAAAAAATTCGTCGAATCTCGGTGACTCTTTGTAATAAATTTAAAACTTGCGAAAAAACTCCGAGATTTGACTCGCTTTTAGCGAACTGACTCTCGCTTGCTTCTGAGCAATCTTTAGTGAATATTTCATAGTCTTCTTGACAAGTGTAGTAAAGGAGAAAAAGAGTTTATTCAGAAAGGAAAAGTTTTACACCCGGAGAACATTCTTCATGCGAGAGCTAGCGGGTAACTTTTCTCGATGTCTTCAATCTGTAAAAACATTTCAGCGGGCAACAATATTGAAAATAAGCACATTTTTTTGGAATAATTTCAGGTCAGTAGATTTGCTCGCGTCACGGCATCTAGCTGCAGTAGGATTTTCAGATGAATTGCTTTGCCAAAATTTTTGTTAGATTTTGTGAATTAGCATTAAGCAATCTGTGAATAGCAGAAACGCGAAATTTTCATTTATGGTCACTAGCAACCCCATTAACGTTGTAGAATAAAAAGGACCTGTACTTCCAAAAAATCAGAATTTTACGTCAGATCTTAACAATTGGCACTGACCAATCTGGCCTGCATGCAAATACCATACTTTCATGTATCTACCAATGGCCCTATTTTGGGTGAATCATTATCAAAAAAGATCCATTATCCTCCAATAAACCAGAGTTTTGTGTCAGATTTTACCTATCAACAACAAAGCAGTCTTTGTTTAGTGAAAACATCATACTTTTATGCGGGTATTAACAATCCTATTTTGTAGGGTCATAAGCAAAAACATCATTACTCTGATTCCACCTGAACTTTTTATTAGATTTTGTGAACCACCAATACTGTAAGTAGTTGATGTTTAATAACAAAAACAAAGTTTTATTTGTGTGCAAATGACCCCACTTTTTAGGATCATACTGGACATTTGGAGGTATCCACCCCTTGCTTCATAAAATATTTTCATCAAAATTTGTAAATTTATAATGAGCAATCCGTATTGAATAGCAATTACAAAGATTTATTCACGTACAAATGAACCCACGTTTTCGGGATCATACAGGAAGAGGGGCCCGATTTTCCGTCGACTGCAATTTTTTCTAAGCAGCATGTTTTAAAAGATTTTTTATTAAATTTTATTCATGAACTAATAACCTCATTTTTTATGGGTCAAACGAGATCTTTCGGGGTGAAAGCATGCTTAGCACACTCTGTTTGACTGACCTGAGAAAAAGAAATAAAATCAGGTGGTAAGCTATCGCTTCCCGCATTCGATTCCTTTGTAGCGATGGCTGCACCTCAATGGCTCTCCTGCTGTAACATTGTAATTCACCAGAAGCAAAGTTGCTTCTGAACGTTTGCCAATGCGAGATGCAGCACTGCACCAATCAACAGCCGCTTCAACGTGGTGGCGCGGTTCCCGACCCCCTTTAGATTGGATCGAAATAGCTGTTGGCCTTCCCGAGGGTCCCAGTTACCCCAGGCACTCCCCTCGCATAAACCATTTTTTCGCCGTGCTGCCTCCTTAACGACCGCACAAGGGCAGCACGCAGCTTCTTTGAAATCGGTCGCCTGTCTTCTCTCTTCTCCTGCCTTTCTCTTGCTCGTCTTCGTCTCCTTATTCTTTTCCTTCTCCTGATGAGCGGCAACGTTCATCCTAACCCAGGCCTCGTCTTTCCCTGTTCAGTGTGCGCTGAAAATGTGACATGGCTGGGTAGGTCAGTGCAATGTTGCATCTGTTGCAAATGGGTTCATTTAAAGTGCTCACCACTCTCATTCTTTACATTCAAAACTTTTGGCAGCTCTCACTCCTGGAGCTACCCCACTTGCTGCGCCCCTGTTTCTTCTGAAGATTCCACACCTAACAACATTGTGACTTCCTCCTGGGACTCCTCCAGCTTGTACACCTCTACTGTTCAATCTGGCATCCCTTCTGCTAATGCAGCACTCCCGCCCCACCCTCGCCTTCAAGCTTCTTATCCCCCTTCCGCCCACTTTGTATCTTCTCCTTCTGAACCCTCATCACCTCCTCATGCTCCTGGCTGGTCTCTCCAAACCTCCATGCTGTCTCTTTCCCCAGACCCTCTCATGGTTCTTTAATGGAATGCTGGAAGTCTCCGATCCGGGAGCACTAAACTTCTACATTTTATTTTGTCTCATTCCGTTGACCTTTATTGTATTCAGAAATCTAACCTCAATTCATCTTCCTCTTTCCGGATCCCTAGATTCTCTGCTCTGCGATCTGATCGCACCTACTCCCGGTCAGGTATTCTCTCTTCTGATGCCACGAAAGCCAGCTCTAGCTTCATCATTTTCTTCAGACAGGGATTATCGTTCTCTAAACTCCCTACCTCCTCTCTTTCTTTGCTTGACCCCTACTCTGATTATGTAGGGGTCAACATCTCTCTAAACAACCTCTCCTTGCTTTCATTCTTTAATGTTTATGCTCCCCCTATTCGCTCTTCTACGGATAGCAAAACCGACTCCTTTTCTTCCTCCATCCTTCCCTCCTCCAGAAATATCTTCATTCTGGAACTCAAAAAGTACTTCCGACCCCCGCGGAAAGGAAGTATTCAATTGGGTCATTACTTCTGACCTCCTCCCTCTCAATGACCCTGACATACCTACTTTTCTCTATCGCTCCTCTGGCAGTCGCTCCTCCCCTGACATCTCCTTTGCTCTTTCCTCTCTTGCTCTTTCTTGCTCCTGAGAGGCGCTTCAGGACCTTGGCTCTGACCACCTATCAATTCTACTAGCCATCCCTCTTTCTCCGGTCTTTCGCTTTAACGAACGTTCCCCTTCCTTTAATTTTCAGAAAGCTCGCAAGCATGACTTTGCCTATCATTTTGGCTCTTATCGTTCTTCTGCAGAGGAATACTCGTCTCTTTCTCTTTCCACTGCTACTGCTCTCTTTACTTCTCTGACACTGAATGCGGCCAAATCTGGCATTCCTTTCGGCTGCTTCTCATGCCTAGTGGTCCGCTGAAGTGGAAAAAGCAGTTAGTGAAAAACGTAAGGATTTTGCTGCAGTTCACAGAAGTGATAAAGATTGTCAGGCTTTCATCTCCGCTTCTCGTCGTTCTTCGTCTGTCATCGCCAAGGTCAGTGCTGAGGCAAGGCAGGCGACTTGCTCTTCTCTCTAAATCTAATCCTAAATCTGTGTACTCTGTCCTTCGTTCTGTCGCCGGCTCTTCTTCCTCGTTTTCCTCCTACTCGAATTTCCCCAACTGTTCCTCTTCCAGGGAATCGGCTTCGGTCTTTGCCCATTACCTGAAATCCTACTTTTCTGTCCCCCAGCCAAAGACCCAGCGTAGCAGAGCCAGAAGTTACCTTTCAGAGTTCCGCCAAGCCACGTGCTCTGAGGAGTCTCACTCGCCCTTCTGCTCCCCCTTCTCACCCGCTAAATTTCTTGCCGCTGCCACAAACCTCTCCTTGTCCACTGCCACTGGCCCAGACAAAGTTGCTTATCTCATGCTAAAGCACCTTCCTCGCTCTGGCATAAATTTTCTTCTTCACATTTTCAATCTTTTCTTCCATCTGGAAGATATCTTTCATTATTACCATCTATAAGATGGGAAAGCCTCTCGACTCTCCTGCTTCCTTCCGGTCTATCTTTCTCACTTCCTGCGTCTCAAAGCTTTTTGAACGCATCATTCTATCTCGTCTACTCTTCTTTCTGAAGTCTAACTCCATTCTCTCTCCCTGCCAGGCCGGTTTCCGCCCTGGACGGTCTACTCTAGATCAAATTATGTTCCTTTCTCAGTCAATTTCGGATGGGTTTAACAAACCCAGGCCGGGCTCTTGGACAATCGTCGCTACTATTGACTTCTCGAAAGCTATCGACTCTGTTTGGCATCCCACTCTTTTCCACAAACCATTTCGGCTGGTCTTCTTCTTTGCTTTGTTCGTTGGACTCAATCTTTCCTTTCTGATAGGCACGCTTGGGTGGTTTATCAAAATCACAAAATTCGCTCCTTTCAAGTCCATTGAGATGTTCTGCAAGAATCCGTTCTTTTCTCTGTACTTTCTCTCTCTTTATCAATGATCTTTCTGCTTCACTGCCTTCTTCCGTCAGCCGCTCTGTTTAAGCTGACAATCTAGCCATTTGGTCCTCCTCCCCCTCGGTTCCCATTACGGTAAAAACCACACAAGAGCTCTGATTCGATTGGAGTGCTGTTCTGAGTACTGGTGTCGTCCTCTCAATTCGAGTAAATGTGAGTCTTCTTTTTCTCAGTGGATCCCTACCAAGCTAACCTCCAGCCCAACCTCCTCTTATTCAACTCCCGCCTCTATTTCAATCCCACTCTAACTTTTCTTGGAATCACCTTCGACTGCACTCTTTCCTTTTTTAAACATGTATCTTCGCTAAATGCTAAATTTTTTCTTCGTCTCAAAAACTTATGCTGTATCTCTGCTTCCTCATGGGGTCCCTCTAAAGAGTCCCTCTCTCTTCTGTATAAAGCTTTTCATCGGTACCTTCTCACTTATGCTTCACCCGAATGGTTTTCTTTCTTAAGCGTTACCAATATCACCAAATTGGAACGCCTCCGTCGAGCGGCTAGTCGCACCATCTTTGGCTGCCTCTCGTCCTCCCCTATCCCACTTCTCCTTTCCGAGACTTCTCTACCTCCCCTACGAATCACCCTGATTTTTTTTACTCTGTCATCTTATGAGCGGGCTCTTCGTCTCCCAAATTTTTTTTTCATTCCCATTTTGGCCTGACTTGGAATGAAACCAAGACTGCAGATCCTCCTTTAGAGCTTTTGCGTTAACTTACACGCTCATGCTTCCTGCTGCTTCTCCTAGGGAGGTTCTTTTTGCTTGCCCTCCTTCTTCTCCTGGGAATTTGCCTTTCTTCACCGTGGAGTCTACTCTTTCCTCTTCATGCTCCCGCTCTGATCTCCCTTTCTCTCTCCAAGGTGTGGCTCTCGTTCGCCTTGAATTTCTCCCACCTCACGATCTGGTGCTTTAAACAGATGGCTCTGTTCATTTCCTATTGGCAAAGGCGGCTCTGGCGTACTTGTCAACTGCTCTCTCTGTGGCTCTGAGGCCACTCTTTCCTTTTCAGTAGGCCCAGTATATTCAAGTTTTTCCGCTAAGGCCTGCACCATTCTGCAAGCTCTTTGCTGGTGTTGGCAGCACCAACAAGTCTGCCACTTCTCTTCTCTTCTCCTCCCATCTGACTCTCGCTCTGTCCTCACCAACTTGTTCTCTCCTCCGTCTCTCTTTTTATCTCAATCTCTCTGGAAGATCTGGCAGGAACTGTCTTCTCTCTCCTCGTGTTCTATCAGGATACAATGGGGTGCCCGGTCACTCGTTTTTCCCGGGGAACGACTAGGTTGATGAGCTGGCCAGACGGGGAGCGCTACTCATGCCCTCTGCAATCCGTTGTAGTCTTTCTCCTCTTATCTTTCGTATCCACTCTAGCCTTTTCTTGGACTGGAGGCGTACTATCTCATCTAAATTCTTTGACAAACAGGTTTTCTCGATTTCCACTGAGAAATTTGTGCTTCCTCGTCACGTTTGCTGTGTGCTCTCTCTCGTCTTCGCTGCAACGGACACAGCCTACTGTTAAGCTCTTATCTTTTAGAGATTGGCAGAGTCGAGAATCCTTTATGCAGCTCCTGCGGACACTCCTATCAGGACACCTCTCATCTCATTTTGCACTGTCCAGCTAAGGACACTTTGCGCCACTCGCTCTTTGGCGACTCTTTGCCTCTGCGACCTCTCGTCCAGGCCTTGGGGAGTTGCCAGGCTTCTGGGGCTCCATGGTCTTCTGTCATGCCCCCATCCCTCGGAAGAGGTTGGATAACAGCAACAGCAACAACAACAACAACAACAACAAGAGCAGAGATAAAACGATACAAATGGTCTTACTTATTGTACAATAGTAAACAAAAAGTTTTGTTTTCGGAATATTTGTGCTTAAGTTAGTTTTTGCTCTAATAAAGACCCCGTGAGAGGACGACAAGCTTTCGCGGCTTATGTTATATTTGTTGCCTTGATTATGTTTATTGAACTTCTGCTGGTGTTTATTGTTGAATTTGTTAAAAGATGGAAAAGAGTCTTTCCTTTCCGAAATTTAGAGTTATTATTTGATAATGTCAAATCATACGAAAGACAAAAAAGGTTTCAGTCTCATTATTGTCAAAATAAGCTTTGGCTTTTTTGTTTTTCACTCCCTTTTTTGTAATTAAATTTTTGTGATTATATATTGAGATATTTTTCATATTGTAAAGACAAGCTCATAAATATTGCAATGCTCTATGAATTCACCATCAGATGATCGATGGTTTTTGGTAGGTGTGCAACGAAGCTGTTTTGTGAAAAGGACCAACAAAAAATGATGGTCTTTTGATGGGAAAGTTGCAGGACGCCACCAAAAAAAAAATTTTTGCTCTTTTTTGAGAACTTTACTAAAAGTGGGACTCCCTCAGTTTGTTGAATGCACCCCAGTTTCAGAAAATAGTTTCAACTTTTATATTTCTCTGATTTTTTATGAAGTGTTTTATCCTTCCATTGTCACCTTGTCCGTTGAAAGAACTAATCTTAAACTGTCTGCCATGAAACATCTCACAGAGTGGTTGTAAAATTTTTCAATTTCTTATAATTTTTAACATCTTTTCAATTTTTCATGCTTTTACGTAACAGGGGAGTCATTATGTCGTCATCTGACACAACAGACAACACTGGGTATAAGTCACAGCATCAGTCAGACGGGAACTGACAGCGGAGTCGAAGATGTTTACGAAGAATACGGCAATGACGTAATCAACTTTTTTGTACGTGCCAACAACAAGATTATCATTAATTTTATTAATTTTGCAGAATCCTCAAAACCTCACTTTGGAAAGACTCTTTTTAGACCGAAGGTCATGTGAAAAGAGATTTAAAGATTCAACATCACTTAATTACCTTGCCAACGATGACGTCAGCACTGCGTCATGCTATGAGGACGACTTTCGCAAACTTGATTTCGCGCAGACTTGTGTATCTACTTTGCAATCGATGGTTAAGCTCCACTCATTGTTAGACAAGCACTCATTAACCAATTTCTATGACATCATAGAAAATGTACGTTGAGATGTTTGTTACGTAACAGCATGTTGAATGTTCACTTCATTAATGTATAAAGGGAATAAATCATTGAATCTACCTTCTCGTCATATAACGCTCAGCATATCAAAAACAATGCTGGGAGAGGGATTCTAACTCACTTCTACACCAACTGTTGAAAAATGGTCGTAGCTTACAGGCGTGGAACATGATTTAACGGAACCAGCGCCTACAGTTTGGGGGATGATGTAACTGATTCTGATATATGAACTAACGGGGCGTTATCATCTTGATTGACATGTAGTCCTATGACTTATTTAGCTATAATAAAGCGGATTCAACTATTCCATATCAATTAACGGTACACAGTTCGGTGTATCCCAAGCTACAAGCTGTTAATGAATTGACCTCTCTGACGATATGCCTTGTATTTTAAGACGTGATTATGCTCTTAATACATTAATATGCGATGCGGATTATTTGTGATTACTTTTAAAAATTGAAGGCATGTTGCAAAACAGGTTAATATAGACAAAAAGCAGTTTTTCTCTACCATCTGCTCAAAAGCAGCTTGACTTTTGAAGATTAAAATTGTGGTTTAAAATTCATGAAAATTTAAGGGGTATATATTCTCTTGTATAAACATTTTAAAATACTTGTAAAATATCTATAAATCCTAGGTCATCACTTTCGCTTAAATTTGCATTATTGAATTTGGATATGTGTGCTTGATAAATATACCAAGATGTATTGTCGTGCTTATGTTTGTTTTTTATCCATTTTTTGCTGTGTTTTGCCTTGCTTTTGCTCTCGACGTAGCATCAAATAGCAGCGCGACAAAAAAGTTTTTGTTCTCTGCTCCTTTCTGGAGTATAATTGTCAAGACTTTTAAATTGTTTTTATTTAAGTGGACCTTACATGAGGAATTTGAAAATTTATGCGGCGCGACTTTGTAAGCAAAATTAAAAATCTGTCTATAGGTTGAAGGTTAGGTTTCTCTCGTTAGCAGCAACAGCTATAATTTTTACATATTTTCAGGTGTTCCAAAACCTTACTGCAATGAAATCAAGCAAATCTTTTGAAAGCTTCATGATGGAGTTTTCGAATTTCGGATCCAATCTCGTAAAGCTAGCTCAGGAAAGCGGCAAACGGCAAAAAGTAGGAGTCTTTTTCCTAACTGGGTTTTATTTCGCACGTACACGCTTGCATTTCTTCTTCTTTTATGACAACGAGAAAGATCATGAGAGGGTAACTCAGCGATACAAAGTTTTAAGCAAAGAAAAACTTTTTTGTATAGTAATGCAAGAGGCCAGCAATACACTTAGCAAACTGCAGACAGTGACACTGTTTCGACCTATCAGGTCTCTTCAGTGCAGTTGGTGACCAATAAGAAGCTAGAGGCTTTTAATAAAGCATAGCTTAGACCGTCACACTTGTGGGACCAAATACTAGGTCCACTGTAGTGGATGGTCTGTCAACCTCTGCGAAGCCGTATCACTCGTGAATGAGTGGCGGTTGTCGCAGGTGCACTAAGTCTAACAACTGCTAGAACATTAGTGCTGTCACAGCCGAGTGGTCACAAGGTCTTACATGTATAGTAATGCAAGAGGCCAGCAATGCACTTAGCAAACTGCAGACAGTGACACTGTTTCGACCTATCAGGTCTCTTCAGTGCAGTTAGTGACCAAAACTTTTTTGATGATTAACGTCAGCAGCATTTTTGTGGTCTTTACATATGCAACTAGAGACCGTCTAAAGTAGACCTATAAAAGTGAAAGAAATACAGTTGCCGTTGTAAAAATTTTTAATTTATTTTGAAAGCAAGTTAAATGCCATAGTTTTGAAGGTTTGCAAAATATTGTTTAAAGTACATTTAGTTTTCCCTTCAACCCTCTGACATTATTTCCTAAATATGACAATAACAATTGCAAAATAATTTAGGCAAAAACTGATTTATCTATAGACGTTCGAGATAAACCTCGACCCCGAAAAATTTTTGCACTTTTCATGAATTTCTATGAGGGATCTGGAAGATCAACCTGGTGTGATCACTTCGTTTTTTCTAAAAACGCAACTTTCGATTGTGAGGTTATAGAGAAATCCATTATTTATAAATTTGCTTATCAATGTTTTTGCCTTGAATTTTTAGGATTTAAAAGATCCTTTATGGCGGAATATGACGTCAAATTGCCGAACTATATTGGAAAGAGGAACCCCTGTGTGTTTAACCACTTCAGAGGTGAAGTTTACATTTCAGTGATCCTGTTTTCAATAACTGCCGTCGCTCTGTGATTACGATATTCATAAAGAAGTAATTTAAGCTATGAGAGAACTTTAACCGGTGGATTACACATAAAAACAAAACAGAACAAAATTTACTACTTTTTTACTTAACTGAGGTGGATACTGCTCAGCTTCAACAACATTGAATCTGAAAATTACAAATTTTACTCAACTTGCAAAGAAAATTAATCGAAATTTACCTAAAGTTGATTAATGGCAATAAAATTGAGCAATACCTATTTGAATTGATTCCTTCTTTAAATTAAATGGTATGCCACCATTCTCTAAATCCTTTTTACGAAGAGGAATATTGGAAAAGAAGTTATAAGACAGCATGTTACTTTACTTTTTTTGACTTTCTATTAACTGAATTTTATCCCTCCAAATGTTATTTGTCCCTTACACTCCTATAAAATCTTTGTCGCCGGAATACATGGAGCAACTTGTTAGAGAAAACGCATTTGATGCTGCACATATTCCCTGCATCTAACCAGGGAAACAATCCCTAAAATATCTTTCCCACAGGCAAATTAAGGCAGGCAATACACGTTCGGCTCACTCATCGTCTTACGCTGCCTTGCAAGCGTCAAGTTGCGCCTAGATTTGTGCTCCACGCAGTTCACAAGTTGCTGCTGCTTCCTACCGACTGCTTTTCTACAGCTGAAAGAAACAAAATTTATTTTCTTTGTGCAGTTGTGCTTCTATCATCCCTCTTCGTGTTTGGCGCAAAAATGTCGAAATCAGTGCTTCAATATGATGCATACCGCTCTCAAGCGACTGGTTTATTCTATAACAGGAGAGGCAAGGTGGCGGCAGGAATCTTGGACCTCGTCAAATTGTTTGGAGCTCAGGTTGGAACCAATTTTCCACACAAAATCACCAATTAAATCTTTATTTTAAAATTTTGCTCTTCGTATTCCTAACTGGTTTTTAAAATGCTTTTTCCTTTTCTGAATAGGCTACAAATCGCAGGCAGATACACTCAGGTTCAATTTTTCTATGGTACGAGTGCAAAAGGGTAGATTATTAAAAAAAGCCTATATCGTAAAAACAAATTAAAGAAATTTTATCTTTTTTTGATAAGCTCAAATTTTTTAGATTAAGAGTAGATTCCATCAGTGGAGAATGGAGAAATGGCCCGACGTTATTTGAATTTTTTGACCAGTTGAAGGTAATAAAGACAATGGCTAACAGTAATATGTATAGCACTACATCTGCTCTGAAAAAGGCTCTTAATGCTTTACAGAAATATTTGCAGAAAATTACACCCAACAACAGAGCTCTCATTACACAGTATATATACATATGTCAATAACAGCACAGTTACACTGTAAGATGATACACAGACGATTGCATATTATGACATGAGCCAAAAAACATCAAGACATAAAAAATGATAAATGAAATAAACGGGTGGTCATGACGTTTTGAAAGGTAACTTAATCAAAAAATATTCACAACTTATCTAATTTTGTGGTAATACTAAGAAATAAGATTTCGTGTTTGGGACCCGAGAGGTTTCCTCCAAATATGTTAGAACCTTTAATTTTTCAGTGACTGCTTTTTTCTGTAACCGAATGCCTTTTAATCTATTTTTAATAATTTGATATACCTTTATCTAAAGAATATCTTGTAACTGCCTCTGATCACTTCTTTTATTTTCAGGCTCCTTTTTCAGTTGCGAATTCTACTAATTTTCCGTTATCCGCAAGTTGGACTTGCCCTTTGATCAACAGACATAAGATTCTCAAAGTAAATTATAATTGTAGGTCTGTTGTACTTTTCTTTGAAGTCTATACATCTTGAAGTAGTCTTGTTGCTGTGATGGAGAACACTTGTGTTAGCTCGCGCTGAAAAGTAATCTGGGCAGGATACTGTGCTATTTTAATGAGATCGTGCCTGCTTCTTCAAGCAAAGACACCAGTGAAGTTTTCAAAATTTCACTCCTAACCAAGGCGTTGGAAAGGAAAATGAAACGATTCAAAACCAGTTGCGAATACAGTTATGTAGTCCCACTGCCACCAAATTGGATGGGCATTGATACGTTGGCTGCTCAGTACAGATCGCTTACAATATGCTGGATAATCAGCTTTTTCATTGCTTTATTCTGGTGAGGTAGGGAAGTGAAACTGATACAAATTGATTTTCTCCCAAATAGCCCAAAACTTACTCTCAATTCACCACATTTTATTAATTTTGACCTTTGCCTCAAAAAACACGTGCAAAAGATATTCAATCGAAAATTGCAACGTTGTAATTTTTTTAGGTGATTGACGACGTCAGAAAGTTAATCGCTACAGCGACAAAAGGAAACAAATCTATAAAATGCAGAAAAGCCCTTGACGTAATTCAAATAGAGTTGGGCTTTTTTGAGGTAGGAAATAATTGGGTGTGCTCAGGAATTTGGAATTGTGTCATGAAGTTTGGGGTGCAGCCACATGGCTATTAGAGCGTGACTACAAACTTTTGATGATAAAATAGTAGTAATTGGTTAAGGTCTGATAGTTAATATAGTCATGGGAATTAAATAATCATTGCCAATCGTCGCCATAAAGTTATTGGATGTAGCCAGAAATTTGTTGCTGGTAAAATTTCTTGAGGTAAAATATGTATCGTTGTTAAAAAGTTTTTGTTTTCTTAGTTAACATTTTTCAGAAACTTCCTGGTGATGTTGAGGAGCAAATTAATTTTCTGAAAACTGAGGTAAGACTTGATCTCAAAACTATAAAACTTTATTAAACAACATGTAATACTTTAGATGACGTCATTAGCACGTCAGTGCTTACAAGAGAAACTTGTTTATACCTCCCCCACGCAATTCAATCTCGAAACATCGCGTGTTTTCGATGCTATGACGTTTCCACAAAATCATCTGGTCTCTTCTTGCATTTTGTCCAAGTTCAAGAAATTGTCGAAGCAGGTAGATCTTTTTGATTATTAGAGGTTACTATCAACCTACTAACTATGCTAACCAAATAATTAACTTAGTAAGGTAACTAACTAACTAACTAACAAATTGATTAACTGTCGAGCTAAATATGTTATATTCTTACCATTTTCAATAGGTGTATGTAACAAATATGTAAACAATTAACCAACTAATTAAAATAACTTTGGCTACTGTATTTAGATGATTAACAGCTGCCAGTTTGCTCAACATTGCCTTTTTAAAAAAGATTTAATTGGTTCAACCACTCACGTGATTAAATATTTAAATGATCTCAGTGAACAGGTAAGCACAATACGATAGCATCGTCACCACACCGGTCCACAGTAATGGATCGAGTTTCGCTTTTAATTGCCACAAACCATCGAACGATCTATTTTTGTAAAGTTAGTTCGGGCTGTTCTCATCGTTTACGAGCTAAAAGATGAAGATCGGTACTTAATTACACAGTGTTTGGCGCATTAGGCTATCCTTCGCAAAACGTTGACGTTGCAAGGATAAGGTTCAGCAAACTTGTCAGCACGAACATATCACCCGCCAACTGGGAGGTTACTGCAATCAATCGTGATGCGTGAAGTGCTGCCATCATTGATGGAGTTAATTTATTGTTGTGTGATTATATCTACAACATGGAAGGACATTGAACAGAATGTTGTGAAAATTGATGGCAAAAGCTGAAATGAAGCAGCAATAACAGAAATTTGTGAAAGAAGCCATGCATGATGGGGTTTTTGAAGTTCAAATTGGCGTAATCACGTTTAGTCTAAAATTATTTCAGTTATTCTAGCGATACATATTTTAGAAAAATCCAACTGTTCCATCCAACAAAGAATATATGCACACTTAACATAAACTATTTTTAAATTATTTTTCTTTGACACGTATAAAAATACCAATCAGAAATAGTGTGTCACTTTGGCGCTGTGGATATCAATTCAGTATTTGATAAGTTGAATAAGCTCTTACCACTTCATTTGCCTTTGCTTGAGAATTCCTTATCGCCATACGCCATGAAAACTGAACAATAGAATATACTTTTTTATATTTTAGACAACAACTGCTTTTCATGTCGTGGAATTGCTGCCTGAAAGTAATTCTGCAAAGGAAACACTACAACTCTTCATAAATCAGTGGAAACTTTGGGTACCAATTGAACTGCAGCAACTTCTTCAATCACTGAACCCGGAAAAAAGTTGTTGTACAGCTGATAAGTTATCAACGGTTAGATTATGTTTCAGAAAACCTTTATTTTTTTTTCACGAAACACAAGCACAAATGATTAGGCTACTGGTTTAGTTAAAACGTTTTGTCCCCTGCATGTAGAATAAATTTAAGGTTGTTAATGGATAAAAGCTTGTGTTGGGATTTGCTTTCCAGTTAATTGTACTGTCAGCACAATGTAATGTATTTCGGTAGTGAGCGGTAAAAAACTTACTTTTATTCTTCAACATTGAGTTGTCTACTACTATTAAGTGTTAGTGGTTTGTCTGGTCCTTTTTCAAACTCGTAGAAGAGCACGAATCGACATTACAACACGTTGATAGCTTGTAAAAAAAGGTTGTTTTGCAAGAACCAGCGGAATTGAAGATTTATATGGCCTTGCACCTTGCGCTAATATATATAACTACAGTGCTTTTGCATTAAGAACTAGTTAGATTAATATTTGAATTTGCTCTACAATAGTTAAGAATCCAAACGGTTTTCCATTGTCACTATTCAAATAAATTTTCAAAAAAGAAACGTTGAAATTTCTCTAAAGAGGATTGAGAGAAAAGCTTTAAAAATTGTTTTCCTGCCTAATTTCTAGCTAAAAATGAATTAATTTGTTTAAACGTCAAAATCCTCATGAAAATTAAAAGCTTTTTCACAGATTAAAGATGAGTCTGGTTGGAAGTCGATCCCGGTACTTGGAGTTGAAATAAATATGGCGGCAGAAAATTTAAAAGCGGAGTTGCTCATGCGCGAAAGCAACCATTTTTTGAATAAAAACATCAGGCAGACGATCAAGCAGGTTTGTAGCATGGGTTAGTACAGCCAACCAAACTCCTTTTAAATGTAGCTGTGTTTCCAAACCTTTTAATGCATGAAATATGAAATGAATAGAATGTAATATTCTATCTAAATTTTGTTTAATACTTTGGTGGTTCTGCAAAGTGATTTTAAAGTGGTGGTTAACGAAGAACAGTGCTTTTGAACCAGCAACGCATCTCAAAATATTCAGTTTTCCGCTATTCAAGTAAAACATTTGTTGAAAGCAAAAATGAATTGATAAAAAAATTAGAGGCAGATGATATTTTATTTTTCCATCAATTTCGGTTGCGGACTTCTTCTTTGCAAATCAACTTATAGTAATTGAAAACTTAATATTATTTTTTGTCGGCGTTTTGTTGGGAGCCTTTTGTTCCTCTAAAATTGTTGAAAGCGTTTTTTTTCGAGAAATGTAGATCGAAAATCAAAAAAAGTTAAAAAGCACTGACCTAATGAACATTTGTTTGTCCCTCTTTTTACCATGTTATTAGTTTGTCTTGTCAAATCAAAACAAAGCAAATAAATCCTTTAAGTTTATAACGGCTTGTTTAATGCGTTACAATTGCTGATTAGTACCTCATGAAACGCTTTAAATCCTGCAGCAAGTTAAAAGTTTATTAGTAGTTAATTAAGCAACGTCTAATGTTGTGCTGGCTTAATATACCGTTCTTTTAGATCGTTGAACAGGTCTTTCATATTTGCGCGTTTACTCGAAGGGGTCCTCCCCTAGAAACTACCGCTGATTTGTTTAATTGCATCGACCAGATTGGAAAAAGAACCAACGACCTTTATCATTTTGTGCAAGAAGTAATTGATGAAATGGTAAGAACTATTTTAATGTTTACACTACAATTTTGATTCTCTTCACTCACGGTTAGAAAAAGCAAAGAGGTAGCATTTTAGGTAGCACCATTTAAAAATATCCTCCATTTATAGCAAAAATGTTCGACTCTGTTTTTTAAAAAAATTTTCCACACAAGATTTTAGGACATGGTTTGCTGGAAAGAAGCAGCCCAACATCCATATAGGGTGTTTGCGCCGGGGTTACAACTGGCTTTGCGCTATAAACCTTCTCGTACTCATTGTTAAAACGCCAATAACTGGAATGAAATTCTGATATGCATGTAAAAATTGTGTGTTTGTGCTAGGGGCTGTGAGCAAACCAATAATAGGTTGAGACGAACGAGGTTAATTTCATAAACAAAAGTTGAGCGTCTTTTCGCAAGTTATGCATTTTTTTAGATACCGTTTTTAATTCCTGACCGGTTGTTGTTTACATAAAATGCTTTTACTTACTAACCCGTTGCCAAGCAATCGCAACCTTGCTAGGCAGTTTTGAAATTCGACTTGCTTCTTGAAACTGCTTTTGCTTATCTCTTGTAAGCAATTAAACACCCAGAACTATGAGTTCAAGCTACATTACCACCTGGTTTCATCGATCGCATCTCATCGAAATAAAGCCACATCTCGCTGAATAAAGTGTCCAGCGTCAAGAGCAAAGTAGAAGTACTTCAACTTTGCTCTTGACTTTCTAAACCGGAGAATTGCCCGAATTCAAATGTCGCTTAGACCTTAATGATTTCTATGTAAACAATAATTGTTCAAATTAGATTTTTCATTATTAAACTTTCACTCTTTCTTCCATGCGCATAACTCTTCCCTTTTCCATATCTGTAAGTACCGGTCACGAAAAGACAGAGTTTTGGGATTTTATTGGGAAGCAGATATGAAGTAATGAGCAGCATGTAAAACCAATTATTCTACCTTAATCTTTTAACTAGTTTTTTCACTCTAGTGTTCAAAAGGTTTGTACCAGGTCTTTTCTTACGTTCATTAGTAATCGTTGGTGGTATGGTATTGTTTGAATTACGATCTGAAGCAATCCACCTGTAAGATAACCACTGTACCTGATCTAAAGTGCTTGCCTAACCACGAAAAGTTTTGTAAGACAAGCAGTCCAATAATTCTGCAATTGTATAGTTATTCGGTTCGAATCTTGACTTGGCTCTTTCATGCGTGTCCACTCACCGTCAGCGACTAGCATCAACGTCATCGTCTCTCAGAAAAGGCGCAGCCACCATGGCTCACGGACGCGATGCTGTTGCGTGTAAAGTGATTTCGCTTCTTCAACTTCTGAAAAGAGTAATACATTCCATTACTCATCTATTGCCAACGTTACAATTAATCAATGGTAAAGTAAAAGTAACTCATTTCTATTTGCTTATGATATTGTGAAGCCCATGGTACCGCTGCACCAATCGCTTCGACAGTAGCCGTGTAGTTTAGCAGGACAGTCAGAAGCACGCCGCCACTGCACTGTTTGCAATAGTTGAAAACATGTAGCTTAGGCTCAAACACTGCAGCGATGCATGCTTCATTTTCCTTCCAGTAACTTGAAAGCTTGTGACAGTAAGCCCCAGAGGTGGAATATGACAGCACTCTATTGCTGATCAACTTTTAAACCCAGTTGATTAGCAGCTGGCAGGGCGTAAAAAAAGTAGCAAAGAAGCAAATGCCCTTTTGGGATATCTATCAAAGCCTTTAAAATCTGATAAACGGTGTCTTCTTTGGTCTAGTGTTCTTGATGACTTATAAAAAGATTATAATAAGAATCTTAACTCGAATAATTCAAAACTTCTCTAGAAATTCCTGACCCTCATCAAAATTATCTGGAAGCTGTACAAAGTTATCATTAAAAATATTTCGATCTAGCTTAATAACCGTTCCCCCCACCCAAAATTTTTGCTCTTTGCACGACCAGGTTACTAGTATTAGCTGCGGTGTCGCTGGAGCTCTCAGTGTTCGGGTACCCTCGGAAAGTATCATTTAAAATTTTTAAAAATACAGCTTCTCTCAGCCACTAATTAGGCGTGCTTGTTCTGGAGACAAGTTTGCTAAAGCGTCACCCGCGGCACAGTTGTGACGTCAAAGGGTCTTGCAAGCTTCAGCATCTTGCATGGTAGATAACCTGGTGAATAAACATTTCGTGGCAATGCTATGTCGGTGAATGTCATATATTTGGCTCATGAAGCTAAATAGCTTTGCCTGGAGCAAAAAAGTTTTATAATTAATACTGCAATCATTGACTGGGCGATGCTCCTTCTTTATCAGGTCTTTGATCTTTTTGACACCCTGACAGAATCTCAGTAATCTCTTTTGACAAATTTGAAAACTGCCTCGATAGAGCAAAGATTCAGTTTAGTTTTCATTTATTTTCCCTCAATCAAAACATGCTCAATTGACTAGAATCAATCTACTTCTAATTCCACAGGAAGTAGAAACAGGAACAAAAAATAGGTTACAGCATGCAAAAGCAAAAATCAATGTTAAAAAAGGCTAAGAAACTGGACAGAGTCTAGTCACTTAAACTATTTGGTTTGTCAAAAGAGATAAAAAAAGAAGAAAACATGATTATACCAGGTAATAATTATAAAAGAAATACGAACTGCAGAGGAAAGCAAAATAGATGCAGTATGCTTTCAACAAGTCCTAGCCTATGCGAATTTTCAATTTAAAGAAAAAATCTCATGTTGAGGATAGGATCGGGAAATCGTTTAACGCCGATTTTAGTTTTAGCTTGGCGGACGCGCACATTATATTAACATGTCATCAATTCAAAAATAATGTGTACTTTGGCTGCCCGCAGGATCCAAGTGGTAAGGATTTGAACTTTGATATAATGCTCCGAGTAACGTGTCAGTACCTTGCTAAGCCTCTATGTGTGGTAGTGAGTCGGTGGTAACCGAAGCAATGTAGTAGGAAAATCCCCAACGAGGTAAGGGTACTATAATTTGACGTAGATTAGAAAAATTTACATTATTGGTACGTGCACTGAGGAAAAGATCATAAGGTTCTCACATGCTGTTTGGAACTGATCTTATATATCACATGAAAAAAGGTCTGCCCTCAGACATATTACGAATATTGTGTAAATTTCCCGAAAATGAGCCATTTTTATCAAAACTTAAACATGTTTTGCTAAGAAATGATACAAAAAAGGGTAATCATCTAAAATTGAAACTTTATAAAGTAAAGCAGTAGCTGGAATCAGTCAACAGTAGTGCTCAGACTTTAGTAAAATCAAATCGATTTCACTAAAACAGCATCATCAGTGTTCTGTAAAGCAACCACAGTAATAAATAATTACTTACGTCAAGTTGAAAGGACAGGCTCACAAAACTGACTCTATCAATAAACAAACTAACTGTCATAAGAACACACTGCACCACTAAAGCTGATACAAACGATAAAAAGTTGTTCTAACCGGAGCTGCAAAGTAATTGAAAGATATTTTTCTAACTGTATAAACTGTTTGTTACGCCTGCAATATTTCATTATTACAGTATTATGTAATTTGATTATTAGAGGTGCCTTGAAACAATCGTTATCGTTTGTATAACTTCGGCAACCATTAAAAATTTTTCAATTACTTTGCAGCTCCGATTAGAACAACTTTTTATCGTTTGTATCAGCTTTAGTGGTGCAGTGTGTTCTTATGACAGTTAGTTTGTTTATTGATAGAGTCAGTTTTGTGAGCCTGTCCTTTCAACTTGACGTAAGTAATTATTTATTACTGCGGTTGCTTTACAGAACACTGATGACGCTGTTTTAGTGAAATCGATTTGATTTTACTAAAGTGTGAGCACTACTCTGCACCACTCGAGCATCACAAAAAGGAAACTTTTCCTCCCAAGAAGTAACTATAAAAAAACTAAAAATCTGTAATAATATCTGGAACTAAAATATGAAACAACATACCGCAAATTATTCGAAGCAAAGCAAGCAAACCTCAAATTTTCAAAAAAGAACTTAAAAAACATCTACTGAATAAACTAAAAAAGGACAAATAGATTAACGTCAGATCTAATTTATTTTTTTTGTGATAGCAGTTGACCTACAGTTGAACGGTTGCATTGCGGAGTTTCGCTACTCCTCTATGAACATAATTCTTAATTTTGTTTTGACGTGTGGAACACAATAGCAGTGTTAATTGTTCTCGACAGATAAACGTTGTTCCTGCTTGCTACTGCTGACTGATTCCAGCTACAGCTTTACTCTAGGAAGTTTCAGTTTGTTGATATTCTCAGCGGTATCGTCATTTATTTATTTCACTTATGTGGAGTTCTCCTAAAATCATTATAATTTATCTTTTTTCACTTAAAATTGTAACGGATGTAGCTAGTAGTTTAGGATTCAAGTAAACAGAATTGTTTGTTAACTGATTTTAGTTTGATGAAGGTCGTCAAAAAAAAAAGAAAGAAACAATTTAAAATTACTGCGCAAGCCCATTCATTCTGGCATTTCACATGCAGTAGTTCAAATGATTATCATGCGTATGAGCTTCTTATTAGCCCTTTTAATACAGTGGGCCATCACGACCGGTAGACTGCTTGGCCCCGCCATCTGTCTGCCACACAAAGCCGGAGGCATCCCGTTAAGTGTCTTGCCCATGAACACAACAAGCCATCTTGCTGGTTTGTTCTCCACATTATTTCTTTTGTGCTGAGCGCCAAACAGGCAGGCTGTGGATACTATTTTTCAAAGTCTTCTGGTATGACTGGAAAAGAAAAATAAATCCCAGGTCTACTGAATGTGAGGTGGATGGTTTAACCACTACGCCATCGTGCCAGTTAACAGTTTAAGTACACCACTACTATATAGTAAATATAGTTATTTTTGATAAACTGTCTTTGAATTTCTCGTCGGTGGCTTATCTTTGTTCTTTCTTTTTCCAAGTCTGCTCACAAACTTTCACTAAATTTATCTGCATATGTCTCTTTTCTTGTGGCTGGTAATGAGACTTGTATTTTAAGAATTGGGTCTATTTTGGGCAAGGCCATCAAATTTTCTGTTGCAAATTGTACCTCCTTTTTAAGTTTTTGCTGCTTTTCTTTGTCAACAAGTTAATGATCGGCTAGATATTGCTTTACTCTTTTGGCTTGACAAATGGGCCACCAGACTTTTTAAATCTTTTAGTAAGCCTAAAGGCTTTCTTTTCTTTGCACTCGCCAGAATCTGCTTCTCATCAGCTCCTTTAGCAAATTTTTTTTGATCTCTTCATTCCATTTCAGTTACACCTCTCTTTTTGCCAATCCCTCTTGTTTAATGATCTGAATGATGAGGTTTTATCAACTTTTCTGAGCGCTTAAGTTTTTCTGAGTACAATAGATCGCCTGACAGCAATTAGAGCAGCATAATTTTTGAGTCTGTAGTCAGCTAGTTCACAAATCTTTCCACCCACATACTATTACCAAGAATTCCATCTATTTTTGCCGGCGGTTTTTCCTCGAGAAATTGTTACTGTTGTTACAGGAAAGGGTTACTTTTTATAGTTAATTTTGTAGTCTCGTCTCCATCTGGCTACCATCTCTTCAGTTCAGGTAAAATTAATTCGATCTATTTAACTGCCTCCTTTTGATAATCTTAAGCATTTTTTGTCACAACTTGTGAAATAAGTTGGCCAAAGCTTTCTTTCACTATGATAAATTACAGCATTGAATCAGATACATCGGCAAATTCTGGCGACTGCAATGTGAAAAAGGGGTCGGTATTAAGTGGTTTTTATAATTGTGCGCAATCCCTTAAATAATATCTTCAAATCGGAAGACTGGGTTCCTTTGGCTATTGTTCTTGCACAAAAGTTTCTACGAGATGAACATTAACTATGGTGGAGGCCGCATACATTAACTTCAGATAAAGCAGTGACAATATCTCCCTTACAAGGGATGCAAATTACAAGCCTGTTCGGTATATGCGGATTTTTGTCCAAAAAATTGATAATTGTATTATTTCGAACTTTTTCAAAGAAGCATTGCATTTCCATGGTTTTTCAAAATATTCTGGGACCACAAGCTTTAAATGCATGTCCAGTTCCTGCCAGCCACACTCGAATTTTTTTGCTGTCAATCTCCATTTTGACCATAATTCCACGATCACTGTAAACATCCATGTCTGATTCAATCCTTCTAACAGTTTTGTTCAAAACAGTACTGAAACCAGGCGTTGTGAGTGCGCCAAGGAACACTTGCCCTACAAGTTCATCAAAGGAAAACATTTTTTGCTGAATTTTTGCAAAGCCTTTGTTATGTTCTGTGAAGTTCGTCTGGTGCGCGTTGACTAATCAATAAATGTTCTTCACAGGTTCACTCTTTGCTGCTATTTAAACCTCAAAAGCAAGATAACGTGCAGTGCAATGTTCTCGGTGGTTGCATTGGCACTATTTATGATCCGCAAAGGAAATAGTAAATCCTGTCCAACATAAATTCTCTGCACAGCAAATTGTCTTACAAGTTTTTTGTTGTCGAGTCGGTGGCATGAGTGATCATCTGTCCATTAGTTAAAGCTTTTGTATTTTGTATGCAATTAGGGATAGTAACTTGGCTTCAATGAGCGGAATAACGAATAATTAAGGGAATAACGAATTCGGCTGATGGATGGTAAATTGCCAACATTAAAACTGTCTTTACTGCCGCTGTAATTATTCCAGTTTCGTACGAACATTGCATTTGCAACCATCAGCACAGCATCACTAGCTTCGGCAATCGACATACTATTCCCAATTAGATTAGAGAGTGTCAGCTACAAAGCGTCTTTTACTTTTCTTTCAGTTTTTCACACGCCGAAATTGTGTAAATAATGGATCAGATTGTGTACAATCTTTGTTAGACACAAACAACTTTTGTATCTTTGAGAAGTGTTTGTTGCATTCTACTTCAGCTTGATCTGGTGCAAAGTGTTTATTACCACTGTTTTCTTGCATTAAATGATCTATCAAATTTCTTGTAAGCTTCTTGTCTTTCTTGCAGTCACTTTTTATTTATCATAGCCGTACACGAGATCAACTGCCTTGTCACATTTCATGGATTATTTGTCTCTTTAATCTTCCAGATATAGACGCTCCATTTAATTATTTTAACTCCCCTTTCTTCTTTGCATGCTTTTCTTCTTTTATCGATCACCGCAGAAACATCGAACAACTTGTCCTTACTTTTTGTCGCCGAATACGGTAAATCACCCGTCCTATATCTTAATCATCTTATCAACTGATGCATGATATTATCAACTTATGGATGAATATTACGCGATTGAAAAAATTCCCTCGGTAGAGTCCAACGGCTACCTTCTACGTTCTATCCTTCGGACTAAGGACTTACGCTCGAGAAGCTAAAACTACCAACTCTATTGATACATATGTATATTTGTTGTACACCAATAACTACCGATCACCAACACTACTTTTTTTGGCTTTAGTAGCGAATAATCCTCCTCCCTTGCACGTGCCCTGATCCTTACCTTCTAGCTCTTCGCTCTTCTCGCTTGTGCCTTCTGACGTCTCTTTATCTCCCTTCTTCTCTTCCCTTTTTTTGGCAAAGAAATCACCAGTACATATAGCCTACTCTCCATGTGTGACGTGATAAAGAAATAATTTCCAAATATTTCCTGAGTTTAACCAATAAAAATTACTAGAAAATAGAATTAATCAGAAAAGGGTTGTAGACCGGGAAATACCGTAAACAATTACCCAAAAAAACAACTAATGAAACTGCTTAGCAAATAAAAAAGAAAGAGTTTGCCTGTGGGGAAAGTACTAGAAACCAATACCAATATAACCAATTAAAATCGCTTAGAAAATAAAATAAATGAAAAAGGGTTTGTATACGGGGAAATACTGAATTCTCCACAGTCTATAACAAACTGCACCCAACAAGACATAAGCATCGCGCTATAGAAGTACATTGAAGGGCGGAGAGAAGAATTACAAAGAGAGAGTGAGGAACTTGGTCGTGAGGTATCGCTGTGGAATTACAGCACAGTGGATTCTATGCACTCCACAAGCAGCAAAGCAAGAAATCCGGTCACCCTCTTACAAAAAGCAGCTATAACATCTGCCATGGCGTCCAGTCGTGAGGTCGAGTAGTGCTTGCCACCGATAGAGGGTCGACATCTTGAAGGCTTGGTTCCCTGCTGGTCAGATACGCATCACTGAAGAGCTCCAATAATGGCGAAACCGGCTTGGTGTTTCCTTATTGTTTGTGTGTGACTATTTTATTATTATAAAAATCCTCACTCTCTCATGGAAAAAGTCAACTTGTTATTGACATTGTTTGTTGTGTCATAATCACGCGAAGTATTGTTTAGGTAAAGAATCTACCAGTCATTCCAGAAGAAACCAAATGCACAACTAAATCTTTGCTCACACATCATCAAAGAGTGACGTCAAGCTTTATGATGGCATCACACACAACACGAAGTTTAAATTTAGATCAATTTTGAGGTGATATTATCAACACAAATATCATCAGTTAGAAAACTTCTGTAAGAAACTTTCAACAAAAATCTTTTGAAGAATCTGATGGCTGGAAACAAAAGCATTCGATTGTAATTAGCAGCATTCTTAATAGCCTGATACAGAAATCTTAAAGCATTCTATACGTGACATCAAAATGTGATTTTGTTTTATGAATTCAAAGCTTTCAAATTTTTATAAAAAGTAGATTACCTCAGAATCAATCGCGAGGTCCCGAGTCTATTACATATAGTACGTTAGATTTAAAAACATCGGCCTTTACTGGAGCAAGAAATATTTGTGAGAACAAAAATAGAGGTACATGTATTTAAGTTGATGGCTTTCAATAAAAATTTTTTATGAGGCCTGATTGGCGGGACGCCAACGTGCCATAGTTAGGTCTTTTCCCAGAAAAGTGAGATGCATCCGAAAATAGGATGTTATCGCACTTGCTGCTTTCCGGTACCAAAGCTTCCAGTTGCGTCATCACTGGTTGCCTTCGTCCTCCTATTTTCTACATTTTGAGGTTTCTACGTTAATCCTGCGAGTGACGCTGACCCATCGTTTGTTAAGCAGACTCTTCGTCTACCGTCCTACTATTCTATTTCACGATTAAATAGACACAAAGTAAAATATTAAGTTTCTGAGGAGACTTTCATCCACTCATTTGCTCTTGATCTTTTTTTCCTACTTCATAAAAGTTGTTCTTGTTTGCTCCATTTCTTTCAGCTTGGAATTTTCCCTTTCTGATCTATGCACTTACCCCGATCTTCCTTTTTTCATTAAGGTGCTGCTATTTCCCACGATGAATTCCTTACGAATAATAATCATGCGATTAGAAACAATGGCCTGCTTCTTTTCGTTTTGGCAAAGAAGCTCAGGTGTTCTTGCCAACTGCTTACACTGTATAGCACTGAAGTAACTCTTTTTCGTCAGGTTCAATTTATTCCAGTTTTTCTGGTAAAATTTACAAGCTCTACGCTGGTCGGCATCACCATAAAACCTGGTAATTCTCTAGTCCTCCTCTCGGACCTGTGCATTGTTCTTGTTGTGATTTTTAGTTTGTTGTAGGTTGTCGTTTTTTATGCTTTTCTCGAAAATTTTTTTGTTTTTTTTGACGTATGTTCTGGTAATTTCGGGTTTTAGTAAGCTTATTGCCCATAGCCAGTCGTATTTGAATTTACTTTCATTTCTCGACTGTTGGAACTTGAAAAAATATAGAATAAATATAAAAGTTAATTTCCAAGATTCAGATGTGGTGGGTCTTTCAACAACTTATAAGCCCACTTTAACCCAATCAGTGATGAAGATTAGTTTTGAATGAGATATGCTGGATAAAAAAGTAAAGCTCTCCTTAAATGTCATTTACCCAATTCATGTTCATTGTACTTAACCTGACTGGAGCTTGTTGCATCACTCGACATATATTTTGTGTGTTTGTTAAAAAACCTGTATGAAGTTTTGGGACATAATTATTGCATAACAGTGGCTAGTGGGCCCTTTTCAGCAAAACTTTCCCATCTGGCTAAAACTCTAGTCAAGTCACTAGATACTTCATCTGAAAAACGTGCGTCTTAAGGACCTTGGAGATCTAATTAAAGAGTAGTATGTGGTGGCTGTTTTCTGACGGTGCCGTACCCTGCTATCCATATCAAAGGTGGACTTCGTCTTCCTAGTCTAGCAAATATAGTAGATAATAACTGCATGAGATTCTGCTCCTTGCCTCATATGACTACAATTATCAGAGAAAAAAAATGCCACCCAAAAGCAACATAGGCAGATTTGCCAAAAGGAGATATTCGGTATGCTCATTTCATCCCTGCTACTTCTGCAGAAAAACTGTAGCCAGATATCTGTTCTATACACGGTCGGTAATTTCCATATGCTGACGAAATCACACGCCACGGAAAGGCAACACATACAGTATCAAACACAAAAATATTGACTCACAAGACGAGAAAGTTAGTGAAGTTGAATTGGAGGAAATTGATGAATGTGTTCCGATGATGCGAGGATAACTATATAGATCTATACACTTGGCATGGAGTGGTAAAGAATTTTGCGTACAGTACTTGTACAGTGTTTTCATAATGCAATTATGTAAATTAATGGTGTGAAATAAATACTGTACCAATACTATTAAACCATTTAAGAAATGAAAAACGTGTTTTTGATCACTTGTATCAGTCACCAAAATCCCAATGGCGTGGCCGCTTACACTTCAGAAATATCAATAATATTGTCCGCACGAACAAGGGGTAGAGGATTAAGACAGCGGACATTTTGCGCAAAGAGAGAAAAGGGAGCTAGTTATTTGAAATGTTTTTCGTAAGACTTTTATGAACAGCCCCGAGCTGCATATTAATGAGCTCAAGTTCGTACAGATTTTTTGTCCCTTTTTTTTGCTTAAGAGCGCCAGTCAATAATTTATCGTAATAGCTAAACTCTTAGCAAACTTTACACAGTTACACTGTTTCGACCTATGAGATCTGTTTAGTGCAGTTGATGACCAACAAGAAGCTAGAAGCTTTTAATGTTTTTTTATTTTTATTTTTTTTGGCATATTTATCCTCCACTCACAAGAAAGTGAATTGTATAGCTTAGACGGTCACGTTTGTGAGACCTCTACTAGGTCCACTGCAGTGGATGGTCTGTCAGTACTCTGCGAAGCGGTATCACTCGTAAAGAATGGCGGTTGTCGGAGGTGCACTATGTCTAATGGCACTAAGTCTAATCATTGTAGCTAAACACTGATTTTGTGGCTTCTTGGTTCTTGTTAAGCTTACAAAATAATTTCATTTGATTTGCGTCTGGTATCATAATCACAATTTTCTTTTTGACTGGACAAGTACCATGACAAGTCGATATGCGCCGAGTTTATATCGTTTATTGCGTAAAGCATTTAACATCTCTTGTAACAGCTTTCAAACTGCGTTTCTACCTGTGGTACGTTTTTTAGTACTTTTTAGTTTTTCAAAGAAACACATGCAAACTCATTTTACTCTTTGAAAAAGTGCAATTCTGTGAAACGATGAAGTCTATAGTCGTCTATAATCGACTTTAACCGGCGCGATGGTGTAGTGGTTAGAGCGTCCGCTTCGCAGTCGGTAGACTAGGGGTTCATTCCCCTTGTCGAGTCATACCAAAAGACTTTAAAAAATGGTATCCACAGCTTCCCAGCTTGGCGCTTGGCATTTATGGGAGATTGTAGAGAACAAGCCGGCAAGTTCGCTTGTTGTGTCCTTGGGCAAGGCGCTGAACGGGACGCCCCCGCCTTTATGTGGAAGACAGGTGGCCCAGACACCTCGGAAATGGCAACTCCCAAGCGAGTGCGGACGTCCCGTCCAAAATATAGCGATACAATTCGCTTTCTCGTGTATGGAGGATAAATATGAACAATACATACATAGACTTCTGTATCAAGAAATATGGATTTAGAAATCTATATATATAAAAGTGAATGTCTGTGTGTATGTGTGTGTGTGTGTGTGTGTTCCCTATAGGAAGAAAGGTTAAAAAGTTTACATAAAAACTAAAAGTGTATTCTTATGTAAAATTCTCCGAGGAAGACAACGGAAGTAGTTCCGAACCTTTAAGTGCCCCCCTAAGGGAGCTATGGGGGGCAGAACCCCCTTTGAAAATTCAAATATATTCAATTTAGATGAAATTTAAACCATATGTATAAGACACTAAATTAGAAAGTTTTCCAAAATTTCAGCCTTTTTCAACTATATTAGGGGGCAGAAAGCCCCCTTGAAAATTTAAAGTTTTTGTTAGGTACCACAAAGAGAAAAAAATTTGTGACAAATAAAAATCCAAATTTGATGGTTATGAGCAAGACTGTACTTTTAAAAATCCCTAGCAGATCATAGATCGGGTAAATATAACTTTTTCCAGGGAAGCCAAGTACGGTGTTTTCATTTCGATCAGATTCATCTATGGGGGGCTACGAGGCTATGGGGCTCTACCACAGGCCTATTTGTACTGTTGTACGACGAAATACAAATCATGAAAACACATTAAAATATGGTTATTCAATGTAAAATTTAATCAGTCTTTACATTTTACCTGATCAACGACGGGTAAATCTGTCAAGTACGGTATTTTCATTTCGATCAGAATCGTCTATGGGGGGCTACGAGCCTATGGGGCTCTACTATAGGCCTATTTGTACTGTTGTACGATGAAATAAAAATCATGAAAACACATTAAAATATGGTTATTCAATGTAAAAATTTAATCAGTCTTTACATTTTACACGATCAACGACGGGTAAATCTGTCAAGTACGGTATTTTCATTTCGATCAGAATCGTCTATGGGGGGCTACGAGCCTATGGGGCTCTACTATAGGCCTATTTGTACTGTTGTACGATGAAATAAAAATCATGAAAACACATTAAATAATGGTTATTCAATGTAAAAATTTAATCAGTCTTTACATTTTACACGATCAACGACGGGTAAATCTGCCATTTTACCCGATCAAGGACGGGTAAATCTGCTAGTTTATTACTAAAAATGACAATGCCGATCCTTGATTAGCCTAGTCCGAATTGTTGATAACCGCGTCAAGTTTCATCTTTCCAAATTCAACAATTTCTCAAAAGTGACATAACCCTCCCCCCCACACACACTTCAACGCACAAACTCCCACAAACACATAATTGATCTGCTCTTTTCTAGATAGAGGATTGCGGGCTCAGTTCTTGGTCGGAATGTCCCAGCATCATTCTTAAGCAATAGGCACTTTTTCAAAGAAACAATAACGCGAAATCCATCCAGTCATTGTACCAACGACCCATTGATTGCGTGTACGCCATTTCACATCGCGAAGCAAAAGACAGCAACCATTTTGCACACATGAATCATTTTTTCACTCTATTGACCACCATTTCTCATGAGCATCCAGTTATTAAATGGACTGCACACCTACTCAACTGCACATAATACTCGGGAGTTTATTGCAAGCTGCATATTTCCTTAAGTCCTTGTAAATGTGCACAAATATTAGTGTAACTTCCTTGGTGCTGATAAGCATAAGGTTGTACTAACAACTTCAGTTTTTAATTACTATACAAGGACACAAATCAACCATTGCAAATGTCACAATTGAGCAAAAAGCGTATCAATGATAGAAATTGATAACCATGTGTAAAAGCATGCCCGAAAGTTGTGCTTTTACCAGAAGTTCAAATGAACGCGTCTAGTCTCGCTCCGATAAACAAAAAATCCAATAATAGTTAACCAAGATATATTGTGAACAAATGTGTTGATGAAAGAAGCAAATGAAAGGTGATGGCCGGAGAAACGGTTTTCTGCAATAACCAAAACATAAACACCAAATGCACGACACGGTAACAGCGCTAATTGAGTAAGTTATTTACATTTATAGAACGGGGTAAACAGAATCATTACCATAGGTTTCAAACTCAGAATATAGTTAATTCAATAATACTTCATACAGTATGAATTAAAGATTTCGGAACAATAAACGTATAGGACCCACCGAACAATGATCAGACGGTGATACAAATTAACAACGTCGTAGCAGGACGTAATCTCCACTTGGAGCAACAACTTCGCAAACAGGATAACTACCAATAACAGAATGACAGGCAACTCGCACTGTCAAAGACGCACGTTTCCAAAAAGGAGGTCATTCAATTGAACGGGCAAGCTTATATACGAGCTTCAAAACTGCTTGCTAAATTTGTAGTTTTCGGGTAAATTACACGCAACTGAGTACAAGATACTCAAACTTTACATTTTACAAGATAACGCTAGATGTGATGCTATGAGTTCTATTCCCGTGTCGTACCATCAACTTGAAAAGGCTTTACAAATAAAATAACGTGAAAAATATTATACACCGTGCCTATTCCCCTGCTTTTCACACACGTTTTGAATTTTCAGAATGAGTGATCTCTCCTTTGCGGTTGCCAGAAATGCTAAACTTTTATTCCACTGAAGTACATTGATAGAAGTTGATGATTGATTGATTGGTAATTAAGTTGATTGATGGTTAGGTTGATTGATTGATTGAGCATATCAATGATAGAAGTTGATAATCGTACCCTGATTTTCACACACTTTTTGAATTTTCGGAATGAGTGATTTCTCTTCCACAGTTGTCTGCAGAGTGAAGGTCATTCATCCCGATATTTCTTTATTCCACTGAAGAAGTTCCAAGATCAAAGAGCATATCATCTGGTAGACAAGTACCTTTTCTTCCAAAGCTTTAGTGTGTATAGAAGCCTGAAAATATTAAACATGTTCATTGAAATCCGAACTTTTTTAACACATCACATGGCCCATCTTAGTGAATAAAAATGTCCTAAATATTCTTTCAATTAACCCTATGCACTTACCGTATATAGAAAATGAGTAATTGCACAATCAAAGCACGTAAAAATCCTAAATACGATACAATAGTTTTGCTGATGACGATATGAACAAAAGCTTATAACGTGAGAAATATTAACACATAAGAACAATATTAATGTGCTGACAACTTACCAGCTATAAATTGAAACACATTAAGCAAAAAAAACAACTATTAGCGTATTTAAAAAAATTTTATCTGCCGTATTTATCCTCCATTCACGAGAAAGCGAATTGTATCGCTATGTTTTGGACGGGATGCCCGCACTCGCTTGGGAGTTGCCATTTCCGAGGTGTCTCGGCCACCTGTCTTCCACATAAAAATGTTTGCTCAACTTTAGTTCAATTCTCTCCAAGAAAAGAGCTGCCACACAGACACAAAAGCTACCTTGCGTCTCCTGCTCTTGTGTCTAATGTGATTTGTAAATGTTTTTGTTTGCGCAACGCAGACATTTAATATATCGGTATGACTTTTCGCCACTTAGTCACGAGAGCGCAAAAGCATTCATATTCAACAATTAATAAAACTACTGTCAGGTAACATTTTAATACCTGCTCACCTTGTGATAGCAGTAACTGGTGTTGGCTTTTTTCAAATAATTAGGCTATACAATAATGATTACAAAGCTAAAGTTCATGAAGAATTACTCATTACGAAACTCAAACCAAAGTTGAACACACAATTATATGCCAACAGATGTTTGTTTTGCTTAATCTGGTGTAATAATCTATGGCTAGAATTTTGTCTGTGCCTTTACCTGGTTCTTACAGTTTAATGTTCTTATCTTTATATTTGTTTATTACGCCATCAGTAAATACCATAGATTGTCCATTAATTATTATCGCTACAATTTCAAAAATTCAACAAAATTTTTATTTTTTGAGATATTTTGATTCGGTTTGGTTTATTGGAACGGAAAAACTTCAAGATTTTTCAGATCTATTTGTACCTTTTTACGTGTGCACCATCATTCGCATAAACGATATCCATCCGATGATCAACTCCCTGCCATGTTCTTGCTAACACATCTGCAATAGCTGTAGTAGTCGCTTCAGTTACTCGGTACTGTAAACCAATAATGTCTCGACTTTGTATCGGAGGACCATAATTTATACATAAAGCCACAAGAAAATAATCCAACGGAGTAATGCAGTGGGAACGAGACGGCCGAGGAATGTGACCATTACGTGCGATCGACCGATCTGAAAATGTTTCGCTCAGAAATTGCCGGACTTCAAGGCCTTGATGAGGTAATGCAGCGTTCTGCTGGAAAACAACTGATGACTGATACTCTTGCAGCAGTGGTGCTGCTTATTCTGTTAAAACGAAGAGATAAATTTGAGATGCAATTAATTTTTTAGCGAAGAAAAATGGTCCATTGATACTATCATGCATAATTTTGCCCAACACATTTACCTTCGGGATGTCCCGCTTTAATTCCCGGGTTTCATGCGGGTTCTCCGGAGTCCATATTCTCAAATTGTGTCCGTTTAGCATTCCAGAAACCTGAATCGTACACTCATCGTTGAAACAAACACGTTTTAGAAATTCTAGATCTGAATCTAAACTGTCCAGCATGCTCACTGCACTTCTTTTGTCGCAGCTGGCTTTCTGATATAAGAACCTGTAATAACTGCGCTCTATACTGTGTGTATAAAATTGCAAACTTTTTGTGACTTTATGTTTTAATGCATAAAGTCGCGAAACTTTGTCAATAGTGAAGCGTGGTATCCAGGCTTGTCCATGGGAATGAGATTTCCATGGGAAATGTGCCATGAGATGGGATGGAATGGGACTGCACGCATTGCATTTCCCATGGGACCTATGGGACAGTAGCCATGTGATAGCCTTTTGATAACGTCATACCTAAATAGATAGACAAGCATTGGTAAGGAATACTAAACCCTAAGATTTATGGTGATCTGGCCACTTTGGGCGATCGAGCTCAAGGCTACTCCCGACGGTGCAATCCAACAATTGAAAGAGAAGGAGTAAGGCAGAAAATTTTAGTTTTGAATGAATTCGCTTTTAAGTGAGGTTAGCCTTGGTCCTGGTTTAGTTTTAGCGTTAGATTTGAAGTTTGGTGGGCTTGATGGGTGAGTTAAATTGCATATTTTTGAGAGAGCTAGATTTCTGCCTTACCCCTTGTCTTTCAATTGCTAAATAGATAGGCAAATAGTTTTTAAAGATAACTTGAAACTTTAGTGATATTTAGTGAGTGGTTTAGCGGTGTTTCTTTGAATTTAGGTTGGTTTTTGAGAAAAATCTTAGATGGTGTAATTTTGTCCTCTCTGTGGTATAGGAGCATCGTTTCAATCTGGCAACACTGCTTTGCGCATCATGCTCTCTGCTGTAGTCAGACCAGAGTGAGCCATTGTTTCTGTAGGCCTACTTGTTGATTTTCACATTGACAATTCGCAGATACAGAGATAGTTTAAATCTTGTGTAAGCTGTTTTTTTGCAGAACTTCATTTAAACTTGCCAATTCCAAATAACTTGTGAAAGCAGTCAGTGTGTTATCCTGTACGCTGTGTTGTGTAAATCCAGCACCCCAAAATGAGCAATAAAAAATATGAGTTCCAGAATCTCACTAAAACTGTGGTTGCTAAGATGTTGAGTGATAAAAAAATGAGCTTAATTGATGTTTCAAAAGAACATGTAAAGTCTTCAACAGTCGATGTTAAAGCGGTTAAAATATCTGAAAGTGTTTTAGCACCATTTCTTTGCTGTGCAAAGTGCAAAATGCTATACACTTGGTATAAGTTGATTAATGGAAAATGGGTTAACTAAAGTGGCTATAGAGTTGCAATACAGCATAGCATGAAATGTGCTTCTGAAAACATCAAAAGATATCTTGAAGCCAAGCAGCAGGAAGTACCAAAACTACCACCAACATTGACAAATGAGTGGTAAAAAAAGTTGTTGAACTACTTACATCACACCCAACAGTATCCACTTCGGCTGGATGTGACATTCTGTGTGATGCTACCAACTTTGCCGCAAGATCTACTTATGCTGCAAACAAGGTATACGATTACACTGTATCACGGCAAACAGTGACTCGTTCTATTTTGAAACAAGGACAATTGGCAAAACTTCAGTTTCAGAAATTGTTTCAAAATATGGAACAAGATCCACAGTGTGCAATTTCAGGAATAGTTGACTTTTGGTCTGCAATACAAACATACCTGTTGCCATATGGAGGAATTATTGCATGTGGACTAGATCAGAATTGGGAATGGATTACTTTTCCTCTATCTATTATTGATATTGATGATAATGAATCTGATACTGCACAATTTACATACAGCTTTTTTGTACAAGAATTTCTTGTTGAATCTACCACATTCTTCAGTCCATTGTTGGTCTGTACTGATAATGCAGCAACCATGAAAGCAGCATTTGACGGACGGTTTGATACCGATACAGAAATCATTCGATCTGGTTGTACTGAGCACAGGTTATCAACATGCATTAATGACAGTTTCAGGAGAGGTGTGAATTTTGATCTGGATCAGTTCATAGATCAGCTTTTATTTATTGAAACGTACTACAATACACGTCTGGCAAAGGCATCACAGCCTCCGTTTTCTATACCAACAAAATCTACAACACGTGAATGGCGTTCTTATTGCCGACGTTTTAATGCTTGTTTAAAAAATTACATTATCATTAGGAAGATGATGAGGAATTTTTAAATCACATTCCAAATTTTGCTCAGATTAAAGGAATGCTCTATATACATAGCAAATTTAAAACTTTCTTTGACAAACTAGAAATTGATGGTGCTACATCTCATTTAATTTTGCTTTTGTACTTCATTCTAGACTATCAGTTGTACAAAGTTATTGTTGTTATTGACAAAGAAACGTCCAGCAGCATGGTAAAGAAATATTGTCAGAACTTTCACTGTATTATTGGAGAAAAACTTTGGCCATATTGCGGCCGTTCTTTGGCAGTTAGTGCGACATTCTTTACTGGAGTTGATATTTCAGCCAAAATAGAAGACATGGTCAAGTCAGTAACTCAGAAGAAAAGAAATGTAGACATTAATAAATGGGCCAATGGCTGGGTCTCTTTTTCTAAGTCTGTTGTTGCAACTGTGATTTCATTCATGAAGGATTTAAATCTTTCTTCTGAATCATCTGATGTATGTGAAGTAGTGGTAACTGTAGAACAAAAGCCAACAAGTGATTTTGACTTACTTTTTGAACCTCCACCAAACAAAGCATTTAAATTTGGTGGCCCTATAAGGAACAAATGCCTTGAGGATAAACGTCATTGAATAGAGCACCTGCAGGTTTACGTGATTTTGTGTTTACGCAGATCGTAAATTTCAGAGAAAGGATGATCTTCACAGAAAAAAAGAAAACGTTGTAATTCACCCATAGTAATGTAGAGCCAAGCACCCATATTTGCTGAATTAAGCTTCTGCCATAAATGCTACCTATATTTTAATTATAGAAATTGCATAGACTCTGTTAACGTGTGCAGCTTTATTTGTAATAATGCTACCGTCGCTTTCTTTACGAAGCGACAGTCGGCATGCTGTGAATTACTGCCAATTTACTTTGCAGATTTGTGATTAAAATACACGCTTGATTGTCTGCAACCCTCTTCAAACAAACAATGAAGTTGTTGAAAAATCTGTCGCCGGTTTTAGAAATCATATCAAGTCTCTTTTCTAATCACCAATCGATAAACTACAGAAAATCAACATCAACTTATCATTAATAGGGCGCTAAAGAAACCGATCGTATTTTCCGTAAACCACGGTTGAATACAACACATTCAGCTTTTTATCTTGAAAAGTTTTTCTTGTCGCTTTTGGCGGCGATTTGCACATTTCTTTTGGTGTCAGCACGTTTCTATCTGTGGACCAACAGAAAAGCTATATTTGTTGCATTTATTTTTTCCTCAAAATATTGATTTTATTGTAAATGCGGTCTTAAGCATATTGATGTTCGCCTTTGAAATAAAATGATTATCGAGAGCAGGGCACTCATACAGAAATCGGATTTTTGGTCAGAGTTATTTCAAAGTGAGGGTCATGTGGTAGTGATAGTTTAGTTTTTATCTGGTTTTGTCACTTTTACATAGCTGGCCGAATTCACACCATTTCTTCCGCAATTACGAGTATTCGCATTACATCTCGCCACATTGCTCGATTTAGGACATTCTCTGTCTTTAAGCCAATCTTCTCTGTCTTTTCCTCCACATGCTTCTTCTAGGTCTTCGTTGATCTTCCTCTCTTTTTTTCGCCACTTACTTTAAGATCTAGGCCTAAGTCTCAAAACACTGTCGTTATCCCTTCTCAGTTCATGCTCTTACATGCTAACTAAATTTTAATTTGGCCAGCCTATTTGCAGTTTCCTTTGAATCCAGCATTCCCATTTGTTTTTGAGTAATCTTTTTGTCTATTGCACATCGGCATATCTAATTGCAAATGGCTCTTACCACCGCTCTATTTGTTCTACCTAAAATTGCTTCCTTATTTTTCCTCAAACACCATATTTCAGTTCCATACAGCATTGCTGATCTTATGTTACAACGATAAATTAGACCTTTTATCTTCAAAGAAAACTTCTTTTTAAGTAAGCACTTTCCACATTTTCTGAATCTCTTCTAACCGAATCTTACTCTTGCTGTGACTGCCGCTTCACAACCATCAGCAGCATTCAGCCTGTCTCCCAAATAACGAAATACATTCGCTCCCTCCACCGTATCACATAAACTTTCAATCGAATCTGCCATTCCTTTCCATCAGTCCCGCACATCTTGAACAAACAAAACGCAATGCCAATCTATTCTGTCATAACCTCAAATTCCACATTTCGGTCACAATGCTAATCTGACCATTACTCTCCTCCTACAAACTCCACAAGGAGCTCTTTCGCTTTTAAATGTTTGCCCCTAACGACCCGCTAATCATCACTTTTGCGTTTCCGATGATGACTTTCAAACCTTACTTTCAAGTGCTTTCTCCATTTCCTAGGTTTATTTTTTAATTTGTCCATGGTTTCGATCATAAGATCAAGATTATTTCATTGTTTTTCATTTATTACACACCTTCTTAACATTTTCTATAATAACATGCACAATTATTGCAAACAGCAGTATGGACAGCACAAGTTTTTAATGCACACCAGTCTTTACTTCAAACTCCTCTGAATATGCATATCCCACTCTCACTCTTGTCTTTGCTTCATCACACAAGCTCTTAACTTCTCGACTTATCACTTCAAATATACCCTTCATTCTCGTGATTCCAATCATCACCTTACTTGTAACTCTATCAAATGCTAACAACTTCTCTTCGTTGCTTGGTATTTCTCTTACATCCATTTTACAAAGAATGTTGCATCATTTGTTCCTTTTCCTGGCATAAATTTAAATTGCATTCTATTCAAATTGATCAGTATTCGTATTCGCCTCTCTAACACCCTTTAACATTTTTTATGAATGCTCTATCAGTTTTTCTCCTCTATATCATCCACAGCTCATTTTATTACCCTTTTCTTTAAAAAGCCACAATCACATTAGTTTTCCACTGATCAGGAATTCCTCTACCAACTACTGTGCGCTGACACTGGTCCATCATCACTTCAACCCCAACTTCGCCTCTTAGCATTTTTTGACAAAACCTTAAGTTTTTATTGGCCCATAAAACCCAACAATTGAATAAGCTTATTTTCTGTGATACATTAATGCCATATTTCACGCTTATGGTAACATGTGGTCTGCTAAAACCTTATCGGCACAAATTTACCAATGCGAGTCTACAAGACCTATCCACACAACAAATTGTTTTAACAGAAAAACTTCACTGCTCTATCTCAACAAATTTAACCTAGATTTTGCAAAAATTATCTTAATAATCGCAAAGCTCGAGCAGAAAACTTTAAACCATAACAAAAATAACTACATCAACGCGCCCTAGGAAGCTAGCACTCCAATATTTCTACAAACCACATTGAAATGTTTGTGTTTTGTTGACTTTCACGTGATTGAAAGTTATATACTTTTTTCCGAAAATTTAGGTTTTTATCCCCACCCCCTCCACTCCCGGCGGTAGAAGAATAGCACCCCAAAATTTGCTCAAATTTTGCATACGTCATTTTCTCATGTGTGTGTCGCATTTGATCTCTAGTAATTTGAACCTTGAAAAAAACACTAGAAAACAGTCTGCCTGGTATTTCGTACCGAGCCATCTGTTTATGATATTTTCGAATAGCTGGACATTATTTTGAAAAGTTAGTTACTTTTGGGCACCTGCAAAGCAGTTTACAATTTCTGCTATTATAAACTACTTTTCCGTGCTATATCTGAGTAAGCCTATACACAATGCAGAAACAAAGTGGAATTAGACACGGTTTTTGTAGTTTTGAGTTTTGTGGAATCGGATTCACAAAGATCCAAGATTTAATGGACTTGGACTCTATAGGAATCGAGTTTTGAAGAACTCAAACTTGTCTTGAGCATCTTAGTAAGGTACTCTCACTCGATTCAAGTCACGGTTCCAATCGATTCGGACACATAAGTTGTTGGACTCGAAGAGTTGTAGTCTAACGAGTTCAGCAATTGCCGAACTCCAATTTTGTTTTACCTCTTCCCTCAACACATTTCTTCACATGCACATTGAAATTATCCGAGAAAAAAGATTTTACTAGAACTTATCATGTTCCATTTACTCGCCATTTATCTTAAGGAGCATCTCTCTTCTCTCTGTGTGGATCCTCCGCTTTGGGACCCATGCGCACATATCACTTATCACGTCCTTACCTAACGTTAGCACATTTTTCATTACTCTGTCGTATCTTTGTTTAGTTTTCACAACGTTTACAGATATTTTATTTTTGTTCAAGAATCGAACCTCTTCAGATTCTGTGGCATTTCCTGACCACCACAGTTGATACCTTCGTCCTCAAGTACTCACAAAACAAACTCATTTGCTTTTCCATTTTTGCTTCTTGCATACAGCACACATCGACTTCTGTATTCTTTAGTTCTTCACACACTTCTGTTTTCCTTCCTCAAAGACTTTGCCACATTCAAAGTCCCACATTTTATTGCATGACACTCAGATTCAAACTCGGAGATTCCTAGCACCCTCTGCCCATTTAAAAGCTGCCAAGTACTGGTGACCATTTTTCATATGTTTTCTCGTCATTAGAATTTATTGGAACAGGATTTTCAACGAAGCATTGCAATGCTCGTCCTATATCTCATATTTTGACAACAATGGTTCAATCAAGCAATTAAGGTTCAAACAACTCCACCATTAAGAGTCAGGCTGCATTTGGTAGGTACCCAATAGTCGCCTATTATGACATGCTGGGTAAACAGTAAACTATTTTTGAAAGTGGTGAGGCACGGCATGTGACTGTAATTACGTGCATTCGTCATGTGACTATAATATATTATGTAATCGTAATAGGTGTATTATTATGGCGCTAATTGGTCAGCATTGTCTTTCAGAAAACAGGTTGCTGAAGTTGCTATAAACTTCGAGTTTATCCTAGACACATTAGAGCAGTACAGGCCAAATACTTTTTGTATTAGTCTCAAGTATATGCTTTGTTTGTCACTGGATCCTTGAATCGTGAGTAATTACCATCTAAGTTGGGGAAACTGCACCATTATGTCTTACCATTAACATCAATTTTTTTCAAAACCTGTGTTTAATGAGCTTATATCAGATATAAACGCCGAATAACAGTCGTCATCAGTGACACAGAACGTTGTCGCAAAGACAGTTCTGTCACGATACATGATTAATCATTTTTTACCTGTAGGGCTAGTCACTTTACCAATAATAAATGGGGATTACTTATTTTACCAATAATAAATGGGCATCACTTATTTTTAAGGACTTTTTGTTTTGCTTTATGGTAGTGGGCTTTTCTGCTCACAATGCCCTTTACAGCAGCTGTTAGTTTTCAGACCCCTATTTAAGTTTCACCAGATATTTATATAAGAAACCATTGGTTCTTATCACATACTACTTCAAAGACTGCAGCAAAGTTACCTACGATATGGTGTAAATATTCTAGTACATCAATATTCTAATTTTTACAGAAAACGGAAGAATTTTTACAAAAAAACCCTCAACTTAGTTGCAGAAATAGCTTTGACTTCAACTTATAACAATTTTACTCAAATAGATAATGTGGATTTGTTTTTTGCTGATCGCAAATTAAGGAAAAGTTAATGAAATCGATAATTCAAGGGAAATAGAAAGAAAACCATACCAGTCTGTATACAATCTCGTTAAAAGCAAAAATATTGGCCTTTTGTGACAAAATTTTAGTTTGTTTGATCACGACTAAAAATGTCGCTGAGACATGACGTCTTTCTCTGCTTTCCTCAAGGCTACTCTAAGGTGGTTACGCAAAATGAAATAAATAAATTGCTCATGGAAGAAATGTATCGCAGCATTTGAGAGCAAACGAAAGAACATCACTGGAAAAATACTGCTATCCGATGTTTTCTGCAAGTAAACAACATCATAAACAGTTAACACTTTTAGTGTTTTGCCAGTGGACTGAGACATTTTACTTGCTGTTGGCTATATGTGGACGCAGATGAATAAGCTACTACTTCGCTGTGTTATACCCACAAGCGATGAAAATTCTACGTGACAAGAGAATTTTTACTGGAACAATGCAACCTTAAAATTTGAGTGCATTTGCTCTTTACAGATTGAAATGATACCAACAAGGTCTTTTGATGTCATTTGATCTGTATTGATAGTGACCGTTGAAGATCATCTACTACTAACGTACTCCTACGTGGTAGTAATTAGAACAAACCATTGACAAAAAATAGAAATGAATATTTACATCAAAGCGATCCCAAACCTTGTGAAACCTTTTTACGTACTCCTAGTTGGTAACCAATGCTTTAAATCATGAAGCAACGAAAAGCGAGAAAAGTTTTGTAAAATGTAGAGATGGCGAAAAAAGGACACCATTGTGTAAAGCAATACAGCCCATATTCTCATTCCACAATACCAATGTGGTAAAAATGGATTAGGATCTTATCAAAAACTTCGACCAACCGAAAACTAAGTAATGATAGCTGAAGCCCACCGTAGCCGTATCTACATGCTTTAGATAATTAAATACCAGTAATCATTGGGCTTTATATTTTAATACCGGAAAATATATTTCTATTATCTAAACAGTCATTATCAGTTCCTGGTGACAGCATGAAAAAGAATTAAGGGAAAAAATTTTGCTTGATCAGCTTAATATAGGCTAAATATCTCTACAATACGTACACCAAAACCTTATTACTAACAGTAAATCGGGTAGTTGTAATAATATCATTTAACAGAGGATGGATGTAAATACATGTAAGCATTAGAAAAAATTAAAAAGTCTGCCTTAGCTTATAGATATTAGGAGAAGTCAATATAACAACCGCAAAACATGGGATTAAAAAGTAAATGTGATGTCGTGAATTAATTAATAAAAGTGAAAGAGACTGAATGCTTATTGTAGTAAAAACTAGACAATGTAAAACTAGACCCTATGTTGTTTAATTTACTGTTGACATTGCGTAGTTTTAATACAATAAACCGGGGCTACTCAACTGGCGAACCGCGGTCCGAATCCGGACTTTTCAACTGTTAAAACTGGACCTCACGGTCCAGGATGAGCAACAGTAAGAGCAACCACAGATTGCGAAAACGTCTTTGCCTTTTTTTACAAAACTTTGTAGACTTATTCTCAATACCAAGTTATTTTCAAAGAAAATATCAAAAAATTTTGGCGCAACTGCACATTCTTAGCGTTAACTAACGGCACCTTTAAAAGGACTAACAAACAACATGATCAGCATGAAAAACAGGAGAAAACCTATTTTCCAGGGCTGAAACTCTGTTATTTATGCCTGTCTCCTCCACCAAATTTTCCTCTGCAATTTAACTTATCAAGTGTGGTAAAGCTCAAAACCCAGACAACATTCTGCCACATATATTCTGAAGCACTGCGGTCTTAAATCCGTTTTATAGCTTTAAAAATTCTACACAGCCTGCGTGACCTACGAAACAATCTCAACAATGTGGCGACTGGCCACAGCTATCTCGGTACCAAAACCTGGCAATGCAGCTGATGACTGAAAGAGCTTCCAGCCTATACTGCTGCTAAGCGTATCTTACAATCTTTTCGAGCGGTTACTCTTAAGGCCTCTAGAACCTGTTTTTGACCCCCAAAGTTGACTTTAGGCTAGGTCAATGCAAAACCGATCAAGTGTTTAAACTAACCTATGACGTTGAGCACCGCTTTGTAGAAAATAAATCAGGCATTGTGTTGGCAAATCTTACTGATGTACAAGATTGCCTACTCATTGTATGGTACCAGTGCCAAACACCCTACCACCGCCTTTGAGTTGGTGTTACTTCTATAGACCAAGTTTTAAGACCTGACAAAAAATAGGAAATGCGCTTTTTTTTTATAAAATTTGCAGAATAGAGCACAATAAGCTCATATTATTTTTGATTTTAATGATTAGTGTAGACTATGAGAATATCCAAGTATTTTTCTTTATTTATTGGTAATGATAGTTTGTTTTTATCATTACAAATCAAAAATTCTGCTGGACCTCTGGAAATACTAAACTTCTCCGACTGGGCCTTCCTTAAAATTGAGTAGCTCTGCAATAAGCATTTAGTCTCTTTCACTTTAGCTACTTGCTTCATGATGTCAAATTTACATTTTGTCTCATAATCTGCTGTTGCTATGTCAACTGGTCTTGATATCTATAAGCTAAGGCAGACTTTTTAATTCTTCCTTATGCTTATATGTATTTACATCCATCCTCTGTTAACCCTTACACGCCCAAAAGTATCGCCAACCACTATTAACTATTTGGGTCGCAAGCGACCCGGGAGTTAAAGGACATTGCTTTTGCTTTCAACTTGTACGTTTTCCCTTAAACATGCTCATGAAAGAAGTCAAAGTGTTGCAAGTTACTGTTATCGACCCAAAAGGACCATACTTCGACATAAGCAGAATTCCTCTGTACAAAAATTATGGAAATTAAGATGTAAAAATACCCTGCTAACTATTAAGAAAAACCAAAGAATTAAATTAATGTGTTACTGTACTTGAAAATTTAACAGAAACAGAAAGAACATCAAAACAATTGCAGTTTCTAGTTGCTAAAACAATAACGATGATAAAGCTAAGTCACAAGAATCACGCTGCACAATAGAAACATAAAACCGTGAATTGTTTGTGATCGACTCATCGCATTCCTTGCACTCGTCAACTGTTTTGCGATCCAGAGAAGATGAAAAAATGTGGCACCGCCGTCTTTTACGTTTTCCACTCTGATATGTTGCTGATTGAAAAGAGTCAGTGTCAATTTTGTATCCACATTTTCGTAGTGATAGTTTAGTAGCTCTTGGCAGTGGCCCGATTTGCACTTGACGCTGTAGCCATGGATGAAGCAAACTCATACCTAAGTTTTCCAAAAATACTCGGCGTCGATGACTTGCTTCATTTACTCTTTGTGAAATTATGCTCGGAAGATCACCTTGCTATTGATCCCTGCAATATGGAGGCAACTATAGAAGTACGGTAGTGGCCAGCGCTTTGTCTTTTTCTGCGCACTGTAATTGTGGCAGAGTTGGTCAGCTCTGTCAACAGCTGCTTTGGTGGCATTGTAGTCCAGTATCATATCAGACAAACCTGTATCTTTATCAATTTTCTTATCATTGTGCATAATTGAAAGTAAAACCACAGCTTTGTTTTTCCTAGTTACATACAATATTAACGTTTACCTGTCACTGAAACCAAAGTAGCTTGATCCAACACTTCCTCCTTTCCCTGTAACAAATTCAACAAGAACTCCTCGCCTGATTTTTCTCATTGTACCCTAGCAAGGTGACTTGCTTCTGGAGTAAATCAGTAGCTAGGTGGTATCTGGTAAACCAATTGTCCGTTGTAATATTGACTCCAGTGAAATGCAGTGGTTGAGAAAGAAATTTCACCACATCAACTGACAAGCCACGTTCCTGTGATTTCTTTGACGTTCGATACATGGCACCACATCGAAAGGGTGTCCAGTGAAGCAGTCACACAACAACAAAAAGCTTTACTCTATACTTGTCCGGCTTACTGGGTATATATTGCCGAAAACTACAGCAACCTCGAAATGGTATCAGTTGTTCATCTACGGTTGCAAATGCACCCACAGCAAAATGTTTTCTACAATTATCAATGAACTATTTCCACATTTGTCGAAATGCAGCAAACTTATTTTCCTTATTACGGTCTTCACGACCATTAAAGTGTAGGTTTGCTATAGCTTGCTCAAACCGATTACGGCCAAAAGAAGCGGAAAGATAGCTCTACCTGATGGGCCAGATGACCACAACGAACGAAGAGATTCGTGTTGAGATCGACATACACAATGAGATACAGAAAACCAACAATGATCCTCATTTCACACAAGTCAACTGGCACCCACTCATTCGGATTTTTGCCCTTTGCTCTCAAGTTCTTTCTTGTACGATTATTCGTACGCTTGACCACCTGTTTGAGCATATTTTTATCAATAAAGCAAGCGAAAGTTTTTACTTCATTATGGATGTCTTTTGCAGCACCGACCAGTCCTTCCGTCGTGTATTTAAGATTACATGCGCGAGTTCTTGATGGTGGAGGACACGTGGTAACCCAGACGCGGCCATTTCTTCCTTTAAATGAGCTTCTAGCCATAAGATCATTAGGCCTACTGCCAGAAGAGTCTTCGTCGTCACTCTCTTCTGTGCTACTGTCAGTCAATTCATTTTCTACACTTGTCAGTGCATTTTGGCTGTGACAGAAGATGGATCTTCCATAATCTCGTGTGTTACATCTCCACGTGCTTCTGGGGATGGTTGGTCAATGTCATCAACAGAATCCTCGCTTTCAACGGTGTTTTCATCGTCTGAAATCTTGTCCTCTAAATCTGACCAAGCTGCGTGTTGGGTTGCAACTCTTGCAGCATCCAGTAGCCTTCTTGGCATTTTGGTAGAAACAGAAAACTTTGCAAAACTTGCATCAATACTCTATAACAACGTGCATTCTTTTACGTTTTACTTGTCATTGTGTGAGATTTTTCTGTATGTGGTACTTTAAAATTTACTACTGACAAAATAACTTGCTATTACAAAAAGTTGCACTGTTACCTAACATGGGTCTCTAAAGACTCTATAAATTTTTTGATCTAAAGCCTCAATAACTTTTATATCGGTAGAAAATTTTTAAACGTGTGGATGTGAAATGAGAGAACATTAAACGCTTTGAGAATACTGGCAGTCACACGTAATGGAGCTAGATATCCCCAGAGGAACGATAAAAGAAAAGACAGCTCGGCTCAATAGAGACCCACATAGGCGTTTAAGGATTAAATGATATTATTACAACTACCCAATTTACTGTTACTAATAAGCTTTTGCTGTATGTATTGAAGAGATATTTAGACTGTACTATGCTAACCATGCAAGGCTTTTTCATTTAATTCTTTTTCATGCTGTTATCAAGAACTGATGACCACTGTTTAGAGAATTGAAATACATTTTGTGGTATTAAAATATAAAAATCAAGGATTGCCTGTATTTAATTATCTAAATTCTAAAGGAAACCATATTCTCCTAGCGTGCCATATTAGGCGCCAAATCCAGGCCTTATTTTTGAATTCGTAATTTTTGTTTCGTAATAGTCATTTAATGGTTTAATACTTTTTTGAAAGCCCTTGGGCCATCACGTACAATTTATTATCAATTTGACTTTCCAAGCTTTTTTAGAGTGAGTGAATTGCTTCACTTTCGAGGCACATAGTTTTGAATAAAAGTTTTTTTGATGTCTGGTGAAAAGTAAGTAACTTTTACATTATCTTTTCATGAAAGTAGTTTTGTCTCTGAACAACAATTATGAGAAGTACTGGGGTGCATTCTGTATAGCTTTGATGAAGTTCTTACATAAGGGAAATAAAATAGCAATTCTCAAATATCACTGTGCAGAACATTGCACTTTACGACAATCCATCATATTCTTGTATTTTGTGTTATTGCAGGTTATTGTTGTTGCAGTTATGATTTAAACACATTATTGCACATTAATAAAAATGATGCAGTTGCAGGGCATCAGGTTTTTTATAGAACCTACAGATGTTGGAGCACTATCAATGAAAAATAAAGGGGTGAACAAGAGTGTTGTACAGAAAATCTGTCAGGAAACCAACTTTGTGCCACAGCACAAACATATGTAGGAATATTACGTTTCTTTCTCCTACAATCTCAATTCGTTCCTGGCACAATCTTCAACCAGACTAAAACAGATAAAATCGTATATTATTTTAAAAGTTAGTGACAAAACGCCGGCGTCTACTCGTCATACTTGTACCAACTTAACTGTTTCCCACCGTCTTTCTCGTTCGCATGCACGCTTTATGCTTTATGGGCATAATTAGCACACAGCACAAAGAACTCGCCCGAAGGCGGACTGCGCTATCAAGACAACCCGGGTTCAAAACTAAAGTGAAACAGGAATATCTAATAAGGAAGATGCTTTAATTGAGTCTGCATCTCTAGCTGCTACTGCTCACCCAATAACTTATATGGATCCATCTGGCAGTCGGAAAAGACAATTATTTACACAGAAGACATCATACATTTGGTTCGAAAACCCAACAATTAAATCGCGATCTATTTTCCTTAATCAGATCATTGCACAAACCGTGGTTTTTTCGTAGGAGAACTCAGAGGTATTTTTGACAACAAGCGAGTGGATCATATTATCAGTAAAAGCAGAAAATATTCACTGAATAGGAACTGGCAAGATATCAGATAAACAAAAACGGAACTAAAAATATTTTTTGTCGTTTTAATAGCAATAGATTATAATCCATTACCCAGCAAAGCACACTTCTGAGCGGCAAGTGACGATTTGAAAAATCTAGATGAGTAACGACTTGAGAAATCTAGACGAGTATGAAGCCACGAGCAGGTCTCGACTTGATTTAATTATGAGATGTCTCTATTTTCAAGACTTGAACAAAAGAATATTGTTATATTAAGTTGACATGTTAAATATTGTTAATATACGTATATTATTATTTATTAACTTATTAACTTCACCAGTTCACATGTACAAACTAGTCATTGCAACATTATGTAACAACGCAGCATATATCGCATGATCAAGCGATGATAGAATATTTCGGAAAACATGGATGCAAACAGTCCATCAAAAAACAGGCAAAAAGATTCGGGTATAAGATATAGAGCCAAAGTTCTTTCACAGGATATCCGATTCCCTTTAATCTCTATCAGGGGAAAAAATGCCAAGGAAATGATTCAGATGAAACGAATTATGGCGAGTGCGCTGGGTCAGTACTTCCATGTTCTGGATCAATATCGGCAATAAAAAGAGTTCTTTTATCACATATATATGGACAATCTATTTACGTCAAAACCTTTGTTTGAAAAATTAATCTGTATGGGTTATAATGCTACCGGAAATGTATAAGATGAAATCGACTGGAAAAACAATGTCCGCTATTCTATGTCACTTGTGTTGAAAAGCATGAACTGGACATATGGAGGCACAATCAATAAAAGATAAGCGACAAAACAATCAATGTAATTCGATAGCTGGATAATGTTGTTGTAAAAATGATGTCATCCCAGTACAGTGACCAGCCAAAAGAACTCGTTAACAGATGGAACGTAACTCAAAAGAGGGTAAGCGTGCCTATTTCCAATGCAATCAAACGCTACAATATTTTTGTGGGGGAGCACTAATCTTATCAATGAAAACATAAAAGCATTTCCTCTGCGTATACTTGGCAAAACGTGGTAACTTAGCATTTTTGCGTTGTTGCTAGATTCCGCCATTCAAATGCATGGCAAATTCATAAAACATTTGGATCAAGTATGAGTCAGCTTGAGTTTAAACTGGAGATAACTACGTCCTATTTGAAAAGATTTCAATGTAAGCCCAAAGGATTAGGGAAGAAAACCAAGGAGATCGGTTGAAGGAATTGATACGCTATTCGATGGTAAAAATCATTTGGTCGAAAAACTTCTAATGGTAAAAAACAATGATGCACGGGAGATGACTGCGTGGCTTGATCTTTAATGCAATTGCGGCAAGTGCAATGTAGGAATGTTCTGTACTGGTCATGTTTTGCATCACACCACAAAATACAAACTGCTGTTTTCTATCAAAACTGTAGTCGCCAATTAGCTGTTGGTTTTTGGCTACAGGAATTTAGATGACTTGAGGAGCCTCACACGGATTTGATTAGTGTTCAATTTATTGATGACGAACTTGTACGGTATTTTACAAAACCAAATTTCAAAGCATTAAAATACGAAACAATATTATACACAGTAGTTACAACTGAGTCAGCGAATCGGAATTATAGTGAGATTTAAACGTGTAACATGGACATAGAAACATTATAAAATAATTCGTGATAAACACAATATTTACTTACTGGCAATTCCGGCAGCCAATTTGGTAGATTTGAAATAAAATACTGGGCTAATATATAATTACTTATTTAATTCAATAAAAAATTAAATATTGGACTTACAAAAACAATCAATTGTATGTTTTGCTTCAGATGGAAACTTGTTGACTCTATACTCTATTAACCCGACCAAGCATGCCAAAACCTGTCCTTTTCAACCGACTAGTGGTAAGAGGCAGCTTGTATCCTTGTACAGATACATTGTCCGAAACGGCTATCCATAAGGCTCATTGAACTCGTGCCTGACAGAGAGCGAGCTGCAATACGCTTCAGTTGAAATATACTGTATATAGCTGCAACATACCTGTGCTAAATTTGTGGTCTCGAAGACATTTTCTATTTGTGGTAGCTTAGCAAAATAGCATTTCCATGCAGGTATTTCTCGCTGCGAGCGGGGAAACGCGTGGTAAAGTGCCCGATGTGACAAGGGCAGTTATAAGCAGTAAATATAACTTGTTCTTCCCTGCAGACTATTTTAGACTACTCATGTGGAAGAGTGATGATACCAAGATTGTATTGGAAATATTGGCCTGTGGTTGTATTGAGAACATTTTGTTGTAACTATTATCCATTTCTTTTTATTCATCTATTTGATACATATACTTAAATTGTACTTGTATTCTACCAGCGTGCCATACGATGGCGCACGCATTATTTCAAGAACGAAACTTTTCTAGATTTCGTTTTTTCGTAAGATGTCTATGTAACATATAAAACAATGGTTTTAATTTTGTCTGAAATGAACAAAAACTGATTTAGAAAACTATGAGTTAACACTAAAATCCTTCTTAAAACAATTTTTTAAACTGTTTTTCAAATTTTTTGTATGAGATAGCATCGCTCAAGAAAAAGGTACAGTTACTGTTGACTAAACGGTAGTTTCGTGTTTTAAATGGTCATTGTGACGTAATAATGATCTCTCACAGAGTTCTTACACAATAAAAATACGAGCAGCTCTTTGAATCAGCGACGATATTTCGCGCTGTGTAGCAAGATGTGTGGCCACCTAATAGCTCGCATCTTGATTCAATTGACTTCAGCATCTGGAGCAAAGCTTTTACCGAAGAAGATTTTAAAACATCGTACACTTGAAAGATGTTATTCTTAAGAGTAGGATGTATTCGCGCAATCAGTGGCCATAACGTAATCCAGTGGTTTTCAAACTTTGTGTTGCCGTGCCTCCCTTAAAAATACTCAATCATACGACGCCTCCCCTCATTTTATAAAATTATAAAAACACGAATTATGGAACATAAAAAGAATAACAACGTTTATTTTTGTCTTTCAATGAGATGGATGCGCATGTCTATTAGCGCAAAGGCTGTTAAATCTCGGTGTTATTGACGAGATGGCTACTCATAGCTCTTTTTCTACAATCAAGCGAGCTCGATATTTCGATTTCATTGCAGCTAACGCAGAAAATCCTGTTTCGCATAAATATGATGTTGCGAATGGCAGCAGTATTTTTAAAACTTTGCTTGACAAAGCATTATATTCCGAATTGAGATTCAACCAAAATTGAACCAGAGACACATTCTGAAATCTCTGTTTCAATGCAGTATCACAAGATAATTCAATCAATTGTTCTTTCTCAATAATTGTCAATCCGAATTCATCATCATCTTCTTCGTCGATAAATGGGTTCTGTATCCACGCATCTTTCGTAAAATCAAGATCATCAAAGTAATTCGAAAAATGAAGTAACAAACCATTCAAGTGTTCGACAAACAGATTTTTGTTGGCTTCTACATTAACTCGGGTGCATGAATTTAGAAGTGGAAACATGTCAAGGTTGTTTTTTTGCAAATTTGCTTTCCACAGATTCAACTTTTTTACAATCGCTTTTACTTTGTCTTTTTGCATCAGCAAATGCATTTGTGGTCCTTGCATTGACTTATTAAAAACACTCAATTTTCCGAAAATTTCAACCAAATAAGTGAGTTTAACAATAAAATTATCATCCCTAAACATGTTCGAGTCCTCATTATGATTTTCATCGAGAAAAATTGCAATTTCGTCTTTGAGTTGAAGTACCCTTTGAATTACTTTTGCACGAGATAGCCAGCACACTTCACAATAGTACAGAAGCGACGAGTAATTAGCTCCCATATCTTCACACAGCTTTGCAAACAGTCTAACTTTTAATGGACTGTTTTTTATGTAATTTATAACTTTCGTTACGTTTGTAAAAACGTTGTTAAGTTCCTCGCATATATTTTTGGATACGAGAGCTGCTCTGTGGAGCATGCAGTGCGTCCAGAGAACGTCAGGTGTTTTCTTTTTAACAAGTGCTTGAAGACCAGCTTTGTGCCCCGACATTGACCGTGCACCGTCGGTACAAAGCCCAACGCAATTACTCCACATTATGTCGTTCTCATTAAAAAAAACGTCAATTATATTAAAAATCTCATTGGCTGTGGCTTTTTCAGGAATGGGTTTGCAAAATAATATATCTTCAATGACATCAGTCTCTTCAACATATTGAACATAGGCAATTAAATGTGCGTCTTTGGCTACATCAGTTGCTTCATCTACTTGTATCGCGAATTTCGAAGTACGCACTCTAGAAACTAACTGATCGCAAATATCTTCAGATATATCATTAATTCTTCTGCTAACTGTATTATCAGAAAGCGGGATTTGCCGTAGCTTTTTCGCATATGATTCTCCAAACATTACTTTGACCATATCAATAGCTGCTGGCAAGACTAAAGTTTCTGCTACTGTGTGTGGTTTTTTACACTTCGCGATCCTGTAAGACACTAAGTACGATGCTAGTAATGCATTTGATGGAGAATGAACTACTTCTTTTAGCATCTGCTTTTGTTTAGTAAACTCATCCAATTTTCTTTGAAAAAATTCTTTAGGCTTATCAACGTAATCAGAATGCGTAGTTTCAAGGTGCCGTTTTAATTTTCCGGGTCTCATGCTATCAGCAGCCAAAACTTTCGAGCAAAGCAAACACATTGGTTTTTCTACCTAATATTAATAACACTTATAAATCCGAAGGATAAATAGGATGGGTCGTATTTTCTTTTCTTGGCAGTGCTTCCTTTCTGTTGTTTGTTCCTTTTACTCTCGCTACTAGTGCCAACATCACTATTTTCATTACCGGTATTATTGGATTTTCTCTTATAACCAGTCAAAAATTTATCCATTTTTCTGAAACTAATATTCTTAATATATTGTTTTAAAAAAAATTAAATTTTAATTTTGATGCTATTTATTACATTGCTTTTTGATTATTTCTCCATTACTTTTTGATTAAATAAGATAAATAACTGCAGTTTGTAGGGCAGCAGGTGGACTAATAGCAATTGCATTATCGACTATCGAGCAATTATTCGATAATACGAATCATATCGCATTAGGACGTCACAATGACCTAGCATGTTAGAAATGAGTAAAGCAAGACTTTGGATACTGGTTTAGATTTATTGCTTGCGAGCTAACAATTCTGAATAATAACCTCACTTGATTTTGCAACTAACACTTCGGTTAATTATGTAATTAAACGGGTTATGCTATAGGCTTATGTTGTGGCTAACACTCGCGCCTCCCTGGGGAGGCGCGCCTCCCAGTTTGAAAACCAATGACGTAATTAATACTTTTCCATCTCGCATACAATTGTTTTTTCATAAAATATTGGGCACATTGAAAAATTTTTAACTGAAGATGAAACAAAATGCTTATTGTTGCCGATGTTTGAAAGCGATCTTACTTAAATTTAATGTAAATGCAGTTTTGAATATCGAATGTTAATATTTATTATTTCGACGTTGTTTGGATTTTCGTATGAAGTTTCACACATTTCTACGTTATATCTTCCAAAATATTAAAGAAAAAAGTGATGCAATACAAGTTTGCAAGATTTTCACATAGATTTGAAAATTGGAGCCATTTTTTGATCAACTCTGAAAAAATATCACGATTGTTTATTATGGCATGGTCAAACCTTCATCACAGTTTAAGTTACGTAAGTTATGCAAAGGTGTCTCCTACAAAAAATTCTCAAAACTTATTAAGTGATCCCCGCATGATCGTCTGTTGTGAAACGATTATCTATTTGCAGTAGAAATATTTAACGTTTTGCTGTTTTTTACGTAGCATTGCAAGACGAATATTGCGGTATCGTCATCACAATTACTTTGTGATCAAACAACATTAGTCTTGGCACTTTAAAAATAAATCGATATTAAAGCAATCTAAACATAGCTGATTACAGTTTCTTTGCGTTTCATCACGATCAACAAAATTGCGCTGGCAACAAGAGGACTCTTTAATGTAATATTGCCAGAGACCAATTCCAATTTATTTTTCTTTCTATCTCTTTCATACCAAGGTTGATGGATGAACACCTTTTAAAAAAAGCTTTTCGAAATTTGTTGCTGAAAGTAATTGTGTAGTTGTGCCGCAGGATATATCATTTTGTAAATGTCGCAACTTTTTATTTTCACATTTTTATTTTACTTCATTAGGTCGCAACTTTATTTTACTCATTAAGTTTGGCAGAATATACACCGCTGCTACGAATTGTTATCTATTGATTTAATCATACCGACATGTAATAAGACTTTTCAATTACACATGAAAAACAATGTTGAGTTGTCTGAACATAAGCTGATTGTTGCAGCGTTTGCTGTAAAAATGCACTGAGACAGCAGTACGGGTAACTCCGATATAAGTCTGAACACAAAGCAGTCACATGAATGATGGCTAAAGGTTTTCCATCAGCGGAATATGGAACAGGATTTTATTAGTACAAATGAAAAACGTTATCTCCAATTTAGTAGCAGATACCTCCAATCCATTTCAAACGAAACAAACCGTGAAGACCTCGTAGTGTCCGTGAAGCAACGCGCTAATATCAGCCGAGCATAGACGTGAAGCTGCGAGCAATGGTTCGCTTATTCTGAGAAATGTATAAAAATATGCTTTCATCTGCAACCTTTGATATCATGATCTTTGCTTATGACGTCATAAGGAAATAGTGCCGTCATATCACGGATATATAAGAAACATCACGATGTAAAAGAAGCCATTGTGATATAATAATTTGATAGAGCAGTACGAATTAGTAAATTAAAGTCATCAAAAGTTATTTGAAATTTTCTGAAATGTTTCCCGAACGTGATCCGAGCATTTGCGAACGTAACCAAAGTTGCAATACGTTAAAAAGTATTGTTGTTAATGGACTCCATAAACAAACAATTCCAAAAACAGTTTACGTGAGTATTTTTATTAAAATTACATCACTTTTTTCAAGATAGCCTGGGTGAGCACGTACATCACTCAACTTCCACTACTAGATATAAGTGCAGAGGTGATGTAATTGGTTCCGAACTTGGGCTGAACGAAAACTAAAAATACCATTTTTGAAACGTTTTATCCAAATTTTGAACAAGAAATCAATGTTTGCAAAAACTTTCCGATCCCGACTTCCCATATTTCAAAGCTTTACGCCATAATCTGAACCGGAATCGAATAATTATTAATTAATGAAGTGATAATGAATCTTATTTCCACTTTATCCATATCAAGCCAACAACAGCCATTTGTGACCTTTCTTCATTTTCAACGATTACTTCCGGTTTTAATCGCAATTTTATTATATTCAGCGGTTTGCCATTCTTGTGACTTATACAAACGGAAGCTCCGTCGTGATTTATAGGAAGAACAAAGAAACAAAATGGTTCCAAGACCAACTCGACATGGTGAGTAGGATATCGTCTTGGAATGGTCTTTATAACTCTCTTTTTTTGTTACTTACTGTAGTATTAATCGATTTGAGCGCCAGTCTTTAAATAAATAAACGACATTGCTAACAATAATTATTATTCTCGATTATTCCATCATAATTGTCATGCAGGAAATTTCTTTAATCGACCGGCACTCTGAAGCGATGCGGTATCTCGGCAAATTAAAAAAGAAGACGCGATCCCGCATTGTAGGTTCGGCTCTTGGAACGTCGAAGCGATTGCGTATGATTGACGCACTCAACATGTATTTTGATGTAAGAATAACGTACAGTATATGATTTCTTAGTAAATGCTGATAATGTTAGGATGTTTAAAATTAGTTTACATTTTAAAACAAACAGTTATATAGGTGAGGTCAACAGTGTTCAGTCGGTTGTTTCAAGTACTGCACAAAATGAACAGTTGACTGATATTGTACCGGTTTGTCAAGCAGGATAAAAGTTCCAAAGCTGAGTTATGATTTTTGACATAAACACAGACACACTCTGACCTATGTTATCATATTCATTCAGGCTGTGACGTACTACTTCAGCAACGTCGATCAAGTTGATGTTTTGAAATATTTTCTCTCGCCATCAAAACTTGACAAAGAAGCGTCGGTTTGGAGGTAAGGAAACGTGGGGAAGTGTTGCTCAATATGCAGCAATTGATCTTAATGCAGGGATTGGAGAGTAGGCACTCTTTCCTTTATTTGGAAGGTGGGGAAAGCCCACACACAGCATGGGTAATAGTTTTTCAAGTACTTGGATTATTCTTCCCTGCACATATTTTGTTTTGCCTTTCGCAAGCCCAGTTAATAATTCGTACTGTATTGATTGAAATTCAGAATTTTTCAAATCGGTCCTAGGTCAGAATTTTCCTGTCAAATGGTAGTTATCAGTACAGTTCTAAGTCACTCAACACATGTTTTTTAAGCCAAAATATTTTGAAATTTGAATTATTTTTCAGCAAAACCGGCAAGTTTTTTCTATACTCGTCCTCTAACACCAACCGCTCGGAGTCCGAGAACATGCATGCCAGTGACTTGAGGAGGTTTCATTCATGTGGGGCTCTCAGCACACTTAAAGTTCAAATCCCTCAACAACAGGTAAACGCTTGTATGACGTAATAAATGCAACTGTGAAAAAACAACATTTTATAAAACATCACTACAATCATATTCTTTAAAATGCTTATTACATTGTTTTCATTATGGCATCATAAATGTCTATCCCAGTACAATGTCAATGATTATTACGTCATAAATGCAATTGTTTTGAAAACAGAGAATGCGGAAGATGAGCAGTACCTTGTCATTGATCAGCAACCCACAAGACATCTACGTTGCTGAGGAAGATCACGTGCCTCGTGACATCGACTTAACCAGCAACGTGATTGGCTTACAAGTTGGAGACGAAGTCGGGGTCATCTTTAAAAGTGAAACAGGTACGGAGTTCCGTTCATCACTGGCTGACGTTTTTCAACAAAAATTTATCATTAAAGATCTTTATTTTAGGCTGGTGGTTTGTTCAGAAACTCAATGGACCAGAAAAAGGAGTTAAAGGATACGTTGCAGGATCCTATTTAAAACTGAAGCAAGAAGTTCATCAAAAGGTGGGTTAGGCTATTTTGGAAAGACCAAACAGCTTTGTTGTGCCCGTAACATTTTCTTTTGAACATGCAACCGGTGAATTTTAATGCTTTTGATGTTTTTCTTTTTATCTGAGAATTCTTATTTCAGAGTTTGGTATCATATAGAAATTCTATGTTATCGAGTTCGAACGCATCAAGTGGTCCCAGTCTCAGCGTTTCAAGAACGCCAAGTCCGACGCCTTTTAGCGAAGATCATTCAAGCGTGTCGAGCACAGAATCTCAAATTGAGCCTTGCTATGAAACCTTGTGCTATCCCTTAGTAAGTGCTCCTTGACTTTTTCTCTCATGATCAACAAATCAAATGCAGAAACTCATATATCACATCTTGTTAGATTTATTGTTATTAAAGCAATTACCAATAAGAATGCTATATAAAGCTTCTCGTAATTCATTACGGCAAGTTCATTAAATACTATTGTGTTTGCAGGATTACGACCCACATAACGGAGTGGAATCCAGCGACGATTCTGATCACAGCTCTGACAGCGAACCACATCCAACGTACGCATCATAAATAAGTGACTGCGATTGGCGTGAATATTTTCATAGACTAGTTCTTGCGGTTGCTGTTATTCAATTTCAAAGCAGAAGAAATTTCCGTAGAGTATGTTTCTCAAAAGCATTTCACGTCAGTACTTTCTCAAAAGTAGTTTACGACAACAGTTCTGTACATTACGACAATAATTTGTTCGTTGCGTTGCGACAAATGCTGTGGAATAAAAGCACGTGCGGTTTCCAAATATGGCAATGATGATATAATCGTTTCCTTCATAGAGTCATTCTTGGATAGTTTCTTATCTCAAAAAGAAGAGACGTCATAAATGTTTATGATCTAACAACAATGATAAGTTCTGTATGACCATCTAAGTGCGGAAAAAAAGATTCTTGACATGATTCTTGCTGTTCATTGAAACTGGTCAAGAAGAGAAACTGATGTATTAAATATATGAGTAGTTCCTATTTATTTATTTTTTTATTAATAATTTACAGTGAGAAGAATGACTCTGCGACTTCGTCCTACAACAAAAATCACAAAGAAACGTTCACTCAACGAATTAGACCATTCCAAAGTATGCTTGAAGACAGAGTCTAACATCTCTCTCCATTACCAACTTCCACATAAGATTTATTATTTATTTTTCTTTCGTTTTCATATTGGTGTGAAGATTTTATTTTCTGTAGTGTTTTTACTTAAAACTCAACAAGCAGGTCTGTCGTATTGATCATGAAGATGCTTTGTGTTATATTCAGAACTTTTAATATTTCCAATTACGGGCGGATCGAAATGATCATTATTTTTGCCGGGATTCCCAGTATCAAATTGATAATGTGACTCTGTATTATAAATAGTTACACAGATGCATTAGCATTTTTTGACAAAACCTTGGTACATTATGCACCAAGTTTTTATTGGTGCATAAAACCCAACAATTGAATAAACTTAGTTTCTGTGATACATTAATTCCGTATTCCACTTTTATGGTAACATGTGGTCTGCTAGAACCTTATTGGCACAAATCCATCAAATGCGAGTCAACAAGACCTAAAAACAACCAATTATTTTAACAGAAAATCTCACTGCTGTACGTAACAAATTTAACCTAGATTTTGCAAAATCCGAGAAGAAAACTTTCAGCTATAACAAAAAAAAATACTTCAACGTGTCTGAGGAAGCTAGCACTCAATATTTATACGACTCACATTTTTTGTATTTATTTGACTTTCAAGTGATCGAAAGTTACATACTTTTTTCATCTCTGAAAAGGACTTAGATTCCATTCGAGTCACGGTCCCAATCGATTCGGACACGTAGGCTGTTGGACTCGACGAATTGTAACAAGTCCAGCAATTGCCGAACTCAAATCTTGTTGTAACTTTACCCTCAACATATTTCTTCTCATGCACATCGAAATTATCTGAGAAAAAGACTTCGCTAGAACTTATCAAGTCCCATTTACTCGCCGTTTCATTAATTAGGGGAACTATCTCTCTCTGTCTGGTGGTCCGCTTTGTATCCCATGCGCACATATCGCTTGAATCATGTCCTTACCTAACGTTAGCACATTTTTCATCACCTTGTCGCTTTTTCTTTTAGTTTTCTCAACGTTTACAGATATTTTCTCTTTGATGAAAAGTCCAACCCCTTTAGATTCTATGTCATTTCCTGACCACCACAGTTGATACCTTCGTCCTCAAGTACTCACAAAACAAACTCATTTGCTTTTCCATTTTTGCTTCTTGCATACAGCACACATCGACTCCTGTGTTCTTTAGTTCTTCACACACTTCTGTCTTCCTTCCTCAAAGACTTTGCCACATTCAAAGTCCCACATTTTATTGCATGGCACTCAGATTCAAACTCGGAGATTCCTAGCACCCTCTGCCCATTTAAAAGCTGTCAAGTACTGGTGACCATTTTTCATATGTTTTCTCGTCATTAGAATTTCTTAAAAAAGGATTTTCAACAAAGCATTGCAATGCTCGTCCTATATCTCATATTTTGACAACAATGGTTCAATCAAGCAATTAAGGTTCAAACAACTCCACCATTAAGAGTCAGGCTGCATTTGGTAGGTACCCAATAGTCGCCTATTATGACATGCTGGGTAAACAGTAAACTATTTTTGAAAGTGGTGAGGCACGGCATGTGACTGTAATTACGTGCATTCGTCATGTGACTATAATATATTATGTGATCATAATAGGTGTATTATTATGGCGCTAATTGGTCAGCATTGTCTTTCAGAAAACAGGTTGCTGAAGTTGCTATAAACTTCGAGTTTATCCTAAACACATTAGAGCAGTACAGGCCAAATACTTTTTGTATTAGTCTCAAGTATATGCTTTGTTTGTCACTGGATCCTTGAATCGTGAGTAATTACCATCTAAGTTGGGAAACTGCACCATTATATCTTACCATTAACAACAGTTTTTTTCAAAACCTGTGTTTAATGAGCTTATATCAGATATAAACGCCGAATAACAGTCGTAATCAGTGACACAGAACGTTGTCGCAATGACAGTTCTGTCACGATACATGGTTAATAGGGCCCGCTCAAGTCAATAAAGTCAAAATTTTTTCACGACCTTGTTACATGATCAAACGTGTACTAACGTTCGTTTCAGGTCTTCAGGAGTCTGTTTTGGTAGATTTTATAAGTCAAACTAAAGTCAAAATTTTGCATAAAGTCAAAACTTGTCAAAATTGCCTTCATCAAAAATTTCCTTACAAAAACGAAAAAATTTGTATTTTTTTTATATTTTTTTGAATTTTTGAGCTACCATTAAAATTTTATGCGCAGTTTTATTTGATTTTAAACTTCTCAAATAGTTGCAATGGTAAAAATGCGTGCGGTAATTGAGAAGAAAATAGCACTTATTATGCATCAAATTGTCATTGTTGATGCATAAACACATAATTGTTAGACAATTTAATCTATTCCTATAAAACCTTTGCGCTCTTTACACGTGGTCTTTTTAAGTCGTAGCTTGCAAAGCAAAGAATGCCTAAACAAGCCAAATCTTCTACAGCGTAAGTTAGGCAACTCCTGCCCGCGACTTGGGATGCAACCTTTGCGACCTGTTAGTCAAATGCGACAAAAAGTTTTTTGTGGAAAGCCACCAAAAAAGTAAGCAACACCAAAAAAAATTGGAGACGAAGAGCAAATCCTAAAGTAAGCAAACCTTTTTACAACTCAATCAAGTAAACTTCAAGGAACAAGTTGTCACTTCATTCTTAGCTGCAGATATCCCACTTCATAAACTAAACCATCTTTCTTTAAAGTCTCTGTTTGCTACAATGGGAAAGGTATTGCCTTCGGAGACTGCAGCCCGGGCATGTGTTGCTAAATTAGCATCCCAAAAAGAAGAACAAATTCAAAAATTACTTCGCGACAAAAAAATTTTTTAATTGTGGATGAAGCAGAGATTGCTAAACAAAAGTATGTTAGTGTGCTTGTGGGCAGCTTAGATGCCCCAAATCAGACATTCCTTGTTGATTGCCATCCACTTGACAGCGGTAGCAATGTTAATAGCAGTTTTATTCTGCACACTGTGGATGACATATTGCGACAACTTGAAATAAAACGCGAGAATTTTTCATTGTTCTTGACTGATGCGGCTCGGTACAAGTCTTTGGCTGGAAAGACATTAAAGGAATTATACCCTTCTTTGATGCATGTCACCTGCGTTGTGCACTTACTACATAACTGCGCTATGCGTGTGCGTGTGCGTGCTCATTTAAAAAATATTCATAAAGTAATAGCAACGATCAAGGCAGAAACAATCAAAAACAAAGATCGCAAGAAAGATTTTCATGATGCTGGTCTGCCATCTCCTCCTGACCCTGTAATTACAAGATGGGCAACTTGGCTTAGAGCTGCCTTATATTACAGTAAGAACCTTCCAGCTGTTCGTACCATGGTCAACAATTGGACAAGTGCAAGCCTCTTAGTCAGCAGAGCAAAAGACGCTATCAATGTGAAAGATTTGGTGCCGGACTTGGTTAAAATAAATCAATACCGGACTCTAGCAGCCAACGCAGAGTTCTTAGAAGGAAGTGCCTGCACGATAACCAAAGCATACGGACTGCTGAAGAATTTTTTTAGGTAAAAAAAATGGCCCAAATGATTAATCATTTTTTACCTGTAGGTCTGGTCACTCTACCAATAATAAATGGGCATCATTTATTTTCAAGAAATTTTTGTTTTGCTTTATAGTAGTGGGCTTTTCTACTCACAGTACCTTTTTCACCAGCTGTTAGTTTTCAGATCCCTATCTAAGTTTTGCCAGATATTCAATCAACAAATCACTGGTTCTTATCGCATACTACCTCAAAGACTGCAGTAAAGTTATCTACGATATGCTGTAAATATTCCAATATGGTTGCGATTGTTGCAAAAAATATTATTTGTAAGAATAGCTTTTTAAAAGTTTGCCAAAGGTGTAGTCCAACAACTGCTTGAAAACCGGTTATTTTTTTTGATTTTTCTGATATTCCAAACGGAAATGTTTCAACGGTATTGAAATATTTAATCCAGTTTTTTTACAGAAAACCTTCAACTAAGTTGCATGAAGTACCTTTGACTTCAACTCGTAATAAACTAGCCAGCTCTGCCGGCGTCGCCCGCAGGGCCCCCATCAGTAACGTCGAGGTTAAAAATATCGGTTCTACAAGCAAAGTCAGATTCACACTTTGTGCTCTTCTGTAAACAGAAACGAAAATATTGTATTTTTTATGCACATCCATAAGTCTTGTAGACGAAATGGTGACCATCTTAATCTTTTAATCAAGACTAGCAATGCTCACAAAAAGAATGCTGCCACAAACTACTATTAATACTTTCATGAAGTGTGAAGGGGAGGGATTGAAAAACAGTCAAAAATAATAATTGCGGCCAAACGATGGTTACTTTTACAATTACAGAAATAAACTACTTAATGGTAAGCCTATGTTTCGATTTGTTGCGGCCCCGTTTGTATTTATATTTGTGATATTAGGCTATTTGGCTGCGTTTTTGCCTTGTTTCCGGTATAGTGACAAAAGCGGCCATGGCTTTCTCAATTTCAATCACCGTATTCCAGTGGGAACCCATCATGCCAAGTTATTTTCAAACAAAATTCAGTTTCACAAATTGCTAAGTCTATGATTTTATTTTAATTTTTTTCTTAAACTTGAGATTTTATCATATTGCTTTATAGTATAGATAACGTTAATTTAGCAGGCAGCATATCAGCAAAGAAAAAATCCTTGCTTTATGGTATACTAGCCGGCTTTTCCGGCGTCACCTGGCAGGGGCCCTCCATCAGTAATGTCGGGGTTTAGTATTTTGGTTCAATCGACAGCGCCGGCTTCACCCATCGGGCTTTTGTGTGAGCAGCAACGAAAAGTTAATGAATTTTATGCACTTCCACAATTCTTGTATACAAAATTGTGATCATCATATTCCTTAATCATGACTGGCAATGCTCACCAAGAATCTTGCCACAAATTATTGTTTATACTTGTAAGTGAGTTTATACTTGAAACATGATCAAAACTGATTGTAGCAGCAAAATGGTGGTTGCTTTCATGAATATAGAAATAAACTATTTAATGGTAAGCTTATTTTGCGACGTGGTGTTGCCCCTTTTTATTTATATTGCTAGCTCCAAGTGGTTACGATCGATAGAGAGCGTTTTATAAGCGAGAAACAAAACAACAAAGCGAGTGCTAAAGGCGCGAGACTTCCGAAGGAAGCAATACTATTGAGAGACATTTTCAAATTTACAAAGCCATCCCTGGACCCGTTAGGTCTTTTTGGCTCATCAGAAGGGCTTGCCAAAGGCCAAGAGATCCCCCCAATCGCATAAACGTTAACTCTTATAAAACAAACTAACACAAAGCACAAGACTTACGTGTCGTTTACTTTTGAACGAGGTTCGTTTTGATGTACTGCTAGCCGCTCAGCTATGGACTAAATCTGATATCCTTATGTAAAGCTGATCACACAAGCAGTGATTAGGCATAAAAAGGTCTTTCAAATGTTACAAACTAAATGCTGTGCTCTAAGATATGGCTGGCAGCACGTGGTGCATGGCAGCAAAACTTGGCGCACGAGGAGGCGAGCTCGAAAGACGCAGGTTCGAATCCCACAAACGCGTTGCATTAGCGTTGACGTTTAAGAATACAATGTACGCGTAACGTTAAAAGGGCGCTAAACTGATTTCGGTGGGTCCCAAATGGCTGCACCGCGGCTTATATATTGCACGGCCGCCAAGAGTTCACCACTTCGCCTATTCCACTCCATGCATAGCTACCGATTCCGACATCTAGCACACCGCACGGATAATAACTAGTGTTTTGCATAGCGTGACCCGATAGGCGACGTAACTAGCGCCAGATACCACTTAACAATCACGCGCGGAGATTTCCCCCACACAGTTCTTCGGCAGGGTTTGCGCAATCACAGTGCTCGAGCTATTTGGCTGCACTATATAGATGGCATGGACATGTGCTGAGAAAGAATGACGATAGTGTTTTGAGGGTTGCTCTGGATATTGAAGTGAGTGGTAAAAGAAAGCGAGAACGACCGAAGAAGACCTGGAAGAAGCAAGTGGAAGAGGAGACAGAGCAGATTGGTTTAAAAAAGGAGGACGCCCTGAGAGGAGACAAGTGGAGAGACGGAGTGCGAGCAATTGCAAAAGAAATGGGGTAAATCTGGTCATTTCGGCTAAGGGGAAAACACCGGATAAAAACTGAATAACTACTACAACTATTGGTCTTGTTTCTGGCATAGCGACAAAGCGGCCACTTGTTTTCTCTATATTTAGTTTTACAAATTGTTGTGGTTATGATGTTAGGTCGATTTTATTTTCACTTGGGATTTTATTACAATGCTGTAGAGTATAGACATAAATACCTTAACACGCGCCATATCAGCATAAGAAAAAATCTTTGCTTTATAGCAGTAGTCCCCAAAGTACGGCCCGCGGGCCAAATCTGGCGCTTTTTACAATTGCAAAACAAATGTGCAGTGCAGTGTTTTCTTGAAAGAACCATTTCGATCCGATTAATGTGACCACGAAAAGCATAGTTTGTGACCGCGAGAGAGGTGATGACCTTTTTTTTCGGAGATTGTCTAATTTTCGGAAAACATAGCGCGTTCTCCAATGTTAATGATCGTTACTTCATACCTACTTTGAGTTAACTTTGGCCCACGGGTCTTTAAAATATCAGGAATGTGGCCCTCCGTGGAAAAAGTTCGGGGGACCACTGCTTTATAGTATATACGACGGCGTCAGTAACGTAGAGATTGAGAGTGTTGGTTCAGTCGGCCGAGCCGGCTTCACCTATCAGGATTTAGTGTGAACAGTTACCAAAAGTTTATTGGTTTTCTGCACATAAGATTTTCACGACTATTTGTGATCCCTTTCTTAATAGAATATCTCATTTCAAGATTCTGGCTATGCCTTAGGTCTATGTGCCACTTTCATTGCTGACACGAACCTAAAGGAGCCTTGCGTTTCTCGTAATATGGAAATAAGGAACACATTTTTGATATTAAGCTATTCTGAAGTAAAATATCAAAAATGTCTTTCGAGTAGTGCGATTTCACACAGTGACGTTGTTTTCTTTTGATTTCCCCTTTAAGTTTCTCAAGTCCTCGCTGGCTACGCATTATTTAGCATGTTCTTTTCTCTATGCTTGACGTGCCGTGGGAAGTTTAAAAAGTCCGTGGCTTTCCCCAAATGTTTGGTTTGATCCCGGTAACTCTGTATAGCTATTATAAAGCAAAATAACAATAATATTTTCCATGTGGTGTGATTTGACTCAGTGACGTTGTTAATTTTGGTTTCGCCTCAAGCTTTTTCTAATCCTTGCTGGCTACGCATTATGATTTATATTTGTTTTTCCTTGCTTAGGTATGCTCATAGAAGTTAAAAGAGTCATTGCTTTTCTCAGATTTTAAGGTTTGATTCCGGTAGCTCTATAAAGCTATTATCAAGCAAAATAGAAAAAATGTATCTCCTAAGTATGGCGCGATTTTACCCCGCCAGGGCATTCTATCACCTGTGCCAATTCCAAACGGTAACAGTTAATGCAGCTGCGCCGTATAAACATTTGTTAGAGCCAAAACGAAATGTTTTACTAAATATAAGCCATAGTTCTTTTACATGTAATGGTGATCATGTTGGTCTATTAATCAAGACTGCAAGTATTCAAAAAGAAAGAATGAAGACACAAACTACCATTTGTAATTTTTAATAGGGGAGAGAAACATAATCAAAAATGATGGTGTCGCCCAAATGGTGGTCGCTTTGACTCATAAAGAAACGAGTTATTTGGTAGGAGGCCTATTTGACGATTTGATTGGCCCACTTTCGTATCAATATTTGTGACATTAAGATTTTTTCCAGTGCTGTTTGCTTTAATGCGGCCATAGTATGAAAAGGGGTCCTGCCTTTACTTTAAGTCGTATAAGCTATTTTTTATATACTCTTTTATATTATGCTCTTTTCAAACAAAAACATTCCCTCTTAATCCATTGCTACAAATTGATGCTATTATTGTTTTTTTTTATCTTTTCTTAAACTTGCAATTTTATTACATTTAACTTTGCCCCTAATCCATACCTTCCTACCGTTAAAAGAAAATTAGTGTTTTGTACCGATATCCTTGCAATTACAAATATCAGTAATGGGCATTACCATTTATGTTTGCTATCAAAATGACAATGGATAATTTTGCTGCCTGTTGCTGTTTTCACTAAATAGTGGCAAGCATTGAGATGTCATTTAAGATTATATCTAACATTGCGTTTTAAGCCATTAAATATTAGGATCGCTACTTACCACTTCTTCGTCACTTTAGGCGAATTAATATGAACTAACGTCTCTGACTGTGTGCATGTTCCTTAGCCCTGGCATCAACGCCGCCATGCAAAAAGCAAACTAACCCAAAATGAAGTACTCACAGTTAAGTTATAGCAGTAGTGGGGCCCCCATTGATAATGTCAAAATGAGAGGAAATCAAATCAGCTGGCTGCGGAAGCCTCGCACAATTTCAAAAAAAATTGCTTCAACATTTAGATCATATGTAGCCCGACACTTACATTTTGTTGCAAACGATAAGAAAGGACTACCTTTACCCTATTGTATTCTTCTTGGGTGATCACCTAGTGCTTTGCTTGGAGTAGGCTACCTATTAAAATTTGCAGACTTCATTTTTTGATGAATCTTTTTGAATATTTTGATGGATAATGCCGAAGATCCATGCTATCGAGAAAGAATACCCAAAATGTACCAAAGGACTTAGTTTGTCTAGAAATTGCAGTTTTGTGATATGCAGGCACCAAAATTTAGGTGCTTCTAACCGGCAGGCTAAAATTCATAAACGATTGGAGACTTCAGTTTTTGATGGATCCGTTTGAAAACGTCGACAGGCAATGTAAAGAAACATGATTGTGAGGAAAAGTAATCAAAATGTACCAAAGAACAAACTTTGCAAGTTTGTTAGGTCAAGCAGGATAATTGTTAAAGTAAAAATGAAGCATGATGTATGGCAACCAGTTGTTGATCAGACATTACAAACTAATCTTTAGTCTTAAGTAATTGGAGTCAGATATTGCTAGAAAGCAAATTTTGTAAGCTTTCAAAAGACAGTAATTGTTGGTACCTTACAATAACGTTATTGTATTAAAATTACCTGTTTTTACTGAGCTTACCACTTTTTAGGAGGGTATAATGTTACACAACAGGTTTTAAAGTTCAGTTTTTCACTATAAAAACCAATATTAATTGTACATATTATATACTATTGGAATTGCTGTGAAATAACCTTTAATTTGTTGAAGAAAGTTTGAAAATCAGTTGAGAAATAAGGCAACAAATCAGTTTTTTAATAAACTAATTTTGCAGAAAGGTTGCAATTTTAGAAAACATTTTTATACTATGATCTGCGGTAGCAAAAATTTGCGTTAATCGTACCAGACATATTATGACATCATAGAACCAGTTTTATGCGTGCAAGCGAAAAAGAGAAAAAAAGCTTTTAACCCTTTCTATGGCTCTAATAATCTATGGAAACAGTCATGGAAAGGTTCTTAATCTCTAAAAAATAGACAGATTTCAACTGCACTTTTGGACTACTAGTTTGGTCGAATATTAAAATTTTTTAAGTTTACGATGAAGTGTTAGTTTTCTATAATTGTTTGCGTTGTAAAAGAAAACAAATTTTGATGTGTAACTATGTGTAGCTATAAAGAATGTTTTGGACCTATTTCTCAATTTTGATTGCAAGTACGGGTGAATTATTCGTTTTCTTTAGTTAAAGGGTTTGAGGAGGCACTTTTGCAAAGTTTATATTGATTTGCATACATTGTTATATGGCTGTATTTTATTTATAATGCATAATACGTGATGCTATGTAAAAACAAAGCTTTTTATATTTTTTATATAAAGCACTGCCAGGCATATGATATAAGAAAAAATTTTTTAGTTTCTTGCAAAAAAATAAAATCGCATTTCTTTCAAAGAATTGGGTGCAATAAGTGAAATTACATATTCTAACCAAGATTGGAGTAAAAGCCCTCGCTTATTTTTTTAGTACTTTTATAATATAGATTTCATCCACCATAAGATGGATTGTGTTGTCTGCACGGTACATTCTTAGTATGCAATTTAATTGACACACGTGCACGGTGCATTGATTTTGAAAACAGAAAAATGGCTAGTAGCTCACGTGAAAGTTCAAAAAGATTAGCTAGCTCAAGTGAAAGTTCAAAAAGACAGAAAAATGACATAATGGAAAGTGAAGAAATTATTGAATTATTATTTGATTCTGATATCAGTGACAGTGAAATTTCATTTTCAAGTAGTAATGAAGAGGAAGTGTTTTCGAGTGAAGACGAAAATGATGCTTCATGCCCTACAATGACTTGGGAAAAAATAGATGAAAGTTATAGAACCCATACATACCATTTTGATAGCAGTAGCAGTGGTATAAATGAGCAGTTGAATTTGAATGATATTTCCTCACCGTACGACTATTTTAGAAGCTTTGTAAGTAATGAACTTATTTCAAAAATTGTTGAATACAGCAACAATTTTTATAAGAAGAAACTTGAAACAACTGATGTAGTGTCTCCCCATTCCCTATTGAAAAGATTTCGTGTATTAGATAATGATACCTTTATAACTTTTCTTGCTCTAACAATGCTCATGCCTCATGTAAAAAATCTAGACTGTGTGATTACTGGACAAGTGAAGCAATTATTGAAACACCGATATTTAAACAATATATGTCCGAAAATCACTGCTTTTCCATTTTGCAATTCCTCCACTGTTGCGATGTAAATGAACAAACAGAGGATGCAGATCAATTGAAAAAAACCAGGCCAATTTTAGAAATTGTTCGTAATTCTTTTCAAACATGCTTACGGCCTTTTCAAAAATTAGTTATTGATGAATCTTTGATGCTATATAAAGGTAGGCTAACATTCAAGCAGTACATACCAAGCAAGAGGAGTCGGTTTGGTATCAAATTATTTGTGCTGTGCGATTGCAAAACAGGTACAATTTTAGATTTTATTGTTTACACTGGAACTGATATTGACATTCCAAAATCTGAGTATGGTGTATCTGGTTCTGTCGTCAAGAAATTGCTGCAACAATATATGGGAAGAGGTCATATATATATACCGACAACTGGTACACTTCACCAGATCTTTCACTGTACTTACATTCAGAAAATACTGGTTCATGCGGAACTGTCCGACGAAACAGGAAAAACATGCCCAAATTTGAAATGAAGGGAGGACAGAAAATGGAAGAACATGTAAAGAAACCATTATATTGCATGATGTACCGTGACAAGCGTGATTTTTGCATGTTATCAACAATTCATAAAGGAGAAATGACAATTACAGGAAAAGTCGACCACAGAACTCATGAACAAATTATGAAACCGGATATCATAGTTGACTATAATAAAAATATGAGGTTAGTTGATAAAAGTGATATGCAGATTGGTACAGTAGCGTGCCTACGAAAATCAGTAAAATGGTACCATAAGTTATTCTTCCACTTGATTGACATGTCGTTACTGAATGCATATAACCTTTATAAACATCAGAAAAATGTCAAAATTAGCCTTAGACAATTCAGCAAAGATGTCATAACTGAACTTCTAAAAAGACATGCAAAAGTAACAAAGAACTTTGGTCACAGAGTTGCTGGCCCATCAGCCCCTGACAGACTACAAAGTGTAGCATACATGAGTAGACGTTATTTGTGTCATATTCCATCTGAAACTGGAAAACGAATCAAAAGAAACTGCCATGCATGCTACAATAATTCAAAAGAAAGGAAAAGAAGAGAAGTGTGTACATGGTGTAACTCCTGAAAAATCCCACTTTGCATGGATTGTTTCCCAATTTATCATACTCAAAATAAATCCTGAAGTGATATACAGGGTGGGCCGTAAATAACGCACCAAAGATTCAAAATAAATTGTGATGTGAAATAATGTAAATATCTTTTCTTTGGGTATCTGTTAAATTTAATTTCAATATCAGTTACTATAACTGTTAAATTTAATTTCAATCAAAGTTTTTTAGTTATGATTTGCCTTTTAAAAAAAATTTATATCATTTTTGTTTTATTTGCTTTGGTGCGTTATTTATGGCCCACCCTGTATATTACAGTTGTGGAAAGTGTACTTTTTGTTTGCAATAAAAGATTCTCCTTATTTTAGTAAGTTTTGTACAAAATTTTATTATGAAAATGAAAAGTTATTTAATTTATAAAGCAACAAATTTTTTTTCTGTATATATTTCTGATGAAAGCTAAAAAGTATTTATTTGTGATAAACGAACACTCTGGAATGTCATAATAATATATGAAAAAGGAAAAATGAAGCAAACACTGATTTTAAGGTAAGTAAAAATGCTTCAAAAACCATCACGTAAAGTGTCGTGATTGCCACCGCGCGACAAAGGGGGGTTCATCACGACTTTTGCCGTAATTGCCATTCAGAGGGATAAGGCTTAAAGTGCTTGAATAAAGAATTGTTCATAGCATTGCCAAATAAATAATAGTTGTTGTAAAATTGTTTTTATTCATGGCACCTTATTAATATTTTTTTAAAAAATGTTTAATTGCATTTTTGCAATGAGAACTTTTTGAGAAAGAACAAAAACAAATTGTGCAATGAAGCGTTGATTATGACGTCATTTTATACCCGAAACAAATAAAAGTTTTTGTAATGTAGTAAGTCGGAAGCTAGTTTTCATTTGAGCAAAAAGCGGTTGTTCTCTGTCAAGTAATGCACATTTAAAAAAAAATTTTGATTATCACCTCATAATGACATCACAAATACTCTTATGACACTCACCACAGGGTGTGATCAATTGTTCCAAGTTTGATGCTTGTGCCTCTAGCAGTTTTAGAGGAGTCAAAACAGACAAACACACAGACAGAATTGCGCTCTATATACTAAATGTCGGCGTCGCCCGCAGGGCCCCCTTCAACAACGTCGAGTTTGAGAATGTCAGTTCAGCCGGTCAACCCTGTTTCACCCATCGAGCACACGAGTGAACAGTAATGAAAGTGTTATGTTTCTTCTTCACGTATAATTTTCACGACTTCATGCGCTCTTTTACCAGAATGAATTTCTCGGTTCAAGGTCTTGGATATGCCTTAGGTTTATGTGCTCTGTTCATTGCTTACAAGAACCCAAGGGATCCTTACGTTTCCCTTAGTTTGGAAGTAGGAAACATATTTCTTATATTAGGCTGTTTCGAAGAAAAATAACAAAAATGTTTTTCATGTAGTGGGATTCCACATAGGGACATTGCTTTCTTTTGATTTCCCCTAAAACTTTCTCAAGTCCTTGCAGATTAAGCATTAGGTTGTATGTTCTTTCCTCCCTGCTTGGTGTGTCAAGGGAAGAAAAAAATCCCCGCTTTTCCCAAAATTTTGTAGCTTTGATCCTAATAGTTGTATAAAGCTATCATAAAGCAAAATATTAATAATATTTCCCACGTGGTGCGATTTCATGCAATGACGTTGCTTTTTTTGATTTCCCCTCAAACTTTTTCAAGTCCTTCCTGGCCACATATTATGTTCAATGTTCGTTTTTTTCTTGCTTAGGTCTGCTCAAAGGACTTAAAAGAGTTCTTGCTTTTTCCAAAATTTTTAGGTTTTATTCTGGTAGCTCTATAAAGCTATTATTAAGCAAAATCAAAAAAATGTTTCCCCTAAGCAAGATGTGATTTTACCCCGGCATGGTTTGCCGTTACCTGGACGGAGTTAGAGCATATTAATTAAAGCAACTGCGCCGGCTTCGCCGAACAAACATTTGTGAGAGAAGCAATGCAAATTTGTAAAAATATAAGCCATAGTTCCTACACTTGTAGTGGTGATCATCTTGATTTATAAATAGAAACTGCTAGTACTCGAAAAGAAAGAATGATGTCACAAACTAACATTCGTCATTTTTAAAGCTGTATGAAAGGGGAGTAGTGAAACACAGTCAAAATGATGGCGTCGCCCAAATGGTGGTCGTTTTTACAATTAAAGAAATGAGCTATTTAGTGGTAGGCCTATTTAACGATTTGGTGGGCACCTATCCTATTTACTGGATATTTGTGACATTGAGTTTTTTGGCTGGGATGTTTGCTTTAACTCGGCCATGGCATGAAAAGGGGCCATACCTTTTCCAAGAGTCGTAAGCCTATAACCTATTCCAATGGACGTCTATCAAGCTATTTTCAAGCAAAAACGTTCCTTTTATTTCCAATTTTTTTAATTGATAAAGTTATTGTTTTTTTATATTTTTTCTTAAACTTGGAATTTTATTGCATTTAGCTTTGCCCCTAATCCAAACCTCCCTACATTTAAATGAAGATTAGTGTTTCGTACCATTACAAAGAGCCTATCAATTACAAATATCAGAAATGGGCTTTAATAAAATGATGGTGGATAATTTTTTGCCTGCTGCTGTTCTCACTACATTTTGGCAAGCATTGTAATGTCATTTTAAATTGTGACTTAACACTGCTTTGTAAAAGGAATCAAGACAAAAGATAAACATGCTTAAAAACATTTTAATGAATAATCGCTTGTTGCACCTTAATACAGGGTAAAATGTTACAGGGTGTATCACAAAGATATTCACCCCCCCTACAGCTCAATCCAAAAGGACTAGGAAAAAAACAAAAATATTGTTATAAATTATATTAAAATAGAAATTTATTCCGTACATTAAATCAATCCTAACTAGTAATCAGTATGACCACCATGGTTTTTTCTAACAGCATCTAATCTTGCAGGATACGATTTAAGAAGATTAGCAAAGATTTCAGGTTCCTCTTTTATTTTAATTAGTTCTTCTGAAATAATAGTCTTTAAGATTTCCACTGAATTTCTTTCCATGCTAGGAATCTTTAAAATTCTATCTTCAACACGTTTTTTCAGAATAGCTCCCAAGTTTTCAGTTGCATTTAAATCTGGTGATGAACCTGGCCACTTTTGAAAAGCAACAACATTGATTTCTTCGACAGCAGTCAGTGGCCAGGTTCATCACCAGATTTAAATGCAACTGAAAACTTGGGAGCTATTCTGAAAAAACGTGTTGAAGATAGAATTTTAAAGATTCCTAGCATGGAAAGAAATTCAGTGGAAATCTTAAAGACTATTATTTCAGAAGAACTAATTAAAATAAAAGAGGAACCTGAAATCTTTGCTAATCTTCTTAAATCGTATCCTGCAAGATTAGATGCTGTTAGAAAAAACCATGGTGGTCATACTGATTACTAGTTAGGATTGATTTAATGTACGGAATAAATTTCTATTTTAATATAATTTATAACAATATTTTTGTTTTTTTCCTAGTCCTTTTGGATTGAGCTGTAGGGGGGGTGAATATCTTTGTGATACACCCTGTATAAAATTACTTTCCGCAAATATTAACGTTTCTTGAAACGCAATCGATTGAAAAATACATTATGGGCGGATGTGTATAGCCACTACATGTCTTCCAAGTTTATCGCGTGCTGGCAGCAATTTATTTTATGTGCTAGGTGACAACAACTTACACAAACACACAATAAAAGATTGGTTTTTACCTCTTTGTGTCCGCTGTTGGCTTATTCGGCTTCGGAATAGAAAGCACTAGCGCTCTTCTCCAGATTTCAAGAAGCTTGAGTTGGCGCATGCAGATAGACAGGAACTTGTTTAACCAGGACTTCAGGGAAGCATCGGCATGGAGTATCAGGGCCCGGAGCTTTTTCCAGACTTTAACAGCTCAAGGGCACTGGCAAATTTCTTTGGAGAAAAATCTCCAGAAACGCATTTGTCAGGAAGTGTTGGGGTCCTCCAGAGTTGGACACCTCTTGAATCACGAGTTTGGCTGACTCGCGATTCTTTGTCTTATAAAGCCCACTTTGCACCAATTGCGAAACAAATGAATTGGCAGACATGGGCAAGAGGGATGTTGATGTTTCGTCCTGGCAGTGACATTGTTGATTGTATTTCATGCCAGCCGACTGGAATACATGAAGTCGATGGAATTGACAGCATCAAACCAGCGATCTTTTCATTTTTCGTCAAGTCAAAAAAGCAAGGCTGATGCAGCTGTGCTAGTTGCCGTACCCCGTCCAGCCAGAAGAAAAACCAGGTATAAGTGCTCACACTCCTCATCTCCGCTCAGTAGTTATTTTTACGACCGTGTGATGTTGATATTTTTGCTGCTGCAAATTTAGTTTTGCAAAAGCCCCGGTATGCCTCATCGACACAGCTAAAATCAGGAGGAGGATGTTCCTAAGAAAGCTTGTTTGTGACAACGCTGTACAGTTCCCCATCGACGTTACGAAAGCTCCAACGCTTATATGGCTCATCTGGGACTGGGACCAGGTTTTTTTAGGCTGTTATCAGCAATGGTTGGGGTTAGAACCAAGGAAATTTCATTTAAGTAAACCAAGGAAAATTCTTTCTTCCGTTCAATTGCAAGCTGTCAAGACCAGCACTCGCGAAACCCAGGTATGGATTAGTTCCAGTGTTCCAGAGAAAGAGAAAAAGCTTGGGGACTCCTTTGGATTGTATAAGAGAATGAAGTTATCCTTGGCTGCCCAGTAACCAAGCATTCTCCATCTGGGCTGTTAGAATCATAACCCCGGTCCGTGTCCTAGCAGTAAAAGTCACCAGCATAAAGTCGGAGGTGTGGTATTACTAGCTGGTCTACGTTGGTGCAGTGGGTCTCTTGCAGGAGAATCACTACAGGCTTATACCTGGTGGCCAATTGGCTGACTACGCAGATCTTTCTTACGCTAAAATCCTCACGGTTTAGATACTTTTTCTGGACAGTCACGTTTAATGCTCCAGTAGTTGTGTTCTAACCTACGTGGGTATGGCGGTCCTGTAGCGGTTTCAAACCCAAATTATGCGTTGCAATATTTTGACCTTTATGATTTTATCAGCCATATCTTTTTAGCCCTTTTTGAGCAACTTTGGTTGATTTTTCTTTGTTTGCGCAGATTAGTTTATTAGGACACATTTTTTAATTTCTGATTTTGCTTTCAGCATATTTTGGATTACATTAAAATCAAAAAAATTGAAAAAAATTAAAACTACTAGACTTGCTTTAACCGTTTTCTATTGTTCAGTTCACATCAATTTAGTTGGTTTGGTTTTGATCCGTTTCATCTAGTTAAGTATATTCAGTTCAATCTTATTTCTGTTCATTTCATTAAATAAATAGACCCACTCTTTTGTTCAATTATTTTTGTCAACGAGGAGCTGCGTCATCCATTAATTGCAAGAGCAATAGTTAACCAAACCGGCAATCGCTACAGTTCCATCTAACCAAACTGGCAATCGTTACAGTTCCATCTACCTTGGTAGCATTCTTCTATTGTCATTAAGCCCTGGTAAAACTGTTTTCCCTGTTCATCATTGACGGCTCCGAAGTTTTCTGGAAATTTGTGCGAATAACTGAACAGGAAGTGCCCTTTGACAATCATTTTGCTTACGACTAAATCTTCATAATTTCGTGCTTTCTTATTTCCGAGAAATTTCTTTATTACATCCTGAAACGACAAACCATGCTGTTTTCTCCTTAACATTTATTGTTTGAGTAAAAGTTTGATCACACACAAGCATATGGATCTGTGGTTCATCAAACACTTTCGCTTTGATTTTCTCATAAGATAAGCCAGGGAACTTGCATAGAAGATGCTGAAAACATTCAACATCCAGAGGTAACGCTTTGACGAACTTTTTTATCAAGCGTAACATGATGTGAAGAAATAGAAAAATTATTTTGTTTCTGCTTACTATTGGAATGTGAATGACATTTGGCATACCAGCTTTAAGGGTGTCACGTTTGGGCCAGTCTTTTTGAGTCCAGCGCTTTTCACGATCTCGGCTATCCCACATGCAAAAAACAAGAAAATTTATTGTGGCGTTTTTGCTGACCCAGTAGAAAACTAACCATTTTTAAAACAACGCATGTAATCCATGACATTTGAACATATCCATTAGTATTTTAATGTCTTCCTGCTGCTCTTTCAAAACGGAAGAGTGACCAATAGAAACAGCTCCATACTTATTTCCATTGTGCAAAAGCACACACTTGAGGCTGCGTTTGGAGCTGTCCAAAAAAGTCGCATTCTTCTCGGTTGTTTGATTGTATGCCCAAATGGTCGAGAAGTCTTGATACATCGCAACAATAAACAAGTTGGTTTTGTTTCTTAAAAAATGATAGAAAGAGTTTATCTCTTTTTTTAAAATATGACGCCTTTGCTGAGCCATGACACACATGTTTTTCATTGAGCCTGGAAGCTAAGATCTCATCTGCTTGTTTGGATTGATCTAAATCACGCACCAAGTTATTCAGTTCTGGAGATTATACTGCTGGGGAGTTGCTTTTTTTCATTGGAAGAGTCTTCACATTCTGCGTCTGTTTGTTTATACTCCCATCACATGTGCTCATCTTCAGATTCAGTATTTTTATCATCGGACGATACAAAAGCGTTAAAATACTAGAAGTGGGAATTTATCAGTATGTAAAACATGTCGTATTTCTGATGGAATACTGGGATAAGAGATGTTGTGTCGCTTTTTTTCCAATACCTTTCGTGTTTACTAAACGTAAACAGCAGTCAATGAGATGATCTTTCGGTTCACGCGAAACCGTAGATACATCGAAAGGCAAGCCCTTTTGGTTTTCTTTTGTCCAGTCTTTAAACATTTCTTCGCAGTTATGGCACACAATGTGAGGAGCCCAGTTTTTATCTTAATCACCAAGAAAAACTTTAAGACAGTGCTTCGCAACCTTTTTGATGTCATGGACCGCTTGTCGCCGAGACTTTGTTTTGGGGTCCACTTTATGGAAATTTTTTTTACAACAATCATTTATTCCAGCAAAGAAGTTGCTACAAAACGAAAGAGTGTTAAGTTTATAGTACATTTTTAGCTCTCGTAATTCATAATTTTTTCCAAAAAAATCTTTAATTTATAGCAGAGCGTTTCGCAACCCACCTGAAGGATCTTCGCGGCCCATTGGTTAAAAAGCGCTGCTTTAAGATATGCTTTGTAAGTACGCTTCTATGATATGCTATGTAAGTACGCTTTTATGGAATAATCACTATGTAATTACTATTTTTAATTTAGTGTGATGCTGGAGGCGGATCTCTTTAAGTAGGAGATTGCCTGAAATTTGTTAGCTAGCGACTAGCATCTTTTATAATTTGTAAAGTGATTAAATCTTGATAGTGATCCCACACCCCTGTTCTGGCCTACCATTGTGACTTTTCGTCCATATCATTTGGGTGTGTTCTTAATTGATATCCTTAATATAGATATTACTGTATTGTATTATTTTGCATTGCAGCGTTTTTTTTTTTTTTGCAGACAATAAAAAATCTGTTGGCCTTTGCTTTATGCCTATTTACTGTGTGTCTTTTACACAGGCCTGATAATTTCCAATGAGGACGAAACTGATTGTGGGTTATTTACAGATTTTGTGGATTGCTGTATAGGACGATACGATGCTGAGGATCATTTTTGAGTAATTATTCTAATATGCCTTAATGCGGTGCTGAGGCAGATCCCTTTAGATAGGAGATTGCCTGAAATTTTCTAGCTAGAAAGTCTTATTCTCTATAATTATGCAACGATTATATTATGAGAAGTGCAAATGTACATTCTGTAGAACTTTGATGAAGTTCTTGCATGAGGGGAATGAAGCAGAGGTCCTCAAATATCACCGTGCAGGACGTTGCACGCTAAGACAATCGGTGCTCATATTTTTGAATTTGGTGTTATTGCAGGTTTTTCAATTTGAACATAAGTATTGTATATTAATGGAAATGATGCAGTTGCAGAGCATTGGATTTTCCCTTAGAACCTCCAGATGTTGGAACACTAACTACTGAAGAATAGGGGGTGAACAAGAGTGTTATACAGAAAATCTGTTAGGAAACCAAATTTGCGCTGCATCACAAGCTTGTGTAGGAATAGCTAATAAGGAAGATGCTTTAATTGGGTCTGCATCTGTAGCTGCCATACAGTCGTGGCCAAAAGTGTAGGACCACCTAGTAAAAAAGTGGATTTTTTAAATTTTTTAACTATGGCTTGATATATTCATTTGCCAGTTTGTTGCAGTCACTTTTATTAGTCAATCAAGGTATTACTCAAACATTATTAATAGTTTTTTTGTGTTTTTGAGTTTATTCCGGTAAAATTTTTTGATAATTGTCAAATTGTTATAGAGGTAAAATTGAAGAAAATGGGTAAAAATGTGCCACTTTCGAAAGTTGAGCGGGCTCAAATTGTGGCTCTGCATAAAGAAGGTCATTCAGAACGATTGATTAGTCAAAAATTGAAAAAAAGCAAGACTGCTGTCCACAACGCAATGGCAAAATTTCGGAATACAGGAACTTATACAACAGCTAAAAAATCTGGTAGACCTCAAAAAACCACCCCAAGAGATGACCATGCCATTCGGAGAATAGCAGTTCGTTCTCCAATGAGTTCTGCAAGCAAGATTCGATCATCACTGCTTGCAAAAGGTACCGACATTAGTCGAAGAACCGTAAGTCGGCGTTTGGTTGATCATTTTGACCTAAAAGCTCATAAACCTGCGCATAAATCGAGGCTAACGCAGGCTATGAAAAGCAAGCGTTTGGCGTTTGCCAAGAAACACGTGAAATGGACGATTCAGCAGTGGCAACAAGTGCTGTTTTCCGACGAATCTACCGTGCAGCAGTTCACCAATCGAAAGCGCTACATCCGGAGACTATCAGGAAAAAGATTCAGTGAAAGATATACCATTCAAACCATGAAACACCCCCCAGTGTCATGATTTGGGGGGAATGTCAATAAATGGAACGGCTGGACTCTTTTTTTGCCACCTGGAACGACCATAAATGGTCAAAAATACCTAGATTTATTGAAAAACAAGTTGGAATTGCATATGGCTGTTCATAAATGCAGTGTATTTATGCAGGATGGTGCTCCATACCATCGTGTCAAAATCGTCACCCAATTCCTGAAGGCCCAAAAAATCAACATCTTGGACTGGCCTGGAAACAGCCCAGATCTGAATCCGATTGAGAATCTTTGGACCATTTTGAAAAACAAAGCTTCCGAAAGGCAACCAACTAATGCTAAGATGTTGGAACAAGCCATAAAAGAAGTGTGGGTGCGTGATATATCACCGGCATATTGCCGAAATCTGGTGGAGAGCATGCCAAGAGGTTTGGAGGCTGTAATCAAAACCAAGGGTGGTCCAACAAAATATTGACTTTTTTGAAAACTTTTCATTGAACTATTGATTTGTGCGTCTAGGAATTGTTAATTTACCGTAACATGCCAATATCTTTCTTTATCAAGCCAATATCTTTCTTTATCAGCGAATGAATAAGTGTTATGGTGTTTTCATCAGAATTTGAAAGGGTGGTCCTACATTTTTGGCCACGACTGTAATTTATCCAATAACTTGTATGGATCCATCTGGTAATCAAAAAAGACAATTATTTACGCACAAGACATGATATGTTTGGTCCGAAAACCAACAATTAATCTCGATCTATTTTTCTTAAACCAGATCATTACACAAACCATGGTTTTTTCTGCGGTAAAACTCTTTAAGTTATTTTTGACAAGAACTAGTTAATCACATTATCAGTAAAAGCAGAAAATATTTGCTGAATAAAAACTGGCAAGACATCAGATTAACACAAAAAGAATTAAAACTATTTTTTGATGTTTTGATAGCATCAGGTTATAATCCATTACCCAGCAAAGCGCACTACTGAGCGGAAAGTGACAACTTGAGAAATCTAGATAAGTATGAAGCAATGAGCAGGTCTCCACTTAATTTAATTATGGGATGCTTCTATTTTCAAGACCTGAACAAAAGTATATTCTTATATTTACTTCACTAACTACTCACGTACAAAATAGTTTTTGCAGCATTATACATAACAACGCAGCATATACCGCATAATAAAGCGATGATAGATTGCTTCGGAAGACATGGATGCAAACAGTCCATCAGAAACAAGCCAATAAGATTCGGATATAAGGTATGGAGGCAAAGTTCTTTCATTGGATATCTAATTGTCTTTGATCTCTATCAGGGAAAAAATGCCAAAAAAGTGAGTCAGATGAAACAAATTATGACAAGTGCGCTGCGTCAGTACTTCCATCTTCTGGAGCAATATCGGCAAAAAGAGAATTTTTTACTACATATATCCCTTTAAAGATTATATTCATAAAACTATTGAAGAACATTCTAATTCATAAAATTTGAGACAATTTCGTAATTGTTTGGTGACAACAAAATTACAATGAATTTCAGAAAAATGGTTATTACGTCATAATGATATACCAATTAACAATTATGTAACATATGCGTTACATTATCCCTTATTTTTCTCCCTTAAAGGAATATATCGACAATCTATTTACGTCAATATCTTCGTTTGAAAAAGTAATCAAAATGGGTTATAATGCTACTGGAAATGAATATGATGAAATCGGCTGTGAAAACAATGTCTGCTTTTCTGCAGCATCAGTTTGCTCAAATTTTTCCGCTAAAGCCTGCCCCATTCTGCAAGCTCACTGCTGTTTTCGGCAGCACAAACAAGTCTGCCATTTCTGTTCTGTTCTTTTCCTCTCGGACCCTCGCTCTGTTCTCCCTACTCTGTCCTTTCCTCCGTCTTTCCTTTTATCTCAACCTCTCAGATAGATCTGGCAGACTGTCTTCTTTCTCCTACTTTGCTATCAAGCTACCATGGATCCTCGGTCACTAGTTTTACGCAAGGGACGACGCGGCTAATGTGTTGGCCAGTCAAGGTGCGCTACTCCTGCCCTCTGCAATCCCTTGCAGCCTCTCTCTCTTTAGACCTCTCGTTTGAATGCACTTTTTTCTTTATTCGCACTAGAGGCCTACTGTCTCATCTAGATTCTTTAACACACAGGTCCCCTCGGTTTCCATTGAAGAACTTGTGCTCCGCTGTGTTCTCTCTCGTTTTTGCTGCAACGGACACAGCCTTCTGTTAAACTCCTATCTCACTAGAATTAGCAGAATCGAGAATCCTTTATGCAGCGCTTGCGGTCATCCGACCCATGTCACCTCTCATCTCATTCTGATCCGTCCAGCAACGGACTCTCAGCGCCGCTCGTTCTTTGGCAACTCTCTGCATCTCTACGTTTTCTGGTCCAGGCCCAGGAGAGTCGTTAGCTTTTAGGGCTCCTTGGTCGTCCGTCATGTCTCCATTCTTGGGAAGGAGTCGGGTAACAACAACAACATGGTCATAATCGTTTTGTCGAAAAACACTAATGATAAAAAACGAAAATGCCCGGGAGATGACTGAGTGGCTAGACCCAAATGCAATGCAGCAAGTGCAATGTAATAATGTGTTGTGCTTGTCATGTTTTGCATCACACCACAAGGCACGAACTGTTGTTTTCTATCAAAACAATCATTTATATGCTTTGCTTTAAATGGATATTTCTCTTTACCGGACTAAGCAGTAAGTATGCGTTGCCCCTTCAAGCCGACTAGTGGCAGGAGACAGTTGGTGTACTTATGCTGATACATATTCAAAAACGGCTATCAACAAAGCTGTCCAAACTAATATCTAGCAATCAACGAGCTGAAATAGGCTCCCGTTGAAGTATGACACATGCTGTCAAAACTGTTTCAATCTATTCTTTTTTTTATTATTATTTGCTGAGTCATATTAACAAACAATAACAGAAAAAAAATTGAACATTTGCAAATAAACTTAAACGAGCCGCGGTGCAGCCATTTGGGACCCACCGAAATCAGTTTAGCGCCCTTTTAACGTTACGCGTACATTGTATTCTTAAACGTCAGCGTTTGTGAAACGCGTCTGTGGGATTCGAACCTGCGTCTTTCGAACTGGCTTCCTCCCGCGCCGAGTTTTGCTGCCAGGCACCACGTGCTGCCAGCCATGCCTTAAAGCACCGCATTTAGTTTGTAACATTTGAAAGACCTTTTTATGTCTAATCACTACTTGTGTGATCAGCTTTACATAAGGATATCAAATTTAGTCCATAGCTGAGCGGCTAGCAGTACGTCAAAACGAACCTCGTTCAAAAGTAAACGACACGTAAGTCTTGTGCTTTGTGTTAGTTTGTTTTACAAGAGTTAACGTTTATGCGATTGGGGGGGGGGATCTCTTGGCCTTTGGCAAGCCCTTCTGATGAGCCCAAAAAGACCTAACGCGTCCAGGGATGGCTTTGTAAATTTGAAAATGTCTCTCAATAGTATTGCTTCCTTCGGAAGTCTCGCGCCTTTAGCACTCGCTTTGTTGTTTTGTTTCTCGCTTATAAGACGCTCTCTATCGATCGTAACCACTTGGAGCTAGCAATATACTATATTAATAAAGAAAACAGCAGTTATAGGTTTTCTTATTTTAAAGCAATTACCAAATATTACAATAATGGTTTCTGTTTAATGTTCTATGACCAAAATCACAAAAAATTTTGAGCAGGGGTGCAGACCCGGGTTTTTGTCCCCAAAGCACTATTAGTGCAAAGTTTTGTTGCAAAATCAAAGAACGAGAGCAAACAATTAAACAGACATTATAAAATAATATTCAAGGTGTCGAAATTACACTTTTAAATAGGAGGTCGCATGGCACTTGGTCGATTTTCTTTAAGGTTTTGAAGGATTGGTAGGTGAGGCTGAACGATTTTCTGAAGTTCCAAACGGCGTCGTCGTGATATTGCTTTCTTGATTTGTGTAACTATTTATCTGGCGTTTGTGTTTATATTTTCAAGGATTTTTGCAATTCTGGCTTTCCAAATTTTGTAGTTTGTAATTGTGATTGACAATGTAATCCTGTCAGCTTCTCGTTGGGACAAAAATGTAGGTATTAAATAATCCAATGATAATTGGGTTTGTGCTATCGGGGCAGTAATACTGGTGGTTTTCTACCATATCATAATAAGTTTTTCACATGATTTAAATACATGAAATGCCGAGTCAGGACCTTTGTTACAAAACACGCAAGGATTTTGGATTGTGGAGAGAAACTCACAAAATTTAGTTTGGAAAAGTTAGACGTTTTGAACTAATTTGTAATAGAATATTTTTAAGTAATTAGGGAGTGTCGAGTTGTGAACTCCTTGCCACTTGTTTTTGTTTGTTACTCCTCCGGTCTCTAAGATTTGATTGTTATTGATTCTAACATAAATGGTCTTAATTTCACCGCATTCCAATTCTTTTTTTGTAATGTTGTATTTTTAACAATATCCAACGTGTGTTTTATAGTACGGAGATGGTATTATTTTATGTGGAAGGTAATTAGGTTGATTTAAATCTAACCAATTTGAAATAGTGTGTCCAATTTGGTATTCTAAAAAGATGTCTTGTGAATCGAGAGTTCTAGTTTCTGCGTTCTAGTTCTGATGTACTTAAAACATTTTTTAGATGTTAGATCACCATGAATGACTTTATTAAAAACATTGTATCCTCCAAGATCCTTGGATAATTAAAGGGTCTCGAGGGGAGGTGTTAATCTACGAGGCCCTACCATAACGGCAAGGATTCGTGAGACAATTTCTTTAATTTGGTTGAAAATAGGGTAGGTTGATGCCGTGTAGTTGATGATTGCCATGACTTTAGCTCTAATCAACAGGCATTTGTATTCCAAAGTTGGATATGGTTTGTACAGTGTGATGATGGTATCTTTTATTTTTTTAAGTGATTTTCCCATTTTTCTTTTGGGTTTGATTTTCCTATAATTGTTCCTAAAATGTTTAAATTTTTGTTATTCCCATTGATTGATGGTAGTTCTGCGTACAATGTTTGTCTTCATTTAGACATAATCCTGAAGTTTTTTGAAGATTCCTACGCAGTCGTATGCTTTTTGAACCGCATATTTGCCAATTAAGGTCAGAGCCATGTGATCGGCATAGCTTAGAGCCTTAGACATTTTATTTTGAGGTTGCCAATTTCTATTCCTTGTATGGCTGGGGAGTCGTTTATGTACGACACTAACGGCTCCACTGCAAGCAGGAACAGAAAGAGACTTAAAGGGTCTCCTTGTCTCACTGCTCTAGCCAAATTGAGAGGGGAGGTTATAAAACCATTCACGATGAGGGATAAAAAGGCATTTGCATTGAGATCGAAGATTATTTTAATAAAGGAGGGTGCAAATTTCATTGTATTTACAACCTTGAATAGCCATTGATGATCGATTGAGTCAAAAGCTTTTTGGAAATCAAGTGAAATAAGATATCCTTCCCAGTCGTTATTTGTGGACTCCCAATATAAATCTCGTAACAAGGTGGCGGGTGCCGAAGTTTGGCCTCCCAGATGTGCATATTGATTTTTTTGTACTAGGTCTCCCAGTGAGTGTCGAATGCGTCGAGTTAAGATTTGGTAAAAATTTTTATATCTGCGTTAAGCAAAGATATTGGTCTAAAATTACGAATTATGTTTTTGCGTCCTTTTTTATCGATTAAGGAAATGTATCCTTTTTTTCATGTCCGGGGTATCCGAATTTGATAAGATCGAAACCGATTGCCGTATATACTCGTGTATAAGTCGAATTTATGGGAGACGATTTTAAAGTAAAATTTTTGGGGTCGACTTATACAAGAGAAATGTTTATGGACTTGTTGCTGCCGAGTGGTATAGAATGTGAATATGAAAAGAAAACTTCGTTATTGTACATGCAATATACACGCCGCGTAGGTAGCCTTAACAAACGCTGATAATATGGTACTTCACCGTATAAATGTTAACGTTACTTTACAAAATTATCAAATAACCGTGAAATTTATTGTAGAGGTGTTGAATTAGCTTAAAATATACGGTATGTATTGTTAGTAAACAAGCTTACGACGGCATGTTCAATCATAACCTGGGAGCCGCCATTGTTGTGCTCTATTGCCACCTGTCGGTTTTGAGTTTAACAAATAAATATATTTGGGAAACCATTATAAACAATTTTATTACTGTAAATTTCGAATAAAGTCTAATGCACTTACCTTTAAATAGACCTTGATCTATAAATACCGGTAATTATCCAAATATACGAACATTTTAGATCCAACAAACAGTCAACATTTATGTAATAGTAGACCAATAAAAAGTTTATTTCAATCCTTCAAAGCAATTCTCAGCATTGTTATTGCTATCCCCAAACAGTTCAGTCCACTCCTCAATACCGCAAGTCCATCAAAACATGTTGTAATGCGGAGTCGACTTATACACGCGTAATACTTATAATGATGCAATTTTTTGTCTTAAAATACTCATCGACCTATACATTAGATCGACGTATACATGAGTATATACGGTATATGCCAGGATTCCTTATAAAACTCAGTACTTAGGCCATTTCGGCCAAAAATCTTTCCGATTTTTGTGTTAGCAATAGCTATTTTAACTTCTTCTTGGTTTGTTTCAGTAATGATGTCGGATTGTTGAGATGGTTTTAAGTTTATTTGAGAAATTATTTAGAAACATTTTTTGGATTCTAAGGTCTGCAGTTTTTTCTTTAAATAATGTTTCATAGAAATTCAGCATATATTCAAAATCTGTTTTGGGGGAGACCTGAACGTTCCCGTCGCTGTCAATCAATTCCGTGATAGTATTTTCTCTTCGTTTAGTGAATTACGAAAAGAAATATTTTGTGGGTAACGCGTCATCCAAGGAGGCTGTCTCCTTGGAGAGGCGCCCTCTCTGCTGTTGCTTTTGCAACTCAGAGAGTTTAACTTTTGAATAAATATCAAGTTTGAGAGGATTTGGCGTTAAAGGGGCCAGCTCCATAAGTTGTTTTTTAGATGCAGTTTCTCAAGATCTTTTTTGTTATTGATTTTGGACCATTTTTTAACTAACTTTTGATTTTTTTGTTTAATTTCTAGCCACCACTCAAGAGTAATCGAGGTAGATTGTGCCAAATAGAGTTTTCCACTTGGTCCATCTTACCTTCAAAGTTTATATTAATATATTGATGTACTGTTTTTCCAATAGCTTTTTCCCCTTGGTTTAGGAAGGGGTATGCTTAATTGCGTTGCAGCTATATCATGATCAGAGTATGGGCTGAGCTCCACCAACGTCTGAATGATTTTCAACATTCTTGTTGACGTATATACGATCCAATCTCGATACCGAATGTGGACCTCTCCACGTAAAGTTTTGCTTGTTAGGGTGAAGGGTTCTGAAACTATCTCGTGTGTCACATGTACGAGATAAATCTTTAAGCTCGGCAATTTGTGTTGTTTTAGGGTTGGCAGGGTATACATCGAGTACTGGATTGTCTATCGTGTTGAAGTCTCCCCCCAATAGGTTGGCTATATTGGGGTGAAAGTAATCGTAAAGTCATTTGAAAAAATCCTCCCGTACTGAAATTGACTGACAACTAACTGGTGTGTAGATGTTAATCACATTAACCGAGAAACCATTATGTTTTACTTCAGCAGCCATCACCCTTCCGTCGATGCTTCTTTTAATGGGTCCAAAGACCAGAGTAGGATGATTAAGCATTATTGCCGTCCCCGAGGCCGTTTTGCTGTTTAGGGATAGCGAATTAAAGATTGTCTGATCGGCAGCCCATTCGCCGGCCCAAGTTTCTTTTTTATGTGGTTTGGAAAAAGTCTCTTGAATCAAAATAACCTGGACATCCAACTGCCTAAGACGAGCAAAAATCGCAGCACGTTTAGTATCATTGTTCAATCTGCCACAGTGAAAGGAAGCAATCTTTAGGTAAAGTGACATGTGACCAGAAGGGAAGAGAGAAATAAATGAATCCGAAGACGAAGAAAAAATTAGAGTAATTACAAAAAAGTAAAAAACATAAAGTTGTTTTAAATATAAAAAGACTATAAATTACATTCATTAAACGTGGGAATCAAACCGCGTAGCAAATGTGTCACATTCAATAAATTCATCATCTGTTTTAAGGTTATAGGATTCGCATGTGGGGCATTTTACAGTGATGATTTTACATTCTTCACACTGGTATTTGGGCAGGTGATGTTCAATAAGTCTGGATTTACATTTGCATTTGAAATATTTTAATTTACATTTACTAGTAAAAGATAAATTTTTACACTGTTTCATCTGATTTTGGCAACATTTAAGAAAAGTTCATTGAATAACTCCCGAGTCACTAGTCAGAGTATTATCATCATAGGATAAAAACAAACTATTTAACGGATCTACTTCATTCTCAATGTTCATGTTGGGAGCTTTATTTTTTGGGAATAGCTTTTCAGAATGTGATTCGAATCTATAACGTTTATCAGATTCACGTACTTAATTGGGCAACTTTTTTGCTATGTTTTATAATCTGTGTAGAGCTTCTTAACATATTTTCTGGCGGTGATAATTCTGTTGCTGTCGTTGATTGTTGATTACAAGTGTGATAACAAGACTGTGACGTCATGCTCTCGTGCAGGTCTTGTATAAAATTATTGGTGTTTCGCCTGCAGCTTCAGTTTTTGGCAGTTCGCGCGTCCTTGATGTTTCATCTGCGTTGCAGAAAGATTGCGCAAAGTTCGCGTGGTTATGCTAGCATTGACTTTCGAGTTGAATTATTCTTCTGGTCAGAGGTTCGGAACTTGCTTGGGCTTGCGATAAGTGAGGTTGAATTCTTCGTTTGTTTTCAATTTTGAATGTTTTTATTTCATTTTTTTGTTCACATTCACTTTCGTTGTGGCCTATTTCTGCGCAATAACCGCAGGTTTGATCCTGTCCTTAATATCTGACTGAAATTTTATATTTGCCAAAATATGAATAGCTTGTGATTGGGTTGTTTTTCAAGTCTTTTTTTTGGAGTTTGTAGATTCTGACACCTGTTTCGATTTCATATCTGTTTTTTTGTCTAAAAGATTTGTTAATTTTGCCGTAATTGTGTACTATGTAATCCACTATGGGTTGATCTGAAAAGTGCGGCGGCACATAACCAATTCAAACATCGGTGTTGCAATCAGCATAGGCAGAAACATCTTTTAATTTTTGGATTTTCTTTTAAAAGTCCAGCCAGCCTTAAGCACAATTTTTGTTCTTTAGCGTAAAGTCTACCAACTGTCCAGGTCTAATTACGATTTCTTCAAAGTTTTCAGGTCCAAATTTAAGTTTCTTTAGTAAATCAAAAATATTGTTGTCTATTTTTTCCGCTGGGAAATTTACACGTAACTTCGTAATCTTTGTTGTATTTAAAGGCACCTATTAAGCCATTTCTGACACGTCCAGCCCAAGTCATTTGGGCTGGGCTCTGGCCCATTTTTAACTTGTAGTAGGCTGTTCAATAATTTTTTCTCTAACTCGTCCAAAATTTCACAAAATAAAACTTCTAATTTTCTTCACACTAAGCAATGTACAATAACCTTTTCTTAAACTCCTCCAAAATTTTACAAAATAAAACTTCTAATTCCTCACACTAACTTGAGAAAGATCTGATAAAGCTAGTAGAAAGATTTGAGAAAGCTACTTGTACGTTCAATGATTTGAGAAAACTTGTACGTTCAAAGATCTGATGAGGCTAGTACGTTTAGCTTAGAAAAACTGCGTCATGACAAGACTGCACTTGTAAGCTATGTTTGTGAACAGTATTCCTCGCTGCGAGCAGGGGAACGCATGGTGAACTGCGCGATGTGGCAAAGGCAGTTGCAAGTAGTTAAGCTTTTTTTCCACAAATATTTTACCAATAAATCGAGGGCAATAAATCTACTGTTTTAATCCAATAATATTCACTGATATTATTCTCTTCTAGTAATCCACAACTAAACTCACTAATTCCCAATATCGCTGACTAAAACTCCCGCTGGAGTAACGCAATGTCACTGGGATGTACGATCTAGAACAGGGGTCGGCAACCTTTCACTAGCTGCGGGCCAAAACTAAAATCTGCAAGGTCTCAGCGGGCCGTATAAATTTACCATTAACAGTGTTGTTGTTAAAACTCGCAAATTTATAAAATTTTAATCAGAATAACTGCTGATTTTAACAGTTCATAACGGCAGCATAAAATACAGCATACATTTATTTATACCAGCAGGGAAACGTTAATGTGATATTTCATGTTGCGCTTTATTTGAAAGTTTTTGAAGTTTAGGTAATAAGTTGATAAGAAAAGAAGCATAGCATTTTGCAAGTGTTCATCAGTAGGTTGTGCTCCCTACTTGGCCTTGGTTAGTTGCATTGTCAAAAATAATTGTTTACACGCTTAAGTGCTGCCAAAGATGGATGGCATCTTTTTGGCATGTTTAACAAAGTTAGGATATCGTTTGGATTGAAGATATTTTTTGTAAAAGTCAAGCAGTGATACATGCTCACAATGAAACTTTGATTTTATCTCGTAGCTACACCACAGCTCAATAAACTTTATTTGATATTTTTCCGGTACAGCGTCGACCTATGTATCAAATGGAGTACTAAACAGTCTAATATGATTATCGCGAGAACGAATGTCACTAAAGCGAGATGAAAATTCAGTTCTTAAATGTCTTATCACAGATACAAATAAAGTAGTGCTCATAGGTTTGTTCTCTTGCAGTGTAGCAAAGAGAGGATAATTTGCATTTATCAACTGAATTTCACAAAGTTGGAGTGTTGTTTCGAATGCGCGTACGTAACTCCACATCTCATATATCAATCGGAGCTTTTCCTGAAGCTGCAAATTCAGATTGTCCAAATGCAATGTCAAATCAACTATAAATGCGAAATTAGAAGCCCATTCTTGATTGTGAAATTCGGTAGCATTTGTGTTTTGTCAAGAAAGATTGCTATTTTTTCTTTCAATATGAACACTCTTCGTAGCATTTCATTTTGACTAAGCCAACGTTCATTGCAGAAATGAAACAAATCTCCATACAGACCACTATTTGTAAAAGTGGTTGGAGAAATTGACGATGGTTTAACCCTCGCAACAAAATAAAGTTCACGGCCTTTACCACTATGTCTATGATGCTCTTTAAAATTGACACCTTTGCACCCAATGCTTCCTAATGAATGAGACACTGTAAGTTTATAATGTCCCTATTAATTCCATGTTCTTCCACGAGTTTTTAAAGCAAAGACACAACACCTATATTTTTCCAACCATTGACAGGGCTCTATCAGTCGTTGTTGAAAGCGGTTTTGAGAGATTCAAATTCATTGCTTCAAGACATTGAAGTAATGGTTTCAGAATGTCAGTTCCTGTAATAGTACCCATCATAGGAAGCAGCTGAACAAAATTTTCAACAACATGAAAATTTCCGTTTACTCCACTCACAAATACTGCCAGCTGAGCAGTATCTGTCGTGTCTGTTCTCTCATTTATCGCTATTTAGTACTGTAGATCTTCAAAACAATCTTTTTAGTTATATTTCACGTTCTCAGAAATCTTTCTTATTCGTCGGGTTATGGTTCGTGCTGAAAAACTAAAACCAAAAAGCAATTTTATTTTCTCTGAACATACGGTTTCACCAACGGCCATCATACATTTTTTCAAAAAGTCGCCATCAGTAAACTGTCTCTTGTCTTTTGCTATTAATTGTGCTACCTTGTAGCTAGCAAGAATAGTATTTTCCAATTCAGCGGTTTGTCTTTGAAATACAGAACTCTGGTGTTTTAAGGTAGTTCTAAGTTGACTAAATTTGTTTTTTCTTGTATGACCCGTAATAAACTTGGAAAAATTAGTATACTTTGTATGATAAGGGCGCTTTATGTTAAATTCCTTATTTTCAGCAACAGAAACGTTGCAAATCGAACACGTGGGTTTACTAAAATTGTTAATAAAACAGTATTGAAAGTAATGCAACAGGCAAGCGACGCGCCTGGAGCAGTTCGCTCGAAAAATTGTTTGTTCTCCCATTCTTCATTAATAGCTCGACACTCAGCATCATCTTTTCTACGTTTTGTCAACATTGCCAGATTGCTGAAAATTGATAAATACGCGTATGTGCTTAACGACTATCATTTGCTAAACTTGTAGGTAAATATTAAATAAAATTACAATTAGAAATTGGGGTATATCGGACATTTCAATTACAAAGCTGAAACTGCCAAGCACCTTTATGCAAACCTTCCTATGATTTCCACTCAATTCTCTCCTTGGGCGCAGCTATACTACTACGAATGAAATATACCACCAAATTTGAAAGAAAGGTTGAACGCAAATGTCACACAAATTGATGTCAGTTATCAGTTACGCCAGTGGTTCTCAACTTTTATTCTCTCATTTACCCCTTGGCAGATTTCAAAAGTAAAATTTACCCCCAAATATTTTCACTTCTACAAATACCTATTGTAGTAAGTAAAAATTTGAATTTTTGCTGACAAAATTTACCCCCAAGGCAGGTCAAATTTACCCCCAAGGGGTAAATTTACCCCCGGTTAAGAACCCCTGAGTTACGCAAACAATACGTCATCAAATATGAAACACTTAGATTACTTTAGCGTCATAAGGTGTTAAGATTTAAGTAATAGTACACAAGAAAATAGTTGATTGCGACGTTGGCTTAAAAAAGCATAGGAAAGTATAATAGGCTTGCATTCACCATTATAATACGGTTGGCAAACTTTTATAGTGAATCAAAGCTTTACGCCAGCCCATAATGTTCGATTTCTAGATAGTTTCTCATAAGTATACAGTGCCAGATAATTGCAAGTAGGGCAGATCAATAAAATAAAATACACTATCACTAGGCGGGCCGTATCATTACTAAAATTTGTAAAGAAGCTGCGGGCCGGATGATTTTGTTTGGCGGGCCGGATCCGGCCCGCGGGCCGTAGGTTGCCGACCCCTGATCTAGAATCTAAAACAGAGCTGCTTAACCATGGCCTACTTAAAAGAGAAGACGGCCAGACATTCCACCTTGCAGCGCGAAAATTAGACGGGTAATATCTGGGTATCGGTTTGTTTACTTTTCACGTTTACGAGATTTTATGCTAGCTTTACATAGGAATGATATGAGAAACTTATTGTATTGGTACGATCAAAATTGTTCTAATACGCCACTTCCCAATATATGATAACAGTCAATTACTGAAATAGATTGTTTAAAAGTAAAAATTTTTCAAATGCAGCACTTACTTAAGCTCAGAACAGTGCACAGCATAAGATACCTTGATCAAGTAAAAACTATATTGTAATTGTGCGGCTTTCTAAGTTAGAACTAGACCAGGGGTAGCCATTTGTTTTGGCTTGCGGGCCGCATCGCGGTCACGGATGCTGGCTGAGGACCGCACTGTTCAACGAACGCATTGGGAGGGTCGCATTGAGGATTCAAGAGTTGGTCAAAGGCTGCATTCACCATTCATAAGTGGCCGAGGGTCAGTGCTCAAAATCTTGCAATAGCTGTAGGCAAAGCAAAAGCTTGCGTTCACTTGAAATTTTTCGTTATCACCGAACAATGTCGCATTTCCAGTAGCAAAATGATGGGGTCTCTAAAAAAAAAAGGTTATTACCCTTGGATTTGACGGAAAATGCGTCAGTGCAAACCAACGGTTACTCTTTTAATGGTAGCTTCTAAAGTCTTTGGCTCTGTAACAAGGTAAGTGTTCTTTCCCTTGTTGTCTTAACTCATATCAATGCAAGTTTCAAAAAGTGTTCGCAGGCCGCACAAAATGCTCGCGGGGGCCGCATGCGGCCCGCAGGCTGCACTTTGCCCACCTCTGAATTAGACAATACTGTAGTCGTAAAGTTTTATTTCAGTCATATGTGTCGACGCTTTCTTTGGCTTTCTTTAAATTGTTGTACAACTTCTCTTCGCACTTGGCTATTGAGAAGTTGTTGGGCGTCATTGAAGTAGACGTTACAAATTGTGCGGTTGATAAACTTGCTTGGTACTTATGGGTTATCTGTCACCACTTTTTTTTAATGTAATAAACCTAACCCTGTACACTCCCTTCCAGTGTACACGGCCCCATACATTTACATACCGGGCCTGCCCCTTCAGTGTACACTGCCTTCCAAACTCATTTTAGGCTTAAACATTATATATACAGTTAAATAATAGTAATTTAATACCTGGTGAAAAAAAGTGGTGACAGATAACCCACAAGTACCCTTGCTTTCAATGTGATTGCACAAAGAAATGATTGTGGCAATTCATTAATTTTCATTACATTTTCTGCAGCAACTCTTTCATGTCGGTCACTCGTGCGAACAAATATTCGCATAGGTCTAGTATATTCGCATAGGTATGCTGGCAACGAAGAGCAGCGCAACATTTGGGCAAGTTGCAAAAGTTTTGACGTAAATTTTGGTCTGTCATCAGATTTTTGTATCGGATTTGCTATAGTTCATCCATGATATTTGTGGCTCTGTTATCTGAACTTGTGATGTACGGTGGAAAGTTTTCCAAATCTGGCTTTTTTCTCGGTCGACAATCCTTTCCTTTAACAAACCATGAAGGGAAGAGTATAGGGGAGCCAAAGAAAAAAGCTTAACATGGAGATCGTTATCAATTACGATCGGTTCAGTAACTGTGGAATACAAAATGTCTTGCAATTTTCCAGTTTGTAAAACACTGCTCTACTTTTATCATTTTGCAACTTGTAGCCACTCGGATACAGGTTTTCACCAATGTTGGAAAAACCTGAAATTTTGTCATGGTCATTAAAATCTCAAAAAAGGCATAAAATCTCAAAAAAGACCCATAAAATCTCAAAAAAGGCAACTCCCAAGTGAGTGCGGACTTACCGTCCAAAGTATAGCGATACAATTCGCTTTCTCGTGAATGGAGGATAAAAGATGGCAAATAAAACAAAAACAAAACAAAAATCGTTATGCTGATCAGGTAATGCTGTCACTCTACTTGGAGGCTTTCTTTGGGTTTTGGGTCTAGGCATAACTGACGGGTATGGATTTATTGCCAGAGTATATAGAAGGAACTTGTTATAATTCCCATGGTAACGTAGCTCATTTGCCAACTTTCAAAAACTTTTCTTCAAAATGTTTAGAGCAAACACCAGAACGTCGCGTCGGAGCCAAATACTGGAAATTTATCAGGAATTACATGGATCTTATGCAAGCTTTTTGTATCCCGTTTTGCAATAAGCAACAACACATGTGTTTACTATAATTAGGTCAAAACAATTTTTTTTTTTTATTAACCATATTTATCCTCCATTCACGAGAAAGCAAAATGTATCGCTATGTTTTGGACGGTATATCCGCACTCGCTTGGGATTTGGTATTTCCGAGGTGTCTGGGCCACCTGTCTTCCACATAAAGGTGGGTTGTTCCGTTAAGTGCCTTGCCCAAGGACACAACAAGCGAACTTGCCGGCTTGTTCTCCACAGCCTCCCATAAATGTCGAGCACCAAGCGGGGAAGCTATGAATACCATTTTTTAGAGTCTTTTGGTATAACTCGACAAGGGGAATGAACCCCAGGTCTACCGACTGCGAAGCGGACGCTCTAACCACTACGCCATCGCGTCAGTTATCAGTAACTTTGTGCGCAGTAAGGTAGAATGTCTGGCCGTCTTCTCTTTTAAGTAGGCCATGGCTCAACTAACTTTAACGAAGGACCAGTTGAATGGGTTTAGTATTTCCAGAGACCCAGTAAAATTTTTGACTTGCAATGACAAAAATGAAACTATCATTATCAGTAAATACAGAAAAATACTTGGATTTTCACTTGGTCTACACACTCTACACTAATCATCGAAATCAAAAACAAAATGAACTTATAGTAGTTTATTCTGCTGAATTTGTGAAAAAAAGCGCATTACTTATTTTTGGCCTGTTCTTAAAACTTGATCTATAGAAGTAACAGCAATCAATGGCGATAGTGGGGCATTTGGCCTTCGTACCGTACAATAAGCTATCGAGTGCTCCAGTAAGATCTGCCAATACAGTGCCTGATTTATTGATTTTTTTCAAAGCGGTGTTCAACTTTATAGGTTTATTTAAACACTTTACCGATTATGCACTGGCTATGCCTGAAGCCACTTGCTTGTCCGGAAGTTAGGGAGTCAAAACCAGGTTTTAGATGCCTCAAGAGTAACCGCTCAAAAAGCTTGTAAGAAACGCTCAGCAGCAATATGAGCTGGAAGCGCTTTCAATCATCAGCAGCTTTGCCAGTTTTGGCACCGAGAAAGCTGTGGTTAGTTGCCATATTGTTGGGATTGTTTGGTAGGTCACGCAGGCTGTGTAGAATTTTTGACGCTATGTAAGACATTTGGGGCGGCAGTGCTTCAGAATATATCTGGCGTGATTTTGTCAGGATTTTGAGCTTTACCACACTTGATCAGTTTAATTGCAGATTCAAATTTTGTGGACGAGAGAGGCATCGATAACAGACTTGCAGCACTGGGAAATAGGTTATCTTTTGTTGTTCATGCTGATCGTGTTGTTTGTTAGCCCTTTTAAAGGTACCATTAGTCAATGCTAAGAATGTGTAATTCGCCGAAGACGCAAAAATTTTTGCTAGTTTGTTTGAAAATAATTTTGTACTGAAAACAAGTCAATAATGTTTCGTAAAATAGGCATGGGCTTTTTTGCAACCATTTGCCTGCACCCACTGTTTCTTATCCTGGAGCTTGAGGTCTAGTTTCAATACTCAAATGGTCCGGATTCGGACAGCGGTCCGCCGATTGAGTTGCCCTGATTTAGAATAATTAATATTTGTAACAGTGGTCTATATATACAAAACGTTTAAGTTATACAACGCTCAAAAGATAATTCTAGCGATTTCTATCAAAACAAACAAAAACAATCACATGATTACTCTACTATTACAAAACACAATTGTTACATCACAAAAAGGAATTTCCTAAAAAATGTTTACAGAGTTGTTGTAGTTCAGAACCTGTTGGTTGCGTCACAAAATGCAGAGTTCAAGAAAGTTCTAGGTCAATAAACTCAAGCAAGGTCAAACTTGTAGCCATTAATTAAATTTTACGCTACAATAATGCAATGTACAAAAAAAGTAACACCATATTTCTGTACTGTAGTATGCCAGAAATTGCGGTATTTGATTTGGTGGTACTGTAATTTTTTTCAAAATTTAACCATACCGTGACGTAATTCCGTATCGTACCCAATCAACTGAACTCAAGAAATGTTGATATATGCAGTCAAAATTTTGTTTGCTTAATAAAAGTCAATTTTCTTAGTTTTTAGCTCAATAAAAACCTGTCCTGTTGATGGCGTTATGAACAAATGCTAGTAACACAAGAAATATTAACACATAAGAACAAAATTAATGCACCAACAACGTTTTACCAATAAATTGAAACACAGTAAGCAAAAAGAACAACGGTTAGCATATAAATATTTGTTCAACTTTGGTTCAATTCTCTCCAAGAAAAGAGCTGCCACACAGACACAAAAGCTACCTTGCGTCTCCTGCTCTTGTGTCTAATGTGATTTACAAATGTTTTTGTTTGCGCAATGCAGACATCTCGTATATTGGTATGACTTTTTGCCACTTAGTCACAAGAGCGCAAAAGCATTCACATTCAACAATTAATAAAACTACTGTCAGGTAACATTTTAATACCTGCTCACCTTGTGATAGCAGTAACTGGTGTTGGCTCTTTTCAAATAATTAGGCTATACAATAATGATTACAAAGCTAAAGTTAACGAAGAATTACTCATTACGAAACTCAAACCAAAGTTGAACACACAATTGATGTTCTTTTTTGCTTAATCTGCTTTAATGATCTATCTTTGCAATTTTGTCTGTGCATTTACTTTGTTCTTATATTTTAATGCTCCTATTGTTGTATTTATTTGCTCATTACGTCATCAGTAATACCATAGATTCTCCATTAATTATCGCTAAAATTTTAAATGTTCAACAAAATTTTATTATTTTGAGATATTTTGATTCGGTTTGGTTTATTGGAACGGAAAAACTTCAAGATTTTTCAGATCTATTTGTACATTTTTACGTGTGCACCATCATTCGCATAAACGATATCAATCCGATGTTCAAGTCCCTGCCATGTTCTTGCTAACACATCTGCAATAGCTGTAGTAGTCGCTTCAGTTACTCGGTACTGTAAACCAATAATGTCTCGACTTTGTATTGGAGGACCATAATTTATACATAAAGCCACAAGAAAATAATTCAACGGAGTAATGCAGTGGGAACGAGGCGGCCAAGGAATGTGACCATTACGTCCAGTCGACCGATGTGAAAATGTTGCGTTCAGAAATTGCCGAACTTCAAGGCCTTGATGAGGTAGTGCAGCGTTCTGCTGGAAAACAACTGATGACTGATACTCTTCCAGCTGTGACGCCGCTTATTCTGTTAGGATGACGAGATAAATTTGAGCCACCATTGATGATTTAGCGAAGAAAAATGGTCCATTGATACTATCATGCATAATTTTGCCCAACACATTTACTTTTGGGATGTCCTGCTTTAGTTCCCGGGTTTCATGCGGGTTCTCCGGAGTCCATATTCTCAAATTGTGTTTGTTTAGCATTCCAGAGAACTGGATCTACACTCATCGTCGAAACAAAGACGTTTTAGAAACCCTGAATTTGAATCCAGCCAGTCCAGCATGCTCATTGCGCTTCTTTCGTCGCAACTGATCTTGTGGTGTAAGAGCCTGTAATAACTGCACTTTATACTGTGTGTGTAAAATTGCAAACTTTTTGCGACTTTATATGTTTTAATGCATAAAGTCGCGAAACTTTGTCAATAGTGAAGCGTAGTATTTGTAACTGCGTAGAAGGCCTGCGAATGGACTTTCTAGCTCTCTTGGTATATGCCGTACACACAGATTCAGTTTCTTCATCTGATGTGTGAAGTCGGCCAGCTCCCTTTCTTTGTAACACAGTAACAGTCTCAAACTTTTTATGCCATGATCAAATGATAGACGTCACAGGTGGCTCTCTTCAATATTTGTGTGTGACGTTTCGCCGGGCTTGGATGTCTGACTTCGTCTCCATAGACTAGTATATGCATTCAGTTTTTTCTTGCGGAGTGCTCATTTTCATAAACTTCACTTTCGCTGCACAATTCCAAAGATTTTGTTCAATCACTAAATAAGTCGTACTTTCAAACCTGATTATTTCATAAGTAACTTTCAAAAGAGAAAAATCTTGAATTTTCCTTTTATTGTAAAACAAACCAAATGAAAATATCTCAAAAAATATCATTTTGTTGAATGTTTGAAATTCTAACGGTTATTAATGGACATCCTGTATTGGCTCATATTCAGCGTGTTTACGTGTTTTGTTATACAATTACAAGTTTTACATATACTGTACATATTTATTTGCAAGTTAATTTCAAAAATAATCAGTTGATATTTGTTTCTTAGAAGGCCATTTGATGCACCAAATCTGTTCGAGTTTCAATGAAAATTATTGATTTAAAATATATACTTAAGTTGACAACGTTTTGAACATCTTTCAACATAGAGCACTTCATAATCTTTTAACATGCAGCTATTTGAATCTGTAAACGAATTCTACCTAATGTATATTTATATTTCTTCATGATGATGCAAATAGAATGTTGAGTTGAATCAGTGAAATGCGTGACAATTTTCTGAGCAAAATTAACAAAAAAACTTCCTGCTATTAACAACAACTCGTTTTGCCATAAAGCTAAGAAAGAGATTCTGAGAAAACGTTTTATTTGAATGGGAAGCTCTTGATGAGTATATTTTCTAGTTAAATTATCTCTTATGCAACGATATTAATTAGAAAATCATGCGTTCAAAGCTCACCATGATTTGCATTGTTATGTCCAGGGATACTTAAATGACTTCATCTGTTTGCTGGATTAAACATCACAGTTTTAAAAGTAATACCAAGCAATTAAAGCGGAATGTGGAAACAGGTTAACTCCAAAGCAGATTTATATTATTTGTTCAAAGGCAATGTAATTATCTTTGTAAACCTTGCACCTAATTGGCAAAGCAGCATACGGGCGTAAGGGGCATTAACAATTTATTAAAATGAATATGCCAGGAAACAATAATGAGTATACCACTATGCACGTGCATAGTTGGATTTTTTAAGGATAACGTTAATGAGTGGGTTACTTTTGCTTGCGACGGAACTGGCCCTGCTGATGAGTCCAAAAGGACGAAACGCATCCACGAATGGTCTCGTCTGAATTGGTTGGGTGGTATACTCATTATTGTTTCCTGGCATATTCATTTTAATAAATTGTTAATGCCCTTTACGCCCGTATGCTGCTTTGCCAATTAGGTGCAAGGTTTACAATTTCCATATCTTCGCCTATAATTTTCAAATCTGTAATTGTCTTAGTTCAAATGTGTTTGCCTTTGTTCAAAATTACTATTTGTTCAAGGGCAGCTTCATTGTCTTAGTTCAAATGTGTTTGTCTTGATTCAAATGTATTTGCCTTAGTTTAAAGTTGCTATTTGTTCAAGGGCAATGTCATTGTCTTGATTCAAATGTATTTGCCTTAGTTTAAAGTTGCTATTTGTTCAAGGGCAATGTCATTGTCTTTGTTCAAATGTATTTGCCTTTGTTCAAAATTACTATTTGTTCAAAGGGTAATGTAATTGTCTTTGTCCAAATGTATTTGCCGCCTTAGTTCAAATTTACTATTCGTTCAAAGGCAATGCAAAACTTGTAAAATTCAAATCAGTGCAGTGCAGTCGATCTATGCTTTGCCTGGCTATCGTTGTCTTGCAAGTTCGAAAAAAAGAGGCCAAAAAATAAACAAAACCAAAAACAAGATGATTAGAAAACGAAGTAACGCTATTGTGATTTCTTTTTAGTGATTACTGTGTAATTTCGAAAAACGATTAACAAAAATTATGAAAAATAAAAACAGTCTTTACTTATCACAGAGTTTCAAATAATCACCCTCAGGAAAAGCCCCTGGCAAACAGAAGACATTGGTTATCAGCTTACAGCAGGTTGTTCAACTAGTAGCATGTGGAAAGATTACTAGTGGCCCGCCGTATTTTTCAAATGGACGTAAATAGCAGTAAAATGGGCGCCATAGGGTAATTTAGCCTGACCTTGCTTTCGGCCAAATTACCAGCTGAATCACATGTATAATGCTAAGGCAGATCGTCATGTAATTCGGATGGCAAAAGACAGAAAAGTAAAAATTTTGCTATTTTTATTTATTTGACTGTATGTAAAGGATTTAGGCAAACACCTATAAGCCATTTATCATTTCCTTTCTAATATTGTCTGATGTAGGGGTGCACAACATTTTTGCTTTTTTCGGCCACAATGCGGACTTTGCTTTAGGAACGGCTGCTGCTGATTGAAGTTGTTTTTGTAACGTCACATGTCACATCGTTACGTTTCATCGTTACCATTACAATGGTTTTAAACAATTTCTCGGCTTAACAACTTTTTCGATTGTACATCATTTTACCCCAAATTTGGCAGACCTAGATGTGATACAACTGCTCACTCACTTTCGATCCAGATTTTCTATTAAAGCCGCACAGCACTGTGACTTCAAGATGCCTTTCGTGATAAATACCAGTGACGCTCTAATGGAGTTTTGAACACCCAATCTTTTGTTTCGAAATCGGAAACAATTGCCATTACTTGGCGGCCGAAAGAAAAAGATAATACACACTTGTAATCTAGGGATTTTGGTGTGAGAATTTTGTCTGTTTTTGCATTAACTTGTTGTCAGTGTAGTAAAAATTAGAACATAATTCTTGTCAATTGGCCCGTGGAATCATTCGCAGAACGTATATGGCCCTTTGGTCTAAAATGTTGAACACCCCTGGCCTACATGCTGCATCATTTCAGTTTCAGCTTTTTATATGGACTTTGCAGTACAGATGATCAACCTCATAGGCAAAGGAGAGTTTATACGTCATGATTCTGATGTTATTTTCTTCTTCTACTCTTTCTGATAGCTCCTTTATTTGCGTAAGTTTTCCGTTTTGTTTGCTGTTTGTTGCTCTTAATGTTTTTAACAGATCGAGAATCGTCAATACACTTTCAAAGAATGTCACTTACAACTTATAAAAAGCTTTAAAACCACAAAAAGAAGATAGAAATATAGCAGGAACAAAAATAAAGAAAAAGACATAAAAAAAACGAACATCAAAAACGTTCGACGAACATCAAAGAAAAAAAAGAATGCAAAAAATTGATAACCGCTAAATTATTGACACGTTTATTGCATTTTGAGCAAATTGCTTACACGATTTTACTCGGTAAGCCCAGAACCTTCCATTAAGACGGATTTGCATGATAGCCGGGTGGCTATTACCGCTGTACCGTTGCCCGATGGTAGGTAAGTAGCTTCATCATTCTATTGTGGTGAAGCATGAATAACGGTGCTATATTTAAAAGTGCATGCTCTTCAGTGACAAAGCCAGTTATTCACTTAAAAAGGCTAAGCTATGACGTCATTGAATAGAGTCACATGCAGGTTTACGTGTTTTGTGTTTTCGCAGATCGTAAACTTCATAGAAACGATGAATATTTCAACCCTAGTGATGTGGAGCCAAGCACCAATATTAAGCTTCTGCCATAAATGCTACCTATATTTTAATTATAGAAATTGCATAGACGCTATTAACGTCTGTAGCGTTATTTGTAATAATGCTACCGTCGCTTTCTTTACGAAGCGACAGTCGGCATGCTGTGAATTACTGCCAATTTACTTTGCAGATTTATGATTAAAATACACGCTTGATTGTCTGCAACCCTCTTCAAACAAACAATGAAGTTGTTGAAAAATCTGTCGCCGGTTTTAGAGATCATATCAAGTCTCTTTTCTAATCACTAATCGATAAACTACAGATAATCAACATCAACTTATCATTAATAGGGTGCAAAAGAAACCGATCGTATTTTCCGTAAACCGCGGTTGAATACAACACATTCAGCTTTTTATCTTAACGTTTTTCTTGTTGCTGTTGCCGGCGATTTGCACATTTCTTTTGGTGTCAGGACGTTTGTACTGCAGGACGACCAGAAAAACTATATTCGTTGCATTTATTTTTTCCTCAAAATATTGATTTTATTGTAAATGCGGTCTTAAGCATATTGATGTTCGCCTTTGAAATAAAATGATTATCGAGAGCAGGGCGATCATATAGAAATCGGGTTTTCGGCCAGAGTTGTTTCAAAGTGAGGGTCATGTGGTGGTGATAGTTTAGTTTTTATCCGGTTTTGTCACCTTCACAGAGTTGGCCGGATTTACACCATTTCTTCTGCAATTATTCGCATTTCATCTCGCCACATCGCTCGATTTAGGGCATTCTATGTCTTTAAGCCAATCTTTTCTGTCTTTTCTATGCTTCTTCCTGGTCTTCGTTGATCTTCCTCTCTTTTTCTCGCCACTTACTTTAAGATCTAGGCCCGACTCTCAAAACACTGTCGTTATCCCTTCTCAGTTCATGCTCTTACCTACTGACTCCATTTAAATTTGCCAGCCTATTTGCAGCTTCCTTTGCATTAAGCATGCCAATTTGTTTTTGTTCTACTTAGAATTGCTACCTTATTTTTCCTCAACACCATATCTCTGTTCCATACAGCATTGCTGATCTTACGCTACAACGATAAATTATACCTTTTATCTTCAAAGAAAACTTGTAAACATTTTCCACATTTTCTGAATCTCTCCCAACCGATTCTTAACTCTTGCTGTGACTGCCGCTTTACAATCATCAGCAGCATTCAGCCTGTCTCCCAAATAACAAAATACATTCGCTCCCTCCACCATATCACATATTCTTTCAATTGAATCAGCCATTCCTTTCCATCAGTCCCGCACATCTTGAACAAACAAAACTCAATGCCAATCTATTCATGCATTTTCTTATTTTTGCTCATTTGCCATAAACTGATTCCACATTTCTGGCACAATGCTGATCTGACCATTACTCTCCTCCCACTAACTCCACAAGGAGCTCTTTTGCTTTTAAATGTTTGCCCCAAACGACCCGCTAATCATCACTTTTGTGTTTCCGATGATGACTTTCAAACCTTACTTTCAAGTGCTTCCTCCAATTCCTAGGTTTATTTTTTAAATTGTCCATGGTTTCGCTCATAAGATCAAGATTATTTCAGTATTGTTTTTCATTTATTACACACCTTCTTAACATTTTCTATAATAACATGTACAATTATTGCAAACAGCAGTATGGACAGCACAGGTTTTTAATGCACACCAGTCTTTACTTCAAACTCCTCTGAATATGCATATCCCACTCTCACTCTTGTCTTTGCTTCGTCGTACAAGCTCTTTAACTTCTCAACTTGTCACTTCAAATATACCCTTCATTCTCGTGATTCCAATCATCACCTTACTTGTAACTCTATCAAATGCTAACAATTTTTCTTAATTGTTTGGTATTTCTCTTAAATCCATTTTACAAAGAATGTTGCATTATTTGTTCCTTTTCCTGGCATAAATTTAAATTGCATTCTATTCAAATTGATCAGTATTCGTATTCGCCTCTCTAACACCCTTTTAACATTTTTCATGAATGCTCTATCAGTTTTTCTTCTCTATATCACCATCCACAGCTCATTTTATTACCCATTTTTTTAAACATAGCCACAATCACATTACTTTTCCATTGATCAGGAATTCCTCTACCAACTAATACGCGCTGACACTGGTCCATCATCACTTCAACCCCAACTTCGCCTCTTGCTAATTATTATCTCAATATTCACTTTCGATAGTCCAATGGTCTTTCCTGACCTTAATTTTTTGCATTGCTTGCACAATTTCTTCACAAGCAGAACTTTTAAACGATCCCTCTACTACTTCAGTTTTCACCACCTGGCCGTTTATTCTCTTTCTTCATGATCTTTTCCATGTGTTTCCAAATTTTTGCTCTTATCATCTTCAGTAAAATTCATTGGCTTCATGAACTAACTAATTGTTTTACAGACTATTTAAAACACGTGTGAATTGAAGCCCTTAAAAATCCAATAAAAGTGTTACTTTTTAAGTTGCTTTGATTATTCTGTTCAACAATCAAAAATCACTCTCTAAAGTTAAGCAAAGACTAGTCACATCCCCGTGATTTTCAGGGACAGAATCACGAAGCTGCCGATCTAACGAGTGACAAAAAGCAACTAATGATATCCTTCTACCCAGCAATGGCAGTCACCTTGTGATACAATGATTTCCTATTTCGGGCGGATCGAAATGATCATTAATTTTACCGGGATTCTCAGTATTAAATTGACTATGTAACCGTGCATTAAAAACAGTTACACAGATGCATTAGCATTTTTTGACAAAACCTTTAGTTTTCAATGGTGCATAAAATCCAACAATTGAATAAGCTTATTTTCTGTGATACATTAATTCCATATTTCAGATTTACGGTAACATGTGGTTTGCTTAAACCTTATCGGCACAAATCGATCAAATGCGAGTCCACAAGACATAGCAACACAACAAATTGTTTTAACAGAAAAACTTCACTGCTTAACTCAACCAATTTAATCTAGATTTTGCAAAAATTATCATAATAATCGCAATGCCTGAGCAGAAAACTTTAAGCCATAACAAAAATAACTAAATTAACGTGTCCTAGGAAGCTAGCATTCCAAAATTTCTTCAAACCACATTGAAAAGTTTGTGTTTAGTTTACTTTCAAGTGATCGAAAGTTATATATTTTTTTCCGAAAATTCAGGTTTTTATTCCCATTCGTTCCACACCCGGCGGTAGAAGAATAGCATCCCCAAATTTACTCAAATTTTGCATTGGTCATTTTCTCAAGCGTGTGCCACATTTGATCTCTAACAATTTGAACTTTCGAAAGAACATTGAAAAACTGTCCGCCTGGTATTTGGTACCGAGCCATCTGTTTATGATATTTTCCAAATAGCAGGACATTATTTTCAAAACGTCAGTTACTTGTGCGCACCTGCAAAGCGGTTCACAATTACTGCCGTTATAAACTACTTTTCCGTGCTATATCTGAGTAAGCCTATATGCAATGCAGAAACTAAGTGAAATTAGACACTGTTTTTGTAATTTAGAGCTTTTGTGGAATCGGATTCAAAAAGGTCCGAGATTTAATGGACTTGGACTCTACAGGTCTCGAGTTATGGAGAACTCTAACTCGTCTCTAGCATCTCAGAAAGGGTCTCGGACTCGATTTTAGTCGCGGTCCCAATCGATTCAGACGCGTAAGTTGCTGGTCTCGAGGAGTTGTAGCTTAATGAGTTCAGGAATTGCCGAACTCCAATTTTGTTTAACCTCTGCCCTCGACACATTTTCCCAGATGCACATCAAAATTATCCAACAAAAAAGATTTCACTAGAACTTACCAAGTCCCGTTTACTCGCCTTTTTATCATAAAGAGGAGCTCTCTCTCTCTCTCTCTGTAGGGTTGTCCGCTTTGTAAATCATATGCACAACTTGAATCATGTCCTTACCTAACGTTAGCACAATTTCCATTTCTCTGTCACTTTTCGTTTGGTTTCCACAAAGTTTGCAAGTATTTTCTTTTTGTTTAAGAATCCAACCCCTTCAGATTCTATGTCATTTCCTGACAACCACAGTTTATACCTTCGTCCTCAAGGAATCACAAAACAAACTCATTTGCTTTTCCATCTTTACTTCTTGCATACAGCACACATCGACTCCTGTGTTCTTTAGTTCTTCACACACTTCGGTCTTCCTTCCGCACAGATTTTGCCACATTCAAAGTGCCACATTTTATTGCATGATACTCAGATTCAAACCAGGAGATTTCTAGCACTCTCTGCCCATTTAAAAGCTGCCAAGTACTGATGACCATTTTTTATAATTTTTCTCGTCATTAGAATTTGTTGGAAAAGGATTTTCAACGAAGCATTGCAATGCTCGTCCTATATCTTATATTTTGACAACAATGGTCCAATCAAGCAATTAAAGTCCAAACAACCCCACCATCAACAGTCAGACTGTATTTGGTAGGTACCCAATAGTCGCCTACTATGACATGCTGGGTAAACAGCTTTGCTATTTTTAAGTGTTGAGGCACGGCATGTGACTGTAATCATGTGCATTCGTCATGTGGCTGTAATATATTATGTAATCATAATAGGTGTATTATTATGGCGCTAATTGGTCAGCATTGTCTTTAAGAAAACAGATTGCTGAAGTTGCTATAAACTTCGAGTTTATCCTAGACACATTAGAGCAGTACAGGCCAAATACTTTTTGCATTAGTCTCAAGTATATGCTTTGTTTGTCACTGGATCCTTGAATCGTGAGTAATTACCATCTAAGTTGGGGAAACTGCACCATTATATCTTACCATTAACAACAGTTTTTTTCAAAACCTGTGTTTAATGAGCTTATATCAGATATAATTGCCGAATAACCGTCGTCATCAACGACACAGAACGTTATCGCAATGACAGTTCTGTCACGATATATAATTCATCAATTTTTACCTGTAGGTCTGGTCACTCTACCAAAAATAAATAAGCATTGTTCATTTTTAGCAGATTTTTGTTTTGATTTATACAGGTAGTTTTTTCTACTCACAATGCCCTTTTCACCAGCTGTTAGTTTTCAGACCCCTATCTAAGTTTTGCCAGATATTCAATTAAGAAACCATTGGTTCTTATCACGTACTACCAGAAAGACTGCAGTAAAGTTACCTACGATATGCTGTAAATATTCTAGTACAGGGATGGCGAACCACCGACCCGCGGGTCACCAACTGACCCACCACTCATATTTTAGTGACCCACGTCGCTTCTATGTGATGTTTATGCAAAAAGAATTTTTTTCTGCTTTGATAAAGAGCTTTTCGTTAACCTACGACCAGAGGCAAGTAATGCATCTAGTAATTTAGTATTTATTATGGTAGATTTAACACAATACAATGAAATCTAGCACATGAAATGTATATTTTTCTATTTAACCCTTTGCAGTCGTAAGGCGACTAAAGGTCGCCTAAACAAATTTTGTTGTTGTGATCGGAAGGCGCCTATAAGGCACCATTGTTACATGCATTCTTATGGCTAATTTCATCGACAAATGGAGTTGTCGTAAGGCACTCGCAGTTCACCAGAGTAAAAATGCCGTCATATTTGTGTATTGTGATGGTGGTAAACTGTTGAACTGTGATGTCACAGAGATGTTGGCGCGAAAATGAAGGCTATTTTGTACAGATGTCAGTTTATCAAGTTTCAAGTCAGCAACAGCGTGTGTGGTAAGGCAGTTGTTTGATATATCTTGCAGAAGTGAAAGTTGCGCGATATTGTGATACATGAAAGTGACTGTGATTAAGTAGTTTGCTAAAAGGCAGTTTTATGACTCCAGTGAACAGAGGTAAGGTGAAAATAGGATATTTTCTGGGCCGCAGTGAAGGGAAGTAAAGGGGTAAAATTTTGTTATGCTTATTTAGGTGCTTATCGAAATGCATAGTATACTTTCTAAAAGTGAAAGTTGTAAAATTTTGATACAATAAAGTGATTCTGATTCTGTAGTGCATGAAGGGTTAGTTTCAAATCGACAGTAGAGAGGGCGTGAGTAAAAATTATCCAATCCATTTTTGAACTCTATTTTGGGGCACAAGCTCTAACCAAGGCAATTTTTTTGAGAATGCTTCCTTTTTGAGTTAACACAAATCCTTTGGAGCAAATTGCTAACCTAAATACGCCAAGTTTGTTGCTGATATCAGTCTAGCATACTTACGTGCCATTGTTATTTTTAGGATTAAAATCCGTGCAAGTGTATATTTAGTTTTATCTCAAAATACTTTTGAACCCCAAGCATGGCAGAAAAGAAAAGAAAATATCAGCCACAAGCTGGAGGAAGCGGAAGGCTATTTCACGATGAATGGACAAGTAAATTTGGCGTCATAAAACACAATGGCAAAGCTTTGTGCTGCCTCTGCCAAGAAATAATTACTGCTCGGTATTACAATATTAATCGGCATTTCGTAAGTAACCACAATAAACTTTGCTCAATGAAAGAGGAAGAGAAATGTGAAATTATACAAAGAGAAGTTAAACAATATAACTACCAAAGCAACCGCTTCCAAAGAATATTTAAGCCAAGAAACAACATTTTGGCAGCCAGTTTTCAGTTGTCAAATACTATTGCACAGCATGGAAAACCACTTTGTGATGGTGAGTACTTGAAAGAAGCTTTTAAAAATTGTTCGGAATTCTTATTTGAAGATTTTGCAAATAAAAATGATATACTCAAAAAGAATTAATGAAATGCCTGCTACTAGAAATACTATAAAAGATAGAGTTATTGCTATGGACGAAGACGTAACTGAACAGCTTTTGCACGATTTAAGAAATGCCGAAATATTTTCGCTTTGTTTGGATGAGTCCACTGATGTTACATCAGCTGCCCGTGTAGCAGTTAATGCTAGATATCCTTCTGGGAATATAATGAAAGAAGAGCTGATTAGTTTGATAACACTTTCTGAGAAAACGAGAGGTCATGATATTATGAATGAATTAAAAAAGAAATTTATGGAACTTGGCATTAATTTTGGAAATATTGTATCTGTGACAACTGACGGAGCTCCAAGCATGGTTGGAAAGAATTGTGGGTTTGTGAAATTACTGATAGACGAAGTTAAACATGATTTAGTTCAGTTTTATTGCATGATACACCAACAAGCCCTATGCGCGAAAAACACTTTTAAATCACTAGAAAAAGTGATGAGCATTGTGACAAAAGTTGTAAACTTTATAGTTTCCCATGCTCTTAATAAACGTCAATTTAACATGCTATTAAATGAAGTCGACAGTCAATATTCTGGATTAATCATGTACAATAATGTTAGGTGGTTAAGCCGTGGTCAGGTATTGAACCGGTTCGTTGAATTACTGGAAGAAATAAAATGTTTTCTGGGTGAAAAGGGACAAGAATATCCAGAATTGACTGACATTAATTGGTTGAATGACTTACATTTCTTTGCTGATTTTGCACTGCATTACAATAACTTGAATACAAAACTGCAAGGTTCTGGAAATGTTGCACCATCGATGTTTGGGCATATCAAAGCTTTTGAAAAGAAGCTAGTTGTTTTTTCAAGAGATTTAGAAGAAAACAAATCGAATTATTTTCCATCATTAAAGAAGCACTTTGAAAAGTCCGGTTTATCTGACAGCTCCGAAGAAAAAAAAATATCGTTGTTCAGGTATTCTTCTATCATTCGAGACGCCAAAAATTTACTTTCAGAAAGGTTCGTTCAATTCCGAAAACTAGATACTACATTACAGTTTATCTTTTCCCCCGATACTATTCAATTTGAAAATCTGAATTTATCACAGTTTGATTGGCTTAATCGTAGTAACTTGGAAATGGAATTAATAGAATTCCAGGAAAGTGCGGTTTGGAGAACAAAATTTTTTGACATGAACCAGAAATTACAGAAAATTGAGTCAAAATCATTATCTGCCGAAGTCATTGCTGAGAACATGATTCTTACAGAATGGAATTCTTTACCATCATCTTTTGAATCAATGAAAAAATTAGCACTAGCTCTCCTGACGTTATTTGGTTCCTCATATTCATGTGAATCCTTGTTTTCACATATGAATTTCATAAAATCAAGCACCAGAAATCGCCTTGGAGCCAATATCAGTGCTGCATGTATCAAACTGAAAACTACAACCTATAAACCTCGGATTCTAGTGCTGTCAGATAAGATGCAGCAACAAGTTTCTCACTGATTTGGTAATAAAGTTGTGACCCACTTTTGTTTATTTTTTTATATAAGATATATATTTGACCCAGGAGTTAAAAAAGGTTTGCCATCCCTGTTCAAGTACATCAATATTCTAATTTTTACAGAAAACAAAAGAATTTTTACAAAAAAACCCTCAACTTAGTTGAATGAAATAGCTTCTTTGACTTCAACTTATAACAATTTTACTCAAATAGATAATGTGGATTTGTTCTTTGCTCATCGCAAATTAAGGAAAAGTTAATGAAATCTACAGTTTAAGGGAAATAGAAAAAAAGCCATACTGGCCTGTATGCAATCACGCTAAAAGCAAAAATATTGGCCTTTTGTGACAAAATTTTTGTGTGTTTATCCAAGACTAAAAATCTCCGGGAGACATGACATCTCTCTCCTTTCCCCATGCCTACTTTAAGGTTGTTACGCAAGCAATAATAAATGAATTGCTCATGGAAGAAATGTGTAGCAGCATTTGAGAGTAAACGAAAGAATATCACTGGAAAAATACTGCCATCCGGTGTTTTCTGCAAGTAAACAACATCATAAACAGTTAACACTTTCAGTGTTTTGCCAGTGGGTTGAGACATTTTACTTGCTGTGGGCTATACGTGGAAGTGGATGAACGAGCTACTACTTCGCTGTGTTATACCCACAAGCGATGTAAACCGTTTGTGACAAGAGAGCACTTACTGGAGCAATGCGACTTTGAAATTTCACTGCATTTTACAGATTGAAGTGATACCAATAAGGTCTTTTGATGTCATTTGATCTGTATTGATAGCGGCCACTACAGATCATTTACTACTACCGCAATCTGTATTGATAGCGGCCACTACAGATCATTTACTACTACCGCAATCCCATATGGTAGTAATTAGAACAAACCATTGGCAAAAGAATAGAAATGAATATTTACATCAAAGCGATCCCGAACCTTGTGAAACCTTTTTTGTACTCCTGACTGGTAACCAATGCTTTAGATCATAAAGCAACGAAAAGCGAGAAAAGTTTTGTAAAATGCAGAGATGGCCAAAAAAGAAAGCGTTACAGCTCATATTCTCATTGCACATCACCAATGTGGTTAAAGTAGAAAAGGATCTTATCGAAGACTTTGACCAACTGAAAACTAAGCAACTATAGATGAAAATCACAGCGGCCGTATCTGCATTTAGATCTTTTTCTCCTTTTTCGTCGTTTGAGCTATTTGTTGTGAGCATTACGCAGGAAGATGTATATACACTGCGTTAGCACTCACGCTGGGTTTGCGAGTCTTCAGTTTGACTGGGGCAACCACGACGGGTAGACTGCTTGGGCCCACCACCTACCTGCCGTGGCATCCCGTCTAATGTCTTGCCCAAGGACGCAACAAGCAAACTTTCCGGCTTGTTCTCCACACCATCCTGTTTTGCTAATGGCCAAGCAAGGAAGCTGTGAGTACCATTTTTAAGTCTTTTGGTATGACTCGACTTGGGAAATTTAGAGCGGATGCTCTAACCACTACGCCATCGCGCCGGTTTTTAAATACAGGCAATCATTCGGATTTTTATTTTCATACCGGAAAATATATTTCAATTATCCAAAGAATCATCATCAGTTTCTGATAGAAGCATGAAGAAGAATTAAGTGAAAAGACCTTGCGTAGTGAGCATATTTTAGGCTAAATTTTGTTTTATTTGCCATTTTTATCCTCCATTCACGAGAAAGCGAATTGTATCGCTATACTTTGGACGGGAAGTCCGCACTCGCTTGGGAGTTGCCTTTTTCGAGGTTTATGGGCCACCTGTCTTCCACATAAAGGCGGAGGCATCCCGTTAAGTGCCTTGCCCAAGGACACAACAAGCGAACTTGCCGGCTTGTTCTCCACAGCCTCCCATAAATGCCGAGCGCCAAGCAGGGAAGCTATAGATACCATTTTTTAAAGTCTTTTGGTATAACTCGACAAGGGGAATAAACCCCAGGTCTACCGACTGCGAAGCGGACGCTCTAACCACTACGCCATCGCGTCGGTCAAAGGCGATGTAAACAGCAAATTATCTCCAAAATACAGCAAAATATTATTAGTGACAGTAAAGGCGTCGGTTAAAGGCGATGTAAATAGCAAAATATCTCAAAAATACAGCAAAATATTATTAGTGACAGTAAAACGGATAATTGTAATTATATCATTAATAAAAGTGAAAAAGACTACATGCTTTTTGCAATAAAAACTAGACGATGTAAAACTAGAATCTACGTTGATTAATTTGCTGTTTACATCGCCTAGTTTTTATCACAATGAGCATTTAATCTCTTTTACTCTAGTTATTTGCTTCATGATGTCATATTTACTTTTTAGTCTCATATTCTGCGGTTGTTATGTCAACTGCTCTTGATATCTATAGGCTAAGACAAATTTTTTAATTTTTTCTAATGCTTACATGTATCTACATCCATTCTCTGTTAAATGATATTATTACACCTACCCGATTTACTGTTACTAATAAGCTTTTGCTGTATGAACTGGAGAGATATTTAGCTTATATTATGCAAACCACGCAGGGTTTTTCACTTAATTCATTTTCATGTTGTTAATAGGAACTGATGACCACTGTTTAGAGAATTGAAATACATATTTCGGTATTAAAATATAAAAATCAATAATTGCCTGTATTTAATTATCTAAATTCTAAAGGAAACCATATTCTCCTAGCGTGCCACATTGGGCACCAAATCCAGACCTTATTTTTGAATTCATAATTTTGTTTCGTAATAGTCGTTTAGTAGTTTAATACTGTTTTGAAAGCTCTTAGGCCATCACATACAATTTATTATCAATTTGACTTTCCAAGCTTTTTTGAAGTAAGTGAATTGCTTCACTTTCGAGGCACATAGTTTTGAATAAAAATTTTTTTGATATCTGGTGAAAAGTAAGTAACTTTTACATTATCTTTTCATGAAAGTAGTTTTGTCTCTGAACAACAATTATGAGAAGTACTAGGGTGCATTCTATATAGCTTTGATGAAGTTCTTCCGTTAAAGAAATGCAGCAACAATTCTCAAATATCACCGTGCAAAACATTGCACTTTACGACAATCCATCATAATCTTGTATTTTGTGCTATTGCAGGTTTTTCGATTGGAACACAGTATTGTATATTGTTGAAAATAATGCAGTTGCATGGCATCAGATTTTTTTATAGAACCTACAGATGTTGGAGCACTATCAATGAAGAATCAAGGGGTGAACAAGAGTGTTGTACAGAAAATCTGTCAGGAAACTAACTTAGTGCCATAGCACAAGCATATTTAGGACTAACTAATAAGGAAGATGCTTGAATTGAGTCTAAATCCCTAGCTACCACAATTCACCCAAAACCTTATATGAATCCATCTGATAGTCGGAAAAGACAATTGTTTACACACAAGACATCATATATTTGGTCCGAAAACCAACAATTAAATGGCCATCTATTTTTATTCCATCAGATCATTGCGCAAACCATGGCTTTTTTGGGGGTAGAACTCTTTTTTTGACAAAGAGCTAGTTGATCACATTATCGATAAAAGCTGAAAATATTCACTGAATAGGAACTGGCAAGATATCAGACTAACAAAAAGAGTCAAAAATATTTTTGCCTTTTGAATAGCAATAGATTGTAATCCATTACCCAGCAAAGCACACTACTGAGCGGCAAGTGACGACTTGAAAAATCTAGATGAGTATGAAGCCATGAGCAGGTCTCGACTTGATTTAATTATGAGATGTCTCTATTTTCAAGACAATGAAAGGTTTGAACACAATTGATAAGTTTACTAACTTCACCAGCTACACATGTACAAAATAGTCATAGCAACATTTTTTAACAACGCAGCATATACCGCATGATCAAGCGATGATAGAATATTTTGGAAAACATGGATGCAAACAGTCCATCAGAAACCAGCAATAAGATTCGGATACAATATATAAAGCCCAAAATTTTTCATTGAATATCTGATTGTCTTTGATCTCTATCAGGGAAAAAAATGCCAAGGAAATGAGTCAGATGAAACGAATTATGGTGAGTGCGCTGCGTTAGTACTTCCATGTTCTGGAGTAATATTGGCAAAAAAGAGAGTTCTTTTATCACATATATATAGACAATCTATTTACGTCAAAACCTTTGTTTGAAAAATTAATCAGCATGGAAAATAATGCTACTGGAACAATAAAAGATGAAATCGGCTGCGAAGACCGTGTCCACTATTGTATGTCACTTGTGTTGAAAAGCATGAACTGGGATATATCGAGGCACAGTCAGCAGAAAATGAACAACAATCAATGTAAATTCAATGGTTAAATAATGTTGTGACAATGATGTCAACCCAATACCGTGATCAACCAAAAGAACTCGTTAACAGATGGAACGCAATTTAAAAGAAGATAAGCGTAAGCGTGGTTATTTCCAATGCAATCAAACGCTACAATATTTTAATGGGGGGCACTGATCTCATGAATGAGAACATAAAAATGTTTCGTGTGCACATACTTGGCAAAACGTGGCAATTTAGCATTTTTAGGTTGTTGCTAGATGCCGCCATTCAAATGCATGGCAAATTTATAAAACATGTGGATTGAGTATGAGTCAGCTTGAGTTTAAACGGGAGATGACTATGTGCTACTTGAAAAGATTTCGATGTAAGCCCAAAGGATCAGGCAAAAACCAAGGAAATCACCTGAAGGAATTGATATGCTATTCGATGGTTGTAATGATTTGGTCGAAAAAACCCTGATGATAAAAAACAAAAATGCATGGAAACAATGCAATGCAGCAAGTGCAATGTAGGAATGTGTTGTGCTTGTCATGTTTTGCCTCACATCACAAGGCACAAACCGCTGTTTTCTATCAAAACTGTAGTCGCCGATTAGTTGTTTGTTTTCGGCTACAGGAATTTCGGTGATTTGAGGAGCCTCACACGGATTTGATTAGTGTTCAGTTTATTGTTGACGAACTTGTACCGTATTCTATAAAATAAATTTCAAAGCATTAAAATACGAAACAATATTACAAGCAGTAATTACAATTGAGTCAGCGAATCGAAATTATAGTAGGGATTTAAACGTGTAACATGGACATAGAAACATTACAAAATAATTTGTGATAAACACAATATTTACCTAGGCAATTCCAGCAGTCATTTTGGTAGAGTTGAAATTAAATACTGGGCTAATATATAATTAATTATTTAATTCAATAAAAAATTAAATATTGGGCTTACAAAAACAATCAATCGTATATTTTGCTTTAGTCGGAAATTTGTGGACTCTATTACCCGACTAAGCATGTCAAAACCTGCCCTTTTCAAACGACTAGTGGTGGATGGCAGTTTATCTCCTAGATACATTGTCCAAAACGGCTATTCATGATGCTTCCCGAACTCGTGTCTGACAGAGAGCGGGCTGCATTACGCTGTAGTTGAATTATGACAGATGCCGACAGAATTGTTTCTGTCTTTACAAATTTTTTAGGAAACCTACGTCACGAGAAGACGACACACGTAGGTTATATTTGTGGTCTTGAAGACATTTTTTATTTGTGGTATCTTAGCAAAGTAGCATTACTCTGTAGGCATTTCTCGCTGTGAGCAGGGGGAAGCACATGGTAAACTGCCCGATGTGGCAAGGGCAGGTGTATGCAGTAAATATAACTCGTCTTTCCCAGCCGACCAGTGAAAACTACTCGTGTGGATGAGTAATAATTGAAAAATTATATTGGAAATATTGGCCTATGGTTGTATTGAGAACATTTGGTTGTAACTGTTATCCATTTCTTTCTATTTATCTATTTGATACATATACTTAAATTGTACTTTTATTCTACCAGGGTGCCATATATGGCACACGATTATTTCAAAAACGAAACAACTTAACAAGCGTTCGTTTTTATGTAAGGTGTCTATGTAACATGTAAAACAAAAGTTTATTTCGTTCAAAATGAATAAAAAATAGTTCAGGAAACTATGGGCTGAGACTGAAATTGTTCTTAAAATAATTTTCAAGACGGTTGTTTAAATTTTTTGTATGAGATAGCATCACTTATTCTTTAGCAGTTGTTCAAAAAGAGATAATATGCTAGTGTTAAAGTTTCACGCTAAAAACTCAAGGAAAAACAAAATTACAAGTAATTGGCATTGCACATTGCAGTCACAGAAAGAAGAAGGTACAGTTACTGTTGAATAAACGGTAGTTTTGTGTTTTAAATGGTCATTGTGACGTAATAATGATCTCTCACAGAGTTCTTACACAATAAAAATACAAGCAGCTTTTTGAATCAACGACAATATTTCGCGGTAGGTAGCAAGATGTGTGGCCACCTAATAGCTCGCATCTTGATTCAATTGACTTCGGCATCTGGAGCTAAACTTTTACCGAGGAAAAAGATTTTAAAACATCGTACACTTGAAAGATGTTATTCTTCAAGAGTAGGATGTATTCGCGCAATCAGTAACCATAACTTAATTAATACTTTTCCATCTCGCGTACAAACATTTTTTCATAAAATATTGGGCACATTGAAAAATTTTTAACTGAAGATGAAACAAAATGCTTATTGTTGCCGATGTTTAAAAGCGATCTTACTTAAATTTAATGTGAATGCAGTTTTGAAAACCGAATGTTAATATTTATTGTTTCGACGTTGTTTGGATTTTTGCATGAAGTTTCACACATTTCTACGTTATATCTTCCAAAATATCAAAAAAAAAAGTGATGCAATACAAGTTTGCAAGATTTTCACATAGATTTGAAAATTGGAGCCATTTTTTGATCAACTCTGAAAAAATATCACGATTGTTTATTATGGCATGGTCAAACCTTCATCACAGTTTAAGTTACGTAAGTTATGTAAAGGTGTCTCTTACAAAAAATTTAAAAAACTTATTAAGTGACCCTCGTATGATCGTCTGTTGTGAAACGATTATCTATTTGCAGTAGAAATATTTAACGTTTTGCTGTTTTTTAAGTAGCATCGCATGACAAATATTGCGGTATCGTCATCACAATTACTTTGTGATCAAACAACATTAGTCTTAGCACTTTAAAAATAAATCGATATTAAAGCAATCTAAACATAGCTGATTACAGTTTCTTTGCGTTTCATCACGATCAACAAAATTGGGTTGTCAACACGAGGCTCTTTTAATTAAATATTGCCAGAGACCTATCCAGATTTATTTTTCGATCTCTTTCAAAACAATGTTGATGGATGAAACATCTTTTAAAAAAAGCTTTTCGAAATTTGTTGCTGAAAGTAATTGTGAAGTTGTGCTGCAGGATATATCATTTTGTAAATGTCGCAACTTTTTATTTTCACATTTTTATTTTACTTCATTAGGTCGCAACTTTATTTTACTCATTAAATTTGGCAGAATATACACGGCTGCTACGAATTGTTATCTATTGATTTAATCATACCGACATGTAATAAGACTTTTTAATTACACATGAAAAACAATGTTGAGTTGTCTGAACATAAGCTGATTGTTGCAGCGTTTGCTGTAAAAATGCACTGAGACAGCAGTACGGGTAACTCCGATATAAGTCTGAACACAAAGCAGCCACATGAATGAAGGCTAAAGGTTTTCCATCAGCGGAATATGGAACAGAATTTTATTAGTACAAATGAAAAACGTTATCTCCAATTTAGTAGCACATACCTCCAATTCATTTCAAACGAAACAAACTGTGAAGACCTCGTAGTGTTCGTGAAGCAACGCGCTAATATCAGCCGAGCATAGACGTGAAGCTGCGAGCAATGGTTCGCTTATTCTGCGAAATGTATAAAAATATGCTTTCATCGGCAACCTTTGATATCATGATCTTTGCTTATGACGTCATAAGGAAATAGTGCCGTCATATCACGGATATATAAGAAACATCACGATGTAAAAGAAGCCATTGTAATATAATAATTTGATAGAGCAGTACGAATTAGTAAACTAAAGTCATCAAAAGTTATTTGAAACTTTCTGAAATGTTTCCCGAACGTGATCTGAGCATTTGCGAACGTAACCAAAGTTGCAATACGTTAAAAAGTATTGTTGTTAATGGACTCCATAAACAAACAATTCCAAAAACAGTTTACGTGAGTATTTTTATTAAAATTACATCACTTTTTTCAAGATAGCCTATGTGAGCACGTACATCACTCAACTTCCACTACTAGATATAAGTGCAGAGGTGATGTGATTGGTTACGAACTTGGGCTGAACGAAAACTGAAAATACCATTTTTGAAACGTTTTATCCAAATTTTGAACAAGAAATCAATGTTTGCAAAAACTTTCCGATCCTGACTTCCCATTATTCGAAGCTTTACGCCATAATCTGAACCGGAATCGAGTAATTATTAATTAATGGAGCGATAATGAATCTTATTTCCACTTTATCCATATCAGGCCAACAACAGCCATTCGTGACCTTTCTTCATTCCAACGATTACTTCCGGTTTTAATCGCAATTTTATTATATTCAGCGGTTCGCCATTCTTGTGACTTATACAAACGGAAGCTCCGTCGTGATTTATAGAAAAAACAAAGAAATAAAATGGTTCCAAGACCAACTCGACATGGTGAGTAGGATATCGTCTTGGAATGGTCTTTATAACTCTCTTTTTTTGTTACTTACTGTAGTATTAATCGATTTGAGCGCCAGTCTGTAAATAAATAAACAACATTGCTAACAATAATTATTATTCTCGATTATTCCATCATGATTGTCATGCAGGAAATTTCTTTAATCGACCGGCACTCTGAAGCGATGCGGTATCTCGGCAAATTAAAAAAGAAGACGCGATCCCGCATTGTAGGTTCAGCTCTTGGAACGTCGAAGCGATTGCGTATGATTGACGCACTCAACATGTATTTTGATGTAAGAATAACATACAGTATATGATTTCTTAGTAAATGCTGATAATGTTACAATGTTTAAAATTAGTTTACATTTTAAAAGAAACAGTTATATAGATGGGGTCAACCGTGTTCAGTCGATTGTTTCAAGTACTGCACAAAATGAACAGTTAACTGATATTGTACCGGTTTGTCAAGCAGGATAAGAGTTCCAAAGCTGAGTTATGATGTTTGACATAAACACAGACACACTTTGACCTATGTTATCATATTCATTCAGATTGTGACGTACTACTTCAGCAACATCGATCAAGTTGATGTTTTGAAATATTTTCTCTCGCCATCAAAACTTGACAAAGAAGCGTCGGTTTGGAGGTGAGGAAACGTTGGAAGTGTTGCTCAATATGCAGCAATTGATCTTAATGCAGTGATTGGAGAGTAGGCACTCTTTCCTTTATTTGGAAGGTGGGGAAAGTCCACACACAGCATGGATGATAATTTTTCAACTTCCTGGGTTATTTTTCCCCTGCACGCATTTTGCTTTGCCTTTCGCACGCCCAGTTAATAATTTGTACTCTGTTCATCTGACAGTAGTTAACAATTTTTTCAAGTCGGTCCTAGGTCAGAATTTTCCTGTCAAGTGGCAGTTATCAGTACAGTTTCACGTCAGTCAACAAATGTTTTTTAAGCCAAAATATTTTGAAATTTGAATTATTTTTCAGCAAAACCGGCAAGTTTTTTCTGTACTCGTCCTCTAACACCAACCGCTCGGAGTCCGAGAACATGCATGCCAGTGACTTGAGGAGGTTTCATTCATGTGGGGCTCTCAGCACACTTAAAGTTCAAATCCCTCAACAACAGGTAAACGCTTGTATGACGTAATAAATGCAACTGTGATAAAACAACATTTTATAAAACATCACTACAATCACATTCTTTAAAAATGTTCATTACATTGTTTTCATTATGACATCATAAATTTCTATTCCAGTACAATGTCAATGGTTATTACGTCATAAATGCAATTGTTTTGAAAACAGAGAATGCGGAAGGTGAGCAGTACCTTGTCATTGATCAGCAACCCACAAGACATCTACGTTGCTGAGGAAGATCACGTGCCTCGTGACATCGACTTAACCAGCAACGTGATTGGCTTACAAGTTGGAGACGAAGTCGGGGTCATCTTTAAAAGTGAAACAGGTACGGAGTTCCGTTCATCACTGGCTGACGTATTTTCAACAAAGATTTATCATTAAAGATCTTTATTTTAGGCTGGTGGTTTGTTCAGAAACTCAATGGACCAGAAAAAGGAGTTAAAGGATACGTTGCAGGATCCTATTTAAAACTGAAGCAAGAAGTGCAATCAGAGGTAGGTTTTGCGTCTTATTCGGTTATTTTGGAAAGTCAGAACAGCTTTGTTGTGCCCGTAACATTTTCTTTTGAACATGCAACCGGTGAATTTTAATGCTTTTGATTTTTTTTTATCAAAGAATTCTTATTTCAGAGTTTGGTATCATATAGAAATTCTATGTTATCGAGTTCGAACGCATCAAGTGGTCCCAGTCTCAGCGTTTCAAGAACGCCAAGTCCGACGCCTTTTAACGAAGATCATTCAAGCGTGCCGAGCACAGAATCTGAAATTGAGCCTTGCTATGAAACCTTGTGCTATCCCTTAGTAAGTGCTCCTTGACTTTTTCTCTCATGATCAACAAATCAAATGCAGAAACTCATATATCACATCTTGTTAGATTTATTGTTATTATAGCAATTACCAATAAGAATGCTATATAAAGCTTCTCGTAATTCATTTTGTCAAGTTCATTAAATACTATTGTGTTTGCAGGATTACGACCCACATAACGGAGTGGAATCCAGCGACGATTCTGATCACAGCTCTGACAGCGAACCACATCCAACGTACGCATCATAAATAAGTGACTGCGATTGGCGTGAATATTTTCATAGACTAGTTCTTGCGGTTGCTGTTATTCAATTTCAAAGCAGAAGAAATTTCCGTAGAGTATGTTTCTCAAAAGCATTTCACGTCAGTACTTTCTCAAAAGTAGTTTACGACAACAGTTCTGTACATTACGACAATAATTTGTTCGTTGCGTTGCGACAAATGCTGTGGAATAAAAGCACGTGCGGTTTCCAAATATGGCAATGATGATATAATCGTTTCCTCATTGAGTCATTCTTTGATCATTTCTTATCTCAGAAAGAAGAGACGTCATAAATGTTTATGATCTAACAACAATGATAAGCTCTGTATGACCATCTAAGTGCTGAAAAGTGGATTCTTGCTTTCCACTGATACAAGTCATAAAGAGAAACTGATGCTGATGTATTAAATATGTGGATAGTCCCTATTTATTTATTTCTCAATCAATAATTTACAGCGAGAAGAACGACTCTGCGAATTCGTCCAACAACAAAACTCACAAAGAAGCTTTCACTCAACGAATTAGACGATTCCAAAGTATGCTTGAAGACAGAGTCTAACATCTCTCTCCATTACCAACTCTCATGTTGGTTTGATTTTTCTTTCGTTTTCATGCTGGTGTGAAGACTTTATTTTCTGTAGTGTTTACTTTAAACTCAACAAGCAGGCTTGTTGTATTGATCATGAAGATGCTTTGTGTTTTATTCAATACTTTTTTATTTCGGGGGTAACAATTTCTAACAAGGGTCCCAGACCACTATTTTTCAAGGTTTGTAATGATGACAACCGCTAGAAATAAAGTTTTTTATGAAGCATTGCTCTGAGGTTGGTAAGCACAAAATGCTTTCCAATATTTTTTGTAAAGAAGGACTTATTTTTAGCCCCCATTTATAAATTTTTATGTTATTATACGTTCTTATATTGGCTGTAATGTAAGCTTAACCAACTTATCTTTTGGCGTTTTATGAACTTAAAAGCTCTAGCAAGTTGGGATTCACTCTCTTGGGTCATGGTAACAATGTCGTTTTTCTGTTGCGCTTGATTGCTGTTGCTTATCGTACCTACCTTTGCTGTGAAATAAATGTATTTTCACCTAATTAGCTATTCGTGACATCATAGTTTGTGATTATTTATATGGTCATATGATCAGCAACCTTGACTCATCACTCAACTGATAGACTATTTTGTGACAAAGTCAGAAAAAACCGCTAAAATAGCAGTGACTGAAGTGGGATAGGAAAGAATAAATTGTCAACAAGTCTCTTGTGAACCACTTGTCGGTGGCAATTTTGTTGAACAGTGAATGTTAATTTGACTACTTCGCGATGTAGATTGCATGCATGCTTGTTAGAATGCTATAAATGCAAGCCTATTAGCAGAACATGTGAGCAAAGAAAAATCGCAAATGTTAAGTATTGCGTTATGACATACCATTTCTTAGAAACAACATCTGTCCTCATAGAACTCTTATTTAGCATGTTTTAAAACTGCCTTCTTCCTTTAAAACGGAAAGAATCTTATGTTGGCGACAAGTGATAAAAATGTGTAGTAATCCTGCATTGTGAGTGGACAAGGAGTCAAACGGTATTGTCGTAGAGCAATCAATCTCATTATTTACCTAAGTCCGTTTCAATCATATTATCATAGACAGTCGTTTTAATTAACAGCATCTAAATACAATCAAATCTTCACTTTGACTTTACGGTCCTTCACCAATGAGTAATAATTAGCACGCAAATTTCTTTGGTGGTTCCTCTACTTAGACTAACGCTTCATCGGCCAGAACGGTAAACAACTTCATTAAACACTATGAAAATAATTCTGTTTAATTCGGTAAAAAAGCATTTTAAATAGTCTTAGAAGTTTATTAAAATAAAAGTCATCTTGTTCTTACCTGCGCAATGGTGTAGTGCAGTGGTTGCCAATCTTTTCTTTACCTCATACCACTCGAGATTCTACGCTGTCGCTTCGTACCAAGAAGAAATCATTAAAGAATTTAACTTGTTCAAAATCTATTTATCAATTAATAATACACACAAGTAAGCAAAATTTAATGCGAGCGTTGGAATTGTCTCTTTGCTATAAACTGATTAATGCGTGTTTTGACCGAGCTCACAGCACAGCGGAAATCATATCGAGGAGCATCAAGGCGATTCCGACTCTTGGTTTTGATGCTCATCATGACTGAAAAACTCTGTTCACACTCCCATGCACTCGAGAAAACCAACAGCTGTGGAGTAGCATTCTTAACCAAACTCTGGTTTGTGGATGATATGCTCAGCCAAACAATTTATCGGCTGGCATTCCTTGTGCATTGTTCTTGCTGTCTCATTAGATTGGATGTCAATGATATCCTTAATATCCTCTTGTTTCCATGCACCTAACAGTAGAAGAGAAGAATTGCCGGGCAATGGATTGCTTATGTATGCATAGCGTTTCATGGCAAGAAAATAATGCATTAACTCGGTTCTGAGCTGCTTCAGGTGACATTTTATTTTCTCGAGAATTTTTTCATTGGGTTGCCTTTGAAGATAGGTTAATAGCTTGAACATTCGGTTCTGTTTGTTCTCCAAGTTGTTAATCCAGATTTCCAGGTTTCCAATAAATGCTTCCAACTTACAAATAAAATCTGAAATTGAGCTGTTCGGTCCTTGGAAAAATAGATTTATGTTGTTAAGAGCTTGATGTAATTTAGTGTTTCTCAACCTTTTTGGTGTCATGAACCACTTTTCGCCGAGACTTTACTTTGGGGCCCACTTCATGAAAAATTTGTTTCAGAACAATCATTTATTCCAGGAAAGAAGTTGCTACAAAACGAAAAAGTGTTAAATCATGCGATGCAGTAAGTTATCATGGTGATACAACTAGACAAAATAAATTTTCCAAAACAACAACTTTTTTTAATTATTGAAGTAAATAAAATGGTGTTCTTTATAATTAATTTGTTACCAATTAAAATTTTCTATTAAGTAAATTAAAATGAAGTAAAAACAACGCACATATGATATGCAATTCATTTTTAATGGGAAACTTGAGCTTGCTTATCGGAAATGATATGATCGATTCGAGGCTGGATAGGAGACAAGCTCATGCGCAAAGTAGCATTTAGAGCAGGGGTGGCCAACCTTTTCATTTCATGCGCCAAAATTTTTCGCCACACAAACATTCATTTCAAGATGCGCCACACAAACATTCATTTTTTTCATTTCTCACAAACGTGTGGTAGTATATCTATACTTTGAAGTCAAAATAACGCCATATTCAGGGGTGATCTCCAAAAAAAAAAAAAAAAAAGGTCATCGCCAACATCGCGGCCAAGATAACCATACTGGCCGCGATGATGCAGTTGACCTCTTTTTTTTTTTTTCTTTGGAGAACACATCTGAAATGGCAAAAATACTGCGGTATCGCCTGATGCAGCCAAGATACGATAAAGAACTAAACCTTGGCGTACTATTATGCTAACACGCCTTTAGTATCAGTATTTAAACTTCATTTATTTTCATCTTAAACATGCAATGCGCCACCTCTAACCATGCAATGCGCCAAGTTTGGCGCATTGCGCCACGGTTGGCCACCCCTGATTTAGAGTATCAGTTTTGAGACTGTTTCGTACCTTCGATTTCGTTGCAGTAACTGTCGAGAAACCCGATTCACAAAGGTAAGTGGTTGTGAATGGTAAGAGAAACATGATAGCGCGCTTAGACAATGAAGCGTATTCCTTGCTGGCTCGAATCCAAAAGGAAGGAAGACCTACTTTTTGATAGTGAAGCTTGAGTCCGATGTCCACAGAAAGTTCAATGAGATCATTCTCAAGTTGTAGGGGCAAGGTGACATCTTCTGTCGCGCAATTAACAGAAAATAAATTCTGAATCTACAAATTTCCTGGTCGAGGATCCGCCGGAAAGTACAAATCAAACTTGATGGACAACTAAGACAGATGTTGAATGATTATTTCAGAAGTATCTACCTGGGGGGGATGCTTCAAAGTTTTCACTAAGGAGTGGAAACATCTCATATATACCGTCCATTGCAAACCTTTTTTTTCCAAAAACCTATATTTTTCTTAAATCTTTCTATTTTATCAGCAACGAGAAACAGTGAGCTGTTTTTGCCTTGTATTGACAAGTTTAGTTGATTTAGCAGGTTAAAAACATACAAAAGATAAGCCAGTTTTGCACAAAAACAATCGTCAATTTGATGATCAGCAAGAAATGAGCACTTGTCGCTCAGAAAAATATAAACTTGCTGTCTCAACTCAAAAAGACGATTAAGAACGCGCCCCTCTAAGAGCCACCTTGCCTCACAGTGATACAGGAATCGCAAGTGACCTGAATCAAGTCCGTCACACAGAGCTGAGAAACATCAAAAGTATAGTGCATTCTTCTTAATGTAGTTCATGGTCTTTACAGCTATAGACAGGACTTTGTGCAATTCTGGTGAGATCTGCCTTGTTGCAAAGTTTTGTCTGTGTAAGAAGCAGTGATTCCATTTTTCGTTTTCCTCTTTATCCTGGATCTGTTTTGCAACATCATGATGGGCACCGGTCATTGAGGCAGCGTCGTCTGTGCACACACCAACACATTTCTTCCACTCAATCCCTTGTGTGAAGTGGCTATCAAGGCAGCGCATTACCTCATTTGCAGTTGTTCTCGTGAGAAGTTCCTTGCAAAAAAGTAGATCGTTGTGAATATTGCCATCGGCACAGTATCTTACAAATACAAGCAATAATGCTGCTTTACTAACCTCAGTTGATTCATCCAATTGGATAGAATAGCAGGGCTGGATTTGATTTTTTCCAACAGCCTACATTTGATATCATTATTCATTTCAACTATTCGCTGAGTTATAGTGTCATTAGATAAAGATACCATTTCAAGTTTTGATGTAGCGGCTTCTCCAATAATTTCCCGACACATATCTATAGCACTGGGTAGAATAAACTCCTCTGCCATTGTGAATGCTTTCTTGCTACGAGCAATGCGAGAAGCCACCACATAGCTAGCCTTCAATGCCAATTTTGACTGAGTAGTAAACTTAGTTAGGATTCCTTGCTGCTTTTACAGACTTTTTCTTTTTCTCTCAAAGTATTTTTTGGTTTTCTTGCAACTTTTGGATGCTTTGAGCCGAGGTGCCGTTGAAGCTTTGATGGTTTTAAAGCTTTACTCGACAAGATTTGCGCGCACTCAACACCTTCAGCTGTTGGTTCCAAGCGAGTTCCTGCACTTATAAATCCATATTTGATGTATTCAGAATCATAATTTCTCTGTACAACTTTCCTAGGTTTTTCCAAACTTTCTACTTCATCCCTTTTTCTTTTAAAAAATCTATCCATTTTATAGGGATAAAACGATTTAAGTATTGCCACTGGCTTTTAAATTAACTTATTAAAATTATCTTGTCTAATGATACCTTACTTCAGCACTTCTGTAGTTTGCAGGAAGAGAACCAGAAATGATACGTTGCTAACCAAACTAGGACGTAATAATCAAAACTTTTTTTCTCAAGTAATTTTGTTTTCGCTACATTACGAAATCTGCCATCACTAGATTCAGTTTTAATCGTTATAAAGATAATGCAGAATCAATCTAGAAAGTGCGTGGAAGCTATCGAACAGGTTAGCCTTTATAGTGCATTTTTAGCTTTCGTAATTCATAATTTTTTCCAAAAAAATCTTTAATTTGTGGCAGAACCTTTCGCGGCCCATCAGTGGGCCGCAGACCATAGGTTGAGAAGCGCTGATATAATAGATTGCTATATGGTACCACATGATTTAGGTGATCATTTTTGCGCAAAACTTTTTATTATACTTTAGTTTAATGCTAGAGGCAGATCCCTCTTAAAAGGAGATCTTCTGAAGATTGCTGCCAAGTAACTAGCAACCTCTATCTTTTGTTAAGAGCTCCAAAAATATCCGACAGGTAAGCCAATTTCAAAATAAACTCTTCACTCTCCAAATCCTTTTTACAATCGCTATTTTTTTCTCTAAAAAACACAAGCAACTCTTTCCTCAACTCAAAGACTCGTCATATTTTTTTTGTGAAAGCCAGTGCACCTTTATGTGGTAAAGGAGACATTTGTGGTCGGAACCAAGGTTTTCGCAAAGCCTTGCTAAAAATTGTGTATTAAGCGCCGACACTTTTATGAAATTCACAATTTTGATGATTCGATTTAAGCCAGAGAATATGTAATTCCGGTGGCATTATCTTAGCACAAAATCGAATTCGTGTATAAAACAATAAACAGAAGTGGCTTTTGGAGACAGAGCTTTTACATAAGCTTGAAACTCTTACTTAAGACCGAGCTCAGAGGAAGCACCATCAGTTGAGTAACCAACTAATTTTTCCCAATCCAAATGATTTTGCTTGAAGAATTTATCCAACAGATTTAAAATATCTCCTCCCTTTGTTGTGTTAGATAGCTCTTCACTCATTCGTAATTCTGTTTTCACATAGTTCCCTTGTATGTATCGGATACAAACAGTAATTGGCAACAATTTGTAACATCGGTCGATTCATCAAGCTGAATGGCAAACCCAAATTTTGAAGCTTTAATTGCCGCAGTCATTAAAACAGCAATATCAACAGACATTTCCTTTACTCGGCGCTTTACAGTGTCATTGGAAAGAGACACACTATCCAACTTCACAGCATCTTTTTCCCCAATCAGGTTCCGGGCAAGTATTTTAGCTGCTGGCAGGACAAGCGACTCAGCGATGGTATGAGCCTTCATACAAGGAGGGAAACTTTATGAGATGCTTTTACAATTCCTTCCATCTCTTGGTAGTTCTGAACTGTCTGATCTAAGCGTTGCTTCTTCACATTCTCACCAAGTCGCTCGAAATAGCTTTTTTTATACTTCTTTTCTGGGTTTTTATCTTTGGACATCGATTGGGCATTTTTATCCTTCTTTTCTGGGTGGTTTGACTCAAAATGATTTTTAAGCAAGATTGGCTTCACGGCCTCGTTCAAAAACGTTTTCATGCATACCACGCACTGTGGTAGATATTCTTCTCTGTGTTGGATAGCAATAAACTCATACTTAATGTATTCAGAGTTATACTTTCGCTTTGACATTTTTTTGTAATTGTAAAAGGTTTGCTAGAATAAATTCTGACGAAATATTATTCCAAAATCCTAAACAAAAATTATATTATCAAAGTACTCAAGCACGCACACTTGTTTATTAGCCTATTCTATCATGCTTAGCCAGTACAGCTACTGTCTGATAGCTACAACTCATCACAAAATACCAAATCATGAATTCAATAAAACAAAGCATGTAATAAAAGTGGGCGGCAAGATAGCGATTGTGTCGTCATAAAGTACAGCCTTTGCCGGTACCACTGTTGTTTTGGTATGATTTGACAAGAAAAATTTGAACAATTCTTCTCTAAAGTAAGTGATTCCCAGAGGTTGCAAGTTACTTTGTACTAGTAACTAAGTTATAGTAAATATAAATCATCTTGATGAGCCTAGATTCATAGTTGATGATTTAAATTTTCTAATTTTAGTCAAAATGCTTTGGACTGTAATCTTTAGAGGAAACAAAACCGTTGATTTGTTAAGTGGAAATTCGACATTCTCTCTAGAATGTTTGTTGATAGACAATAAAGACCGCAATAAAAAGTTTAATGAGTGGACAAAAGTAGCAGAGACGCTACAATCAGAGATAGCACAAGTTACGTCGGTAACATTCTCTGGCTTGCAACGTACGCGAAATTCAAACATGCGTGGGCACCACGAAAGACATATTGATATTTTTTCCAATTCTGAAAAACATCTTTCACTGCTGCATGCTCAAGTTAATGACAAATGTCCTGATTCTTCGCATTCGCGTTTGAAGCGTCACTGTTCCACAAAATGGACTGAGGACCATGATGCTGTCTTTGTTTTCAAGGAGTTTTATCCGGCGGTTGTTGCTTATCTTGATCAACTGTCAGAATCATGAAGAACAAAGAAGTTTTTGGAAGGGCTATGTTTTATGTGAAAGCGACAACACCTGGGTTTTTGGTTACCCTAGAAGTTATCAATGCTACACTGAATCTTACTAAACCAGTTGCAAAGAAGCTACAGGGCATCAAGAAACTACTTGAAGTGCATTAGATGCTACGAGTATTACCAGTTACAAAGATGTGATACAAGCTTTTAGGAACAATAAAAAAATATTAGTTGCACCATTCAGATATGCCGAAGGTCTCTACGGGGAATCCATACCCATGCCTCGAATTGTGAATCGGCAAGCCTATAGACAAAATCCACTAGCTATTTTACCATTGCAGTTTTATAGGCGTTCTGTCTTATTGCCTTTTATTGACACAGTGCTTGAGCAACTCAGCGAAAGATTTTGCTCTGATCTGGTTGATCGCATAAAACTCAAATTTTTGATAACATCTGTTTGTGTAAAGCATTTGCTTGGACTCCAGCAGAAATGCTGTAAACTTCTATCTTCCCTTTGTGGATGACAGCATTGACGCTGTGGAGGTGGAGTTTATGCGATGGCGTTCATATTGGCCGCGCCACAAAGATGATTCTTTACCGAACAATGCTTTAGGCGCGTTGCTGTCTGCTAAAGAAATGAAAACGTATTGTAACTGTTCTTTAAATCTTGACAGCTCGTGCGGTTACTACAGCAACAAATGAGCGGTCGTTTAGTGCTCTGAAATATTTGAAAATCTATTTGCGGTCGACAATGAAAGAAGCTTGTTTAAATGGATTTGCATTGCTGTATGTTCACGGTGACCTCAACATTAATTTTGAACATGTAATTGATGAATTTTCACGCAAAAATTGTTGGCTGAATTTCAATTAAGATAAATTTTTACACATAGCATCGGTAAAATATTTTGGTTTGCCTATCACCACTACCAATCAGTTTGTATCAGTAAATGCTTTGGGTGGAATTGCAAAGTGCAAAATTTTTTTGCGTGCAATCGCGTTAATCTTCTTTGTGTTCTATTCAAAAACCCGACACACCCCTCATCTCCTGGAAAAAAGAGGCCTCAATACCTCTATTGCAACTAGATTTTGACGGTTTTACCGTTGCACTTTAGCTGTGCTGTTCAAAAAACTTTGGCCTCCCCCTTGAAAAAATCCTGGCTGCGCCACTGGTATGAACTTTAGTCACTCCGGATGAAGAAAAACTAATTTTAGTTTTTGTGAATTTTATGTAGATTTTAAATCTAAATTAAGATCATTTAACTTTTAATTACACGTGAGCAGCTACATTGAGAAGATAGAACATGCCTGGTGACAAAAGCAAAATATAAGTTACAGTTCTAGGAAAAAGAAAGAACCTAGTTGCGACTTATTATGAACAAATGTGTCAATAGTTTTACTTTGCACCACCTGCAACAACCAAGTTTGCCGTGTACCACTAGTTGACGTACCACTAATGGTACGCGTACCACAGGTTGAGAACCATTGAGTTAGAGAGCCCGCTTTGCAGTCGGTAGATCTGGGTTTCATTTTCCAAGTTGAATTATACCACAAGACTTTACAAAATGGTATTCACAGCTTCTATAGTTGGCTCGGCATGAAAAGAATTGAGCTGAAAACAAGTCTTCTTGCCGAGTTCTTGGACAAGGCACTTAACCCTATTTTCCCTGAGCTTTTTTCTTCAGTTAACTGCCCATCTGTGTATCAAATCGATACACACTTTGTTTTATTGCAATAACTTCATAACTACTTGATCAAAGTTAACGATTTTCGTACGTGTTGGGTAAAAATTATTTTTCTATCCAATAAACCAAAACTAGTTATTGCAAACTTTTTTAATATTTTAGAAACTGCATAAGTTTACCGGTGTAGCATTAGGTCGAAGGCCTATGGTACTTATAATGTCATTAATCATTATCTGCATCGTGACGTCACAAGCTGGATCACGCGATAACCCAGACAACACATGACGGCAGATCAAGAAAAGCGGCAGAACAAGAAGGAGCCAGCGAATTGCAACTGCTTTTGGATCAACATTAAGTCGTTTTGGTCTGCGATAATATTGTAGTTCTCGAGTCACTTGGCTGTGAAAGAATTAATTCGGTCGCAATTGGACGGGAAGGTAAGAGAAACTTTTATATACATGTAGCGCAAATCTTCGAACGTTCGACAGTTTGTAGCGATGGAAAATGTGAAGAAGAAGTGAGGAGATGGACCCAAGCAGGATGGATGAGTTGGAAGAAGGTGTCTGGAGTTCTGTGCGACAGGAAGTTATCAGCAAGGGTTAAGGGTAAAATGTACAAGAGTGTTGTTAGACTAGCCATGCTTTATGGAATGAAAACGGTGGCAGTGACGGAAAGACAGGTGGGAAAAATGGAAGTTGCAGAGTTGAAAATGGTGAGACGGGCACTGGTAATGACAAGAAAAGAAAATAAAAGAAGCGAATACGTGAGAGGGACCGCGAAAATCACAAAGCTGGGAGATGGCGGTGTCAGGTAGAAGGAAAAGAGGAAGGCCAAGGAGAAGGTGTATGAATTTGGCGAGAAAAGACATGGAAAGGGTTGGAGCTAGGAAGGGAGACGAAGTTAATCGGGTCAAATAGACAATACTTTCGCGCTGTGGCGACCTCGAATAGGGAGAAGCCGAAAGAAGAAGAAGAGTAGCGTGAATGGTTTCTCTGACCAGAAGCAATCAGAGATCAGCAAATCCGCTACAGCGGTCAGCAAATATCTTTTTCAAGAACGTTAATTAAATTGCCATTCTTACGCAAAACCGCTACGTTTCATGCTTGACTGATCACAACCGCAGGCTCGCCACCCGAAGTTGTCAACGTTTGGCCGAAAATAAATAAAATTGATTTATTTCTTCTACAGTACAATTATTGTTTTGTGGTCATTTACGTTCCTCACAAACCAATACATTTTCCAAATATTGGTTGTAGTCGTATTGGTAGGATAAACTAATCGACAATACTTTTTATTTCTTTGGTTGGTCTTCTTCGTGAAGCACAAATAAATTTTGTGGGCAAAATTTAAAAGAAGGGTTGGAAAGTTTACCAAAAAATATTAAACCACTTATATGAGAAAAACAATCTTGAGTTAGAACCAGTAAGTGTCTTCATTTGTGTATATCTAACCAAAAAATTTCCTTCATAAAAAGTTCCTCTGAAAAACCTCTAACTATATGTCACTGTTTTCGTATAACCAGTCAAAATCTTGTAACTGGTGAAAGCCATCAATAGAAAGAGTCTGATGTTTCCTCTGATGATATATTTGATTTTGTTTCCATACGTTTACTAGAACAGGTTGCGGCTAAATTTTTAATCTAAAGAAAATTGAAGATTGCTGCCTTGAGGCCTGTACAAAAATTTTAATTGGAGCCAGGCATATAGCCAACCCGATATTTTTAGAGGGAGGGCAAGTGCAACTTTTGGGGAAGGAAATATTTTTTCTTTTCCTCTGGTGACTATATGGTTTGCAACACCGACAATATTGCTTTATTTGCTTTTTTGACTACTACGGTGTGAAGAAAACTCGTGTCTGTTTGCCATTTAACACTGTAAAAGCCTTCAATGATAGGTTATACATGCACTTTGCATGAAATAGGTTAGTGCCGACACAAGTGAACAAACTTTGGAATAGCACGCTTACACGATTTTTGCTCATCACAACTACAACTCGCATGGAAAATAAAAAAAAAACATGCAAAGCCAAATAACACCGTTTTATAGTTGAGCCACAGATAACCGTGCTGCTTTGACGTTCAGCAACTACACTAGCCACAATGAACTTCGTCTTTTACATTTAAATGAGACAATTTTAAGATTTTAAAAGTTGAAACGAAACTTAATGATCATTATTATTGTATCATAGGCAGCGGTACATGAGAAACTGCTACAGTTTGTTTCTACATGCACATTGTGTAGACCTTTTGCAGGCCGATTACGACAGTCAGTGTTAAGTTAAGGGCTTTTGCATCATGGCCATCGACTCACAAAAAATAGAATGGAAAAAGCCTGCAACCGGGATCAGATTATTGGTTTCAGTTGAAGGATTGCAATATTCAACTGACCGGGTAAGGATGCTACTCGTAGGCTAAACTTCTACTAATTTGTTTCCTTCCTGCCAATGACTAGTAACTGCAGTGTTTTTTGCTGCAAAAGTAGATCTTTGTGCGCATACGCGTAGACTGTATTGTCCAGGGATGGCCACACCTGCCGTGAAAAAGAGCCAAAAATGATAGAGGCCATCATTGAAAGAGCCGCTATTGTTTATTGTGTAGTCCTGCTGACAGACACACTTCAAGAGTGTAACCGCGTGGAAGCAAAGTTCGTTTGTGATGTCACAATCATTTCAAGCTTATAAATCTGGTTTACATGCATGCCCAAATCTCTAGTTGCATGTTTTTGTATGCTTGTAAAGTGCACATCTGCTAGTAGTAGATTGAGAGTAAAGCAAGTGAGGCAGCTGCTTCTGGCGCCTTTTTAAGGGCTTTTGAAGAATAACGGCACCTTGTTTCTAAGCATTTCCGAAAATCCTAAGTGAATTTGTTTCATTTAAAAAAAAAATTGGTCACCAATAAGTTGACCTCTAAAAAGAGGTCAATTTACCTTATTAAGATAACGAAAGCTCAATATCAGGCATCGGAAAAAGTGATCTCCAAAGAAAATGTCTTCACTTCTATATTTCCTCTGGAAAAACGTTCTCCGACCAGGACTTCATCGAGGAATCTTTGTTTAGAATTTTGTCAATGAATTCTTGCCTCAAGTCTCTAAATTTTTTAATTTACTGCTGTACCTGCTTAATCTTACTGAATATTGAAAAATAATGGAATGCAAATAAAAAATATGGCAAAGACGATTGGTTTGTCTTTGCCACATTGCGTTTTTTCGCGGCCAAATAGAGAGTAGTATTAAACGAACTAGAAGGTGAGATTTGTTTTGGAAAGCAAAATAAAAATCTAGCGGGGCAACTGCGCCCACCCCCCAGGATTCCCGTGACTGGGTGCTTAGTTGGACCAAGATATAGATTTTAAAATTTCAGTTAGGGGCTTGTATAGCGCACATTAATTTTCAACAACCTCTCAACATCGCTGACTGCTCTCAACTACTTTTGTCCATACCATCAAAGGCGCGACTAGAAATAAGCTTTGACTATGATGCATCCTCTTCAGTTATAAAGCAATCCCCAAAAAAATTCAAGAAAGCCACGGCCCTTTAGGTCAAACCCCAGGCTACTACCGACCCCTGTTCCAACCGCTGTGCTAGGCTGCCGATTTTCACCATGCTCCTGCAGTACGCTAACATGAAAAACAAATCTCTGAAGTGGGTAAACTTTCGCAGCAGACTGACCCTTCCCATTGGATCTTGCCATTTGGGTGATTAGCAATTGGATCCCTCTCGCTAGTACGCATTTTATAGGCTAAATATTTAGAAATTACCAGTCACAACAACAGGCAAAACAAATAAAAATTAAGAACCCACAAATCAAGAAGAAATGAACGGAAGAGGGTAAAATGTTCAACTAAAAACAATACTGAATGCACAGCCCATATCGGTCTCTCAATGTTCAAAAATCTGTGTGAACTTTTATGAAGTTATTGATAGAAAAGGTTTGAATCATGGTATAAATAAATTCTTTTATCATGTCACTTAAATGTTGTAAATTAGTTTGTGGTAAATTCTGCATAAGACCCAAGCATAATCAGAAAAAATTTTATAACCAGTGGTAGTACACTAAACCAAAAAAACTTATTTCCCGCAAGCTCGTGCTGCAAGCAATATCAACAAATTACAGCTTGTTTATTCAGAAAGAATATAAAATGGTAAATATTTTTTAATTGAATTAAAAATTTTTAAAGGACAGTTACCATACATAAACATAATCAATAACTTAGCTAGGAAAGGGGGTACAGGGTCCATTTTTCCCAAACTTTTTAAAATTCGATCAATAAATAAAGGTATTTTTTAGATATCACAGCTAAAGATTGATCTTCAAAAGAAAGGCCATACAAAAAACTTGGGGAACACCACAACCAAAAAATACATATTTTGCTCATCGCAAAATTTGCTTCGTACCGCAATAATGGCTGCAAGATGAAGTTTCTCAGATAACAATTTCTGCGTGTATATTTACCAGCATGTTGTAAGAGTAAACGTTTTTTCATTAAGATTAGCTATGCTACATTTTGCCATACCAATGTTGTTCGGATCGTGACTCTTTGTAAAAGCTAAAAAATAATATTAATTTAGGTTCATTCAACACCTCTCAAAAAACTTTCAAGCGAAAAACTATCGTGATTTTTTTAACTTTCACTGTAAAGCCGAAACAATCAAGACACGCTACGCGCTGAGCTAAATTTACTACCTATATAAGAATTTGCTATTCAACAACATCTTTTGTAAAAAAAATTGAAAAATATTTCATGAATTCCGTAATGATTATTTGTTTGAAGTGAAAATTTTTGTCAGCATCAAGCTCTATTTATAAACAAAGATCCACTTCTTCATTTTGTTGTGTCGTTTCAGTCCAGGAATTTTATTTCTAAGGATGACAAACGATCTAAGCTAGCAAAACGACATCCCCTGCCGTGCTGACAGCAACATCCTCTTACCCGAGTTCACGCTCACGCAAATATCAATTATACAGCAACGCAAATTCAAAAACTAGTATTTTTAAACAAATCTTTTTTAATATCGTTAATTTGCAAGAAAACTACCACGTATTCCGACATTATTTTTTCCCACAGTTATTGCAAATTTCTTCAAAGGAAAAGTCAAGAAATCTCAAAGCTCTGACGATGGTAATTTTTGTGAAATCAAGTCTTGTAATGGAGTGTGTATCGAATTAATTCGCTCTTGGGGAGAATAGGATCAACATGATGCCTACATCTTTATGAGGCAGAAAGGTGGCGGGACCAAGCAGTTTACTGATCGTGGAGGCCCAGTCTAACTTAGACTATCATATAAAATTAGAGTGTTTACTAAACAAAGCCATGACTAAAAAAGTAGGCTTGAAATGATTTGAGTCCGTGACCGCAAAAGCCAACAAATAATACATTGCTTTGCTGTAAAATACAAACGTGAGAAAAGCGTCATTGCAATCAGCATTTTTAATTCTTATTCCACCTTTTTGCAATGTAGTTGATATGATTTAATTTAACTGATGGTAATCTATTTGGACGAAATTGATTTCATATTTTTCAATAAACTGCTCAACAACATAAAGGATTGGAGTGCTTTTTTGCAGAACAAGAATCAATGTCATCCTACATGATTGCGTTCAACTCTCGGAGAAACCTATGATGAATACATACAGTATATAGTGAACAGATTTTTATGTTTTTGCAGATGAAAGATGCAAACTAATAAACTCTTTCCCTCCCGCGAGCCATTTGCGAACACTGGCGCGCATGTAAACAGAGCTTCCATCAAAAGTTTTTCTTGCCGGTATATTTACCGTCGTGGGAGCGAAGCACGCAAAAAAATTCAATTACAAACCATAAGCAGAAAGTTAAAAAGCTGTATATATAAAGCGTTTTTGCTCGACGATGCGTACGTCAACAATAGCGCGCACCAAGTAAATTGTTTGTGCATGTATATACCGTCAGGGGAGTGAGCGCCTGAAGATCGCAGCCGGTATCCATACCGTCGCGAGAGCGAAAGTGTAAAAAATGACTTTGAAGAAACTTTGAATTCCAGAAAAAACATGGGTAGTGGCATAGAATGGAATGGAATGCTTGCTGCCAGAATTTTCTGCAGGCTTTTGGAAAACAGTTGTTTTTGTGTGGTCAAAAGTATGATCTGCCAAAAATGATGAACGCAACTCAACATATAGTTAGAGCGAAAAACATTACATACATGGTCTAGTTCTCTTTCCAAGTTTACACGCAGCAGAGCATTTTTTTGTTGTTCAGACTTTCATGGAAGTGATAGCGGCGTTAAGCATAAAACAACTGTGTTTGTCACAATGTATTGCTCTCCTCCCATCACGAGAAAACCTTTGCAGATGTTTACAGAATATTTTCTGTTCCAATTCACTTCATGGCAACCAGTTCTGCTGGTACAGTGCGTCCCTACAGCAAGAGTGTAACCAATCCGGGAAAGTTGTCCTAAAGTGCCTTTCGTAACAAAACAACTACTTGGCTTTCATCACATTTGCACTCTCAACCACTGCCGTTAGGAACGGTGCTAGAACCCACTCAATCGCGTTCATGTTTTCGTGCTTCTAGGTTTTCACAATTTGCTTAAACTGCTTTGAACTGTTTTCGATAAATTTAATGCTTGTTAGAATTTGTCAATCAGAGGAAATCATTGTTTAGTATTTTTCAAGACCAAAGCAATTTAGTCATTCTGAGAGTCCTGACAGTTTTATTCAGACAATTGACTTGAGTTCAATTCCTTAGTCGGGTCATACCAAAGACTTTAAAAATTGTTTTTGCAGATCTCTTTGTTGGCGCTCGGCGTCAGGAAAAATGTGGAAAATAAACTATATGCCGTGCGAAGCTGACTCGGTGATAATCAAAATATATTCTGGTGCTAAAAATACATCTTAATACTTTATTTCTCTCAGTGCAATGATTACGTCGATGGCCAAGTTTAAAGCTCAAAGCTGAAAAGGTTCATATCACTTTAACGTTAAGTTTTAAATTCATTCATAAAATGCAGCAACTCTCTTTGTTTCTTACTAATTTAGATAAATAATTGGCTTGATGCCAACTCGTTCTTAAACTCTAAAGGTCCTGTGAAAACGTTGAACGTTAGGGCTATACATGATGCTTGCGCAATTTTGTGTTATTAGATCAATTCACTTTTTCTAGTGCAATAAAAAGTTTTTTTACATTGCCCTAAAAGTTTTTCTAACGGCTTTTTGTGCCAATCTCGTCAGTGGCGAATCACATTAAATGGATAGAGCTGTAGTGAACACGTTCTTGCCTTGTTCTCCCTTCTCCTTCAGTTTTGCACGATGCAACGACTGATGAATTCATCAAAAATGCTTACAAATAGCTTTTTTAAAAGTTAAACAAAAGTCCTGTTACAACAACAAACAATTTTATTGAAAAATTTCTTTTTAAGTCGGATTCAAACAACCAATCAAAATTTTTCATGTGGTTCGATTAGTTTAAACTTGGGTCATGTCGTTGTTTCGTTTTCCACTTTCTTACCTAAACCTCGGATGTACTCAGCATGGCTTTTATAGTCGTTTGCATTCTCTCTGATGAACTTAGTTATCCCGAGATACAGCATCATGAACCAAGCGGTCATCGTTAAGAGCAGAGGCACGTCGACACTCCGCTCTGAAAGAGGGGGACAAGGACCAAACTGTTTAAAACTAGAAATTGAAGTTGATGATTCCATGTCTTCATCTTGCGATAAAGAATCATCGGAAGTATTTGTCGCTGGATGCTGCTCGTGTGTTGTAGTTTGAATTGGCAAAGGAATATTTGATTTTTTCTAAAATTTATTAAAAATAATTAAAATTCCCCGATGACATGATTGCACGGAAATATATTTTAACTGCATTTTACTAAACTTTTTTTGCCTTTCATTCTCTACTTTACGACCATTGCTTTAAGATAAATGATATTTTAACAAGGTGTTTGTTTTTGTGATGTCAAATAGGTTTAACCAGACTGGTTATTGGTTCTATTTCAAAAGTGCTTGGTAGGAATCGACAGGAGGATTGAACCTATATTTTACACTGAAAAGCGGACAACGAAACCATTAGCTAACCCCTTAACCAATAAAAGATTCAATTCTACTTTACAAAAAATTAAATTTTACCACTAAAAGGGGCTGTCGATGCATCAAAGCGCTGAAAAGTGAAAACATCAAACTGAGAAATTGTTTAGTCGTTTAAGCTTCCACTTCAAAGCCACTAAACGTGGTTGAATTCGCTTCGAGACACAATAAAACACCAAAAAATAAAATTTCGAATTTTCTCACGTTGCTCAACAATAAGTTTTTCTTGTTTTTTTATTATGACGTCAAGAGTTGCTTCGTGTTCAAGTCTTAGTTTCCTTATTGCGCTCTTTTTGAGCATGACCGATTAAATTCAGTTTCACGCATGTTTTACCAGTGATTACCTTATTGTTGAGTGCCAAGCAGTAGATTAGTGAGCACCATTTTTATGCTGTTTGGTATGACTCGACAAGGGAAATGAACCCAGATCTAGTAATTGGTAAACGGTCTCTGTAATCATTGCACCACCGCATCTTTGGCAATAGGAGTGATGGGGAGAATAAAATATGAAACAGAATTTACTCATATATAGTAATGCAAGAGGCTAGCAATGCACTTAGCAAAACTGCAGACAGTGACACTGTTTCGACCTATCAGGTCTCTTCAGTGTAGTTGGTGACCGACAAGAATTTACTCAGATAATAAAGAATTTCCTGGCGCTAAAATCCATAGCAACAAAAAGCTCCGAAAATCTAAATCATTTTCATTCCCTTTCTGAAAAATAGATATGGTTTTAGATAATTTCAATTTTTGCAGTAAATTTTTTTCAATCGCAAACCAGCAAGAAAAAGCTTTTAACGGAATCAAATTAAATGATGCTTGCAGATAAATCAATCTTAACTTTGCGAAAACCAATCAAAATTTAATTTAGGGAAAAATAAAACGAAGTATTTTTTTCGCTGCAGCAAAACACAATGCAATCTGCTGAAACTTTTTGGTAAAAGTTTGCACCTGATCTGCAATAAATGTTGGAACAACCAGCAACGCAATATATAGCTCCTTTGACAAAACTGTAAACCCATTCCTTCTTTTGTATTGCCTGGTAAAGATATATTACTTCTTTTTTATTGCTATTGATCCACTCAAGTGTCAAATATGCATTGGTTAAGATGTCCGCTTTGCAGGCAGTATATGCAGTGGTTAAGATGTCCGCTTTACACGCAGTATATGTAGTGGTTAAGATGCCCGCTTTGCAGGCAGTAGAGTTTGGTTCAAATTTCTGCCAAAATTTACCAAACCTTTTTGATGGTATTTACAGATTTCTTGTTTGGAGCACTGTTATAGAAGTAATGTGTAGAGTGAAAGATTAAGCCAAGTTTACCTTGACATAATTAAAATATGTCTTGGCGGTAACAAAAAGTTGCTGGTAAAAAGTGCCAAAATCAGCAGACCTTTTATTATTTTTTTGCCTTGGCCGACAAGCAATGCAAATGCCAAGGTTGAAATCAGTAAAAGAAAAAAGATATCAGCAGCAAAATAATAAAAATCTTTGAAACATGACGACTCAAGTTTAAAATAGGTGTTTCACTCCTTTCCTAATACACTTTTTCGCAAAGTCTTTACACAATAATTACCTGGCAAAACTCAGCGAATAGATTTTTGATTTCCGAAGTGTCACCAACACGTCGAAGTGATGCGCGAGCATTATAACTTTTCTAAATATTTCGATGTTTAACTTCCCTTTTGATCATGAAGTTAATCGTTTTTTTCTTACTTGGTCAAAATCTCGAATCATCTCTTCGCAAAAAAAGAAATCATCATTTGAAATTATGACGTGATCTAGAAACACTGTTGCTAATTCACAGTTGCATGTTAGGGGATTTCCTCTGATTCTTACAAAGGGGGAATCCCATTTTGATCCGAAATTTTCATGAAATTTGATGGCTTTCAAATTGTTGTATCTGAGATCTATAAACTAAAATAGTTTTGGTTGGTATCAAGTCTGAGCACAAATCGCAAGTTGCGATTTTACCTTTATGGAAGCAGACCACGTCACATAGACCTTTCGCTGAACCACTACAACGCTAGAAACCGTTGCTTCCGTTTGCCCTTCTTTTTTTTAGAATGAAGTTTCGGCATGCTTGGCAATCCAGAGTCATATCGTCAACTTAATCACGATCAGACCAAAAACTGGTAGTCCACTGCGAACCAGATATCAATACAAATTGCAGACTGATAACCCCCGCCAAGGTGGACTGCCACTGGTTGGTACCCAAAGTTACCAGTTACAACATGCTGGGTGAGCAGCTTTTCAATTCTATCCCGGTGAAGCAGGTGTAACGTGAAGCAGGTGTAACGTTTTTCTATGAAGCGCCAGACCAGCAGCCTCTAAATTTATTGTCCGTATTTTCACCAGACTCTGACTGAAACATGGAATCTACGCAAGCCTGCCGAATGCTGAGACTCCATTTCAAAGATTTTCAAACTTGTTAATAAGCTGGCTCTCTTCACCACCACAGCGTGTAGAAGATTTTGGAAGGGATTGGGGGAGGTTTATAAAGATGAATAAAGATAATTTTATTGTTTTGATGTCAAGGCTAAAAAAGGGAATCTTGTCTCCTAAATTTTCTAGTTTTGCCTGATAGTTTCCCCCAAAAGCGGAAGCCAAGCGAGCATCGAACTCTTAACCATTAGATTAAAATGGAAACACCTTCACGATCAGTTTTTGTTTCACTTACTCTCAATTTCTTGAAACGTAAAAAACCAAGAGAAAAAATACTGATGTTGTTGTGTGAGAGATCAAGGTGTTCAAGATGAGAATCGAACCCTTTAAAGTTTTTTTCTGAGACTTTTTCCAACTTTCCTTGAATGTGAATGAAAGCGGTAAAAGCTGGAATTAGTTTGAAATTTTCTTTCTGCAACAATTGAACAATTACGTTGTAGAAAATAGTTAAGCATTATTTCACTTTGTTTTACCTCAAGGCCTGTTTAATCATAACCGAGTAAATCTAATATATATATATATATATACCGTAATTCCGTCTGCTTGTTTATACTCCTCCGAAACTTCCCGGCGCACAAACATCTAACTTGGCGCGATAAATCTCCACCCCGAAGTGTCAAAAGGTAGTTCGTGACGTTACGGTCAAAGCTGATTTTTTTAATTTGCATTTTTAAACCGAAGAATGCAGATTTTGATTTGAACGAAAGCCAAGACCCGACTTACCAGCTTCAACAAATTTCGCTTCTTTAGCATCTCACATGACGTCATAATTATTAGCCAATTGTAAAATATGTTTTCTTGATTAATTCAAAAAGTGCTCATCGCAGAAACGCGATTAAACGATTTTTTGGGAAATATAAATAAGATGTTTTTCATAAAAAAACACTTCGCAACAATTTGGGCTCAATTGACAGTGCAACAACAAATCCTTTATTTAAGCATTTTAAGCCATTTGAGCATGCGTCTTTACTTTTTTTTGTTCATTTCCAACTCGCTCAATAATGTTAGTCATATTGTCTCGTACGATCATCACAAGTCTTTCGCTAACTCAGATCAGGATATGATGATTTTTTTCAAAAGATGCAAGATTTTCACGAAGGCAGTTTCTAACAAAACTGATTTGTGACCTCATTTTTCAAATGATTTTCAAACATTTTTTAACAAATTAAAGTATATTTCAAGGCAATTCTGATAATATAAAATTTGAACATTTACTATTAGTTTTTACTCTAAAAAAATAAACTTTAACACCTGTGGTGTAACTTTTTACTTCCTACCAAGAAGTGCCAATCTGAGTAAAAACATATAAGTTTAATACAAATAGAATATAACAAGGTACTAACAATTAGTGTCGTTTGAAATATTAGGAAATTTGCTTTCTAGCCATATGTATCTCTAATTAGCTCGAGCTAAGGATTAATTCATTATGGCTGATCAAAAATTGGTTGCTAGACACAATTTTTCATTTTTAATTGAAAAATTTTTCTACTGTACCTAAGTAACTCGCAATTTATGAAAAGTTCGTTCAATAGTACGTTTTGACTACTTTCCGTCGAAAGCATACTTCTTCGCCCTTATTTGTCTGAATTTTAAGAAAGATTCATTACAAAATGATGTCTCTAAAAACATTAAAATATAGGCTATCGGTCAAAAACACTCAAATTTTGGTGTCTAGGCCTCAGAAAATTGCAATTTCTACAAAAATTTAAGTTTTTTGCTACATATTGACTATTCTTCCTTAAAAACATGGTTCGTTGGCATTATCTATCAAAGTTTTTAAAACGATTAATGTAAATCGATCCTACTCCACAACATTTAAATGATTCTTGCTTGCACTTCATAATATGAGTCAACAAAACTTTTTTAAATCGTTGGCTGTATCAAGTAAGCAAGTCCACTTCCTAAGTACCAAACAGGGCAAGCAAAACTTAGCCAGAAACTCTAGAAACTTGAGAAGAAATACAGCGGATATGCGCATCCTCGCACAATGTTTTTTGGCTGGACGAATTTCTTTAAAAAACCAATATTTTTCATTTTTGGAAAGAGAATTAGCTATGCCAAAGAAACACTAACTTTTCGTTACTGTTCTCACAATTACCCATGTTCTTAACGACGACATTATTGATGGGGGTGCTGCAACTGCAATTGCATCTTTGCGGGTTAGTTTGTCCTTTCCCTGGTTGCGTTTATGCCAGGACCAAGTAACAGGTGCCCAGCCAGGGGCTTTAGATGGTACTAACAGGCATGCAATTACAAAAAAAGTAAGTGGTGATCCTAATATGTAACACTAGCAAGTCTCTTGGAAGTGTTCAGCGTAAGAAGCTACAGGAAGTTCCGGGCTAGGGACACCATTTGTGGCAGGGAGTTTGACAAAGTCGTAAGATATGCATACCACCAAGTAACTGATTTTATGTTGACTCAAAAGAAAGCCATTACGACGAGCATTTCCAACTTTGTGTTTCTTTTCCAACATTTATTTGAAGGAACGGACAGACTTGTGACATGGTAAAGTTTCTAAGACCTCACTTAATTGAAAGCAATCGTACTACGATCGGGATTAAGGAATAGGGACGATGGCGCATTAGCACTAGTTTATCGATTATGTTCTTAAAAACAATTTGATTGAAGCCGGCAGAACCTATAATACCCACCGGAAATAACCAAATGGTGGCCCTACTGTGCGATGCCGGCGGAGTTGGCTCGTTCAATATATATTCATTTCCCACTTTATTCTGTACTAGCGACTGAGGAACGTATGGGAGGCACCAGTTCCAATAACAAGGTTTTTATAGGTTATAAAAAATTGAATGGGATATTGAGTCAAACTTGAAGGTAAAAACCAAAAGGTCACTCAGAATTTTACAAAAACACGGGCATTTTAGCGATGAAACTTGGTGAAACCATGATTTTTTAAGGTCAGTCACATAAAAAATTAAGTTGATTGCTTTGTTTTACAGTCAAGGCCAATAATCATGAAAGGCATGGCACAAACGTCTATCGCTAGGCGTCAAGCTCATCTATAATACCATCTTTGATTTTTGGTGGTACTCCACAAGGGAATTGAATCAAGGTTGGAAAATAAAGGGATAAATAATTTTATCATCGAGGCCATTGGGTAATATTAAAAATTATTCCCTACCAATGCGATAGTTAGTTGGTCGCATATCCAGATCTTAATTGGGTTGAAGGTGCACGATTAGTTTTCGTTTCAAATACAAATGCAATTATAGCTTCATACCTGAGGAAGTTCTCTCAAATTCATACTTTGGCAAAATATTATTTTGACGGGAAACACAATCACGTTTTGTGTCGTCATAATAGTGAGCCACTGGAACGCAATAAGGCGAAATGATTGATTGGTCATTTGTCCATCTCGATGTAGTGTTAAAGGCTCCGAAAATACACTTTTTTTTTGGAGGGGATGATTGAAGTGACCGCAGAAGCAGTCGCTCATGCATAACGACTGATACGTCACATAAGTCTCTGCTGCATAAAACTTTGCACACAAAATAAACATCCACAAATTATTGTAATATGTTAGCATCTAAAAACAAGAGCCTAATAAGCATTGTTCATGAGAAAGTTTTCTTGAATAAAAAGTTTTTTTTCTTTCGATGTATATCCAATAATACTCCGACAATCCTCTATCCGGAATTCTCATTAGTGGCCTTGAGGCAGTAAGGTAGCGAATCTGACGTCTTCGGCAGGCTAGTTTAAGCGGATATTGTCGTACATCTGCTCGGATTTTCTAATCTGTTAAATTGGAAATAATTGTTTTGAAACACCAAAGCTTATTGCATACTTCAAACTCTCACTCTGCTCTCGGGCATGAGATTCGACCGCGACCTCACTGCATCTTCACACGGCCACATTAGCAGCTGAACAAAATTGAGTTGAAAGAAATCGATCATTTATTCAATTATTAGCTGACTTGGGTGAATTTGTTTAATTTTTTTTTCTTAGCACAGCTTTCCCCTGAGACCACCTAATTTCTAATCTATTTTGGTTCGACTTCCCCCTTTAATAATGCATCTTGCAGCCACCCCTAAATTTTCCTGAACGAATATACACAGTGACCACGTGCGTGCGGAAACACAAGGGGTTTGTTGCTACAAAGAAAACTACTTGCTTTTCGTAGTAGGAACCTAGTCGAATGGTCGGAGCGTCGTGCAATGGAGGAAACCTGGTCGAATGGTCTAAGTGTCTTTTTATGGCAACAAGAAGTGATTGGTCCTTTATTCAAACCTCACCACGACTGTGTTGTTGTGCTCTTGCAAAAAAAACACTTCAGAATAATTTTTGCTGCTTGGTGTACTTGAACAAGCAGAAAATTTATTGAAAGTGAGAAGTAGGACCGTAACAGCATCGTAAAAACTTGGCTACTTCTGATCATGTCTGGACCACTTGCTCTGTGTCGATATTTGTAGTGCAATTTTTCAAAGTTGAAGAACAAAAATCAGTCCACTAGTCTAGAGGAAAACATTAAGTTGGGTTGATTTTTCACTAGATGCTTGAGGTCTTTACGATAATCTACGAAGGAAACACTAGCTACAAGACTTCCTTACCCTGATATAAATTTTGAAATATAGATTTGAGTTAGATAATAGAATCATTAGCTTAAAGGTTAAAAAGTATTTAACTCTAAAGCTGTTTTTGGCATATTTTACCAGCTTTTCTTGCAAACTTTCCGTAAGATACATATTTAATAACTTTTCAAAAACAATTCATTGATCTTCCACTTTAAAGCTACTTAACTTTTGACCTAAAAAGTGGCGTATGCGCAGAGAAGTACTGCGAAAAAAAAGCAATTGACCTTATTTTTTCTGCATTAACAATAAGGTCTTCTGTGAACTTAGCGAGCAATTAAGTCCTTCTCAATCCGTTTCATCGTTCCTTAATCCAGCGTTGCTGAACTTTCAGAATCTATCAATTATTTACGACTGCGGCGTCTCAGCAGCTCGGAACGACGCGTTAAACAGTAAATGCGAGCAGCTAAACTAATCAATAATAGAAGACGCTGAAGCTTTGCCTATATTGTAATTAATTCGATGCAATTACCTGTCTAATGAAATAGAGGCAGAGAAAGAAGTGAAATCCACGATCACCTAACTCGTTTATGCCGGTCGCAATTTTTTCGTACAACTTGGGTTGTAATTCGTACATCACACTCAGTGTTGATAGCAATGTTACAGCGCAACCGTTAGGTGTTGCAAAGATAAAATGTTTCATATAACACGCCGCATGAATGTTAGCCGAAAAAAAAATGTTGATCGAACCCGACAAGCAGAGCAAGTCATGGCAAAGAGTAGCACTTTCCACAAGTGTGTCTTTAATGCGACTTGACAGGGATTTAAACAGAGGTTAGCATTAAACTTTCTTCTTTTAAATTGAATATTTGTCTTACTGTAACAATCCAGCGGAATGCAACAAACAAAAACGGTTTCATTTTGCTCTAAGCCAACAGTTACGAACTCAAATTGCGTTCAAAAAACAGTTGTTTTTTAATCACAGCAATTCAAATCTCACACGCTTAAAGCTTTTTCAATTTATTCACGCGTTTACATCACTAAAATAATGAAAACAAAAACAAAAAATAAAATGTTTTCAGGTTATAAAATATAGAGGGCGCAAGAGCAACTCCCATTTTAAAAAATAAATAGAAAATCATAAAAACAACAACCAGACCACCGCCCTTATGTCAAATCGTTACAGAACACTTAAAGGAAGAAAATATACAATAAAGAAAGCTTCCATTCGCAGTTGGGAGTCTGCCGCCAGCTGCAGCACAATCGTCTTTTCATTAATGAAGTTCGTGTGAAATTAGATGCTTAATTTACTAGGGGATCTAAAAAATAAAATTGGCAACATGTTATATCTTGCAAATCTGCATGATCAAAAACAATCGATGTAATCTTCGGTATAAACTTGAAGCAAGTTGTCATGCGTTCATTACTAGCAGTCTTCTGTAAATCTTCTCTTTTAAATAACACAAACCTCTATAACAACAAACTGTGGTGTTTACGTATTGGTAACACAATGTGCTCACACGTAAGAGTAACACAATGTGTTGGTAATGTATCCACCACTCAATTTATCGCAAAAATATTTGCGAAAATCCGCCTTGTTTAATTTTATATTGTTACACTTTTGGGAAAGATGCTCGGCAACAACTTTGTTTATTTGGTAGCGACGTTTGTGACAGAACTGATCTGTGCTTGAACTACCGGTAAATTTGAATTTGGACTCAACACAAGATGTCCCACGTAAACAACTGAAAAAATTTGTATTCACAGGAGGACAACGACGGAACAAACACGAAGGCACAATGCCGGGACATCGATCCCCACCCAGCTCCTCATTGTGTGAGCCTAGAGTGTTAAGATAAGGAAGTCAAACTCTTTAAGCTGAGAGCAGTATAAAGAAAATACGAAAACAACCATGAAATATTTACCTCTTTATTATCACAGCCGAACGATAAGAAGGTAGGCAGATCAGAATCGTCTTTTGAATCTATAAAAACGTATCTTATTTTCTTCTACCAGAGATATGCAGTTACTTTTAGTGCGTAAATTGTAATATTTAATAAAACACAAAGCTAGCCATTTCCTGCTAATAAATTCATCGGTAGGCGTTATTGGTTTTAATTTTTACCCCCAAGTTATTTTTTGTGAGTACAAAGGTCAAGAAAAAAATATCAAGCAGTTCAAGAAGTCACAGTGTTTGTGGTTTACATTGTTCTTTTGAGAATTTTTTGCAAAATTGATCATGTGGTTGATGCATTAAAAAAACAAAGTTGTTAAATTGGTTAAAAAAACTAGAGCGCCATTAAATAAGGACTTCGAAAAATCTCGCGTTCAAATCCCATTGTAGTTTTCCTCTTTGTGCTCTTAGGAAAACACCAAACCAAGATTTTCTCTTCTTGTCGGGTTCCCACAAGCCATGATTTGGCCGGAATTAATTCCAAGTTACAGTATTTAAGCAAAATATTGAAGCTTGGAAGCTTCGGAGCAGATCTTGGCAGTTGACTAATGTTTGACATCTCAAACGCTGTTTTGCAACTTTGAAAAATAGAGTCATCACAAACAAAAATGTGGGCCGACTAGATGTGACACACAAGCTTTTTATCACAATTTCATCTTCGTGTGTTTAACAACTTTGCTTTGTATTTTAATTTCCCCAGAAAGCTTTTTTCTTATCTTTAATGCTCTACTATACTGGGGCGTATATCGATGTAAGCATTCCTCGCGCCGAATTTACCTTTGCATGCAGTTGTTTCCAGCCCTTGTAACGTATGCAACGCTATATTAGCAACTCTCGCGAGATATCTTGCGGTTTCGCGATTGTATCCTTTTTCTTGAAGAACATTGAAGTCACAGCGATTCGAAGCAGTGTTGATAAACCATTGTTTAAAGCGTCGAAAAGCTCTGAAATAAAATGATGTTTTGTTTGAAGAATTAAAACAAGTTTTGCTGTTGGTTCATGTCTGGAAGCAGTCCTAAGTTAAAGCTAAATTTAATGCTTTACCGAAAAAACGTAGACAATGGTAGTTGAAAAAATAAAATTGAATTTCGATAAATATTTTTAAATTTTATTTTTGCCTTGCTTGCAATCATTCTGAGCCTGCAAATTATAGAAGGTAGCATAGACAACAGCGTTGTAATTTACTACAGTTGCACAGTTTAGACTGAGATTCGATAAGTATCAAAATCGCAACATTAATGTCGTTGTCGTCGTCGTTTGAGCCATCGTGCTGAGCATTATGCAAGAAGATGCATATTTACTGCGCAAGAGCTCATGCTCTGTTTGCGAGTTGTCAGTTAGACTGGGCCACCACGATGGATAAATTGCTTGGCCCCACCACCTGTTTGCCACATAAAGATGGAGGCGTCCCATTTAATGCCTTGAGCAACGACCACATAAGGTTTCGGAGGCGAAAAACCTCTGGCCGATATCGAGCAATGCTGACAAGGAAAGTCGGCGAAACATTAAGGTGAGAGCCCCCGTAATATTTTTACTCCCTAATGGTAGAAAATCTTCACAATCATAAATCAACCGTCTGTTCAGACCCTCTTCGGTGCTCCCACCACTGCCGCCACATATTGTTCCCACACCAGTCCAGCTGCATCAGGCAAAAAAATTTTCGATAAATGCCAGGAGGGTATTGAATTTTCTGTGATTTACCTGGTTAGAACAGTGAATCTGCTCACCCGGTACGTAGCAAGTGGCAACTTTTGAGCTCACATCGATGGCAGTCTGTCTAAGTGGTGGTGCAATCAGTCTGCAATTTGCATCCATGACTGTTTTAAAATAGACTTCCAATTTTTGCTGGTCAAATCTTGATGAGGTTTAAGAAGAGAATAAGAATCACCGTTTGATGCCGCGCCTTCATTCCACGTAAAACAGGGGATAGACACAACAACGGCGACAAAGCATTGAACTCGAAATCTCAAGATTGCAAACCATGAAGCTCTTTGCTATTGTGTCCATTACTCCTCTTTCTTGGGATGAAAGTACGGTATGAAACGGGTATGTTCGGGTTTGTGCCACAAGCCCATTCAAAATAGCTCTGGGAACATCGGAAGTTTATTGCATGTCAGTTGTAAGTGCAAATTACAGACCAGGAGCTCTATAATTAACAAAGTGAACTGACATTGATGGGGGTCAAATGTCGCCTCTTACAACATGCTGAGTGGGTAACTTTATTACTGTAACCCTGTAGAGCGTAGAGCAACGAAGACCCTGGCTAGTTATCATGTTGGGCTTCGCTGTTGAGTTTTTCTTTACCCGAGTGTTTCTCACCTGCAAATATCTCCCTTGTTCCTTGCCCATGCGTAACTGTAGTAGAAGACCTTGGCGTGCTTTACAAGATCATCAAGAACCCCTTCTTGGCATCCGTCAATCTGGGCTCGAACCTTATATGGGAGAGTGAGATTGAGTCCAGCGTGGAAACAAAATGTGTTAATTTTGTCGTTGATCTGTTTCCCAGTTTGAATGCTAAGATTGTAGAGGAGGGACAGCATCGTCTGGAATCAATATAAAAGTTTTCATCTTATATTGAAAGCATTAATCAATACGTAATAGTGAAGGGTTGGGCAGATATATCATTCAGAAACAAGCATTTCCAATGCAGCCTTACGCTTATTGCATTGATTCGGTCCGCATCCAATCCAACTGAGCAAAAATAACAGGTCTTCATGGGCCATAGCCACTACTTATTGGCCAATATTAGAAGATTTTGCTTAGTGACCGGTAACTCTCTAAAGTGTGGATAACCGTAGGTTTGCTTTAAAACGCACGTAGGCTGCAACACTTTTGGTTCAACCAAAAATCAAAATGCTCAAATTTCTGAGAGATAATATGTACATCTCATCAAAAAGATTATAATCAAATTCAGCTCACACTAACCTTTGAGTTAAATAAAGGCAAATCCAAGCTGTCTAGAGCATTTTGCATTCCACCGAAGCGACATTGCGCCAACTGACGCCCGACGCAACGAAGTGCTTCGTTTATTTCGTTTCTGTAAGAAAACCAAACCAGCAATTAACACCAAGCATGCCAGGTTGCTTATAGGAGTCATGTGTGGCCACCATTCAAAGCTTCTTGCAAAAAAGGGAGAGGGAAGTCAAATGAGCTACAACTTGCTTTTTCAGTGAAATGAATCTTTTAGGAGTATACACCTATTTTTTTTTGTTCTTTCTGCTCCTAAAATTGTTAAATTATCACCATGGTTATCAAATATCTCAGGCAATTACTTACCGACAAGTCACTGGACCTCTGTAAATATTAGGAGACGAAAAAACATATTGGCATCGGAAGAAGGCATTTATGGCATGGTTGACTGAACACGATGGGAGGAAGCTCTCATCTGCAGGAGCAGAAGAGAAGATGATGGGTGTAGAGGGGGCTGCATAAAATAGAAAAAATAGTGTTTAAATGTGAGCTTACTTTGGAAAGATGACATAAAGTACAACTGTAACTAATAACCAGCCAAAGATTCATAAAAGGGTGCATAAAGGAAAATTTAGATGATATTTTTGCTTTGTGGTCAAGGCTAAAAATGGAGCAGGGTAGAATGCTACTTCTTTAAACCAACAAGTACTTGCAAATTAAGATGGTGTGCTGCAACTCAATAAATGATGACTCTTATAACTTAAAATTGCGTTTATCAATCATCAAAAGTGCTAAGAAGATACTTACAGTCTTAAAATAGCACCGGCCAAATGTAAGCCTAGCTGTTAATTGCTGTGAAAACCTGGTCTACAGTTTAAGCTCAGTTAACCAGCTGCTGGAACGCCTTTTGATTGTATTGATCTCAAGCTGATTATGCATGCCATCCATAATAATTCAAAGATTCTTGATGACTTTGGCTTAACAATTGGATGAGAAACGATTTCAATTTTTTATTTTTTGTGAAATGAAATATGCTCGTTGCCGCAAAGTTTCTTTGTCAGACAAAAATTGGAACAAGAAGTGCGGAAAGACAATTCCGCGTGGGATCAACGTCAGCTTGTGAGCGCCATTATTATAAATTATTCTAAACAGTGGACCGACCTGTGGAGGTTTCATGTTGGGTAGAGGCTTGAATGATTTCTGGTGCTGTGGTTGACGTTGCTGTCGTTCGAGATCTTGAAGTTGTGTTTTTCGACACGTGTGTTTCTGTAATGTTATGTTTATTGGCGTCATGTTGCATCAGATCTGTGTTCAAAGACACAAAAATGCGCTCGCAAGCCAAGAGTTTGGTGCGACGGCGATGATTTATTTTCTTTGCTTTGTTATGACGTTGCATAAATGTCGTCATAGAATAAAAAAAGCAGTGTGATATTTCGTACCCTCTAAACGCACCTAATATCTGGGCTGCAGAAATGTTTTTGAAAAAAAGATGGAAAAAATTTTATAAATACCTCAAAGTATCAGTGCAAACTTTTGAAACTTTGGGTTTCACGCGATTGGAGGAAAAATGAACCCCACATCCTTTTCTCTTTTATATACAACAGATACTGCTAAGAGGCGAAAAGGTTTAAACTAGTTTTTCCGCTTTCTCTGTTCAATATAAATTATAAACACAATCTAGGAATGATCCACAGAAGTTGAAAAAAGTTTGTAACAAGCTTTATGCAAAGAACACCAACGAGTAAGGGCCTACCTGGAGAGGTAAAAACTGGAGCTGAAGTTTGCAGTTCCGTTTCTGGAAGAACTTCTGCAAAATATGATTTTAGTGTTATTTTCTCGATATTTCTTACGGTCTAATCGAGAAAATTTTTAATGGAAGTAAACGAGTAATATCTAAAAACAAAACTTTTGCTCGCATTTACCTCTGATTGTCGCCTGAAAGCCTCTTCCAGCAAAAGAATTATCAGAAGTAAAATTGAGGAATAATTCTCCACTGGTGGTGACGTACGACGGAGGAACATTCATGCCGGAGTGACGAAATACCTCAACGTCGTTTTCTTTACCCTAATCAAAAAAGTAAAAAAACACAAATGAGTAAATCAATTTTAAAAACACTTTACTTAAAAAAAATATTCGAATAACCACTAATAATTTCTTTGCTGACGTAATATCTTTTAGGAGAGACAGTGCAATCAAGCAGGAAGTAACCGAAACAAGGCGTTTTGAAAAATACTGCAACACAGAGATTGCGTAAGTGTTAAAAAGCTTCATGGTGTAGACAAGAAAATTATGGCAATGTCCTGATAAGTTCGGTTTAAGTATTTCAATAGCATAAGGCCGCAACCACACTTTTCAAATTGCTCGAAGGTATCGCTCATAACTTTATCGTGTTTTATGCATTTAGAACTTGATCTTACCTTCAACACGTCATAGCTAGACTCTGTGTGAAATTGAAAGAACGTGATTTTGATCTGATGACCCGGTGTTTGGGCCCGAACCCGCCACTGACAGCTTACAAAATGTCCGTATGCTTCAGGCCATCTTGGAGAAGTTACAGTATGGTTCCTGCTCGTAACAAATCCGTCATATCCGCACGGAAGATTGAACGGAATTTCTGTTGTTGTGGATTTGATGGTAGTGGTACCTACAAAAATTGTCTTTTAGAATTCAAAGCTTTTTAGGGAAAACTCCGCGTGTTTGGGTTAAGCTGGGCGACCAGGTTTACATGTAATGTAGCAGACGCAAAAAGCTCCTTTCCGTTCTTGCATTATATGCTTAAACGGATTTCTTCTCAAAAAAGTTGCCAGAATTTTTTCCATTTCTAAATTTTTAAATGGAAATGATATTCAATTCATTGTCAAAGTACGATTTGCTTATCGTTTTTCTCACTTGCTCTCGCACTCTTACGAACAATCAAACAACACAAAAAGCGCAATACCATTAAAATGTGCAGTTGTTGTTTCTAGCTGAGTGGAAGTGTAGTTTGTTTCGGTCGCGTTATATGACGTTGTAAATGATGCTTTTTTGGTTGTGGATGGTTTTTCAATCTTTTCGTGGATTTCAGTCGTAGAAGGGATGTAAAAAATTTCTGCAAAAAGTTAAATATTCATGAAACTTTTACACCATTTTGTGTTATACATCAGCTGATCCAACTCAGCTTTATTAAAATATAAAAGGCAGTTGCAACCTTCAAGAGTTCAAAATACCTTAAAAAGTTTTAGAATATTACGAAAAAAGAAAGGAAGGTTTTTTTTCCTTGGCAATTCGGTATCATTCATACGAGTAATGCCAATTACATGTAGTTGATCCTTTGTTTGTACCTCTGACTCTGGCTTCAAATCCCGCCCTGGTGATGGTGCCATCGGATTTAAATTTAATCATAATTGAACTGGTCTTTGAAACGTAGGTCGTAGGTTTCTCGCTACCGGAAAATCGGAATTCTGGAACATCGTTTTCGGATCCCTAAAAACGTAAAAGGTTAACAACAGATGTTGGTGTCATTTTCATAATTTTACTGGAACATTTAATATAATCTCACTTTGATGATCTAGTCACGAATTACCATGCAGTAGAATTACTTCAAACCGAGTATGGCACAATCACCTCAAAAATATCTCAACTTAAACTTTATAAAAAATGAGTCATTTTACAAAGCTTAATTAGCTTTAACATGAGATGTTTTTGTAAGGCACAATGTTACCAAAAATTCATTAAAAACAGAAGTGATCTTCTGATGCTAAAGAGGGGGTGTTCGTTTTAAACGAACTATGATTGCAGGCAGGCAGCCTCACCAAAAATGGCTTAAAGCTCATATTTACCTCTTTCCCCTCTTTTTGTATGAGTTAGGGCCCAGGCCTTGAGGTTTGATTTAAATCAGGGTGATCTATGATCCACCATTATACCCTTTCGAAAGCAAGAAATTAGTCAGCAATATTCTCGAAGAACAGCACCAGCACACAAAAACAACAACTTTGCAATAAACACCAGACACACCTCGACAAAATCGTATTGAATCTCCATGTCGAACACAGTGAACTCAATTTCGAGTTTGTGTCCTGGAGTGCTTGCGTGAATCCACCAAGTACAGTTTTCATTATTGACGTAAGATCTTGGCCAACCCGGAGACTGGATAATGTCTGCGTAGCCAGATACGGTTCCGTTGAATCCGCATGCCAGAATTCGTGGCAAATGAACTAAAAGCAGCTAATTGTAGTTGAGCTATCACAATGTGTAAATAGGGGACATTAAAAAAACAGAAACCTTAGAACACGTAAAGGAAGCGTGGTGCATAATACTCCACAAAAATTGAGAATTGCCACTTTCTGAAAAATCGCAAAAACAGTACCCAAACCATTTTACTGCACGTCCAATTTTTCGGAAAGCCTTTCAGGTTCTAAAACTAACCCCTGTGAACCAATTTCAAGAAAAAAGGGGATTTTAACCAAGCGTTAGACAGGCAGTCGACAAGGGCGATGCAAGCATTTATACCACAACCAAGACACAATGCAAGGCAGATCTATAACTTGCTTTGCTCCTACATTTCACGAGCGTTGATTGATATTTGGTGGCTGCTTTTTTGAGGAGAAAAGCGAGCTTGATTAAGTATAATTTACACCAAAATAAGATCACATCAGCGTTCCCTTGCAGAAGACAAATAGGCAGTTTTGAGGTCATCTAATAACGTCTTAGTTGGTTACAATAGGTGCTGCCAGGGTCGAAGCTCTACATAGCAAAGTAGTTTGGGCTTGTTGAAATTGCTTTGCGCTGATTTAACAAAGCCTCAATAGCTTACCAGTTGTCAGAGGACGCGGCTCCGGTGTCGTTCTTGCGATAAATTCAACTTCTTCGTCACGTGATCCACCTGGAGTAGTTGCTGGTTTTGTCGTTGGAGAAGGAGGTTGGCCCTCTATGACACCAAGTATTGTTAGTTAGCGAGATCGAAGAAAAGACAGTTCGATGTTCTGTGGCCACAGTTAACTCAAGGGCAAAGTTTCCAGATCAAAGTAAAAGGAGACATACTTTTTCACAAACCTGTCATCATAATTTTGCTGCTTCGTCAAACGCAAACCTTCTTATTCCTGGCTTGCTTTGCCTATCTTAATTTTGGCTATGACGTCGCGTGTCCAGCTGCAATTACATCAAAATTCACCTTGAACAATCGCGCTGAACCCTTTCATCGCCATCGAATCGTCCGATTTGAAACGGATTCGCAATGAACTTCCAGTGGATGTAAATGGTAGCGGAACAGTGACTCCGGAATAACGGAATTCCTCCTCTCCGTTTTCGATTCCCTAAATAAGATTATTATCATCTATTAAAAAATTTTGAAATGTACTTTGAAAGTCCACAAGGTAATTGGGCCGTGAGATTAGTGGTGGACCAAAAGTTTTTTGTTTGTAGGCTGGTGGTGGCCCAGGCCGATAGCTGAGGGATAATTCCCATAGCGACAAAAACGCTGAGAAAAACAAGTCTTGAAAACAGGTAGAAAATGACCTTTTGCGCCGTTGTAAAACTTTTTGTTAGAAACAATTTCCAAATTTACTGCAATAGGCTCAAATTAAAGTTAAGACAAATTTTTTTTAATTTTGCTTTTATTTTATAAAATTGTGGCAGTCATTTACATTTCCTTTAGAATCTTTGATATTACGACACAAACCGCTTCAAAAACTATTTTCGTTCTTACCATGACGAAATCGTATCCTGCTTCCGTGTTAAAAGCATCGAAAACAACTCGGATACGAAAACCAGGTGTGGCTGTTCGAAATCGCCACTCGCACTCCGCTGAGTTCGGGTACGAACTCGGCCACTCTGGTGACGTAATCTGAACAGGATTTCCATTCAAAATACCATTATATCCGCAAGGCAGTTTTTTCAAATTTCTAGGAGGTCCAGCAACTCCTAAAATAAATAAATTTAGTAGAGAAAATTGATAAAAATGCTTAACTTGCAGTCACAGCTGCCTATTTCATTTTATGCCTAGATTTGTTGCTTCGCCAACAAGAAAAGAATATACAAACTCGCATAGCACGATTTGAACCCAGGCTTGCCTTTCAATGACAACGGCTTCCTTACGCAAACAAGAGAACATACTGAACTGAAAATATTTCTGTGCTGTTTCAATCACCTTTCTAATGTTCTTTTCAAGTTGCCAGTTAATGACAACGAGTATTGTTACGTCACAAAGATTATAATTATTGTATTACCTGGTGTTTGTGCGACTTTAATAGAGGTTGCAGTTGTTTCTTCTAAATTTGGAACTAAAAAAATAAAAAGTTATTTTCTACTTCGTTCAATCACAGAGCGGTGTTAATGTAAAAGTAATTACAGTAAAAATATCAGCCGACTCATTAACCACCACGTCACACTATTCAATGCACTTTATCAAATCTTTGAATACACTCAGGACGAAACAATTACCTTGTTGCGGGGTGGTGGTTCTCATCGTAGTTTTCATCGTGGTTGTTTCTTCGACAAAATATTCTGAAAAAAGGGTCACGTAATTTTACGCTATTTAACCATCGTATTTCAGCAGTGCCAGTATGTATAACGGTTGCTGGCGAGGGTTAAGCGCAGAAGTCATGCCCCACAAAAATTTTAAGCCCCATCAAGAATTTACGATGTTTCAGTTATAAAAGCTGATTTTCCAAAAAACCTTCCAACAAACTTGAGGAAACCCAAGACCGAAAAATATATTTTGGCCCCTACAGAAAATTTACTTCTTACTACGTTAATGTTGAGTCTTCGGGGGGGGGGAGCATTTCACTGCAAACTTCCGTTGCTTGGCTGCTCTGCTGAAGTAGCAGGCCAGGTAACTTGGAAGCTGGTCTGAACACAAGTTGTTCTGTGCGAAGATTTTCTCGTAACTTTAGGAAAAAAAACACATTTACAGCTGAGTATAGTTTGGGAAATTGCCAACTTTGCAACAATCTGCGTTTCCAGTTAAACATGAATTGATTGGCATCAAAAGCTATCGAGCAACGTGCCGACCTTAACGCCAGACAACGTACATATTTAAACACAGTTGTAATTAACAGGCACTTTATTGTTAAATTAGACGTCATAGTGTATAAAGCGACTTTTTGATTACAAAATTTCCTAAAATAAACGATGCTAGCTTTACGGTGGAGCTGCTTGCGATACCACTACAAGTACGAATAATTATTGAGCAGAGTCTCGGCTAGAGATATAGTAGCGAAAATCGTATTCAAGCGTGTTTTTGCGAACAGCAAACCTTGTACAGTTGCTTGGAAACCTTCCTTTTCAACTGAGGGATCAGATGTAAATTGAACCAGGATCTCTGAAGTTTCAGAAATAAACGGAGCAGGAATATTATCACCGGAATAACGAATTCGTTCTACATTATTCTCATAAATCTAAAACATAATTGCAGTTTAATAATAAACAGCTAAATGGCCAGTATATATCAGACCTCAATACAAGCCTTGGCGATCTTAATTATTAAATACTATCAATTATAGGAGCTGATGTTAGCCTGTTAAGATATTAATTTAGTTAATTGATATTAAGGCATATAGGCTAACTGCAATCAGTTGAATAAAATACCACTTTCACAACCGGTTTCGTTCCTACTAGAACGCGTCAGATGGACTCAGGTATTGAACCGACGATCAAATGAATTGCTTCAAGCGGTTCATCCCACTCCGCCATCGGTCCTTTTAATGGATGTTGTTAATTTTAAGATTACATATGGTGCACGCTTACGCATGAATATGGCGCATGGTATTTTATTCAACCGGAACGAAACCGGTCGTGGCAGTGGTATTTTATTCAACTGATTGCAGTTAGCCTATATGCCTTAATATCAATTAATTATATTGATTACTATCAGTTACTTCAACGCAATTCAAAACAAAACCCCATTGTTATAAAACAAATGTGTCAATTTTTTTCAAGCTGATACAAAATATCTTAGAAGTCGCACCAGTCACACGCTACACAAAAACAGCTGTGGCTGATAGGAAAATGATTATCCTCTCAAGCTATTGGCGTCGATAAGCACTGATTGCACAGACGGTTCAAAAATACTCGAAGATTTTAAAGAGTTTTTAATGACTATCCATTAACCGCACCTTTAATACGTCGAAAGTTGTTTCTGTGAAGAACGAAGTGAAATTAATCACCAATCTCGCTGCGTGTTTGCTGCGAATGACCCACGCACAATTGGCTGACGAGCCATAACCGGATGGCCAATTGGGAGAATTCAGGAGCATGGGGATCCCGGCCACATGTCCGTTAAATCCACACGGCAGCGACGAAGATGATGTTGATACTGAACAGAACGTTAAATTAAAAATGATCCAGCAACGGCTAGCGATCAGAAGATTGTGAGTTCAAAGCCTTTCGAATGCATAAAAAAAACTTTGCAAAAATTTTTGACCCATCTGTTCATGAAAAGTAATGAACTTCGATTTCACTTTTTTATTATACAAGCATGGTGCTATTACAGAAAATAATTTTTCGTAAAGTTGGCAAAAATAAATAGATGCTGTACAACTGTCGTTTAAACATTAAAATAAAGGGTTATTTAGAGCAAAGTCAAAAAGAAATCAAAATTTTTAAATCGAAAAAAGTTAAATTACGGTAAATTGTGGTATTGCAAGTAGAAATGGGACCGATATCAATTGAATCAAACTGCCTAGAAATTTGTTTTCTTAAAATCATGAATCTTCTTTAAAAATTGATCATTGTCAAATTACTCATGTTTTAGAAAAAAGTATTTATTTTGTTTATCTTTTAGTGTCAAAGCAATGAAATAAATTGCTTTGATTATTTACATTCTTTGTTTTTGTTTACATTTAAAAGTTTGTTTTTTTCCTAAAACTTTGTGACGAAACTTACCGCCTGCTGTCCCGTTGTGTTGATGAGGTTCGTTGGAAGAGTGTTTGTTGTTTTCTGCAAACATCGGTTTTAAGTTGTTTTATTTACAGAACAATCCTCCTTTCAGTGTTTGCTACTGCACATCTGCGGTGATACAACGGGATTTGATATCGTAGGCGCAAACAGACATAATTATAGGGAGTAGGCAAAAACTAAGTCAGTATTTTCGTGTTTCAATTTCAAGAAAAGGTTAAGACTTTTTCTAAATTGACATTTTCAAAGACCAATTTTCAAAACATTGGGGAATGATATGCAGTCTAAATATTCCCCTAGTTGCCCCCCCCCCCCTGTTTCATAAGGCCTGTCGTAGGCCAACACGCAGAGGTTATGGAATCATGAATCAGTCAGTTTGTCTTTGACAAAGTTAACCTCTTAACAGCAACAGTGTGAAGTCTTAAAAGCACCGAGGGAATTATTTCACCTTCTCCAACGACCGTTTTCAATTTTGATAAAAACTTCTTTTAGATATTTTGCATTTTTGACAAGCCATTTTTTAAATACTTCTTGTGGATTAAATGTCTACAAAAGTAACTTCTGACCATGGTGGTAGCGACATAGCAAAGTGTAGCTCGAAGCCGGAATTTACATGGTATAACATCATTTTAATGAGAAGCTCATAAACGTTGTATTCTGCTATAGAACCAGACTTTAAAATGTTTTCTAGAAAGGAACATTTAAAAAAGCCAAGCGATTAGTATGATATCAAATTCGCGAAATTGATCTTTGAAACGCTTACAGCAGACCGCGAAAATATAAATAGATATGACGTCGAATAAGTTTTCTGACATTTCATTCACATTTCAGTCACATTTACTGCTACCATGAATGAAAATTATGATCATTACTGTTATACTTGTCTTTTAATACTGTAATGACTTATGGCAAAGACATAAGTAATGGAGTAGATGAATTTCTATAAATTTAGATATGTTCAAGTTAATGTAGAAGGCTCGTAAGCAATTATGGGATGTAATTTTCGGATATGTATTTGGAAATAACGTCTTCTGGCAAAATTACCATAAAAAAATAAAAAAGGACATTCCAATTACACGGTTTTCGACTGCCTTCGGATGCAATGTTGTACAAATAAAAATGTTTGCACGCAGCAGCCTTCTTTGGCCTTTAACACAATCACACATTTTTTTTGAATGAATATTTAAGTTTTGTCAAATGGAAACGGACTGATATATCAAAGAAGTCGAACGATTAGGCAAACACGAGGTTTATTTCTGTTTTCATTATTCACGTTTTTCATTTAAAGACTTGAAATTTGTCTGGAAAAGAATTTGTATATCTACGCGTTATTAATAATTTCGAATTGTAATTGGTCAAAATAAAAGCCAGCAAATGTAATTAAAAAAGCATTAACCTATATTGCAATTTCGACAGCGGTTGTGACGCGCGGAGTCGAATTGTATGCAATTTATAATAATAAGTGAACACTTCCTTTAATAAATTTAAATTAGAGATTGTGAATGAAAATTGACACACTTTAAAGCCTTTTACGGGCAAATGCATAGCCATGGTTGAGAACCGAATCTTAGACTAGAGTCTAGTCACTAGATAATGATTTGCATTTCTTTTGAGTCTAGAATGTTGCTTAATAAATGTGGTCTTGCGGAGAAGAGTTGCCAATTTGATTGCAGAGGGGGTAGTGCCTTGGAACACTTTTGACAGCATGCAATTTTTTGGTTTATTGTAGAGTTTGTGATAATTGGATGTTGCACTGGTGTTCTACATGTAATGTTGTGTCGGTTGCACAATATGAATGCAGAACCATCATTTGCTTTGGATTTCTGCAAATGCAGGGACAGCTGTGAGTGGTTGCTGATTTGAAGTTGTGAAGCCACTGCGCAGCCCCACCAAACTTTCTCTTAAGTGGTATTTGAAGCAAAACAAGTTTTTAATTCTTTTACTTCTTACCCAAGTTTGGAGTTCCTGAGGATGGGTAGATCGTGCAAGTCTGGTTCGGTCCGCAGCAACTTCGTGAGCATTGGTTGCTTATACTCTGGAATTTCGAAGACAGAACGAGACCGTGAAAGTTGAGTGATCGGGATCTTGCTTCTTTACACGAGATGGTCGGACATTGTTGAGGCGGTATACAAATGCTGACGACTAAAAATTCTGAAAGCAAACCGCGATTTAATTGTGACAAAACAAATAACACGTGCGGCGACAAGAATGTGTGTACATTAAAAGGTTGAAAATTTTGTTTCATTGACCCTCAGGTGTGATATTAATCTTTTTGATTTGAAACAATAGCGCCGCGAATGAGGCTAGTCGTTAAACGCTGTAGGTAAAACAGTCTTTTTGGAGCCGTTGCTGTCTCACTTTGTTGATGTCAATATCTAAGGCGATAAGAACTTTTCGAACGTACATATCGCATACCTTCATGTGCAGATACTGATCCATTCATCACCACGCTGCTGTTAAAAGTCCCACAAATCTCCCCCGGCAAGCAGTACCAAGGAACTCTTTCTCGGTCGGAGTTGGCTCCAGATGAGCCAATAATCCGAGCTCCGAAATCACAAGGAACTCCTAAATACAGAAAGACAGTGGTAAATCTTGCCTTTGCAGAAAACTTCTAGACTATGCATAAAGCAAGTGGTCTGAAGTTACCAAGCAATGCAAGGCATCGAAGAATTGCCATCAAAACCCCACTAACACTCTAGTATGACGCTGTATCATTGTGTCGGTGCGATCATCAAGCTCTCGCCCCTCACAGCTCTGTGTTGTCGATATTGACGATGATTGCGGCTTCATCATTGTAGCAGTGATTTTGACGCAATTGTGGCACTGCCTTTGTGACGTAATTACCTAGCTGTGAGACGTTATATTCTCCTGAAGCTTCCCCTGAAAATTCGTACAATTCGTTGACGGAAAAATTGAAGTTGGAAAAGTTGAATGACGGGTCGGCAGCAATTTGTTGAATGAATACATAGCTCAATAAACAATAAATTCCAAATATCAACATTGTAATAAAATATAACTAAATCTTAATGAGATATAAATAAATCTGCAAAAAAGGCATAAGTCTTGCAATCATTAGAAAAATTGGAATTTGAACTTCCTTCCATAGCTTCAGTGCTTCACGTCCCATCAAGAATCAAATCTCGCTTCAAACTGTCATCACAATCCAACAAAGCAGAGCCATTTCATTTTGTTTAATTTTACGCAAAAACAAAACAGTTTAATGTTAAAGATGATTATTTATTCTCTGCATGAAAGTTTTTCGTACGACTTTTGAATTGTACTACCACTTTTAAAGCATTTATTAAAAGTTTAATGAATGATAATTGTTTATACGTTTTAACTGCTGAACAATAAATAACCTTTCGCTTGTTTTCATCGCTGTACTGTAGAATCTTTTCATCCACCCCTTACATTAAGTTTGCTTTAAGTACGATTTTTATACTACAACTTTTATGCGCCTCAGCAACATGCAATAACTTTTTTGTTGTTCAACAAAACGCATTTAAAAAACAAGACTTTTTTGGCTGAAATGGAGCTTTACATTTTTCAAAAAATATTTCTATTTTTAGTTTAAACAAGTGCTTTGTAATTGTGATACGTCATAATTATGTCATTAAAATTTAGTCTCTGAAACTTGTTTTTCTATAAAGGCTATGTTATCTCAATTCTATCTCCAATATGCTTACAAACATTCAAAACTCATTACATCATTAAACGAAAAACCGATCAGTTCTTAACGCTGTAAGATTGTTGCGACCAAATTCTTATTTTATTGGAATGGCGGCATATATTTACCACAAGACTCACGAATTACAAATTTATTTTTACGGACATTTATGTCGACTTATTAAAAGTTTCAACGACCTTCTACACAATTCTATTATGACATCATCATTAAAGGCATGAGCTTTCCCATAATCGCCTTTGCGCTAAATGATAGGTATTCTAACCGATCTAACAAAAGCTGTGGTAGAAGTGAACTTTCACTTTTCAAATTGGCAGCCATTCTTTTATGGGATATGCCCAGTCTTAGTTCCAGATGTTATGAATAGATATACATAAAATTCGTTTTGGTCCGTTTTTCTTCAATGCAATTTTGTATGAAAATTTTCATTCGCTATGACGTCACACAGTGTTTTTTGTCGTCCCAACATTCGGTTTTGCCTGCAAAGTACGTACCAAAAGTGTTTTGGATTTTTTATCCGCAGAAATGCATACGGTTTTGGTGCTTACTTTGCGGGCAAAACTGAATGTTTGGATGACAACATATATTGTCAAACACATTATAAACATGCAAGCGGATAAAAATTTTCGTACAACAGCGCTTAAGAGAAAAAACGTTCAAAAATCGAATAAAACCGTATACTGAGTAGATCTACTTTCTCCTTTCAAAAGTTGCATCAATACTGAGACACAAATGATATATACCATAGCCGTGTGGACTTGTAAACAACAGATAAAAACTGAAATATGGCACTTGTAGTCGACTTAAATATTTATTGTTACAAGCTTGCGCAAGTGAATGACCTCTTCTTCAGCCAGGTCAACTGGGGGACCATTCATTTTCATTTTATTTTTACCCAAATCAGCATAAAAAGAAAACAAAATTTGGCAACAGCGGACCAAACAAGAAGACGATGGCAAAAGGACATACGTTAAGAACATGCACATGAAATGAATTTTGATTACATTTAAAGATAGTGACATAACTATTGCACCTGTGCATGGCCACCAACTAACAAAACTTGTGTCTCTCTTTTATTTTGCTTAAAGAAGTGAGCATTCACTTATAAAAGCTTCCAACAACTAATATTGAAGTCGACTACAAGCGTAATTTTTTAGTTATCACCTGAGATACAAGTATTATTTCTTAAACTTTGATTGACCTCTGTGAGATTCAAACTTCTATTTATTAACACTAATAGTACACAAATACTGCTTGCTATCGTTTCAAACGAACAAAGTGTCTAAATCTAGCTGAGGATATGCAAGTTTATATCCTTAGAGCTGACATTTTGGTTTAAATTTCGGCTTGCGACCAGAGCAAACAATGCGTATCGGTGACTGCTAATTTGAAGACTGTAAGGTCCATTTGCAATCAATCAAAACACTCAGCTCCTCATATATTAGATAAGTTGAATAAGTTCTCATCACTCTCTTATTCATTTTGTATCCTTCAATCCCAGAAATGCTTTTTCAAACATACACAAAACAACTTGTGCTCAGACGTGCTTCCGAATTGCCTGTACTGTCGCCAAATGCTTTTCTACTACAAGGCTTGATATATAAACCAACTGCATGATGGCTAGGAAGTACAGCTATTTAAGAATTGCCAGAAATTTGCCGCTAGACGACAATAATGCGCATTTCAACTTAATTATTTCCATAGCGGAAATTATAAAATTTTTCACGATATGGGATATTAGCCAACAAATAAGGAAAAATAAACCAGAATATATGATTTTCTTTGACATTATATATTTATTACTCTGCAAAGCTCTACGACTGCTTTCAAAAATATCATTTTGATGAAACGTTTTCGTGTACCCTCTGCAGTATCTATCTGACTCACTTAAGATAAGTTAGTTACAAAAATCTGTCAGAAAAATACTTTTTCGAAGCATTTTTAATGACTTTTTCTGTTCTACTGCAACCGAAGTTGAGTGAATTGCCATTCTCAGTTCTCATATTGCAATCTGTCTTGAGAAAATATAGATGGCTGAGCTTTAGTTGCGCAGTGCCGGACGCCACCAGCATTTTTTCTTTGTATCACGCAGCCACGTTTTGCAGTGAGTGCTTTGTAAAACATTAATCAGCATATTTCATTAAAGTTTTTCAACAGTTTCTGTTCTCTCTGGAAATCCTGATTTCTTGCTCAAAATTATTTTTGGAACATTTTCATTTATTAGATCATGCTTTCATAATTTGTCATTATTCTTATTAGTACAAATAAGTAAAATTTTGTTATTAAATAAATATCAAATTATTGTTTATTAAAAGGCATAATTGCTTTGTGAAAATTTTGAGATTTTTGATATGATTTGTATGAATCAAATTTTATTCAAAGCTCCAGCAACAAGGAAATTGCAGCGTTGGAGTTTACAAATTTTGTTTTTGAAAATTCTAAACTTGCTATCGCTTTATTGCTACAGCCTTAAACATAATTGACCAACCGCCTTCTCATTAACTTGAAAATACAACACAGCTCATGTATCATCACGTAATCAAACCAGTATCACAACTTAGTTCCTTATCGCTCGCAGTAACTTTTCTTTCAACCTAAAATTATGCCATCTTAATAACCTGTAAATTGCGAATCATAATTCTAATAAGGATGTCATAACCGCAACGTTACATACAGCATATGACGTAATAATGCCGACATGTATCACACCAAACGAGACCTGCTTCTTTCTCATTAAGGGTCTGTCCTCTTAATTAAAGGTCGTTGAAACAACAGCAAGCTATAAGCCCGACTGGTATAAACGGAGATTGAATCTATTTTGAATTTTATGTTGGTTTTTGAAGTACCTCAGAGCGCTAAATGAGATCTTGAATCACGTTTCATGAGAATGTTTTAAATTCAATCCAATAATTGATTAGAATAATAGCACAGACCATCGTAGAATGTTATTAAATGATGTCAGACTTTCCGAAATTAGCTAGTTGGGGCGTAATTAAGCGGCGCACCCCGGCGCTCTTATTGGCCTAATGATGAATCTTGTTGGTACAGCGGCGCCTGGGTATATTTCCTCAAAACAATTACTCGCGGGTACAAGTAGCATTGTTTTGCATAAGACTTGTCCTAAAGAACACATTGCTTAGGTTGTTTATGACGTAGGCCGAATGTTACAAAATCGACATCACATATTATACTAACAAAGCAAACCAACAGCTCAAGTCAAACACCGTCATATGAAAGCATATTAACTTGGTGCTCCGTTTTGGGGAAAAATTGCTTTCCATCGGCTCAACCCCCTTGTATATCCCCTTTGAAGCTAATTTTTGAATACGATATTGAATATACTTTCTGCTGTTGATGAGGGGTCTTATTTTTCTTCTGATGCGGACTTTTTTTCTGCTATCAACCGTAAAGCTTATGCAAAGCAGAAAGCACCTTAATAGGTTCCAGCGTCACAGGAAATAAAAATGCCACGTAAACGCGTTGTCAAACGTAACTACCTACCACGATATCGATTCCGTGATTTCTCATGAAATACAAAAGCACGCAACAAAAAAATACAACACATCGAAGCTAATGTTCCTAGTTGGTTTGAAGACCAGGAATGGTTCAAAATCGCCCACTGTGCAATACGTGAAACAAATCCTTTTGTTCTCCTCAAACTTACAAGAGTTTGTGTTTTCTTTAAAATCATTTGAGCAGCTGAATTTCCCAGATATTTTTCGCAAGATCAATTTTTGCTAATATGGGTATTTTAAACTTGACCTCTCGTAACATTTGCAAGGTAGAAAACAAAGTGCCAGACGATTGTCAACGTCAAAGACATGAAATTATGCAGCAAATATACAAGTCGCAACAAATCCAAAAAACTAAGTTTTACTACAACGTAGCTCAGAACGATAGAGCTTTCGTAAGTCGGGTCCCACCTGCTTGCTGTAGAATCCACTTGGCTATCACTACTGCTTGCTGCGAACCAGACCTGCAGAAGTTGTTTGACATGTAGCTGTAAAGATTTTATTGTGCTCTGATGAAAATATAGGCTTCAGTTTAACTCAACCCATTGTTAGCAAACGAACATGTTAGTTTGGCTTTCGCAACAAGTTTATAACAAAAACGTCAAGCTATAGTAAACATCCAAAACAAATTCTTTTGCCTGTAAAAAGGAACGACAAAATGTAAAGCTGATCAAATGAATCGCCTCTTGCTTCATCAATTTACAAAGTGTAGATTGTGCTAGTTATTGGCATGTTGTAGTAGGTTGTTGTATTGCACAGTATGATGTTGGTGATTATTTTTGAGCAATTTTCTAGTTATTCGGGTTCCAGTATGACGTTGGTAATTGTTTTTGAGCAATTTTTCTATTTATGTCTTGCTTCATCGCCGCTTCTAAACTTCACGATTATGAACGAATTTAGTTACGCAAAATACCAAAAAACTCGAAAATCTTTTAAAATTATGCATGAAATTTTCTCAAAAATTTTAACACAATTAAATCAGATTTTGATGCAAGTGATTAAGTTGGAAAATACTGAAGTAATTTAAATACTAGGAAAAGAAAATATTAGGCGACTTGAAATTTGACATCTCATAAAATTGTATCATTAATAGTGAAATGACCTGAAACCAATGAAATTAAATGCAGACAACTGCTTCACGTAGCTTCTTTTGTCTTTTCTTTCTACTGAACGAGTTACAGCCTTAAAAACGTAAAAAATATTGTGCGATTGATGATTTTTCGAATTTTTTCAGAGTTTATATCAACCTAGTCTAAAAAGGTTATTTTGGTCTGTTTTGTTCATGCAGAGTATCAAGCAAAGGCTACAATTTAGCGAAAATAATTAATTATATCACAAAACGTCTCAACTCAACTTTAGAAAGAAGAGAACGGTGATTAACTTCATGTTATTGAGCTTACATTGCCTCAACTTTTTGAATTTAAGTTCGCCTCATAAGTAACAAACATAAAAATTACGTGATTGGTTCCAAGTAAGCAGCTATTAATCAGTGTTACGAATCTCTCACGCTTCCAAAATATTAAAATCAAAGTAAGAAGGGCTTTGGTCTGCTAGGTTTTTAATCAAGAGGCAACCGGTTTGATTATACTTTTTGAATTAAGAGAAATAAACCACATCAGCATTTGGAAGCCAACCAACATGAAAGACATTGTTTACTCAATGCTGCTATTATTTTTGGCCGTTGTCAGTGCCTGTGAAAAAGACATTCATAGCAATATTTCTTCTAGGTTGCAAAAACCCATTATGCAATCAGTATTGCAAACTCCGAAGCAGGTTTAAACCCAAGTTGTTTTGTAAGTGTTTTATGTTGCAGCCTTTGTTATCTTCTCGATGCTTTGATCCAGTAAGCTGGAAATGACGCCGAAGGCTTATTGGACGCAGCTCAAAAAAATTGCCCTAGTCGCGGTTTACACACGAAGCACTTCAAGTTTCCAATTCAGTTATAAAACCTTTATGCAATCATCTTTAAAAATCCGAAAGGTTTGAAAATTTCTAAGAACTTGTAATTGCTCTGCTGCAATTGCTGTGCTATAAACAATCCCTCGAGAAAGTTCATTTTATTTTTTTGAGAAAGATGTATTTTAAGCGTCTGCTGAACTTTCTACTTCAAAGCCAGCGCCCTATCTTAATGATTAAATATTTCTGTTTCTATTTAAATCAGTTGTTAAATACCTGAGCACAAAATAATGTTCAAATTGCTTTATGTTTTCGCAGGGTCACGGGACCAACAGCACAGGCACTATCCTACCACATGCTTTCACTGCTCGCTACATTTGCAAAGTAGTGTGATTTTGAAACTTTTAAAGTTTTGATGGTAAAAATACATTTCAAAATCACAGAATGAATTCAAATTTCTCTGCACTAATGGTAACAAATTCACAAATTAAATACAGACTCTAGTGTTACAGCAAGCGTTCAACTACCGCGAACTAATCTTCCAGGTGTAATTAATAGTTAATTGTATTTATCGCAAACATTAGCGCTAATTGACTGTACAAAATTTTTCATTAATTTCTACCATCCTCCGCTAAATTAAAAGTTCTGATAACAGGAAATTAGATCATGCAACGTCAGAAGGTTGAGCTACAAATTTTTAACACTATTTTTGGTTGACGTCACAAATTTTAGATTCGCATTTTTTCTTTTTTAAGATGAATTCAATTGCCTACAGCAGTTGCAAAAAGCTTAAAAATTTTCTTAAAAAGACTATAAAGCAGTCAATAGTCAATTTTTCTGAAAAATGTTTATTGGCATGTTGGCAAACTTTAAAATACTTATTATTTTTCAACTTGAAATAAATTGCGTCTTTTGTATGAAGAGCGAAGTGGGGGCGTTGGCCGCTCATGAGGATGTGCCGCGGTACTGCACCACTCCCAGCTTTTGGGAACAAATTTTTTGATTGCAACTTCTTAATTAAATTTGTTTTAATATTTTTTGTTTGAAAAAACATGAAATCATCGTTTTACCACATTGCCGTAAAAATTGCCTCAAAAATTGCTAAAGATGCATTTTTTAAGTTTTTCGAAACTGCCACATCAGAAATCGTTGCATTTGCCTGAGTGTATTATGTAGTGATCAGTTTAAAGTTCTAAATTTGCCTTGTACATGTGCTTTTGTTTGTTTATGACTAGATCCACATTTGATTGGTTGAGTACCTCAGATGCTAAAAATGTTAATTTTTTCATGCGTTAGACATTAAAAATGGTGTCAAGCTATTCAAAGCAGGCAGACCTACGTAGACGCGCTTTGCATTTGGTCAGTTTGATACATGAACTTATGTAGCCTTCACAAAACAAAAGATGGCGTCTCACTAGGAAAGGAGAGGCCAAAGTTTTTCAAGCATGAGCAACGTAAAATAAACCAGTAATATCTGCGAGCTGCAAAATCTGCCAAATCGAAAATAAGCGAAAAACTTAAAATCAATCAGTTAATTTGTCAAACCTGCCTTGAACCTTAAAAAAGTTGTACGTCATCCAGTCATATGCATTTCCATGCTTGCTGTAAGTCGCTTTTAATCAGAGCAACCCAAACCCTATCGAGCGGTTGCGCGCAAGGTTTCCACGATACTTGGATTTTACGTAGCACATAACTAAGTACAAAGATTCACAACCAAATTTCGTACTAAAAATCGAAACGAGTCGCAAACTACTTTTCTTGAGCTCAGGATAATACTTTCTGGCGGTTGTTTCCATAACTCAATAGTCGAATAGACTTTATGGGACATTTTTATTGCTACGCCTTTTTTCAATTTCAACAGTTAAATTTCAGCAGCTGATATGTCTGTGGCAAAGGTTAAGAGATTAGAAAGTCATTACTGATTACGACAACATGAAAGATATCTCTCAAGAAAGACAGAGTATGGTTTTAAAACAGGAAAATCTTCAAATTTAGCTTGGAAACTATCCAGCCGGTCTTGAAATTTATCCGTCAATTCTTTCACTTTGTTACCTTTTAATTCATTTTCAGTAGATGTTGTCACTCTCTTACTGAGATCAGGAAAGTGGCAGAATTTTTTTGACATACGTCATTTTTAAAAAGCTTGATTTTGTTTTGGAAAATCAGAACGGTTCGAAAAAGATGAGTGATGATCTTATTTTTTCCCTGGAGGGCTCAATTTAAAGCTCTCAGGTTCTTCATTACATTGTTAAAAACATCAATTTATGCGACTATTCATCATTTTTCAACAAGAGAAAACGCTTTTTTTCTAAAAGGAAAATCAGGATTGGCTCCAATAAATTCTAATATCTATGCAAAACATTGCTAGTCGAGAGCGACCGTACTGGTACTGAACAAAGAGACTTTATCGAGAATTATCTTCATAGCAATTTCATACTTGAAATGTTTGGCTGCCAGATGTTTATAGTGAATACTGTAATGAATGGGAAAAAACTCAGGAAATTTAGAATCATTCTTCCTTAACGCAATTAGCCTCACACGTTTTCCAACCTCTGCTGGTGGTACAACAGTGGCTGCACTGATCAGATTTTCAAGAGAAACATAAGCGTTTTTTTAGGCTTTTTCAAGTTCATCATTAACATCAATGCCACCAGGTCTACAGCTTACAAACCATTCTGCGTTGTTCCGTCAATATCAGCGCTAATGAGAAAAATGCGCCTTTCTGCTAGGTCTAACACGGCAACGTAAGCCACCAGTTACTTCGCAAATTTACCGTCGCATTATGGTCTTCTAGCACAGTGCTCTTCAACCTTCTTAGGATCGTGGAGCCCTTTCTGCACTTTCACAAGTATCATGGAGCCCCAATTACAAAAAAAATTTATGAGAACCGCGATGGCTCTGATTTTCCTTTACAAAAACCGTGGTTCAAGTTTTGGAGTTTTCAAACTGGGATAGGCTTGAGAAAATTTGTAAGTGGTCGAGCAAGTTTGCCTTACCCGTACATCAAAGATTTTCGATAATAGCTTGTTCAAAAATCCTTGCTTCTGCCCTTTCTTTGTTAAAGACTTTTTTGAAAATCAACTTAACGAAAGCGATAAGGCTATTTTGCCTATTTTGTCACAGAAAACCATTTTATTTTTCAATGCTTTCCCCATTTTTAATTTCAAAACCCATTTTTGGTAATCAACTTTATGAAATCGAGTTCTATTCCTGCTATATTCTTCTACGATTTATACCTCTCAGTAGATTCAGCTACAGAGTTTGTAACTAGAAAAAGTGTAAAACCCCTGCTTTCTTCCATACGGATTTTAAGTAATAATACGTGTATCAGAACTTGTTGAGCGAGTGAACAACTACTCGCTTTGCATTCTTCGGTTATTTAACCGCTACTGCTTCTAATCTTTCAAGAAAATCTACACTGTTATTTAAAGTTTATTTGTGACGTAATAATAATAATAATTGATGAACAGGTTGCGCTCATAATCAAACAAAATCTGCGATACAGTTTAGATTGATCGCATAATGGGTTTACTCTTAAAGCCGCTATGTTTTGCCACAATATTTCCGAAAAGTGAAAAACGTTTTGCCCAATAAAACCGAAGAAGTGGGAATTCTAGTGCTCACGGAGCCCCTCTGAACGTTTCACGGAACCCCAGCCGAAGGGCTCTGCTCTAGCACGAGCAATACTCCATGCTACAATACTCCATACTAGTTTCAGTCACTACATTAGTTTCCTTACTGAACACTGTCATAAATTTCTGTTGATTCTGAAGAAAGGACTTTGATTCCACTAGTTTGTTTCTTCTTAATCAAAATTTAGATGGATAATCAGGAGAAAATTTTTAAGATTAGTGTCATGGTAGTGCCTCACGTTGCTGCCTTTGTTTTGGCTAGGTAACTTGTTAAAGATTACAAACGTGCAAAAGTTTATCTTCCAGCATAATGAATGTTTATTCATCCTCCCAATTTTGTTTAAAATTTTTGCATTCTACCTCGAGCTTCCTTTGTTACTATTTTTCGACATTATTTGTCTTTTTCCAAGTGACAAAGTAAATTCTTATAAATATATTATTAAAACTATATGTAGCCTAATTCACATAGCTTGAACTAGCCTATTCTAGACTAAAACTTGATATACACACCTCAGCTAAACCACTATCTGTGATAATTTCGTCAGTGTGCGTGAGGAAATTCACCAATTCAAAAATTCACTTGTGATGTCATAATGCTTTGTGTTCTTACAATTCCGCTTTTGCGGCAAAACAAAACACTTGAGGTTATTAATGGCAGCCACGAGTTTTCGAAACCAGACTGCTCCAAAATTTGGAAGTCTGTAAGCTTTTGTTTGCCGGATCTGCAATGCGAGTACAATTTGCGGTTAAATGTTATTTTTTTCAATAGAAACACAAATTGGCAGATCAAGGTAGAGCCAAAGTCTATCCTTTAATAATGACGTATTTCTTTAATGGAAACCAATTAACTCGTTATCACAACAAACTCTTTGCGCACCACATAACCTTGCCGATCGAAGTCGTTCTTTTGACAATACTACGCGTCTGACCAATTGCACGGTATATCCTTTTTGAAGTTTAAAATTAGTGTGCCCAAAACAGGCTTGGATTAAACTTTGTGATTCTTTAATATCATTGTCAAATTTATTCCAAAAATAACTGTCCAGCAATTTGTCAAAACATACTACGAACGTTTCAGCCCTCAACTGGTGCTATTTTCTACGGAAATAATATACAACAAACAAGTTGACTATCAACTACGCCATAGTGACTCCAAAAAAAGGAACACATCACAAGAAGCGATGGTCACGTGTCAAATAAGTGGAAAGTAAATGGTTTGAATTCTAAATTTAAACCAGGTTTCAATTATTGAATGTATAGAAATTCCAGAATGAGGAGTTATGATTTGACAGCTAGACAAATTTGATCAATATTTTTTGTTTGTTATTTGTTTTTTCCAAATTTGTTTAACTACATGTATTTTACGTATACTTTATGCGGCTTCATTTTCAAACTTTCATTAGCTTCGTGTTTACGACTAAACCGTATGCTACCATGAAGTTTTTTTTTACCTATTCTGCTGTTCGTAAATATGCCTGAAACGACCGCAGGGTCGAAAACGATCCAGATAGAAATTTACGTACCAAAATTGCTAAGCGTCATCTCTTAATAGCATGTACAGTATATTTATTCTTAGAACAATACAGCGACTGTTCTCGTTAAAAAATTTATTTCTTTGTGCGATAAAGTGCTGTTTCAATGGTGCTAAATCTGGCACCACGAAATTTGGCCAGCATCCAAACAACAAGAACACAGTACCGTATTTCAATCTGCTTCAGCAGCACCAGCGTTTGATGTGCTAATGATTCGCAGTCGCAGATAACCATACTCTTAGGTAAGCTATTTCTAATCAGAGTGCAGAGGTTTGATTGTATTCTATACACCTGCTAGAATATTTAGCGACAGCATTAATTTAGGCGGCCTGTAATAAAATTCATGACGGTTGTCAGCATAAGTAAGAGCACACAGCATGTACAGGTACAGGCAGTTAAGAGGGTTACCAAGGATTTTGCTTTACAGGATATTACAATGGTTTTTATTATCAGTGAAGCCTTTATCCTGCTGCTTAAGAGCGATTTTACGCGCTGCTTTTTGCAGTGACGTCACATTGTAACAGCAAAAAATTTTTGACATTCACTGACTTCATGTACTTTTCCCTTAGAGAAAACTCAATATGTCCACACATAAACTTATACCGAAATATATCTGTAGCGAATCCGCAAGCATTCTTGAGGAAGACTCTGATAATGCACTAATTAAAACGTATACAAAGTACAAAGATAATTAAATTTGTCGCACGTGAGTGCCGGCAGAAAACTTTAGAACATAATTGACATTTAATTGTAAACGTGACGTGAAAAGACGACGGGTCTACTGAGAGGGTCGATTTCAACCCAAGTGGTCGTTAAAGGTACACTCCTTTTTTGGGTGTTCTAATTTTAAAATATGCAAATTTGTTCCATGGTTAGTCATTATTTGAGGGAATCTCCCAGCGCGGTTCACAATTTCTTTAATGATTGGCGTATAGTTACTGATGCTGCCTCCCTACTTTTCGCTGTACAAAAGGTCCATATGTGCTGAAGAATAAAAACAAGGTTTTGCGATTCCTTTTTATTTCTCTTCTACCCCCACATCTTTGCTTTGCAGAAACTTTAGACGTGCTACTGCATCAATAAGTATCTTCTACGACCCCAGTTTCTCCAAACCAGAAAGGAATTTTTTCCTCTCGAGTATAAAACTTTTCCGGTAGGAATTTTTACATGTTAGAGCTTGCGAATTAAATTTTCTCAACAGTTTTTGCGTGGTGAAGCCCAATTATTCTTTGAGAGTATTATTCACATTGCTCGTAGAGCAACTTGCTTTCTGGCATTGTGATGTCATAAATTTGTTTACCTCGTATCAATCAAATATTGCATTGCTCTACAATCTTCCTAGTACATTTTGTTCAGTTCAAATTGGTAAGATATAAAAAATAATGCTTTGTGTTTTTTATATTCATAAGAGGATCTGGAAGGAGTAATACATGTTGTAACCAAATGCATGGAAAGAAAGCATTCAAATGCAATGAAGGTGTATTAGTAAAGATTGAGATTCTCCGGACTATACGCTTGCGGTCAAATAGTATTATTAACTAGAGTAAGGAAGCGCTTTGAATTTTAAAGGCCTCTCCGACATTGGTAAGTGTTGTTTTAACTTTTTCGCTACCGCGTGAAAAGCAAAAAACTGTCGTAATTTGTCATAATCAATCATAATTATATACCCCAAGTTTGTTTGTAAATCATTACTCATCTGTTTACTTTTACGTCAAGATCACCTCAAAGATGACTACAGATTTTATTTTCTACCAATTTTTTTAGAAATGGTCGCTAAATGATGCTAAGGAAATAAGCTTTCAAGGTATATTAATCAAAACTTACCTAAAAACCTAGGTTTTCTACAATTTGCAACTTTCTGAGGCCCATGACCTTTTTTTGACCGGTACCGACCGGTACTAAACTTCAGTAGTTAAATTTAGTACCCAAAATATGATCAGTCATTATCTGCTAAAGGTTAGCCTAAACCATGTAACATTATATATTTTTGAAAAGGGAATTTCTTCAAGATGCAGAAAATATCAAGTTTAAATAGAATATGTTGTCACTAATAATAAAACAGAAGCTTTTTTACACCCCTCCCATTTGTTGAGAAACAAGGCGGATACAGCAAACTTTGATCTAGAGTAGTCAAACTCCTGCTAGCTTTTAAACTTGTATTTTAACTTTTATCTCCTTGGAAACTTGATGCCAAATGACAACTTTAGTGGTGAACTAATTGCAATTTATTTCATCTTTTTAAGGGATGTAGTTTTTCTAAAAATTATAATTCAGTGAAGGTAGGTCGAAAATTTTAGAGAGTTTTGAACTGATATAATGTATAGTACTCATCTTTGATCAGTAAATATCATATACAGCTTAGCATAGACTATTTAAAGTTATATATTGCTGTAAAGAAAATTTCCTAAGCTTTCAAACGAGACCGGTATTTAGCAACACATTGTATTTTTTACGCACCAAATTTACTTTTTTTTAATTACCATACAAATTTTTTTGGGAGGTTTTGAGATCTCCAAAAAATTTTAATACGTAAATTTCATTATTATTGCTTGAAATTCTGTCAAATGATGCCCCAAAAGAGTAGTTTTCAGACTGTGTTGATGTTAAAGGGTTTAGTTTCGTGGAAAACATGTAATCTCAATTTGATTTCAAGGTAGTCGGCTCTTGCTGAAAATCTTGCAAATTTGTCGTCTGCAACTGGGTTCTTGGTTTTTTAACCCTTTTTGGGTGAGAAAATCCAAGAATTAGGGCACAAATTGTACATCTTCCGATGCGTGAGGAATTAAGCGTGATCTTTTGAAAATTTTATGAAAATCGGATAAGAAATAAAGTTCCAAATACATTTTTTAGTAAATTAATTTTGTAACTCGGCGGAAAAAAATTTGAAAACACGAGATCATCATATGATGATCTTGGCAGCGAAAGACTTAATAGAATGTCTTGCACTCGGCCTTTTTTGGTCATCCAAAAACAATTGTATTGATTGGAATTTCTACCCGAAAGTTATTTTATTGATGCTGCCTTACGGTAGCGACATAACTTACTATAATTACCAGAAACTAGCATTGGTGGCAATAATAATTCGCTTTCTAGGTGAATGTGTCTCACTTCTTTCAATCAAATAAGATAACCTAAAGCTTTAGTCATTCTCTTGGGGCTTTGATCAATGGATTTTTGTTTGATTTTTCATTTCTACATGAGGGCGCTATTGATATTAGTTGTTAAGGTATTTTTCACCAACCGAAATTGGCATCGCTAATAGATCTTTTCTTCAAGCGGAACGAACTTGAGAATTCGAAGACATAAGTGGAATATTTATTTGAGATTGCATTGAATTGGGTGGTAAACGAAGATAAACACTCAATAGGGCTATGTTTCAAACAGAATTTGTCGTGCATGTAGTTTCGGTATTGCTTATAGCAACGATAAGTTGCAACTAATTTTAGGCTTGTAACAAATTCTTCAGATTAGGAGAAGCGTATTTTCGCTTCGGGCATACGCCGGCCACCGGCGGTTCCGCAGCCACACGTAGCAATTTTGCCATTCAACTGCGGCTCTTTTGCTTTCCTTTGTTGCAAACGAGTAGGCGCGCTCGGTTCATTGCCACTAATTAGAGGTGAAAACCTTTTTTTTTGAAAACACTTATGTTTAGTGGACTTGTTTTGGTTCCGGTCTTTGTTGTGGAAAACGAGTCCAAATGACTCTTCGGCCGTAAGAGGCTGCCGGCCCCTGGCTTAGGGTATTTAGAATAAAAGAATGAGATATGAGAAATGCAGGGTGCCCCACAAAAAAACCCTAAGTTTGTGATAATGGTTGATTTATGTTTTTATATTTTCAGAATTTGTAGACCCATGCGACAGCTAAGCAATTTCCAGCGCGAGGTCATCGTCCTATTCCGGGAAGAACATCCAACATGGGGGTTACAGAAATGTCGGAAAACCCCAGCAATGGCCATCCAAGAGCCCTGACCTCAATGTAATGGACTATTGCATTTGGAGTGTACTCTTACAGGAGGTTCAGAGACAAAGAAGAGAAATCACTGATACTGAGTTATTAAAACATGTGTTGATGGACGCATGGAACAACATGTCTCTTGATGTCATTCGTCGAGCAACTCAGAACTGAATGGATCGCTTACGTCGCTGTTTTGCAGTTAATGGACAGCATTTTGAGCGGTATCTGTAACTTGTTATTAGCTAACAGTTTGTTAATTACACAATAAAGTTGTTAGTTTGATTCGTTTTTAAATACCATTAAAAATAACGTGGTTTAAGTAATACAGTTTAAAGTTTCGAATTTAGGGGTTTTTTGTGGGGCACCCCGTAGATTAGATAGCCTCCAAATATTAATACAATCGACCCTGACAAAAGATTAAACTTGCTTTTAGTTTAACATGGGTATTTGTAAATTGTAGACCAAATTGACGTAAAAGTAGGGAGCCTGGGGAGTGAAGTCCTCTCCCCCCCTCCTTCCCCGGAAATTGGGAAAATGAGCAAAAACTTTCACAAAAGTACCGCAAAATTACAAAAAAGACTCTGACGAAAAATACTCGATTATAGGGTCTGTTGGGGTGGACGAGATAGCATTCTCAGAGTTGCTCAGCAAGAACTGCGACACTTCGGACTGGAACGCGGCATAATCCGTTTGGAACCGGCCAACATGTTAAGCTATTTTAATTTCTCCTCGTCACAGACAAATATGTTGAGCAATTGACCACCAGATGATGGTTTTACCGCTACTAGTGATCCTCAGTCACTTCCATATGAAGAGAGCAATTCATCTGAAGCATCAATTATTACACCAATTTCGCAACCACCTTTACAAACTTTTTCAAATCCAATTTTGACTCCAAGATTAGATCGGGGCGTTGTTAAACGACGCAGATTTTTCTAAAGATTGAACCATAATGATTGGCATCGTCTGCACGTCATTTTCTTATATGAATTACTGGCTAACTCATTATTTCCTGCCGCTGTTTATCACTTTTGAATATGTCGTGCAAATGAGTGCACAAAAGAATTTTTTGTAGCGCCACCCAATAAATACATAAAATATAACATATTTTGAGTACATATCTGTTGTGCTGATATGCATTAACTAAGTATGCAGTGTATTTTACGTCCCAATAAACACTTGCGAAATGTATGGAACAGCATCATCAACCACCCTCTATTTTTTTTAGCAAAAGTTAGTGGCGAGGAATATGTTTCTGTCTGGCCTCCTTCAGTAGCTATCTGTTCCGATTAAACTAATCAGCTGCAGAGCAATTGTTGCGAAACATAAAAAGACTGGTAATATTCGGTCTAGCACTAATTCGTCTGAATTTAATTATTCACGGACCACTTCACACCAAGACTTCGTTAACAACGCACTAGTTCTACGCAGCACCGACGTTTGCAATTACCTAAAACCAACTAAGCAGCTCCTTAAATTAATCAGCAATTGTAATATAAAAAAGAGATTATGCGACGCCGCAAGCAGAGCTAATTTTTGGGATGTATCGAAAAGACTAAAATGCCCAAATGTTGAAAACGTTTAAGAGGCTTAAAATATATTAGTCCTCGTATAGAAATGTACATGTATTTTGGCTAAAGACAAAAGACCTAATCATAAGCTTGCACCCTCAGATTAGGTGTCCCCCATCTGTTCATTATTACTTTCCCAAAACTGTCGTCTGCCACCTCTCAGGGATCGTTATGTTCCTAACAAGTGTCGTAGTGTAATTCGTTTACGGGATGTGCATTTACGCAGATCTACCATCTTCTCTCCCTCGACCCTTTGCACGCCACTTTTGTAACTGAAAGTGCAATGGGCAAAACCGAGAAAAACTTGATGCCGAAATCCAACCGGGTTGAATGCAAAATGTAACTATTTTTTTCTGCCATGTTTTCCATCCTCTGCAAATTATTTCCAGATACGATGCCCTCCACCATGCTAGCCTAGCAAACAGCGGCAATTACAATTGCAGATGCGCAAACTGAGTTGACATTAAACCCAGTGATATCACCTTTTTAAGAAGTATGAAATACGCAAAAATAATTTTCATTTCATCTCTTACATCAATATGTAAACCATTCAAACGTCACCAAAATAGAACAGTTACAACGAAGATGGTAATCTTTCCGGTGCTTTACCGGGTAAGTGAACCTTCTCACCCCGCATGTCGTAAAAGGCGACTCTTGGGTACCCACCAATGGCAATCCGCCTTGTTGGTGGTGAGGCTACCAATCAGTAATTTGCATTCATTATTGGTTTGAAATGGGCTGCCACTTTTCCCCTAGCCTAATTGAATTACGTTGACGGCGTGAACCTGGATTGCCGTTCGCGCCGTCTATCCAGCACCAGGAACAGGAGGAGTAAACCAACCAAAAAGATGGTAATCTATACAAAGATGTTAAATTTGTAGAGCAATTTATACCCGGTCGTTTTCTCACTTTCAAAATAAGCAATAAGCTATACTCATTCCAAAATCATATTTTTACTAATGCAGACATTGATATCAATACTTTATCTTTTCATCTGGCTCTCATAAATGCACGATACGAAGCTCTCGATTATCAATCTTTCATAGCTCTTTTTCCTTCTTCCAAATTTGGTATTGAAGATGTTAATTCTGTGTTACAAATTCTAAGCGAGGCCATTTAAGTGCACAACCAGCTGACTAAATTGTTCGAAACAGTCCTTTAGCGACCGACTACGCACCCTTTCAACATTATTACATTTCATACCATTAGCCCCAACGCACGTGTTCCTACAGATGATTTCAAATTTGACTAATCTTATCGTAAGCGATCTTCTTTTATATTCTTTTTCTCCTTAGTCTAATATGGTCTTACGTACTTTCAAAATTTTATTGCCTTTCGCTTGTTCCACTGTTCAAGAAAAACTTAACCCTCTCTGTGTTTGAAATGAAGTTGCTGTATAATGTGGCCAATTCTATCGAACCACCGTTTTCAAAAATCTGGAGAGGAGATCTGTACTTGCAGCTCACGAATCTGGCGAGAATTAATTTGTGAGATGACTAAAACTTAGTCGAGAAATAAAATCTATATGTATTTAATGAGATGATTAAAAATGTTCAATAAAAAACCAAAATGATTAAGCGGGATGACTATAGTGATCTTATTACACGACTTTGATAGAATAATTTATGAATCTGCCAGTGATGATCTTCTATTAATCTCCACTGCAATGACGTTGGCCTGCTGCGTAACTGTGCATATCGCTTTATTGCTTAGTATGTATTTATAGCTTTTAATTCAATGCTTAATCAAATCGCACTTGTTTCACGTGATTAGTGGCTGCACTATATGTACGTGGTCGCTTGCCTATATTTGTTCTGATGAAACCATCGTTACGACATTACTTAGAAATATTATCAGCAGAATTACGATTGCAGTTAATAATTCGCTTCAAACGTTCCTTGACTGCAAGTTAGCAAAACTTTTTTAAAAGAGTTTAGACAAGTATGAGTAAACTGACCATAGTTTCATTTGCTCACACCTTCATTTTTTGATAGATTTCAAAAAATTTTGGAGTACAGTAGCGGCTCTTGTACATCCCCCCACCCATTCTCCCCTAGTTACGCTTATGCATCGCAAGCATGTCTTAATTAAAATTACCGAATAGCTTTATGATCATTAGACCAAAGAATGATTTTGTCTGCAGTGCAAGTAGTGCAAAGAGAAACAACAGAGGCCACGACTCCAAATTCTCGATTCCGATACAGAAATAAAGGTATTTTCAGACCGTATGGGTATAAAACGGAGATATTCTCAAAAAGGGCATGTAACAAAATCAAGAAAGCAAAAATATATTTTTGGTCGATCCCCGTCAACATTTTCATCTGTCTAAACTAGTGATTCCCAAAGTGGGCACTACCGCTCCCCAGTGGGCGTTGGCAAGATTTAGGGGGGCGGTAAGAAGACAAGGGACGATAGAAAACAATGAGAAGAAACATAGATGAAGGACGATTAGTGACTTTTTATAGGTAATCTTACTGAGTGCTAAAAATTAGAAACTTAAATACCTTTATCTTCAAATTTTAAATTGATTTTAGAAAACAGAAATCTTTAAAAATAATTTGAAAAAAGAAAAATTTAGCTACTTTTTTCAATCTAGGCGCTTAGGAAAACTGGCATCATTGCTTTCAATATAACATTATCAGTTATTTGAGCTGAGTTGCTAGCAGCGTACTGAACACCTAAAACGAGGTGAGTGAATAATATTATTTATTTGTATTGTATTGAAATTTTTAATGCATCAAAACAAAAGCAAAATTTTAGATTACCGTCTCACATTGTTTTGACTTTTTGTTTTATAATTACTGTTGCAGCAAGTATTATCTTTTCAATTCGGCATAAGTTTGAACCCGATTTCCCTTGTTTATCGCATAGCTTATGTTTGCCCTGTTTCGATGTTCCCTTATTTAGCGTTGTTTCTCGCGCGCCTCGTCCTCTATTAATAGACTTTAGATAACGTCATAGCCTTTCGTACTAAGCGTTACCCCCGATAATCTTTGCCTTTTAATTAATCACTGCTGCCTCCGCAATATAGCTGACCGTTGTTGCCCTCGGAGTCAGTTTAGAAATTGAGTAAATTACTGCTAAATTGTATTGTGAGCAACTGTTAGTCGAACCCTTACGATCTACTGTTCGATCACTTTTTGGGTCTGATTTCCGGTCAAGCTACAGTAGATGAGTGCATCAGGGAATCTACGTTTGTGTAGTTAAGTTATGTGTGTTGATTATTTTACAGAAAACCGTACTGCATCGTAACTTAGTCTAAATTCTTTAATCTACTAGCACCTTCGTAACCTCTTCGTGTTAAATTTATTTCAATTATAATCTCTGTGTGGAACCTGTGGTACGCGTGATTCTAAAAGAGAGCATTAGGCGGGATATCAGGCCAAAAGTTTCTGTAACAATTACTCTTTTAGACAATCCGAAATTATTAGCCTGTTTTTGATATTGTTATTAAGAGGTTTTCATATTTAGAAACACCGCAACTTTTTATTAAAAGGAATGAAAGTACAGTCAAACTTCGGTTTTCGAACGTCTCGGAGTTCGAACAATTCGGTTTTCGAACGGAAAATTCGTGATGAAAATAACTTGGCCCTCGAACAAAACTTCGGTTCTTGAACAACTCAAAAGAAAGATTTACCTGAACCAAAGAGACAGAGAATAGAAGAAACGCCTTTAGAGTTACCAGAAGGTTTTATTATAGGAGATTCCCCCTCCAACAAATAACTCATCCCTTTCTTCCCATCACTTCGCATCAAAAAAGGTGTACATATGTACAATACAGTATTGTATTATTTAAATTTACATAAAAATTACTTGTTATGTTTTTCGTTTTATTTACACTTTTGTGTTTTATTTGCTCTTTGACTAAATGGTTTTATACTATTACATACAGAGTATAGTGTAAGCAGGCAAATAAGTTATTCTTTTGGTACATAAAATGAATTAATCTCTTTAACATTATTCTTAATGGCAAAATATGATTCGGTTTTCGAACAAATCGGTTTTTGAACAGCCTTCCAGAACGAATCGTGTTCAAAAACCGAGGTTTGACTGTATTTTAAAATTAGCTTTGTAATGCTACTAGGAGGAAAATTGGATTTTGGCCTTAAAACAAATATTTTTGGCCTAACCCTTAAAAAATTGGACTTTTTTAACTAAAAAATATAAATTACTTTTGTAGTTTGAAAAAATAGTGATTAAAACTAATTACAAAATATAGACGTTGCTAGTAGCTAATTAGCATTTTTCAAGGCAATCTTCTGTCAACAGGGATCTGCCTCCTGCATCACACTACGATAAAATAGATTTGACCCCTATGATATTGGTATTGCTGTATCATATTGTCTTGTATTTCTTTTTTTTTTTGGCACCCAATGGCAAATTTGTTCTTTTTCAGCATGTTTATTGTTTAGTGTTTTTACACCCGCCTGATGAAACCCAATAAGGTCGAAACCGGTTGCGGGTTATGGACATGATAAAATAAATTGCTGTATGGTACCGTATGATGTTGGTGATCATTTTTGAGCAAAATTTTCTATTAAGAGTAATTAGTAACATTAAAAACATCAAATTAATGTACAGTACTTTCAATATAAAAACTACATCATTAATTGCCTTTGACTACAAATGCATTGCCTAAATTTAATATATTGTCATCATTAATAACCCTGTTTCTGAGTTAAAAATGAGAATTTTAGCATTCTGTTATAAAATACACATGCCAACGCACACACACACACCCTAATAAAAATATTAAATATCAGTTTTAATCAATATAAGTATTTGTTTTTGTAGGGGTTATTGTCAAGTTTTGGCATGGCTTCAGATCAAAAGAAGAAGAAGTGCAGACAGTATAGCGTGGAATATCTGACATATGGATTTGTACAAGCTCCCCAAAGTCAGCAGCAACCGATGTGCTTACTCTGTGAGAAAACTTTTTCTAATGAAGCCATGAAACCTTCGAGGCTTTTGGACCATTTTAAGAAGATTTATCCTGACAAAAAAGGCAATAGTTTAGCCTACTTCCAATCACTTCGTGATAGAATGCAAAAACAGAAAACAGTTAGACCTGCTAGCATGTTTTCTAATAGTTCCAAACAAGCTACCAATGGTTTACGAGCTTCTTACAACATCTCTTTGTTGATTGCTCAATCAGGCTAGCTTCACACGATTGGGGAAACACTAATTCTCCCTGCCGTTAGCGAAGTCTTACGTACGGTCTTGCATAAGCCACCCGAACAAGCTATTAAATCGATCCCTCTCAGTAACAATACAGTCCAGAGAAGAGTGGATGAAATGTCTGACAATATTCAGGAACAGTTGTGCATGATCCTTAAAACAACAGAATTCAGCTTGCAGTTAGATGAGTCAACTCTGCCTGACAAGAAATTGTTGCTTTTTACCTACGTTCGTTTTGTTAAAGATGAAAATTTAATGGAAGAATTCCTGTTCGCTAAAGAACTAGAAACACACACGATAGGTGAGTCAGTTTTCCAATTAGTTGTGGGCTTTTTCAATGAGAAAGAAATTCCCCTCACAAATATCATATCTTGTGCCACTGATGGAGCACCATCTATGTTGGGTCGTCATCAAGGATTTATCAAATATCTGAAGGAGGTAGTGCTGGCGTGTTGACAGTACATTGTGTAATACAAAGACAGAACCTGGTTGCAAAGAATATCAGTGATCGCCTTCATCATTCATTAAGCACAGTTATAAGAGCAGTCAATACAATTATAGTACGTGCTCTCAATTCTAAGCTATTCCGACAACTATGTGCTGAGAATGATGAGGAACTTGAGCAATTACTACTTCTCACAGAAGTTAGATGGTTGTCCAAAGGAAACTGCTTGAGGCGTTTCTATTCACTTTTTAGTACTGTAGTGGAATTTTTCCAAACCCTCGATGATAGCGTCAGCCTTGAATTAATCAGCATCAAGGCTGACATTGCCTATCTGTCGGACATTTTCATGAAGTTTAATGAGGTAAATCTACAACTGCAGGAATATCTTGTTAATCTGATCAAAGTAAAGTCAACTGTACTGGCATTCATATCCAAGCTGAAACTTTACAAGCGCAACTTAGGCCGTCATGAGCTTTTCAATTTCCAAGCCTGGCTGAGCTTGACAAAGAAAGCATCGTACTTTATGATGACCTGCAAGAATACTGCTTACACTTAGATCAGCTCCACAAAGATATGACCAGCAGATTTCAAGACATTTTTTCCTTGGAGGTGCCTGATTGGGTGATAGATCCACAGCATGAGTCGAGCCTGGAAGTGGCAGGTGTCTTAGAAGAAGAACTAACATCACTCCGAAAAGATATTGAATTGAAACCAAAGCTTTCAAACTCCTACCAGGATTTCTGGCTGCAGAAAGCTGTCCGTGAACGGTACCCAGTAGTGTGGAACAAAGTGAAGCTGTACTTTATAGATTTTCCAACATCTTATCTGGTCGAGAAAGGGTTCAGTGCAGTTTCTCAGTTTCTTTGTTACGCTTTTTACGCTTTTCCTCACTGCACTGAAGCCAGAAACTGACAAGTTGGTATCATCGCACCAGGTGCACCCATCGCATTAAAATGTGAGGACACAGGATTTTGATTATGTATGCTAACAGAATAAATGTACTGTGTTTCATGTGTGCTTGTTATTTACATGTAAGTTGCGTACATTTATTATATATATCAAATGCTATAGTAAAGCGTTACTGTGCGCCCAAGATAGGGGGCATTATCAAATTTTTTGCAACCCTAAGTGGGCGATTGGTGGATAAAGTTTGGGAAACACTGGTCTAAACGAACGTTTGTCTGCAACAAAACTTGCCTTGATTTAAGATAACCTAAAATGGTAATTTATTAAATCAAAACATTAATTTTGCGGCAAGAAATAAGAAAACGCAACGCAATAGAACAAGAAACTAAAACTAGCTTTCTTCTTGAGTGCAGCTCTAAAAGATTAAAAGCAAGCGTGTCCAGAAAATTGATCATGAGCTAAATGTAACGATTGGTAAGAAAATGTCTATTTGGGGCGTTTACGGAGCCGAGTGGGGTCTAAATGGTGTTTTCGATAACAGCGAACCTTTTCAAAGAGCGTGGATTAACATCAAACGGAAGGTGAATGCGGGTTCGAATCCATCTCATGTCAGATTTTACCAGTGCTGTCTTTTGGTGGCGATTTTTATTGCAGATACTAATATAATTGTCTCTAAAGATTTGACTTCAGTCGTTAGTTTTCTCCACGCCGTTCTCCATTTTGAACATATTGTTTTAATACTTTGCGTTGTGGGGCAGAAAAAAATTCTTGATTTTAACATTGGCTTCCAAGTCAGGTGATCTAATTAATACAAAATATATGAACTATCCGATCAAAAGTAGCGCTCCAGTAAATAAAATAGACACTTCTCGAGAAGAGTAGTAGCCTTTTAGTTCATTGGTCCAGGACCCTTGCAGTTAATGCGAAGTTGTGGATCACTGCGGATGTGCTGTGTAATTTTTCTCACGCACATACCACTTCAACAATCACTTTCAGGTCATTGCTCTTAATTGCATAAAATAAAAGTTTTATTGTGATTGTATCTCGATGCAAACAAACAATACAAACGATGCAATTGTTTAAACGATGCAAACTCATTAGTTTTAATTCTTTAAACATCTTTTAAAAATCAAATAGAGATTGCGTCGGTTCGGGGCAAAGCCATGGCGGTCGCGTGTGGAAGAGCACCGTTGCTATGACAACAATAGTCGTGGGGCCCGAAACAGAGGTTTGCAAGCATCACAATAAGCGCGTGGTTGTACCCTTGGTAAAGATACGTTACAAAGATTTTTTGTACTTGATGGATTACAACACGGAGGAAGTTCATCAAAGTAATGCCGACCAATCAAGCAAGACATCGTCCACTTGAAAGCTTTAAGTTTAATTTAAAGTAAACTGATGAAATATCATTCAGTTTCGGTGCTTTTTACTGCAATGGTTTTGGCACCAAAATATATCTTTATCACGGTGGAGTAGATTCACCGCTGTATTTCATGCATGCATACAGTTTACGTATTCTTGTCCCGTTTTTTTCTCGGAAGAGCCCGGAGAACCATCCCTAGAAGCTCTTTGTTAACTTCATGACCTCAAGCAACATTCACTAGCTTTACCGATTTGATTCTGAGGGTAAGCTGCTTGTGCTATTCATTCACTGAGTTCTTGAATGGCAAAGATGTTTTTTTCTGGCTGGCTTGGTAACGCAAATTTGACGAATGAGTCTTTCTAGACTCCAGAGCGACAATACTTACACGGCCTATGCAAAAAAGTTGCAACATCTCAATTCCAAAAAAAAACAGCATCAATTCCAAAAAAAAGGAGCTTGATGCTTTGCTTTAGCCTATCGGTTCTCAAATTTTATTCACTCGTAACACTAAGATACGCACTTATTTCTTGTTAGAACTTCATTTCTGCAGTTTGTAACGGATGTGGCACTTATCAGGTCTTTATCTATGCACTGTAATCGGAGGTGAGAATAGCAACAAAAACAATTTAAAGACCAAAACTTAGTTGTTGACTGCTTGGACAGCTTTCGTTTTGTGACAACTAAGCGTTATAACTGGCGCATTTCTAAACTTGATCTACTGTTTCGAATGTCGAGTGTTTTGTTTTACTTTCGTCACCATCACTTACAAATGCGACCCCGAGATACTTGAACTTCTCTTTTGCTTCGAAGTTTTTTGGCAAATTTTCAAGTTTGTGTAATCAGACTTTTTTCAAAAAGTTCAATACAGAAATTGTTTACGCTTACTTTTATACCGGCACTATCATAACCAATGACAAGACGTAACGAACAATTAAATAAAGTAGACCAAGGCCAAATAAAATGTACAAAAAAAAGACTAATTTTGGTAGCTTTTACAAGTACACGTTGACCTGTGTTTTAAATCATTCCACAATTTTATTGATTGCAATTTTGAAAAAAATTTTTTATCTTTGACTCCAGCATAACTCCAGTAATGCCGAGCAAATATCCCTGGCGATTGTTTAATTATTTGTTCTGGCATTCCGACTCTCGTTCTCAAAATGCCTGTGATCCAAACATCTTCTAAATGAAGTTCTGGTTTTTTGTATTTTTTAGATTCATTTAAAAGTTTTCTCGCTACACTAATAGATGTCACTAGGCCTGGGCCTAAGCAAAATGTAGGATAATAAGGCCACTTATAAATCTCCTTTGATACAAAGTATTTGCTTTTAATATCACGGACTGGAGGGACGCTAAGTCCTGCTCCACACAAACAAAAAATAGAAAATTCAGGCCACGCATTCTTATCGTTTCCCGACATCCACTTTCAAATTAAATCCACTACGCTACCAAGCTGAAGGATAACGTCATCATCCGTGGCTAAATAATAATCTTGGTCGTTCAAGTTTTCGGTTGCCCATTGTTGTCCGCCAAATGTTTTTGAGCAAGATTTCTGTGAAACAACAATCAAACATGCAATGCAAATTACAGTCACTGAGAACTAATCGAAGGAGGGAACTGATTCAAAAATATTGAAAATATTTTTGAGGTCATGGTTAAAAGTCTAAGGACCAGAACAACAAAAGTGTTTCGAGCGTTTATTGTAATGATGACTTTTCAAACGAATAAGAAACGGTGTTTATCCCCATGAAGGCGTAATTGACTGAGAGCATTAACAGACTTTGTTACTTCTCTCTCAATATAATGCACTACTGATCAGGATATTTACCTGTAAACGTCCGAAATATTCAGCTGCAGAATGTCTCCATATCTTTTCGCTTCCTTGTCTATCATTTGCTGAGTGTTTTTACTAGCTCGTCCAATCACTAAGCAGTAACAATTTGAAAATTATTAATGTAGCTGATGGATCGCCACGTAGAACGAATGACATCGCGGAACGATGAATGTCCAGATTCTGATTTAACGAGGATTCCTATTTTCCATTTAACATCTGAAAATATCCTACAAACTTAGTTCCTTCTTGTTTCACCAGACCAGGATTGTCAGTTAAGTGGTGTAAATTAAAACCCAGTCTTGGGCTGCACATTAATAACTATTCTAAATTTTTATTGGCATATAAAGCTTTATCAAACTCAAACATTTTTGGCGAAGTGCTATATCTAAGTGTGTCTCCAAAATTGGTCTTCTATTCTTACTCGAATTTGATCTACAAAATCCAATTCCAGTGTGTTTCCAAGCAACTGGCTTGACCCAAGGTGTAGAGGAGACTCAAGAGAGTTAAGCATAGTTAGACATAAATGATCATAGTAATGCAAGAGGCTAGCGATTCACTTAGCAAACTGCAGGCAGTAACACTGTTTCGACCTATCAGGTCTTTTCAGTGCAGTTGGTGACCGACAAGAAGCTAGGGGCTTTTAATAAAGCATAGCTTAAACCGCCACACTTGTGGGACCTATATTAGATCCACTTGGTGGAAGGTCTGTTAGTACTCTGCGAAGCCGTATTACTCCTGAATGAGTGGCGGTTGTCGCAGGTGCACTAAGTCTGGCAACTGCTAGAACAATAGTGCTGTCACAGCCTAGTGGTCACAAGCTGTTGTAGTAATGCAAGAGGCTAGCGATTCATTTAGCAAACTGCAGGCAGTGACACTGTTTCGACCTATCAGTTCTTTTCAGTGCAGTTGGTGACCGACCTTCCACCAAGTGGATCTAGTATAGGTTCCACAAGTGTGACGGTTTAAGCTATGTTTTATTAAAAGCCACTAGCTTCTTGTCGGTCACCAACTGCACTAAAAAGACCTGGTAGGTCGAAACAGTGTCACTGTCTGCAGTTCGCTATGTGCATCGCTAGCCTCTTGCATTACTACAACAGCTTGTGACCACTAGGCTGTGACAGCACTATTGTTCTAGCAGTTGCCAGACTTAGTGCACCTGCGACAACCGCCACTCATTCACGAGTGATACGGCTTCGCAGAGTACTGACAGACCTTCCACCAAGTGGATCTAGTATAGATCCCACAAGTGTGGCGGTCTAAGCTATGCTTTATTAAAAGCCCCTAGCTTCTTGTCGGTCATTAACTGCAATGAAGAAACCTGATAGGTCAAAACAGTATCACTATCTGCAGTTTGGTAAATGATCATATTTTCATACATAAGGACGCTATTGTTTCCAAAATTACATGAAATGTAGCCACAGGCTTGTTATCCTGGCCGCTTAAGTTTCCTCCCAACCAATGCATGAAAAGCAAGATGAATTACGATAAAACTTGAAAATGGCACAACTTACCAACTACACGGGCGAGTTATTTCATAGGAGGAGACGCAATCAGCCAAAATTTTTGAGATGAAGTTAAGTTAAGCCATTATCAGTAACGAAACAAACATTTAGGAAAAGCTTTTTGCTCTCAATTAAGTGCCAACAAACATTAAAAGCTATGTCAAAAACTATTTGGCCATTAAAAAGCCAAAAGCCGTTCTTATTATTCATCATATTTTGAAGACGCAAGTAAAATAGTATTGTTTGTTTCTTCGAGTTGTCGCCCCCTGAGTGGTAGCAGACAAGGCAATGAAAGCGTTACGTCAGTTATGGGGAGAAAGCACTTGTCTTTTCATGGCGAGCAATTATGCTGAGTATTTCTGCAGATCCTCATCCCCCTGCTTTCTTTTCATAAATGTATCTTTAAATCAGACTCATTTACAACATTAACTACTCACACGTTGGTAAAGTTCAAGAGTAGTTATTTTCGAACTATTACTACTACTCATAAACTTTACCAACACCAACTCATCTATCTATCAAGACCGAGTCTATTTCTTTCGTGTTGCTTTTGTTGACTGACTATTTTCCAAAGATGGAAGCATAACGCTACGTAACAAAATTTTAAAAAAGTTTGTTTGGTTGATTTTTTAAGTGTGTCTGTATGATTTTCAAGCGCTGATTCCAAAAATACTATCAGCATTTTTCTATTATCGATCGTTTTAAAGATACGATTTCCGTTTTTTATGATTTTTCGTTAACTGTAGATTTGTTATGCAGTTATGCTTGCTGTGATCTGTCTCTGTCAGCATTATCATGTTGTAAATCGGTGTTTTATTTACTTGAGGGAGTGAGTGGGCATATGGGAGTGCGAAATCTCACTGACAAAAGTGCTTTTTATTACTTATCAGTCCTCAGTTTCGTTTTTTCAGCCTATAAAGTTCAGAATAGTCTGATTAGAAAGACATGTTTAGTGTTTGCAGAGAGAAGTTCCGCGTTGTAATCAGGAACCTAACAGCCAGCCATGTGAAGTAGTAATCAACGTGCAACTTGACGTGGCTTGCCTAGGGCGCAGCCGCATTGATTGCCTGCACCTTGTTTGTTCGCGTTTTAGTTGTTGCAGGGCGGGCTGTGTTTGGATTTTTTGTTTGACGTATAGTTGTTAGTGATTCTTTATTTGATTTAGACCATGTGTAATTTTAAGTTTGTTTTAACTAATAAATAGTGATGCTAAATTAGTTCACCATGCATGTCAACAGCCTACTCAGTAGCCCTCTATGATTACATTTTATAGAGTTAAGTCTTGTGTTAATCTTAATTAAGTTCATCGTTTAAATAGTGTAACAAAAATGGCTAGTAGACAGTGAAAACTTCACCAGATTGCTTTTGTTATGTACGTGGATACTATATCAGCGGCCAACATTCTTCGTATAAAATAGTGAAAGAAACAAAGTATTGGATAGCGTATAGACTATATTTTGGGATGGACATTGGCGATCAGGACAAGTCCTGGGCACCACATGTAATCTGTGGCAGCTGTCGATCTAATCTTGAAGGATGGTTGAGGGGTTCTAAAAGAGTTATGTCATTTTCAGTTCCCAGAGTTTGGAGAGAGCCCCAAAATCATCATGATGATTGCTATTTTTGCATGATAAACATTTCGAAGTATCGCATGCACATTTTTGCATGATAAACATTTCGTTGGAGGAAGAAGAGCTATGACGTATCCAAGTATACCTTCATCCATTGCACCTGTTCCTTACAGTGACGCCTTACCGGTTCCAGACCCACCATCAAATGTGAGTAATTTTCTGTGGGTAAGTGTAATTAACAGTAATTTATATGTTCTGAGACCGGATCCAATTTCTTGCTATGTACTTGATCTTTATCATTTCAGTTAGAAACGCACTTAAGTGAAGATTCAGTAACAGCAAGTGAAAATTCAGACATTGATGCAGAATATGCACCAACAACAAGTGCAGAACCTCATTTTCCGACTAAACAAGGATTGGATGATTTAATACGTGATCTGGGTCTTACAAAATCTGGAGCAGAGTTATTAACATCCAGACTGAATGAGCGAAATCTGCTTGGCGATGACTGCAATAGTACCACCTACAGGAAGAGGCACTTGGAGTTTTCTGTTTATTTTGATGTTATTGAAGACCTTTGCTATTGCAAAGATGTAGAAAGCCTGTTTCGAGCTGTTGGAATAGATCATGATCCTACGCAATGGCGGCTTTTCATTGACAGTTGTACCAAAAGTCTTAAAGCGGTGTTACTTCACAATGGCGATATATATCCATCAATTCCACTTGCTTATTCACTGCAGATGAAAGAAGACTATGAAATGTTAAACAACTGCTCATTAAAATCAATTATGCTCAGTTTAAGTGGTATGTTTCTGGTGACTTCAAGGCTAGGATTTTTGCTGGGTCTGCAGAGTGGATACACAAAATACTCTTGCTTTTTGTGCTTGCGGAATAGTAGAGCTGATCGTAAGCACTACGAGAAAACTCATTGGCCGACACGGGAAGAACTAACACCAGGAATGTATAACGTCATCAGGGAGCCTCTTATAAGCCGGGAAAAGGTTTTACTGCCACCACTTCATATCAAATTAGGTCTAGTAAAACAGCTTGTTAAAGCTATGGATTTTGAAGAAGAAGTTTTTCAACAAATCCGTTCAATGTTTCCCAAGCTATCAGAGGCCAAAATAAAAGGCGAACTATTCGTTGGTCCCCAGATAAACACAATGTTAAAGTCTAAAACCTTAGAAGAAAAAATGAATGAAACAGAAAAGGAAGCGTGGCAAGCATTTCGAGGTGTGGTTGATGGATTTTTGGGAAATAAAAAAGATCCAAATTACAAAGAGTTAGTGAAAAAGATTATCAAAAGTTACCAAAACATGGGTTGTCGCATGTCTGTACAACTTCACTTTTTATGCTCTCATCTGGATTTCTTTCCAGAAAATCTTGGTGACTTCAGTGAGGAGCCTGGTGAGAGATTTCACCAGGATATTTAACCAATGGAAAGACGATATAAAGGCCGCTGAGACAGTGCAATGATGGGAGGCCACATTTGGTCTTTGATAAGGCAAGATAAGAGTAGTCATAAAAAAAAGCTCGCTCAACATTGCATTTTTGAATGACTCTTATAATTTGAAAAAACAGTGTTATGTTTATCTTCACGCCTTCTTCTTTATGAACCATTTTCAAACTGACTTTTGCGTTTAATATGTATTGAACGGAACCTTGATATGCAGTTAGAATCTACTAGAAGGTAGAACACAATCCGCTAGCTACAGCTAGGTCGGGTGAAACAAAAAGTATGAATATCTCAAAAAGTAACGATGATACAAAAAAACTAACCGGATTTTTAAACTCATCGCTCAAAAATACATAAAGGGCACTGAAAAAAGTAGCCAAACAAAAATTGTGTTACGTATTGTAATGGAAGATCAGGAAGCAACAGAACCAGGGCAGCTACACACGGCCTGGACCAATGGTAGAATACAGAGATCGAGTAACCAAAATGAGTGCAGCATAAAGACTTCAAATCAGGTTGGAAAAGAACGAGACGAGAAGTGCCTGTAGACGGGCGTTATTGACGTTTGCATTCAAGCTCACGTTCGATGTTCAAGCTATGATTGCGCCGACCACAACATGCGTAGATGGCTGCGCTGCTGACCCTAAGACGGTACGATCATTAGTTCGTCATGTGTGTGACAATTTGAATCTTTTTTAACAGTATGATCATCAAAATTTATTGTTGATGTTTCTTGTCTTATATACGCCGGCGCTGCACGAAGTGTTTTTAGGTCTAGGTAGATAATCATTCAATTGAACTTAAGTCCCCAGTAGAAAAGGCAAAAGCGGACACAGCGAGTGTAACGAGAAAGTTTTTTAGTGGAGATTGAAGGAAACTGTAAGTTCGAAAGTTTTGATACGATAGTGTCTTCCACTTCGAAAGCGAGGATAAGTAAATATTAATCGAAGGCTGCAAAGGTAAAAAGCTGCCACGGACCGTGGAAGGTTAAAGAAGCACATCCATATGCTAAGGCAGGTAGGCCGTTAACTGGAGAACTGAATGAACATGGTTACACTGCAGCCTGAAAATAGAGGAAGAAGAAAAAGAAAACAGTTGCTACCGTACAAGCCAAACAGCGAGACAGGAATAACTGTGGAAAAAATGAAAACGCAGCAAAAACAAAACGAGAGTCTGGTAGAAAGAGAAGAGGAGTAACCAATTTACTCGCGCAGCTAAAACCAACAAAAACCTTGAAAAATGCCTCAAGTTTTAGCAGAAAAACTGAAGCAAACTAGGCCAGCCGAAAAGAAAGAGCGACTTTAATGTAACTGAGTGAGCAATTGGCAAGGATTACGGAGTCTTCATTGTCGAAAGTAAAGAACAAAGCCATCAGTTCAAATCATAAGATCGTGATTAAGCAAAGGGTTTGAGTGAGCAACATCACAGAACTTTAGGTCGTAGCGAGAGCATGGAAAGAAAAAAACTCGTAAGCTTAAACATAAAGAAAAAAGTATTTCACAAAAGAAAAGGGCACAATCTCCCACGAAAAGGGAGACAACACAATCTCGTCAGTGGACTGAAAGTTTTCCAAAAACTGCTGGTAAAAAATAGTTTTACTTAGCATCTAGGCATTAGGCAATTCTGAAATAGGAGAGAGCACAACAAACAGAGAGGCTTGGTTGACCCCATAGCAGTTTCAGACATGCTTCAGAAAAAAAAGAATTACAGAACGGAAAGAGAAACTGCCGGTGATGCTAAACTGCGTGTCATTTTTTGTACATATTAATTAGCAGTTACTTTAACCTGGTTCAAGCTGATACAAAAATAAGAGCAAGTGTTGAGTTAAGTTGAGCTTATGGCTCAACGTGGGTCAATGGCCAACAAATGGCCACACTCACCCTAATTTGTCATTTCTTGCGCAAGTTTTTTCTGTATTTTTCAGCTATATTTTATCACCTGTCCTCTTCCTTACGTTTAGCTGAATACTAATGTTCTTCACTAGAATCTTGCCACTTTTTACTACCTTCTAGATAAGCTAATATAAGTCTATTTTGAACTGCCTTCTGACTTTTCATAAACAGAGGAAAAGTATATTTTTTGCAATTTTGCTGGATAAAGTGCTTAATGCTATCAAACTAAAAAAATTGAAGATTTTCTAATCAAAACATTTTGGGGGTGACATCATACTGCTGATATCATTGCAGTTCAAGATATGCTGCATGGCTCAATTTGAACACTGGCTGAAACCGCCTTGAATCTCCTCTACTTTACATTAACGTACTTTAAATACGTCATGACGTTACAAAATCAAAATGTCTCCACCAAAAATATTTTACCCCAATTAAGTGTTTCTTAAAAAAAGAATTTTTCTCCTTAAATTTGAGGGTATTCGTGACGTTTCTGAAAAAAGTCTTTCACTCGGTTTTAAGTGTGTTTCAAGCAGTTTTAGTGAGCTTTTTAAAAATTTGCTTTCAACGGAGTTTGAGTGTGTTTCTGAAAAAATTTTCCACTCAAAATGCTTTATAGGCTCTTTGTAAAAGCAAAAAATATTTGTTTCATTTCAATTTAAATGGCTTTTATAAAAAGTCTTAATTTGAGTGTATTTTTAACTGGCGCGATTGCTTAGTGGTTAGAGCGGTTGGTAGACCTGGGGTTTATTCCCCTTGTCGAGTCATACCAAAAGACCCTGCTTGGCGCTCGGCATTTAAAGGAAGATTGTGGAGAACAAGCCGGCAAGTTGTTGTTGTTGTTGATTACCTGACCCCTTCCGAGGGATGGGGGCATGGCGGAAGACCTGGAGCCCCAGAAGCCGGGCAACTCCCCAGGGTCTAGACCAGAGATCGTACAGAGACAGAAAGTTGCCAAAGAGTGAGTGGCACAAAGAGTCCGTCTGGACAGTGCAGAATGAGATGAGAGGTGTCCTGGCACGAGAGTCCGCAGGCGCTGCAGGAAGGATTCTCGATTCTGCCAATCCTAAAGAAATAAGAACCTAACAGAAGTCTATGTCCGTTGCAGCGTAGACTAGAAAGAATACAGCGAGCATGACGAAGAAGCACAAGTTCCTCGATGGAAATTGAGGGAACCTGTGTTTCATAGAATTTAGATGAGAGAGTACGCCTCCAATCCGAGAAAAGAGAAGACTAGATAGAAGAGATAAGAGGAGAGAGACTATAAGGAATTGCAGAGGGAGCAAGTAGCGCTCCCCGTCTGGCCAGCTCATCAGCCGCGTCGTTCCCAAGGAAAAACGAATGTCCGGGGACCCACTATAGCCTGATAGAACAGAAAGAGAGAAAAGACAGTCCCTGCCAGATCTGCCACAGAGTTTGAGATAAAAAAAGATGGAGGAGAGGACAGGGTGGCAAGGACTACAAGGGGGTCAAATAGGGAGGAGAAGAGAAGAGAAGTGGCAGAACCGGCAAGTTCGCTTGTTTTGTCCGTGGGGAAGGCACTTAACGGGATACTCCCACTTTTATGTGGAAGACAAGTGGCCGAGACACCTCGGAAAGGCCAACTTTCTAGCGAGTGCGGACATCCTGTCCAAAAGACATCGATACACTTCGCTTTCTCGTGAATGGAGAATAAACATGGACAATAAAAAAGCCTAATTTGACAGTGTGTTTAAAAGAGATTTTTCACTCCAGTTTAACGTGTCTCAAAAAGTCGTTCGCCCTAATTTCAGCTTGTTCTGAACAAAGATCTTTCACTCCAATATGAGAGTGTTGTTTCTGATGAAGTTTTAAGCCCAAGTTGAGAGTGTTCCAAAGAAAGGTGTTAGACCACATTATGAATGTGCCTCAAAAAACATTTTTCCGAAATCTATATGTGTTTTTAACCAAAGTCTTTATTCTAATTTGAGTGTAAATTAAAAATGGTTTTTACCAGCGCTGCAAACTCGATGGATTTTTATTCGAATTCAAGTTCGAGTTCACAAAAATTTGCAAGTCCAAGTTTGAGTTTTTTATTTTCAATTTTTCGAGTTCCAAAAAAAGACTGAGTTTATTGAGTTCGAGATCGCAGCTCTGATCAAGAACAAAACCAAGATTATCTAATCCAAAACCAAGACCTCAAAAAAAACGACATTAAGAGCGGTTTTAAGAATAATTTTAAGACCTAACTCACTGCTAAATATAGTATCATCTACTATTATTCTTTCAAAATTACTCAATTAATAAACTCGTACTCAATTTATGTTTTTTCGAGTTAGAGTTCAGGTACCGGTACTAGTTCAAGAATTTAATTTTTTAAATTCAAGTTCCAGTTGGCAAAAAAGACCGAATTCTTCAAGCTCGAGTCCAAGTTCGCAGCCCTGTTTTTCACTTCTGTTTGACTATGTCTCTAAACAAAATCTCGCACTACAATGGAACGTATCTCGAAAAAGTCTTTTAACCCGATATTGAATATTTTTTAAAAAAACGTTTTCACCACAACTTAATGGTGTCAAAAAAGATCTTTTATTTCAATTTGAGGGTGCTTTAAAAAATTATTTAAACGCAATTTGGCTCTGTCCTGAACAATGAATTCTTCACCTCAATTTGAGTGTGACCTTCAAAATAGGTCTTCAATTTTGTTATGAGTGCATTCTTAAAAAAGTTTTTTTTTTTCAGTTGAGTTGGTCACAAGAAGAATCATTTTACTCCTGTTGAAGCACATTTTTAATTTACTGCTTTTTATCGCAAGTTGAGCGGATATAAAAAAAAGTTTCTGTCGCTCTAATTTATGTTTGTTTCTAAAATATCAGTTTTCATTTCAACGTGAGTGTAAGTGTATCCTTAAAAATGTGTTCTTTGCCTTGTTCTCTAATCAACGCATCAAGATAACTTACCAAAAGCTGCACTCCGATTCTCAATTTTTTCTTTTTTACAAGGATTTCACACGCAATCGCTGAAAAAAATGGTTGGTCCATTGATGTAAACATATGTTTTTGGTATATTTTCATCATTTTGTAAGATTGACGGTTGATTTGCAATCAATGTCATATGTTCACTAGGAGTTAATTGATAGTCTCTTAATTTGATCCCGGATTGGCTGTCGCTCAGTTCATTGACTGATTTGATAGTCGATTGCTTCTTGGTTGACTTGCTGTTCAATCGATTTTTAGAATGCTTGATTCTAGACAAAAATTTCAGATGACTAAAAGGCTTTCATTCAGAGCTATTGTTGAATTTGCCTTGCCTCATAGATAACTTGCATGCTTACAACGCATCTTCAAGACATGGGATGAGATGGTGTGGAATTGAATGAATGGAAGATGAAATAAAATGGAAGGCACATTTTTGGTATAGAGGATGCCAAGGATAAAAAGGAATAGAAGGTGTTCTTCCATCATTCCATCTCAATTTCCTCATACAACTTTTTACCACGGCACAAACTTTGTGTAACAAAATTGCATAAAACTTTCTGCATGATTTCATTGCTTAAACTCAAACAATGCATTTACTTCTGTTTTGAACCAAATCGATCGACTGTCGTCATTTGTAACAAGAGCTTGCATTGTTTTTGCACATGGATTATTTTACTGCAGTTTAGTCATTTAATATGCATTGCATTGCTTCTCATATTTTGGAAAGTGTAAAACACCCTTAAAGCTGACAATATTTGTCATTCTTACGACTTCGCTTAAATTAAGATTGCCATGTCTGAAGAAGCACAACTCCTGATGCGTTTGTATTGGTTACGTTTGCTTTTTTAAGCACAAGCTAGTCATTTGCAACAAACATGTGGACAGTATGTTTTTTGGAGATTGTAATTTTTAAAGTCTGAATCGACATAATTCCATCCAAATAGAAAATGAAGAGGTTTTCTTTTTGAGATCATTTACACTAAAGTCTCTATGTAAATTGCAAATTAAAAACCGCAAGCCTTATTTTGCCTCCCAACTCTTCCCTAGAACAAATTTTTTCTCGCTGAAATCTAATTTTTTCTGGTGGAATCGAGAAGATCTCGGCTGAGAACCACTGGCCCAGACTGTAATTGAAACAATCTTTTTTATATATCAAAGATCAATCTCACTTGGGAGAAAAATCTTGGACTATTGAGCACTTATTAGCATTTCTTCCTGACTCCGATTTTAGCATTAAACTCCTTCACATGTCAGGAAAAATCCTGTCGTATTGCAATTCTTGCTTAAGTGTGCCCACTAAAAAATAATTAAAGAAAGCAAAAGAAATTATTTTTCCCAAAAAAATATTTGAATTCAATCTGGCATTAAGCTAAATTTAAGTAAAGGTAAAAAAAAGTTGCTTATTTCGTGTGATTACACATTATGCCATTATATTATTTACATTTTCTCAAACAATTTTTGTCCAATTTATTTTCATCAAAAACAAAACCACATAATTTTGTGGCTTGCAAAACCAATAGTTTGTTGCATTCAAAACAAGTTTGTGCCAAGAGACTTAGCAATGCAAAACAAAAAAACGTCGATTGAAGTAATGAAGGCTGTCATGAATACTGGTCAAACTTTCTTTGTAAAAAATAAAAAACTTTTGAAAAAATTTGCTCCCTCTCCCAATGTTTTTGGGTCTACGCTCTCGAATTTGCTCAAAGCCGAAAGTGAAAATGCAAACACAAAATTTAACACGCTTACAAAGTATCAAAAGAGAATTGTATACGCCTGCTTATGTTGCAGATCACTTGCATGAAAAAAATTAAAAGTAATACGAAAACAAGGACGAAGCATTGGAGCCTATTTTTTCGCTTCATCAAAGCATATAGCAACCAAATACAACAATATTCATTTATGAATTGACAGAACAAAAACCCCACAAGACATTGAAATAATACCCAATTATCAAACAAACTACAAAAACAATAATTTTTAAAGGTTAATGTATTTTGCTGTCAGCGCTTACAATTAAATTTACCTTAAACTACAGGTAGATTAGAAAACACATTACAATCATATCGTCACCTTGCTAAACAACTTAGTAGCTTTTTCAGTTGACTCGACCTGAGCTTCAGTTTTGACTTTCTGTATAACTCGTTTTTTGTCCACATGCTTTTTACTTTCTTCATAATGCAACTCTGCTTATTACCGCGCGCCAAATCAGTTGGGTGCATACACAGTATTTTGCATGCTTTTTTTATTGGCAAAGATTTTTTTATATTTTACTCCATTTGGGATACGTGGACACAAGCTGGTATGCAAAATTTTGGAATAAGACAAAAACGTGTACCATATGTAAAAGAGCTTACTGTTGAATACTAAGGAAACAATTTACTTCAACATAGATAATGGCATCATGTAATTTTGATCTGACGTCGTTCTATGATTGTTTGCACTGACGTTGTCCCCGATTGAAAACGGGAAAGCAAGCAAAAGAAGTTGTCCTTTGATATTACACTATGTACGTTTATAAGTTAGTAGCATGACGTTCAAGTGTCAAACCGTCTCTCACAATAACGTTTATTTGTGGCAATTATTTCCTAATTTTTTTGATTGACTTTCTCGCGTTCAGCTTTACAGCAGAAAATTTGTTTGTTCAATTCAATAATAAAATTTTTGTTCCAGTCACAAAATAAAGAAATACTAAGCAGTAAATATAACTTCAAACTAAATACGACAATGTTCCATGCCTGCAGTAGTTAAAACGCGACAATGCGTTTTACCATTTGGTATTGGTCTGGTAAACCACAGTCATGATGGAACTTAAGCTTTACCAAAAAACACAATCAGCCACAACTCTGCGCAGTAGTCTCTGTGGTCGGAAAAAGGTTACTACAAGATAGAGGAAGGTGGGGTAAGTTGAGCCATTTTTTGAACAAAAGCCTATTTTAAGTAATGTTTTATTTTTTAAATTGCATCTTAAAATTTATTTATTTTTCTTCAACATGAACAAAGTTTTCTTCGCGTATGTTGAAAAATTACCAAGTTATGTGCAATTGAAATTAAGGTCTCAAATGGCTCGACTTACCCAATTAGTGGTGAAAGTTGAGCCAGGCAATGACATAAGTTGATCCACATTATTCAACTCTGGTTTAAACATTTCTGTATGCAAAATACACAACATAAATTAATGGTGCAATAATTTATTTGCAATGTTGAGCAAGAAACATTTACTTTAAAAAGCTAAACCCTTCCTTACAACTAAAAATCCTTTCACGTCAAACATTTTACAAATGCGCTGATTTTTGCCAAAACCTCTTTCTCTCAAAACCAAACAAAGAAAGAACTTTAATTTTAATACCAAAGTTGTAATCTCATCACAAGCAACAAACACATGTCGTTGGAACAGTGAAAAAACTTTTTTTAGGTAGTATAGGGGTGGCTCAACTTGGACATCCCCTCAATTTACCACACCTTCCCCTAAGTTGATCCACATTATTTAACTCTGGTTTAAACATTGCTCTCCGCAAAATACACCATATAAAATTATTAGTACAATAGTTTATTTACAATGTTGAGTGAAAAAAACAACTATTTTAAAAAGCTAAACCCTTCCTTACAACTGAAAATTCTTTCATGTCAAAAATTTTACAAAAAAGACCGATTTTCACTAAAATCTGTTTCTCTCAAAACCAAACAAAGAAGAAACTTTGATTTCGACACCAAAGTTGTAATCTCATTACAAGCAACAAACACGTGTCGCTAGAACAGTGAAAAAACTTTTCTTTTCCGTAATATAGGGGGTAATATTGAGCACTTTTTTTGTCATCTTCCTTGCATAAACTGGTCTTCCGCGTCTGGGCGCAGAAGCACTCCTGTAGCTGCTCAATTATATCTACATATTTACTCCCCAAAACAACAGCGCTCTCAAGAGTGATGGGACAGTGCTAAAACATGTTTTTTAAAATTACAGAAAAATCAGCATAAAATTTAATATTTGAATAGTATGTTTGTAGATGAAAAGAAGTTCTTTTGACCAAATAAACGGTAGCCATCAATATTACCCTTTCCTTTAGCTTAAGATTTGTCGTGTAACAAAACAGCTTTACAGTATTTTTCTATTTTATTTAATAAATCACGTGTTGAAGAAGATATTACACGTTTTCACAATACGATCTTTGCAAATACGTGTGGCGAAAAAAGCAAACCGCAAAATTGACTTCTACTGCCTAGTCTTGGTCGTATTTCATGTGACAAAAGTTGATTTATTTCTTGCCTGCTATATTATTTTTTTTCTACTATCCCATTGGAGATATTTTGAAATATTTTAGATTATATTAAAAGGAAACATCATTTTTCAAACCTTACTGCTTCTTAGCCTGATATAATGCTTTTACTTTGCAGTTAAAGATTTCATTGAAACCCAGGTTTTTTGAATTATATTTTGGTGGCCACAATTTGCAGGCGCTCCGATGTCACTTTGACTACCAAGACATAGGTAAACGTTCATATAAGGAATTTTGTAAATAAGAAAAAACGTGTTTTCATACAAGTAGCCAGGGTTGGCAACTAAGTTCCTTCCGTTTTTTGAATCAAAACCTAGTGATTTCTAGAGAAGAGGTATTGAAAATCTTATTGAACGTTGGGAAGAGATTGTAAACAGCAGTGGGGAATACATCATTGATTAAATAGTTGTTAGTTTTTGCTAAACCTTTAGAAAATGTAAAAATTAATAAAAACGGAAGGAACTTGGTTGCCAACCAAATAATTTAAGAAACAATTTGCACAAAGTTCAACTTCAAATAACTATTTCTCAAAAAAAAGTAAAACTCAGCACCAAAAAATTGGAAAACTACATTTGGCATATGAAGGCGCAAGCTGATGGCCAAATTGTTTCTTTTGCCTCAAAGAAACAACGTTGTTTAAGCTATCTCACCTCTGATTGCGACTCGCGGTTTTGTGTTAAACAAAATGCCACTTATTTCGTAACATAATTTAACACCAGATGCCATATAAGAGTTCATAGGCGTAAAAGTAGGTAGAGCTGAAGTTTTTCCACAGACTTTTTTCAGGCCAGCCACCAGAATCATGTACATCTCTTCCAGAACTTAGGTAAATAAGGTCATTGCGCCTCCCATTCATGGGTGCTGGTTCCTATGGCGATTCATATGCACCACTATTACTCAACCTCATTCGACTTGCAAACCCATTATTAAAGTAACGCAAAAGTCTGTGGCCCACCCGACTTACGTGCTGTGGCCCACCGGTTGAGAACCAGTGTGTTACAGCTACATTATATTTTTGTCGTGTTGCACAGTAAACTTCTGGCCATTTTCAAGAATTACTTTTTTGATAAATACCGCTTTACTAAGTGCTTGTCTACAAATTCAAAGACAAAATTTTATGCACCGGTAGCATTTGAACATTTAGCTTAATAATAATCATTAAGGTGACAAAAATGATCAAATTCTTCAGTTATCACCATTTTCTTATCTACAAGGGAGAGTCAAAAAGTTCTTAGACAAGTGCCGTAATTTCAAAATGCGCAAAGTTTTACTTGTTTAAACATGTCTTTATGGTTTCCCTAATTACCTGCAAACGTTTGGACATTCCATCTAACGGCAATATCAAGATAAATGGTATACCAAAAGAGCTAATAATTTTCGTTAGAAATGGGCGAAAAGGGCTTGTAACAGACTTGGAAAAGCACACATCACTTTCTGGCAGAAATATATCATATAACCGTTTGGACATTCCATCTAACGGCAATATCAAGATAAATGGTATACCAAAAGAGCTAATAATTTTCGTTAGAAATGGGCGAAAAGGGCTTGTAACAGACTTGGAAAAGCACACATCACTTTCTGGCAGAAATATATCATATAACCGTTTGTACACTTTCAATTTCAGTAGCAACATGGCTGCTGGAACGTAATATCACAACTGTAGGCATACTGCAGGCAAATCGTAAAGGTATTCCTGAAGAAAGTAAAGTACGTTGGCAGTCGGGACTCTCACTCTTACGAAGTTTTGTGGGATGAATCTGGCAAATTGGTTTTAAATTCTTATATCGTGAACACCAAAAGTTCCGGAAAAAGAAACGTACAGCTGCTATCCACCATGCATCCAATTTTAGGAACAGCCAAAAACAATTTACGATTAAAATCAGCAATCTATAAGCTTTACGACCACACTAAAGGAGGCACAGATATCATTGATCAAAAAATGAATTTTTATTCCAGCATGGCTAAATCTCGTCGTTGAACTATGACTGCTTTCGCCTATGTACTGGACACTTGCCGAGTGAACGCTTCCACAGTCATCGCACTAAACCAGTCTATGGAACAACGCAATACAAATTCATTCGATTTTTAGATAACTTTGGTTTTACAATTAGTACGCCCATTTGCTGCGTTACGTTCAAAATGGTGCTTGTCAAAAAGCATTCAAGATAAAATCCAAATCACCCTTAGTGAACCCAGAGAAGAATCTTACGATTCGTCGCAGTTATGTGCATATCTAGTGCAGTCTACCAAGCAACGCAGGTGTGAAGTTTGCGCAGCTGAAGCCACTGGCCGTGAGAGGGATAACATGGGATGTGTTTTTAGCCGATGCCAAAGATGTGGTAAAGCTGCATGCAAACGGCATTACTTTAGATTCTGCGGCGCCTGTCAGTAACTGGTTGGTGTTACGCTTTATGTTCTATGGTGTGCTCATACTGCAGTGTTTTTTGAGATGTTTTTCTATTATGTGTCCCAGTAAAGAGCTCTATGTGTTTTTAAACTCACGCAGCATAAAGTGCGTAGCTAATTTGTGAAAGTTAAAATTTCCTCCGTCGAACATGTAGAAATACAAGGTTTTCGTCAGCATATGACTACATGCAAGTCATTTTCTACTTTACACTACATTATAAAGTATAAAAACGTCTTTGGCTAGGAACCCACACGCGCAGTGGTCTTGCCAACAATTATGTTTGCTCACTGTCGACAAATCAATAGGGACAAATTCAAGCTGATAACTGGAAGTAAAGCCTTTCGTCTCAAATTCGTAGTTATATCGCTGCTTGTTCTGGCTTATTGCACAGGCACTTCGGGGCGTTTAGCCGTTGCATCCGACTAATACATAAGTCAGCCACAATTTTTGATATCATTGCATGTTCATTAGAAATACTCATAGCACCGGTAAATTTTTTAGCATCATTTGCTATTCGCATTGACAAAAAAACAATAATAGTTCCTATCAATATGTCTGCAATTGAATGGTTATTTGGTTGAGGGGATTGCAATTACAAAAGTGTACATAGAACTTTAATTCCTGCAACAAAGTCATATATAAAGCAGTTACTATAGTTTACTCATAATTTCTGTAGTGAAGAAAGTTAGTATTCGTCTAATCATCAAACAAAGTAAATTATTTTGTCTCCAACCACAATCTTGTTTTATTTTGTTTATCGTAATAGAAGCTGTGAAATCTACATCATACTCATCGTAATATAGAAATGGTTTCATAAACTATATTTCAATGATATCAGCCAGGAGGTAGAGGCAAATGTAGGCAGGCGAACAATAACTTGCAAGGAATTTTGAAATAGCTGAGCACACCAGTTTCATGTTGTTGACTTCAAATAAGCGAGGGAATTTTCGCGTTTTTTGTGGTGTATGTAAATTGGGTCAAATCCGTTTCTTGACAACAAAACCCTTTCGTGTGAAAAAGACATTAAACTTGGTTCTAAAAAATTGATACTGCTCTGGTCGAAATTTAAAATTTTGTAGTTGTTTTACTAGTACATAATGTTACAGATGCCTACTAAAATGTTATAAATTGTTTAGCGGCGATCTATTCTTGGACTTCATAGGTTACAAGAGTTCGCTGACATTACGTGACTCAGCCAAGCGCAACTAGCCTAAGTAGTCGATTTGTCTTGCTGTCAAGAGTGGAGAAGTGGATAAGAAATATTTGTTTCTTTTAAATGAGAACTAACGGCAACTATCAAAATTTGACTTGGCTTCAGATTAATTGTTTTCTCTTCTACAAGCAATAATTTCAGAAACATGTTAAACACAAATACAAAATAAGATAAAATGTTCTTCCGTTTGCAGGTTCAATCGTTTTTCCACGTGTTGTAGTTCAAAAGATATAATGCTTTAAACTTTCGGGGCAAAAACTACCCCACGTTGGGCTTAGCACGATGCAAATCTCTTGGGCGAAATAGGGTTAATACTGATCTCGCACCCCTACAGGGCTTATCGCCATGTCCTTCTGTCCATGTCATGTGCGTGTGTCCTTAAATAAGACCCTCTAGATATAGGTATTTCAGCTTTAAACTGCTTTGTATTGCATTATTATTTTGCCCACAACGGCAAATCTGTTATGATTTAGGCTTAGCATTTTTATTTTTCTGAATCTTACATCCGCCTGATGAGACCCAGAGAAGTCAAAACTGGTCGTGGGTTATCGGCATTTGTAACAGATTGTTGTATGTTACAGCATGATGTTGGTGCTTGTTTTAAGTAATTTTTCTATGTGTGTTAATCCTGTTCACAACACTTTGATTGACGTTACATTCTTTTGATATCTCCCTCTGACTTTTGCTTGCATGTTGGTAAAAGGTCAATATTTTAAATCATTTTCTAGTGATAACATCTGGTGTAGTAATAAGCTGGTATTTAGCCATAATTACGCAATACCAAAGTAACTAACTCTTAAACTAGAACCACCAGTCAATAAAAAAACTCAAAAACACTACCTGATGCAACTAATTTGGACAACAGTGTATTAGGCTTTTCTATATCACGGCAGCGATGGTGTGTACCAGCCAGGCCAGGAGGTCGTTCTCTTAGAGGTTTCCTACAAACCGGTTTTGTAAAGCGCTAAGTGGTGGAACACGATTTTGCTGCCAAAATCAATGGATTAAGGAAAGAACAACAGTTCCTTAATGATGCAAATCAAAGTTCAACTTTTCAATAACAAAAAATTGTATTCTATTTAGACTTTAATTTGCTGGTTGTCGAAAAAAAATGCCAAATATTAAGACATTATATGGGGGTACCTTTAAGAAAAAAGAAATTTGTCTCCTTTTTAACTTCCATATACAATTTTCTTTGAAAAGTGACGCTTCAAAATCTTTCAGCATTTGACTTTTTTATAAAAGTTTTTTTTCTGCACAATCTAACTCTAATAAAACATATTAAATGTTCCAAAATGTCTGCAGCCATCGGTCTTTTCAAACCACTTCGAGCTTAGAATATTTTTTTGTTTAAGTTTCTCAAAAATTAGTTGCCGAAAAGTTTTTCCTCAAACATTCTCATGACTTTCAAGAAAAATTGCTAATCTGCATTTTGTGACAACACTACTTTTAAATTGAATGTTTTGCTTGGGGTGTCAATTCGCACAATTCGATTTTTGATAAACTGAGCAGCGAAATTAACTTAAAGATTTTGCATGTTCTAAAATTTGTTTGTTTAGCAGCTCGTGCAAAATGAATCTAAGATGATCGTAATGTCGAAGTCAATATCGTGAAGAAGGAGACCAAAACCCAATGGAAATTTTTCCAGAAGTAGGCAATCTTCTTGGTACAATCCAAGTCCAAACGTATCTCATATGGTAATCAATTAGCCGACTTAATGTGCTCTTATCTGCTCTTCTTAAGAATAAGACTCAGCGCGAAACAACAAACAATCAAGTTAGTCAAATAAATTATTAACTGACTGCATTCTGATTCAAAATTATCGCATAATACAGCTTTGCTAATCGTGATGATCTCTTGCTAGAGACAAGTTGCTAGAGTCTCCTTCATAAGCAGTGACACTTGAGACGCCCCTTCTTCCTCCTCATGGTGGACGTTTCTCAGCCAAAACACTTTATGCAACGTAGGATGCAAATTTTATCTGGTGAGCAGACAAAACGTAAAGAAGATTTTAACAGTTCAATCAAATTTTTTTAAATAAAAATTTGGGGACAAATTTGTCACTCTTCTGCCAATGTTTTTCTTGCTACAGCCATGTGAGACGAAAACGAGCGCAAAAACAAAGAAGAAAATTTTTGTAATTATTGGTACTTACCATAATTTGCAGAGGGTCATCAAACAAGTTATGGCGAATGACTATTTTGCTAGATTTATCAAAATAGTCCTAAAATTTTATGGTGAAGTTTCAGCCTCAATCAATCAATAGTATGCTCCCACTTCTTATGGCTAAAGCAAATTGATGTTACTTAGCAAACTGCAGACAGTGACACTGTTTTGACCTATCAGGTCTTTTCAGTGCAGTTGGTGACCGACAAGAAGCTAGGGGCTTTTGATAAAGCATCAGACCGCCACACTTGTGGGACCTATACTAGATCCACTTGGTGGAAGGTCTGTCAGTACTCTGCGAAGCCGTATCACTCGTAGATGAGTGGCGGTTGTCACAAGTGCACCAAGTCTAGCAACTGCTAGAACAATAGTGCTATCACAGCCTAGTGGTCACAAGCTCTAATAGTAATGCAAGAGACTTGTCGGTCACCTACTGCACTGAAGAGACCTGATAGGTCGAAACAGTGTCACTGTCTGCAGTTTGCTAAGTGCATCGCTAGCCACTTGCATTCCTAAAGAGCTTGGGATGTTACTTCCTTTGGCAAAGTCTGTTATTTTCGCGTTCACTTTAAACTAGAGGTCCGATTTCAGTCTTCAAATCTGCAGACAAGCTTAAATAAAATGTGAGATCGAGTTTGGCAATATCTTTAATAAAATTATTCCCAAATCGAGTACCGCAACAAGCTTTTAGCCTACAACTGGATAGTTCTTCAAAGTAATGGCACGCAATATATTAAGCCTATGTTAAATACTGTTTTATTTCTTTGCCCGTGTTTTGCGTGTTTGAACTTGTATCTTAAGACCGAGACATAGTTGAAGTGCCTGAAACGTAACTCTGTCGTTTATGTGATCGCCAACCGGATCAATGTTAATTTGAACGCCTGTATTGTTGCTGTTTGCAATTTGGTAATGTCACGTGATGTACTACTCTTCATTTTGATTCAATTTGCTAACTAAGTGTACCGTAATTAAGAACCCGCAGTTTTAGATTTGAGGTTGGCCTATGCAGTGCATTTATTGAACGAAATGTGAATTTGTTAAAAAGGATCAGTTTCGATATTAGATTGCTTTTCAGTGAGAAGCCTGACACAAGGTTTACTTGTTTAGTTGTTTGTTTTGTTCAACAATCTGCGTATTGTTTTCTGTGCACAGCAGTGTTCCAAGGAAGGTATGTTAGTCGTTAATTATTGTCACTTTTACATGATATTAACCAGCCTAATCTGCATGTGGTACATTAAACGGTTAAGTAGTTTGTTTACACGAATATCGCTTTTGTAACACAGCTGAGTTTTATTTAATTTGTGATTTTGACATCTGTTGGAATCGCCCAGGCCTGACGTGCCGAGTTTCGATCTCGTGACAAATATTTGAAAGCGCGTTACCAAAAGCGTAGTCATAATTTTATAGTTTTCTTGAACTTATTTTTCAATACAAAATAGCATTACGCTCACATTCCCCCTCTAACACCGTGTCTGTTGTTGTTATTATAGACACCGTTTTAATTTTATAGCATTTTTTATACCGCTGTTGAGTTATTTCCGAAAAATAATTTTATGCCACCGTCTAGCCTATACATTGGGTGGACAGAAAAAAATGATAACCCTGTTTAATCAAGAATAACTTAAAAATTAAGCTTTGCTTACACATTAAATCTGGTACATGTCATGAGCAGCTAGTTTTGGTCAAGTAATGAAATTTTGAGCCAAAAATATTCGTAAACACAGGAATAAAATTCATGTCAAAATATGCAATGCCAGAGGTTGACTTAGAATTTGCTTACCACGGCTGTAATCAAGAAGATGGTCAATATGCCCTTCATCCTCTGAATCAACCAATCGAAGTCTCTTTTTCCAGATATGGACTTAAGAATTTTAGCAACTAATATTTCATCCCGTAGCAACTTGTGTTTAGAAAAGTCTTCGCGCGTTGACAACTGCGAAGAAATGTCTGCTGCACCAAACAACAGCCGCCTTTACGTGGTCGTGCAGTCCCCGAGCCCGTTTGGATTGGGTCGAAATGGCTGTTGAACTTCAGGAGGATCCCAGTTACCCCGGGCACTTCTCTCATACAAACCCTTTTTTGCCGTGCTGCCCTTTGAACGATCGCAGAAGGGCAGCACGCAACCTCTTTGAAATCGGTTAACTGTTACTCTCATCTACCTTTCTTTTACCCGTTTTCTCATTCTCCTTTCCTTGATGACGGGCAATGTTGATCCTAACCCTGGCCCCGCCTTTCACTCTTCAGTGTGCGCTGAAAATGTGACCTGGGGGATGGGGTAGCTCGTTGCAATGCTTCACCTCCTCCAAACGGGTCCATTTAAGGTGCTCACTACTCTCTTTTTCTAGATTCAAAACTTTCGGCAGCTCTCACTCGCTGTGTCCCTGTTTCTTCAGAAGATTCCACACCATCCAACTTTGTATTTTGTTCTTCGGACTCTCCAGCTTGTATACCTCAACTGTTTGACCTGGTCGATCTGGCTCCTTGCCCCGCCCTCGACTTCAAACCTCCTATCCTCCTTCGGCCTACTTTGTATCTTCTCCTTCTGCACCCTCCCCATCTCCTCATGTATCTGGTCGCTTTCCTATTCCCTCTTCCCCCCAAGCTCGCTCGGCGTTCTTCAACGCAATGTCGGAGGTTTTCGATCCAGGACCACTAATCTACTACTCTTTATCTTGTCTCCCCCAGTGATTCTTATCTGTATCCAGGAAACCAATCTTAACTCATCTTCATCTTTCCGGATCCCTGGATTATCTGTTCTACGATTTGATCGCACTCATTCCCGGTCTAGCACCCTTTCTCCTGATGCCACGCACGCTAGCGGCGTGGTCATCATTTTCGTCAGGTAGGGCCTATTCTCTAAACTTTCTACCTCCTCTCACTCTCTTCGCTTGACTCTTACTCTATGTAGGGGTTCACATCTCACTAAAGAACTCCCCCAGCGCCCTTTGATTCAGACCCTGGAGAATTGCTCGGCTTCTAGGGCTGCATGGCCTTCCGCCATGCCCCCATTTCTCGGAAAAAATGGGGGCATGGGGACCCTTGGATAGGGTTGGGTAACATCAACAAGAAGTCCTTATCAAGAGAAAAAGCTTTAACTGTATAGTTTTGCTGCGACATCGGCCTGACATTTCAGTGTGTACTTGATTTACGTGCTAGTGATCGTGGGTTCGACGCTCGTCTATGTGACTAATTTCTTTTTTTGGTTGTGATTGAACTTTCAGCGACCATGAAAGTTTGAGTAGAGTAAGGAAATAGTGAATCTAAGCTTTTTTCTAAAAAGTAAGGTCTAGCATTGCGTATTTTGACATGAATTTTGTATTTCCTGAATATTCCTGCGTTTAATATTTTTGGCTCAAAATTTCATTACTTGAACAAAACTAGTTGCTCATGACACGTACTAAGTATAATATGCATGCAAATTTTAGTTTTTGAGATATTCTTGATTAAACAAAGTTATCACTTTTTTCTGCCCACCCGATATATATTTTAGACAATACCTTTGAATCTGTCATGCCCCAGTACTTTCTTTCGGTTGGGGAGAATACCTTTTAAAGACTATCATGAAAGCGACTTTTGAAACACCCGAGATGAAACACTTCATTAGTTAGACTTTTTTGATCAGATATGCAGTAATTCAGACTTTGGTTTGCTCAGCTTTTTCCTCAATAAAAGTCCACTTTACCAGATGGCACTAATCAAGATAATGAGTCAAGCTAATTGAAAAAAAGAGTAATCAAGAACGTATGAATTTGGAAGAAACTTTGAACAGACTAGCCAAACCAAACGGAATGCGATGGTATGAGCGTGTTTCGAGGATAATGATAATGTGTAAAGAAGAGCGTTAGATTTTGAAGTGGTAGGGATAGGAGAACGTGGGTGACCAATGATGAAGTGGAGAAGGTGGAAGAGACTGAACTAAAAAAGGACGATCGATGTCATTGACATACCGAAGTGGTGCGATGCTGTAAATAAACTTTCGAGGATCATGACGTGAATCCGGCCAACTCTGTTAACAGAGACCAAACCTGATCTAAAACAATGAACCGCTTTCTGTCTTGCGACTCACAGACAGAAAAGTATTCAAAGATTAACTTTCAAAACAGTTTTTATCATTCCAATGCACGACGTGCTGAGCAATGAACTTCGTTTGGATATTTTAAATCCAAACTAATCCGTTAGGTTGAGTTATCTCAACTATACTGCACAATCGCGCTATTTCTTCACACAGCTATTCTAAATTTCACCATGCCAAAAGAAGAAATCAATAAAATGATTTTGCCAGCAGCATTATTTCTCAATACCATTAGTGGGTAAAAAGCTCTCCAACAATGAGTTGGCAGTTCTAAGAAATTGTGGAGCAAACTTGGAGGAATTTAGATTGTGCGAGGCCTAAATGCAACAGTGGGCTGTGTAACTGCAAAATCGCTTGCCCGTATTTACTTCTCCAATTAGACCACATTTGCTTTTGAACACCAGTAGCAAACGTTTTAAAAGTTTTGACAAGGGTTTAGGCCAGAAGTTCTCAAAGTGCATAAAATTACCGACCAAACTAGCCAATCTATAAAATCAAACGACGCCCCCCAAAAAACTGCACCAATCAACAGCCGCCTCAACGTGGTGAGGCGGCCCCCGACCCTGTTTTGGTTGGGTCGAAATGGCTGTTAGCCTTGCCAAGGGTCTCAGTTATCCCGGGCACTCCCCTTCATTTTTTCGCTATGCTGTCCTCTGAACGCCCGCAAAAGGGCAGCACACAGCTGTATCAAAATCGGTCGCCTGTTTTCTCTTTCTCTCTTCTCCTGCCCTTCTCTTGCCCGTCTTCGTCTCCTCATTCTTCTCGTTCTTTTAATGAGCGGTAACGTTCATCCCAACCCTGGCCCCATCTTTCCTTGCTCAGTGTGCGCTGGAAATGTGATCTGGCGGGGCAAGTCAGTGCAATGCTGCACCTGCTACAAATGGGTCCATCTAAGGTGCTCACAACTTTCCCTCTCCAAATTCAGAACTCCTGGCAGCTCTCTCTCTCTTGGAGTTGCCCCCCTGCTGTGTCCCCACTTGTAACACTGTGACTCCCTCCTCGGACTCCTCCGACATTTATACCTCCACTCTGCAATCTAGCTCTTCGTCTGCTAATGCTGCACTCCCGCCCCACCCTCGTGTTCAAACTTCTTATCCCCCGTCGGCCCATTTTGTATCTTCTCCCTCATCACCGTCCATTGCTCCTGGCTGTTCTTCTGCGCCTCCTGCCTCCTCTCCCCCCCAAACTCTCTCAGGGTTCTTCAATGGAATGCTGGAGGTCTTCGAGCCAGCAGCACTGAACTACTTCACTTTCTTTCGTCCCATCCTGTCTGCTTTATTTGCATCCAGGAATGCAATCTTAACTCATCTTCCTCATTACGGATTCCTGGATTCTCTGCTCTGCGTTTTGATCGTACTCACTAGTAGTCTGGCATTCCCTCTCCTGATGCCACGCACGCAAGCGGTGGCGTCATCATTTTCGACAAGCAGGGTTTATCTTTCTCTGAACTTTCAACCTCTTCTCTCTCTTAGCTGGATCCCTACTCTGATTATGTAGGGGTCAACATCTCTCTAAAGAACTCCTCCTCGCTCTTATTTCTTAATGTGTACGCCCCCCCTATTCGCTCTTCTCCGACGAATGACAGAACCGACTTCTTTTCTCCCTGCTCCTAAAATCTCTTCATTCTTGGGGACTTCAACTGCCATCAACCCCTCTGGGACTCAAGAGGTACTTCCGGCCAACGCGAGAAAGAAGTATTCGACTGTGTCATCTCTTCTGACCTCCTTCCCCTCAATGACCCTAATATACCCACCTTCTACATCGATCCTCCCCTAACATCTCCTTTGCTCACTTCTCTCTTGCTTTTTCTTGCTCCTGGAAGGTGCTTTAGGATCTGGGTTCTGACCTTCTACCAATTCTTCTATCTATCCCTCTTTCTCAGGTCTTTCGCCTTTAAGAGCGTCTTCCATCCTTCAACTTTCAGAAAGGTCACTGGGATGACTTTGGCTCTTTCTCCGGTCTTTCGCCTTTAAGAGCGTCTTCCATCCTTCAACTTTCAGAAAGGTCACTGGGATAACTTTGCCTTCTACTGTTCTTCTGCAGAGGAATACTCGTCTCCTTCCCTTTCTTCTGCTGCTGCTCTCTTTACCTCTCTGGCACTGAATGCAGCCAAATTTTCCATTCCTTTCGGCGGCATCAAATGCCCTCCTAAAGCCTTGTGGTCTGCTGAGGTGGAAGGTGCTGTTAGTGAAAGACGCAAGGCTTTTGCTGCCGCTTACAAAAGTGATAAAGACCGTCAGACTTACATCTCCCTTTCTCGACGTGCCTCGTCGGTCATCGCCAAGGCCAAGGCTGAGGCATGGCAAACGACTTGCTCTTTTTTATCCAAATCTAACCCAAAAACTGTAAACTCTCTTCTTCGCTCTGTCGTTGGCTCTCCTTTCTCGTCTTCCTCCTCCCCTAATTTCCCAAACTGTTCTTCTCCCAGGGAATCGGTTTCGGTCTACGCCGCTTACTTGAGATCTCACTTTTCCGTTTCTCAGCCAAAGGCCTGCGTAGCAGAGCCAGAGAGTACCTTTCTGAGCTCAGCCGAGCCACGTGCCCTGAGGAGTCTCATTCGTCCTTTTGCTCTCTTTTCTCTCCCTGCTGAATTTCTTGCGGCTGCCTTCAACCTTTCCTCCTCCACTGCCACTGACCCAGACCAAGTTGCCTATCCTGTGCTAAGGCACCTTCCTCGCTCTGGCATGGATTTTCTTCTTCACATCTTCAATCTTTCCTAGACTTTGCATTCCTTTACTTCCATCTGGAGAACTTCTATTATTCCCATCTATAAGATGAGAATACCTCTCGACTCTCCTGCTTCCTTTCGGCCTATCTCTTTCACCTCCTACGTCTCAAAGCTTTTTGAACGCATCATTCTATCCCGTTTACTCTTCTTTTTGGAATCTAATTCCATTCTCTCTCCCCGCCAGGCCGGTTTCCGCCCTGGACGGTCTTCTCTAGATCTAATTCTGCTCCTTTCTCAGTCCATTTTATATGAGTTTAACAAACCCAGGCCGGGCTCTCGGATGATTCACTCTACTATTGATTTCTCTAAAACTTTTGACTCTGTCTGGCATCCCGCCCTTTTCCATAAACACATTTCGGCTGACCTCCCTCCTTGCTTTGCTCGCTGAACTCAATCTTTCTTTTCTGGTACGTGTGCTTGCGTGGTTTTTCAAAATCACAAAAGTCGCTCCTTTCGAGTCCGTCGAGGTGTTTCGCAAGGATCCGTTCTTTTCTCTCTCTTCATCAACGATCTTCCTGCTTCTCTGCCTTCTTCCGTCAGCTGTTCTTTTTACGCTGACGATCTGGTCATTTCATCCTCCTCCTCCTCCTCCTCGGTTCCCACTGCGGTGGAGGCCACACAAGAAGCTTTGTTTCGATTGGAGCGCTGGTCTGAGTACTGGTGTCTTCCTCTCAATCCAAGCAAATGTAAGGCCTCCTTCTTCTCAGTGGATCCCCACCAAGCTAACCTCCAGCCCATTCTCCTCTTACTGGGCTCCAGCCTCCGTTTCAATCCCACTCCAACTTTTCTTGGGGTCATCTTCGACCGCACTCTTTCCTTTTCCAAACATGTATCTCCGCTAAAGGCCAAGTTCCTCCCACGTCTCAAGGCCTTGCGCTGTATCTCTGCTTCCTCATGGGGCCCCTCTAAGGAGTCCCTCTCTCTTCTGTACAAAGCTTTCCTTCGGCCCCTTCTTACATATGCTTCACCCGGATGGTTTCCTTTTCTAAGCGTTATCAATATCACCAAATTGGAACGCCTCCACCGAGCGGCTAGTCGCGCCATCACCGGCTGCCTCTCGTCCTCCCCTATCCCACTTCTTCTCTCCGAGGCTTCTTTACCTCCCCTACGAGTCACCCTGACTCATTTCGCTCTGTCATCTTATGAGCGGGCTCTTCGTCTCCCAACCTCCTTTCCCATTTCAGGTTTGGCCAGACTTGTGAAGTGGAACCAAGACTCTGCAGATCGTCCTGGAAAGCTTTTGCATCCACTCACCCGCTCATGCTTTCTTCTACCTCTCCTACGGAGGCTCTTCTGGCTTGCCCTCCCTTTCCTTCTTAGAATCTGCCTTCCTTCACTGTGGATCCACCCTTACCACTTCACGCTCCCGCTCTGATCTCCCTCTTTCTCGCCAACGTGCGGCTCTCGCCCACCTTGACTTTCTCCTCCTTTATGATCTGGTACTCTGGATTGACCGCTCTGTTCCTTTTACTTTTGGCAAAGGCGGCTAGGGCGTTCTTGCCAACTGCTCTCTCTGTGGCACTGAGCCCACTCTTTCCTTTTCGGCAGGCCCAGTATGTTCAAGTTTTTCCGCTGAAGCCTGCGCCATTCTGCACGTCCTTTGCTGGTCTCGGCAGCACCAACAAGTCTGCCACTTCTGTTTTCTCTCCTCCCATCTTACTCTCGTTTTGTCCTGACCTCCATCTTTTCTTTTGCCTCAATCTCTCAGGCAGATCTGGCTTCTCTCTCTTCCTATTCTATCATGCTACAATGGGTCCCCGGACATTGGTTTCTCCCGGGGAACGACGCAGCTGATGAGCTGGCCAGACGGGGTGCGTTACTTGCGCCCTCCACAATCCCTTGTAGTCTCTCTCCTCTTTATTTCTTATCTACTCTTCTCTTTTCTCGGACTGGAGGCGTACTGTCTTATCTAAATTCTATGACACACAGGTTCCCTCGATTTCCACCGAGGAACGTGTGCTCCCTCGTCATGCTCGCTGTGTCCTCTCTTGTCTATGCTGCAACGGACACAGCCTTCTGTTAAGTTCTTACCTCTCTAGGATTGGCAGAGTCGAGAATCCTTCCTGCAGCGCCTGCGGACACTCGTCCCAGGGTACCTCTCATCTCATTCTGCACTGTCCAGCTACGCTCTCTTTGGCGACTCTCTGTTTCTCTACGACCTCTGGTCCAGGCCATGGAGAGTTGCCCGGCTCTGGGGATGCATGGTCTTCCGACATGCCCCCATCTCTCGGAAGGGGTCGGGTAATCAACAACAACGCCTCAAAAAAAGCTCTAAAAAAGACAATCAAATCTAAATTAGAGACAAAACACCCATCAACACAAGTTAAACTCTTCAAAACAGAAGTCATTGAGTTAATGATAAAGACAAATGGCTCTCAATGCAAGTTAATTTTTATAGAAAGTCAACGAAGTAAACTTGTGACACCCTTACATTTTCCAAACGACGCACCAGTGCGTCGCGACGTCCCAGTCGGAAATCTCAAGTTTAGGTCATTGCTAAAGACCTCTCTGCTATTAACTTGCTTGGTCACTACTGCTAACTGCAACACTGACAAACGCTGAAATAAATTTATTAGAACATTAACAAGAACATGTTGCCTAATCTACATAAATCGCCGAAAAGCATGGTACCTGCCATTAAATTAATGTCGCATTCGAGGTGCGTTCCTCGAAACAAGTCCATCTTTACAGATTGCCTTTAAGAAGCTAGGTGACCTTTAAAGTGGTCTTCAAACCATTACTAGTAAAAGGCCTAACGAAAGGAAATTTGTGACCACACGCGGTTTGTGGTCTTGTCTACGCAAATTTTTGGGGGGATAAAAAATTGAATCAAAGTTTTTGAAAACAACTCTTGACTGCTTTTAACGAATTCCTAAAATGCTCCTACCTGCAATACAAATGAAGCCAAGTAGGTCGCAAAGTTGAATTATGCCAATAACCAGCAAGTAAAGGACTAAACACGTAAAAAGTCAGTAGAAAATGATATAATGAACTTAGTAGAAATAAAAAAAAAGAAAATACAATAATCTCTCAGCGACGTCACTCTACAAGTATCTTCTTGAAGGTGTTCCGGCACTGGGCGTAACGCGCGTATTCTCCAAAACAGCTTTTAACATTTGCCCCATCGGTCTGAAAAAATGTTCATTTACACTAGTTGAAAAAACGAAAAGTTTTGTTTTAACTCGCTATGAAATTGACGGCACTTCAGGAACAGTGGTGGATTAAGAATTTTAGGGGCCTAAGGCAAGAATTCGTGAGGGGCACCAAAACTGTCCAAATTCTCGATAAAGACCTTTTTTTTGGAGAATACACTATTTCGGAGATACGTAATGCCTTATCTTTATTCTAAATTAGGTCTCAGACTCTACTGCCCAAGTTCTCGGTGAAGACTTTTTCAAAATAGCTTATCGGGCATGCATGGAAAAGGGCCCCTAAAAGAGGGGCAAGAGGCAGCTGCCTCACTAGCCTCAGCCTACACAAACCGCTGTTAAAGACACTGCTAGCACTGAAAATTTCTACCAAAAACACTGCAACCAAGCAGCACAAGTTGTTTCAAACGCTGTTTTCGAAGATTGAGCAAGTTAGATACGATGCGGACAACACCCACGACAAATTTAATTGAATTCGACTTCAATCCAAAAAAGGCTCACCAAGAACCAGTTTCGTTGCGTCAATGCATGCAATAACCGGAGCTTCAAGAAAACTCGCAACCGCCGCATTTAGAGTGTACGCTCTGGTTGGTAGACCTGGTGTTTACTCCCCTAGTCGAGTCACAACAAAATTTTTAAAAATATTTACAGCTTCTGTGCTTACGCTTGGCACGAAAGGGATAGTATAGAGAATAAGTCGGCAAGTTCGATTGTTATCCTGGGGTACGGCATTTTATGGAATAGCTCGGTCTTTATGAGGTAAACAAAAGGCGATGCCACGCAGTCTACCAATCTCGGTGGCCTGGTATGACAAAAAACCGCTTGTCGAAACTGAGCTCATACCCAAGAAAATAACTCACGTTTGCAACACGACACTGGGGAGGTTTGTAATGTGCGCAGGAATTTCGTTTCCGGTCAAAAAGAGAGCGGCTTCGGCGCTAAAGTTATTGCAATTATGATCGAATAACGAGTAACGTTCCGGTCTGCAAGAAAATATAAGGCGATCACGGTCAACAGCGCGAGGAATAGCGACTCTAGTCGTCGGGAGTTCAGTTTGAAGAGGAACAGCCGAACCCGCACGACAAACTAATGGTTGCTTCTAAAAACATGCAAAGTCAGCATCCTACTCAATGAAATTCGACAAAGCACGGGGTCAGGTGGAGTAAATAAATCGTTTAGACATTTACAATCTTTTCAAATCTCTGGATAATCGTCGTTTTAGATATTTGTTCCAAGCATTATGCAGGAAGATATACATACACTGCGTGAGCGCTCATGCTCTGTTTACGAGTCTTCAATTAGACTGGGCCGGCACGACGGGTGGACTGCTTGGCCCCACCACCTGTCTGCCACATAAAGATGGAGACATACTAATAGGTGTCTTGGCCAAGGACACAAGCTTGCCGGCATGTTCTTCACACTAACCCTTTTTTATGCTGAGCGCCAAGCAGGGAAGCTGTAATTACCATTTTTTAAAGTCGTTTGGCATGACTCGACTGGGGAAATACACCCCAGGTCAATCGACTGCGAAGCGGACGCTCTAACCACTACGACATCGCGTAGAGCGTTCGCTTCGCAGTCGGTAGATCTAGGATTCATTTCCCAAGTCGAGTCATACCAAAAGGCTCTAAAAAATAGTATTCACAGCTTCCCTGCTTGGCGCTCAGCACATAGGGATAGTGTGAAGAACAAGCCAGCAAGCTTTCTTGTTGTGTCCTTAAGCAAGGCACTTCACGGGATGCCTTCATCTTCATGTGGCAGACAGGTGGTGGGGCCAAGCAGTCTATCCGTCGTGGTGGCCCAGTCTGACGAAAGACATGAAAACAGAGCATGAGCTCACAGGCATAAACGAAAAGTTTCTGGGTGCAGATAGAAAACAACTATCCGAGATTGTTTAAACTATTTATCAGGCCGGATTGTGCGAAGATTTTTGTGCTGTGCAATAAATAATACAGTAAAAATGATAGAAGCATACAAAAATCGTTCTTCCGATAGTTGAGATAGATATTCCAAAAAATACTCCAAAGGCACTCCAGTTTTGCCCAAGTCGATCTGCTCGTTAGGAGGACCAAGTATCGTACCGCCCTAAAATATAAAGATATTAAGAAATGCTGCTCGTAGAAAATCTGTAATTCTTTTCTTCAACAAGGAAAATATGCTGTGACTACTGAAAGCTACCTTCCTTTCACCTTTATCGACAGCTTTTTTCCATAAAGAAGGTTCCATATTCTTTAGAGAATATAAAGAATGTGAGGAGTTACTTCATGGAAAACAGCTTTCTTTAAAAATGAGAAAAAAGATTTACATTGGTTGTTGTAGGACAGGCCTGCAGAACACAACAGTAAAAGAGCCATAACAAACAAACATTTTTTGGCGGACCGCTTGCTAGCATTTTTGCTTATTCTCAGTGCTAACACCTGCTTGAGAAACAACGATGTTTTCACCTACGTTTAAACCAAAGACCCTATTTCATTTTGAGCCACAAAACTCTAAAACCAACAAAGTACAAAACTACAAAAAAAACGTTTCTAAGAAATAAGCACATTTTTTTCTAACATGGTGTTCTTAACGAAAAGCACAAATGCTAAAAATCACCATGAAATGGTAATTCTGACGACAGCTCTAAACACAATTCCGTTCAAACTTTTGCACATATTTTCCAATCATCTGGCGAGCGGCAACAGAAGTTTTTGTAGGCCTATTGTTGTGCAGGCCTGTTGTAGGAGGTCGGCGGTGTTGCATGGGAGGGAGACATTGTGTCTAAGGGAGGATGGCATGGAAATTTTAAAAAGGGCCAAAACAGCAATGATAAGAGCAATGTGTGACACTACATTTAATGAGAAAACAAATGCCAAGACAGACGGATTTGTAGGGCTTAACGAATGGATTGCGATCATATGGGCATGTTTCGAGGAAAAAAAGTGATGTGCTAAGAGCTTCTCAAGACTTGAAAAGCTTGAAGAAGACGAGGGCGACCGAAGATGACGTGGAAAAAGCAGGTGGAAGAAATTTAAAAATTGAGTTGGAGAAGAAAGATGCCATCGACAGAAAGTAGTGGCCTAATGGTCTATCTAGAATTGCGAGAAACAGGAGGTAAAATCGGCAACATTCGCTAATGCAGACAACACTGCATTTCAAATATGGAATCTCTGTCTATCTCTCTACATGGAACCATTATTTAATTTTGTGGCAAAAAACTGACAAATAGCAAAGACAACGAGCTCGGCAGTGCATTGCAGAAGAAATTTTATTTCATGTTATAACAACGAAACGTCAATCCTGATTAGACCTGGCCGTAAAGTTTCCCTGTATCTCTTTACGCACATATACAACAGTCAACAACTTAGGTGTGGAGTGCGTGGTATGAAAACTGCTTGTACGTCGTATTATGAGCTAAGTTGGCAAAAGGTTTATGAAAAGTGTTGGAAAACAATTCTCCCATGTTCCAAGCTATGATGAATATGTCATTCAACGTGGTGTGAAAGGCCGTCAGTGCATTTCAAAGATGAAAGGGACCTCTCGAATGGCGATATCTACCCGCTAAAACATCCTGTGTTAATTCTAACCAGCAACTTACAGGCGGACAACTTTCTATTCCTGACCCGCCAAAAAAATACTCTTCTCCATAAACAACCACGGATGTGTGCCTGTAAAAAAAGATGATTAAAAATCCGTACACCATACGGGGGAAGAGCGATCACAAGTCGGAATCCAACAGCTAAAATAGACAGTGTTCAAAATTATTTGCTCATCTTACTATAATAACAATTAAAATTGGAAAACAGTAATCAAACCCTAGCAGGATAGTCTATCCAAGCAACTTTACTCCATATCAGTAAATGTTGAAAAAGGGTCTGCTATTAATAAACAGTAATAAAGTCAGCTTAGATATTTATTTGCCATAGAAAAATTAATTTCGCTAACGCATCCTTAGTTTCTTATTCAAATAGATAGATTATTATTTATTAATAGCAGACTCTTTTTCAACACTTATTTTACTATCAATAAAACTAGACAACAAATTTGACATGCTTTTTTCGGTTTTTGCAGCTGCTATAAAGCTTATTTTTGATCACTGATTCCGAAAATGAAATCCATTTTTTTCTCTCATGGATCGTTTTTTAGTTGTTTCAACCACAAATTTTGGCTAAAGCCTCGTCACGTGGCAAAAATATGCTTCGCTGCTTATGGTTTAGAAGATCAGGCATCCGTTCAGTTTCATCACTTTTTGTTCATCCTTAGGCAAAAAATGACATGTTTAACTCAAAATTAAACAAAATTGCCATGTTATGAACTAATAAAGAGTACTAGGCAGAGAGTACATAGCCTGAATGATTTGGTTTTACGAAAACTATCCCCCTTATTAACAGTCAGCAACTTTCCATGTTAAAGCTGGAGATAACGATGACCGAATGTTGAAAACAGCAACAGATGTGCTGAAAAGCACTCCACAACCTGTCTGGTAGAAGGCAGTGAGGCAAAGCTACAATTCATGAAGCCGAAAGCGAATAATGCTAACTTTGTGTAGGCTTGCAGTATTTGTAGATTTTTGAAGTTTCATAAAAAGTTGTCAAATTCATTAATTGTATTGCTTTGGCTGATATTTTTAGTTGATTTTTTTATCTGCTATCAGGATGTGAATCGAAGATCGTGTTTAAGTCATCCAGGTCAGTTTTGCCACGTATGTGGAAACTCTACACCTGCACCCCCCCCCCCCAAAAAAAAAATGACCAGAAGTGTGGCAATAGAACATCAGCATTACTTTGTGTGGGAGATCAGAGACTAAGACAAGACTTGGGCACCTTGCTGTAAAAATTGCTGTTGGCCCAACTCAATGATTAAATGGTAAACGAATAAGTATGCCGTTTGCAGTACCGATGATATAGCGTGAGCCAGTGTTTGCTCTAAGATTTGGGTTAGTGCGTAACCGCCGGCGCAAGTGCGAAATTGCTAAAAAATGTACGAAAACCGCCGGACAAATTTTGGCGAGCACTACCAAACAAACGGTTACACCAGCATTAGTATCAGAAGTAAAAAAAGATAAATGCGGTAGCCTACTGCTATTTAGTCAGTGTATACGCTACACTAACTTTGCATACCTCGCAGTTTGCCGATAATAGCACCCTTCATTTTTTCTTCAAACGTATTTTGTTCGATTTTGACATTCTTTATCTAGTTTAGTGCTTTTCAACCGCTTTTGGCATTTGGCCCATTTTCGAAATGCAGAGAGGCATGTGGCCCGGTTGTATATTTTTCTCATTTTCATGAGCGGCCTCAAAAAAATTATCAAAGTAAATTTCAGGGGTGTTGTCCAACTAAAATAAGAGAAAAAGTCTAGAAAAATTTTTCCGATTTCACGCGATGTAAAGGCAAAATAAAGTACTGGCCCAGTGAAGACCGTGGTCCACCGATTGAAAATTGATGATGTAGGCCATCATCTCTGTCACGAATGATCTTTATTTTTTAATCCGATCAAGACGTCAGCTTGCGAGCTGTATCTTGCTTATTATGTTATATCTTTCGCACCAGGAACTAATTGCGCGTCAAAGATCTTCGAAGATGAAGATCTTCTACAAAACAAAAGTCCAAACAGCAATTGTATGGACGTAAGCGCCAAGTTTTCAAAATTTTCGGGGGTAAAAAGCAAAACTGTGACGATGCGCTTCGCTGACCTAATAATTAGGATAATTATGTGAGCCTTAAAAAGGTCAAAAACAAGCAGCCTATTGGTTACTAAATGGCGGCGGCGAAACACCTTGCTATTTCTGTTAAATAAGTTAATTTAAATTAAACTTGGCCACTTAAACTCTGTCACCCTTGCAAGAGTAATTTGTAAGCATTTTAGAATGTCTGATTTACAGCGCACGTAAATAAAATCAATCCTTTGCCGACGCCCGACATGATCATGAGAGATAGTACTTTTATGAAACAATGGGATGTTAGGTAGGTTACCACGACTATGACACAAGAACAAAAATTACTGGCGAACTTCAATTGTTGCTTAATTATGGTAAATAATTGAACTAGTTAAATTTCTTTATCGTAATCAATTTAATAACAATGTTTTGCAGTTGCAAGTAAACTTTTGATCTAAAATGGGAAAGTGTTTGATGGCCAAAGCTGCGCAACTTGAAAGAAGAAATTTATGATTTTTTGTACGATGCAGTAGTCATCGTATTGCTTTCTTCGTAAAACGTATCTCAGAAAGCACTGTCATTGACAAATAATAATAACTTTTACCCGATTCTTGTCAACTAATTTCACAATCTACGCGGGAAGAGTTTATTTTTATGAAGTTTTGTCGCAGATGCGAAAAAAACAGTGTAACGCTATTATCTGATCAGGTGTTTTTACGAAAGTGATGGTAGGTTTGAGACACTTCTGAAGCCTGTTACCCTTGATGATAGTTGCAATAGCATAGCTAGCTACTTTTTTGCTCTTATTAAGTTTTCATTCACCGTGAACCGAATGCGTGAAAAGAGGTCGCAAATATTTGATACGTGAAATTTTATTTTTGTAAAAAGCATTCGAAACTTGACCGAATAAAGGAGACGAAGAAATTCATGGACGCGAATATGTCCGAGTTTGGTAAATGCAGCTTTTAAGTCTAGTAGAAAAAATTATTAGTGGTAACTACACGTAAAACTACAGGATAATCACTAAGAGGTATATGCAAAAATACTAATGTGTATTCTTCATATATAACCACACAGTTTTACTGCGTTTTTGAGGAGCTACTCTCTTCGGAAAAAATTTTCGGTGAACCCGCCTACTTTACCCACCGCCACTATATACAGATAAAAGGCTGCAATGTAGTCGTGCACGCAGTTACTCTTCACTAAAAGTTTTCGTTAGACAATGCACAACCCTCTGTTAGTTTCTACTATTTAATACTTTAAATTGGTAAACCAGATTAGATAATACACGCCAATATTGAATCAAGACAATTTTGAAATGGTACACAGTAAACGGCAATTTTTTTGAATGCCATAAAGTCATAGGAAAATTTTACTGTATTACAAATTATCTTTCCAGCAATTAAAAAAAGGCTAGATTTCAACATAAAACGTTTTTAAAGAAATTGAAACTGCACTTTACATTTTTTTTCTTCTCGTTTCAAGGCTTATTTCAATAATGACTGGTAAGCTGTCACAGCACATAGCTGTCAGCTACATTTTATTTTAAAAAATCTAGAGGGGATTTAAAACTAAAATTGGTTAGAAGTCAAATTACTAATACAGTTGGCTCCGCTTAACTGGCTCACGGATAACTGGATCATTCGGTTATCTGGATCATTTTTCTACGTCCCAAATTACATAAGCATTTTCAACGTCAAAGTACGCCGCTCTTCTGGATCACTGGATCAATTTTTTTGTTTAACTGAATCACTTTTGCATGAAAACTCGCAGTAAAATTTCACATTTCGCACGGCACGTGTGGAATTAACGCTTTGAATGCTCTCAAACGGGGTCTGCTGGGACGAGGTTTAGCAGACCACGACAATTTGTTGACAAAGTTGGAAAAAGCATCAAGTCAAGTACTTACAGCTGACTTGAAACAGACGACTATATTACGTTTTGTTCAGCAGAACTAAAAATACTGTACATTGTTTTGATTAATAAATACAGTTGTATTATTGATTCTCATTTCATTATTTGTTTTAAGTTGGGTTTCTTGGTTGACTAAAAAACTTGACCTTTTTTTTAAATACAGTTCTGTATCTTTTCGGCTAACTGGATCAAAAACCCTCGGCCCAAAGTGATCCAGTTAAGCGGAGCCAACTGTACTCCTTTTTTTAGTTTTCATAGACAGCAAGTGAGAGAAGGGTATTAATTTCTAGTTTACAAAAACTGAACGATTCCTTCAAAAAATGGCGTTTTTGTGCTAAGCTGAAACCGAGAGCTATGTGCTTTTTTATTCTAACAAGCACAATTGAAATTAGCGTTGAAACGTAAAGAAAACATAAATAAGTTAAGTAATTATAACTTAACTTAAATTTCCCTCGAAAACAAATGTCTTGTGTGAAAGTGAATTTTGAGAGCTATTTGCTATAACCGCTTTTTAGCTGCGATAGAAATTGGCAAGATTACTTTATGTCAATTGCTTGGGAGTTGATTTGTAATAAAAAATAAGCGTGATAACGGCGTGCACAATGTTCTGAGTCGCCGTCACTCGCTGTTGCGTCACAGCCGCCCAATGTTTACGCGAGACGTTGCGCTGTCCTGAAAAAGCGTCGGTCCAACCTTTAATTCCTAATCACTATCTCCCATGCATTAAACAGTTGATTAAAGATTTTGCTAGCCAGATTGCAAAAATTTTAACAAACGGAAAAAGTTACCAAAAACCGCCGGACTTTTTTTAAGCACTGTTGAATTCGAACTGCGAATCCGCCGGACATAATTTCGCAAATTCGCACTTTTTTTGCGTTTAAAGGGATCATTGGCGTGAGCCAACAAATTACTTTTCAAATTGTTATTTTTGTCAAACAAAAATTTCAGGACTTTCACAACGTACTAAGTCAAATATTGTCTACCCACAATGCCATTCCGTGCAGCGACCTGTTACTTCAAACGAAACCTGAACGCCACGGAACTTATTCTACGCCAAATATAATATTTTAACTACCGTTAGAACATTTGTGGAGACCTGAAAGTAACTGACTTTGTTGGAATGCAATGGCTATGCAGAGTGATAATACTATCTGTGCCGTTGGGATAGCCGCGATGGTGATCATCATTACTACAGAAGGAAATGACTTGAGCACCAACCGTTTATTACTGCAAGATTCAAGATCCATCAACTTCCTTTGATCCACGAAAAATTTATTGACCATCAATGCATATCAAATTAGGGTTGTTTAAAAATTTTGCTAACGCAATTGATCAAACTGGTGCTAGATTTGCACCTTTAGTTTCCACGCAAAAATGGTGCTAAGCTAATAGCTGAGATTTTTTTTGGTGTTGACTGGTGGTCAATAACTTTTTGGGAAATCATAAGCCTTTAGCATGTGCGAGCATTATCGAAAACTATCAACAGCTATAAAACCTTCGCGCAAAGACGTCACAAAAACTGCATTTTGTTCACAGGCACTTGGACTTTTTTTCCTGATATACTGTAGGCGAAATAAGCGATGAACATGGCGAGTGATTTTATCAACAGATCAGAGATGGAAAAATCTTATCAGGGCAGCATAATTAAAAACATGATGGCGTGTGCAGCGAGAAAGTGGCACATAACCACCCATCAAAACAAAGCATTTCTAGCGATACGTAGCGGGAGTTGTGTGGAACACTTTTTGTTACCGGTACTATTATTCTCTATATGGCATCTCATAAAGTTTGCTTAGTTTTAATATAAAGACGAGCAAATATCGACAACGCAGTCGCATGTGTACGTAAAATATTGATATATTTTTGTATTTCATCTAAATATTATTTATTCTTAAATACTTAAATAATTGAAAAACCTGACGTGTTAAGAGTAAAGATAACAGCAGATTTAAACTTAGCACCCGAAATTCACTCTGTCACACTTCTTTTCTTGCAAGCAGCAAAAATTTTGTTGCCTAGTGTTATCGATTGTTTATTAGACCCCGTACAATTGTGCAATGTAAATCAATCGACTATTTTACTACTGTATACACAACTATTCCGGTACGCAGTCAGTTAAAACTATTTTTAAAATAGCGATGAAGGCCTTTTTTTAGTTTCACTTATTATCAGAAAACTACATAGCCTCACTCGAATGTGTACAAATATTTGTTTGCTAAGAAGATGTAACAGAGAACACTTTTGCTACAGTCGTATGAAATGAAGTTACTACACACTTACATTAGTGACGATTACAGACAACTCAAACAGAAATTTCCTCAGTAAACCTTTGAGATATGCCGACAATCGTCTGCATATTGCATGACAAAACCTCTATCATAGGGGTTCTTAAAAGTGGGGTTTATGGAGGTTTAACAAAAATGTTACAAGAAAATATAACGATATTTCTTTCGGAGACAAAATTTTTCTCGACGCTAAATTTTACTTATTTTCTCCCAATTTGCTCTCCCAAGCAACTTGAAGACCTTTTATTTGAAGATCACCATCTCTCCTCGATGATTTTTTCACAATTTTCTTCCCAAAGCAAGATGAAGAGATAATTTTTTGGATGCATGTGGATCAGTGACTTGCCATCTCCAGACTAAGCCGCAAAGAGGTCAGGACTAGCCAAAAACTTATGTCAGTAGTCCGTGTTAAAAAAAAATATAAGAACTCTTGCTCTATCACTTTAGGGGATGTTACTTTTTAAATAACATAATTGGCTGCCGACCATTTTGATCTTCATATGACTATATACTAGGGGTGGCCGAACCGCGGCTCCCAAGCCGCATGCGATTCTGGGTCTTTGACTACAGCTTTTTTGAATTATGGTTGATTGTGTGCAGTGATGTAGGGTAGGGGTGTATACTCTGTGGTAAGACATGTTAAGTTTTGTAGCCAGTGGAAGGCCATCAATGCGCATTTACATCTTTAAAAGTGATGATCTCCAAAATAAACGGTCCATACTTTCTATTGAGTTGCCAAATTTAGCATTTTCAGCTTTGAAAACGCTGAAAAACACAACAACACGCATGTGGGCGGATAATGTGCCGTGCAGACTTAAACATGATTGCATAGCGGCTCTTACAATGATGGCCTCCATCGTTTTTAGCTCTTTTGTACAGCAAGTTTGGCCACCTTTGCTATATACTATACGAGCGTATTTATGCCGACGAGATACTTACCACACTCCGTCTATATGTTGACCTACATAAAAATATAATTCAGTAATTACTGACGACAATAATAATTCTAGTTGAAAAAACGTACTTAATGGAAACCTTTTATGTTTGATTGCAAGATTCACGATCAAGATTTCTCATTGCCGTAAACGTATGCTTCGTCAGCAGTGGTAATAACTTTGTGTAAGGGTCTGAACATGAGTTCTTTTTATGTAAAGATCTACTTAAAACTGAAAGAAATATGACCATTGATCAACTACACTATACGAAAATTTGACCGAGAGGTTATATACCTACCAAGCAACCCACGCGATAGCTGGCTCGCCAAGCCTTGCGAAAGATCATACACATACAACTTAACAGAATACGTCATCTAAAACTACAAACAATACTTCTGACAAAAATCTGATAAAAACAAAAAAGATTAGTTCATTCAATACAACACAATAGTTGTGAAACGCACAATTTAACTCTCCTTAACTGGGTTTATTAGTATCAGGATAAAAAATTTTAAATTGAAACAAATTAAAATGGAAGGGCGAATTAAATTAGAAGAATCTTCACAAATGGTCTCATTGTAACTTTTTCCCTTAAGGATCATAAGATTTTAATTCATGACATTCAAAACAATGGGAATATAGTGGGTTTTCGAAAGAGTTATTACGTCATAACGACAAAACCATTAACAATAACGTGACATATGTGTCACACTGATCCTTAAAAAGTTGGAGAAAATGAGGCTATCAACGCGTTTGTTGCTCTGACAATACACGACTGCCAAGCATCAGTAGAAATAACACAAAAGTAATTCAATGATACCGATAATTAATCACCTGATATTGTTGTTTAACTACCACAATAATGGCGGTAATTTATTATCATATGTCAGCAGTATAAATTGGTGAAAAGCGAAACTAAAAATATTGCATGTGTAGCGCAGTAGCACGCCGTTCATTTTACAGCATTTGCTGAACTCAATTTCACATCAAGCACTTTATTTCTTCATGCCAGTGTTATCCAACAATGCTTTGCTGAATTTTTTTTTGTTTATGTTTACTTTGTTCAACACCAACATATTCCAAAGTTCGAAACTGTTCTTTCTTCAAAACTTTTTTTCCGTTCATATACGGATGGAGGCAGGACGGCAGAACAACTTCATTATCAGCAGTTTGCCCGTTTTCTAACAACGCGATGATCATCCGTGGCACCGCGCAAGCCGTCGCATTAACAGTGTGAGCGAATTTGTATCGATTTTCATTTTTGTATAAAATATGAAGTCGACGAGATTGAAAGTCTGTACAGTTCGATGCGCTCGATATTTCATCGTATTTATTCCGGCCGGGAAACCAAGCTTCGACATCGATTTTCTTGTATGCCGGTAGACCTAATTCGCTAGCAGGCATGTTAACAACATCAAAGTGTAATCCCAAATCTTTAAAATTTTGCTTCTGAATTTCTACAAATTCTTCCAGCATTTCCCCGCTTTCACGTCCACTTTCATTCGCAGTAACTCCGAACATTTCCACTTTTGAAAACTGATGAACTCGAAATATTCCTTTTCTATCATATCGTGTTCCTGTCTCACGTCTATAACAAGTACTCACTGAACAAACTTTCAAAGGAAGATCTTTGATACTGATAGCGTGACTTGAGAAGTATGCGCACAAACCGACCTCTGAGGTCCCAGATAAACAAAAGTTAGGTTCGGAGGTATTCTGCACAGAATATAGCATCGTGTCCATCTTGTCATCAACAAGGCCAGCTCCTGTGAAGACCGCATCTTTGAGAATATTTGGCACTGATATGAACATGAAACCACGCTGTTTCAATCTGTCCACGCTGAACTGAATTAAAGCTTGTTCAAGTTCAGCGGCAGCTCCAACGAGAAAAGAATTACGTTGCCCTACCATCTTCAACATATTATCTTGTCGAATCAATTTCATTCGTTTTCCAATATGAATATGATCATAAATTTCATGATCAAATACAGGCTTAACACCAACTTTTTCTAGTACCAAATTTGTTCTTTCCGTTTCGCAGCCAACAGAGGGACAGGTTTTATTAGGAACTGCAAGTAGTTGAAGTAAATAAAATCTTTCAACCTCTTTCTTTATATTTTCTAATGCACAAATCATATTTGATAACCTGCTAACTTCTTCACTACCATCAACAGAACTTAATACTTTTTCGTGTTGTACTATCTCATTATTTATATCTTTTATTCTTCTGTGTGCATCTATTATTTGCTGAACATTTATCGCAACAACTTTTCGTTGATCAATATTTTTTTGAACTTCATCGGGAAAAGAGAGAATATATTGATCATTAACAGCAGGCTTCACTAGATGACCACTCGCATACAAGTTATACAAAGCATTATCACTTGGTTTAAACAACGCATGTTTTCGCAATTTCATATTTTCAACAACCGATTCCATTGTGGTATATGGCTGAGCAAAATTTTCTTCAATTTCCCTACAAACTGATGGCTGACTTTTAATAAATTTTTGAAGTGCAAAAAGTTTATCATGGTCTTCTAATTGTTGAGCATTGGTAGGCAAAGCAGAAAAACACCTTTTCCAGTAATTGAAAGAACAAGATTTTAGAAAATTAAGCTTACCAAATCGACGTAACAAGCAGTTTTTCAAGCACATTATTACCACGTTGCTGCTTCATACAACTAGAATTTTGTATCAGCACAACGCAAATAGAACTACCACCTAATCATGAAGCTAATGATGTTTTTGTGATCCAAAGCTGCAAACACATTTTTTATACACTTACTTACTTTTTTGAACTGATATGATTATCTGCTTTTGAAGTATAATAACGTTTTTAAGGTGAAAGTAAAGCAAATTACATCATTAATCTCAAATAATTGTTTACTTAAAAGTGCAGATAGTTACTATAAACACGCACTCAACCCTTGTTTTTTCGGACCTCGTTAATCGGATTTTGGTTTATCCGGACAACCGACAAATGAATTCAAACGCGGGCCTCGCGTACTGCCAGAAATGTCAGATAGGTGGCTACCGGCGTTTGTAAACACCGTGTTTTGTCGGGTATCAGTGATTGATTCTGCCGTTCCGTACAAAAACACAACGTGAGTAAACGAAAAATTATATCGTTTTATGAGGTAACAGTGAAATAACACGTTTTCTTAATCCTGTAAGTAGCGTAAATGCATTACATATCGTTAAGGATGGTTATTTCATTTTATTTGCATTACATAAATACGTTTGTGCTATCCAGACTTATTAATTATCCGGACAGGTTTGTCCTAAACCATCTAGTCCGGAAAAACGAGAGTCGAGTGTATCACAATATAAAAAAAATCTATCAATATACGTCAGGAGATGGGAAATTTTTTGAGTATTTCCTTAAAACTTTACTTCCATAAAAATGAAATTACCAGACAATTACTCAAGCACCGTAACAGATGATAAATAATCGGATAAACATATCAGAAAAAATTTATTTGAAGGAAGCTGTCAATTTTTTCGGGTTTCACTATCAGTTAAATAGAATTAAATTAAATGAAAAATGTCATTGAAAATAAAACTAGCTCACAAAAAATAGACAACTAAAAATTGTTATTTTGTACTTTTATGATACTACAAAATTTTTCAGCTTTATTTCAATTGGGATAATCCACACCAGTTTTCCGATACTTGATCTACGTTGAAAAAAAAAAGCGTCAATAAAAATAAAAACCTGGCAAAGAAGTAAATATCAAGTGTTAAAAACAATTTGATGCATTTGTTAAAATTGAAAATAACAAAAAGCACTTTCAAAAAGTTTAAACATTAACTTTGTTTAGTTGTAGAATGAAATGGTACTAATTTGCGTAATGTTCGAAGCGTAATCGGAATCATTCTTTGTATATCAACTTGAAAAAAGGATCAGTGCTTTCGCATTAATGCCTATGTTTTGACATAGCAGCAAAAAATATACATGCGACTCTAAACAAAAAGTACACTATTGGAACGACTTGAATCTTTTTTTGCAAAAAATATCACGTTCCTCCTAAACGTATGAACTTATGGTCCGTGTGCAAAGTATATTGCCAGACTAGATAACCGCATCGCCTAAACTACAAGACCCCACAACCTGTCTGCTCCATAAACACGAAGTGCCTTATCAAAGAACACAAGCGAACTTAGCGGCTTTCTCTCCTCACTAGTCTAATCTCGCTGAGCGTCAAGCAGTGAATACCGTTTTTGACATCTTCGGTATGATTTGACATCAGTACTAAACCAAAAAATATAAGGGCTGCAAAGCGTAGGCTCTAACCACTGTACCACCCATGATGCCATGGTAGTTATTTGCTATAGGTCAACAACATCACTAAGACCATTTATTGTAAAATTGTATTCATGCTCGAAAAAGCTGCATATTTACATCAAATGCTACCTAAATTTTGATTTATAATAAACAGGCAAAAATGGAAAATGATCTAGAGTTTGAGACTGTTTCTAAATCATTGACTTAAATCTCTCACAAAGAAGTGATATAATCATTGCACATTTTAATAGCTTGTTCTCTTCTTTGCAGTTTGTCTGCTTTGCCTTGCATTCTTGTGTCTTTAGCTGATCCTCTTCCCTCAATGGTTTCAGCCACAGATGAACCGCATTGACTAATAAATGATGATGGCCCAGAAAGCAGAAACATTCCTTTTCCTTTATCATCACCAACAGTCATAAATAGACACAACTCAGCACCAACAGCATTGGCTATTATATTCATGTATTCCACATTTCCTTCTTTGAGATGAAACGAAACCAACTTTTTCGGGTCGGAAGTATTTTTAATTTTTTCTGCTTCTAATAAAGCTAATTTCCTCAGCAATGAGGTGTTAGCTTTTTGCGCACTTTTTAACTGAGTCACAGACTTTTCAACCATAGCAGCATGCTCGTCCGGGCCACACTTTAAATGTTTCACCAAAAGTTTTTCATTAGTAAAAGATTTCTTAGCATAGTCCAGAACTCTATTACCAGCAAGAAAATTAATATTAGTTTTTCCTTTTTTACCTTTCTCGATTGATAACAGCTTAATAATTTGCAAATGAGCAAGATTTGTAACGTGAGTTCCACAGCACATATTTGCTTCAATTCCTTTCATTTCAACAATTCTTACATCTCCCACGTGATCATCAGGCAGACCCCTCGTTCTTACACCATTTAGCAGTGATGATCCAACTTTAGTAACATGAACTTCTACTGGCACATGATCACGTATAGCTCCGTTAACCAATTTTTCGATTGTATCCATTTGTTCTAGAGTAATTGCAGGCGCATCCAACTCAATAAACGACACAGATTTTCCTAAATCCCAAGATGTTGTTTTAAACCCAAATTTATCATCAGCAATTGCGGTAATGAGATGCTGGGCACTATGCTGCTGCATGTGATCGAATCGCCGTTTCCAATCGACTGATAAATTTACAGTTTCTCCGACTGCTATTTCTTCACTAATGAAGTGCAATGCCTTTGCTCCTTTTCGAATGACTTTCTTTACTGCTATGCCATTAATTGTTCCAAAATCGCTTGGTTGCCCCCCACCTTCCGGAAACAAAATTGTATCTTTTAGTTCAATAAAAAAGCCTTTAATGTTTGTATTTTTTCCTTTGTCATCGGTCACAGTTGTTTCTGCTGATTCACAAGACACAACGTCACTTGAATAAGTCTTTAAATAACTATCTTGCTGACACATAAACACCATTTTCGATGCAAGCCTGTGCAGTTGCAGCCTAAACTAAAATTAAATCTGTGTAAGCTAAGTGAGATGGCATAAAAAGAAATAATAAGAACTTGCAGCACAAAAGGTACAAAGAATTTGGGACATTCTTAAAATAGGGATACAGAAATACAAAAAAAGACTCTAACTAAATTAAGAAAATTGCGTAAATACAAAAATTTATGGAAATTAAATAAGTGTTCCATAGACGAACTTAGTTATTAAATACGGTATCGAGATGCATAGCGTGACTCAGTTTAATTATCTATTGATATACAAATAGGTGGTTCTACTTCTAAGTTTTTATCGCCTGCAGTAAACTTCCGCATTTCTGTGACTTCTGCCATTCATCAGTTTGAGTTTTTCCATATTTCTGTTATTCTGTAATCCCATATTCCAGTATCAATTTCCTACTATCGCTAAACCTCGATATCCGTATTTAAGGGTTGCACATAAAAGAATCTTAAATTTTTTAGGGAAGAACTACATAAACATGCTGTAATGTTGCACTCACGAGTCAAAGTAAGCATGGACATAGAATTTCAAGCTTTAAAGCAAACGATGGTTGGTTTTGCTCAGCTTCGGCAAATGCAAATTAACACTTTTAATGTAGTTGATAAACGCAGCTCTAAAATACGAAAGTACAAATCTAAGAAAATATATACAAAAAAATGGTCACTTCAGTATCAAAACTGGAAAAATGGGGAAATTTGTGGAAATCGCATGAGACAAACTTACTTATCAAATTATTTTAGACTAACTTATTCAGATGCATAGTTTAACTCAACTCAACCAACAGATGTTTTCAGAACGGGTGGATATATTTTGTTTTTTATTTTCTCTAAATATACATATTTCTGTGATTTCCATAATTTTACCTAGTAGTTTTTTAGTATTTTCGTGATTTCATAATGTGATATAAATCTCCGTATATCTGTAACTGAGTAATTCGTTATTTTAGAACGAATTTCTATGACTTAGTAAATTTCATTTCTGGGTCTTAGTGCTGCCTGTCTATTGCATAGAGTTCTGATGTAGTCATGCAGCTGGCCTGCTGATAGGCAGTGCCTTGAAAGTAAAAGTAATACTGAAAATCTCCAATAAACTAAGTACATAGGCTATCGGAACAATGTACTTCGACAACATGCATTGCACCAATCCAGGAAAATTGTCATTTAATTAAACGTCCTTTTCAAGAACTACTTCACAATGCTATAGAGCAGGAGTCACCAACTGTATGCCCGCAGGCACCAGGTTGCCTGCAAGGACAATATGAGTCACCTGCGAGGACGGTATGAGTCACTCACTAGCCTGTTATAAAAATAACTTAAAATTTTTTCAAAAGTGGTTGGTAGATCTGTAAAGGAAAGGTCAGATCTGCAGCCCTAATTCTGCTTGGGAAAGCATAGATTTTAGGCCCAGTTACTTCTCAAATGATTGAATGGTCACGTAATCTCCAAAAAAGAAAAAAGATCTTCACTGTTGGTATAGAACAGTGTCACGAATAAGTAAATTTGCGTTGTAGAAATAGTTTTTTTATATACAGAGTCATCAATATTTATCGTTACAACCTAAACAAGTTATATTTACGAAAGTAACCAAATTTACAAGTAATACAAATGTTATGATAAAGAAAAATTAATAGAAGTACAAAAAGTATCATTCAATATGTTCACCCTTTGCGACGATAACCAACTGAAGACATTTAGGAAACCACTTACACGTGTCACGAATTACACCCTGGGCAATTCAGGTTTGTACAAATCCTGTTTGTATAAATTAGAGCTTCCTGCTTTAAACAGCTCAACAATTGCTGTACGTTTGTCCAAAAAACTAGTCACGACTATATTTTAATTTCTAAAAGTTTAAGGGTTACATATATGGTTTCAAAATCTGAAAAAAATAGGAAAACCCATCAAAAATTCGATTTAATAGATTGTAACGCTAAATATTGATGACCTTGTAGTTTGTGTAATTTGTCGTTTTGTTCTGCAGTGATTATTTCAATTGTAAATCTGAATTTGTATGCCAAACTTGCTTTCATATCTCGGCTGTTTTCGTAAAAGACTTTTGTTTCTTTCATATCTAGATTTGCAACTCACACGTCTCTTTTTACGTCACAATGGTTGTCTACGCGACTAAGTTCCAGAGTATTTTAGTGAATCTTGGGTTCTCGAAGATCTTTTTTTTATTGCCGATTACGTAATTTATTGATGGTGTTTTTTTTCTGTCATGTGATGTTCTAGCATTTTCTGGAAACTCGTCTCAGTATGTATAAGGTAGCCAGATTTTTACGATTTAGAGTGTGGCAGAGTAGAGTGTAGTAAAAAGGCATTGTTCTGTGGTGATTGTTGTGACAGGAATCAAGCAATTATTTTGATGGTTTTAGTTTTGGTTAGTCTCTGATATTTATATACTAAAATGATTTAGTTTCTGTGTTTGACAAGCAAAGGAATTCAAAGTTTTAAAGTGGTTTGTGAAAGTATTTGTTCTGTTCTTGATCGAGAAGTGCGTGGGCTCAAGTAAAGTATCTTTGTGGAAGCCAATCTTTTCCTAGTCATTACGTTGCAACCAAACTTAATTATTCAAGCGATACTACAAGTCGCCATAATTTTAAGAAGTAAATTAAAATTGAAATAGCATCAAAAAATTTCTATTGCGTTTGACAAACAGAAACACTATCTAACTCAGAGTTTCCCAAAACTGGGGTCTGTGACAACTGGACAAGGGGTCCATGGCTTCATCCTAGTCAGTCAATCAAAAGTTCCAGTTAGGCCTTCAGTTAGCCAGCATAGCAAGACCTATCATACGTCCCGATTTAAACGTCTGTCCCAGTTAGCAAAAGTCCCAGAAATTCACTTCAGCAAAATTATGAAAAGTAACTCTAGCCTGAGGATGAATTGGACCACAAGTGACACAATCGCGGCAGCAATACAGGTGTTGACCATTTTTTGGGGGGACACCTCCATATGTGTGAGAGGGCATTTTTGACGCTTACAAACATGAAGACAAAGTATAGGTCCAGGATAAATGTAGAGTCTGACCTACTGGTTTGTTTGTCACAAATAGCCCCAAGAATTGATGAATTGTGCAAAATGAAGCAAGCCAATCCATCACATTGATGAATAAATTGTATTCGTATTTTAATTATTATCATTGCGAGTCAGGTGACAAAAGTAATGTCACATATAATTGGAGTCCACAAAAAAGCAAATTGGCAAAAGAGGGTCCACAAAGCAAAAAGTTTGGAAAACTCTGGTCTAACTGATAGCCCTCGCCATGATCAGTAATCAGAAAGTAGCCTTCGGTTCAAAAAAGGTTGTTGACCCCTGCTCTAGGGTATAAGCTTACATTTTAGCAATCACAGCTCTATTACCTTATCCTACTGAGCTGTCATTACCGACAAGACCCATCCTGCTGATATGATCATTGATAATTGCTTTACACAAAGCTATTACACATTTTGTAGGCGCTTGTGGAACACTTGAATTACCATCTAACCAAAATAGAAAACTAATCACTTATATCACCATTCTACCAATAGTAAAAAGTTTTTCTAAAACTGTAAAAGAACATCTTGCTGAACTAGACTACTTACGTTTACAAAAACGGGAGTATATTACTCTCATAACGTTTCACATCTTCTTACTTAAAATAAATATAACTGAATTACAACCATCTACACTTAAATTTTATAACATCTTTCCAAAGCTTTTCGTTAGTGATTAATCTTCCGAAAGAAGGCTGTCTGTGACAAGGTTCTTCTCTGATTTTCTTCCATCAAAGAGGCTAATTTTTTCACCTATAAAATTGTCAATTACATCTGTAATTTTCTTTCTGACAATTGCCCCAGAATTTAGTCACAAATGAAAAGCTTCAGAAAAGGGTTACTGTAAGCGCCAAAATTAAACTGAACTAAAAGTTGCTTATACAGAATTCGAACCCCTTTCCAAAGATCTTGTATCAACAAATCAAAAACTATCCATGCAGTAAAATTAACCGATTGCCCAAAGATAAGCTCGCTTTGTTTTCCCTCGCTTTAGTTTGCACCTTTTTTCAACTGCTTCAACGGCCTTTGTTCGAATGAGTTTGATTTTAATCTATTGAGTTGAGCAACGTTCAATTGGAAGTAGTGCGAATTCAAGTTATGTGGTTGTTAGTTGACGCTGGTGTGTCGAAATAAAAGCGAATTTCCCCAAGTGACTGCCGGAACTGCCGGTAAGTAAATTCAACGTCATATTCTTCGTAATTGTATCGTATTTATTTAACTGTGCTGAAAATTGTGTATTTTATTTTTAGAAAACGGTGCAAGTTCGTACAAAATAAAAATTAGAACAACAATAAATCCGTGTGAGGCTCCACAAGTCACATCAAATTCCTATAGCCGCAACAAGAATCAAACGGCGGCTATATTAGTTTTCGGCAAGGCTTACAACGAAGAAACATTTTACAACAATCTTACGATGAATTCTCAGAAAATCGGCGTTACAACTAGATCAATGTTAAAAGGCGATGAATTTCTTACTTCAAAACCTGCTGGCGAATCAGATAAAGGTGTATCTCTCGCTAGTGGGCGATCTACATCAGCAATGAAGCATAAACCAAACGAAACAGCTTCAGAGAAATTGGCTGTTAGATCGAACAAAGGTGAATCTCGTTCTGGTTCGCAAATAAAATCTAGCTCAACTCGAAAGTCGAAGAGCTCAACAAAAACAAAATCTAGTGGATCGGGTTCGACTGGTTCCAGTTCATCTTCTTACTCAAGTGCCAAAGCGAAAAAAGCTGTTCTTTTGGCTCGACTGAAATCCAACAACAAAATTGAATCGCTAAAACAACAACAAAGCAAAGAGAGATTCGATTTCGAAGAAGAGCAGTTGAAATGCAAGCTTTTCCAAAGGGAAGAAGAACTGAAAGTAGAATTGAAACAAAAACGAATTCAAGAAGAAGAAGACCTTCGTTTGTCACGTTTAAGAGACGAACAAGAAAGAAAGCATCAGCAACAACTTGAAGAAGCCAGACTTCGTGCGGAACTAGACGAAGCCCAAGCAGTGATGGACATACATGAAATCAACAAACAAACCAATCTTTCTAGTGATGTACCGCCTTTTCATGACAACAAACATATTGTGAGTAACTTATTTTGTAACAAATATGCGAGCAACGGCATAAAAATTGATGGCCCGTCTGAATTGACGGCCCATCCTACGTATGATAAATTTAATCCTAGTGATGATCGTTTAACGAAGTCGATGGTTATTGCCGACACCAAGCTTGCGAGCAGTGCTTCCCAAAACCACAACCTTGGGCAAAACGTAAATCCGGAGCCACCCTTTGAACATAGCGTAACGCAGGTTCCCGGCACTTTGAACGAATTGTGTTACCATCAGTCCGGTCAGTTGCGAGACGTTTCGAACCGACCATCTTTCGACTACTCCGGGGCTAACGCTCCCACGTGCGAAACCCGTTTTGCGCAGTCGACCAGGGGTTCAAACTTGGAACCAGTCGACTACAATCAAACTATCATGGTTCCAACTCAGCAACCCAGTAGTTACTCAAGAAGCAACGTAGACCGGCCTGAAACGTCTAACAAGGAATTGTCCACAAGCTCTCGAAATTTTCCTGTCCCAAATGCTGTTTACCAATCGCCTGTAATTATGTCGCCCTCTGCCACTCCTTTACTAGAGCCCGATGTTTTTGATGGCAATCCAGCGTGTTACCGTAACTTTATTGAGGCCTTTGACGCACTAATTGCCTTCAATGTCCCCGAACCTAAACGCAAACTGTTCTACTTATTGAGCTATACCAAAGGTCCGGCACACTCATTGGTGAAAGGCTGTCAATACATGGACGATGCTCTAGGATACCTAAAAGCGAGAAAACTTTTACAACAAACGTTCGGACAAAAATTCCAAATAGCAAAGGCCTGTGTTGATTCGCTTACCAACGGCCCCATGCTACACGTAAACGACAAGCCCTCCCTTATAAGTTTCTCAGCCGATATCAATTCTTGCATGAATACCCTAAAGGGCATGAACTATCTCCACAAAATGGACAATCTAGATGTAATTACTAAAGTTGCCAAAAGGTTGCCACACCAATGGTTGAGTGGTTGGCAAGCCGAAGTCGATTCACTTATCCACCAAAAGGGGCAAGAAGTCAGCATTGAAAATTTGGCCGCCTACGTAACAATAAAAACAAGGCAGACCACAAATCTAGACTGCAGTTGGGCCCAAAGTAGTAGAAAGCCTGACCTCCATAAACCCCGAAAAGAAACCACGCTTGCTGCCCAGACCGTTTTGTCACCGTCTAAGCCATGTTGTAAACTTTGCAAAGGCCCTCACTACCTGAATCAATGTAAGCGCTTTCGCAAATATGTTTACGAAGACCGAATCAAATTTGTTAACGAAAGCAAGCTATGCCGCAGCTGCCTTGAGCCAGGTCATTTTGCAAAAAACTGTTCCAGAAAATCCCCTTGTAAAAGGCCCGATTGCAACGGTTTCCACACAACGCTCTTACACCCACCTGAAAGGTGTACTCTTTCGACTTCTGCTACCAACCAGATGGACTCACCCGCCGATTCTGTCTTGTCTCACATCGCCGTACGTAACGGACTCGTTGGAGTGCCCACTCAAACTCGCGGCTCTCTCCCTATTGTTCCCGTCAGAATCCGTATGAATAACTCGGAACAATCAATCATTACCCAAGCTTTTCTGGATACAGGTAGTACAAGTTCATTCATTACCAACGACCTTATTGATAAATTGGGAATACGCCAATCCCCTGTCGTTAAAGTTACTACCGTAACTATAAATCACGGCACCGACACCCGAAAAGCTAAAGTTATTTCGGATCTGGAAATTAGCGACGTTTTTGAGTCATCCCCTTACTCGCACCTCCAACCACTTCTATCAATACAAAGACTTCCTGCTACAATCGATGATGCTCCAAGTCAGGACGACATATCCGAATCCCCAGAGTTTGCCGATATCTTTATCCCACGTGTCAATTCCGACGTCGGCTTACTCATAGGAAACGACAATCGGCACGTCTTGAAGCCTCACGAAATCATAAACTCAGGGTCTGATCATTATGCGATCAGAACAGCCGTTGGCTGGGTAGTTAATTGCTCAAAAAAGGGAAGTTCTACTAAAAGCAGCAAAAGCTTTTTTGCTAAGACAGAGTCCGGATATGTCCATCTTATGAGCACCTTATGCTCCAAACAAAATCCAGCAGACGATCCTAGTCGTGATCTCACCACTGACAAGTTCCGTCTTCGTGATCGGCGGAAACTTGGCCCTGACTTTCTACGGAAAGCAGAAGACAAGTGGCCAGATCAACCAACCTTGCTTCAAGAAAATCTTCCAGAGCAAAAATTCGACATACAAAAGCACTCCTGTCTGACCGTACTTTGCGAATTGCCTCACTTTCTGGACGATCTGATATCACGCTACTCTAGTTGGCAAAGATTACTACGGGTATGCGCGTGGATTTTGCGCTTCAAAAACCTAGTTTCACCCACAAAATCCGAGTATACCGCCACTGTAACCAAACCCAAAGTTCATGTGTCACAAAAACGTATAACCTGTCTATCGTTAGAGGAAATATCAAAGGCCGAAATGCTGATAATTTCTTATCTTCAACACATATACTATAAAGAAGAAATAGATGATCTCAGTAAAGGAAAGCCTGTTCGAACCTCTAGCTCATTGATCAAACTCAGTCCCTTTATAAAAAACGGCCTTATGCACGTTGGAGGACGTTTGAAGTTAGCGGCATCTTTACCCTTTCTCCAAAAACACCAGATCATTCTTCCTCGTTCAAATCACGTTACTAATCTCATCATAAGAGACATTCACACTAAGTTAGGTCACGCCGGTCGGCAGCATGTACTAGCGGAAATTCGGAAAAAATTCTGGCTCATCAGGGCAAATGCAACCATTCGGAAAATTCTTAATTCATGCGTTGCATGTCGCAAGCGTTCTAACATTTCACGTACACAACAAATGGCAGACTTACCCCCACGTAGATTAACACCCAATAAACCCCCATTTTCATCGGTTGGGGTTGATTTCTTCGGACCCTTCCTTACACGCAAGGGTAGAAGTAACTCAAAACGCTATGGAGTAATTTTTACTTGCCTCACAACAAGAGCTATCCATTTGGAAGTAGCCTATAACTTAGACACTTCTTCCTTCATACAAGCCCTTCGGAGATTCGTTGCTAGGAGAGGACAAGTAACGGAAATAGTGTCCGATAACGGCACCAATTTTATTGGAGGAGAGCGCGAACTAAGAGAGGCCATTCAAGCTTGGAACAATGAACAAATCAATGATTTTCTTCTGCAGAAGGGTATATCCTGGTCCTTTAACCCGCCAGGGGCGTCGCACCATGGAGGCACATGGGAAAGGCTAATTAGATCAATTCGCAAGCATTTAAAATCGGTTTGCAATGAACAAATTCTCACCGACGAATCTCTTTCTACGCTTATGTGTGAAGTAGAAAGTATTCTTAACAGTAGACCACTCACAACAGTCTCCAATGACTCTTATGACCTGGAACTACTAACCCCTAATCACCTTCTGCTACTTAAGCCTAACGGATCACTTCCCCCAGGAGTGTTCGATAAACGGGATTCCTACTCCCGAAAACAATGGCGACAAGTCCAATATTTAGCCAACGTGTTCTGGTCCCGTTGGATAAAAGAGTATTTACCCACGCTACAACATCGACAAAAATGGACCCGGCCTGCGCGCAACCTGACCGTTAACGACGTAGTTTTGGTACACGATAAGGGTTTACCCCGTAACACCTGGCTATTGGGACGCATTGTAGAAGTCTACCCCGACCCATCTGGTTTCGTACGTACTGTTAAGCTACAAACAAAACAATCGTACATTACAAGACCAATTACTAAGCTCACTCTTTTGCACGCCGCAGAAAGCTAGAACTCAATGAAATATTGCACCGTATGTTACTTGCGCACTAGACCTAATGTTTTGTGATCGTATTTCTTTGTTTATAATTGTAACCGTAACTGCATTTGTGTGTCTTTGTAACCGTAACTGTAACTGCATTTGCGTGTTCATGTAACCTATTGTATCACTGCCATTTATTAATATTCAATGTGCGTTTTTAATTATTAGTGATAGAAACTTGTGTTAAGCATACGTTGGAAGCTTAAAGGGCCGGGTATGTAAGCGCCAAAATTAAACTGAACTAAAAGTTGCTTATACAGAATTCGAACCCCTTTCCAAAGATCTTGTATCAACAAATCAAAAACTATCCATGCAGTAAAATTAACCGATTGCCCAAAGATAAGCTCGCTTTGTTTTCCCTCGCTTTAGTTTGCACCTTTTTTCAACTGCTTCAACGGCCTTTGTTCGAATGAGTTTGATTTTAATCTATTGAGTTGAGCAACGTTCAATTGGAAGTAGTGCGAATTCAAGTTATGTGGTTGTTAGTTGACGCTGGTGTGTCGAAATAAAAGCGAATTTCCCCAAGTGACTGCCGGAACTGCCGGTAAGTAAATTCAACGTCATATTCTTCGTAATTGTATCGTATTTATTTAACTGTGCTGAAAATTGTGTATTTTATTTTTAGAAAACGGTGCAAGTTCGTACAAAATAAAAATTAGAACAACAATAAATCCGTGTGAGGCTCCACAAGTCACATCAAATTCCTATAGCCGCAACAAGAATCAAACGGCGACTATAGTTACAATACTTCAACCAATTTCTTTCAATTTTGAACCACAAATTATCTGTTCAACAATGGTTTAAACAAAAACTTTGCAATACAATGTACAGGGTGATCAAAAAGTCACCGTGCACCTAAATTGTGAAAATAATAAATGATTCACGAAGTTATAAATAGTCATGAATAGACATAAATGAAGTCCTATGTCGCTGTTTTTATTATTTTGCTCTTTGATCATGAATAAAATCATTATAAATACTTTCAGCAAGATGGGGCTACTGCCCACACATCAAATGCTTCTCTGACATTTTTACAAACAATTTTTGGTAGCCGCATTATCTCGAAAAATCTCTGGCCACCAAGATCTCCTGATCTTACGCCTCCAAACTTTTACTTATGGGGTGCTATGAAAAACAAAATTTATTGCAGCAATCCCCACACAATAAATGAATTGAAAGAAACCATCACTGATTATATCCAAAAAGTTGACAACACTGTCTTGAAAGACGTCTTCAGAAACATGATGCCACGCGCCACAAGATGTACTGAGGCGGGTGGTGATCATTTCCAGCATCTACTGTAAAGTTCACCAAGTAACACATATATCTGTTACAATATGCTGTTTTTGATTAATATTGAATGAAATAAAAATAATTGAATAAAGGTTTTTGATTAATATGGAATAAAACGCTATTTAGTAACATTTTTTACAACCTATATTTATTAAAAATCAAGTGCACAGGGACTTTTTGATCACCCTGTATCATACACATAACTATGTATACGCCTTCAAAGTTATGCCTCTCAAATTTTTTTAATCCGATCAAGAAATAAGGTATTCTTTCAGGTACATTGATTTAAAAAAATCATCTAATATTTGGGATACTCCAAAACTAAAAATGTATTTTGGGGTCTCCCCAAAAAATTTGCTTCCAGTTACACCAGTTTCATAAAAACTGTACTGTACTATACTGTACAAAGTTTCACCAAAATAATATCACAAGCAGATTATCTCACAATTGCATATCGTTACTGCCAAGTGCCCAAGAATTTACAGTTACTAATCCGAGGCTTATTATTTTCAAACTTTACAGGATTTGCTCAACTCTAAAACCAAACACTTGATTGGTAAAATTTGTCAGAGTATTTACCACTTTCATCTTTTATCTCAGGCTCTCAGCACATTTTTATTGATTCGGTTACAAGGGCAAGGTGTAGCTCACAGCCTAATATAGTTATGAGGTGCTATTTGTAAAAGGTAATTCGTCTATGTTTAGAAACTTATGTGCTCTAGGCATAGAAATTGGTACTTTTAAAATTCCTGCATACTATAATACTTATGAACGTTTTTGTTGAGGCTTCTTGTGTGCTTTAGCAGAAAGGAATGCGTTTTTTTAATTCTTAAGTGGTACATATCATCTCAGAATCTTCAGTGTTAACATTACCATATAGTATATACAGATAAGAATTGCTTTTCACCATTTTCTATGTTCCAAATGATGTGAAATCACTATTTACCATATTTTCTGCCTAATAAGCCGAATTTCTGAACCTTAATTGTGGACCTGATTTTTTGGGGTCGGCTTATTGGCCGATAAGCAAAATAATAATAAATAATAAGAAAAATAACCCTCATTTTTAGAGCTAAAAAATGGCCTCGGCTTATTAGTCGGAAAATATGGTATTTTCATTTTTGTGTGATGTTTAAAAATGCTTTTTACTATTTTCTACTTTCTGTATCATATTGAAATCACAAAAAAGAGGGCATTTTCATGCGAGTTACTTCATTACCAACGACTCAGCCCAGTCTTTACTTGAATCAAGTTATTTTTCAAGAAATGACAAATCAAGTCATTTTCTGCAGCTGCTCAAGTTGACTAGAGTCTTGCAAACAGTGGAAATTAAGACACAGTCTGTGAGCAAGGAGGCAATTTTACTTGTCATCAAGCTAATGTAAGATCCATTAGTAGGATTAGCTACAAGCAGATTAATTAGAAATTGATAATAAAAATTGTTTATTCACACCTATGATTGCCACATTGTTGTGTATTTTAAGTAGGTGCTTGATCAAGAAATGCTGCCGATCGAGATTTATAAAAATTTATAGTCAACTGAAAAATAGAATTATTGAGTCATGAAATAGTAAATATTCATTACCACTTTAAACTGTAGGAACACCAGTAGAACACCATCTTGAACCATCAAATTTTCCTTATTTAGCCTCAATATTTTAAAGCATTTTGATCTTGTCCCAAATTACTTATTTATGTGGCAACTTGTGACAGCAGATCTGCTCAATTTGAGATTCTATAAACCTGGATCCAATGATTACTGAAACATGCATCGTTGTAAAGTGGTAAATTAAGTAGTCAAACACAAACAATGAGGAAGTACTAGACCGGTTTCGCCATCGTTGGGGCTCTTCAGTGGTGCGTATAAAAGTGGTAAATAAATCTGCAAATGTTTATAAAAAGCGGTTCGATCAAAGTTGCAAGAAAGCAGTAGATAAAAGTTAAAAAGTAGTAATTTGTTTTGAATTACTGAAGTATATCCTAAAATGCAGAGTGCCATGAAAAGTTTTTCAAGGCATTGACTACTACTAAAAAGCAGAAGTTCCACCAAATTAGAGATCAGCGTTTGGATTGTAATCAAGCTGAAGATTAGTCTGCAAAATTTTTGTGTCTTTGTAGCAACCCAAAATAGTATTATAGGGCATACTGGGGTAATTTGGGAGATGTGGTAATTTAGTACAAGTTAATATAGATCAAGTCATGCTTTACGTAATTCAAATGAACACGTTGTCTTCAACATCGCATCATTCTTAACAATTTTTTGCAACTTCAACTAGGCTAGCTTTGCTTCACTGAACATAGAGTGTTGCTTGGCTGACATAGACACAATGTAATGACATGCAACCTACCTAGCAAAGCTTTTACCATGAGTGAAATGTAACTATAAAAGTGGCTGTGAATTAGGCTATGAAATATAATTGGACTTGAATTGAAACAACTTGCAAATCAAGCCACAACATTATCCAACCAATATTTTCAGCTGTCATCTTTTCCTAAGAATGTGGCTATTTTGCCATCAATGGCATTTTACACTTGGAGGCTATTTTGCCATCACCATTCATGTGCATTTAAATAGCCATAATTGCTACAATTCTGGCAGTGGCACTAAGGCATGTGGATAGTGCAGCTGCCTCCAAATGCAATGGTTTTAGATTGGAATCTTTGCAAGCTGGGCACTTAGAGAAAAACAGTGTATATTGGAGGGGGGCTCAGTATGTAAATGTACAGGGCAGTGTACAGTGGGAGGGAGTATACAGTGTAAAAGAATGTAGACTAGGGGTACAAATTTTTTTTAGTTGACCATTGAAATAAATCAACCAAAAGACACATGCTTAATATAATATATTATTTAATTCGACCAATTACAAATGTCTGATGATAAAATGATGGCAAATTAGCAAACTACCTTTCCTTAATTAGTCTCAACATTTTCAACCTTTATAACCTTGTCCTGAATCATCTCATTTATGGGGCACCTTATGATAACAGATCTCAATTAAAAAGCCATAAATCTGGATCCAAAAATTACTGAAACAGGCAGTGCTGTCAATTGGCAAATTAACCTGAAAATGTTTGCAAAAAGTGGTTTAACTAAAGCTGCATGTGCTAACAGCTTAACTACTAAAGCAGTAGATAAAAGTTAAAACGTAGTAATTTATCTTAAATTACCACAGTTTAACACACTAGCCAAAGGTAGACCTAGTCAAGTACCGTAAAAGGGGCGACTTCGATCAAATTTCAACTTTTTTCTGTGTTTTTAATCTCCTATCGACCCCTGCACCTTTTCTAGATTTCTGGTTGGAACATTCCAGGTCTCATCTGTTTTACTGACTGTCGCTTTTTTTTCTGTGACATCATGATTTTGAGCAAACCTGCAGTCAAAGGGTGATCAAAGTCACCCCTACTTGGGAGCAACTTCGATCAGTAACAAAACTCAGATTTAACTGCATCAAAACATTGATTTGATCCAAGTCACCAGAATATGAGGCAACTTTGATCAAAATCAATGAATTTTAAATTTTTTAAAAAGTTACAATGGTTTTAAAAAAACGTTTAAGTTGAAAACACAAACAGTAAAGATGAGGCAATCAAAGAAACAAATGAACCAACAATGGTAGCTAAAGAGGTGCAAAAGTTTGGTTGAAGAATTACCATAATTAACAAATTATAACAGAGAACATTGAATCCGTTAGTTTTCAAAAAATAAAATGAAAATAGTTTTCAAAACCTTAAGCATCGAGTTAATTAAGCAGAAAATGTTGTGGTCATAATTGACCGCAGCCATCTTTCTAGGTAAAAAAAAATTACCGTTTTTCTAGTGTTAAAGAATTTATTTTAATAATTTAAATGAGTTTAAATAAAAAATGTTAAACAAAAGTTTAAATAAAAAAATACTTCAATAGTTTTGTACGTGGAATGCCGGGTGATTATCAGTGCTGGGCACTGCAAATTTAAACTCAATTCTGCAAAACTACGAGAGGTGTTCCACAATCACAAATTTGCGATAGGTTTGTGGTAACTTTTTGCACTTCCGCAACCGCAAATGCACATTGCACTTCTGCAAACTTAGGCCGTAATTTTTTTGACTGCAACTTGCTGAGTAAAATTAATAATTTTTAAGTAGCTAAGCCTTATATTACGCCTGATCGAAGTTGCCTCAAAGTGATCAAAGTCGCCTCGCTGATTGAAGTCGCCTTGCTGATCGAAGTTGCCCCTGTCTTACGGTATGCAAGAGCAGCCAAATCTTTTTGTATCTATGAACCTGTTGACAGTACTCCCAATAATTAGGCACAAGTTTCACATTGACATTCAAATAAAGTGCAAGACATACATCACTTAGTATTTTTGTGATATTTACTAGTATGTTGTGGAAGCGACTATTTGCTGCTTATGGTATTTTATGCTTTCAGGCTGTTTTGCCATGACCACTCTGAGTATTTAAAAAGGCACTATTTTGCTGCTTACGGTATTTTATCCTTACAAGCTATTATGCCATGACCATTTAGTCAATGTGTATTTAAAAAGGCACATTTGCTACAGTTCTGGTAGTGATGCTGTAATATAGCAGATGGTGAAGCTGCCTTCAAATGTGATAATTGTGGGTTCAAACATTCGCTGGCAAGGTACATAGATAAAAGCAGTGTATGCTGGAGAGAGGGCTGATATGTACATGCACAGAGGAGTGCACACTGAGGGCAGTCCTCTGTGCAATCCTCTTTGCACATAAAGACACTTTTATGATACATCAACTAAAAAATCAGAAACAAACAAAAGCCTCAAGTTTAATATATGGTTAGTGATGTACTAACACATCATTAGTTGATCTATTAATACATCATTAGTTGATGACAAATGTCTGATGGCTAAAGTAGATATTTTTTTATAATATCTAGGCCAATTTAAAATCTTTTATCAAATCAGCATTAACTCACTTAGAGAGTGGCATTAAAATTTCTAGAATAATTGCCGTGAAGTTTGCTACAACATGCTGTCAACTATTTTTCTACTAGTAAGGTGCCTAAATTTTAAAGAGATTGGAACATCTGCCATAAATTGCAATGCCAGAAAACCCTTGCAGTAGGGTTGCCAACCGTCCCTTATTTCAAAGGACAGTCCTTTATTTGAACCCCCCATCCTTGTCCTTTATTAAACTTAGAATTGTCCTTTATTTCTAGAGCTGAAAAAAATTTACTGCAAGAGCGGAAAAAATTTGCAAAAGTACAGTCCAATCGCGGTTGTGTAGCACAACCCATGAAAAACCGGGTGTTGACTTTTTTTTTTTTTTTGGAGGCCACCATGTCCGCAAGCAGTTTTTTTACATGGTGGCCTCCAAAAAAAAAAAGGTCAACACCTGATTACCCACCCAGACAAGAACAGAGGGTCTCCAATTGAGGATTGTCCTTTAAAATACAGGACGGTTGGCAACTCTAGTCACAGTGTCCTTTATTGAAATTTGTCAAAGTTGGCAACCCTACCTTGCAGTCAGATGTCGTTCTTCACTAATTCATCTGTTCTAAATGAAACGTATTCACTTTACTGTGTAGGTTATCAATCGCTTCACTTGTGACTACTAAAACCACTTTGCAACGGTGCATTTAAACAAAATACAGTAGGCTCATAACTTACTTCTATTTGCATCACATCTCATTTTTACCTTATCATGCTTACAAACCACTTTTGGAAAAATCGTTACGCTTCATGAATTACGGTTTAAAACATAATAACAATTATAATTGGGAAACAGTTATCAAAGCTTAACAGGATAGTCTATTTAAGCGACTTTACTCCATATCAGTAAATGTTAAAAAAGGGTCTGCTATTAATAAACTCATTATTATGATATACTGCTCTTTGTTTATTTAGTAATTGGACGTTTCTTTTATCTTACATCTAATTTTTTATAACTTAATCAATAATATTAGTTTGAATGTATTTTGAAAGGAGTCGGAGCTAGTTTCATGGTCTGTAGTTTTGATTGATAGTTGCTTATTATTATTGCAGACCCCATGCAGATAAATATTTTTGCTTCTTGTTAAGTTTTGAAAATTTTATTATCTTAGTATAGCCTTTTCTCTGATTTACCTTCAGTTTGTTTGAAAATACTTGATGTTTTTTGTGCGATTTTTATTATTTTTTTGCAGAAACTGAGGATGCGTTAGCAAAATTAATTTTTCTTGTGGCAAATAAATGCCTAAGCTGACTAGTTTGCCACATTAATCATGGTGTAATTGCCAAAATTAAACTGTTGAAGAAACTGCACTCAGTGACACTGCTGCGACCAATTTGGTCTCTTCAGTGCCATTAGCAACGACAAGTAGCAAGGGGCTTTAAATAAAGCATAGCACAGAAATTGTAAAAATTTGTTTCAATGCTTTTACAATCTTTTTGCAATGTTTGCAATATTAGAGGTACGGTACCACATTTTTAATCCTAAATTATTGCACATCATTTTGTAGTTATAAATTGGTAAATTTTTTATTTGTTGAATGCGAAGACCATTTGTTTTTTAAATCAACGTTTCGAAAGCAATTAATTTGCCCGTTTTGATAACGCTGACTGTTTATATCTTAATTTCTCAAATTGAAGACCTTGTTTGTGGAGATCAAGCATTTAAAAGCGATTGCTTGTCAGTTTTAGCCACCAAATCTGAATACAAAATTACGCGATGAATTTCTGGGTAAAAGTTTTTAATTGTGAAAAGAAAGACTTTTATGTATTTTTGAACATTCTCAAAACTTTTTGTAAAATTGCAACCTTTTATTATTTCGAAAAAGTGTTGAAATGATTTTGCTATCAATAAACAGTAATAAAGTCAGCTTAGATATTTATTTGTTGTAAGAAAAATCGATTTCACTAACGCATTCACAGTTTCTGCAAAAAAATAAAAATCACACAAAAAGTATTAAATATTTTTTCTGACAAGTAAAGCTATCTTATTAATGGTATAAACATACGAATGAAAATAGCATAAACCCTCAAATTTTTTTTCAATTTTTTGTTTTCGGTGAATCTATAAGACTACCCAGATTAAATGAAATAAATAAGCTGTATCTTAAAGATGTAGGAAAGCTAAACAAGAAATGTATAGACTCTTATTTCAACAAAAAAGTGTTGGAGAAAATCATTAATTTAGCAAAAACATGAACTAATTGTTTTGGACCAAAACAATTAAACGAAAACTAGACTACAGAATCTGTACTTATTTGGGCATCCGCTTTTTCCAATTTGCTCCAATTTACTACCAAAGTGAAAAGCCTAGTACAAGCTACAATCGTGTAGAATCATAAAAAGGTAGCTCATTCAATGACTGAAAATAGTGATGAAGGAAGTTCTCAACTTTGTAAGAAATGCACTTTTTGCGGCCATTTGAATCAATATAAATCTATGGTACATAAAACCAGTACCATCACAGCAGCCAATGGTAAACCTTTGCACTGAATGAAACCTTAGATTGTTCAAACCACGGCATATGTGTGGATACATGCAGTTTACGTCACAAACAATATATTGGTCAAACCATAAACAAACTTTCAAAACACTGGTGCCACCAAAGATGTATTTGGAATCAACTTAAATACCACAACATTGATAATAAAGCTGCATTATTTCACCACAACCACACCTTTCATGGGCTCGTACTACAGATAAAGTCGGACATTGCTGATTGTTTTTTTGTAACATTTGAGAGCAACCGCCCAAACATCTTTTATGAATTTGCGAAAGCATATGGCTAGGCAAATTAAATGCCACGATTAATACAAATAAAATGCTCTTGCCCTCGATTAAATATTTTCATAGCAATTTTTGATTTTGAAAATAGCTATTTTTAGTGTTTTTAGTGTTTTAGTGTTTTTCAATAAATAAATAAAATACAAATAAAATGCTCTTGCCCTCGATTAAATATTTTCATAGCTATTTTTGGTTTTGAAAATAGCTATTTTTAGTGTTTTTAGTGTTTTAGTGTTTTTAGTTTAGTGATTGTATTTGCAGAAACATGCTAGAAAATAAACAAAAATATTTCTTGCTACTAAAGGAAGATTTTAGCTGGTCATAAACTTCACTGCGCGTGTTACAAATAACACAATAAAAATCAGCGACAAGCTAGTTTTGCCTTTAATAGCCTCAGCAGGCAAATGAAGTTGAAAAATAATGGAATATAAAGTGTAAAATACAATGTATTGACAACCTCAAAAGGGTCTGATTTGAGAACACATTACATGTAAGAAAATGAAATCACAATTGCATTTGTAAAACCGGCGGGTTTTTTTGTTTATCTCATTAGAACGTTTTATTGATATCATTGCGATTTTATCCCTCTATGTGCAATATGTCCCTAAATAACACCCTTTTGATCTTGATATTGAGTTGCATTTTGCACTTCATGTTGTATATTTTTCAACTTCATTGGTCTGCTAAGCCTCTCAAGGGCAAAACCAGCTAGTCGCTGATTTTATTGTGTATTTTGTAATAAGTGATGTGGTTTAATACTTTTTCATGAATTTTGTTTGTAATGAACTTACAACGAATCTTGATTGCTGAAACTTTGAATTTCCAAAGCTTTGATTTTGAATTTTTATTTGCCTTTATTTTCTTATACTTGACCGTTTAATGTCTAACATACGATATAACATAACTCGTATTAGCTCACTAGTCAGTATGTTTGACTTTAAAAAGGAGCTGCGGACTTCTGTTTTAATTTATACACTTTATATGTGGTGTTATCACTGGTATATCGCATAAGTTTTTGTATCTTTTTCTGTTTTCCAATTTATTTTTCAAAAACAACAACAATCAAAATTGGAAAACAGTAATCAAACCCTAGCACGACAGTCTATCTAAGTGACTTTACTCCACATGAGTAAGTGTTGAAAAGAGTCTGCCATCAATAAACAGTAACAAAGTCAGCTTAGATATTTATTTGTTGTACGAAAAATCGATTTCGCTAACGCATCCACAGTTTCTGCAAAAAAAATAAAAATCTCACATAAAGTATTAAATATTTTTTCAGAAAAATAAAACTAACTGACTAATGGTATGCACATATGTAAGAAAACAGCATAAATCCTCAAATTTTTTACAATTTAAAGCAAAATAATTGGAAAGGGTAAGTACAAAAAAAATTTTTAAGGCAAGACCAGAAAGCCTGACGTATGTATGAAACACCAAAAAAATAAATGATGGCTAGCATTGTAAGCAAAATACACTGGAAAGACCAAAGAAAAAATATATAATTCAGAAGAAAAAAATGAGAAAAAATAGGGTAGCCCTAATCCAAGACTACTAATTAAAATGTAGCGTGTCGCGCCTCGCATTTCATCGAGCTGCCATGCCAAACATCTTTTTGTCTTTCTTTACATTTTTTTTATTAGTTTGCTTTCAGTGGCTTAGCACCTTGCTCCCACTGATGTGTGTGATTCTACTTGTTTACTGCAAGAGCTGTGTTTGCTAATTTGCAACTTCGTGCGTCCCCAGTTTGACGCCCAGCTCGCGCACCTTTGCTGTTTTACCCTATGATTTTGCTGATGAACTAATGTTAACTGACGAAGTATCTACCGTCAGGTTTGTAGCCGCTCGGCTATCTCCGTTTCAAGTATATCGTGCTCCTATAGTCCGCACGCCTGGCGATGTAACCTCACGCCAGGAATCTAGCCTGCATGGCTTTCCGGCAACCTAGCCGTGATATTGCAACGCGTATTGTTTATTATTATTGTATGCGTCTAAAATCACACACACATATTTTTATTTTTTTATTAGGGCTAGATTATGTATATTTTTGTCTTCTCTTGGTAGCTCGGTGATCGGCTTGCCTTTCCCGCCATTAGGTTGTTTATCCATTATTTTTTGTTAATGTGACGTGTGCAGTGTCCTGTTTACATAGACGTGTGCAGCGACCTAATTCCTGGTGTCGCGTGCAGATTTTGTTACCGACCATGTGGTCGGAGATATTGTGCTCTCTTTCTTCGTCGATCGCCGTGGCGGACGGACGTGTTCTGGTTGTCTGTCATGTTTCTCGTTCGTTGTTGATCGTCGTGGCAGAAGGACGTGATTTTTGATTATCTGCCACAGCTTGCGCGAATTGATGGAATAAAATATTGCTGTAGTGCTTTCTTCCTTGTGACTGCCATATAGTTCCCAGCAATTGGGATTCAGTCAGCACGTTATTGCTCGAAGGAACTTGTTTCCTACAAAAACAAGCAATCACTGTAAAAAAATATCCGGCAAAAATATCAGAGGATTAAAAAAAGAAATAGAATATTTAACAACAACAAAGTTGGACGTCGAAGATCGTTGCCAAGAATAAGCTCGGATCTACCTCAGTTTCTAGAAAACACACAAGAAAAAAGTACTTACACGAAAAACTTAAAGAAGCCTAATCATAAAGCTTAAGGTCCAATTTAAAAACCACTAACACAACTCAAATACTCGAACTACAGAAAAAGGCTCTACTAAGGCACTAAAATCCTCAAAACTTTACAAGAAGCAAAGTATATATCGGCTCAGGGCCTATAACAACAAACAGCTATTAAAACTACAAGCCATAAAACTAGCTCTCACTTTTCTCAAACTAATATGATAAGTAAAATTGTACAGAAATAGATATTAGATAAATAAGAAGTCTTTTTACTTAATAAACCAAGAGCAGTAGTGTATAATGTTAAGTAAAAAGACATAACCTATGGAAGCCGTGTCGTAGTTAGTAAAAATAACGCACTGGAATATGAAAGGAAAACCACTAAACACTAAAACAACTAGCCAGCTCTGCTAGGATTGTCCGAGTGACACCCATTAGTGACCTCGATGATGGAAGCATCGGCTTGTCTGGCTGCACCGGTTTTAATCATATGGAAGTGGTGAGAGGGTCTGACTTTCGTTTATGCAAAAAAGAATTTTCCTCCGTCAATTAATGGATATTTAAAAGAAATGAATCTTTTGTCGCAACTCGCCATGTGCCGGTAGTCAACCAGTTAAGTTTTATGTTTTTAAGCCCACAGTAGCTTAGGAAGAGTTTCAGCGCACATGCTTATGTACAGAAAGAACCAGCTTTATATGTTAGATTAAGAAACAAAGGAGCAACCTTACCATTTGAAACACGCCAGTTTAATTTTATATGACAGACATATAACCATCATGATTGTTACCACCAATAAGAAAAGAGACATAATGTCATCTTAAAAATTTTCCAATGCATCGAGTGATAACTTAAATCAGCTTTGTGCGAAGAAGGAGGCTTCATGATCACTTGGTCAGAAAAAGGTGTCACATCATTGGCCTCACATTTGAGAAAAAAAAACGCATTTGGTTTAAAGTAGACTGCATTCCGGCTTTAGAAACTCATCTTCATCCTCTTTATTAGCAACTGGTAGTGCGTAATGTCATCAATGAGCATATCCTTGAGTTGACTGGCTCTAATATTGAAATTGAAATTTTTTCCAAACCTTCTTGCTCGCTATTACCACTTCCTGCAGGCACCACAGCAACATCGCTTTCTTCTAAGAAAAAAGTTTGTTTCTTTTTTTTTAAGAGGAAAGCAACATCTTTTTTTACTCTTTTATATGTTTTTTTGGCTGAAAAACTTCCAGTCTGTTTCTTTGCACTGAAGTAGCCAATTAGTCAAAGCCTAATTGGCTACCGCTAACCGTTGTACAGATTAACTATCAGTGCAGTATCTGTTTGGCCTAGCCTTAGGTGACCATTTATTTAACTGATGATGCTTTTAGTGTAAAAGCGAATAGTTTTAATAAAATGTTTACCAGTATTTTGGCTTTATTCTTTTTACTAAGAATTGCAAATAGATCCCACTTTTATGCTCCTAAAATTGTATGAGTTTCTGTAAAATTTCTTCGTTTGAACCAAAGCAATACATTTACTTTTGTTTTGAACCAAATCGATTGTCGGCGGTTTTAAACAACAGCTAGAGCTATTTTGCACATTGGTAATTTTACATCAATTCAGTCCTTAAACCTGCGCTGCATCGCTACGTATGTTTTGGCCAGTGGGAAAACACAGAAGTGTTTTGAGAAACACTTAGATTACGTCTTCGAATAAAATCAGGAATCGTCGAACTTTTGTCTTTGACAAAGTAGTAAAGAACTGCTCTGGTAAACAAATTTTGCTTGGCAAGTGGAAAATTTAAATTCAAGTCCACTACATCTTTGTTAGGGTATTGTTTGCTTCTTGTCATAACAAGCTGCAGATTTTTTTACGTCTTTTATTAGTTGAACCGAATTTGATTTAAGATTTCTTCATGAAGCTACCTTACTCTTAAGTGTAAACATAATGGCAAACAACGCTAGATAACAAACCGCCTATATAACATGGCAATTTGCATATTGAAAAAAATGTGTTAAATTTGAAGCTATTATCACCAGTACTTCTGGGGTAGCTATCATAAAATTATGAATGGAAGATGGAAAAGAAAAAAATGCCAAGGTGGAAGCTAGAAAACACGTCTTACATTCTTTTCCATGCCCTGCTGTAGACTACTAGTTAAGCATGATAAATTGGGAAAAACCGGTTTAATTGAAAAGCGCGGCCAAAAGACAAATCAAGCTGTGGAAGCTGAAGGATAAAAATGCGAGTAAAAAAATATAAGAGGTGGAGCACGCAAGTCTTTGTGAAGTGGAAACATGGGATAAATGAAGTAACGGAATAATAAAGGTGGCGAAGATAGTGTGTGGAGCAACAGACACTTGAGGAGGAAATATCTTGGTGGTGCAACGAACAATTGGCAGAAGCAATCAAAGAGAAAAGACTTCTCTAAAAGCGATGGCAAAAACGCAGACAGAAAATCAAAGCAACAGCAATGAATCAAAGAGAAAGAGGTGAAACGCCTTGTAGTTGCAGCAAAAGGAGAGGAAATACAGCGAACGAGCAAAAGACTGCTTTCACAAAGGCAGAAAGATTTCGACGAATCCTTTAAATAGTTCTATAAGCGAGTAAAGCTAACTAGATATTGTAGAGATAACATGCATCCGTGAAAACGATGGGCATTTAAAGGTTTGTTTGAAGGATAAAATCAAAGCACGAGAAGAGTATGTGAAAACACTTCCAAACAAGAGAACGAATGTAGCGCAGAACTGGACGTGGCAGAAAAAGTAGACCTTGTGATTATGTTTCCGATAAGAATGTGCAAAATGCTTTATGTCGCATGAAGGCAGGAAATGCAGCAGGGCCTAGACGTTTAACTGCTGATTTACTTAAATTCGTGGAACAAGTTAGTGTGAAAAGACCAATCGATGTTGCAAACGGGTCGTGGAAGGCCAGAAAACGCTGGACAGTTGGAGAGGGTGAATTGGTACCGCTTTATGGTGTGCCAAGAAAAGTAATTTGGTGGGCTTTTAGAAGAAAAGACGTTGTGGAAAAGGGGGTAAAAGCAATTATGGAAGTGTACGTTGGAGTAAAAAATAGGAGGACGGAAGATCCAAATGGTTTGATGTAAGGTTTGAGTCTACCAGTGATCAGTTCTCAGCCCTCTTTTATTCGCTGTAGTGTTGGATGAAATAACAAAAGATGATAGAGAAGGTATTCTGAAAGTTTCTGTATGCCGATGAATTGGTGCTGGTTGATGATAGCTGGTTGTTAGTAGAGGTGACGTATGGTAAATGGAAAAGGGCCCTACACGGCATGGGTATAAAAATAAATGTAAGCAAAACAATGGCTTTCCATACCAGGTAGAGAACTATGTCTGCAACTACGGTTAATCCTCAGGCAGTTTAAAAAAGCTACGGTCAATCCTTTAGCACTTTAAAAAAATTGCACAAGAATTAACCGTATTGCAACTTCATCGAGTGTGTTAAATGCAGCAAATGGGTCCATAAACCATGCACGGAAACACAAGAAAGTCTGTCAAAAGTAAAAAATTTCAAAAGCAAAAGTTGCCGAGCGGTTACGCATTAAAGTCTTGAGAAGAATCTAAATCTGGATGGAGAGAAACTAGAAGTTGTGGAAAAACTCTGCTACCTGGAGGACGTAATGTGATTTAATAGTGTTTAGAATAGGAGCTCGATGAAACAAATTCAAGGAGCTGTTTGGTATTCCGTATGAAGGGGCTATCTTAAAGACCGAATGGCATAGTCTATAAAATCCATATTAGTGAAATGTGTTTTGGAGCAGAATTGAAAGCAGAAGATATAAACAGGTTGAAAACAATTGAAATGAAAGCGCTACGAACGTCGAGTAAAATATCTGTAAAGGATAAAATAGAAAAAAAGTGTATCCGAGAGATAACTAGCGTCAAAAGCACTACGGAAGTAATGAGAGTTATGGGCATGGTGATGCCCATGAAGGGTTATGAGTGAAAAAGAAAATGAGTGAAGATAAAGCACAGATCATCGCAAGAAAAATTCTTGTTTTAAGGAAAAAAGATTGGCAGACCAAAGAAGAGGTGGATAGAGTCGATACCACATGACAACAGAAAATGGAAACTGGAGAGTTTATCCCCAAAATTGATGCGCTTGGCAAAAAGGCTGCAAAAACCGGTGGATTCCAGCCAGCAGGAGCAAGCACCGAGTCTTCAAAATTGAAGCGACAAATAGATGAGAGGACATAATTTCACTTAAATTGATTTTTTACAGCACTTTTCTTTAAAATAGAATAGCACATTCGCAGTGGACTGGAGCTATCCTCTACAGTATTTAACTACTTTTCGTGCCAAAGATAAAATTTTACAATTGGCACAAGTTTTTTTGATAGGAGTTGCTAAAATCACTTTTTTCGGCAAAGCCGCTGGGTTCCTCTAAACTAGCGGTTCTTAACGGGGTCCCCAGTGAAAAATCTGGGGGTCCCCAGAAGGAATGCCAAACTGTATCCTTTTAACCCTCAAATGCACAAACAACAACGACCACCACTTTGATTAATAATAACAGTGGTTTTACAGTATAAAAGTTGCAGTTGCAGCTCTTTCTCTTCGAGCTTTATCGACAACCCCACTGTGTGAAAGGAAAAAACAGAAAACTTCAGATACCGAGGGATACCAGAATGTCTAATTTTCTCCCAGCAGTTTTCTGGTATCTGATGGCTAGTTGCTACCGGCCTGGATAGAGTTTTACAATCTAAGCAAAGAAGGAGCGGAGGGAATTTAAGACAATCACTACGCCTGCTTCTTTTTAGAATTTGCTATATCATCTCTACATTTTACATGCGATTACCACGCAAGTGAATTTGTATGATTTAGCCACTTTTAGTATAATTAAGACTTATCAATTGGTCATTATTTTCGCTTCCTTAGAGTCATAATCATTTTGTTTACTAATGGCTGCGAAAACAGACAAAAATTACATTTCTAACGACGATTCTTACGTCGAGTATGATTTCACAAGTTATTGGTTGAGATAACCTTGACAATGCTCAGTGCACATTGTGCAATACCATTTTGGGCAACGATTCCTTTGTTATCGTACCAACGCCCATTTTTTAACATGTGTTCTTCAGCAGAGTCCACTGGGAATCGAACTGCCGTCCTGGGAACAAGAGTCTTTTTGCACGTTTTGTTTTTCACGCTTCCCGTGTTTTTCACACTCTGACCTTAACACAAAAATGAGTGGCTTCAGGCTTTACTAAATATCTAATAAAGAAAAAGAAGTGACTTTTGAATTCTGTTGGCTCAATCGTTGGAGGATAGAAGTTTAGTCAATTTTCTCGCTCTCGTCTATTCAGAGTTTTTATCGTAAATGCTGTCAATATACCCATTTGAATTTTACTGTTTGTTTTTAATTGGTTGGATAGACAATAGTGCGAGGAAGGTCCTGGCCGTCTGCCTGTGACACCTATATCAGCAGATTCATCCCCGTCGAGAGGTGAATCCTTAAAACCTTCGAAGTTGAAGAGGCACAAGGAACTGAAGCATAAAGAATACGGACTCAGTTGAAATGTTCAAAGCGAAAAGAGCTCAATATGATGTGAGGGGAACGCTCTCTGCATTAGGCTTTTGCTTAACTTCTCAACCACTCCTGCGCGCGTCATATCAAGTTTCTTCGGTAATAGCAAACGCATAAGCACCTCACACTGCTGGTGAGAAACTAATAAAGTCAAGTGCAGTAAAAATAGCACAAGTATTACTAGACCGAAACGAGGCCAAAAGAATAGACTATCTTCCCTTGTCCGATGACATTGTAAAAAACAAGATTGCAGATATAGCAAATGACATTTTGAGTTGGCTTATCGATCAAATTCAAGACAGCCGATGTAGCTATAATAAGTCTTCAATTTGAAGTCAAGTCAATAAGCCAATTAGTACCATACTGAGATTTGTTAATGATTGACAAAGTTTATACTGCACAAAGTATTGAATACAGTAATGGAAATTCTGTTGGTCTAACTGAAAAAGGGAAACGAGCAAAAACTGTTTTGACTTTTATAATTCAGTCAGTATCTTACAAATATAATGATGTGGTATGTCTTTTGCTTGTAAATCAATTTGATTCGGAATATCTGAAAAAATGGTTTGATAAAGTCATGATTGCTCATAATGGTTTATTTTTTGTGGTTGCTGTGTCAGTTGACAATCATGTTTGCAACAGGTATGCCACGTGCATGTTACTACTTAATTTATGTAACTCATAAAGTCGTCTCTTGACTACAGCCTTGCCAACGAAACTGTGTTGTAATCTTAAAACGACTATTGCCCAAGTAGTCTTACTGTAATTACATTTTTATTCTTTTGTTGGTGTTAATGGTAGTAAAAGTATTAGCAAGCTGAATACGCAGAGAATGAATTTAAAATTTTAAATTGCGTCAAATGTGTGTAACCTTGTGTCTAATATTATTTTTGCAGAAAACTGTTTTTGGATTTGTGCAATGGAACTTTAACCCTTAATCTGTAATTACTGTTTTGTGACAAACAGTGATTACGGGCCTAAGAGGCCCGGTACTAGAATATAGGAAAAAAACTAGTGAATTATGTTTCTGTTCAACAATTCATTTTTCTTCTTTTTCAGAAACCTAATCTTTGATCATATTCACATGTGATAAACAATAACATCCTTATCTTCTGCCTATCTTATGTCAAACTCAAGTAACCGTGCTGTATGAAAATATGTATTGAACAACTAGTACGGTCATTCGTTAGCAAAGATTGAGATACACTGATGCAGTGCACATGCCAACAACAAAGAGCACCTGTAAAAGAACTCTTCAAAATTTCGTAGTGGTGACAAGAACTTATCTTATTGAGATATACAATGTAAAATATGCAACATATAGATCGAATTCTAAAGTTTTGCTTACCGTAGCTTACAATGGGGCCTGGGAGGCCCGTAATTACAATTTAAAGTGTATCATTTTTTTCGTGTTAATTTTTTTTTTATTTCCTGATCTGAACTCTGGTTTTAAGCTTTGCACTAGGAACTATTTGAGGCATTTCAGGAGCAACACCTTTCAACATCAACAAACAAAAAAGTTATGCAAGTTTTCTCTCTCACCGGGCCTCCCAGGCCCATAATTATAGTTCAAGGGTTAAAACGTTTAATTTCACACCCCATTCGTCATGGGGAACATTTATTTCTGTTTTTTGACTTTACCCACAGCCTCAAAAATATATTCAATAATTTTTTGAAAGCCTTGAACTCACAATCTTTTGGACTTAGAGCACACTAAACTACTTCGGCAACACTGTGTTAAACGAGTAAATTTTTCCTATTTTCAGTGACATACGCTAATATTTTGTGTAAAAAAGTGTAGTACCTATTCTTCTTTGCATGTTTGTGTATTTTAAACTGTAAATATCTTTAAAATGTCGTGACGTTATCTTTTAAATGCTTGATTTACGCTAAAAATGAAATAGAAATGCTTAAAAGCTAGAAAATCTGCGGTCTTAAAAAAATAATGCTAACCCTACTAATGGCAGTAGCAAAATCAAGTTGTGCATCCCGAAGTTCTATATATCCCTGATTTATACAAAAGAGAGAGGGACTCCTTAGAGGGGCCTCATGATGAAGCAGAGATACAGCGTAAGGCCTTGAGACGTGGGAAAACTTGGCCTTCAGCGAAGATACATGTTTAGAAAAGGAAAGAATGCGGTCGAAGATGACTCCAAGAAAAGTTGGAGTGGGATTGAAACGGAGGCAGGAATCGAATAGGAGGAGGCTAGCCTGGTGGGGATCCACTGAGAAGAAGGAGGCCTCACATTTGCTCGGATTGAGAGGAAGACACCAGTACCCAGACCAACGCTCCAATAAAAACAGAGCTCCTTGTGTGGCCTCCACTGCAGTGGGGACCGAAGAGGAGGAGGACCAAATGGCCAGATCGTCAGCATAAAGAGAGCAGCTGACGGAAGAAGGCAGTGACGCCGGAAGATCATTAATGAATAAAGAGAAAAGTACGGGGCCAAGAACGGATCCTCGACAGACTCAAAAGAAATGACTTCTGTGATTTTGATAGACCACACAAGCGCGCCTATCACAAAGAAAAGATTGAGTCCAACGAGCATAGCCAGGAGGGAGGCCAGCTGAAATCAGTTTGTGGAAAAGAGCGGGATGCCAGACAGAGTCAAAAGCTTTCGAGAAATCAATAGTAGAGAGGATCGTCCGAGAGCTCGGCCTGGGTTTGCTAAACCCATCTAAAATGGACTGAGAAAGGAACAGAATTTGATCAAGTGTAGACCGTCCACGGTGGAAACCGGCCTGACGGGGAGAGAGAATGGAATTAGATTCCAGAAAGAAGAGTAAACGGGATAGAATGATGTGTTTAAACAGCTTTGAGACGCAGGAGATGAGAGAGATAGGCCGAAAGGAAGCAGGAGAGTCGAGAGGCAAAAGGACGAATGAGACTCCACAGGGCACGTGGCTCAGCGGAGCTCAGAGAGGTAGCCTCTGGCTCTGCTACGCAGGGCCTTTGGCTGAGAAATGGAAAAGTGGGATCTCAGGTAAGCGGCATAGACCGAAACCGATTCCCTGGGAGAACAGTTTGGAAAGTTAGGAGAGGAAGAAGACGAGGAAGATGACCCAGCGATAGAGCGGAGAAGAGAGTGCACAGATTTAGGTGAAAGAGAAGAGCAAGTTGTCTGCCATGCTTCCGCCTTGACAATAACAGACGAGGCGCGTCGAGAAGCGGAGATTTAAGCCTGGTGATCTTCATCACTTCTGTGAGCGGCAGCGAACGCCTTGCGTCTTTCACTAACCGCACTTTCCCCCTCAGCAGACCACCAGGCTTTAGGAGGGCGTTTAATACCGCCGAAAGGAAAGGATGATTTGGCCGCATTCAAAGTCATAGAGGTAAAAAGAGCAGCAGCAGAGGAAAGAGAAAAAGACGAGTATTCCTCTGCCGAAGGACAGTGAGAGTCAAACCCATCCCAGCGAGCTTTCTGAAAATTGAAGGAAGGGGAACGCTCGTTGGGGCGAAAGACCGGAGAGAGAGAGAGATAGGTGGAAGAATTGGTAGATGGTCACAACCAAGGTCCTGTAGCACCTCCCAGGAGCAAGAATAGGCAAGAGAAGAGGGGGCAAAGGAGATATCAGAGGAGGGGCGACTGCCAGAGGAACAATGGAGAAGGGTGGGTGTGTCAGGGTAATTGAGGGGGAGGAGGTCAGAAGAAATGACCCAGTCGAATACTTCTTTTCCGCGGGGTCGGAAGTAACACTTGAGTCCCAAAGGGGGTGATGGCAATTGAAGTCCACCAAAATGAAAAGATTTCTGGTGGAGGAAAGAATGGAGAGAGAAAAGGAATCGGTTCTGCCAACCGTTGGGGAGGAGCAAATAGGGGGGCATACACGTTAAGAAATGACACCGAGGAGGAGTTGCTTAGAGAGATGTTGATCCTTACATAATCAGGGTAGGGATCAAGCGAAGAAAGAGAGGAGGTAGAAAGATCAGAGAAAGATAGGCCCTACCTGACGAAAATGACAACGCCGAGGCTAGCGTGCGTGGTATCAGAAGAGAGAATGCCAGACCGGGAGTGGGTACAATCTGAACGCAGAGCAGAGAATCCGGAAAGAGGAAGAGGAGTTAAGATTGGATTCCTGAATGCAGATAAGGTCCACAGGATGGGACGAAAAAAAGTGAAGTAGTTCAGTGCTCCTGGCTCGAAGACCTCCAGCATTCCATTGAAGAACCCTGAGAGAGTCAGGGGGTGAGTGGAGGCAGGAGGCGTAGAAGGACAGTCAGGAGCAATGAACGGTGATGGGGGGCAGAAGGAGAAGATATATGATAGGCAGATGGGAGATAAGTGGTTTGGAGACGAGGGTGGGGCGAGAGAGCAGCGTTAGCAGAGGCGGGGCTAGATTGCAAAGTGGAGGTATACATGTCGGAGGAGTCCGAGGGGGGAGTCACAGTGATTCGGCAAAGAGGGGCAGCTCCAAGAGTGAGAGCTCTGAATTCGGAGAGGGAAAGTTGTGAGCACCTTGGATGGAACCATTTGGAGCAGGCGCAGCATTGCACTGACTTGCCCCGCCAGGTCACATTTCCAGTGCACACAGAGCAAGGAAAAATAGGGCCAGGGTTGGGATGAACGTTACCGCTCATCAAGAGAAGGAAGAGACGAAGAAGCAGGAGAAAAGAAAAAGAGAAAACAGGCGACCGATTTTGAAGATGCTGTGTGTTGCCCTTCTGCGATCGTTCAGGAGGCAGCATAGCGAAAAAATGAAGGGAAGTGCCAGGGTAACTGGGACCGTCGGGAAGACCAACAGCCATTTCGACCCAACCCAAACGGGGTCGGGAACCGCACCATCACGTTGAGGCGGCTGTTGATTGGTGCAGACCATGTTCCTTCGTGAGCATGGGTTAGTGGAACTTGCTACATTATTTAAACATATCTCAGATAGAGGCTGCAGACAAGGTCTCCGCCTCCAAAAAGAATTTATCCCTATGGAAAAAAAAAGTAAGAAACCAGAATTTTACTGTTGGACAGTAAAATTGGTGATCAGGAAACTAACGAATGGCTGAATGCTTTCATTGATGATCCCATGAGCAACCTCGAGAAAAAAATGGAAGATTACTTTCCAACATCTGAACCTTCTTCATCATGGATTCAGCGGCTTTTTATTGCTGAGATGAACGACAATGCAACAATATCCTGCATTGGCAAAAAGAGCTCTGGAAGCGTTAATTCCATTTCCAACGACATACCTCTGTGAAGCTGCCATGTCTGCTAGAGTTAATATCAAAACTATGTATCGTAATCGCCTTAGAGTTGTAAATGACATGAGAATTGCTCTTAGCAATACTAACCTTCGTATTGATGAGCTTGTTTCGCAGAGACAAGAACAAGTCATACTGACTATCATTTGTGCTATGTTTTACCGAGTAGGCTACATTGTGATATTTCACTAACAACTTGTGTTATGCTTTCTTAAAGAGAGCTTTTTTAATTAATTAAGAGATCCAGTAGTAAACAAATCCGCCTTATCACAATAGTGTTTGTTCTTTCAACATACCTCCCTTTGCAGGTTGCGCAGATAAGGGATCCCCAAGCCAAAATCTTTAGGAATAGGGGTCCCAGGGGTAGGAAAGGTTAAGAACTATTGCTCTAAACAATAGTTTAAGCAGTTCCTGCGCACGGACTGCATGTTGAAAAGGAGATTCACATCTCTCAACGAATTCCAAGTGAAAAACTATAATTTCACTTTGCATTCAATTCTGCATCAACAGTAAACAAACAATTCATCAAGCAACTGTTTTTTACCAATGTATTACGTCAACGACACCCTCTGAATGTTCTACAAACCATTTAATAGACCTACTACCACAAAACAAATTATAAAAACGGAACAACATGATAAACTTCGCTCATTTTTCAATGTTACTTTGTGAAGAACTGAATTTATCTAGCGATACAACTAAATAACTATAATAAATGAAAATATGCAAAACGCAGGAAAGCTGTCGCCATATTCCATTGTGCAAAGTGACGTCCACGCATAAAATGTAAATATAAATTGAGGGCAAAATACATCCAAACATACACGGAGAGGGTCGGGGGGCTGGAGCTTCCCTTCAATTTTTAACTTTTCAATGAAAAACTAAAATTAAGTTTTTTAGTTTACTAAATTTTTTGGGGTGAAGAAGCTATGTGGATGGAGGGTGGGGTTTACCCACACTTTTTGAAGCTCAAGCTGACTGGGTTGTTCATAAGTATGAGCACACCAATCGATTTCGAACGATAACACCAAAATGTTAGATCCGCCCAGTAACCAGCTCCACAGCCTAAAAACTAGCCTCTTCTAAATTTGAGGCCATCTCAGCCAATGACAAAAAATTTTATTTCTAACAAAAAGTTAGCTAGTAAATTATCAACAAATAAGACACTACAGTCGTCGACGAAAAAATTTTCTTTGATACATGCCGACAAGCCTCTTTCGATCACTAAGATCTCTTCAGGGCAACTACGACGTAAGGAGAAATTGTGTTCTACCGCTATCCGGCTGGGAAGGACATATTATATCTACTGCTTAAACTTCTTTGTTGATGAGATCGAGGAAAATCTTTTAGAAGTCAAAAGCACAAATTCCAAAAGGATAAAAAGTTTACTTATTTAGGTGTAGCTGAGTTCACTGTCCTTTAACCTAATTACGGGTCGTTGTAAACACCATGCTCACGCCTCATCCAATACGAAGAATGAAGCTGATTTCAAGTTTAAGGCTTAATAACTACAAGTAACATTGGACGCGAACAGAGTTTAAAAAACACAATGTCAACAAAAATAGGTGAATTCCGATTAGCATAGAAAAATACGGCCATCGACGTTCCGTGTCAATTGTAATTTATAAGGTAAGAAATCACTGATGTGAAGGATGGCTATTACTGTCTCCGAAAGCCCGCACGCCAGTATTAGACAAAACACATACACAAAATGAAACACACGAGCACCAATGACAAAATGGGTCAAATGCCAGGTCGCCATAAGTGCCCCTTTCGAAGAAGTTTAACTCAAAATTACAACCTAGACCTTTCGCTCACAAAATTTTAACAGATAATTTGCGCTTAATGTACGGGTCGACGTCACTTGACCGACAAAGTTTGTTGAATTTGGTCAAACTGGCAGTTAACCGACAACAAAAAAAAATGTTCCAAAACAATTAGATGTCCGACAACAGCTGTCAGCTTCCCGTCGACTGAAAAATATTCAGCTGTCACTGCCAAATGTCATAAGTTATATCAAATCATAAAATAAACAAAATGATCTGTTTCTGTACCAGTTCATTTTGAACTTCCTAACAAGCAACACCTTATAGCAAATTCATTCAATACAAGTATTATCATAACTTCATACCTATGTCTGCCACACCAGCCCAAAACTTTGAAGTTCTCTCTGGCTTCATGCAATACAGAGGGAAATCTTACAAAACCAACGTGTTCTACTAACATGTCAATAAGAAAAAAGAGAATTGTATTTACATGAATTGCTCCTTGAAGAAAGGAAATTCACGTTCCAGCCATACTTTAATCAAGCAATTAGAAGCTCAACTTCAAGTGCTTAAGGAACACAACCATACTGCAGAAGCATATCCAAAAGACCAAGAACTGAGAAACAGTCTCAAGAGAGCAGCACAGGGTGACTGGAGTTCCACAAGGCAAAAAAAAACCTTTTTGATGACATGACTAGAAATTATCCTAACGCTGCATTTGTAACTTTTCCTTAAATTGAGTCATCAATGAGGGCCCAGGCAAAGAAAAGGCCCAACATCCCTGAAAACATGGCAGAATTGGGGCAAATGCTTCTAACTCCTGTAGCAGACAGTTACTCGGCAAATTTTAGAAGAGCAGTTCACAATGAAGACCAGATTGCACTACTTGTTAGGATTGGAAAAGGCCAAAAAATGTTAAAGGAACATCATTCACATTTTCTTTGATGGTACTTTTTTCAATGTACCAGTACAAGCAACTCAGCTCTTCAACATTCTTGGTCTTATTGGAAATGGAGAAACTGAAAGGGCTATCCCACTACTGCATGCTTTTAATGACTCATACGACAGAACATCTTTACAAAGAAGTGTTCAATAAAGTCTGCGAACCAATTGTTGAAATGGTGCCTTCATCAGCAGTGAGAGACTTGGAAAAGGCATCTAAAAATGCATTCTCTCAAGTTTCCCACTGTCAACATTGGTTCATGCTCATTTCATTTCTCTCATTGCTTACAAAGAAAAATCCAGAAACTTGGACAATCAAATTACTACAGGGAAAATAATGACTTCAAGAAGTGGTACAAAATGTTTATGGTGACTCCATTCTTACTTCCACAAAATATTCAAGAGGTAGTGACAACTTTATTTGCTCAACAACATCAGGCAAATGGTACTATTCTCACTCTCATCAGAAAATTCAAAAAGTTGTTTCAGAGGCAGTGAATGCAAAGCGTAACACCTGAAGATTTCACAGTGTTTCATCAATCAAGAGCAACCAATAACAAAGTAGAGACCTTTCATGCCAAATTAAATCAAATTATGCAGGACAGTGACAATGATATAGCCAGAATAAAAAATGGGCTAAACACAACAAAAGATAGAAAGTCTGAAGTGCAAAGAAATGTTGAAAGGAGAAACACTGCCAAGGAAAGACTTACATCTGGTGAACTGTCACCTTATGACTTTCGCAATGCAATCTGTCATACTTTTAAACAGCACTCTTTTTGTCAATGAGCAGCCAAATCTTTCACACTCTGAGGAGGATGCTCCTGATAATGATAGTCCCAATGATCATGTTCAAAATCAAACAGAACGAAGATATCAAGAAGCAAATGGTCCTCAGCAAGTTCAAGGAGAGTCTCAACATAACCGAAGAGAGTCTCAACAAGCTCCTTCAAAAGTAACTAATGAATCTCAACAAAGCAATCCATTGAGTTGTCTGACTAGTTAATGAACTTGAAGAACACTAAGTCTTTGCTTTTCTTCCATGTGGTCATTCTAGTTGCTGTGAACAATGTCATTTAAAGGTATTTGCAGAAGGACATGACAGTCCAGAATGTAGGAGTAACATTGAGAGTACTCAGTGATTTACATTAGGAGGTAGCCAATTAGTCAAGAAACATTAAAATTGAGTCAATGTGTGAAGCAGAGAGTTATCCACTATGATAATTACAACTGATAGTCTTGTAATTTATCTAATGTCCTGGTATTCTACTGTGCTCAAATGAACATTATAATAGCTTGACTTGTTACTTTATTCTATAGATGGGGTTTTTCTTAAAATTTGTTTTTGTAATAGATGGGGTTTTTCTTTAAAATTTCTTTATTTTTCTTAAAAATGTATTTTAGAAGGTCTCTCACAGGCAAGAGATAGAAAGCAAAGGGGGAAATCTTTGACAGCCGTTCAGTTGCAGCTTTGCAAATATAGTGCAAAGAGAACATTGTTTATTTCATGGATGTGACAGCTGCATCTGTTGTGTCGGTCAAGCGGTGTTTTTGAATAATTCACTTTGGTCGGCCAAATGACGTTTTTTGCGTAATTCACTTTTGTGGGTCAAGTGGCGCTCTTCCTAATGCACTAAAAGTACTTTAAAAATGAGGATTCTTCGTAAGCTTGGTAGTAATATTGACCCAGTTCGACACTGCACGGGTCACTGACAAAAACAATTGTCAAATGTGAAGCACAAATATTCAAAATAACACAATAAACAAACAATTTAACATAATGTGTACAATAAACAGCTGAGCGCAAGCCTTAAATTCAATAATAAATAAATTGTTCTGAATCTTCAAAGATAGTAGAATCGTCAGGTCTACCATGTCTTGATTTTGCAAGTAATTAGTTTTTGTTACTAGTTGCAAAATTTTTTTATAGATTTATTCAATTTACGTTGAGATCTGCTCAGAGCCACCAGAACAGCAGGCGCGCTACATTTCCACAGCAAGCGGTGCAACCAAGCAAATTGCTGTGAAAAGCCTTTTCCCCGTCTACACGCAAATCACACAGGCATTAAATACACAACATCATGATTGCGAGTCAGTTTCTTTTCGCGCTTAGCTGTACTGCGGACAAGCCTGGCTAAAAACTCAGTTTTAAAAACGCTGCAAACCGAGACCACCTTTCTATGGAACATATTCTTCATATTGCTAAACGCCGCAAAGTACTTGAGAAAAAACATCTGTATAATTACATACAAACCTTAGTTTGAATATATAATAAAATATTCAAAATGAAACAACGAAGTTTTTGAAAGAGTTTTTGCTTCAAGTAAACAGAAATATTGTGTTCGATAAAACTGAAAATCGGCCACTACAATATTCACCTTGGAGAACCTAGAGACAAGGTAATCTATTTCTGATATCACTAGCGCGAAACAGTCAGAACGTCCCAACAACCCAAGCTCATGAAAAAATTATAAAGCAGCCATATGTAAAGCAATATAGAATAATGATAGGTGAAGTCTTCATTTGATTTTAATTTAGGAAAAATCCATTAAAATGACTCTCTTCTTAAAACAGGATATACTAGCCTAACGTCAGAATGATTTAACAATTGTTTTTACCAAGCGACCAATAGATAACAGTAACACATCGCGTCGAAATATTTAACACTATCACGTCACTAGAGCAACACATCTACTTGCGACCAGCTCATAAAAACGAGTCATTGGTTGGCAGCAGAAGTACACTGACCAATCACACAACACTTGTTTTATTGCGTTGTAAAAGTACCACCGTTTCGTTATCGTCATCCTCGTCATAATCACGTGTTTGATTAACTTTGACAACATTCTCAGTCATCCCAGTTCCCGTCAATCTGAAACATATTAGTTAGTCTTTGTCTGGTGTGAGCGCTCCAGGCGTAGATTACAACTGGCCGCAAAAAAGCTCTTCTCAAGTGAGTGGTAAAACGGTGAAAGCACATTGACATTTACATTTGTTCCACTTGTTTCATCATCTCACTCGAGCCAAAACATCTCCGAGGTTAAATGGTTACAAAAGCATCCTGTAAACCAACGTTCAGTAGCAACCAGGACTTCTTTTTTTATTTCTTTGCATTATACGCCAAAACTGTTCAGCACTCAAAATTAAAACTTTGTCACTGCAGCTCTCTCTCTATATAAATCAGGTATCAACTAGGTAATCCACCACTACCAGGACAGTTTAATTTGTCTCAAAAAGTCATGCGTACAATGCTCCTTGTAGCAATATCGTGTTTTACTTCACCAATTTGTGCTTTTCCCCTTTTCGATCAGTTCACTGTTGCTGTGTAGTGCAGCATTGTCCCAGCAAGTTTGTGTGATAATTTAACAACCATCATCAAACAAATAATCATGTGTCGTTGGGCACCAAATTTATTGAAAAGCTACAACTGCACTAAAATTTCAATTCAAAATTTAGCGAGCACAGGGCAAGAAGCTGCGTCTATGATCCATTTTTAGCAGTAGGGTTATTGACAAAAAAATAACTGGATTGAATTCTTTAGAGATCTGCTCTTATACTTAAAATAAGGCTTATCTTTAAAATTATATATAGGGTGTATTTTTATCTGCTCAAACTGTCAAAGATTTACCACCTATTATGAGGAGGTTTCACCTAGAATTCAAAAAATCGGAACGTTTGCAATTTCTCCCCAAGAGCACACTCGTACTACTGGAAACAACATTATACATTTGCAACACACAATTGGGAATCGCCTACCATCACCTGTAGAAAGTTTATGCGCGTGGCTACCGAAACTAGCAATACCAGTTTAGCAGTGATATTACACAGCACAAAAATTAAAAATATTGCCGATCGTTTTCTGGTAGAAATTAAAAAATCAAATGCTTGAAAGTTATATCGCTGTGTAAATAAAACTTAACAACGATAATTTATTGATTGCTCTATATATTTCATTTACCAAACTTTGTGCTTTTTTCTTCCAGTGAACATGGCTAATTCTTGAAATAGATATATATAACCTGATGAGATCTTACAGATCAACAATGGCTTCTGGGCATGTGTCTTAATATTTAAAAAGTTATTTTACTGCAACTCGAGAAAGTTTTTTCTCGTTTCTTCTCCCAGATCCTTGTTGCCATTGGCAGAGCTGACGTGAGGCCCTGCACCTTGTGTCTCACCAAAACTGCACCCCCTTTCGAGATTACCATGAAAGAACTGCTTACAGCAGTCTTCTGCGCATGTGCAGATCGTAGGGTCAAAGTTTAAACGGTCATGATAGGAAATAGGTAAGTGCAAGTTAATGTGTTCGTTACACATGCCAGAAATGGATAAAAAATATCCAAAGACAATGTAGAATGCACCACTTGAAGTCTCTCGTTTTAAACTTTACCTTATAGTTCAGTGCAGTGTTTCTCAATCGCCAGTCCGCAACATATTTTTGCCGGTCCTCAAAACAGCTTAGTTGTGTTTGTATGCCGTGATTTTAACACCGATTTTGCGTCTCAGCGAAGCATGATTTTATCGTACAGTAACATTTCATTACAGTAAAATTTGACTACCTTGGCTTTGTTTATGCAATGAAATTGATAATGTCGGCTAACCTTCAGGCAGAACAATGCTTTAGGTGACCGAACATTTTTTGCACTATTACGATTATGCCGTAATAAGTTCGCGGCAACCTACAAGGAGTACTGCAATTAATACAAAATCATTCTACCCAGTTAAGGCCACTTTTGAGTAAATGTCCACAGAAAACGTCATCGAGATACTACCGTGACATGACATGAGCATGCGTACCACGCCAATATATTTAGCCATTTAAAGGCGCTTAATAGTGCATATCTTTGCAAAGGTTTAGCATTAATATTTATGTTGACGCTGAGAAATAAAACAGACGTGTTCAGAAATGAGCTGGTAATTATTGGTACAGTCGTGTACAATAATCAAGGTACAGAGATATTTCCAACATTCCAACGATTTTTTGAAAATTCCAGATGTTTGAGCCGAAGAATTACCGAGCGCTTTTAGTAAATATTGTACTTTTCTAATCAAGAAGGATCCTTGCAAAAACAGCTTTTGGATCAATAATTCTTTCATGAAAAATGTCAGCGCATGCGACCCTAATTTCTGAGAACAAAAAGTCGGATCAAAAAGTGTTGTGATACCACTTTGCTGTCCACATATACAACAATATATTGTTTTTCAATTCCAGATGTTTCTCGCAAACGAACATCATTAGATATCGACGCAGAACTTAGCTCTAACACTCTGCTGTTGCATTGCTCATCTCGCATACCAGCAATGAAACAGCAGCAAAGTTTCCATTAACTTTCAGGAATGGCTTTTCATTTTGTATGCGCATTGCTAGGCCTTTTTTTGTTTGTAATTTCAAGTACATGTTTAACACATTGGCACGTTACGTGCTGCCCTTTTACTATCATTTTATGTTACCGGTCTCAAGCAAAGCTTGTGACATTTACCGAACCACTGGTATACATAGATTGAGAACCGCTGGTTTAATGTATGGTTAAAAAACAACTTCGTGTAAATCCTTTTCATAACTTACGCTTGACTTTCAACTAAATCATCTTCTTCCTGCGGCACAACGAGATACGGATTATCACAGCCTGGACGAAACTTGTATCCGGTCACCACAAAAAATATGAGAGATACAACTTCATAAAATAACTGAAAAAAATAAAATGCAATGAACAGGAGCTAATAGTTTGGCTTCGCTAATTTGTAAAAAAAAATTTAAACAAAATCAAAAAATTTCATTGAAATGATTAAGTGAAGCATACTGTCCTGTTATTCTGGCTACCAGGTATTTTTGATAAATTCATTTTATTTAGCTCTTCTGGTAATGTAACGTTTATTTAAGTTGATACAAGTTCTTACCGAGCATGCAAAAAACTTCAATATCCGTCAACGTTTCGAACAGCTATATAGCTGTTCTTCATCAGGACTAATAATAAACGAAAGCACGAGTGAGGCAATATAAATAGTTTGCTACGCAATCGAAAGAAAAAGGCAAAACATAAAGTTTAAAGGCGAATAATAAACAACCGTAGATTACGTCAAATTATCATAAATTATTGTAAAATTATTGTCAAATTATCATAAATTATTATAAATTATTACGTCAAATTATCATTATGGTGAGAGCCATGTGCGGTCAGAAAGTGGTAGACAGAAAGACGACTGAAGAACAGATGGATATGTTAGGGTTGAAGGAAACAATAGACCGGTTAGCAACAGCGAATAGAGTTAGATGGTATGGACATGTACTGAGGAGGGATGACGATAGTGTTTTGAGGGTTGCTCTGAATCTTGAAGTGACTGGCAAGAGAAAACGAGGACGACCGAAGAAGACCTGGAAGAAGCAAGTGGAAGAGGAGACAGAGAAGATTGGTTTGAAGAAGGAAGATGCCCTGAGACGAGACAAGTGGAGGGACGGAGTGCGTAAAATTGCAGAAGGAATGGGGTAAATCCGGCCATCTCTGCTAAAGGGAAAACACCGGATAAAAACTGAATAACTACTACTATTAAATATCATTAAATATCATAACGCCGATTTCTTAAATCTTTTTTTATTCATAATTCTGAAAATTCAATCAACGATAAAGAAAATTGTTTTTATTCTGAAATTTATGATAATTTGACGTTATCTACAGTTATTTATTATTCGCCTTTAAACTTTTTGTTTTGCCTTTTTCTTTCGATTGCGTAGCACACTATTTATATTGCCTCACTCGTGCTTTCGTTTATTATGAGTCCTGATGAAGAACAGCTGTATAGCTGTTCGAAACGTTGACGGATATTGAAGTTTTTTGCATGCTCGGTAAGAACTTGTATCAACTTAAATAAACGTTACATTACCAGAAGAGCTAAATAAAATGAATCTAGCATAAAAATGTCGTTGAAAAACGGTTCACACAAGTTTTTTAAGTTTTGATTACCAAAAGGTTTTCACGATATTTGATACCAGAAACAAAAACATGTAATATAATTGAAAACTAAAAAAAACGAGAAATCATGACCCCATTTCTTGCTTCAGTTGTTTTAAAACAGCATGTTTTTGCAATAGTTTATTGTCCTTTTGAAGCTCTAAAGCAAATCATCTGTTGAGGGATTTCAACGATTCATGTTCGCATATATAAATAAGAAAACAAACTTACGCTGTGAATCCATGTGTAATGAAATGGCAAAGTGATTTTGAGAAGATAAACTAGAACCCTTCGGAAATACAAATAACATATCACCTACAAAAACAACAAAACGATTCGAGTTCTCTTTGCATTCGGTAGCAATGGGTTTAACTCCGTTGTCAAATCATACCAAAAGATTTTACAAAATGTTGTGCTGCTTCACGCTTAGCACAAAAAGAACAATATGGGGAAAAAGCCGACATGTTCGCTGGTTGAATCCTTTATAAAAGCATTCAAAGTGCTTCCTTTATCTTTATGTCGCAGACAGGTGACAAGGAAAACAGTCTGACCGTCGTGGTGGCCAAGCCGGAGTAAAGCCTGCGCTGACACGCATAAATTTATAAATGTCAGCAACGCAAGACAAAGTTGGCCGGTAGCCGAAGGTTTGCGAGTTCGACAACCGCGTGGTTTCTGCCTCACCATGCACTTCATTCTGGTGATGATAATGCACAAAATTTCAAAAATTTAGAGATTTCTAAAAAAGTAGCCGTCATCCCCAAAAGTAACAATGCATGGACGAATTTCAAATAACCTTGTCCAAATGATCCAAATTACATTATAATTATCCAGGAGACGACTTACCATCACATAAAAATGCTTGAACAATTTTAATTTCACTAAACTTATTGCCGCTTTTCCGTCAGTGGATGACGATTCAGACAGATGACGTATCGACCTGTAAGAGCATTGAATTTTAAAAGCAAAAAATATTTGTTTACGATAGCACTACAACGCGAAAAAATTTCGTGCAAGTCGACAGAGTAATTACTTTCTAATTTCAAAATTTAGAGACTTATTCTGAAATACCAAGCCTAACGCAGAGTTAAATTTGCACAGCAGATTCTAACTTTTGTCGGTAACCCAATCACTCATCTAAGCCGAAGACGCTCAATTCATAATAGCTAAACGCAGTCCATGAAATCTTCCCGGAGACCCGATTTTTTGTTTCTCTTAGTCCATCAAAAGCCCCATTGTGGTTCTAACAACTTTCTGTCGACACTTAAAAACTTGGCTATGAGTTTCACACTAAATGTGTTCAACTTTTAGAATTGAAACTAAGCTAAAATGTCTTAACCTTAAAAAGGTATATTTTTTTGTTCATTAATGTTTCATGTTGCACATTTTCAATGACCCTCGAATGCTAACAGTTGGTAGTCCTACACCTTCGAAACAGTTTTAAAACTAGCAAGAATACAGCATTGCTAGGCCTTGTACGCAATAATAGCTCAACATAAAGTTGGCATGCAGCTAAAAAACAACCTTTCTACCCGGTGTGATGGCGTAGTGATTGGAGAGTCCGCTTCGCAGTCGGTAGACCTGGGGTGCATTTCCCAAGTTGAGTTATATACCAAAAGACTTTTAAAATAATGGTATTCACATTTTCTCTGCTTGGAGCTCAGCACAAAAGGGATATTGTGGAGAACAAGCCAGCAAGCTTACTTGTTATGTCCCTGGACACGGCACTTAACGGGATACCTCCATCTTTATGTGGCAAACAGGTGGCGGGGCCAAGCAGTCTACCAAACAGTCTGGTGGCCTAATCTAACTAAACACTAGCAAAAAAGGCTGACGACACGCTCATAATCTGAGAAGCTTCTCCTCAAAAGACCTTGGCTATACGGAGAAGACCACCTTTCTGCAAAATAACTGTACCGCGCAGCAATGAATTGAGCGTCTGAATTGTCATCAAAACACTAGCAGTTGAGCGTTCGCAACGTCACAAGTATGCAGCATGATCAACCAACATTGGGGTTTGCATTGAAGCTGACGCTTGCGGTTCACAGTACACCCTCGTATCAACCGCAGCGACATGTATGGGGTGGCTACTGATTTAAAGACCGTAAGCCCACTTCTCATGCAGTCTTCCCAACTCTACGTCCTGTGTTAAGCCGAAATAAGGCGAAATTGATAGATAAGTAGGAGTTGGAAAAACTTCGGATAAAATAACGAAAACAAACGGGATGCAATAGCTTGGACATATTCTAGAGAGAGATGAGAGTACATTTAAAAAACGCATTAAACCATGAAATCAACGGTGAAAAAGCGAGGAAGATCGAAAATGAAATGGAAAATGCAAGTGGAGAAAAACTCAAAATTGGCCTAACGAAGATTGTCATAAACAGGCGAAGCTAAGAAAGATAGTGTACTTTATTCCACGTACATGAAAGAAATCCGTACGCCTCGGTCAAACGGAAAAGCAACGGATTTAAAAGTACGGACCACATTTTACTTTTCAACGCCAATCAATGATTTTTAAGCCGGATTTCGACAAGAAAAAAAAACGCGATAAAGATAAGAAAATTTTAAAGCTTTGAGATTTTGTCAACGCGCTTGACGTGACGAGAAACTGTAAAGATGCAGCATGTCCATTGCTACGACGTAAAACAACAGTAACGCTGGTCGCGTCAGAGGGTCTTTACAAATCTTTCAGAGCTTGGGAATTCCCCAATTTTTATCGGGGCTGTCGCGGGTGAAAACCTGGCTTTAGACAAACATTGATCCCCCTCTCTACCTATATGCAGAACGTGAGTTAAGAATGAGGAAAATGTGAATCAGCAAACAATGAATTCATATCCCCCAAAACTCGTTACAATTCACAGGCTTACACTTAAACCAAATGTTCATTCGAAAATACAGCTGATTTATCATCTTACCACGAGACTGAGATCAGAATAACTCCAAAACACAGGATGTCGAATAAAAACATCAACTCAGCCCACGTCACAGTGCTGTAGGCAATAAACTCTGATTCTTCGCGGATCATATATGCAATGTTGGCAATCACCTAAAAAAGGTGATGTTATTAACGCATAGTCAGCATTTACGTGTAGTCAGCGTGTTGACAAGCAATGGCGAGGTCTCGAGTTCAATACTCGTGCGATCTCGGCGCTACTGCGACATGCAAAAGCACTTTGCAATTTTCTTTCTGCTTGATTCTAGTGTTTTTGGTAAAATGATTCTTCGCGGATCATATATGCAATGTTGGCAATCACCTAAAAAAGGTGATGTTATTAACGCATAGTCAGCATTTACGTGTAGTCAGCGTGTTGACAAGCAATGGCGAGGTCTCGAGTTCAATACTCGTGCGATCTCGGCGCTACTGCGACATGCAAAAGCACTTTGCAATTTTCTTTCTGCTTGATTCTAGTGTTTTTGGTAAAAATGCACATTGGCGGTAACTGTCAGCTCTGAAGCAGGAATAAACATAGGTTGTTCATCCATATCTGTAAAGATTTCCTGGAAGATAGCACATCTCTACTCGGGGAGTTTTACCTGCAGCGGAATGACAATCATGAATAACTTCTTTTCTCGGTCACTGAGCACGTATTTAATAAATGCCCAGCCAGTGCCGATGAGAAGCAGGCAAATGAAAAGTAAAGTTCCTTTTAACCTGAAAATCAATTAAAGAGATTGGAAATTAACATCTACAAGCATCATCTTAATTAGCTGGATCAGATGCAACATGGTTCGTGCTTCACCAGGCCAGCATGCAACTGAAACTGCTCACCGCTTACCAAGAATGTTTCATAAGCCGATAATTGGTTTCCCACCAATACCAGTTCAGGCTCTCCCAAGCCAAACAGACTACAAGATGTGCAACCATGACCGGTTAGAAACAACTTGAATTAAGTTAGGTGCAACATTGCTTTGCTGTAATCTTGAAAAATGCTTTATTAGTGACTTAGCAGTAACGCACTAGCAAAGGAAAAGAATATACCAAAACCGTAGCGAACGACCTGTAACTACTTACAAATGAACAATGTAGAAAATGACTGCCCACGCTTCTTGCTCTCCATCTTTACCGATATAGTAATAATCGATCTGAAATTTTCAGCAAGCATTGTTACAAATACATCACAACAGTAAAATGGGCATAGCTTTTTATAAACAAAATTTTCCTGCCGTTAATTAATTCAATGGTACCTTACCTTTCTCACGAAAGGTTAAATAATAAACAGTGAACTCGAGCGCTTTAATTGCCAAAAAACAGCTGTTGGCTTTGCCAGTATCAATTCTTGCACAGTTTATCTCTGTGTATTCAATATACAATACAGCGTTGAAACGCTACAAGCAGCTGCTGAACCAGCACATCTTGGGATATGCCCGTTATACATAGAAGTGGTCACAGTGGGCACGTATCATATATAATACTACGAGAATTAACAATTGGATCTTTTTGCTCTTGGCACGCCAAAAGCAATGCTAACGTGGGAATCAAACCAATATCTACACCTAAGAGTCGAACAGTGCTCATCGCCTTATAGACTTCATGGTGTCAGCGCTTTAACCACTTCGGCCGTCCCAGATCAACAGTTGATGCAGGTAATTCAGCTAGATGGCAAAACAAGGAGGTAATGTGTCAAGCTGAATCACATGCTTATTCATAAAGGTGAAGTAGTTACATCAATCATCGCTCCACGGCGGCATAAGTGGTTGAGAAGCTCGCTCCTTTATGCCATGATTTACACCTACAGGCCAGACCACTGTTCGATCAGCTGGTGTAAACGTGGATGCGAATCTTATTCACAGCATTGTTTTAGCATGCTGAAAGTTGTAAGATTTAGAGGTAGTTCCACTCGTTAACTTTATTAAACAGTATCATTTTCACTGTAATTAAACCCTTTTTTAATACTCTAATGTCACATATCAATGTTCCAGTACACAGGCAAATGCAATAGTCAAAGCGTAATTGGTTTACTATCCAAAACAAATTTAGACGTCGCTGAATTAAAAAAAAACTCACAGCATGAAAAGTTATTGAAAGAACTTTAATAAACATAAACATAGCCATGAGATAATGAATTGCAAAAACTTGTCCTCTATTCTTCCACAGAACCAACATCCATGCTACGCTGACAATTAACGTTATAACTGCCATCACTGAATACATAGCAGGCAAAGATATTTCACCTGCTGATAAAAAGCTATCAACATTCTGCTGACGAAGATCAATCTGAAAAAATAAATAACTTGTTCAGGATCATTCGTGGTTGTCGTTGTTGTTACCCGACCCCTTCTGAGGGATGGAGGCACGGCAGAAGGCCATGGGGCCCCAGAATCCGTGCAACTCTCAAGGGACTGGTCCAAAGGTCGTAGAGAGACAGAGAGTCGCCAAAGAGCGAGCGGCGCAAAAAGTACGTGGTTGGACAGTGCAGAATGAGATGAGAGGTGTCCTGGGACGGATGTCCACAAGCACTGCAGAAAGAATTCTCGATTCTGCCAATCCTAAAGAGATAAGAGCTTAATAGTAGGCTGGTCCATCGCAGCGAAGTCGAGAGAGAACAAGTTCCTCGGTGGAAATCGAGAAAACCTGCATGTCAAAATACTTCGATGAAACAGTAAGCCTCCAGTCCGAGAAAAAGGAAGACTGGATACGAGAGATAAGAGGAGAGAGACCACAAGGGATTGCAGAAGGTGCAAGTAGCGCTCCCCGTCTGGCCAACTCATCAGCCGCGTCGTTTCCCGGGAGAAACGAGTCCGGGGACCCATTGTAGCCTGATAGAACAGGAGGAGAGAGAAGACAGTTTCTGCCTGAGATCGAAGTAAAATGAAAGATGTGGCGAGGACAGAGCGAGAGTCAGGTAGGAGGAGAGAAGAAGTGGTAGACTTGCTAGTGCTGCCTAGACCAACAAAGAATGGCTCAGGCTTCAGCAGAAAAACTTGAGCATATTGGGTCTGCTGATAAGGAAAGAGTAGCGTCAGTGCCACAGAGAGAGTAGTTGGCAAGTACGCCAGAACCGCCTTTGCCAAAAGGAAAAGCAACAGAGCCGTCTGTCCAAAACACCAGATAGTAAGATCGGAGAGAGTCAAGGTGAGCGAAAGCTGCACCTTGGCGAGAGAGGAAAGGGTGGATTCCACAGTGAAGAAAAGCAGGTTCCAAGGAGGTGAGGGAGGGCAAGCAAGGAAAGCCCTTCTAGGTGAAGTCGAAGGAAGCATGAGCGGGTGAGTGGACGAAATAGCTCTCCAGCATGATCTGCAGAGTCTTGATTTCACTTTAAGTCTGGCCAAACCTGAAATGAGAAAGGAGGTTGGGAGACGAAGAGCCTGCTCATAAGATCACAGAATGTAATGAGTCAGGGTGACTCGTAAGGGAATTAGAGAAGCCTCAGAGAAGAGAAGTGGGATAAGGGGAGGACAAGAGGTAGCCACAGATTGGGCGACTAGCTGCTCAGTGGAAGCGTTCCAATTTGGTGAAATTGGTAACGGTTAGAAAAGATCCGACGCGATGGTGTAGTTTCACACTACCGCTTCACAGTCGGTAGACCTGGGGTTCATTCCCCTTGTCGAGTCATACCAAAAGACTTTAAAAATGGTATCCACAGCTTCCCTGCTCGGCGCTCGGCATTTAGGGGAGGTTGTGGAGCACAAGCCGGCAAGTTCGCTTGTTGTGTCCTTGGGCAAGGTACTTAATGGGACGCCCCCGCCTTTATGTGGAAGACAGGTGGCCCAGTTTTCCCTCTGAATAAAGGGTTGGTGGCAGAAAGGGCATCCGACCGTAAAACAAATGCCATGTTATAAAAATGCAGATATCTGCTGTGGCGACCTTAAATCGGGAATAAGCCGAAAGACAAAGAAGGTAACGCTTAGGAAAGGAAACCATCCCGGTGATGAATAAGCTGAAGAAAAGCTTTATATAGAAGAGAGAGGGACTCCTTAGAGGGGCCCATGAGGAAGCAGAAATGCAGCGTAAGGCCTTGGGACGTGGGAAAAACTTGGCCTTCAGCGAAGATACATTTTAAAAAAGGAAAGAGTGCAGTCGAAGGTAATCCCAAAAAACATTAAGATTGAAACGGAGGCAGAAGCCAAGTAAGAAGCGATTGGGTTGGAGGTTAGCCTGGTGGGGATCCACTGAGAAGAAGGAAGCCGCACATTTGTTAGGATTGAGAGGAAGTCACCAATACTCAAACCAACGCTCCGAACGAAACAGAGCTTCTTGGATGGCCTCCATCGCAGTTGGGACTGAGGGGGAGGAGGACCAAATGGCCAGATCGTCAGCATAAAGAGAGCAGCTGACGGAAGAAGGCAGTGACGCCGGAAGATCATTAATGAATAAAGAGAAAAGTACAGGGCCAAGAACGGATCCTTGCGGAACACCTCGACAGACTCAAAAGAAATGACTTCTGTGATTTTGATAGACCACACAAGCGCGCCTATCACAAAGAAAAGATTGAGTCCAACGAGCATAGCAAGGAGGGAGGCCAGCTGAAATCAGTTTGTGGAAAAAAGCAGGGTGCCAGACAGAGTCAAAAGCTTTCCAGAAATCAATAGTAGCAAGGATCATCCGAGAGCCCGGCCTGGGTTTGATAAAAACATCCGAAATGGACTGAGCAAGGAACAGAACTGGATCTAGAGTACCGTCCAGGGCAGAAACCGGCCTGGCGGGGAGAGAGAATGGAATTAGACTCCAGAAAGAAAAGTAGATGAGACAGAACGATATCTTCAAAAAGATTTAAGACGCAGGAGGTGAAATAGATGGGTTGGAAGGAAGCAGGAGAGTCGAGAGGCTTTCCCATCTTATAGACGAGAATAATAGATGTTTTCCAGATGGAAGAAAAGGGATGCAGAAACCAGGAAAGACTGAAAATGTGAAGAAAATCCGTGCCAGAGCGATGAAGATGCTTTAGCATGGGATAGGCAACTTTGTCTGAGCCAGGGGCAGTGGACGAGGAGAGGTTAGAGGCAGCCAAAAGATATTCAGCAGGGGAAAAGAGGGAGCAAAAGGGCGAGTAAGACTCCTCAGGGCACGTGGCTTAGCAGGGATCAAAAAGGTACCCTCTGGCTCTGCTATGCAGAGCCTTTGGCTGGGGGACAGAAAAATGTGATCTCAGGTAATTGGCGAAGACCGAAGCTGACTTCCTGGGAGAGGAAAAGTTGGGAAAGTTAGGAGAGGAGGAATATGAGCCAGCAACAGAATGAAGGAGAATACACAGATTTAGGGTTAGATTTGGGCATTAGATAAGAGCAAGTCGCCTGCCATGCCTCAGCCTTGGCTTTGGCGATGACAGACGATGCAGATCGGTAAAAGAAGAGGCAAGCCTGACGATCTTCATCACTTTTTGTGAGAAACCAGGAAAGATTGAAAATGTGAAGAAAATCCATGCCTGAGCGACAAAGGTGCTTTAGCATGTGATAGGCAACTTCGTCTGAGCCAGTGGCAGTAGAGAGGAGAGGTTAGGGGCAGCTGCAAGAAATTCAGCAGGGAGAAGGGGGAGCAAAAGGACGAGTGAGACTCCTCAGGGCATGAAGCTTGGCAGAACTTGGAAAGAAACCCTCTGCCTCTGCAATGCAGAGCCTTTGGCTGGAGGACAGAAAAGTGGAATGGGCAAAGACCAAAATTGAATCTCTGGGAGAGGAACAGTTGGGGAAGTTAGGAGAGGAGGAAGATGAAGAAGAAGAGCCAGCGACAGAACAAAAGAGAGAGTACACAGATTTAGGGTTAGATTTAGGTGAGGGACAAGAGCAAGTTGCCTGCCATGCCTCAGCCTTGGCTTTGGCGATGACAGACGATGCACGACGGGAAGGGGAGATGTAAGCCTGACAATCTTCATCACTTCTGTGAGGGGCAGCGAAAGCCTTATGTCTTTCATCAACCACTTCTTCCACTTCAGCAAACCGCCAGGCTTTCAATTGGTGCTTGATGCCGTAAAAGGAATTGAAGATTTGGCTACATTTAGTGTCAGAGAAGTAAAGAGAGCACCAGCACACAAAAGAGACAAGTATTTCTCTGAAGGACACTGGGAGTCACAGTAACAGGCAAAGTCATCCCAACAAGCTTTCTGAAAATTGAAGGGGAATATTTTTGGGGCAAATAACCAGAGAAAGAGGGATGGTTAGTAGAATTGGTAGGTGATCAGAATCCAGGTTCTGAAGCACCCCCCTCCCCCGGAGCAAGAGAGGGCAATAGAGGGGGGAGCAAAGGAGATGCCAGAGGAGAAGCGATGCAGAAGAGTAGCTATATCAGGGTCATTGAAGGGAAGGAGGTCAGAAGAGATGACCCAATTGAATACTTCCTCCCCAGAGGGGTAGGAAGAACCTTTTGAGTCCCAGAGGTGATGGCAATTGTAGTCCCCAGAATGAAGAGATTTCTAGAGGAGGGAGAAAAGAAATCAGTTCTACTATCCATGGAAGAGCATATAGGGGGGAGGGGGGCATAAACATTAAGGAATGAGAGCGAGGAGGAGTTGTTTAGAGAGATGTTGATCTCTACATAATCTGAGTAGAAGTCAAGCAAAGAAGAGAGAGGTAGAAAGTTTAAAGTATAAGCCCTGCCAGACAAAAATGATGATCTTGCTACTAGCATGCGCGGCATCTGGAAAGAGAGAATGCCAAACAGAGAGTGAGTGCAATCAGATCACAGAGCAGAGAATCCAACGATCTGGAAAGAGGAAGATGAAATAAGGTTTGATTCCTGGATACAAATAAGGTCAATGAGATGAGACGAGAGGAAGTGTATAAGTTCAGAGCTCCTGGCTCAGAGACCCCCAGCAGAGTCAGGGGGGAAAGAAAGTAGGAGGTGCAGAGAGACAGCCAGAACCATGAGGTGGTGGTGTGGGTAGAGAGAAAAGATACGAAGTGGGTGGAAGGGGATAAAAGGTTTGAAGGCAAGGGTGGGGTGGGAGTGCTGCATCAGCAGAGGGGGCCAGATTAAACAGTCGAGGTATAAAAGCTGGAGGAGTCCAAGGAACAAGTCACAGTGTTGCCTCCAGAAGAAAGACACAGAAGGGGGGCAGCTCCAGGAGTGAGAGCTGCCAAGAGTTGTGAGCACTTTTGATGGATTCATTTGGAGCAGGTACAGCATTGCACTGACCTACCCTGTTAGGCCACAATTCCAGAACACACTGAACAGTAAAAGACGGGGCCAGGGTTAGGATGAATGCTGCCGCTCATCAGGAGGAGAAGAATGACGAGACAAAGATGGGCAAGAGAAAGGCAGAAGAGAGAAAATAGGTGACTGATTTTAAAGAGGCTGCATGCTGCCCTTTTGGGGTTGTTCAGGGGGCAGCACGGCAAAAAAATAGTTTGTGTGAGGGGAGTGCCCAGGGTTAACTGGGACCCTCGGAAGGCCAACAGCCATTTCAACCCAACCTAAATGGGATCGAGTACTGCACCACCACATTGAGGCGGCGGTTGATTGGTGCAGAAGATGATTTGTCATAATAGATATTTGCTCGCTATTAGGATTTATCCTTAAACAGTCCAAAATTATGAAGTATTCAAGTTTTACAGATTTCTATTGCAGGGTCCATCACTGTTCTGTTTACTGCATTATCAATTTAAAATATCTAGCTACTGATAACAAGCAGATTAAATCTAATTGGTCACAAAAGAGTGTTTTTTCACACAGTAATTTATGTTCCACCTTTAATGAAGATATTGTAAGTGCTTGATCACATTTATGCAAATACAACTCATAAAGACCAGTCTGTGCTTCTGATTCGATTTGAAAAAATACATTTGCCATCACTGTCCAATTTTTCTTTCCATAAGTGATAAAGTATGGAATGTGTGAGACATCAACAAATTTTTTGTCATCATGTGGCACTGCTGTAAAAGAATTGTTTGGGGTGTGAATTCATATGCAAAACTGATAAAAGTATTGCTATAAAAACTGAAATTATGAGAAAACCTTATCGAAAAATATGTAGATGATTTTCTTTAATCTGTATCGAAAATTGTAGGAAGGTATTAATGGGTAAAATAATGAAGTTGCTGATCCAGCAAGTGGTAAGGGCTAGCAGTTTGTAAATTGCATTCACGTGTGATTCAAAATGGACTGCCACTTTTCCATACACTTATATCGATCCTGGATAACCATCTTCCTGGATAACCATCTTAAGTTGTCCTTGCATCCCCAGGAAAAAAAGATAAACACAACATCAACGAAAATGTAACATATACGCAAAACAAGCAGTTTTAATTTGCTCTACAATATAAAGAAAATTGTTGCTTTATCGATTTATTGAGTTATAAGGGCAATCTATGCACTTTATATGCATGTTCACGCAAATGACGCAGTTATTTCACAAAGTAATAGTATTGCAAATAATAAAAGCTTCCCTCCCATAATTTGACGACACCATCCCTGGACACGTTTCGTCTTTTTGGACTCATCAGCAGGGCCTGTCCCATCATCACCAAAAGCCAAAACCCCATATTTGCAATAATATGAAAAATGTAGCATTATTCTATTACAAATTTCTTTGCACACATCACACGTGTGGTGCATGCTATCACTTTGGTACGAGGATCCCATCTGTATCGAAGATGCAGTGTACCACTCAAAGAGTTCATAGTAATCTTTGTTGTATTGATAATAGTAATACTGTTGCTTTATGAAACGATCATGAAGGGTACATTTACTGATAAAGCAATGCTAGTAAATAAAAATACTACAGGTGTGATTAAATTCTATCCTATTCTACCAACCGAACCACACACTATGGAGTATTTTCAGACCAAATTTAAGCCGATCCAGAAATGTTAAGTGTCAATTTTAGAAAACATATCTAGCCTATGCTTACTTAAGTTCTCTTTAAGCAATTCAAAATCTGAAGCATATTGAAAAAATCTCAACCCAGCAAATTTGTATTCATAGACCTACAAAAAAATAATTGTCAAGATCCTCAAAACAATCGCACAAATTTTCACATACCTTAATAAGTGAAGTACCATTAATCGTCTTCGAAAAAAGCAACACTGCTCGAGAAACATCTTTATCTTGCGAGTACGAATTAAAATTAATTTCAGAGACAATATCAAGTGGACAATCACGTAGATCCTGGAACAAAATATTATCATTAAATAATGCAGTTTGATCATTAAATTAAATTTCAACAACCTTACCATATAATCGGTTCGACCTCCACTAGAAGTTTTATCAAACCGTAATCCGATCTAAATAATTCATCAAATAAACAATCAATAAATTCACAATTTTTTCAACTCGAAGTCACAAATTATCATTATATAGCATTCAACTATACCCTAACTTGAAGTCTCCAATCACTCATCATCTATCACTGAATTCAATATGTTAACATCATTATTGGAATAAGGGTGGACACATATTTCAAGATTTTCTGATCCTTTTGATCACATGTGCATGTGCTGTATCTCAGCTAAAAGCACATGCCTAAATGCACTCAAAACCACAGTCCAGCAATTTTCCATTATCTCCCATGAGAATTATCATCATTTATTGTTAAAGTTAAGAGCTGCAGCTTTAGTAAGTACCTCTTGAGCTGCAGCTTTAGTAAGTGCTTTTAATCTTGGAAGTGTTCAAAAACATCAAACTTCTGTTGTTCAGAAACATACATCTGACATAAAATAATCAAATGCATAAACAAAACGTCCTGCTGTCAATGGCAAGTGCCATAAGTATAAATTCATTCCTGACAGGAGTAACCACTAGTAAGTCATTCGTTATGGCAGATGGTTTACAGAATAATCAAAAAATTCTAGAAGTAAAATTTTTGGTTACCACCACAAAAGAGGTTCCAACACAAAGATAGTGTTGATTTGATAAAAAACTAGAAAATCCGATGCTCGGTCCAAACATAGGTAGCCAACAATAAACACTCTATGCCTTACCTTTGGAAAGTCGATGTTAGGTATACCATCAAACGTCATAGAAATGTTCATGGAAAAATTTGCATTTTTCAAAAAACCAAAACTGCTTAGCATCATGATGTTGTCACGTTGATCCTGAAAGTTGGCAATAATTATTAACCAGATTATACAGTAGATTAATCCTCGGACTTTGGTAAGTTTCAACTTCACCTGACAAACCAGCATTGTTTTATATTCTAGGAAGCATTAAACACTAACATCTCAAGAGTTGGATGCCAACAAGGCATAAAAGCACCAAGCTTGTAGCTGACAAGTCTGCGATTTTACAGCTCAAGAAAAGCGTGCGTTTTATGGCTAAGAAACTCACTGTTTGCAATCAAACTTGAGTGGTAGGTTTAAGAATGGCTTCTTCCAACTGCAAAAATCATCTGCATGAAGTTTTACAAAACTCAATGTTTTTGGTTTAGAAAACTATAATCTAAAGCAGGGGTCTCCAAACTATGGCTGGATCCAGTCTGCTGAGGCTTTTAATCTGGCTTGCAGAGCTCTCTTTATATTCATGCACCTTTACTCCAATTTATCCAAATTGATCGATTGGAATTATAGGTGACATAAAGAAAGGCATAAACTTTTTTTTTCGGAGATCGCTACATTTTCCTGCAATCCATCAACAGCTTCGGTGGACAATAAACTTTTTTATTTGAAGATCACTTTTTCTGGTAACACAACATGGGTTCTTACATTACCAACCGTTACTGTGCTTGAGGTTAGCAAGGGAGAAAAACAGCAACAACCTTGAGAATCACTGATTCAGAATCTTTGCTCTGAAAGCTTTGAAAATTCAGTAATAAGGCCCTTTGTTGAATAAGGAGACCCCTGATCTAATAAAAGATATTTGAATAGAAAAAAAAATTACCTTGCAAATTTAATAATCTATGAAGCAACACTCTGTGTTTATGTTTTAATCCCTCTAAAACTACTACACCTACAAGCATCAAACTTGGCATGGTTGATAGCCTCCCAAGGTGATGCCCTTAAAATCAAATATTTTTAAAAATCACATTTCTTGACTGAGTAAAGTGGTTTTTGAACTTAACTCTGAGGGACAAAGTAACAAATATGTTAAATGATTGTTCATTTTTATGTCATTATGACACAATAACCACTTTTCTGAAATCTTGTCTCAAATGCTTTTACCGTATTTATTCGTGTATAAGTTGCATTAGTGTATAAGTCGCACCCCCCACTTTTGCATCAAAAAATGGTACAAAATTTTTTTCCACATTTTTATATTAAAATTAAACACAACATCTAATATCCACATGCTTTTTCATTACAAAGCATCACGTGCATTTGTCGTAACTAGCATGCGCAACACTAGCTTGCATGTGTATGTGCATGCACATGCTTATGCTGACTCGCATGTGTATGTGCATGCGCATGCTTACTTGCAGTCAAAACTGTTGTGGTGGCATTGTTACAATCAATTAGTACAGTTAACGCAAGAGCACTTTAGAATAAAGGTTGTGAATAAGGAAGCAGCAATTAAAGGACATACGTTATGACACACATAACAGGAGTTGTGCATGGCCACCATACAATACATTTAAAAAAATTTTAAAACTTTTAAAGCAACCTCGTGTATAAGTCGCCTCCCAACTTTCTGGGCAATAATTTGGTACAAAGTTTTCCGACTTATACATGAATAAATATGGTAATTATGATCTTATGATCCTTAATTCTTTCGCTCCAAAGCAACTTATGAAAAAAATGTATGCAAGATGGCAGAGCGAAAAACTGTCATAAGTGTTACATACAGTCATCATAAAATACCCAAGTTTGTTTGTAAATTATTACTCACATCTTTACTTCTATAGCAATTGCTATATATTATTGAAATCGCTATTTCTTAAGGATTTTAAATACAATAAAAAATAAAATTTTTTTTGATTATGCTAATTATCTCCCTCATAGGTACTACGTTGTATTTGAAATTAGAGTACCCTCACCTAAAAGATCACTACAGATTATATTTTTCTACCAATTTTTTTTAGAAATGGTTGCTAGATGATGCTAAGGAAATAAGCTTTCAAGGTATAACAGTCAAAACTTACCAAAAAGCCTAGGTTTTCTACAATTTGTATTTTTCTGAGACCCATAAGCTTTATGTTGACCAGTACTAAAGTTTGTTAGTAAGATTTAGACCTAAAACATGTTCTGTCGTTATATGCCAGAGGTTAGCCTAAACCATGTAATATTATGTAGTTTTGAAAAGGGAATTTCTTCAAGATCCAGATGATATCAAGTTTAAATAGAATATTCTGTCACAAAAAATGAAACAGAAGCTTTTTTACACCCCTCCTATTTCTTGAGAAACAAAGAGATACAGCAAGTTTTGATTTAGAGAAGCCAAACTTTTGCTAACTTTAAACTTGTATTTCAGGCTCTTTCTCCTTGGAAACCTGATGCCAAACAATGACTTTAGTGGTCAAACATTTGCAATTTATTTTATCTTTTTAAAGGGTGTAGTTTTGCTAAAACTTCTAATCTAGCAAAGGCAAGTCGAAAAATTTTGGGAAGTTTTGAACTGATATTATGTACAGTACCCATTTTTGATCAGTAAATATAAATACCGCTTAGCCAAAACTATTTAAAGTTATATATTGCTGGAAAGCAAGCTTTCAGATGAGACTAGTATTAAGTGACATATTATATTTTTTACAAACCAAATTTACTTTTTTCTACTTGCCATGCATATGTTTTTGGGGTGTGTTTGAGACCTCCAAGTAATTTGAAAATTTTAATAAGTTCTTTTATTATTGCTTGAAATTTTGTCAAAAGATACCACAAAAGAGTAGTTATCAGACTGTGTTAACAATAAAGACTTTGGTTTCCTGGTAAACATAATATCTCAATTTGATTTCAAAATAGTTGGCTCTTGCAAAAAATTTGGCGAATTTTATTTTCTGCAACTGGGTTCTTGATCTTTTTAACCCATTTTGGGTAAGAAAATCCAAGAATTAGAGCACAAACTTTAAATCTTCTGATGCATAAAGAATTAAGCGTGATCTTTTGAAAATTTTATCAAAATTGGTTGAGAAATAAAGTCACAAATCCATTTTTTAGTAAACTGGTTTTGCAACTTTTGGAAAAAAATTGAAGGAAACACTGAAACCACGTAGTCATCAATTGTTGACCGCAGGAGCAAAAAAGTTAAGGGGTTAAACAAAAGCCAGCATACGGCTTACCAACTTCAACTAATGTCATGTCTTTAGGATGTCACATAATGTCATAATTAACAATTAATTGTAAAATTTATTTTCTTAATTTACTCAAAAATACTGATCGTAGAAACACGATTAATTGCTCTTTTGGGAGATATGAACAAGAAGCTCTTGATAAAAAACAAATGTACAACAACATAAGCTGAATTGACCATCCAACAGCAGACTATTCAAGTATGAGCCGGCCCTGTCCAGCAGGGGCCCTCCATCAGTAATGTTGGGGTTTAGTATTTCGGTTCAACTGGATAGGGCCAGCTTCACGCATCAGGCTCTTTGTAAGTACTAGCAAAAAGCTGATGAATGTTGTGCACTTTCACAATTCCTGCACACAAAATTGTGATCATCATATTCTCTTGATCATGACTGGTAATGCACACTAAAAATCTTGCTACAAATTATCAGTGATTGAAGCATAATCAAAACTGATTGTAGCAGCAAAATGATTTCACAATTACAGAAATAAACTATTTAGTGGAAAGCCTATTTTGCGATGTGGTGCTTCCCCTTTTCCTATTTACACCTTTTCCTATTTATATTTGTGGTATTAAGTTCGTTTGGCTGAGCTAATTTTCTAGTTTCTAGCATAGCAACAAAAAGCAGCTATGGCTTCTCCAAAATCATTCACCATATTTTAGTAGGCACACATCAAGCCAAGTTATTTTCAAACAAATGTTCTCTCTAAATTCAGTTTTACAAATTGTTATGCTTGTATGTTGATTTTTTTCTAAACTTGGGATTTTATTGCCATGTTGTATAGACATAAATACCCTAACAAGCAACATATCAGCAAAAGAAAAAATCTTTGCTTCATAGTATATACGATGGCATCACCTGCAGACCTCCCATTAGTAATGCCAGGATTGAGAGTGTCGTTTCAGTCAGCCAAGCTGGCTTCACCTATCAGCCTCCTGTGTAAAGCTACCAAAAGTTTATGTGTTTTCTGCACAAAACATTTTCATGACTTTTTGTGCTCCTGTTCTTAATAGCATTTCTCATTTCAAGATCCTGGCTATGCCTTAGATCTATGTGCCCTGTTCATTGCTGACACAAACCCAAGAAAGCCTTGCATTTCTCATTGTTTGGAAGTAAGTAACAAATTTCTGATATTAAGCTATTTTCAAGCAAAATAGCAAAAATGTCTTTCATAAGGTGCGATTTCACACAGTGACGCTGTTTTCTTTTGATTTTTCCTTAAACTTTCTCAAGTTGTTGCTGGCTATGCATTACGTAGCACGTTCCTTTCTCCCTGCTTCATGTTCCCTGGGAAGTGAGGAGTTCTTGCTTTTCCTTGTTTGGTTTGATCCCGGTAGCTCTATAAAGCTATTATCTAACTAATCTTTTGTCAAACTGCATTAACACTAGAAAGGCCGCAGTGTCGAAAACGACACCGAAGAATATTCAAATCGTAGTTTCACTAACATGTTCTTAAGATAAATTGCTCTGATTTTTAGACAATTATTATTTTTGGATATTTATAAGCAAACAACATTTAAATTGTAAAAATTTTGTTTCTATTTTTGTTTTTGCATGGGTATACCTAGAACGGCCGCGGTGTCAAAAACGACATCTTGTTTGAAACAGGTTACATTTTTTCAGTATTACAGAATTGAATTCTTCTGTTTCAATTGAAGATATCACAAATGCTGACCAACTAAATCTGCAATTTTTTTCAAATAAATTCTATTGTGTCACGTAATTTAGGTCATCTCCAGCAGCGTTGTTTAGGTGAGAAAAGCTTTGACTGTTGATCAGTTGCTAGTAACTAAAGATCAGCTGTTGCCTCTGTAGCGTTATCATTACTTTGCTAGTCTTGAATAGATGGGGATAAGATGTCAACAAGGCAAAATTTGTACAGTGTTGATGCTGCTTTGAATCGCATAGAATATTCTGGGGATGTTATGAGCAGTGAAAGTGAAGACGATGATGATTGCACTCCTTCAATGACACCCGAATCTGATGTAACTGATTCTTCGGATTCTGCTGCAGAGGAAAGCGAAGGGCCATCAAACGCAGGCATGTTTATTGTTCATAATATTTATTACTAAATTACGGGTATTGCTAGTGATGTATGGTACTGTAAAATTTCAATTCAACTTATTTGTCTTCCAATATTTTTAGATATTGTTACAAGATTTGGTGTAACCTGGAAGCCGCTCACAAGCACAAGAGTTGGGCGGCCACCACAGGCTGCTGTTTTTAAAGCGTCTGCAGGTCTTACCAATGCTGTGAAAAACAGGGCTTCAAATTCTCCGTATGCAGCATGGAAGATGTTTATAGATGAGCCCATACTTAGAAAAATTTTAAGCTGCACCGTTACTGAAGACCAAACTCACAAAGCAGGTTGGTCCATCACCATAGAAATGCTGGAAGCATACTTAGCTTTAGAATATGCTCGGGGCATATATGGCAAAGAACATAGTACTGACTTTCTTTGGAGTAAGATCTATGGCCCAACGATTTTCAAAGACACAATGTCTAGATTTGCTCATAAACAAATTAGAAAGTTTTTGCGATTCAATATCAAGAGCACACAATCTAGTCGTATTCAGAATGACAGGTTCACCCATATCCGAGACATTTTTGACAGATTTGCGATGAACTGCAGAAAAGTGTACACACCATCTATCAGCCTGACTATTGATGAACAGCTTTTGCCCATAAAGAGTTGCTGTCCTTTCATTGTGTATATGCCAGACAAACCAGATAAGTTTGGTATAAAGTTCTGGATGCTAGCTGAAGTCGATTCGAAATATATCGTAAATATCATGCCATATTTGGGAGCCCAAGAAAAACAATCCAGGGACGGTCCTTTAGCAGAAAGTGTGGTGATGAAGATCATGGAACCAGTCCAGAATAAAGGATACAATGTAAAGACGGACAATTTTTTCACCTCATTTGAACTAGCAAAAAAGCTTCAAAAGGAGGAAACGTCAATAGTTGGGACAGTTCGCTCCAACAGTAAACATTTGCCCAAGGAAGTTACTGATCCTGTAAAAGGAGGAAAATACGGCAGCAAATTTTACTATGAAGAACAATGTAAATGTATGTTTGTAAATTATCAATGTAAAGACAAGAAGTCTGTGTGCCTTCTATCAACCATGCATGCATCTCCTATTTCAGGTGGAGAAAAGAAGAAACCAAATGTTGTTCAATTTTATAACCAAAACAAGGTCGCCGTTGACGTTGTTGACCAGATGGTTAGAATGTATTCAACAAGGTGCGCGGCAAGACGTTGGCCTGTCAGCGTGTGGTGTAATGTTTTGGACTTGGCAGCTCAAAATAGTTGGATAATTTATAAAAAATTAACCGGAAAGAAAATAAGTCGAAAACCGTTCCTACTCGAGCTGGTAGAGGAATTGAGATCGCAGCACACACAAGCTCAAAATCCAACACACGCACCACTACCAATAGTTTTCGAAAGCAACCAAGAATTATTCACCAACAAGCAAAAGAAGTGTCATGGCAAGAAGTGCACCAACGCTACTGTAGCCACATGTAAAGTCTGTAGCAAACCAACCTGTGGTAAATGTGCAAAAGAGAAAAGTAGAGTTGTTTATGTTGTTTGCACAAGCTGCAGTGCGTGATCAAAACATACCATTGGACACAAATATGGAATTGTTTAGATGCTTTCATCAATTCACACATTTACTGAATACGTCTGCCAAATATCAAGACGACTTTTTGAATTAGGCTTAACTGCTGTTGAAAGACCATGTTATTTGTGTAAATACATGAAAATTATTGCAAGACATCAATTGATATCTCAGAAGTACCTGCTAGTAGATTACACTGCGCCACAAAAAAATATGACCCAAAAGTTACTCTGACCAAACCATCTGTTCTAGATGGAATTTGGGCTGCTGATTCCGAATCTGAACTACGTTTTGCTCTATCACGTCAGGATTTTAAGTTATTTGCATTTTTCAATTTTTTAAAAATAAGCAAAATAAGGAGAATCGGCACTTATCAAGTTTTCGAGAGGACACATATTTCTGCAAATGCCCTTGTCTTATTAATTTTATTGTGTACATACCTTTACGTAAGTTATAGGTTCTAACCAATACAATAAATTTTAACTGCAAATTATCCAGTCATGAGGTCGCGGGTTGAAATCCAAGCTTGTCTGATGAGCGGTAAACCGCGAAACTATAGTCACAAGACCGGATTTTTACAGCATTCATTCTCAGTAAGCTTTCTAGCCTAACCCTTTCTTGTTGTTAATATCTTAAACAAGCTTACATCGGCTCCTTCAATTTCATATATTTTAGAAGATATAGTTTTTATATTTTATAAGATACAGTATCCACTACAATGATTGAACGTAAACGCTGCTGTGTAAATGATGCTGACAACTTCTGCTACATTTGTGGAAAATTTACCCCTCAAGATCTTCGCAAATCTATTACTGAGAGACTGAAACTTGCTTACAAACTGTATTTCAAGGTTAAATTGGGCGATCAAGATAAATCCTGGGCCCCACATGTAAGCTGTTCGTCTTGTTACTCTCTCCTAACCCAATGGCTTAATGGTAAAAAGAAGAAGATGGCATTTTGGTCTCCAATGGTTTGGCGTGAACAAAAAGATCATTTTACAGATTGTTACTTTTGCATGACCAAAATTTCTGGATTTTCGAAGAAAACAAAATCAAAAATCAAATACCCTGACTGCTCCTCTGCTATAAAGCCCATGCCTCACAACACTGAACATCCAGTTCCAGAACTTCCAGCTGAAATCATGCCATTTCATTCCGAATCAGAAGCAAGCACGCATGTGGGAACAAGTAGTGCTTCTGAATTTGAAGATTGTGCCGACGAAAGAGCATCAATAAATCCCGATACAATGCACCATTTTTTATCCCAAGGAGATTTGCAAGATTAATCGAGAGATTTAAATTTATCAAAAGAAAAGTCTGAATTACTTGGATCGAGACTGAAGCAATGGAACTTATTGCAAAAAGGTGTCAGCATTTCGTTTTTTCGAGAAAGACACATTGATTTGGCTTCCTTCTTCAGCAAACAAGATGATGTTTGTTACTGCATTGATATCTATGGTCTCATGCAGTCTTTGGATCAGCAATATGAACCAAGCAAATTGAGACTTTTTATAGATTCAAATAAAACCAGCTTGAAAGCTGTCCTGCTACACAATGGAAACAGAAAACCTTCAGTTCCAATTGCTTATTGCACCAAGACCAAAGAAACATATGAGAAAATGAAACAACTGTTAGCATGTATCCGTTATGACACTCATCAATGGCATGTCTGTGGAGATCTGAAAGTGATTGGACTGTTGCTAGGGTTGCAGATGGGATATACTAAGTACATGTGCTTCTTATGTTTGTGGAACAGTAGGGCAGATGATGAACATTACAGTACTCCTGAATGGCCTGCTCGTACAAATCTAACTCCAGGCAGTTTCAATGTGATGCATGTGCCACTTGTCAATCCCAAAAATATTTTTCTACCTCCACTTCATATCAAGCTTGGCTTGATAAAAAACTTCGTGAAAGCTATGGATCACTTAGGTGAAGGCTTCAAGCACATATGTGAACTTTTTCCCAACAAAACAGAAGCAAAGCTGAAGCAAGGACTTTTTATTGGACCTGAAATAAGAAAACTATTAAAAGATGAAAACTTTAGAGAAAAATTAAATCCAAATGAACTCGCTGCCTGGAATGCATTTGAGTCGGTTGTTCAAAACTTTTTGGGAAAGTTCAAAGCTGCTAACCACAAAGAAGAGATTGACAAAATGCTTCATGCTTACAAAGAAATGGGGGCACGCATGTCACTTAAAATGCCTTTTTTGCATGCGCACCTAGATTTCTTTCCGGAAAACAATGGAGATGTTAGCGATGAGCATGGAGAAAGATTCCATCAGGAAATAAAAATCATCGAAGGAAGATATCAGGGAAATGTCAGCCCTGCCATGATGGCCGATTTTTGTTGGTCTCTTCAAAGAGACATGGATGAAGACCACCGCAGAAAACGAAGATGCCCCCAACACTTTTGATGTGTCTAAGCTTTATTGGTGGTTTACTTTTCATTTGAACAAACAATATTTTTCATTGATTTTGTTGTGTTTGCGAGTATATTGAATGTTGTTGAAACGTCTTTGAACCATACTGCATAAGCTTAGCTTTGGCATTTCTGTAACAAAATCATACAAATCGGTAAAATCAAAAAAATGCAAATAACTTAAAATCCTGACGTGATAGAGCAAAACGGAGTTTAGATTCGGAATCAGCAGCCCAAATTCCATCTAGAACAGATGGTTTGTTCAGAGTAACTTTCGGTTCATATTTTTTGTGGCGCAGTGATCGGTGTCGAAAACGACATCTTGGCCGTTCTAGGTATTTGCGAGTAGCCAGCCTTTCTAGTGTTAAACAAACTCTTGTGAGATCATACGTTGCAGTTAGTAGTACATGTTATCTTCAATAAAAATTTTAGTGTATTTGACAAAGAATTGGAATTGACAACAAGAATTGTAACAAAATCAGGAGTTTTGGTTGGTATCAGCATCACAAGTGGGATCACACAAAATTTTGGTATCATCCCATTACTAATTTGAGGTACATACTTTCTTTGCTCTTCTCCACAAAGAAGTATTCTTCAGTACACTCACTTTTAAATGCAGTTTTCAATATCAACTATTCTTTTTGTTTTAGTCAATTTAGCAAGACTTTCTCATGAAAATAGAACACAATAATAGCAGAACAAGCTTATTTTGCTGTAAATACGATAAGTTTATCACAGCTGTGATCTGATCTGGAATTTAGTCTACGTAGAGAAAATTTTAGCACATCACATCAATAAGTTTTGAACACGTGTTCTATCTTCCAATTCATGAGCATTCCCTCTTTATCCAATCAACCTACAGATAATTTGGCAACACTAATAACTTTATTGCAATGATTCACTTGGCCTATGCTCATTCCTTTTCATATACAGCACACTAGTGCTATTCAAACTTTTTGCTGTGGTATTTCTTTCAACCGTTTTCAAAAATCTTGTTTTCCTCTACACTAATGATGATAAGACTAGACAGGAATCATATGCTGTTGCCCAAAAGCCTCACTTGCAACTAGCACCCAATACTTGTTAAGCAATTTACAAACTGCCAGATAAAGCTTCTGTTTCAAGCAACAAATGCCTACGACAATTTACAAATTTTGCAGCTTATGAAAGCTAATGCAGAACCAAGACATCAACCAATGCACCAAAGTTCACTGGTGTACATGCCCGGTATACCTAAGTTTTGCAGCTAATGCAAGCTATGCATACCCACCAGTGAGCCTTGGTGCCAATCCAAAACCCAGATAAATGGGGAGGGTTGCAACTGGAAGGGCATCTGGCATAAAATCTAGCCAAATATTTTCAATGCGCATCGTATCTGACTTCATACCAGATCGGTCAAGGTCTGGGATGACAACAACTGTTACCAGTGACTGGGCACCAAGGGTCACTGGTGAACAATGAACATGCTACTTGGATGCAAAGAAGAGGTGGAAAGCAGTGGAGAAGGAGAGAAATGGAGAGGAAGAAAGCTAAGAAGATCAAGCTGGGGGTTGCTACATGAAACAGTGGAACCATGGTTGGTAAAGACAGAGAAATGATGGACCTTATGGAGCAAAGAGGGGTGGACATACTGTGTGTGCAAGAAACTCCCTGGAAGGGATAGAAGGCACGATGCATAGGTGGAGGATATAAAATGTGGTACTGTGGAAACGGAAACAAAAAGAATGGGATGGGAATCATACTAAAAAGAAGCATGTGGACAGGATGGTGAAATTGTGGAGGGTAACAGACAGAATAGGCTTGAAGATGGAGCTTGATGATGTCATGTTGAATGTTATTAGTGTATATGCACTGTAGGTGAGGTGCATATGTGAAGAAAAGGAAGCATTCTGGCAGGACCTAAATGAGACAGTGGAAAAGATACCAAAGAATGAAAGAATTGTGGTGGGAGCAGACCTGAATGAGCACATAGGACAAGGGAATAACGATGATGAAGAATGCATGGGCAAATATGGATTGGGGAATAGAAATAATGAAGAACAAGCAGTGGTGGATTTTGATGAAAACAGAACCAGCGATCACTAACACCTAGCTTGTAAAAAAACCAGCACAGAGTCACCTTAAACAGTGGCAGATGGAGTTTGCAGGTGGATTACATTATGGTAAGGAGACGAAGAATCAAGAAAGTGATGAATACAAAGGTTGTAAAAAAGAAGTGAGGAGAAGGATTCAAACAGGATGTATGATTTGGAAGAAAGTGTCTGGAGTTCTGTGTGACAGGAAGTTATCAGCAAGCGTTAAGGGTAAAATGTACAAGAGTAGAGTTATACCAGCCATGCTTTATGAAATGGAAATGGTGGCAGTGATGGAGACACAGGTGGGAAAATGGTACTTGCAGAGTTGAAAATGGTGAGATGGCCACTGGGAGTGACAAGAAAGGACAAGATAAGAAAACAATTTGTGAGGGAGACTGAGAAATCGCAAAGCTGGGAGACAAACTTTGGGATGCAAGGTTATGCTGGTATGGACACAAAAAAGGAGAGAAGGCTACACAGGAAAAAGGATAATGAAGATGCCAGGTAGAAGGAAAAGAGGAAGGCCAAGGAGAAGGTGGATAGATTTGGCAAGAGAAAACATGAAAAGAGTTGGAGCAAGGGAGGAAGTCGAAATCAATCAGGTCAAATGGAGAATACTTTTTGCACTGTGGTGACCCCAAATAGGGAGAAGTTGATAGAAGATGTTAGCGAATGCAATTGTTGTTTTTGTTGATTACCTAACCCCTTCCCGAGGGATGGTGTCATGGCGGAAGACCATGAAGCTCCAGAAGCTGAGCAACTCCCCAGGACCTGGACCAGAGGTTGTAAAGAAACAACGAGTTGCCAAAGAGCAAGCAGTGCAAAGAGTACGTAGCTGGACAGTGCAGAATGAGATGAGAGGTGCCCTAGGACAAGTGTCCACAGGCGCTGCAAGAAGAATTCTCGATTGTGACAATCCTAGAGAGATAAAACCTAAAAAAAAGCTGTGTCTGTTGCAGCATAGATGAGAGAAAACACAGTGCACATGACAAGGGAGCACAAGTTCCTCAGTGGAAATTGAGGGAACCCATGTGTCAAAGAATTTTGATGAGACAGTATGTCTCCAGTCCAAGAAAAAGGAAGACTGGATACAAAAGATAAAGAGAAGAGAGACTACAAGGGATTGCAGAGGGTGCAAGTAGCGCTCCCTGTCTGACCAGCTCATCAGCCGCATCATTCCTTGGAAGAAACAAGTGTCTGGGGACCCATTGTAGCCTGATAGAATAGGAGGAGAGAGAAAACAGTTTCTGCCTAAGAGATTGAGGTAAAATGAAAGATGGAGGAGAGGACACAACAAGAGTCAGATAGGAGAAGAGAAATAGCAGACTTGCTAGTTCTGCCAAGACCAGCAAAGAGCATGCAGAATGGCACAAGTTTCAACAGAAAAACTTGAGCATACTGGCCTGCTGAAAAAGAAAGAGTGGCCTCAGAGCCACAGAAACAGCAGTTGACAAGTATGCCAGAGCCGCATTTGCTGAAAATAAAAGCAACAGCACCATCAATCCAGAGTGCCAGATCATGAAGGGGGAAAGAGTCAAGACTGGCAAGAGCTGCACCTTGGTAAAAAAGAGGAAATCAAAGCGGAGCATGAAAAGGTAAGGGTGGACTCCACAGTAAAGAAAAGCAGGTTCCAAGGAGTGATGGAGGGCAAGCAAGGAAAGCCTCCCTAGGAGAAGTCGAAGGAAGCGTGAGCGGGTGAATGGACACAAAAGCTCTCCGGGATGATCTGCAGAGTCTTGGTTTCATTCCTTGTCTGGCCAAACCTGAAATGAGAAAGGAGGTTGGGAGACGAAGAGCCTGCTTATAAGATCACAGAATGTAATGAGTCAGGGTGACTCATTGGAGAATTAGAGAAGCCGCAGAGAGGAGAAGTGGGATAAGGAGAGGACGAGAGGCAGCCAGAGATGGGGCAACTAGCTGCTCAGTGGAGGCATTCCAATTTGGTGATATTGGCAACACTTAGGAAAGGAAACCATCCCGGTGAAGCATATGTGAGAAGGGGCTGATGAAAAGCTTTATATAGAAGAGAGAGGGACTCTTTAGAGGGGCCCATGAGGAAGCAGAGATACAGCGTAAGGCCTTGAGACATGAGAAAAACTTGGCCTTCAGCAAAGATACATGTTTAGAAAAGGAAAGAAGGTGGTCAAAGGTGACCCCAAGAAAAGTTGGAGTGGGATTGAAATGGAGGCGGGAGCTGAGTAAGAGGAGATTGGGCTGGAGGTTAGCTTGGTGGGGTTCCACTGAGAAGGAGGCCTCACATTTGTTAGGATTGAGAGGAAGACACCAGAACTCAAACCAACGCTCCAATAAAAACAGAGCTTATTGTGTGGCCTCCACTGCAGTGGGAACTGAGGGGGAGGAGGACCAAATGACCAGATTGTCAGCATAAAGAGAGCAGCTGATGGAAGAAGGCAGTGACGCCGGAAGATCATTGATGAAGAGAGGGAAAAGTACAGAACCAAGAATGGATCCTTGCAGAACACCTCAACAGACGCAAAAAACACGACTTTTGTGATTTTGATAAACCATACAAGCACGCCTATCAAAAAGGAAAGATTGAGTCCAACAAGCAAAGCTAGGAGGGAGGCCAGCTGAAATAAGTTTGTGGAAAAGAGCGGGATGCCAGACAGAGTCAAAAACTTTCGAGAAATTGATAGTGAAGAGAATCGTCCAAGAGCCCAGCCTGGGTTTGTTAAACCCATCTAAAATGGACTGAGCAAGGTACAGAATTTGATCAAGTGTAGACTGTCCAGGTTGGAAACCGGCCTGGCAGGGAGAGAAAATGGAATTAGATTCCAGAAAGAAGAGTAGACAGGATAGAATGATGCGTTCATAAAGCTTTGAGATGCAGGAGATGAGAGAGGTAGGCCAAAAGGAAGCAGGAGAGTCAAAAGGCTTCCCCATCTAGTGGATGAGAATAATAGAAGATGTCTTCCAGATGGAAGGAAAGGAATGTGAAATCCAGGAATGATTGAAGATGTGAAGAAGAAAATCCATGCCAGAGCAAGGAAGATGCTTTAGCATAGGTAACTTGGTCTGGGCCAGGGGCAATGGACGAGCAGAGGTTGGAGGTAGCTGCAAGAAATTCAGTGGGGCAGAAAGGAGAGCAGAAGGATGAGACTCCTCGAGGCACATGGCTCAGTGGAGCTCAGAAAAGTACCCTCTGCTATGCAGGGCCTTTGGCTGAGAAACGGAAAAGTGAGATCTCAAGTAATTGGCATAGACCAAAGCCGATTCCCTGGGAGAAGAACAGTTTGGGAAATTAGGGGAGGAGGAAGACAAGAAAGGAGAGCCAACGACAGAGCAAAGAAGAGAATTTACAGTTTTTAGGTTAGATTTGGGTAAAAAAGAGCAAGTCGTCTGCCATGCCTCAGCCTTGGCCTTGGCAATGACTGACGAGGCACATCGAGAAGTAGCGAACGCCTTGCATCTTTCACTAATCGCACTTTCCACCTCAGTAGATCACCAGGCTTTAGGAGGGCGTTTGATGCAGTCGAAAGGAATGGAAGATTTGGCTGCATTCAGTGTCAGAGAGGTAAAGAGAGCAGTAACAGAGGAAAGAGAGAGACCAGTATTCCTCTGCAGAGGGACAGTGGGACTCAAAGTAGGAGGCAAAGTCATTCTAGCAAGCTTTCTGAAAGTTGAAGGAAGGAGGACGCTTGTTGGGGCAAAAGATTGGAGAGAGAGGGACAGATAGAAGAATTGGTAGCTACACCAGGTTCTGAAGCAGAACCCAGGTCCTGAAGCACCTCCCAGGAGCAAGAAAAAGACAAAGAGAGAGCAAAGAAAATGTCAGGTAAGGAGCAACTGCCAGAGGAGCGATGAAAAAGGGTTGGTATGTCAGGGTCACTTAAGGGGTGCAGGTCAGAAGAAATGACCCAGTTGAATACTCCCTCCCTGTGGGGGTTAGAAGTACCTCTTGAGTCCCAGAGGGGTTGATAGCAGTTGAAGTCCCCCAGAATGAAGAGATTTCTGGATGAGGAAAGAATGGAGGGAGAAAAGGAGTCAGTTCTGCCATCCCTTGGGGAAGAGCAAATAGGGGGGCATACACATTAAGAAATGAGAGCAAGGAGGAGTTGTTTTGAGAGATGTTGGCCCCTACATAATCAGAGTAGGGATCAAGCAAAGAGAGAAAGGAGGTAGAAAGTTCATAGAAAGATAAGTCCTGCCTGATGAAAATGATGATGCTGCCGCTAGTGTGCGTGGCATCACGAGAGAGAATGCCAGACTGGGAGTGGGTGCCATTAGAACGCAGAGTGAAGAATCTAGGAATTCAGTAAGAGGAAGATGAGTTAAGATTGCATTCCTGGATGCAGGTAAGGTCAACAAGATGGAATCAAAGAAAGTGTAGCAGTTCAGTGCTGCTGACTCGAAGACCTCCAGCATTCCATTGAAGAACCTTCACAGAATCAGGGGGGAGAGGAGGCAGGAGGTGTAGAAGGACAGCCAGGTGCAGGGGACGATGGTGAGGGGGCAGAGGGAGAAGATACAAAATGGGCAGGCAGGGGATAAGAGGTTTGAAGACGAGGGTGGGGCAGAAGTGCAGCATTAGCAGAGGGGGCTAGATTGTACAGTGGAGGTATACATGTCAGAGAAGTCCAAGGAGGGAGTCACAGTGTTACGAGTGGGGACACAGCAGGGGGGCAGCTCCAAGAGTGAGAGTTGCCAAGAGTTCTGAATTTGTAGCAAGTGCAGCATTGCATTGACTTGCCCCGCCAGGTCACATTTCCAGCGCACACTGAGCAAGGAAAAATGGGGCCACAATTGGGATGAAAGTTATTGCTCATCAAGAGAAGGAGAAGAATGAGGAGATGAAAACGGGCAAGAGAGGGGAAGGAGAAGAGAGCAAGAGAAAACAGGCAACCGATTTTGAAGAAGCTGTGTGCTGACCTTCTGCAGTCATTCAGGGGGCAGCATAGCAAAAAATGAAGGGGAGTGCCCAGGGTAACTGGAACCCTTAGGAAGGCCAACAGTCATTTTGACCCAACCCAAATGGGGTCAAGGACCGCACTACGATGTTGAGGCAGCTGTTGATTGGTGCAGTACCGGTAACAGCTAATGTAGAGTTGCAGTAGTCTTGGTGCCAAGTAGAAGTACAATATTAGAGTGCTGGTGCACTGCACATAAATTTCCCCAACAAAAGTAGCTACCATGCAATAATTGTCTGTGTTTAGAATTACTTGTTTGTGTTGTTTGTAAAGTGTAATATTACAAATAGCCTTGGTCCAAGGCAAGTCACTTTTATTTGACACGGTGCAAGTAAACTTCAAAATTTTTGTAGTTGAGCTTTCGATCAAACAGGATTTTTTTCTTTGGTTTCTAAAGCTTATCAGAATAAAATTCTCAGTTACAGCAAATGGTTTTTGTGTAATTACATCTCACATTAATTAATCTTCACAAAATTGTTAAAATGCCATACGAAATATTCTGGTGTTTTTTTCGTTTTTTTACCCCAGGCCATCATTTTGGATTACATAGCTGCTTTGAAATGTAATGGTTATGGGTTCAAATCTTTACTAGCAGGGTACTTAGACAAAAGCAGTCTACTTTGGAGGAAAGGCCGAGTATGTAAATGTACAGAGGAGTGTACAAACAAAACAGCATCAACATATTTAGGTATGTTTGCAGGCCAGACTTTTGGGGACTGATAAATCATAATACTAGATTTCATTTAAATAATATTTAGGAAATGGCAATTTTGCCATGAATGGTATTTTACCTTGGAGGCTATTTTGCCATCACAATTCATGTGCGCTTAAACAGCCGTCATTACTGCAATACTGGCAGTGATGCTGTGGCACATGAATAGTGCAGCTGCCTTGAAATGCAATGGTAACAGGTGCAACTTTTACTGGCAGGGCACTTAGACAAAGGTAGTATAGATTGGAGGGGAAGCCCAATATGTGAATGTATGGGTTGGTGAACAGTGGGAGGGAGTGGGAGAGTTTACACTGGGGGTGCAAACTGCATTAATTTGTCATTAAAATTGACCAATCAGAAATGACCAAATGCTACATGTATAATATGCTATTAAAACTGACCAATCACAAACGTTTAACCACAAAATAGCCTCCAAGGTTAAAATGCCATCCACAACAAAAATAGCTACTGCCTAAAATTTAACTGCAAATGTCCAATTGAAGGTCAAAATCAATTTCTATAATTGGCGGATTGGATAAAATCCTAAAAAATTTATGTCTTAATGAATTGCCATAATATTCTTTGTATTTTTACTCAAATTTCCGATTTATGTACTGCTGTTATCCTGTTGAGTTACTTACAGAAGTATGGACTACCTAACCATTTTTAAATACCATTACTGGTACAATCAGTATATTTGAAAACTTGTACTGGTACCGATTTACTTTTGCTGACATTTTTGTGTTCTTTATCTGATGTTTTGGAAAAATAATAGATTGACAGATCCAAACTTCTTTTTAATTTAAAGTTCATGGAGTTTGACATAACAAAAGTGACACAAACAGAGAGCATTCTAGAAATAGCACTAGCTTATTTGGTTGTTACTTAGCACGTAATTTGTTTTCTTTCTCTATTGTAGTGTTCTCACATGACCATGGTCACAGGCTACTTGATGCCAAGCCAAAACAAAAAATATTAGGGCATACGTTTAATATGGGCTCAATATTTAATAGCTTAATCACGAAAACATAAATCCTTATCTTGGTACCCTCCCAGTGTTCCCTCTAAGATTTTAGTAAGTGCGTAACCGCCGGTACAAGTGCGAAATTGCTAGCAAATGTACGAAAACCGCCGGACAAATTTGCAGGAAAAGGAAAGTCAAAACTGTGACAATGCGCTTCGGTGACGTAATATTTAGCGTGACTGTCAGCTCCAAAATGTTCACAAACCGGTATCCTATCGGTTATTATAAGGCGGCGGCGAAATACCTGGCTATTTTTCTTCAGTAAGTTAATTGTGGTTAAATTTGGTCTCAAACTTTACAGCCTTTGCAACAGTGTATCGTAAGCACTTTGGAATGACAGGTTCACAATGGGCGTAAATAAAATTAGCCCTTTGCCGACGCCCGACATGAGCATGAGAAACAGGACTTTTATAAACTAATGTGATGTAAGATAGGTTATTACTATGACAAAACAAAAACTACTTGCAAACTTTAATTGTTCCTTGATTACGGTAAATAATAATTAAACAACTTACATTTCTCTATCGTATTCAATTAAACAACAGGTTTTTGCAATTGCAAGCAAACTTTCGATCTCAAATCGGAAAGTATTTGAAAAGAATTCAAAACTAAAATTGGTTAGAAGTCAAATTCTTTTTTATTTTTAACGTACAAAAACTGAACCATTCCCTCGAAAAATGGTGTTTTTTGTACGAAACTGAAAGCGAGAGCTATGTGCTTTTTTATCTTTACAAGCACGATTGAAGTTAGCGTTGAAACGTAAAGAAAACAAAGAGTTTAAGCAAGTTTTGTTTCAAACTTCCCTTGAAAAATGATGTCTTGTGTTAAAACTGAAGTTTGAGAACTGCTTGCTATTACTGCTCTTTAGCTACGATTGCAATCGGCTGCGAAAAAGTAAACAAAAAAATTGATTTCACTTTAGGTTAATTGCTGGAGAGATAATTTGTTAGACAAAAAAGTGGCAATTGCGCGCGCGATATGTTAAGTCGCCGTCACTCGCTGTTGCGTCACAGCTGCGCGATGTTTGCGTGAGACGTTGCACTGCTTTGAAAAAGGGTCTGTCCTAACTTGGATTTCTTTTCACTGTCTTCCATGCATTAAACAATTGGTTAAGATTTTGCTTAGAAAATTGCAAAAACTTTAACAAAGTGAAAGAGTTACCAAAAACTGCCGGACATTTTTTACGCACTGTTGAATTTTAACTGCGAATCCGCCGGACATAATTTCGCAAATTCGCACTTTTTTGCGTTTAAAGGGAACACTGTACCCTCCACAACTTTGATGTATTCAAGCACTTGCTGAATTAAAGAGGAAAAAGTTTGTTTAATTTAGGAAGTGGCTATTTTGCAGTAATCGTTTATGTGTGTTTTGTATAATTTTTGTATACCATAATTGCTACATTTCTGCCAGTGACACTGTGGCACAGTGGATAGCGCACTGGTCTTGAAATGTTATGGTTGCAGGTTCAAATCTCAGCTGGCAAAGCACTAAAAGAAAGGCAGTGTACACTGGAGGGGCAGGTTTGTTATGTGAATGTATGAGGTGCTGTACACTGGAAGGGAGTGTTTAGGGTGAGGGAATGGACTCTAAGGGTGCAAAATTTTTTTAATTGGTTATTAAAATTGACCAATCAGAAACGACCAAAAGTCAGATGTTTAACCCCTTAGAACATTACATACTTTGGAAAATTATATCCATTCTGCAACTATTATCCCATATATGTTTGTCCAAATCAAGTTTGAAGCATTGGAGTAGCACAACGTCATATTTACTTGCTCTAGGCTGTGAATTTCTAGTGCGAGTAAATATCCCTGTGGTACTCCAATGCTTGGACAAGCATACATGGGATGTGAAAATGATTTGTGAAAGACAGACAAATATATTTATGATGACATGTCATATGTCATTAAGAATGACCAATCACAAATAACTCACGGCAAAATAGCTTACAAGGGCAAAATGCAGTTGATGGTAAAATAGCCCCTGCCTTAAGTTTAAGGATGTCTATGCTCAAAATGATGCAAATAAGACATTGCAGAAATTTCAGAAATTGAAAGACATGTAGCAGCTATGCACAATCTCCCACAATATTTATCGACCAATTTCTATTTTAAAAAATGATAGTTTTGTTTTGGAACTAGATTCAGCTTTATCAAGAAACAAATTTCTTACTGTTTTCACAATTATCTACTGTGTGAAGCCAGCACAGCCAGCTGAAACAATATAGTAGATCTCTACATTACTGATGGAGGAGTGGCCTGCAGGCAGAAATTTGTCTTGGGAGAGTTTGGTTTCTTTCACTAAAAATGCCAAGGGCACAATTATTCTAAGGGAGTACGAGGGCATGCTTCCAGAAAATTTTAGAAAATCACACCAAAAAATAAGCATGTTCTTGCTATCTAAAAGACGTTTTAGGCAAATGCACATACAAATTTTCTAATAAGTAAAAGATTGTGGCTTATTTCATCAATATTCATGGGGTTTTGACATAATGCATTACCAATCCTATTCTACTGTTCCAACCTCTAGCTAAATATTATCTCCACAAAAGGTGGTTTTTGGCATACAAACAAATAGTCTTATGGCTACGCATTACACTTAACTAGCTGAAAGTACTTACAGTTAACTTTGTTGACAGATGTTCTCCATTGGTAGAAAGAATAAATACAAAAAGGTAGTTAATTCTATTCATTTTATACACAAACACTCAAGATTACAGAATTAGCCTAAATGAATGTGGCAATTTAACTGTACACAAAATATTTTACAGTTTAATATAAAAATTTAAACATGTAAGGCACCACTAAACTGCCTGGCCTTTCTACAAAGAACATCCCTTCATACCAATAACAAAATAACTCATAGCACAACAAATATTGTCAACTATTGACAATGATATGTCCAAGAAAAAGACAACAATCCAAAGCAGCCATTTAAATAGTCAAAAAAATATTTAGGATAATAATCAACCGTCTTGAAGCGGATGAGATCACGTAGTGTACAGGCACCAGCAGCATCACCTAAGAAGCTGAGTCGTAAAAAGTATAAAAATTAGTAATAGACATCAAAGCACAAAGCTTTTACCTCCTGCACCTTAATGATAGACCTTAGAGGGAGTTATTTTCAAACCCTGAAAAAAACAGCCTACCTCAACATCATTCGGTAGCATATCTTCTAGATATAAAAAAGCCCTTCTTCATAAATAAAAACCTTTTTTATAATAACTTAACGCGGAAAATTTCGAATATTTTCTTGTTGCCACGATAACTTTTCATATGGTTTTGCAGACTAATATCAGTCTATCTTAGTGGCAGAATACGCCTAACAGTTGTATATTTTAGCCAACACAATCCGTAATCACTCCATGCATTGCATAACACCCCTTAAAAAGTAGTTAATTGACGAATGCTAAAAGTTTTTGCCCCTTTCTTTTAATTTTAACCTTGGTTGCGGAAAATATTTTTTGCTTCTACTTTTTACCTACGGTTCGAAAACACGTCAAATAGGAGGTAGGGTGAAATCGGAAGTTCTGGCCCGCTTAGGTGCGCACATTCCAAGCGGAATCGCACTGGTGCGGAGCGGATCTGCATTGATGGGTTGCGGAATAACATTGGTACTTTGCGGAATTACAGCGGTGCAGTTTCGCGAGGTTGCACAAACTGCACGAGCGTGCTTCAAATCCTTGCGCAAAATGCTCTGGTGCGGGGCAGCAGTCGAAAAACTTCTCTGCATATAAAGTTTGGTATACAATCTACAATAGGCTTTGGTTTTTTTATTGGCGTGGGCTTAACTCTTTTGCTCCAACAAAACAGTCCTCGACTAATTTGCATAAAAAACCATTAATTATCTTTACTTTTATCATTCACTGGTTGTAGGCCATTGGCTATCATATCAATCATGTTATATCGCTGAAAAAGGAATTTCATTGTGATTTAAAATACGCTGACCTCCAAAAAAATTTTTTTGTTCAAAAATTAAATTTATGCAAATTAACTCCCCCTTTTTGGGGGGAGTAAATCACTCTCAAATTGCTTTCAAAATAGGGTACTCTAGCTTTAAAAAATTTTAGAGACTTCATTTTTAGATGTATCTTTTCAAAAATTTAGACACATTGTGCTAAAGAGCCATGCTTTCGAAGACAAATAGCCAAAATGTACCAAGTTTCTTAGTTTTTCTACAATTGTTACTTTTCTGTGACCCAGAGTCACAGATATTTTGAGATCTTTTTGGGACAGAACAAAAGGATGTGTATTGAAGTTGAGTTTTTGATCAATCAAAATGAAATCAAGATTAAATTTAACTATGTTGTGTAATATATTTTTGGAAAAGAAACTTTATCCCTGTTTGCATGATGCGTATTCATGTTTTGTGACTCAAAACGAAACAAAATATCTTTACCCCTTCTTTTTTGGTAGGGGAAAATCAATGTTACCCCAAGCTCAAAAAGTATTACAGGTCTTGCGTGTAGATGATCTTTTTTGAAAATGGTCGCTAGGTGATGTAAAAAGGTCACACTTTTGAAAAAAAACAGTAAAATATCACCAAAGAACAAATCTTTTGTACAATTTTTAATTTTTTAAGGCCTAGCAGCCAAATGTTTGGTCTTTTTTGGGGGTCCTGGAAGCTACTCCGACAACCCATTTTATCAATCATCATAGAATAACTTTTTGCCTATGCCACCTAATACTGTCTATCTTTGAAAAGACTGATTTTTTCTAATTCAAATGATATGCAGTATAAATAAATAGTTTTGTTGCTTAAGCTGAAACATAAGCTATTCTTTGGCACCGCCTTTCCCCCCCCCCCCCCCCCCCCGGGAGAAAGCTAATTTTGATTGATTACAGTCCGCCTGTCAAAGTAAATAGAAAGTGCTTTGCTGGCATTTTCTCCTTGATAACTTAATACAAAGTGATAAGAGTGTGGCACAAATTAATAGAAATGTTTAAAGATTTTTAAAAAGTGTACTTTTTTTACAATTTATAATTTTATGAGGTCTAGCATGAAAATTGGGGGTTGGCCGGTACTGAAGATGATTTAGTGTTTATTATGTTGGCTAGCCTTTTTATCAATCAAAACTTGCTTAAAATTTGTTTTATCATATATTTCTGAAACGAAAATTTCTTCAACTTCCAGATTATATAAAGATTAAAACTATTGTCTTATTGCTAAAGATAAAACAGGACCGTTTTTACACTCCTACTTTTTTGTTGAGGAAACCAGATTATCACCCAAAGTAACCCACCTTGCAAAATCTATAAAAAGTGTTTGATATATTTATTTAACAGACCCGTTAACTTTCAGCAAAGTCAACATTAGTCCAGCATAAGTCACACTAAAATAGCTCAATGAGAACAAACAAACGCAGAGTATAAACACAGAGTTGCAGAGGTGTTTAAAATCCCTAAGAAGGCAAAAGCCTGACGGTCATGAAGAAGGAGAAAGTGTTTAAAAAACTGGCTGGTTAATAAATCATCATAATTTACCAGTGAGAAAATCCAGATAATACAAGAATTTGCACATCGAATCATAAAGTAAGCAACGTATTTTCGAATCAATGCTTAAAAAGTACATATATTGTTCTGTACAAGAGTTGAAGATATACTTACTCGACGACGCAAGTTAAATATTATCCTGCACGCATTATTGTAGCTTACCAGCAGACGGTGAAAGGTAGAGTGTCCATAAGACGACCAAATACTACTGCCATAGAAACTACACATAAACGTGTGAAACAAATAATTTTTTAGGTTTTTAAAATAGATATACACTAGCTCCGTGGAAACTTGATACAGGGCAAGAAAAAGAATTGTCTAAACAGATAAACATGATTTCAAATTTGAAAAGAGAGTACTTTTTGTGTGATTTGCATTTTCTATGGTCCAGCCATCAAATTTTGAGTGTTTTGGGCCGGTACTAAAGATAACTCCAGGTATCATGCTTCATCAATCATTATAGAATAACTCTTTGCCTAAATTATGCAACAACATATATTTTTGGAAAGGAAACTTCTTAAACTTTTAAATGATATGTAGTTTGACAGGAAACTTTTGTTGCTAAAGATGATACAGGACCACGTTGACCTCCCTACTTTTTTTGTAGGGGGATCACCAATTTTTTTGCTTTCAATAATTTTAGAGTGCGCTATCTATCAAAAATTTCACATACTTCATTTTTTGAACAATCTTTCTGAAAACTTAGATACAGACAGCTAAATAAACATAAATTTCAGGAAAAACAGCCACAATGTACCAAAGAAATTAGTTTTTCTACAAATTGCAATTTTCTGAAGTATAGTCAAAAAATTTTTTAACAAAACATGAAAAATTGTGTATGCCTACTATTTTTTTTATCAGACATTATAAAGTAATCCTAAGCCCCAGCTATTTAAAATTATACGTTTCTGAAAAGCTAATTTTCTGAGCAGGTTGTTACATTGTTTATGTATTAAATTTGTCTGTTTGTAATAGATTATCACATTTTCTGGGGGTAAAAATTTCGACTACTTGTAATATAGGTCAATTTTTTCAGAATAAAAACAAACAGTTAAAACACAAATAAAACATTATTGAAATTGCCTCGAAATAGCCTTTAATTCAAAAAAAATTGTTGAAATCGGTTGTGAAATAAAGTCACAAATTAATTTTTATGTAAACGGATTTTTTCAACTTTTGAAAATAATCATCAGTTGATAATCTCGCTGGAGCGAAAGAGTTGTAGCGCAATGGTCTTTCTCTCAGCTGGCAATATAGCATACATTAGTTGTTTCTTGAACAGCACGTGTTGTCGGAAAAGGAGCGAATAATAATGTACAGCGCTTTATAACTACTTAGTCAGCACTATGACATCATAATACAAAAAATTGGGAGCGAAGGCACAGCGTTAGCTACAAAGTTAAAACACACCGCGATTGCTTTATCTTGCAACTGTATGGTGCGAATCGTGAAATGCTTTGGCTTAGGGGCATTAGCAGGTAAGATGGAAAATTCCTAGTATTGACATTGAACCTGTCTAGTATGTTTACTTGTAATCGGCAACATGATTGAGTTGGCTGGAGCACGGTTTATGGTTATGTTGTGCAACGGCATGCATCTGACTGTACTCCGAGTTGAAATGAGTGCACTCCGTGTGGCAACTAGTCACTTCTATCATGAAAGCTACTGAAAGTAGACGGCGATGCGCATATAAAGCCAAGTGTTGTTGGCGACTTTCTACTTTTGGTTTGTAGTTGATGTTACTGAGGTTGCTACAGTTACAATAAAAGTGAGCTTGAACCTTATCATGGATGCATTGTTTCGTTTTCAGAAAAGGTACTTGACACAGCAATGTCTCATGCTTGTGAGTGAAATAGAAAGCTCAAACACAACCAGTAAAGGGTTTTCCTTTCCCGGAGAGACGAGGATAAAGTAGCCAAATCTACATTAAACTGTCAAACGAAAACGTCAAAATAAAACAAGGATGCAATGGGTTCATTTTATGTAGATCACACAAACAGGTCATGACAACGGACGGCTTTCTGTTTCCACTAAAGGCTGATTAAACATAAATGAGTATGCCAAGTAATGTTTGATCACAAGCTTACTCAGCACATATATGAAGATAGCAATTAGAGTGTTCCAAACATTAAGTCACATATATGACATAAAAAAGAGCTCAAAGATAAACTACAAAAAGTAACATCTCAAAAAATAAATACAGGCTCAACACAAAGCTTTCCAGTTGTGGAGAATGCAAAATAATGCTATGCAACTTAATTGTCTTCGTTTTTTGTAGTACAGTACTTGAAAATAAACATGTTTAATATGTGGAAAAGAATGAGAGAGTGCTCTTAAGTGAAAATGAGTAGAAATGTAAAACAACAAAAGTAAGGCACATTTATCTTCAACATTGACAAAAACATGCTTCAAGTTCACCTTAAATGAAACTGTTCAAATATGTTTCATGTATGGGGAAATGAAACTTCGATCACGTCGAACTCCAAAATTGTGGGGACCGTATTTCAACAGCACGTCTGACTCCAAGAACGAATATATTGTAATCACAACACAGCGTTGAATGCACAAATCTTGATTTGAATTTAAGCAAATTGAATCAAATTGAAGCCAATGAATTTAAATTTGAATTTTAATCGAAACGACTGAACGAAAATAGCAATGCTTCTTTTTATTTGCTTGTTTACTAGGTCACTCCACCGCACGTCAGACGGAAACACGCCTGGCCATACGACTTAGTCACCCAGTATTGTCACATCTTGATCTATAGCTATGTAATGTTGTTTTATGACCGGTTTGTTGGCCAACAGATGATTTACAATAACGATCACAGTACAACAACGAGCGCACGAACAGAACGAGAACGTTTATGAGTCACCCACATGATTTCAGCAAAACATCAATAATCCACTGTTTGTATCCCGTAAGGTCGCCATACATGCATTTTGTAGTAATGAAAATTGAGATTGTCATTACTGCTAGCAACATACAATGCTCTTTTAATGGAACAAAATGTTGCTACAGTCAAAGATTGGCTAGACTGTTCTTCAGAGCGTTTCTCAAAATCCTTTGCGGTCTTGTCAAAAGGTTTTCATTTGTAAATTTTGCTTTGAGATGCCAATATTTTTTGTATAGGTTGCTACAGCATGATTAATCACTTTTATGTCAGCTGCAACATTTTTCTTTACTTTGTGAAAGGTAACACAGAGACTCAGTTGAATCATACCACATCATGCACTTTAAAAGCAGTTTTAACAGCATTTGGCCGACTTCAACCTGCATAAAGTACAAAAGTATTAAACTTTTGTTTATTTATAATGCAAATCATAGCTTTTAACAGTTCCACTTATAGCCTTACCATAAATCTTACAGGTCATGCTAGTTTATTAACGGCTGTAAACTGCTACGGCAGTATCAGCATTGAATTAAGTAAATCAATTTTTACAGCACTAGAGCTCATACTACTACAGCATGTCAGCAGCATTATGTATGATGCTCAGTCCACAGCTATTAGGTCAATAGTCCAACGGACAAATTGTTAAATGCTTCCTGTTTATTATACTTTCTAAATAGCCATTGCTGTCCAACAATTTGCTATCGTTATGTTTTTACACCTGTTTTAAGTCCAAATTCAAAAAACATATACAATGTACATCGATCCTTTCTAAGGCTTTTGATACAGTAAATCATAGAATTCTGTTCGATAAGCTCCACAGTTATGAAATTAGAGGCAATATGCATAAACTTTTGACAAGCTATCTACAAAATCGCAAGCAGTTTAATGCTTGCAATAATATAAAATCTCAAATAAATACTATCGTGTGTGGTGTACCACAGGGTTCTACACTTGGACCTTTACTGTTTTCATTATATGTCAATGATCTACCACTACACACCAAATTTCATGTTAATTTATTTGCAGATGATACCGTGTTAATACTCAAAAATAGAAATCACATTAACCTTCAAGCTTTAGCTGATCATGAACTCACTATCATCAATGACTGGATGAAATACAATCGATTGTCTTTGAATTATAAAAAAAGCGTTTACTTTATCTCTGCTCCCAAACAAAAGAGAGTTCCACTACAAAACTTTCAACTTCATGTTGGTGGGCATAAACTTTCAAACACAGATTGTGTAAAATATTTGGGAGTATTTATCGATAATATAATAACCTGGAAAGAACAAGTGTACCATGTAGTAAACAAACTTGCTAATGCAGCTAGAATCCTATCTAAAATGAGACACTATGTGAACAAAAAAACGCTAGTTAAACTATACTATAGCTTTGCCTACTCACATCTTAAATATGGAATTCTAGCATGGGGTACTGCTGCAAACAACCTATTGCAGAAAGTCCAAGTAGTCCAAAACAGAATCATTCGAATTATGGAATTCAAAAGTCTTGCAGACTGTGTCACAATGAACACTTTGTATAAATCTTTGAATATTTTACGACTTAAAGATATTTTCGAATTAGAAATAGCAAAATTCATGCACTCGTTTCACCATAACAAGATTCCAGAAAATTTTAATTCTTACTTCAGAACTGCATCACAACAGCATACTCATTTAACTAGGTCAATTACAAATAAAAATTACTTTTTAAAAAGAGTCAACACTAAATATGGGCAATCTACTCTTAATTTTCTTGGAGTAAAAATTTGGAAAAAAATTCCACTTTTAAACAAATCTCTGTCTTGGCATAGTTTCACTAAATATTACTCAAGTTTATTATTAAAGCAATACTAATATTGCAATCTCTGATACCACGTTAATCATATACATAATAGAGCTACTACACAAAATAGTAGTAGTGGTACTTCTGTTCTGGCCTGATGTATATGTGATACTAGTTTTACTCTGGCCAGATGTACATAGTTTTGCTGTAGCTTTGCTGTACATATGCTTTTGCTTTGTGTCTTACGCTTTTGCTGTTATACTATAAGTAATTGTGATGCAAGAAAGGGCAGTTTGACTAGATGATCACTAGTGATCTTTCACTGTCCTGTTCAAATCTCGTACGTTTATTTGAACGAAATAAAGTTGTAGTAGTTGTAGATGCAAAGCCATATTCAATAATCGTACCAGTGCGGTGCAAATTTTTATTCTAACCCTGTTGTCGAATAATTAATCATGCTTCCTTACGCTTTGAAATGCTATTTTTTTGCTACGTATTCAAATATATTTAAGGCGCTTGCTTCAGCGTGTTTTCCCAGCACTCTTTCGAGGCATAGCATGTTTTCTAGTCAATTATGGCCTGGCATGGGTCTATAGCCGTCGTCATAGCGGTTGCCTGTCCAGTTGTGATGAGTTGGCATATGCGTGAATTTTGTGTTCGCGTAGGCTTATTTTAATCCATTAATTCCTGAATTCATTTTTTTTTCAAATTCCAATTTGCACCCAAGGAGCTGTTGATGTATATGGTTGGTGTAGGCCTATGTGGTCAAACCTTGGAAAATGCTTTTTTCTAATGTTTTTGTGATAACTGACTGATTTAGGGCTAAAAAACGTCTGTGACCGTATGGTCACGCTAGAACATGGTGAAGTTATTTTTTTGTTATACGTATATTCGTTTTAGGACAATTATTGCAAGCTATAGGTATTATACAGGGTGTCTCAAAAGTAAGTATACACTTTAAAATTTGAATAACAATCTAATGGCTTATTCAAATTTGTCAAAAGTTTACAAAAATATTCTATAAACTACTAGAAACAGATTACCGTCCTAATATCTCGTTGAATTTATATATTGACAGAATGTTAGACCACAACGTGGGAGCCACCAATTTCGAGACATATCAGCCACTTATTGACGCATTCCTGCCCGACACTTTGCACTAAATCTTGTGTAACTAGTCCACATGATGCTCTAATGTTTTGTTCCAACTCTAAAAGGTTTTGAGGCTGTGTGGAGTAAAGTTGACAAAAAATGCTTGGGTTGAAAAACTGTTACTTTCAGCAAGATGGAGCTCCTGCACATTACACCAGGAAAGTCAGAGATTACTTAAATCAGTTTTTTCTAGGTAGGTGAATCGGGTGCAGAGGTCCTCTAGAATGGGCCGCTCGTTCACCTGACTTAACCCCATGCGACTTTTTTCTTTGGGGTTTCCTTAAGAGTAAAGTTTACTCCACACGGTCTCAAAACCTTTTAGAGTTGGAACAAAACATTAGAGCATCATGTGAACTAGTTACACAAGATTTAGTGCAAAGTGTCGGGCAGGAATGCGTCAATAAGTGGCTGAAATCTCCCGAAATTGGTGGCTCCCACGTTGTGGTCTAACATTCTGTCAATATATAAATTCAACGAGATATTAGGACGGTAATCTGTTTCTAGTAGTTTATAGAATATTTTTGTAAACTTTTGACAAATTTGAATAAGCCATTAGATTGTTATTCAAATTTTAAAGTGTATACTTACTTTTGAGACACCCTGTATTAATGTCAACTTGCTGCACCTTGGCATAAATATTATTTAGCGAACACATCAGCTGTATTACGTCATTCTATTTAAAGGTCATTAGGAAACCTGTATTATATTGCGCTGTATTTTTTTAGGATTTTTCTGAACTGCACTTAAACTTTTTTTTTTTTAATGCTCAGGGACTTGCAGCACTTTTCCCCATTTTAATTTAAAGGACCTTTACTATCCTGTAATTACGATTCATAGACAAACAATTCGGAAAACGAAATTTTTTATTGAAAGCTCTGAAATTACAAACAGCAATTCACCAGCTTTTCATTGACCACACATTTTTCAGTTTACTGTTCCGTATGATAAGTTTCAAAGCAATCTATGCATAATCCAACTTTGCACTTGCTACACATGGTTTGACCAACTGAATTGCAGGTCTTTCCAGCACACCGTTTTCGCTTTTTGAAAGGTACACCTTTGACAAAATGGTCAATTCTATCATATTTAGTCACATGAAAGATTACGAGTTGGCTTGAAGTGATTGAAGAATTGTTGCTTCAACATATCAAATAAAGGACAAATTTGCTTAATTTATCAGTAGAGTTCTATTGGGTGTTATCAGCACAATGCAAGCTTTGCATTATTTGCACAAAACAATTTTTTGCATTGCTTCATACACCATATAGTTACGCACATTGTCATCTTGATACCTTTAAAGGTTTCTTTGGTAATTTGCATTATAACCTAAATTTACAACGTCTCCCCAAAACATTTCATCTCCTCAGCAGACATTTTTAGCCCTGGATAATTCTTGCAAAGAGAGCATATTGGTTTGATTGCTTAACCAAAAGATTGACAACATCTTTGTCTACAAAGAGTTCAAAAATTTCATCTGTAGTAATCTCTTGGTAGTCTTGAAAATTAGATTCAGAAACAAGGAATCTTTTATGAGCAGATCGTCATCACTCCATTGATCTTAATTGATGGATCGATTGGGATGATTTAATATTGGTGCAGGGTTTGCAGCTGCTTTAAGTTCTTTCATTGGAGATTCTCTGCCCGTCAGTTGGAGCAATTTCTGCACCAGCACGCAATTGTCGTCATATCACATTGTCAATAGTTCCTTCTTCATCTTCACTGGCGGAATCCGAATCCATGTTTACTGGTGGAAGAATAATGTATACTCCACTAACATCAAGATTTCGCTGTTCATCGTTTATCAAAATATCGACAACATCCATCAGACAAAAAATTTATCACAAATACAAGTGATGTTCCCTTTTGGGAACACTGGGAAAAAACGGGTTAAATTTTTTTCAATTTGTTAATCGCTAGGAAAAATTCATACCAGGTGATCCTAATATGATTTTCGCAATACAAAATTGCTAAGGAGTGGTAATCTATTACGTCATCGCACAGCAGCGTGCTTATTTTTTGGTGTTGGCAGATGGTAACCCTGACTAGAATATATTGGAGCTTAGTAATGCCGTCAACCATTGTGACGTCAGAAAAGGCGTGTGAGTTACAAATCTATCAATAAAATGCGAAAAAAAAGGTCTTTTTTCGAAAACAGTTTTGCAAGTTTTGGGCTTCAGACAATTCAGATTTACAAATAAAATGATCACTGCAAAATAAAACAACAGATTAAAACAACTACCGGTATTTTACTTATTTACAACGCAAATTTACTTATTGGTGACACTTATAAAAGTTTTGTTTGGAATGAATTCTCCAATGCCCGCTAAAACGAATAATAGTGTAAGTTTAACCTTAGAAATATCTTTGCTGATACTTACCAAAATTCTGTGAGATTTCCAAAATAATTAAAAAAGATAATGACTAATTTGTAATTTAAAGTAAAAATTTTTACCCCAACGCCCTCAGAAATTTTTGATTGACTATGCATTACTTGGTTTCAGTTTTTTTTATTCTGAATCTTGAACATCTTGAGATTTTACCCATTCAACTCTGACTTATCTAAAGTACAATAAATACTTTGAAGTTTTGAATATTTTTGCTCGAAATGGCATCAATAAACATATCTATTGTCATGAAGTGCATCAGATGAATTTTGGGGTCATTTTAGGGGTCGGGAATTCTAATTCCCGTCAGAACTTTAGACGTTAAAAATTGGAATTACTCGCCATACAGAGTCTTACATTTCTTCCATATGATCATATTGATTACGTAATAAACATACCTGTATGTTTTTATCACAGAAAAAGAACATTCTGCATGTTTATTCGGCTAGGTTTTGTCATACATACAAAAAACACTAACGCAACATAAATATGGCAATATGCGGCAATACATATCAGATATCTTTTTCAACAAAATTCTCCAAGGTCAACAAATTCATGTAAAAAATTACAAAGGAATGAGAAATATATTTTATACTACAACTGATGATAATGTCTAAAGTGTTGAATATTGAGGTTCCTTTCAGAGCTCAAAGACTATATTTTGCTTACATTGCTTAAGTATAGGCAGAAATATAAGATGGTAACTGGAATTCCCGTCAGAGCTCAAAGGGTTAAGCTTTTTTATGCAGTAGAAAAAACATTGGTCTCATTGGGTCGCTCACGTTCTGACGACTATTAACAAACGTTGTACCAAAGCATACGGCAACAATTAACAAATGTAATCAAATATACTTACAAGAAAAAGTAGTGACTACTAGAATACCTTTCATACCTTTACAAAATTTCCTCAAAAAAGGGTCAACCTAATTATTGGTAAACTCTTTCAAAACTAGGAGCATAAAAATGGGATTTATTCGCAATTCTTAGTAAAAAGAATAAAGCCAAAATGCTGGTAAACATTTTATTAAAACGTTTCGCTTTTACACTAAAAGCATCATCAGTTACATAAATGGTCACCTAAGGCTAGGCTAAATAGATACTGCATTGATAACTAACCGCTGTACAACTAAATTTAGTAAGGTATCAAAATTATGACATCACAAACTGATAAAACAAACAACTGCCATCAATTAGCAAGGCAAGGCTAACTTAAAAAGCGCACTGCAGATATACTTTCTATAACTATTACGTATTAAACAAATAAATTGGTTGTGATGCTCCATCCAAGTTAATTTGCGGTTGAATTTTTTGAATAAGTAAGTTCAAAAAATTCAACCGCAAATTAACTTGGATGGAGCATCACAACCAATTTATTTGTTTAATACGTAATAGTTATAGAAAGTATATCTGCAGTGCGCTTTTTAAGTTAGCCTTGCCTTGCTAATTGATGGCAGTTGTTTGTTTTATCAGTTTGTGATGTCATAATTTTGATACCTTACTAAATTTAGTTGTACAGCGGCTAGTTATCAATGCAGTATCTATTTAGCCTAGCCTTAGGTGACCATTTATGTATCTTTCAAAACTCTTTTGAAACTTCCCTGTGTGGTTTTTTGAAAATAGTGTAATCTCCTATAATAGTCTCTCCAGAGCGTGCCGTTTTTTATAGAGACGCTATTACCTGCACCATACGCGTGTATCTTTAACTTGATTGGTATTGTAAATTAAGATTTAAATTGTCAGAGATTTTATCTTCAAAAATTCATTTCGTGTCGTATGTGATACGAGCATTCCAGAGTGAGCGAATGGTTTAGAAAGATACAGGACAAAAATGCAGAAAAAAATTAAACTAGTACAGGATGGCCGAAAAGTCCGCGGACACTACATGGGATTATAAGCTTTGACATCCAAGTCATTTTTCATATGATCCATCATGGTAGCCCTTGGTATTCCAAGTTCAGCAGAACGTTTTCTGGTGGATTTCTTGGGGGACTGTTGCAGTGATTCTTGAACACCAGCACACGTTTCCTTTCGTGTTTCAGGCCTGCCACTTCTTGCCTGATCCAGAACGCTACCTGTTTCAAAAACTTTCTTCTCCTACAGATACAGATTACTTCTTGATGGCGCGGGCTTTCCAAATCTTTCTGTGAAAGCACTTCAAATATCTTTCATAGTCATGTCACTCCTGATGCGGTCGTGAACCCAAACAGCAGCAATTAAGCGCTTCTCAACAGTAAATACACTGATGTCAGTCATGACCTGAAATAACCTAAATAACCTGAAAAAATAAATCAAATAAATTGTTTTAACAACATTAGAATATTAAAACAGTAAATACACTGATGTCAGTCATGACCTGAAATAACCTAAATAACCTGAAAAAATAAATCAAATAAATTGTTTCAACAACATTAGAATATTAAAACAATCATATTTAACGGCATTAAAATATTAAAAATAGAGTGTCCTGGGACTTTTCGGCCACCCTGTAGAAAGAATAAAGCCAAAATGCTAGTAAACATTTTATTAAAAGTTTCGCTTTTACACTTTTGGTTTTAATAAAATATTTACCAGCATTTTGGCGTTAATTCTTTTTACTAAGAATTGCAAATAAATCCCATTTTTATGCTCCTAAAATTAAATTACTTTCTACTTTTACTACTTGAGTAGTTCGCTGCTACTTTTCACTTTTACTCTAGTGAAAACACCTATCATTTCTTCCTACTTTTACTTGAGTACTTGTTTGAGCAAGAAGCAATGTTTTACGCTAGTAAATTTCTAAGCTGCCTTTGCACATAGCGGTTTTCGCAGCCAGGAATAAAACTCCTCCCTTAGATCGCGGTATATTTAAATCAGGTTTTGACACGAGGTTTCGCTGGTTGTTACTGAGTGCAAACAGCCACGCTCTCTTCGCTCTTAGTATCAAGCAACGAACCTCATCTAAACGTCGGTTAGATGTTTTATTCCTGTTTGTCAAAACCACTGTGTGCAAACGCAGCCTTAAGCTACTTTGACCACCCGTCTTCCTACTTTATATACACTTACTCAAATAAAAGTAGCATAGAAGTAGCAAATTGCAACCAATACTTATCTGCACCAATTGGGCACGTAGTCTTTCGGAAAGAGAACTACAGTGTGATATTATGGCAATGACTTTAAGGTAAAGTAAGTATACAAAACATTAATAGATATTATGTGGTGACTTGAAGGTAATCTCTTTTTTGCTTGGGCAGCAAAGTGATTACACGGCGTTTGTTTATGTACATATGGGACTTTTTATATTTAATGGCATAGTCGTACTCACTAGGAACATGGGGTCACGGCTAAATGGCCCAAAAGAGATGAATTTAGAATTGGTAAAGTAATGCCTCACATCCTCCATAAGTCAGGCCTAGCAACAATTTACTTTCTGCGCTACATATAAAAAAAGGAATCATGAATAGTGTAGAAAGGCACCAAACAATGAAATCAACTGTTTGCGTGCCTCTGCGAGAAATTTTCTGCTTGAAATACCGAGAAGGTAAGGGCAGGAAGTTTTAATGGTCCACAGATCCGACGCCTATGAAGAGTCAAACAGTTAGCATGGACCGTGACATCTGTAGAAAAAGCTGCTAGGAAATCCTTGACAGCAGTTGTCAATAACTTCATGGGAAAATATAAAGCTCCCTTCCATTTAAAGTAGTGTTTCTCAACCTTTTTATTTCCGTGGCCAATTTTAATTTGCAAATTGCCACAGCAACGAAGCGCGTGATATCACGCAAAATTTTACTACCGCTTCAACGGGAAGCGTGATATCACGCGAATGTTTTGCTGCCAGTGCGGAAACCGTATGTAAACAGCAATGAAATTTATTGCAGTTAGAGGTTGGGAAAGCTCTTAGTTTAACTCTTTCGCTCCCGCGAAGCAGTCCTGAAATTCTTTGTAACAGATGCAAAAAACGGCTAATTTGCATAAAAAAAACATTAATTATGTTTACTTTTGTCATTCACTGGTTTTAAGCCATTGGCTATTATATCGATTATGTTATATCGCTGAAAAGGAAATTTCATCCCAGTTAGCGTGATGTGCATTCTAAAAACAATGCCTTGTGATTCAAAATGAAACAAAAACATCTTTACCCCCTTCATTTTTTGGTAAGGGAAACCAATGTTACCCTAAGTTCAAATAATATTACAGGCCTCGCGTGTGGATAAATTTTTTTGAAAATGGCCGCTAGATGATGTAAAAGAATTATACTTTTAAGGTAAAATGTCAAAAATTACCAAACGACAAATTTTTTGTACTATTTTCAATTTTTTTGAAGCCCAGAAGCCAAACTTTTGGCCTTTTTGGGGGTCCTGGAATCTACTGCAACTACCCTTTTCATCAGTCGTTACATAATAACTCTTAGCTTATACCACCTAATATTGCCTATCTTTGAAAAGACAGGTTCTTCCTGATTCAAATGATATGCAGTCTAAAAAGATTATTTTGTTGCTTAAGGTGAAACATAAGCTACTCTTTCCCTCCCCCTTTTTGCTGGGAGAAAGCTAATTTTGATTGATTATAGCACGCCTGTCAAAGTAAATAAAAAGTGCTTTGTTTGCATTTTCTCCTTGGTAACTTGATACCACGTGATAAAAAAACTGTGCTATTTTATAAAAATGTTTTAAGGTTTTTAAAAGGGGTGTTTTCTTTACAATTTGCAATTTAATGAGGTCTAGCACCAAAATTGGGGGGTTTTTGGCCGGTACCGAAGATAATTTAGGGTTTATCATTTAGGCTAGCCTTTTTACCAATCAAAACTTAGCCTAAAATATGTATTATAATATATTTCTGAAAAGGAAATTTCTTCAACTTTCAGATAATATAAAACTTAAAACTAATATCTTATTGATAAAGATGAAACAGGACCATTTTTCCACCCCTCCTTTTTTGTTGGAGGAACCAGATTATCACCCGGAGTACCCTACCTTGCAAAATCTATAAAAAGTGTTTGATGTACACCAGCTCCGTGGAAACTTGATACAGGGCGCAAAAATGAGTTATGTAAACGCATAAACATGATTTCAAATTTGAAAAGAGAGTACTTTTTGTGTGATTTGCATTTTCTATGGTCCAGCTATCAAATTTTGAGTGTTTTGGGCAGAGGTGGGCACTTCCGCAAATCCGCAAATTGCGGACTCAAGTTTCTATTTGCGGATTTGCGAACCTAATTTCCTACCGCAAATATTTGCGGATTTGCGGTGAAAAATTGAAATTTACCGCAAATCCGCAAACCAATAGGCAGTGCTGCCTGATCCGCGGTAAAACCGCTCGGAAAAAGTGGATGCTCTTATTTTCTGGGTTGGAGGTTGACGACCGGGAGTTACGAAGATAAAATCACAGTAATTATTGCGGTTTAAGTTTGCGGAAGTGCTATGTGCATTTGCGGTTGCGGAAGTGCGAAAAGTCACCGCAAACCTATCGCAAACTTGCGGATTTGCGGTTGCGGAACACCTCTTGCAGTTTTGCGGAATTTGCGGTTGCGGAATTGAGTTTAAATTTGCGGTGCCCAGCTCTGGTTTTGGGCCGGTATTAAAGATAACTCCAGGTATCATGCTTCATCAATCATTATAGAATAACTCTTAGACTAAACCTGGCAACAATATATATTTTTGGAAAGGAAATTTTTTAAACTTTCAGATGATATGTAGTTTGAGAGGAAACTTTTGTTGCTAAAGATGATACAGGACTATGTTGATTTCCCTACTTTTTTATGGGGGGGATTGCCAATTTTTTTGCTTTTAATGTTTTTAGAGTCGGCTACATATCAAAAATTCCACAGACTTCATTTTTTGATCAATCTTTCTGAAAACTTAGATACAGACAGCTAAATAACCATGGATATGAGGAAAAATATCCAAAATGTACCAAAAATATTAGTTTTTCTACAAATTGCACTTTTGTGAAGCTTAAAAATCAAATTTTCAATGTTTTTCACCGGTACTGAAAACAGATTAGGCCTACAAAGTTTTCCAATTTCATCAGTTAGGCCTACAAAATTTCCAATAACTTTTAACCTGAACCATGCAACAATATATATTTTTGGAAAGGAAATTTCTTGAACATTTTGATAATATGTAATTTGGAATAAAAATTTTGTTGCTAAAAATGATACAGGACCATGTTGACCCCCCTTTTCTGGAGTAGAAATTACCAATTTTTTTGCTTGGTGTCGGCTATCTATCAAAAATTCCACAGACTTCATTTTTTGATCAATCTTTCTGAAAACTTAGATACAGACAGCTAAATAACCATGGATATCAGGAAAAATATCCAAAATGTACCAAAAGAATTAGTTTTTCTACAAATTGCACTTTTGTAAAGCTTAAAAAAAAGCAGTTTTAAAATTTTGCAAAACACATGCCGTTGCAGGGGCTTGAACGTATAATAACAATTCCGGCGGGAAGTGGCTGTCTAATTCAAATCAAAACGGAAAACCTTTTTTAAGATCCCCTATCGACCTGTTGCTATAAAGTCTAAATTTTGACAATGTTTTAACTGTTAAGTTGCACGAAAACTAAACCATATAGAAAAACTCTGACAGATTTGGGTAATCAATGCTCTCAAATTAATTGAAGTAGGCTATGATTCGCAACCTCAATCCACAAACAATCGATTTCCAATGGTTGAGTTATGTGATTAATTTACTGGCTGACTAAGTTTTAAAAATCGCCGACCTATGACATAAACCATAGGACTCGATGAAAACTGCATATCTGTATTAGTTGGTTAAATTACTAGCTGTTTAGCTTGCGTGCGATGGCGCAATGCTCCAGTGCAAGCAAAATATGGTCTTCTTATCCCAACGAGTATCCCAATATTTTGCATTATTGTTATCCAACCCTTCGCAGTATAGAGCATAATAGGAGATCATGGGATTTCCTTTGCGTGGACTGGAGGTCATACAAAGAGAAAAAGTGGTTTAAGAGAGTGTTGCATAGAGCCTGTACCAAAGCAGGGCAGGATAAACTGAAAAGTGTCCAGAGTCAGGGAACCACAGCTACTTCACGAGGAATTCTCATTTTTAGAAAAAGTTAGCATTTAGAAGAAGTCCGAGTCCGTTGCAGGGAGGGCCAGAGAGGGCGGTGCGAGCATGAGAAGTAAGGACAAGTTTTTTTCGTTCAGACTGTGGGGGCATTAGAGTGGAAAAATTTTGAAGTGACAGCACGTCCCTAATATAAGGAGTGAGGAGCTTCCAAAAACTTTGCTGGGTGAAGGAGTGGTTTGGTTATCTGTCATGTTGTCTAGCGCAAGAAATAAGCAACCAGCGTCTTGTACACACGGAGAATAAAGTAGAGGAAACATTTCTGTTAGGTATGTCTGACAGCATGAAAGAGAAGCAATGACTCAAAGAATCACAGAATAAAAGAAAAAATGGCAGACTTGCTACTGCTGCCGACAGTCAAAGTGCTTGCAAAAAACCGCAGGCTTCTGCAAAAACTGGAACTTCCCGAATCGAATAAGTGACCACAGATGACTAGGACTTCGTAGCTTCCTGTGTGAAAAGAAGGGGAGAGGGTCGCCATTACAAAATAGAACCTCGATTTGGGTTCAATTAAAGAAAGAATCACCTACACGAGAAAGAAGAGTTGGGGTGAGCTCTACTCTGAAGGAAGATTCTTGTTAGAGAACGATTGCTGAAACACAAAACGATATAGCTTTGTTCGGCATTGCGGATTCACAATTAGTGGATGTGATAAGCAGCTATCTCCTAGTTTGATTGCAAAGTTTTAATGTTTAGAATAAAATGCACTCTGTACCGGCGGTGCTGGTTTTTGTTGTTGTTACCCGACCCCCTCCGAGGGATAGGGGAATGGCGGAAAACCATGGAGCCCCAGCAGCCTCGCAACTCCCAAGGGCCTGGACCAGAGGTCGTAGACGGACAACGAGTCGCCAAAGAGCGAGCGGTGCAGAGTCCGCAGGTATACAGTGCAGAATGAAATGAGAGGTGTCCCGGGACGAGTGTCCACCGGCGCTGCAGGAAGGATTTTCGATTCTACCAATCCTAATGAGATAAGAGCAAAACAGTGAAGTGTGTCTGTTGCAGCAAAGACGAGAGAGCATGCTGCGAGCGTGACGAAGGAGCACAAGTTCCTCTGTGGAAATGGAGGAAACCTGTGCGTCGAAAAATTTTGATGAACAGTACGCTTTCAATCCGAGAAAAGACAAGAGTGGATACGAGAGAGACTACAAGGGATTGCTGAGGGCGCGAGTAGCGCTCCCTGTCTGGTCAACGCATTAGTAGAGTCGTTCCCCGGGAGAAACAAGTGACCGGGGACACATTGTAACCTGATAGAACAGGAGAGAGAAGGCAGTTCCTACCACATTTGCAAGAATGTTTGAGGTAAAAGAACAGATGCGATGGCGTAGTGGTTAGAGCGTCCGCTTCGCAGTCCGTAGAGCTGGGGCTTATTCCCCTGGTCGAGTCATACCAAAAGACTTTAAAAAATGTTATCTATAGCCTCCCTGCTGGGCGCTCGACATTTGTAGGAGATTTAGGAAAACAAGCCGGCAAGTTCGCTTGTTGTGTCCCTGGGCAAGGCACTTAATGGGACGCCCCACCCTTATATGGAAGACATGTAGCTCAGATACCTCGGAAATAGCAACTCCCAAGCGAGTACGGACATACCGTCCAAAACATAGCGATACTATTCACTTTCTCGTGAATGGAGGATAAATATGACAAATAAAAAAAAGGAAAGATGGTGGAGAGGACAGGGTGACGAGGACAAAACGAAAGTCAGATAGGAGAGAAGTGGCAGACTTGTTGGTGCTGCCGAGACCAGGAAAGAGCTTGGAGAATGGCGCTTGTGAAATTCAAACCAAGGCGGGAGTTGAATAGGAGAAGATGGAGTTGGAGATTATCTTCGTGGGGATCCACTGAAAAGAAAGAGCATTCAAATTTGCTCGAATTGAGAGGAAGTCACCAGTACTCAGACAAGCACTCCAGTCTCCAAACAGAGCTCATTGTGTGGCCTACCAAGCAGCAGGAACTGAGGGGGAGGAGGACCAAATGGCCAGATTGTCAGTATAAAGAGAGCAGCTGACGGAAAAAGGCAGGGAAACAGGGAGATCACTGATGAAGAGAGAAAAAAGTACAGAACCAAGAACGGATTCTTGTGGAACACCTCGACGGACTCGAAAGGGGCGACTTTGGTGATTTTGATAAACCACGCAAGAGTAAGAATCGGTTGGGTAAGATTCAGGAAATGTGGAGAGTTGTTGCTTGGAAATAGGTTTCCTCTGAAGATGGAAAGGTAAAGTTTATTGTTGTTGCGTAAGATCAGCAATACTGTATGGAAGTGAGACATGGTGTCTCAAAGAAAAAGCAATTTTAAGGAGAACGGAGAGAGCTATGGTGAGAGCCATGTGCGGTCAGAAAATTGTAGACAGGAAGACGACTGAAGAACAGATGGATATGTTGGGGTTGAAGGAAACGATAGACCGGTTAGCAACAGCAAATGGAGTTAGATGGTATGAACATGTACTGAGGAGGGATGACGATAGTGTTTTGAGGGTTGCTCTGAATCTTGAAGTGACTGGCAAGAGAAAGCGAGGACGACCGAAGAAGACCTGGAAGAAGCAAGTGGAAGAGGAGACAGAGAAAGTTGGTTTGAAGAAGGAGGATGCTCTGAGACGAGATAAGTGGAAGGACGGAGTGCGAGAAATTGCAGAAGGAATGGGGTAAATCCGGCCATCTCTGCTAAAAGGAAAACACCGGATAAAAACTGAATAACTACTACAACGCAAGCGCGCTTATTAGAAAGGAAAGATTGAGTTCAACAAGCAAAGCAAGAAGGGAGGCCAAACGAAATGAGTTTGTGAAAAAAGGCGGAGTGGCAGACAGAGTCGAAAGCTTAAAAGAAATTAATGGTAGCGAGGATCGTCCGAGAGCCCGGCCTAAGTTTGTAAAACCCATCCGAAATCAACTGAAAAAGGAACAAAATTTGATCCAGAGTAGACCGTAAATGGCGGGGAGAAAATGAAAATAGACCCCAGAAAGAAGAGTAGACGAGATAGAATGATGCGTTCAAAAAGTTTTGAGATGCAGGAGGTAAGACAGATAGGCCGGAAGGAAGTAGGAGAGTCGAGAGGCTTTCTCATTTTATAAATGAGAATAATGGAAAATGTCCTCCAGATGGAAGGAAAGGAATACAAATACCAAAAAAGATTAAAATTGTGTAGAAGAAAACCCATGCCACTGCGAGGAAGGTACTTTAGCATAAGATAGGCAACTTGGTCTGGGCCAGGGGCAGTAGAGGCTAGAGGTAGCCGCAAGAAATTCAGCGGAGGAGAAAGAAGAGCAAAAGGACAAGCGAGACCCCTCAGAGCACGTGGCTCGACGGAGCTCGGAAAATAGCTTCTGGCTCTGTTACGCAAGGTTTTTGGCTGGGAGACAGAAAAATGGGATCTCAGGTAATTGGCGAAGACCGAAGTCGACTCCCTGGGAGAGCAACGATTGGGGAAGTTAGGAGAGGAGAAAGAAGAGCCAGAGACAGAAGGAAAAAGGAAGTACACAGATTTAGGTTTGGGCGAAAGAGAAGAGCAAGTCGCCTGCCCTGCCTCAGCCTTGGCGATCACAGACGAAGCACGACGGGAAGCGGAGATGTAAGCCTGACAATCTAAAGAAAATGAGTATTCCTCTGCAGAAGGACAGTGAGAGTCAAAGTCATACCAACGAGCTTTCTGAAAATTGAAGGGAGAGGGACGTTCGTTGGGGCGAAAAAGTGACGGTTAGTAGAATTGGTAGGTGATCAGAACCCAGGTATTGAAGCACCTCTCAGGAGCAAGCAAAGGATATGTCAGGGGAGGAGCAATGGAGAAAAGTAGATATATCAGAGTCATCGAGGGGGAGATTAGAAGAGATGACCCAATCGTATACTTCCTCCCCACGGGGGTCGGAAGTAACTTTCGAGTGCCAGAGGGGTTGATGGCAATTGAAGTCCTCCATTTCTGGAAGAGAATGGAGAAAAGGAGTCGGTTTTGCTATCCGTCGAACAGCAAATAGGAGCATAAACACTAAGATATGAGAAAGAGGAGTTGTTTAGAGAGATGTTGACCCCTACATAAGTAGAGTAGGGGTCAAGCGAAGAAAGAGAGGAGGTAGAAAGTTAAGAAAAGGATAGGCCCTGCCTGACAAAATGATGACGTCGCTGGTAGCATGCGTGGCATCTGGGAGAGAGAATGCGAGACCGGGAGTGGGTGCGATCAGATCGCAGAGAATCCAGGAATTTGGAAAGAAGAATACGAATTATGGTTGATTTCCTGAATACAAGTAAGGTCAACGGAATGAGACGAAAGAAAGTGTACAAGTTCAGTGCTCCTGGCTTAGAGACCCCCAATACTCCATTGAAGAACCCTGAGGGAGTCAGGGGGAGAAGAGGAAGCAGGAGATGTAGCGGGAAAGTCAGGAGCATGAGGAGGTGGTGAGGGTGGAGAAAGAAGATACGAAGTGGGCGGAAGGGGGATAAGAAGCTTGAAGGCGAGGGTGGGGCGGAAGTGCTGCATTGGCAGAGGGGGGGGCCAGATGGAACAGTGGAGGCATACAAGCTGGAGGAGTCCGAGGAGCAAGTCACAGTGTTGTCTCCAGAAAAAGGGACGCAGCAGGGGGAAGCTCCAAGAGTGAGAGCTGCTAAGAGTTCTGAATTAACAGAAAGAAAGTAGTGAGCACCTTAAATAGACTCATTTGAAGCAGGTGCAGCATTGCACTGACCTACCCCGCCAGGTCACATTTCTAGCGCACACTGAACAGGAACAAGACAGGGCCAGGGTTAGCATGAACGTTGCCGCTCATCAGCAGAAGAAGAATAACAAGACGAAGATGGGCAAGAGAAAGGCAGAAGAGAGAAGACAGGCAACCGATTTTGAAGAAGTTGCGTGCTGACCTTCTGCGGTCGATCACACAAAGAAAAAATGGTTTGGGCGAGGGGAGAGCCCGGGGTAACTGGGACCCTCGGAAAGGCCAACAGCCATTCTAACCTACCCAAGCGGGATCGGGGACCGCACCATCACGTTGAGGTGGCCGTTGATTGGGGCAGGCGGTGCAGGTTCGTTGTTTGAATCTGTTCTGTATGTAATCGTAGAAGTTTCTCGGGATTGTGGTAGATAACGACTCCATTGATCACGGTGACATATATTGCTCCATAATACATATACTTTGCATTTATTTATAGTGCAAATATTCGAAAAGCACTACCCAGCACAGCTATAAAACAAATAGTAGTTGAAAAACATTCATTCTTGCTGACATCGTAATGGTGACCTTCGACGGTCAAGTTAAAAACTGTACGTAGGCCTAATATCGCATTGGCAGTCACAGCAAATGCTAACGCATTCGGTAAAATATTTGTAATATAGTTACGTAGTGTCCATGTTTCATGTAGCATCGATTGCATTCGTACAAATACTTTGCTAACTAACGCTAGATATAAGAAATTCACATTACGTCTTCAGCAAATCTTTTTGTTTTGTTTCTTCTTTTCAAAACAGGAGAATGAAGCTTTAGAAGTTGTCTTCAACTTCTATGAAGACAATCAGCGGTTAAGCCAGGCACACATCAATTATATTGGACATTCACCAACACATATTGGGCACATGCCCATACTTATCAATACAAGGTATAGAACTGTGCAACATTAATAGAAATGTATAAACGGATTACTTAACACTGATAACTTGCAACCACCGTCGCTTGTATGATGCATTCACATACCTTCCTTTTTTGCATGTTCTGCCTCTGCCTTTGTTTTGTAAAAAAATACAAGTTTTGACATTGTTGTCAATAAAATCAAAATAAACTCTGAACTAAAGTATGTAGAGCAAACGCACAATAATACTTTTCTTCATTAAATTAGGAGCTGGTGTGATGCTGCTGCTTTCACTGCAACGGCATAGTATTTTGCAACTAGAATTTCCAGTTTTCACCATCACCTAATGACGAAAAGTAGTCGGTAATAGAAATCTTCTCAAGATCGTATCGGCGACACATTTTTGTTTTCTACAACTTCAGTTTTTACCTCCCAAATACCCATACTTCGCTGCACTGTAACCACAACTGTTTACCAAATTGTCAACACCAAACAATTTATAACAAAAAATATGAAGATATGTAACAAATATTCTAATGGCTTTTGCCTGACACTTTATTATGAGAAAACGCATAACAACATACGTAAACAATGTTTAGATAAGCAGGTCTAGAAAATGTGATGAAACAGTGAAGCAGCCCATGGGCCATGCGGAGGCACTATTGGCTTCCACCATCAGCGTTGTGCTCACCGCGTCTAATTTCGATTAAACTAACCGCGTAAAACTGAATGGCCGTTTTACATTGTGTCACCTTTCCAAGCAAACGGGGGGAGGAGGAGGAAACGAAGAGTGCCAGGCGAAAAGCTTTCGTAACCTTCTAATGGTCGTCTTCCAATAAACTGTTACGCCAATAAACGAGAAGAAAACAAATGCACACATCTGCTCGCGGTTGTCAATAACATCGTATTAATAACAATACTGGTTGAAGCTATTGTACCACACAAGTTCAAACTGTAAATACGCAAGTACAGTAAATTGAAATTTTGGCGAATTTGCTACAGAAGAGTGTAGCTTGTACTAATTCAATATTCTCTCCAGTTTAAAGCAGAGCAGTGTTTTGAACAACAACATACTGAGGAATGAGGACGAGTCAAAGAGTGTTTCATTATGTGACGTCTGTCATGAAAACGCTCTTAACTTTATGTCCCATCGATTTGATCTCAAAATCGCGCAACACCGTTGTTTACACGAGCCATCGTCGATGGAACTCGTTACTGATCGAAGAGAGCGCCATCAACTCAGGATCGCAAATTGAATGAAGATGCTTGGACACCTCTCTGATAATTAAGCACGACATTACAATAGAAAAAGCACTTAGATTAAGAAAACAGTGGGGATAATGCATTTGATTGGAAAAAACTCGTCAAAATCAATGACGTCAACGCAGCGCTGATGTCATCGACACGCCCAAATGAAGTCACCTAGAAGTTCAAGTCTTCCAAACCAAAACAACCCGAATCGGGAAAACACTGGTGATCATACCCATTTCTCCTCAATCCCGACGTCAGAATCTTTTCAGACCGTCCTGAAAATGGTCTATGACAGTACAACGCTGGTGTTGAGAGTACCGGCCAAATGATCCTGACTGACCGTGCGACGTAATGATGGGTGATTGCGGTACTTGGTTTCACAGCTGCTAGAAGTGGCCTGCAATGTAAACAATGTGGTCCATTCCGCCGAGGATCAATTTCTTGTCGAGCCATCCCACAAGAATAGTATTTTCAGCTTTCCTGCGTGGTATTCAGCACCAAAAGATGGCGCAGAGAATAAGCCAGTAAGTATACTTGTTGTGCCTTTGAAAAAAGCACTTATCAGATTCCTCCATCTTTTCGTGCCAATGAGGCAATGGAACAGCAGTCTACCGGTCTGGGTAGGGTAATTTAATTAACTAACAGGCTGAACATTAACTCAAACGTACCAATAAAAAATAATGACATCATGCAAGAACTAATTTTGAAAAGTACGTGCTAGAAAAAAAAAATCAAAAAAATCGATTTCATTACAAAAGTTGGTAATTGAAGATTTCAAAAAAATTATACTTTCAAATTTTTCTATTTTCATAATCAGGTAACATATAGAAAAAGCTAAACACAACTTCACTAAAGTAATTCACCACGCGATACATAACAAATGATCATGAAATCGTTGTACAACCATACTGTACAGGAAATGTTGTAGCCAATTATCTTTTTTTGAAAGCAAACTGTAATAAAGTAAATGATGACAACCTATTGTAGATGCTCGCTAACTTCGTCCGACATCACTTATTAAAAGCAAACAAGCTAGCTCAGATTTACAACCTAGATGCTTGTCAAATACAACCTATGACGTCAGCGGGCCGAGTTATCAAAACCAAGAGTTTACAAACTATTTAGGCCATATTAAGCTACGCATTTATATTTATCAAAAACTCATTTTATTACTTTATAGACAAAACCATCTGAAAATATTCAAAGTTGTCATTGTGTGGCCATCAACTTGAAAACAATTGTAGGAAATCATACGCTAGATTTCTAAATTACAATAAAAATTGCATATTCATCTTCGATACCAAACCTTGGTTAACTTTGGAGAAGTATTTAAAAACGCACGAATAACTTTGGAGATTAATTGGTTTGGACAATTAATAACTTTGGAGAAGTACAGTTTATTAAAAATATATAACAATGTGGATTCACCAGTCACGTGACGCCCGCGCAAGCATCGTTGTTCCCTTCACCGCACCAAAGTTTTGACTCGAATCTCCATAAAACTTACACATGGACAAAGCAACCCTTACTGCTACAGGAAACGAATACGAATTAGCTCGCTAAGTTAGGCGCTCACCAGCCCAAAACGCAAAACGGAATTATAATTTAACTGAATCTTACACGGTACATAAAATGAAATAAGTTTGTATGGGGAGAAAAACAAGATTTCAGTCACTTTTCTGCAAAAAACCTTTCAGCAAACTGCAGCTAGCGTTTGTGGTGATTAGGAAATTTCAAAAGTAAATAACACTCCATATAAATGTCATCCCCAACGCAAGCAGACAAGCCAAATATCAAAGAATTATACCGTCCATGGTCAACATACTCACTAACAGAGCGAGGTTCGGCTACTAAACAGGTAACGTCAATTGCTATGAACAAATTAAATCTTCTTCAATTGCTTATCCTAAACTAACAGCAATTTCTGGTGATTTAGATTCTCTATTAATTGCGGTGGAAAGCGGGTACATTTATGGATTATCTGCCTCTTAGAATGGGGTGAGAAAACCACTTTACCTCCCTCCCGTGCAAACACACTGCAAACTGTTTTCTAGCCTCCCATTATTTGAGAATCAAGCATGTACTCGTTCGCATGCGCAACAAGCCGCGACCTTGCTGACCTTCGTTTTGCTGAGCCACGGAACAGCAGTCGTGAATAGAGCTTTGTTAGTTTCTGGTTTTCTAAACGTAGAATGGGAGGTCTTTTGGTTAGGCTAACTAAAACAAAAAGGAAGCTTAAAGGCTATGGCAGCTCGGGCAATCTATTACCGTTTTTTTTTGGGGGGGGGGATAATGCTTTTTACAAATACGCTTTAACTATATTTTTAGAGTTGAGTGAACTGACCTAGGCTAAATTGGATATAGTTCAGATAGAAATTTTCGATAGTGACATTGAACTCAAAAGAGGTGTTTGAAACTAGATTTCACTTGGTTTTTTAGGATGGCTTCACGCCAAACTTATCTTATTGGTTTACAGCCAATTATATCTTACCCTACAGCAATGTTTCTTAACCTGGGGTGCTGAAATTTATTTCAGGAGGTGCTGGGAAAGGTGACATATGAGGCGGTCAAAGGTAAAAGGGATACGTTTGGACAAATCTATTTTTACCGACCTGAGTAGAAATATGATAGACGTTGCAAAGTTGTTTTGAAGAATAAACCAACAAATAATCACGATGTACTGCACTTGTCTATAATTTATCCTTATATGTAACCAGGTGATAGCCAATGGTAGGGGATGCTGGACTGCTTAGGCTTGACCAAAAGGGGTGCTGAGAAAGAAAAAGGTTAAGAAACACTGCCCTAGAGAGATAACTCGTATCACATAAGTAATAAAGGCCGTGCTGTAGACAGATATCGCAGAATAAACAGCCAACAGTTTGCACTAGGTATCTTTTAATTCACCTACAGTCAACTTCGGATATAAGAGATTCAGATATAAGGGATTTTCGCTTATAAGGGACTACGCAAAAGGTCCCAAATGATCGGATCGAACTTTGCGGCAGTCGGTTATAACAGAATTCGGTTATAAGAGACTGATTAAGCTGGTCCCGGCGGATCTCTTATATCCGAAGTTGACTGTATTTGCATTGCCTGTTCGGAAACAGCGATACGGCAGTGTAGTCAAGCAATTTCTTGTTACTATACAGGCAGTTCCTGGTTTGCACCATTACTACTGAATAATTGGCGGAGTAGTTAGAGATTTTTCGTAAGATTTAACAATTTCGCAAAATTTTTGTCTGGTAATTTTAACGCGTAGGTGTTGAACCAAATCCCACAAACCGGTAGGCTACAGTACGTTTAGAAGTTCTGTGCCAACATCAACTTTTGCTTTGTACTGAACTTGAACGCAAGTATAGAAGCGACCTGAAAAGCTTTCATTTCCAAGGCTAACGTAGTCGCGGCGCAAGTACATATACGAACAGTAAAATGGAGTGAAAAGGAAATCAATGATTTTAACCTTCTGCTATAAAATGATTGAGGAAAGTTACCAGCAAAACAGCAATAAATTACACCTCCTTTTTCAGTTTACTATACTCACAAACTCTAAAATCGACATAACAAAGAAAATCTTTGATTGTGCCACGAATAGACTGTAATAAACGCGCTACAATGCAAAATACTAGAATAAGGAGCTTAAAATGGAAAACTAACAGAGGACATGCACGAAAGTAAATGGCCAGCTTAAGTACATCACACGTTTTTCTTCAGTTTTTCGATTTTGTACGTTTTTTTTGCTCTAAAGCAGTTCTGCATGGCAATTTTCATCTGCTTCGGTATTTACGGTACCGGTATATGTTACGTAGTACACCTTGTCGTGTAAACAACCGGTATTGGCAACAAAAATCTTTTCGCTCGTTTTTGTCCGCGAAAACGACTACGCTTTCGATACGTAAGTGTTGTTACCCGATTCCTTCTACAGGATGGGGGCATGGCGTAGACCATGGAGATCCAAAAGCCGTACAACTCCCCAAGGCTTGGACCAGACGTCGTACAGACAGCCAAAAAGCAAGCACCAAAAAGAGGTGGATGACCTGGGTAGGATCGCGGCAGGTACTGCATGAAGAATTCTCAATTTGCTGAATCTAGTGATAAAAGTTTGATAGAAGGCTGTGTCTGTCGGTTATAGTGAAGAGGAGAGGACACAACGAGCGTGACGAAGGAGCACAAGTTTCTCAGTGGATACTGACAGGACAAGTGTGTAGAAGAATTTAGACGAGACATAGGCCTCCAGTCTGAAAGAAGAGTGAATACAAGAGGTGAGAGGCTATGTGGGACTATAAATAACTGAAGAAGTGCATCTCGGTTGGGCAACTAACTGGCCGTGTCATTACCAGGGATGTGGAAGCGGTTATTTTTCAAACGCTTCCGCTTCCACCAAAAAAAAACGAAAAAACGACCGTTGACAATTTTTTTAACTTTTGTGGGTCTTTAGCCTGCCTTCTCCTATACTTTATCATTTTGAGAAGACAAAAATCTTCATTTATTGCTATTACTTTACCTACTTCGCTTGAGCTTATTGTTTCGAACTACTCTGTGTTTCTTTTTTTTAAATATCAGAGCTCGTGTTGAATGTAGAACAGTGCTTTTCAATCTTTTTGTCATCGTGGAGGCCCTAATGTACTTTCGCGTTTGTCACGAAACTCCCACTAACAAAAATTTAGAAATCACGTACTGCTTGCAAAAACATCAAATATTTCGTTACCACAATTCAAAAAATAATTAAACACTTCAACAAATAGGCAGTTATTGCAAGTTCCTTCACTACTTACAACTACTTTTAGAACAGTTTTTCTAATGCTTCTCAGATCTAAATCGTATGACCACATATCACAGCTCTCGACAATAACCTGTCGTCACAACAACAAATTACACCGTATAGCGTTGATTTTCCCTCTCTATTCTCAACTAACTCTGACTTTGAGTTAACTATACCTTCTGCCCGTCCTCAAAACACGTATTGACTCCGATCTTTTTGGATAGTGAAGTGCAAAATTTCTGTCGTATATATAGTATGTACATGTAAAGCGAGCAAAATTGAACTGCACCAATCAACAGCCGCCTCAACGTGGTGGTGCGGTCCCCGACCCGTTTGGGTTGGGTCAAAATGGCTGTTGGCTTTCCCGAGGGTTTCAGTTGCCCCAGGCACTCCCCTCACACAAACCATTTTTTTGCCGTGCAGCCCCCTGAACGACCGCAGAAGGGTAGCACGCAGCCTTTTTAAAATAGGCCGGTCTTTTTCTGCCTTTCTCTTGTCTGTCTTCTCATTCTTCTCTTTCTCCTGATGAGTGGCAACGTTCATCCTAACCCTTGTCCTGTCTTTCCCTGTTTAGTGTGCGCTGGAAATGTGACCTGGCGGGTAGGTCAGTGCAATGCTGCACATGCTCTAATTGGGTTCATTTAAAGTGCTCACTACTCTCCTTTTCTAGATTCAGAACTCTTGGCAGCTCTCATTTCTGGAGCTGCCCTCCCTGCTTTTTTTGGAGATTCTACACCTACCAGACTGTGACTTCCTCCTCGGATTCCTCCAGCTGGTATACCTTCACTGCTCAATCTGGCCCTCTTCTGCTAATGCAGCACTCGCACCCCACCCTCGCTTTCAAACTTCTTATCCTTTTTCCGCCCACTTTGTATCTTCTCCCTCTGCACCCTCACCACCGCTTCATGCTCCTGGCTGTTTCTCTTTACCTCCCTAACTCTCTTAGGGTTCTTTAATGGATTGCTGGGGGTCTCCGAGCCAGGAGCACTAAACTACTACACTTTATTTCGTCTTATACCGTTAACCTTATTTATATCCAGGAATCTAACCTCAATTTATCTTCCTCTTTCCGGATCCCTGGATTCTCTGCTCTGCAATCCCATGGCACCCACTCTCGATCTGGTATTTTTTCTACTGATGTCGCAGATGCTAGCGGCGGCGTCATCATTTTCATCAAGCAGTGCTTATTCTTCTCTAAGCTTTCTACCTCCTCTCTTTCTTTGCTTGGCCCCTACTCTGATTATGTAGAGGTCAACATCTCTCTAAACGACTCCTCCTCGCTCTCATTTCTTAATGTTTATGTTCCCCCCATTTGTTCTTCTACAAAGGATGGCAGAACCAATTTCTTTTCTTTCTCCATTCTTCCCTCCTACGTGGAAGCGGAAGCAGTGGATTTTTCGCGCTTCCGCTTCCACAGAAAAAGTACCGCGTTCGCTTCCAGCTTCCACTTCCGCTTCCACATCCCTGGTCATTACCCAGCAGAAATGAGTGATAGGAAATCCATTGTAGCCTGATAGATAAGGAGAGAAAAAAAATAGTTCATGTCAGATGTGCCCGAGAGTGTATAAGAGAAGGAAAGTGTCGCAGGAACAGAACGAGAGTGTGAGGAGGAGGAAAAAGAGAAATTGCGAACTTGTTGGTGCTGTCGAGAGCAGCACAGAGCTCGCTGAATGGCGCAGGTGATAGCAAGAAAGATTAAATACACTGGGCCTACTGAGTAAGAAAGTGTGGCCACAGCGCCTCATGGGCAAGGATGCTGAAAGTACGCGAGGGCAGCCTTTGTCAAATGAAAAGGAACAGAGCCATCAATTCAGATCACCTGATCGTGAGATGGAAGAAAGTCACGGTGAGCGAAAGCCGCACTTTGGCATGGGGTATCTGAGATTCTGGGGGAGGCAAGTTTGACCCAACCCAGTAAGATCAAAAATAGCACCATCACGATAAGGCGACTATTGATTGGTATGGCTGATACGAACTTGTGGATAAAATCGGATATTGAAACAATAACATACTGGATACTGCAAAGCATTGTATAAATATCCAAGTGGACGAAAATTTTTGTAAGAAAATGCAGGAAAGCAAAAAACGTACGCAACTGAACAAAATCGTGCATTATCTGCAACGACCTTTAAAGAGCTCAAGACTGCTTGCAAATTGGAGTTATTGAAAACATTGCTACGCTTATGCTAAGTGCAGTACCAGCATCAAAACACGATTTACAAAACATATTTGATCTTGTTAAAATTAAATGTCAAAAAAATTTTTTTCTGAACTAGGACAAGATTACAACTTTTTAGATGGTGGATTAAAGCTGATTCTAAATTTGATTAGATTTTTCTCTAGCACATCAGAATGTGAAGTTATGGGGGAAATTATTTTTTTGAGAAGTGCAGGCACCCCAAAATCTTAAAATAGTAATATCTCAGCTGATATTGGCACTACGATGATGATGTTTGGATCAACTAACCAGATTAATATGTTTCTATGTTAACGTAGGCAGAGGTGCATCAAGAAGCTACAAAAGGAGGGCAAACATGCGAGCCTGGGGTAAAATAGCTAATAAAGGTGATCAATTTACCATTTTTCCTTGGTTTATGAGCAGCCTTGAAAAAATCTGTTCTAATGCTCTCAACGGTTTTTCGCTTGGATCCTTATTGATATCACAGTGATGTTAGGTGAAAACGTAAAATGCTTGCGATATGAGTTCCGCTTGCATGAATGAGTTGGATCATCAAGGTACAACGTCCCACAATATCTCCCATGATACCCTCATTTTCAAATCCTTCATATCTTTTTTCCTTAGCTTTGATGTTTTGGTAAAACTTTTCACCGTGCTCATCACTCACTGCACAAAGATTTTCAGGAAAAACTCAAGATGTGAGTGAAGAAAGTGCATCTTGAGGGGCATTCAAAACCTTATTTTTTTATTGGCTGCAAGCAATGCAATTCGTAGCTCCAATACATTCAAAAATTTTTCAGAACCAGGATCTAGAAAAACCGTTCGAATCTGCCGACCAACAAAGACTCATTTTTTCCCATTCGCTTGAGTCAGCTCGAGAAGTTTTTATTGAGGAATGCAAAACCATTTGAATGTTGGTTGGCCATTGCTTTCACAAAATTTTTCATTAAACCTAATTTGATATGAAAAGGTGGTATCAACACTTTATCAGGATTCTCTAATGGGATATGTTGAGCACTTTTCATTCTAGGATCATAGCAAATCCTTGCAGACCATTCCTTTCGTAATGCTGTGCAGTAGCACGACTGCCCCACAAACCGCAGTGTTTGGTAAATCTCTCTTACATTTCCATCAATATTCCAATGACCTTGAGATCTCCACGTAAGCTTCACTGGTAGTCTGAGTAACGAATTTTATTCAACAAGATCTCAAAATTAATGTAGAATTCTTTTAACTGTGCAGAGTGCGCAATAGGGATTGACGGTCTTTCATTGGAAACGTGCACAAGAACAGATTTTAAGATTCGTTTAGACTTTAGAGAAAGTTTGAAATAGTTTCTCTATGTCTTGACAATAACAAAGAGGTCCTTAAACTTTGAATGCTCTAAATCAGGGGTTCCCAACCAGGGGTGCTCGCACCCCTTGGGGGTGCGAAGCAGCATCCTAGGGGGTGCGAGATGGTCATTCAGATTTTTCTGTTGCATTTTTGTCCTGTCATGCTCAAGTTCATCATGTGTTAATAGTTCTGCACAATCAGTGTCTAATTACAGCATGTCTAATGCGCGGCCTTCACTTCAGCCCGAAACGATGCGAGGGTATTTTTTTTGGGAGATCACCTCTGCAATAATGGTGAGAAAACTGCGGAATTTGCCTGCTTAAAAACTACGGAATTAGACTCTAAGCATGCTTAGTGCATGGCCTTATTCTTCACATGTTAAAATACTATAGGGGTGCGAGAACATATTAAGATATTTTAGGGGTGCGAGAACATATTATAACAATATAGGGGTGCAGGCCATTAAAAAGGTTGGGAACCACTGCTCTAAATCAATTCTTACCTCGCTTTCCAAAGTGACTTACTCTAACATCTTTTTCAACCAAGTTGCATGCTTTTTAACTTGATGCAAGAAGCTCAGCCCTCGGTATAGAAAGACATAAATCTCTAGTCAGGTCGCTTAAATGTTAAGAAAACAAGACGGGGATGTTTTCCGTTACTTCAAACTCCGAATCTGTGGAGTTAGTAAACACCAAATCACAAGCATTGGTGCCTTCATCAATATTGTTATCAATAAAATGAAGACTATCTTTCGGAGGGAATGGTGTTGACATTGATTCATGATCAGGAACTGGTAACCTTGCTGAATCTAAGTTGAGATATGCCATTTTGTCTCTCGGTTTCAAGCAAAAACTTTGTTTCAGTAAGGCAAAAATAGCAGTCTTGAAAGTGATCCTTTGGTTAACGTCAAGTCATTGGACTGGCGAATGGGGTATTTTACGGGATGCCATGCCTCATCTCGTTCACCTAATGGGAAACCAAAATAAGCCGTATATATTTTTTGATATCCCAGGTGGTATTTCTTTATTGGTCTTTGCTTGTAAATTTTCCACAAACGTAGCAAATCAGATGATAGGTCGAAACAGTGTCACTGTCTGCAGATCTGGATGATTTATACTCCTTCTGGTTTAAAAGATACTTTGTATGGACAAGCCAGGACGAGTGGAGTGCGACGGTATGGGCATGTTTTGAGAAGGGATAATGGTGATGCTTTGAGAAGAGCGTTGGATTTTGAAGTGGCGGGAAGAAGAGGGCGTGGGCGGCCGAATATGACGTGGAAGAGACAAGTGGAGGAGCATATCAATCAGATTGGACTGAAAAGGGAGGACGCCATTGACAGAGTGAAGTGGCGTAATAGTGTTTACGAACTGTTGAGAAGCACGAGGTGAATTCGGCCACCTGCGTCAACGCGGACAAAACCGGATCTCTCTTTCTCTCTCTGGGCATTACGAACAGCTCATTAACTGCTTCTGAAACGCAGAGATATATTTAAAGCATATACACAAAACTAACTAATTTTTTCAGTCAACATTTTAACGTGCTCTGTCATCCACTTGTATTTTGATGTGCTGATAGTTCAACAAATTAATGCTGCACAAATTTTCTGCTAACACTACCCTGGCCACTAATTGTATTTATTTAGCTTTGTATCATGCCTTAAAAATCTTGTTTATGATGTCACAATATAGGTTCAACGCAAGTTCATTGTTCTAATTCTTGAAGTAGAAAAATAGAGGAAACTCAAAAACCTGATGTACCAGAAAAAAAAACAAAAACATATTTAAAACCAGCGTCAAAAATACCTTTAGGAGGAATTATGCAATTTGTTTAAATTTCGCTGTGGATCAGCGTTACAGAAATGTCTGAGAAAGGCAAAATTACATGATCTAGAGATCATTTAGGAATTGATCAAATCTGTCATTAAAAAAGCTATGGTTTTTAGTTTGGCAACTACATTATCAACTTCTAATATTTGCAGAGAATCCAACAAACAAAATGATGCCCAGCAACTAATACAGCGTTAAACAACAAAGCTTTTACAAAATAGTCTAAAGTGATATAACTTAACTTCGCCACAAGCAGTCTTTGACTCAGCCTGTTCAGCGATTTGCCCTAAAAGACAAAAAGTAGTGGTTTTCAACTTGGTTCCACGAGATTCTCTGATCTTCCATAATGTCACCAAAAAGTAACAACACAAGGAGCATAAGAAATCACGGGGAGAAGAACGCTGAAAGTGTGGCCGAACGACTACTTAAGACCGTGCCTAGCAACTACACACAACCTCTGCATCTAGTTGATACAAAATTACAATCGATAACTAAAAATGCCACACCAACTCACCAATATTAACTTCACCACAATGAGGACGAAAAAATCAATTAACTATCGTTCATACCAGAAAAGGTTAATTTGAAGCAGCTAGATGCCTCGAAATAATTTATTTTCGATTCGCCAAGAACCCGGTGCAAACTCGGCAGTGCTTCTTGTCGTCAACCACTACGCTGGTAAACACAATGAATCGCAAAATTTTACCTCTAATTTTCTCGCTCTTTCTTTACTAAGCGGCTCGCATGGAAAGTTGAGATTATTTGTGGTGGCAAGTTCTCGAAGGTCGAAATAATACTTGGCGTAAACGCTACTCGGAACGTTGATGTTGAAGTTGAGAAGTTCCAGAAATTGACGTTCCATCTCGTTCCTACGAAAAGGCCGCTATTAAAATTTCATGAAGAAGCAAAATCAGGTTAGATCGATGGGAAGCCAATTAACGTAATATCATGTCTTGATTGATCTAACAACGCCAGCCGTAATCGGACCCAGTTTTGAAATCTGAATGTTTTGAAACAGTCAACCTCCAAATCAAAAAATCGCAAGATCACAGCTTGAGTTGGGCATTTTCTGCAGCAGGCGTTTGATAGATCTTTACGAAAGTGGGGCACAAACTGGAAGCCAATGGCTATCAGCTTGAATAAGTAAAAATAACGTCCAAAATACAGTCGTTGTTTAAAAGCATTAAAACACCACGAAATTCAGTTGAAAGGTTTGTCATTAAATAATAAAAGAAAAAATGCGTCTACCGCGCTAGCAAAAGTGAAACCAGATTTTTTATAAACTTCAGTGGGGTAGAAAACCACATCTAGTGTTATTTATTGTTTGCACGTTCTCCCAAGATTTAATCGTCATTTTACAACGGAAGTCGCCAGAGAAAATGATGTCAGTTGCTGACCACTTTTGTCATTTCCTTTCTGACGATTTTTCCTGATGAGTGGCAGGCAAACAAATGTCAGTAACAGCCGCTACACGCAGATATATTTATTAGTAAATGCCTAGTGTCTAAAGCAATTTGAATTGTTCGCCACTGATCATAATGAAACAAAGATAATTTTAAAATTGAGCACTTACAGCAGAGGTGCAAAAATTTTTTTGGAATTTAGTAGCGCGTAGAAATTTCTAGCAGCACACACACATGTATATCATTCTTACCGCTATTATTTTATAATAGTTCACTTCAAAATGTAAACTTGCTACTGCTGCGTCGCTGCAAATCCCGTTCGCGAACGTAAACTCTTTGGTCGCAAGCGTGCGACCTTGTTTTTGTGCCCCTGACTTACAGCAATGTTGCTACTGCATGTGTGGCTGCAAGCTCAGACTACAAAAGCGATAGAAAAACACGATCAATAGAATGTTAAGAATAGAAATCTATCGATGACGTCATTACGGCCTTCCATTTACAGAAATTATTTCCAAACACACCAACAGGGTGAGTTAATAACCTCGCTAGTTCAACGTACAAGCTATCCAGAGAAAATATTAACAAAATCTATCTCAAAAGTGATTGATTGCTAGGTAAACATACTACGCCCGTCCTATTGCGAAACAAGACATGTCTTACACATAATTTCTCTTACACATAAGTTGCATTTCTCATCCGAAAAATATGGTGACTTTTTATGGGGATATCAACACTTTCAAAGCGGAATTTTACGCATTGTTCATCCAAAATTAACCTTGAAACTTTTTATTGGGAAATCAGTTTTTTGAAGATCAAATTGATAGATTTGACACCTTTTTTCGGGCAACAAAATCCATCCGCAAGCCACAGAATTTCGGGTCGCAGGTTACACAGTCCTGCTCAATAGCATTACATGGTTTTGAGTGATAAATGAACACAAAAGTACGCACATGTCCTCCACTGAAAGGTCTTTCAATATTTGACAATAATCGACATTCCACACTGCTTGATCGTCCCAGACTTTCGATGCCAACAGAATAGCTCCTACAATAACAAGTCAGCAACTATATCACAGCATGTATGAACATCATTGTTAGGCAGCTGCAAAAAGGCACTCGTAAATCTTCTGTAATTTCAGTTAATGCTTCAGTAAGTAATTGAACTGTAATGCACTAATCCTAGCAGTGCTGACAACACTACTCTAAACAACAATGTTGTGAGTTGCGCAGAAACGTTGGCAAATGACAAAATACAATTTAACAATGCAGCAGCGTTAATATCAGCTTCACAAAAGTTACCGCAGTCCACCAAACACAAAATAGTAACTAAAGCTCACCTAACATAATTCGTTTCCAATTTGCAGGGCAAATGCATATTTCAGCATATGACAAAAGTCTTTCCAAATAAATCTGAAACAAAAAAAGTGCTGCAAATACCAAATTAATTTGGGGATCTCAGTTGGCGATATTGGAACAGAAATATCACAACTGTAATGTAATGTAGTAAATGTATGTATGCATGCATGCTTGATGTAAACAAACTTACCAGTGTTACTATCGCACACTCTGCCGTCAACTGTGCTGAGTTGAACAATGTTCGAATGAACTTATAGATTTGTCGGTGGTCAGGCTCACGAGAAGCGTAATCAGATGGAACTCGGTCTCTCTGGAATATAAGTTTCAAGACGCTTTAACCACGTTTGGTCGGGACAGTATAACTCATTATTAGATTTACTGGCATTGCAAAATTAAATTCTCTAAACATTGTTACCAAGCTCACATCAAAAGTTAGAGGAAGCAAAAAAAAACAATTGCCCTGTCAGAAAATGTACAAAAGCGCTGCTTTTTTAGGTGAATGCACTATCTGATAAGAGAGGAAAACAACGGCACCGGTGAACTATGAATTAAACTATTGACCATGAATTATACAGGGCAGGATAACAATGCAAAATCTTGTAATTTCTACTCAAGAAACAATTACTACAGTCCGTCTTTTATCCTAGTTACTGGTCTATTCCACTTCAATGCGGAGACGTCATACACTAAACAAATAGAACAGTTTGTTCAATTTGTCTTTGTTTAAAACTCATTTGTTAATCAAAAACCAGAAGTAACTTACAGTAAGAGGATGAAGCTTTTCATCGAATATACCAGGAAGAAGTTTTTCTTCGCCAGTTTCACGATGTTTGATATGATAATAAACTGCCAAGGAAACACTGGAATACACAAATAAAATATTCTAAACTATCGCAACATGCGATGGTGTAAAACCACAGCAACACACCACTTAACAGATGCTTTAATATTGGGTTGGCTCACTGTGCTATCATCAATGTAGATGGTAGAACAGGAACTTCTTCGTTGCTGTCCACAAGATCCAGGTGATGCCTTTGTTACAAAAATACATTTTAATTTTAATCCACTCACGTCAATAAACACACAACAAATTTTCAGAGAAACAAGTGCTACTGCTCAATTTGCACAAAAACATTTTTGTATGTACAACTGATTACAGCTAAAACTAAGTTCCATTTAATGGGCCATATACTGTACATCATTACAAAGTGCTTAGAGTTGGCTACGCAGTATTTGCTAAAATATGATGAAATACCCCAAGCCCGATAATTATTCAAACACATAAAGGGATAGTGAATTTTACAATGACCTGAGAGAGATTTCAAAATACGCTGTAACTTCGTACTAATGCAAGCTAGTCATTATTGCTACGTAATTTATGTTGCACATGTCTACCACGAAACATACAACACTGCAAGACAAAAAGCATGCATCTTACTTACCGAATTCTGCATGTTCTGCCTTTGGTGCACTAAAATTGATAGTTTTTATGAAATAAAAAACAAAATACTTCACTAAGTTACTTACATTCGGAGAACGATTTAGTGATGAAAAATGTGTGAGCTTGAGGATGATCGGATGGGGTTTGAGTTTCATCAATGCCTGTCAAAAAACAATGCTGGATTTTAAGTACGGTAGTTGTGAAGAGGGAAAAAGGATTGCACCTATAGGCTAAATATTCAGGCAAGAAACTAAAATCAAGCAATCTGCAGATTTCACCGATTAAAGTAAGGATAGGTCATACAAATCTAAAGCGGACTTTAGTCTTCCTATTTTCGACACTACGTTTTAAAATTCACAAAACCCTACTCGCCAATCGTTAGAATTTATGGAAATTAAGAATAATTTCGTAGTAGCCGGCTCTACTCAGGTCACCCTGCCGGGCTACTAGTCAGTTCACACGAATTAGAAACACCGGTTTAGCCGGTTTTACTCACATTTCTGAGAGCAGCAACAGCAAATTGGTAGACATGAGGGTATCTTTACTATACCCCTAATTCAGACTGTTGTACTAACACTTTGAAATAAGACGGGAATTACATACTATTCTATCTGTTCCTTCTAATAAGTACCGGGGCACAAAAGTCAAAGTTTGGGGTGGGCACTGTAACTGCATTTGCTTCAACAATTACACAAATGAGTTGTTTGGTGATACACTTATTTCACAACTAGGTGCAACCCCCCCCCTCCTAATATTTGTCACATCAAGTTTTTTTGCTGCACCTACGTGCTTTAGTTCTGGAGCCCAACTAAAAAGACACTTTCTAGAGACAGATGTAGTGGGGATGCATCCCTGCCATCAGCCTTTCCTAGTCTTGGCTTGGTGAATTTATTTGTATGTATTTAACCAGAAAAATAATTTTGTTTAAAAAAATGCTTCAATTTAGACTTCTCACTCTCCTTATTAAAAGCTTCTGGATTTGCTACTGCTATGCCTCTAGCATTCAATCGTCGATTGGTTGTAAAATCCGATTCCAGGAAAAATATTCACTCCATAGGTACGACTGTATATTCGGTGACGATTTCACTCGGTAGCATACACCTACTGACGTAATTTTTCTATTGGTTTTTCTTCAAACTTTGGATTTTATAAACTGTGTCCATAATACCAACCTCCCTACTAATAAATTAAGACTGGGCCAACTTACAATAAGCAAGTAATTTCACAAACTTCTGTGCATTCATTTGATAAAGAGCAGTGGAGCATAAATTTTAAGCTTTGGAAGGGCGTTGAAGTGATTTATGTATTTACAGGAATTCAGTCATGAAATAATTGGCCTAGTATTTACTTTTTTGTGATTACAGGCCTAGTTAACAAACTTAAAGCCTCTAACTACACCTACGCCCCTAGCTCCCAGCGTGAACGCAACAAGAGAAAAGCAAACTGATCCAAAGCCCAGACTTTAGCATGTACAGTTCAGTTCTTTTGATAAGTTTGGTTACGACTTAAGTGGATCTCCTAGCGATGAAGCTTTTGGCTAAAAGAGTATAATTTTTTCCAATTCCTGCGAGATTTCATAGCAAAACTGCATTTTGTTCAATTTTTCTACATGAGATAGAAATGGCTAGTTAAGAGTGTTGAAGCGTTAAACATGACTACTACAAAGGTATTCTAACTTTAAGTTCACCTACAATTCACTTATTACAATTTTTGTATTTACCATTGCATTAATAAACAAACAGATTTAAATGGGCATGTGCGCACTGGAATATAACATTCTACTCTTAAAAGGCAACCTATCAGTAACAGGCTTCACTATTTATGTTTGCTTTCAAAATGACTGCGGATAGTAAGTGCAGCTGCTGCTATTTTCACTGAAGTAGTACAATTATCATTATGACGAAACAGTGCTTCTTTAAGCGTTCAATCTAAAAAGGCATGTTTAAAAAACGCTGAAGTGCTTAATTGCTAGTTGCGTCTACACTATAAAGCACAATTTTGTTTAAGATTGTGTGTGTGTGTGTATTTTAATTCCCCTGAAACTACTGGATGTTCAATCATGAAACTTGGCACGATTGATCGCCACTCCGGGGTGAGTGTCATAATGGGATTCGTGACATCATCAAAAATGAACATATAAAACTTTTTGAAATCGTTGGCTGTTTCAATTGTGAGCAAGTCCTGTTCCTAAGTACCAAACGGGGCAAGCAAGACGTCGCCAGGATGTCCAGAAACTTTGGAAGATATATAGCGGCCATGTGCAACTTCCAATCATGTTCTATTTAGGCTTCATCAATTTCTTAAACAGAAACGATACTTTTGATTATGGAACAAGAATTGGCTATGTCAACCACACATTAACTTTTTATTATTGTTCTCTCAAGTATCAGTTAAGTGAAGCTGGCTAAACCAATATTCTTAACCTTGACATTACTGATGTGCGCCCTTTTATTGAAATAACTTAACTGTGAGCACTTCATTTTAGAATAATTTGCTCTTTGCCTGGCCGCATTCATGCCAGGACCAAGTAACATGCACGCAACCAGAGGCATTAGCTAATATAAATATGCCTACAGTTACAAAGGAGTAGAAAGTTGTGGGTCTAATATTAAATAGGTTAATCCTAAAAATACATATCAATCACTTTTGACACCCTTTCACAACTGATATGCTTTGAAGAAATGCAAGCTTCCAAAATTTATCTTAAATTGCGACGTCATCAAGCCTTGTGACACGCACCCGGGGTAGAGATCAATCATGCTGAGTTTCATGCTTGTACACTCAGTAGTTTTGAAGAATTAAAACAGATTGATAGAAAAGCTTTTCAAACGTTTTTGCTCTGCAACAAAATTTTAGAAAAACTTCTACGTGACCTCTTGATGAGTAAAGGATATGCTAACTAATTAAAACAATGAACACCCTCTGGCATATTTATAAACAAATCTTGGGTGGCGAGAGTATTAGGCAAACTAAATTTTATTGGGAGTTGGGGTAGTATTAAACTAAGAGACACTGTTTCAAAGTGAGCATTTTGCCCATTATAACTTCCAAAGCAACATAAAGACTATTTTTTTTGGAGATCAACTTTTTGAAATCAGAATTTTGTCTTCACACCAACCCTTCTTTCATATGTTTTGCTTCTGTCTTACTACTAGTGGGGGTGGCATTGTCTAATACTCTATCTTGAATACCCCACCGATTACAAATCTCAAATGGTGTTTTTGTCAATGGTAAATTCATGCAAATATACACAACCCATGAAAGCAACTATGCAGTAATGTAAGAACCGTCTCATGGAAACAGTAAAGCAAATAAAAAAGCTACAAAACCTTTTCAATTTAAAAAAGTAACAAGCCCATCTCATGGGATGGATGAGCCTGATGATTTATACATGAAATGAACTATAATTCTCTTCCGCACAGTGAAAATCATGAAAAATAGTTTGTAATTTCTGTATTTCTACAGAACAAATTAAAATTTTTTTTACATTATTTTGTTGAAGTTAGTTTCATTTTCTTGCAAATTTTCTAATCTCTTCTGATTTCCTTATTTTAATCATTTCCTCCTAAAATTCCTATTTCATAAAATTTAGAGTCAAAAATGAGAAAACTTCTCTAAAGCAGAAGCCCTGGCATCAAGGTCAATACAATAACACAATCAAAACGTAACAAAGCATGACTTACTAAAATAATTTGTGATTAGTTGATTATTTCATTTGATAGCTCAAAGAGACATCCTACCCCACAACTCATAGGGTGTACTGTAGAGTTACCTCCAAAAATGTAGTAAAAATAATTTCACCCTAGACCTAATTCTAAGTTTCTTGTGAAGGTTACAAAAACTTTTATTTGTGATGCATCATGCCAATTTGTTTTTTACACTGATTGGTGACCCCAAATTACATTTTGTGTTGCAACGCATACCGGGTGTTCCGAAAAACTGTACACACTCTTTAGATCGTTATAACTCAATCAAGATATTGATTTTTTACTTGTAAATAAGTTGATACAAGAGAAAAAAATACACATTTAAAGAATTTTAGAGTAAAATATATCCCATTAATTTTTTATAAGATCAAAAACGCTTGAGGCAATTTCAGAATGCTCACATAATGACAAGTTCACACAAGTGCTGAAACTGGTTGCCGTTCTGTTCAATACGCTTTTTATATCTTGAAGAAATCGACCCTTAAATGTCAAGCAACATTTCCTTCAGTATTTAAGCAAATTCTCTTTCAATGGCTGCTTTCATTTTAGCAATTGTTTTAGGTTTCTTGCTGTAAACTTTGTCTTTTAGAAACCCTAACACAAAGAAATTCACAAGTGTCAAATCTGGTAAACTACGTGAATATTCAACTGCGCCTCTTCTTCCGAACCACCTGCTTTGGATATTTTTATCTAGATAAGTTCTCACATCATGATGAAAGGGAAAGGTGTACCATCTTTCTAAAAGTAAAACTTGGCATCTTGGAAATTTTTCTTGCCAGTGCAGTATAACAAATTCCTGTAACAGGTGGATACAGTGTACACATTTTTGGGGACACCTGGTAGTTTGAGAAACCCTGCTTCATAGTACAGATTTCAAGTAAAAACAAATAACTTTTGCAACAGTCATCCTTTTTGCAGCAATTTACATTTGAATTATGTGCCAGCTGCAATACCCCAACACAGTGCTTCCCAAACTGTGTGCTGCAGTACACCAGCGTGCTGTGGAAGATTTGCAGGTGTGCCACGGATTTTTTTAAAATATTTAATATGTATACAAGTTTTCAGCAAAAATTAAGTAAATGCTGGCATAAAGTGATGGTCGATAATGTCAAATAGTGTTTTTTGCAGTCCGAATAAGTGGTGATCTCCAAAAAAAAGGTCATCACTTTTCTCGCCGTCACCTGAAATGCTACTTGCGATCAATAGAAATGTGGCTGTTGTGCCATGAAATTTGTTCAGCTTTTTTAATGTGCCAACAGACAAAAAAGTTGGGAAAACACTGCCCTAACATATACAAAAGAAAATTATTATGTATATTTGAGGTCTGGCTAAAAAGAAATGGGACTGACCTCACAGATTGCGTATAAAACCTTCAAGAATCAATGTTTTCACAGTGTGACATTACATGTGTCCTCAATTTAACAGCTGTGTTGACACAATAAGACAATTGTGCTTACTTTTACAGAGCTTTAAGAGTAGTTGATAAATTTCTTGTTAACAAAAATGCGTGGATCATTATCAAAGTTTTTTTGGCGATTTGCAAAATGACTATGATTTACCAAAGGATTAACATCAAATATGGTATTAAACTACTTGGAAAAAACTGATCAAGACTTTGAAGATGCTGCATGTGGGTTATGGTGATTCCTTAGTATTGAAAACAAGAGTTCTTAAACGGCAATTTGTGGAGGGAAGGAAAACATAAACATGACCCAAAGTCAGGGTAGTCTTCCAGACCAATGCCAACATTAAAAGGGTGCGAGAGTTGATTTACAGTGACCACTGGCTAACCATTCACATCATGGCAGACAAACTTGGGATGGACAAATAATCAGTCAGATTCATTTTGGTAAACAATTTTGGCATGTGAAAGGTGTTGTGCTAAAATGGTTCCATGGCTTTTTATCCAAAGCAGAAAGCTTGTCAAATTAATGTGTGCCAGAACATCCTTCAGCAGCTGAAAGAAGATGACAAAATCTTAAAAAAGTTGATCAGAATAATGAATTTTTTAGTACAATCTTAAGTCAGGAAACAAACCCGTCAATGGAAAACTGCAAGTTTGCCAAAACCAAAGAAGGCTTGTGTGCAACTGTCACAAGTGAAAGTGATGTTGATCACTTTCTTTGAGTGCCAAGGATTAGTGCATTGTGAGTTCATACCTCAAGGACAAACAGTTAAACAACGACTTTACAAAGAAGTCCTGAGTTGCCTTGTGAATAAAGTTTGTCAAATACGAAGAGACCTGCAGGCAACCAAAAACCTGGATTTTGCGCCATGACAATGCACCTGTGTACATGGCCCAAGCATGAAGCATTTTTTGGTTTCCAAACAAATTACCTCACTCAAGCACTAACCGTATTTGTCCGATCTAACCTCCTGTAATTTCTTTCTTTTTGCAAAACTGAAAGGAAAAATTAAGGACATGCTTTGAAGGAATTGATAACATCAAGACCAGCGTGATGACCAACATCAAAACCATCAAAAAAGAGAAATTTCAAAAGTGCTTAAGGGAATGGTCAAGTAGGACGGCAAAGTTACTCCGTGATGAATATCTTGAAGAGGACCATTATAGATTACACTAGAGTTGTACAAGTTACTTAAACTGGACATTGTATGATACATCTTTTAGCAAACTTTTAAATGAAGTAGCCCCGTTTCTTTTCAGCCACACATTGCACCTTAAATGACCTCAAAAAAATTAGATCCAAAAAGTTATAAGGCAGACCTTTATGCTGTCTAATTATAATTAGCTATCCATTTAGTGTGATTCACCTGCATGCTAGATACCATCTTAACGCAATTGCTGATAAAGAGACTAAAGAAGTCTGTTTCAAATCCAGAAAAGCAAGAAAATAGGCACCAAAAAGAGCATCCAGCCATAAAAACCAATGTCAAAATGACCCATCATAAATGAGCAAAAATGCAAAAATGTATGTCCGAGCATCCCGACCTTCTCTGTGACAACATGCAATCTCATCCCTGTTGAGCTTGAGAAATCCCCAATACCTGTCGCTTCAGGAGCGAATACAGCCTGGTAAATAGCTCAAAAAAGAGACAAGAAGGTTAAACTGGCACAAGGAATTTCCTGATCTGAATGTATGTCAGGAAGATTAATGGGAGTAATGTAAATAAGAAGAAAAATCAAAGTCTAGTGTTAGCAACAAACAGTGTAGAAAGGCAAACTGGGTGATGGTAATAAAATATTTTATCCTGAACATGATGGAAGAAGAAGTGGAGTAACAGATGTGCATAACCCTGAACTTGTCTTCAAAATTACAAGGGAAACAGAATTGGTTTCATGAGTGAATAAATAAGTAAATAAAAAAGAAGCGATAACCACAATGAGGAAAATAAACCCAAGAAAGGCTGTGTACCTAGACATGATTCCAGCGAGCTAGAACCAAATCCTGCCCCATTTATTCTACTTCAGTAACCACACAAATTTCTTTGCTCGTGACTTTATTCAGAGTCAAATTTTTTCATCAAGTTGCACAGGTACTACGTATTACTAAAACAAAAAGGGCAGGATTTAGTTCTATTTTGAGGCTTGGTGAGCAGTTTCACCAAACCTATTCTGGGGGGAGTTTGAAAAAGCCTGGCAAAGTTAAAGATAAAACTGCTACAGGTGTAGTTCAATGACGTAATTTAGACAGGATTGTAGGAAAATGTATAAGACTGAAGAAGCTACACCACTAAACCACATGACGTGAAATAGAAGCAAGAAGCTACAGCAGTACTACAAGGTGTCCACAAATTATTTCTACACTTTCAAAGATTGAACAAAAATTTATTTCTTGAGATATGATCGTTTGGTTTGTTTTTTAGGAAAATGAAAAATATGGAAAATACTAAGTTTTTTCTCTCTTGTCAGGTACTTTTTGAATTGATCAGGTTTAAAATTGTAATTTATTTAGTGGTTAAGCAGAATGTTTTGAATTTAGCACCAAAAGTGGAATTCATGAAATTGAGCACTATGGAGGAATAAGCACTGCGGGTTTTTAGTTTATGGAGATGAAGTCAGACATCTAAGCAATATGGACGAGAGCCACCAGCATTGCCTACCATTTGATGATGGCATAACAAAATTTATGGGCACTGGTAGTTTGGTACAAAAAAAAGACAGCAGGTCAACCCCGAACTCCAGGGGGAGAAATTGAATCTGTGCATGCAGCATATATACCAGAAGCATTAAAACAGGGGTTCTTAAAGTTGAGATTGGCAAGATCAACAAAAATTCGTGTCCCCTTTGGTAAGATCAACAAAACTTGTGTTCCCCTTTAATTTGAAACAAACTTTTATGTTTTGGAATGACATCCAGCTTGCTGGTCATTATTGCATATTTTCTATTCAACTAACATCAAAAGCTTTTCTTTTGAAGATCAACTATATCAAAACACCGTTTTCCCCAATTTTTTTATTATTTCAAGGACGACTATGAGGGCATGGCCTCATGCCCCCCTCAAAAACTCCCATGCCCTTTCAAAAACTCATGCTCTAGAAAGACTATTTGGAGAGCATCTATGCAGTTACAGTCACTACACTTTACCATTCACAAAGTTTTGCAATAAAGTTTTTGACTTTATGCATAGTGAAGTGCAGTTATTGCAGGCCAATAAGCCAGAAGCTGTGACAGTTTGCAACAAGCATGCTGGACTGAGTACATTAAGATGCAGGGTTTTAAAACGTGTTGGCTTCAAGTGATGAAGTAGGTGCATTAATTCATCTAAAAAAAACTTGACATACTTTCCATTACAGTAAAACAAACTAAATGAAAATAACTGAAAAAATTAATTTTTGTCAAGTTTTTGAAATTGTAGGGATAATTTATAAAAACCTGGTATACTGGTAAGTTTTTGAAAGTGCATAGTACATTGAATTGAATGAGCTTTACATGAATATAATGCCTGGATAAAATCAGTAAGCCATTTGCTATTAAAAACATAAAGAAAATTTATGCAGTAGTATGATTGCTGAAAGCACTTTAACAACAGCAGTTTTGGTAAGTGAATTATCTACAGATTTGTGTATGAAATCACTTTGCTTTGCACATCTTTTAAAGGTGCCAACTTTTAAATTCATTGATACTTAGTTTGTTTGGTGTCTAGTTTTATCTGACATCTAGATGCATGCATCCATTTGCCATGCACTGAATTATCTATATAGTTATCTTGACTATATGGCCACTTTGGTCATGGTTAGTTTCGTGCAAATAAAAAAGAAACCAGCTTGTTTGAATTAACAAGCACGAGTGTGTGAAGAGATCAATACATTTTACCACTACACTGTAAAAGGGTATCAAACAGGCAACAAAAGCATCTTGGAAACCAACCTACATGTCAGGCAAAATCATTTATGTACATTAAAAGCATTTATCATACATACAAGCAGCAACAAATGCTGTTTATTAAAATTATTGTAAATAAAACTATTTAGCACGTTCCCCGCGTATTGGCCCACATATGACCCAACAGTGTCATTCTCTATTTGCGTATTGCACCATATATGGCCCAACAAGCACTTGGGCATATGTGGTGCAATACACAATTAGGAAGTGTATTATCTTCACCGTTGTGTATTGCACCACATGTGTCCCAAGCTTTTTATTGTCTAAACTTGACGAAAATAGGCAGATGATTGCACTCACCTCCTCTCGCGGTGATGGCTTTAGCTAGACTGGCTCAAAAAATGCGGGAAGTGTTCTGCAATACAGCTCATATTGCTATATGCGGGGAACATGTTAATGTCCATCATAAACTCATCGTTTTACTTCTGTACTGACTGTTGCTGGTACATTTCAAGAAATTATTTTTTACACAAAGTTTTTATGCTATTTGGACAGTGCATTTTTGTTAACAGCAGCAATGAAAACTTTCATGTGCTGCATAATTTCAATTGATTATCACAATGAAAATGGGTTTGTTTCATATAAATGAGAGAATTGTGTGTGTGTGTGGTATACTTTTGTTTTGCTCTTTGAACTTTTGTTTAAATAAAGCAGGTGAAAGAATTATATCAAGTGCAATTAAACACACACATACAACAAAAGAGCATGACAAAAATGAACTAACTTTGCTGTAAATATGAATACACATGAAAGGTGATTAAAAAACTGTAAATCCATACAGAACTATTTCATTCAAAAAGCATCACTAAGCTCTTAACCATAAAAACATATCCTAGATTTGAAATACAATTATTTTATTTTGTTGGTCAAACCGACGCGATGGCGTAGTGGTTAGAGCATCCGCTTCGCAGTCGGTAGACCTGGGGTTCATTCCCCTTGTCGAGTCATACCAAAAGACTGTAAAAAATGGTATTCACAGCTTCCCTGCTTGGCGCTCGGCATTTAGGGAAGGTTGTGGAGCACAAGCCGGCAAGTTCGCTTGTTGTGTCCTTGGGCAAGGCACTTAACGGGATGCCCCACCTTTATGTGGAAGACAGGTGACCCATAAACCTCGAAAAAGGCAACTCCCAAGCGAGTGCGGACTTACTGTCCAAAGTATAGCGATACAATTCGCTTTCTCGTGAATGGAGGATAAATATGGCAAATAAAAAAATAAATAAAATAAAACAGATGTAATTGCTTGTATAAGTGAGTTAGAATCCTAGCAATCCATGACAACTCGGTATGTGCATCTCTGCAACAGACAAATTAGATGTCGGAAAAACTATGAATGAGACAAACTAGGTGTCAATGACTTTAAAAGTAGTGAACTTCAAAAAATTCTGTAAACCAAGGCAAGCCAGTGCCCATATTTTTAGACTGGTTGCCATCATACCTTTAAGAGTTTTGGACATGCAAACATGAAACGACAATTAAGATGTGTTGCTATCCTAGATTTCAATTGCTCCCTTACCAAAAAATTGTATGTAATAGGACACCTGCAAAAGTTGTTGAAAATAAATTACAAAAAAATTAGGCATTTATGTTTCTTTAGTGTAACAAACAAATTCCTCAAAAAGCAGTTGATCAAAAGTTTTGGACAGTATTTGCCTTAATACATGCAAATATGTGAACTGCACCTATGTAAAAACTCTTGGCATATAAATTTGCCATCTACCTGAAATTTTTTACCTGCAAACACAATAATTCCAGTAATGAAGCATCTGCTCCACAGCCTGTGGACTTAAGTTCAATTTCTGTGTAGAGTCATACAAAGTCTTTAAACGGCTTTCACATCTTCCCCGCCTTGATGCACAGCATGTAATTAATAATGTGAATGAAAACCTGGCGCATTTGCTTGTTGTGTCATTGGATAAAGTACTTAATGGGATACTTCCATCTTCATGTGGCAGATACGGTGGGTTAGAGCTGTCTACCTATTGCAGTAGTCCAGACTGACAACAGATTTACAAGTAGAGCATAAGCTCATATGCAAAAGACGAACACCAATCTAGTTAACACCAACAGAATTACTTTTGTTGCTGCTTACAGCCGCAAGCAAAAGTCACAACTGCAATCAACATGACATCAAAGATAATGCCATGAATATGGCATTGCAAGCCTCCAATGCATTGTTCACTGTTGATGACGTGGTGTTACAAGGCAGTTTTGCAACCTCACCACCTCCTCAGAAAGTCAACCAGTGATAATCTAGTTCAAAGGAACAAAATTATTTTGTTATAACTAATGCTGTTAAAACACGTGATTTACTTTTTTTAGCTTTTTAGTTGGATTGTAAATTCAATCGACTTCAAGGGCAGCAACATATCTTATTGAAGTTTTATGTTAGCTCATCTAAAACCACATGTGTCTAGTTATAGCCAGTCCAAAAAATTAGGTATGAATTTGCTTTGCAGGAGTTTTTGAAGTTGGCAACTTTCAAAATCATTGATGCCTAGATTAGTCCATGCTTAGTAAGTCTAGTACCTACTTGATTTGGTGCCTAGTTTGTCAGATGCCTAATTTGTCATACACTAAATTAGTCTGGCATTTATTTTGTTCTTGTCTAGTTGTCAGGCACTGGAATCCTGAAAAATGACAATGCAAAGCTAGAAGTTCATCAAAAAATGTAATATCAATTGAAATTAGACCATTTAATGGATATATCAGTAAGAAAATCTAATTTTTTGCAGCTGCTATAAAACCGATGTTGTACAAAAACATGATCAAAAATAATTATAGGTCAACTATAAAACAGTGGAATAAATTTTCACTCCAAAACAAAGCCATTACCATCAATTTGCTCTCTGTCGCTTATGTGTTGTAGTTTTGATGCACTTGTGTTGTTGGCATCAACTGTGAGAGTGTTGTACCCCTTTCCATGTGAATTTGCTGAAATGTTATTCTTTCTTTTACTTCTTTTTACTTCACTTGGCGAACTTGCTGACAAGCAACTGCACTGCTTGTTACCCATAATTATAATACTTAATATCTTGCTAACAGTTGCAATTGAAGCTTGCTTTTATAAATTACCAGTAGGCCTAAAACATTGATATTCTAAAAAAAATAAATCAAACACAAATTTAAAAAAACATGTGCCCAAAAATCTTTGTTATCAACTGGAGTCCAAGCTGCTCACCCTTTCACTCCCATTGGGACATTTTTGATACCCTACATTTAAACTTGTGATAGTACTGACAAAAGCATTTATTCAAATAGATATGGCTTTTCTGTTTTTGTCCAGATAAGTGCTCTTTAAAAAATGTACTGATAATTTGAGTAGAAATGATCATTTAGCTGTGCAGGTCAGCCTATGTGATTTTTCAAAGTTTTGCTAGATGCTTTTTTAAAATTTCAAGCACATATATTAGCATTATTGTTTTTTCATCCACAGGCATGGAAAAAATTTGTCAATTATGCTAGAACAACTAGCGCCTAAAACTGCTTCTTGAGTTGCAAGTAGTGCTGGGTCATGCTTTCCAGTGCAACCACGCAATTTAGTTGGAAAAACTGTTATCAACTACAAAAAACATTATCACATCACAAAAGTTCACCTGTGGTCGTTTGCAAACATTTGTTCTAACATTACCCATTCAAATGACATAAGTTCCATTCAGCACCATTTGCTAATAGAGTAAATCCCTGATCCTCAAATAACAGCACTGTAGGCCTACTGCATACCATCAAAGTGTTGGTCCTATCTGCCTACTACCATCCTATACTGATTACTGCATGCACAAGCACAGAAACAACTTGAAAGTTGGTTAGGCAGCATGCCATCTACCTTTGATGGAGCAGCTGCTCTAATGATACACCAAGATTTACACATTGTCAATCCACTGCGTCTCCAATGCTTTGCAAGAAAAGCTGCAGTATATATTAGCACATTGCTTCCTTCTTTTTCTATTATCATCTACTCTAGAGAAGGGTAACCCTTTTTGCATGTGAGCCCATTCCAAACTACTTGAAAATTTTGCAGGCCAGTCCGAGTTAGTAATCAAAGGTGTTAGTATGCACAAATAAACATCAAATCACTAGCTCGTTGCAAGTTTTTACCCAAAAAGAGGGTGAAGATCTTTTTCTTTTTATTGTGGAGATTGGTTTTTCCAAGATTGAATTGGTAGATTTGACATCCACTTTGTACATCAAAATCCTTCTGCAAGCCACAAAATTTATTGTTGTAGGCTGCATTTGACCCAGGGCCTCTGGTTCCACACCCATGATCCAATCAATCATAAGAGAGACATGGCAAGAGAAGACATGGAAAGGGTTGGAGCTAGGGAGGGAGACAAAATTGATTGGATCAATTGGAGAATACTTTTACACTGTGGCAACCCTGAATAGGATGCCGAAAGAAGAAGTTAATCAAAAAATATACTGCAGCTTTTAAAGTGATATCTCATTGTATCTACTCAATGCTTAATCTAAACTCATAAAACAAAAAATCACTTTTTCTAAAAGGAAAGAAATAAGGTTTTATAATATTGGTGACTGGTTTTCGTCACACCACCCTTACTATCCTTATACTATAACCACTATGCCTATTTATAATCATCCTTGACAAACATCTTTGAAAACATCAATTAGGTGGTTGATGCTCAGAGCAAAGGCAAATGGAGGTGTGGAGGCAAACTGGTCTGAGATGATTGAGATGATTGCCAGGCCTCAAACAGATAAAAACACAAATGGAAATGAATGCATGCAGTGTTGTAAAAATTTCTACAAATTTGAAGGCACCTTCTAAAAGAAAAGAAGTTCATGATATCCCCTTTTCTAATAGTTCATAATGTTCTTTCTTTTCTCTATCAAAGAACTTAATATTTTTCTGTAGTTCCTTTTCACATGCAATCAATTAATTATATTTATTTTACTTCAAAACCTAAGTAATAAAAAAAAGTCTGAAAGTTTGCTAGCTCAATAGAAACAATAGGCTCAGCTTGTCAGTAGGCTGGTGGCTAGTCTAGTTGCAAACTTTTAGTTTTGTTTGGGTCCAAAGCAAGAAACAAATCTGAAGTCATCTTACATCAAATGTTAAGGATTTTGGGTAGTCCTGTACTTTGGCACGGTAAATTATTTAAGCTGAAAGGGCAGTGTACACTGTAGGGCCAGGTCCGGTATGTAAATGTACGGGGCAGTGTACACTGGAAGGGAGTGTACAGGGTGGGGGAGTATACACTGGGGGTGCAAAATTACACTCCCTTCCAGTGTACACTGCCCCGTACATTTACATACTGGGCCTGGCCCTACAGTGTACACTGCCCTTTCAGCTTAAATAATTTCCGTGCATAAACAATAGATGATTAAAAATAAACAAATAAAAATTTTGAATAAGTCCCATTCGAGCACAAAATAACACCCACTCACGCTTTTCACGAAGCTCAAACAAAGTCTGGCGTTTTTAATTTACCGTGCTAAAGTACAAGATTACCAGATTTTGCAATTAAGCAATGACTTCCACAAAAGGAAACGTTTTCCCAGGTAAAACAGTGGTCGTTACCGATACATTAGGATTTTATTGAAACAGGGAAATCTTCAGCATGGATCAGCTTTTAGAGTTGGGGTTATGTTAGAGTTAGGCTTTGGGTTAACCAGCATTGGTTAAGGTTAGCATTATGAATAGAGTTAGATTTATTGCTAGAGTTAGGATGACAGTTAGGGTTAGGGTATGTCTTTGGGTAAACCACCAGAGTCAAAAACATCTTGACACAACAACCTATACGTTTTCATGCTTCCAAGCTTGTACTTAGGTCAAAAACTAGTTAAATTTTCTGCATATTTTGATGCTATTCATAGAATTTAAAAAACTCAAAAAATTAGATTAATTTCTCTCTGACTGGGGCTGTAGGGGGTAGGAGGCAATTTTACCTCAACAAGCTTTCACTTCTACTGATAATACTACCGTAATCTTATGAAAATGTAATTACAACATTAGACTGGTCTAAGAAATTGACCAAGTAAAAATTATTTGCTGAAGTCAGTTATAAAAAAAACTTAACATAACAAATCTATAGCCTAGCCTCTACACTTGGGCACACGCCAAATGCATATTTGATTAACTGTTTGCGCAAATTTTTTATCAGATTTTTTCAAAGTAGATTTTCAAATAAACGATGGAACCTGAAACAACTACTGCTGAAACATTCCACCGAAACACAACAAAAAGTGTCAATGAATAACACTGAACTTTGTGCAGAAAAACCAAATTTTTACACAATAAACTTAAAACTGCTATTCATGAAGCCAATGAAGAGGAGACCAATGAGGTGCTTAACTATATTTTGCGTTTAACATAAAATTTCAGCTCAAGTGCTCACAAATAGCTGTGCAATTGGGTTCAATCTGCTAACCTTGCTCATCTCCTTCGCTTCTACAATCGCGTACTTAATCAAGCAATAAAACTTAAAGCAAATCAAAGTCGTGTCTCATGGAATCCATCAATTATGTGGAAAATGGAAACAAGGCGCTACTTGCATGAAGATCGCAAAATAAAGAAGTTGCTAGATAGCAATTTTCAAGGCGATGTCCTAATTAAGAGAGATCTGCTCCAGCATCAAACTAAGGTAAAATAGAACATTTAGCTAAAAAATGATCACCAACATCATACGATACCATACAGCAATCTATTACGTCATGTCAATAACCTGCGACCTATTTGGATCATATTGGGTCTCATCAGGCAGGTGTAAAAAACACTCAATAATAAACATGCTAAAAAAAAACAAATTTGCCATTGAGTGCAAAAAAATAAAATATAAAACAATATGATACTGCAATACCTATATCATGGGAATCTGATTGAAAGACACTCACACTTATGACATGACAACAAGTTATATCGGTACTGATAAGCCCCAGTGGCGGCTCGTGCCTATGACTGCAGAGCAGCAGGCACCCCACGCATTTTTGTGATCTGTTTTTTTCGAATTTTTTATAATGTTAATATTTTTTGTAATGTCATAGTTCATACATTATTTACCAATGCACCAGTTTATGTCGCTGAAAAGACTAATTTTTCCATATTGCTAGCACTAAACTAAGTGAAAGTGCGACATAAGGATTCTATGTGACATCATAATGGTGCGCAGGACGGGCTGCAGCAGCGCCCGAGACTGTAATTTTGTAAAGCGATTTAGTTGCTTCATAAATGGTTTAAAGCTTTAGTTTCTGTGTGACATAGCAAAATTTTTTGCCCTTGCAAGTATTGTCAACATAACTAAGCCAAATTGCTTTGTATAACTGAATATCTGTAACTTTTGAACAACGCTCGCTAAGCTGCAAAAGATAGCAGCAGAAAGGGAAAAATCAGTAGCGCCCAGAGGCATGACGTTTATGCGTTGCTTTCACGGTCGCTTGTTTCTTGTCACTTTTCTTGCGACGTAACAATTCCCGCTAAGCTTGCTGATGTGGCTCCAAAGCAGAGCTAGTTGCCGTAATTGGTTAGATTGTTTGTTGGTAAGCAAATTCAAATGTTGCTATTCAGTTGTATCATTTAATGAATTAGGCAAATAAATTGGAAGTAAGAAAACTCATCTAAAGGCGAGAAAGTTGTTTAACTTATTTTTTCTCTTCTACCGGTCAAAAAAGTTCTAAAATTTTCGCATTGTCATTTAAATATCAAACTACCGCAACTGCGTGAGGGAATATTACTGGTGCATGCGATTAACCAAGAGTGGCTGAACTCTTACAACTCCCCCTAGATTGAACCCGCATAACCGGTAAAAGCGAGGGATAGGGGGCGAGGCATCCGACCCTCGTTTTCGAGTGGAGCAAAAGCATTGGTTTCGTCCAACCGCCAAAATTTATTTCGCGTATTTTACAAATATTTCATTTGAACACCACACGCTGGACTGCTCGCTTTATGACTGTCCAGGGCTACGTAGATTCTAACGACTTGGTTTGGAGGCGTCGATGGTTTGATTCCACCAGCGCCTCGGCTCGCACTTTTAACGTTGGTCAATGTGTTGTTATGGTTCGCTCATTGCTCAACCCCGAAACCGCAATTATTCATTGTTTAGTCACGCTTTGCGTCCACCTGCAATGCAGGGGGCAACGTTAATCTCTAATTCTAGGCTCACAACGCCCCCTGCGGGGGCGCTGCGTTGGGTGGGACGAGTCCTTGTTGATGAGGCCAAAAGGCCGAAACCTGAGTCTAGGGATGGTCCCGCCTATTTCGCTATGCTAACGTTGTTCGGATCGTGGCTCTTCGAAAAACTAATTTTTGCCCGAAGATATGTTGCGTCGTGTCTGGTTCCTGTGGGCTTCGAACCCGAGTCTTTCGAGCTGCTTTTCCGTGCATGCCGAGACATGCTATGGCGTAATCACCTACTGCCACGAATGCCTCAAAAACTACATTTAGTATATAATCATTGGAAGGTTTTTCTATGCGTAATTAGCTTTTGTGTGATCAATTTCATGTAAGGATTCCAGTTTTAGTTCATACTTGCACGGTTAGCTGTAACGTCAAAGGGAATCTTGGATTGTTTGGGCTTGTTGCGTATACAGTCCAATGCTGGATATCGAGCTAGCCAGGAGTCACGTAAAGTATCTTATACTTGGCAAGAGCCCTAGTGATGATAATGCATCTTCATTACCCGTATTCGAGGGATGGTTCCACCTATTTTGCTATACTAATGTTGTTTGGATCGTGACTCTTTGTAAAAACTAAAAAAAATATATACATATATTGTTGATGTCCAAGAATTCTGAAAGAAATTTTGCAAGTCGTCGAATTAACCAGTTGTAAGTTCAAGTGCGATAAATTCGTACGACTTGCACTTGTTCATATGCTTCACTCTTCAGGCTAGTCCTTAGCTTGATGATAAGTGCGAGACTTCGTATTTGTTCTTTTTTCTTTGTAGATTACAAAATATTTTCACAAATTAGAATATTACTACATTGCACACTAAATTAGCCTACCGCAATCCGCAATATTCAGCCAAAGCAATGCATGATGAAATACAACTGTACAACTGATACAGCGCAGAGTTTCGGAAAATTTGCACATTTATAGCACAACAGCGGCAAATAAACTGCCTACAAAGAGTGCAAAAAAATTAAAAGAAGACTTGCAGCCCCACCAGCAAATTCAACCACGAGCCGCTACTGGTAAACCCTAATAGGAATGCAGTTTTTACAAAATATAATGGTTGCTAGTTACTGAATAGAAAGATTGCATATGACGTCAGACATTTGGTTCAAGAAAATTACTTAATCAAAAGCTGCAATCTATGCTGGAAAGATATAACTATAGGGCCAACATCAAATTTAAGAGTTATTTTGATAAGTACTGTGAATTAAATTAATTAATTATTGAAGTGACTTAATGCTAATTTGTTTCTGGGAAGCAAATGAATTGATTCAAAAGTGATTTGGTTAAAATTTGGCTCTTTCATTGGTGAGTTCAAGCTGAGTACAATGGGTCCATTTGCCAAAACATTGGGCTTAAAAAAAGTATCATTTTTCTCTTTTAAAAATAACTCCATAATTTTTGGATACCCGTAAGTACATTAGCAAAATCAACCTTTCTATAACACTTTACTTGCTCCAGCAGTCCAGGTAATAGCTCCAAAAAAATTGTTTTGGGAATTGTTAAGGTCACAAAATTACGTCTGACAAATCAATGGAACTATGGCCTGCAAGCATTTTTGACGAATAATTTTAAAAGAATGTATATTTTACTTATTAGTATTAAATGCAACATGATGAACTGTACAAAAATCTGTTCTGTCATATAGACTACAGTATGATCTAGATGTACGATTCTGCAATATGATTTTACAATTTAATATGCTGAATAAGTTGTAAGTTACAATTAATTTAAACTCAATATTCACCAATATGCAAATTATCCAAATCTGAATCCATAACACGAGCGACTACAAGTACACCTCGATTTTGAGTTCATACAACTAGGCTAACTACCCGCAATAACAAATCAACCTTAATAGATTTTGCGTTACTTTAACTTCAGATACATTCCATAACATTAGCAAAAGCATTTTTAACGTCCATTTATCGACAGTCCATATATTTATTTGCGGAAAATGATATCACTCCCAAGCAGTTTTATGCAAAAATCCTCAAAGTAGCCTGCCATTTTTTTCAAAAACGTTTTGATGACGTTTGATCACGTGAGTGAAACCTTTCTTAAGACATTACATCTAGGTTGGAAGTTTCCTGTACCATGGGACAGGGGGTCGAACTGATCCGAATCAAAAATCGGTAATAAGTTTATTTTTCCTGAACCTGGACCTCTACAATTTGATTGTGGTAAAAGGCAACCGAATCTAAAACACAATTTTTATAAACCGTTGAACCTGAACAGAATCAATAAAAATAAATTTTGCTGAAGACTGTTCTCATTTTATCATTTTCACTTGTTCTGCAGATCCATTGAAAAAGCTGGCACCTTACTTGATTTTGCTGTTGCATCAAGTTTGCATGAAATTTGTAAGTACTATTTTGATAAATAAATTTAGTACAGACAACGAAAATATATTTCGAGTTGGTGCGAACTACCAAAGTAAAATTAAAGTTTTGTTGTTAAAACTTTTTTAAAGCGTTGTAATGTTTCCATGTATTTGATTTTTTTGAATCACCAGGTCCGTTTGTATTTTCCTACTATTAACTTGTTTCTAAAATTAAGGAAGAAAAGTTGATCGGTTGTACAGAATTTGAAGATTGCAGAAATTAAAGTATTCATATTCTTGATGCTTTTTGTCTGACACTTATTAAGAGAATCGGCCGGATATAGGGTGAAGGTGATGAAGTGAGCCACTTATCTAGAGACATAGTTGACGAAAAAAAAAAAGAAAAGGCTCCATTGTGATCGGTAGAAGATGCTACCAATAAAAGGATCGGAAATTAATGTGCAATTTTTAGGCCATACACGAATTCCTTTTGTTGACATATATTTGGTTTGGATGTTTTGATGCAAGTGGCTTCAAGGGTAGAGAGATGAAAAACATTACGGGCAAGGGCAAAAATAAAAAAAATTGCGATCGTTGTATTCACGTGCACATGTCAGGTTTTGCAAGAGATGTTGCCCTATAGCGAAGCAAGAAGTTTCAGTTTTAAGGCTTCTGATTGGCTTGCAAGAGCGGGCCAACGTGCTTTGGTCTTAAGAAGTATATCCCTGAAGAATGGCTATAGGTACGTGGGGCTGAATCCTCTAGTTCAGCTTTTGGAAAAAATGATCCACGTACTGACTATCATAGAGGAGCAACAATTGATAAACAATGTTGCTTTGATGTGAAGCAAGTAGTACATCCTTCTGGGCTACACACAGAAGTTGTCTGATGATGTAGACAATGCGTGGTTCAACTGCAAAGTTGCAACGTTTGACGGCGGTTTTAATTTGCATTTTGTACCTCATCGAGACCTTGCCAAGCCATGGCAAGTGAAGATAAACTGGGCATTTCTTCGGACTTAATTGTGTTGGACTGCAAAACTGATTCTTTTTCTTGGTTATAGCAGTGTTAATTATAACTTCAAGGTAACTGTTGTTGATCAAGATTGAACGAATGTGGGAAAGTTCATCTTAAAGAGTAGATTCATTTTTTGTAGCGCTCGTCTGTCTGACGAACACGCGTCAAATTCTCCAACAGATTGTATTCGAACAGTTCAATTCACAAAGAGAAAAATGGCGGTTTCTGTAATTTAACACAAGCTAAGCTAACATATTCACACACACAAAACAAATGCAAGCTAACTTACCAACTGTTTATCAACAAAAGACGAGACTCTCTGAATGCCGCAAATTTTGCACAAGTTTATAAAAAGACAGTAAATGTGTGGAGAAAAAAAAGAAAAGTTCTAAAAAATGCAAACTTAAAGCCGAGACAGCAATTTAGGGTCGGCAAATGATTGCCCGAAACAACATAAAATCGAAATTACTCCCAAGCCACGGTAACTTTCGGTCATAAAATAAAAGCAAACAATGCAGAGTTAAATCCAGTTGCAACATTTTGAGAACCGTTTTTTCTTTTTGTCAGATGTGTCTTGATATAAATGACTCACTTTGTCTTTTTCACTGTATTTCTGACAAATTTTCTTAAAAAGTGTCGGACAAAAAGCTTCGAGAATATCGATACTTTACTTTTAGGAAGGAAAGTAAGTTTTGTAATTCGTAAAATGATATGGCATGGCGACACTAAATCGCTTAATGCTTTGGTAATTTATTTACATATTTATACACACTTTAAGCCAAGGTACTTGCAGCAGTACTTGCAGTACAAAAGGGTCAAGCCATCATTGAAAGAGCCGCTAAGTACTTCTAAATTTGAATTGAGCATTTATGATCGAAATAAAGACTGGTGACCTTTTTTTGGAGACCGTCATTTTCAAAGCCCGAAATTACCTATTTGCATCACATTTGCACCCTTCCGCCTGCCACAACAAAACTTGATGTCGCACAGCAGGCTGCACACCCCTACACTGCATCACTGAGCAAAAACCCCATAAAAGTCAAAAGGCTATATTTAAAGAGCCGCAGTTTGGCAAGCGTTTCTCTGAGCTAAACGATTTTGGCTTATATCAAGCCCTTGTCAAAAATTTTATCTTATCAAGTATTAGAACTTAGTTGTGATATAAAGCTAAAACTTCAAAATATCAATATAAGCTCAGGCCTTACACTAACCCAGCAAGTCAGAATATATTTTGAAAGTTTAGTTCTAAGTCTTAATTGTTCAAATACTTGATATTGTAGGTGCAAACGAGGGCTTGATGTAAGCCGAAAACCTTTAGCCAAGAATGTGAGTAAATGCGTAAATAAATTATCAAAAATAAAGTGGTTTAGTGTTGCTACGCAATATCGCATTAACCTATTTGTTCTTGCTTTTCCACGTACAACGCATGCAGCATAAGTCGTCAATAAAGATATCAACTTCTATACAAGCCTGTGTGATAAAACTTGGGAGGGATGTTACTTTCAGAATGCACAAAGTGATTCTAAATAGCAATTTTAAACCCCATCTCAATTTTGTTAACAACAAATAACACAACAACATACAACAAGTGGAATAGATTGTGATGAAATAAGACGAATAAATGATGATCTAAATTAATTTCAGCTTTAGATCAAAATATAGAGGTTGCTAGTTGCTCGGTAGTAATTTTCAAGGCGGTCCCTTAGTAAAAGGAATCTGCGTTCAGCATTACACTAAGATAGATAGAAAATCGCGGGTTATGACATGATGTAATAGATTGCTGTATGCTATCATATGATGTTGGTGATCATTTTTGAGCCAAATGTTCTATTTTACTTTAGCTTTAGAGCAAGATTTGTATTCTTGCGAATGATAGTTTATACCATTACTTTTGTTGTTGTAAAGATTTACTTACAAATTTAAAGAAATGTTTGTCTGAATACAACGCAAAAATTTATGAAGCTCTGATACTTTAACAAAACCAGGCACTTCTAATTAAATATACAGTCAACTTCGGATATAAGAGATCCGCCGGGACCAGCTTAATCAGTCTCTTATAACCGAATTCTCTAATAACCGACTGCCGCAAAGTTCAATCCGATACCCTAAGGACCTTTTGCGTAGTCCCTTATAAGCAAAAATCCCTTATATCTGAATCTCTTATATCCGAAGTTGACTGTACAACCATAAGGAAATGGTTATACCTTTTGCTGAAATTATTGTTTGGCCCATTTCATCACAATATATTGTATTTGCCGTATTGCTCTATTGCAGGGGTGCACAACTCAAAATTGGTGCTGGGCCAATTTCATAAGTAGATGTTGATCATTTTTTTGGAGATCACCCTTCACAACATTGCGCAGCGCCGTTCAGATCAAACTCCATCTCGAAATTAACTCTGTTCAACCTTCCAGCCGCTAGCCTTCTATCAGCTACTATCTTTTGATAACAGGGCCACAAGCTAGCACCCTGTGAATAAACAAAGTGATTTAACTTTATTTCGACATAAACGTGAGCTATTAAAATTTATTCCAATTACAAGAATTATTTTTACCTGACCGTTCGCGTGCCACGTTCGAGTTTATGGCGTGTTACATTGGGCACGCGTGCTCTGTGTTGTGCACCCCTACTTTATTGCATTACGTTATTTGTCATCATTTAGTGATTGTTTCGTCATGATTAAAGCAGGTTTTTTCAATAAAGTCAATTTTTATTAGTAAGCGTAAGCGGCATAGTGCTTTGTAAAAGTTTTAGTTACAAAACATAAGTCTCATATTCTTATTTTAATAGATCAATAAAACATCAATTTTTGCTTTAGATCAATTTTTTTCTTTTTGGGTAGTGAAGTCAATTTTTTATAATTAACACTGTTAATTAGAATGTTTCTTTCGTATTGATGAGAAAAACTGATAATTGTGATAAATCTTACCCAACTGTTTTGCTTGCACTTTCAGTATCTTTCAACGTCTGGTTCAGAGCTAAAGATTGCTACTTCTTATCACAAATTAACGATTATGGTACAATCATCCAAACCAGGGGAAGTTACGTGCGACTGTGTTGCCATCGAGTAGTTGCGACAATTAGGAGGCATAACATTGTAGATTTGTTAGATAAATACGTCTGTAGTACAGACGAATCCGGTTAATTGCATAGTCAATTTGACAAGCCCTTTTATGCGATTAAGCGGTACATGCGTTTATCCAAAATTAGTAAAAACACACAAATAAAGCATTGCAGAAGACTAAGTATTGTTTAATCATACGCAACATTGTTCCAATCATGTAAAATACTGCGCAATAGTAGTTTGTTTAATGTTATTTTGCATGCTCTCTTGTAATTGTTTTTTAAATGAAAAATGTGTCCATGTCTGCGCCTTCACATTGCAAACGTCGCCGAACTGTATCTAGAGCGTTTAACATTTCTTTATTTTATTGCAGGGTAATGAAAATTGAATTGACAGCGCTTTTTTGTTCGATGTCATTGCTTTCTATTTGCGACCGACAATTGCGAAGTACACGTGCGAATTTGTGCTTGCACAGTATAAAAAAATCTGCCGCAAGATCAAAGAAATCAGCAATTCTGCAAGATCAAATTTTGCAAACATGAAAGATGCCGCTTAAAGTTGATCAAAGAAATCTTGCAGCATTTTTTACAGTACACTACGTGCTCCCACTGCGCTAGTAATTTGCGTCTGTATTTTAAGAATGCCAAAACTTTTTGCCAAAGACGGATTTTTGTCATCTGATTTTGCAACTAACACTTTGGTAAATCGAATAAACAGCTTTTTTTCTATGCAATTAAACAGATTATGCAATAAGCCGATATGCGATTAACCGGACCATTTTGTTAGACAAAGATAGGCTGTGCTTTGGGATTTACAGTTCTTATGCAGTAAAACATATTTTGCAATTATCCGATATATCTGCGCGATGGTGTAGTGGTTGGAGCGTCCGCTTTGCAGCCGGTAGACCTAAGGTTCATTTCCTAAGTCAAGTCATCCCAGAAGACTTTAAAAGATAGTATTCACCACTTCCCTGCTTGGTGCTTGGCATAAAAAAGGGATAGTGTGGAGAACAAGCCGGCAAGTTTGCTTGTTTGTGTCCTTGGGCAAGACACTTAACGGGACGCCTCCACCTTTATGTGGCAGACAGGTGACCTACCCGTACTTTACCGGATTACAATTGTGAAGTTGCTTACCCAGCATGTCGTAAAAGGCGACACTTGGTTATCCACCAATGGCAGTCAGCCTTGTTGGTGGCGGGGCTACCAGTCAATCATGACTAGTTCGAAATGGGCTGCCATCTTTCCCCCAGCCTAATTCAATTGTGTTGAGGGCGTGAATCTGAATTGTCGGTCGTACCGTACCTCCATCACAAGAAAGAGGAGGGGTAATCACAACAACAACAACATCATCCGATATGCAATAAACCGGATTCGTCTCTATAGCAAAAAGGCATCTACTATGCTAGTTTAGAACAAAGTTCGTATAACTGGGTATAATACGATTTAGTAAGGAATGTAACTCTCAGAATTCATAAAACAATAGTACATAGCAACCCTAAACCACTTTTTTTATGATTTATTTACATATTTACACACACTCTAAGCTAAATGTTTTCTGCTTACATCAAGCCTTTGTGAAAGAGTCTATAATATCTACTGTAGCATTAGAACTTAATTATAATGCGGCACTAAAATTTCAAAATACTAATACTGGATTAAGCCTTACACTACCTCAGCAAGTCAGATTATAAATTGAAATTTCAAGTTTAAAAATACTATGGATTGTAACGATTAAGACAAATGATGACGAAAGAGCGACCAAATGATACAATGGATTGATAGATTGTGACCAAATAAGACAATCAAATTAAAATATTTTTAGCAAAAAGGAACAACCATTCAAATATAGCTGTTTATTGAGAAGCGGTTTGTGTTGTTTAATTAACAGATATTTATAAACTTTTGCGTAATATTCAGACGAACATTTCTTTAAAACTGCAAATGATGATTACAAATTAATTTCAGTAATAGAACAAGATTTACAATGTTCCAAACAAATGATCCTTAATGGCACTATTTCTGGTATTTCAACCAGATCAATTCGTTCTTTTGACAATTTATTCTTTTTTCGACAATTTATTTCTTAAAGTCGAAAGAACGAATTGATCTGGTTGAAATATTGTTACACTCGACATACGAAGAATGCCTACGATATTTAAACTATTTCTAGTGATATTAATCCTATTGGAACTGGGGGGAGGTCGCTTATACCACCCAGAAAATTAAAACTGTTGTAACTTTGGGACCGCTTCAGACAAATATTTAAAATTTTTTGACTTTTTAAAATTCATTTGGCTTTGGGTTGGTCTTAATATGACATACATTGTAGTTTTGAATTAAACATAACAATTTCATAACCCACTACAGCACGTTCCTTCATAGATTGCTTTTACGTAATAGAGAAAAACAGGGGAAAGAGCGAATACGCAAAACCGTGACGCGTTGTGGGTCATTCCATGTCAAATGATTTAAAGAAATAACATTTTTTGAACCACCCTCTCAGTATTTGATGTGATTCAACAGATTGATAGAACTTCTCTTTCAAATTGCAAAAAACTATTTTTTTAAATTGGTCAACTAGGAAAAAAGTTATGGCTAATCAAAAGTTGCTGTTTTTTGTGATCAATAAAGCAGAAAAAAATTATATATTCGTTGCAATTCCTCAATCAACGAAGATTTGTGCACAAGTGGCAACTCCAGGGCCTTCGCTCCTTCTTCAAACACAACAACTGAGTAAAACTTTTTTATTGCGGTAATTTTATTTTATTGCGTGTAACTTTTTATTGCGGGTAACTGAGTAAAACTTTATTAAAACTATTTATTAAAAACTTTTATTAAAACTTTTTTTATTCGTTTAATAAAAGAAAATTGAAATCCAAAAACTCAGTTAAATCAAATTCCAAAATCGATAAAAAAGAAAGAGCAAAAATTCACCGAGGGCTTCTTCAAATATAATTAAATGTCGAAAAACAAATTGAACTTTGTGCAGCAACAAAATTACGCTACCAATTTTTTAAATCCAAAACGTTCCTATTTTACTGTTTGGAACGAGAGGCCAGCTAATTAGAATGCAAATCTCGCCCGGTTTTCGGCAAAAAACGCCTGAGTGTTGCGTTCCAATCTCAAGCTACCAAACGCCAAACACAAAATACAAAACGTGCGAGAAAAAAAGGCCGCTAGTTCAGTTTAGCGACGGAAATCCAAAAAATTTTTTTTCTTTCCAAAGCCAATTCTGTAACAATATTCACATGTTCAACTTTGGAAAGATGCTTCTTAACTAGTGAAAACTGGTCTGCTATGATATTTTCAGACATTGCTGGACATACACTTCTTTAGCCAGAGCACGAAAAACAAAATCTTTGGATTATAGCTTTTGCGAAATATTTTCTTGCATTGCTTCATTGGTAGATTACGGCTTTGCATCAAGAAGGTATCACTTAATTGACTGAAAGTTACAAAAAAGCTGTGTATCTGAAAACACTTTGATGTTTTTGACTTGTCAGATTAAGAGTTGCTATTCACAGCGAGAAGGATTTGAGAAAAAAAGATTACTGAGAAACAGTAGAGCTTCATAGTCATTGCACCACTTGAAAAAAATTTTGTGGTTTACGCAAGGATCATTCCATGTCAAGTAATCCAAGGAAGTTCACCCTCCTTCTCAGGTTTTGTGTGATTCAACAGATTGATAGAACTTCTCTTTCCAATTGCAAAAAAACTATTTTTTTAAATTGGTCAACTAGGAAAAAAGTTAGGCTAATCAAAATTGGATGTTTTTTGTGATCAATAAAGCAGAAAAAATTATGTATTGACATGTTTAATTTTGGAAAGATGCTTCTTAGCTAGTGAAAATTGGTATATAATGATATTTTTAGATATTGCTGGACATACACTTCTTTAGCCAAAGCACCAAAATAAAACGTTTGGACTACAACTTTCGACCGTTAACCTTGGGCTATTGGTGAATCGCATTGAACTTAATCATGCAGAACGCAATTTTTGATCGTAAATATCTCGAAATACCCACAAGTTACAATCATGTGTAACACAACATTTGAAAGCAAATTTTAATGAGATTTTGGATCACAAATAAAATTAATGGCATATAGAATGTTGCTTTTTCAACAGGACAAAATAAACTTTGTGTCTGAAAGCCAGTAGGCATTTTTTGGTATCACAAAATTCCCGTACGATAAATACCTTCACAAAGACATCATCTCATAAAAAGTTGCCATTAAACATATGTGGGGTTCTTGGACAGTCTTTGTTTATCTCTCAAATTATCCAAACGCTGGGCATTACACACAATACACGTGTTGAAACTTGAAAATTATTTCGTTGTTTTTGTAGAAAACTGTTCGACTGATGTGCAGGTAGGCTTTTTGTTTTTTTGTTTTATTTGTTTTATTTGCCATATTTATCCTCCATTCACGAGAAAGCGAATTGTATCGCTATACTTTGGACAGGAAGTCCGCACTCGCTTGGGAGTTGCCTTTTTTGAGATTTATTGGTCACCTGTCTTCCACATAAAGGCGGGGCGTCCCGTTAAGTGCCTTGCCCAAGGACACAACAAGCGAACTTGCCGGCTTGTTCTCCACAACCTCCCATAAATGCCGAGCGCCAAGCAGGGAAGCTATAGATACCATTTTTTAAAGTCTTTTGGTATGACTCGACAAGGGGAATGAACCCCAAGTCTACCGACTGCGAAGCGAACGCTCTAACCACTACGCCATCGCAGGCCTATATGTTCAATTCTAATGTGCAGCTGCAGATCTTTTTATAATGTATAGGTAACGATTATACAAAGTTGTACGAATTTTGTATAGCCTACATATCCTTGTATAGAATTCAATCAATGAAACAATTTCACTGAATGAATTAATTTAGCGTCCAGCCAGCGACCGATAAATTTTTAAGAAAAAGAAGGCATGCCTTTATGCCCAAGCAATTTCGAAACATGTCAAAAGTACGTATAGGTTTGATATATTTTCTTTCTTTTAATAAGGATAATTTCGAATCTCGGGAGTACCACAAACTGTATTCACTTTAAGTGTATTTGATACGTTGATACATCTGCACAGAAATACAATGTTTTCAATTTTTTTAAACAGACACACCCATATTTTTTTTGAATTAGCGAAGTATAGCCCTAAACAAAGCTGTAACGGTTACAAGCGTCGCTCTCGCGACCTTTCAATGAAGGGTCCCATGCGCTCATCATTGAGCTAGCACTGAATTACATTGGTTAATTTTGGACATTTTCAGGCGTACTAAATTAGGTAATTTAGTCATTATCTCATCTTACTAGGACCATCTCTAGCTATAACCGATCGATTGACAACTCAATTGTTTCACAAGGCGACACATTATAAAACAATTTCAATTACAACATTTATTTCCTGTTCCCCCTTAATCATTACCGACAACCACCCAACTTCAGACGTCTACTCACCTCCAACAAAAACCCTTAACCTCACCCCGGTATTTTTCTTTGCAATACTTCAAAATGCCAACTTTGCTCACACATCAGGACTGAAAATATTGCTACAGGACCCAACAGTTAGGAATTTACCATCCGAGAAAGATTTGCGTGTACTTCGTCTAGTGTCGTTTACCTTCTCTCTTGTTTGCTCTGTCTCAAAACTAGGCTATAAGTGTTGCAGAAACTGGAAATAGTATTAGAAAACAAATAAGTAGACCCAAACGTGATATCCGCAATAATGAAAACAAACTTGTTGCTAAGCTTTTCAATCTTCGTTAAGATTGCGTCAGTCATCTTCAAGTATCAATGCTGAAACAATCCAACTCAAACCGGAGACAACAACAAATCGAAGAACAAAAGCTCATATCCAAAATCAACTGCATTCAAGAAAGGCTAAACTAGAACTCAGGCTTTATATCACATTACTTGAAAAACAATAATTGGCTTCTTGCTACTTCTTCGTCACGTAGTTATTTCTTCTCTTAATTCCTCCTCTATTTCTTATTTATTTACTTTCTATATTTTTAATGTTTTTACTTTACTATTTTTTACCTTTTTCCGCTTCTATCCTTTTCTTCGTTTTTATGTTTTTTATTCTCCTATTTTTTATTATTTCTGTTATTTACCATATTGCATGGCTTTTAATGTCATAGTGCCTACAATTTACGTTTAATTTATTGCCATAATTATTCTTATCAATTTCAGTTCATTTATTGTTCTTTATTTAATGTATTTTTCTTGTTCTTAGGCTTAGTTGCCACCCGTTCTTATTTGTTTAGAAACCGTCACAAACAACATTAACGCCAGAACAAAATGCACGACATCCAATTAAGCGAGGCTGCTTTTACTGGTGATGACGCGTTGAAGACCGTAGGCCAAGTCCAAAAACTAATGTTATAGATTTAAGTTTGCCAAACCACGATGGGATAAATCTATAAAATAATAAAAAACAATTTTCTTTATTCTATTAAACTTAATTTTTTATACGAAATTATGACGAGTCAAAAATGTTCGTATTTTGATTAGAATGTTTAATTTATTGAGGCTGGTATGCTTACTAACTCTTTGTTGTATTGGAGTGACAGCCATGTGATAACAGATATCGCTTTGCTATCCTTTTCATCTGGTGTTCTGATGATTAATTTCCATCATTCTATTTATTTGGATCGAAAAAAAATCTTACTTTTGACTCTTACATCATTTCCTCTCGAAGCAAGAACAATCCTTTTGAATATACAAAAGTTGTTTTGCGACAAAAAGCAACGATGCGTAATTATACATAGCTTTTCCATAGTTGCGTGAAGCTTGGTTGCGCTTCCAATGAGAGACATTGATAACGTTTATTGCGTACAGAAAAGTGATGTTGAATATAGGTAAGTTATGACTAATAAATTCGAGTAATGTTGCAAATAAGTAAGTGATGAGGTTAATTTGCATATGGTAAGTCCCTTGTTGTAAATTTATACTGCATGTAGGAAAGTTACCGGTAGTCATTGTATTCTAAACACATATATAGGAAAGCCATAAAGCTATAACTGTGTACCGTATGTAGTCTTGCAAATAGTTAACTCTAGCCCCAACCCAAACTCTAACCATAACCTTACCAACCCTCTTGCTCTGTTGCTTCCATAACAGCATAAGGCTACTATTAGACCCAGAACTTCCACTTTGGAAAAAAATTGCTCATTTTGATGAAACTTGACCCTACAATTTACGAAAGAAAAAATTTTGGAGGAAATGGTCACACTGAGGAAATCAGGAGTAAATAAAAAAATGCAAAAAATAGTAGAGTTAAAAATTTTAGCTTGTGTTGAAATACAGGAATTTTCGGAAAAGAAAGAGTGTTTAGTTGAATGTCTTTTATGCTAGGCACAAGAAATATTTTGCTGCTGACGGCAAAAATATTTTAAAGCTTTTTTGCCTTTAGTCGTTTGTGATTGGTCAATTTCTATGGCATATTAAAACATGACTTTTAGCTTTTTTGATGAGCGAATTTCTTTCATGTTTTAAAAAGACGGTAGCTATTTTGGCATAAACACCATTTTACCCTTGGAGGCTATTTTGCGTTCAGCTATTTGTGATTGGTTAATTTTTATGACATTTTAAGCATGTGTCTTTTGGTAAATTTCAATAACGAATAAAAAAGAATTTCAAATAACTAATTAATCACCAAAATTTATGACTCTGAGTTTATTCAGTTATGATAAAAAAAAAGGGCAGAGGAAGTGCAATGGACCAAAAATGGTCTGAACACATAACTGCAAAACAACAACAGTTTCAACAACTCCAGAGAATAAAAGAAAAAGGTACACACAAACTTTGGAAAAAGAAGAGTTGGTAGATCCAGTATTAGTGGATAGGCTACAGTAGGATAAATCATGTTATGAGAACAGCTATTGTAAAGTCAGTCAAGTAACTCTGAAAAATATTAGTAAATGCATGCTATATCACTACAAAGATATTGCTAAAACCAAAAAAATTATGGAGTAGTAAAGACAAGTACAATTATTTTTCAGTTTATTTCAAATAGTTCTCAAAATGACCCAGTAGTTAAAAGTGATTGTAGATTGCAGGTTATTTTGCTGAGCATCACATACCCTGTGTTTATGCTGACCCTTTTGTGACTTCAGAAGTATGATTGAAAAAACTGAATGTGTAATTGCATACAGGATGGAATTTATAAAAAAAAGGAAATCATAAAAATAGGAATGGACTAAAAGTTTGTGATGATAATAAATATAAGTGCATATGTTTCTGTAAACCAAATTTTAGCAGTAGTTGTTTGTTATTTTGATTTAGAAAAGGTGAATGTTGCTGATGCACTGTTTGATTGCATTTTTGTTGCTGATGAAACAGCTTCACGTTTTTTCAGAGGCATAAAATCACTAAGGCACAAAAAAGTATCCCTTTTGCCAACGAAGTTAGATTTGGTAGTAATAATTGTTTAGTGGTGATGAACATAAGAAGTGACTTTTAAAAATATAAAAAATGACATACCATCTATGTTTACAATGGGCTGCATATTCCACTTACCTGTTCTTTGTACTAGCAATGCTGTCAGCTTTTTGCCTTCTTATCTGCAAGTATTTCTTAAAGATATATCATCTCATTTTTCATAAAATAGCAAGTGTCAGAGAGACTTTGTGGCATTTCAAGAAGTTGCTGAAGCTTCTCCATGTCATATCAAAGCTTGCCAAGATTCAATGGCTTTTTCGAGAAAAATTTATCTCTACAATACTCGAGTAATATGAACATTTGTTTTTTAATTTGAAATAGAGCAAAGACTAATAAAATTGTGGAGGAATTTATGAAGTACTGATCAATTGTGGAAGAAAGCGCATGGTTTTGTTTTTTCCATATATGCTTCAAAAAGTAACTGCAATTGAAATTTCAATCATAACATTTTAGGTTGCATCAGTTATGCGCAATGATAGCTGCAGAATATTAAGATATCTTCAGCTAGCTGTTTTATATAGGATGATATCTTTGTATTCAATGAGATGATTTGAGATTGACTCACTTTGTATATGGCTGCAAAAAAATGCAGAAGATGTATGCCAGTGCCATTAGAGACAAGTAATGTCCAATTTGACAAATGCACTCTTTCAAGATGCAGGCTTGTCTATAAAATAAAAAGAATTGCTTGAGATTTGTCATAAACTTTCCTTTCACTTGAAGAAAATACCGCTTCTATTTGAAAATGGAATTACGGCTAAACCAAATATTCATAACATTGAAGTTGCAAAGGACTTTTTCAAATCTTCATTGTTAATTATGCAAGTAGCAAATTATTGTCCCCAAATTGTACAAAAAGTTGGCGTAATGTCTTGATGATCAATGGAGAATTTTTTGAGTAGCTGCAAATGACTTGATGAATTTTGCTGAAAGGGTTCCAGATTTTTGAAATAAAGTTGGACAAACAAAAGATAGCTTTGGTAAGGCTAAGTTTAAGTTTTAGACAAATTTTATGGCTTATGATTATTTTACCACATTTAAGTACTTGTGTTGGAGCGAATTTTTTCTTAAATGAATTGTGCAAAACAGAACATCTGCTTTATTCAAGCCAAAAACAGTCAGAGATTGATTGCTTAAGAAGCAATTGTATGACCAGAGAACATGTAATATGCACCAACTGGGAGCATAAATCGGACCTAATGAAGGAAGTTTAAAATGGTACAGCTAGCCAGCGATATTTGAAAAGAGTAGAAAAACTAGTTAGCTTAAGAAGAAATAACCTTCAATCTTGGGCCATTTTTAAATGTTTTGTTTAAGTAAAACTACTAGTACATCTGGTTTTTGTGCCGGTGATATTTGGGAATCACCTAGTTGTAGTACGAAAAATGTTTTCTGTTAGACAGCAACCCAATATGGCCATACGTTTATAAACTATATTTTTGTTTTTGTTTGGAAGCACATCTCAAATTTAGTTACTACTTCAATCTGCTTTGGTGTTTGCTAATAACTAATAACTAATAAGTCAAATTATTTTATTTGCTCAGTTGGGCACAGATAAAATAATGAAATTCCTAATAATCCTTTCCAATTTTTTCATTTGTTTATACAGTACTATTTTGAGTTTGAGAAGTATTCATTGGTGTTATAGCGGCATGACATGACGTGATATAAAAGTTTATGAATTATAAAGAAACTTATTGATATTTACTTGGATAAAATTATTGATCTGGTGATTGTGAATTTAGAACACTTTTGTGCTTTTTAACAGGTTTTTGATTGTTTTTGTGTACGTGATTTAAAGACAACTTTTTTTCTTGTAACTTGTCGACAATATGAATTAGATATTGGTTGTCTATCTGTTCTTAGTACTTTTTACTATCAGTTGTTTCTTGGGTTTTTTTGTAAATCTGTTTATTTTAGCCTTTCTCTTGGGCTTTTAAAAAATCTCATTGGCAGAACTGCTACTTGGCGACCAAGTTGGGCGTTTTAAGGCCCTGTTCCAAAAATTTGACTTTATTTAGAAGTGGTTGACTTTTGTTTGGCCTTCTAGTAGAGACAGTCAGGCAGATGTGCACCAGATGAATTAAAGTCTGTTTGTGAAATTTGTTATAATGGAACAATACATAAGTAGTCGAACCATCTACCGTTTTCCCATGAATAAATTAAATTGAAAGTTGAAAGCTAGTTTGCTTTGAGGAAGAAACATCATTTGTGAGGTGTGAATGTGGTAATTGAGTGCTTAAAATAGCAAGCTGTGGTTTCAGTGTAATACAGTTTCTAAACACGAGCTAATTTGTTCTGAAAAATTTTTTAGAATTGATTCTTTATCTATTTATTAGTCTCTATTTTATATCTTGGGCATAGGATGGACTAATAGAAAATTAGTTTTTAAAATTTGCTTTTTAGTCAGTTAGTAATTACCTACGTTAAAAGCTGTTTATCTCAGGCAATCAATTATGAGCTATTTTGTGCTTGCGCAGTTTAAGATTTCTGCGGCATGGTTTGCAGAAGTCATTACGTGCCACAGTATTAATCACTTTTGTAGCACTATACAACCTTCAGATTAGCAGTTTGTGCCAGAACACTTCATACTCCACTGATAATACCTCAAAGGCAAAAACTGCAGCTGAATGGATATCGAGTAACAATAGCTTCAACTCTGCTATAGAGGAAATCATTTGGATGAGCTTTAGTATAAACCCAGCTTTATTGAGCTTCTCCACAGTTCTAGATAAATTCTGTACCAACACGACATTAGCTTCTGTGTTTCAGGGAATGCTAGAGGACTGTTCTTTGGCGCTCACTTACACTGTGCAGCTTACTTACTTCTACTACTAGGCTACTGGCACTGGAGTCTAGACAAACTACTCGTTTATAGCTAGGGGTATTAAACAGCTTGCAAGCTTACCTTGAGAGTTACGAGCAAATACATTGTTGTAAGGTTAGGACCGAGAATTAATGTTAATAAGGAGACCGTTGCACAGACTTTGTCAGATTAAAATAAATGAATTTTTTAGTATTGGTTTTATATTAGTCTAGTTAGTGAAAATTTATTTGCATGATAGATGTATAAAAAATTTTGGTACTTACGTATTAACGGGAGGACCTTTAAAAACACGACTCAAAAATTGAAGTAAATTATTTATTGAAACGGTTAAAACAATAAAACTAACCCTAACCCTAACCCTAACCCTAACCCTAACCTAACCTAACCCTAACCCTAACCCTAACCCTAACCCTAACCTAACCTAATCAAAGGTCCTCCCGATAATACGTAAGGACCAAAATTTTTTTGAGGTTGTGTAACAAAAAATTTGTTCACGTTTTTTATAATTTTCAATCTTGTCACCCTGCTCGCTACTGCTTGTTGATAACCACTCTTCAAGAGGTCCCTAATTTCCATTGAACCTGACTAGCTAACGTTTCGTTGCCTTTCAATGACGTTTGAAGTTTGAAAATGTGGTTAAATAGGTTTGAGTTGCTTTTATGGTGACAGTGGTTGTGTGTTCAAACATCACGATTGTTGCCTTGCTGTGCACTTAAGCAGCGTAGGATAATTTCTGCTGCTTAGCTGCAGTCGTTGCTGTAGAAGTAAACTTTTCTAGCTGTACTGTAAAATTCAATATCAAAGTATTAGTGAGTTGGTCTACCTCAGTGGTTCTCAACCTTTTTCGTGCCATGGCCCAGTTTGAGGAGCCACAAATCCATGTGGCCCAGTTTCTTGCCATGGCCAACCTTTTCCGTGTGCCGTGGCCCACTTTAAGGGGCCTCAGATTTTCGTGGCCCACTTTAATTACGTCTGAGATGTGATGATGACAAAGTTGCTGGGATTATCGTCAGAACGTATGGCACTGGAGGTGATCTCCAAAAATATAAAGGCATTGCCTCCCCAGTGCCGAGGATGGTCAGTTTGCGGTCGGAATCGGAGTTAATTTACAAAGGAAAATCAAGTCACTGCACGTCCAATTCATTGGTGCTGGTCCATATGGCGGTTCATATGCACCGCTATTACTCTACCTCATTCGACTTGCCAACCCTTTATTAAAGTACGCAAACGTCTGTGGCCCACTCAACTTACGTGCTGTGGCCAATCGGTTGAGTACCAGTGGTCTAGCATAACTGAACAAAATTTTTCTCCTGAGTGGAGGGTAGAGAAAATGTAACCCAGCACGTGGAAGAAAATGTATTTAGGATCATCTGCTTATGTTACCACCTTTTATTGTTTTCATGAGGACTTCATCACGTGTCCGCACTATTCTATCATATTCATATTGCAACCGTTGTGATTTGGCCTAGGTTTTTTGAAAAAGTCTTTTTGAAATTTAAAGCATATTGTGCTCAAAGGTGATTTGAGTTGCCACTACCGTCAGCAGCATTTCTTTTTAAAAAGCTGTGAATAATTAAGCTTTAAACGATCAAGTGTCAGTGATTATTTCACAAATGTTAATTGAGTTGAGTTGCCTTATACAGCTCAGTAGAAGCAAGTTGGAAGTATTTTCTACACTTGACGGATGGACACGGTACTTTAAGTATTTGCGGAACTGATGCTCAAAACTTGGCGCAAGATTGTAATGAATATAGAACTCTTGAGCCTCAGATTGACCTCATGCATGGTGTTCCTCATACTACCACACTAAAAATACTATGATAATGATGTACCAGTATTCATCAGGAAAACTTTTGTTCGCCATTTTAAAACACCTTTGTGTTCAGATCTACTTCGAAATTTTCAAACCAGCACTTCTGGCCTCGTGCATTTCTAACTCAAGCAGTAAAACCAAGCAAGATAAGGTGCCGTTCTCAAGGGCTTAACTCCAAACTATTGGAAGTTTTGACGACTCTTGCCTCCATGGATGCATGAATCCACGTGACTACCTTGCCTATCAACTAATGCAGAACCTGGCAGACAAAACAAATATAAAGAGCATATTTCAAAGGATCAAGACCGAAGCATCATAAACTGGTAAAAGTACTAATCTTGCAATCTTAGGATTGCAAAGTAACCATTATTGTATTAAAGAACTGTCGCTAAGCAACTGTTTTTGCATAGATGGAACTTATACAAGTTAAAATATTTATTGATATGCACGATGAGGCAATTTGATGTGTTTGTGGGTAATGTTAGCTTTTATTTATGGATGATTAGCATTATTACGAAACTTGACAGCATTGGCAAAAACAAAACATTGGTTTTTGGCTATAACTAAGTCAACATGCATTTGAATTTTCCGCAATCAAAAACTTCGTACACTCACGAGGAACTTGCGTAAGTTTTTTATTACTAGCTACTTTTTCTTTAAGATGTTCCAAAGATTTTATTGTTTAATTCTGCATATATTTTAACTTTTCGTTATATCTCTGGTTTCCACTTTCTGTATTGTTTCGTTGCGGTCAGGAATATGAAAAATCGAAACAAGATTGCGTTTTGCATCACTTTTCGATCATGTGTAAATTTATCATATTACAGCTGTTTTAACTGATGTTACATTTTATTTCAGACATGTGGTCAACGCTTTGGGGGTACGTCACCAGCATTATTTTTTGTTTAGTGCTGATCAAGTTTGTGTATAATAATTATCTTAAAAGTTTTTATGATCACCAAAAATTACCGACATGCTTTTCTGATTAAAGCATAGCAGGATTAAGGAAAGTGTAATTGGTGATGTGCAGGAGCATCTTTTGCCAAAATACAGGCTTAATGACGCAGCAAAAGTGTTTCCCGAGCATTAAAAAGTTTTATCAACTGTTAGTTAAGACTTGCTTGTAGCTAAGTGTAGTTGCTGCATACCCAAATAGAATTTTACTTAAGAACTATCGGAGGTTAAATGTTTTGAAGATATACGGACGGCATCATAATTATGTCTAAAAAAATCTTGAAGAATTTGCTCTTTGCATCAAACATGAGCGACTTTGATCAACATTGTACTAACCCTGTTTGCTATTTGCTTTGATTTTTGTTTTTTCGGCTTAGTTTCCTCGTGGGTTGATTGCAAGGAATTTGCCGAAAGATCTCATCAACCAAACATCTGTTTCTTTGAAGGTTAGATGAAAAATAATGTGTGGTGTTAAGACGTTTTTTAACCGAGTTTTTTGCCCAGAATTGTTATAATTCTTTCGTTCGATGTGCAAAATAGCTTATTTGTTATGTGATTAATTTGATATTGATGAGCGCGTCACAAAAGCTATCCAAATTCAAGTTTTGCGATAGTATAAGCGAGATTCAAGTTTAAACTCGAAACGTGTAAAAACATTTTTTAAAGAATTTATGTATTCCTTTCTCTTTTTTTGGTTTGTTCAATTTTTTTCTGAAATCTATTTTTAAACGCTGCTTTGATGAGAACAGTTGTTTTCAGAGTCTGATTGAGCTTTGTGATCTCCGATATTTTCATCATGAACTTCACTACACAGTCAACATGAAGTCTGCGGCTTACAATGTCCAAACTTTGAAAAAGTGTTTGATTCAAGTAGCTGCGAGGTTTGTCAGGTATCATCAATATTCGTTTTAATATCAATGAATAGTTCCAACGTAGATGTCATATTGGATTTCAAGCTAGCATTTTAGTTCCGTATTACGTTTATGCTGGTAAGGTGTGCTCAAATGTTGCATCGTTTGATTGTGCGTGAAGCATGAGTAAGCAGTGCCTGGGTACATCCTCATTTAAGGAATGGCATTCGTATGACGTCGTCCTTTACCTATTTGCATTTAAAACTTGATTTTTGATAAGCTGTTGCAATTTTTAATCTAAATTTTGCAGCACGATAGGAATTGCAACTTCGTTGTTCGAAAGTTAATAGTTTGTTGAATACAGCGTGGAATGTTGAATGATTTGTGCTATATTATACAAGAATATGAAAATATTGGTAGTGATCTCTACGTGAGAAACGAAACAACAATTCTCTGGTCTAATGCGTTCTAGGCTTTCTCATGTTAGTATTTAATTTTGGAGTCTTTTCCTTTGTACTTTCGTATTTTATAATTACCTGTAAGCTACTCAGTTGTTTCAATAATGTTTTATAGTTTCAGTGATTTGGAGAGAATTCGTCTCGCCTTCGAGTTGTATGAAGACTTTGATCAACGAGGAATGCACATAGATGTTGAAAAAATACTGAAGACTTTGAAGCTGTGTGGACGAGTGATTGCTCCTCTACGATTATCCAACAAAGTGGGTTGTGATGGACTATAAGATTTTTCTTTTTTAAATGTCTTCATCAAGGCGATATTTGGGAATTGATGAGGGGGAAAAGGAATTCAAGGGCGCTTGTCATTACTTAGAGCTGGTTTTCGTTTGAACAGTTCAATTCCTTTGTCTAGATTTCCACAAACGAGAAGCAAAGCAAAAGTTGAAGGTTTGAAGAGCGGTATTGAGATTTGGCTTGTCACACGGAAATTGTTCAGCATTAGGTGACAATTACAATTGCAAATTTTTTATTTTTGCAAACAAAAACTGGCAATGTAAAGTCGTGGTTTGATGTGATGAGGTGATGGCGTACAGTTATAGTTTTGATTAAAGTTATCTACAAGTGACTAACAAAACTGATTAAGTGAAAACAGTCGAATTTTTACGCCAGCTGGTTAGGTTGAGATCGGATTTGTCTGCATGAACCGGCTAATTGAAAGCTATAGATTTATAAATTAGAAAAGACCGTGTTCTCACCTACTTCTCTTTTACATAAGTCTTTGATCTAACTAAAATGTTATTCTTTGCTTTTTGAAATGTAGCATTATATGATCTAATGATTTATGTAGTAAAAAGAAAGCGTTAATGTTGCTTTAGCTTCGCCATTTACAAGTGAGTTACAAAGAACCGGGAAGAATACAATTTTGTGAATTTCTGGACCTCTTGGCTTTGTGAGTGTTTCAATCAATTGTTTTGTGTTGACTATTTCAACTTGTTTAACAAAGCCATCGAGAACCGCGTTTTTGACGTTATGTTAGTCTATTTGTAATGAAAACATTTTTTATCAAAGATTGTTAACTTTTTTTCAGTTGTGATCTCAGCGAAGAAAAGAACGTTAATCTACCACTAGCTGGCGCCACAGACAAAACACAACGAAACATTTATTGTGTAAATATGATTAATTTTCTCAATTATTTTGTTTGTTAAGAGTTGCGTTATTGCCTCAGCAACTACAACTCAGCACTGCTTTACCTTGTGGCTAGTTATCAGTCATTTATGATGGACTTCGGCTTTTTGTTGTTTTTATAAAACCAGGTCCAACAGGAACGTTGAGAATATCAGGGTTGTGGCCCTAGATGAAGGTCGAACCCACTTGAATGGCATTGCAGCAAACCATTAAAATGTTGGCTTTGCGCTTTATAAAGTTTATTAACGTTGACAGATTGACCATATGAAAGACGTGATACTGCCGAAAGATGAACTAGTGAGACGAGTGTTAGATCACGAATATAAGGAGGAAGAATTAAGATGTGAACATCCCCGGTTAAAATCCCGCTACTTCAGGGAAAATCCTCTCACATCGGAACCTTTCCTTGAACAGGTGAATTTGAAATTTATTCGCTAACTTTGATTTAAGATCTTATATTGTGACATTGTAGCATCTAGTGGGAAACATTAAAACGACGTTATAATACAGTTGTTTATAAATTCACATCCGTGAAGTGTATAACTACTTTGTGCTGTGTAGGTGAAAATAGCCGATGAAGAATTTAAACAGACGCGAAATAAACTTAAATCTTCGAATCGTCAGGTAACTTTGATTATAAATAGTTTATGAATTCGATTGATTGCATCAAGAAGGATGTAACAAGTGTCTTGGGTTTGTGTTTTCGACCTTGAATTGTGCTTTCTAGATCACAAACTTCTCATGGCGCTACTGTTCAACGCCTTTGTCAGATACAAGGACGATTGTTATCGTTTTTAACAGGATAGCTGACCACTGTGTCGAGTGATATAAATGAAGCTTGTTGATTCTGTGTGTTAATACAATTAATATTCTGGTATTTTTCTAGATACTTTTGTCAAAGGGTGGTTACCTCTGTGTGCCGAATGCAAGTTCTAAGCCTTCCTTGAGTGAAGCGAGATCTAGCTGCAAGAAGACCCGCTCCCGCGCAACCACAGCGGTTAGCTTACAAAGCCTAAATTCCAGTGAGATTACTCTAAATCATCGATTCTGTTTGATAAAATTAGACATTTACATGTTTTTTTTAGAAATATCTTCGCACCAGTCAGTTGCCGACACGTACAAGTATGTTTACGGAAGTAATTAAAAGTGATTGTGCCCCAGTTACCGACAAGATTTGTGTGGTAAAACGTTTTAGTTACTCAATGACGTCCGGTTATAATCAATGATTTTGTGCGAAGCGCTTGGCGGCTATGAACATGTTTGCATTTGTGTTTTGTAGTATTCATTCATTTGTGTGTTTGAAGTCATTTGAAGCGCACTATATCAGAACTTTTTATCTAATAATTCTGATGATGTTAAAGTCTTAGTTAATGCTATTTAAAGGGCGAGTGTTTTTGTTGGGTTTCTTTACGGCATTTTATTTTGATTATAGATGTCTCTGGTATCTGTTTATTAACACTTATAATTTTGAGTTGTAATATAAGTTCTTACCACTTGTTAATTGTTAGATCCGCACCTGCCCCATGTACTGGGCCTAAAAAGACAAAGAAGCCTCGTGCTCACTCGAGCCCTCCAGTGGTGAATGAAAACATGACGCGAGAATTCCGAAAGCAAATAAACGACCTTCAATTTGAAATTCACACTGAAGTAAGGAAAGCCGTTTGATATTTTTCATTGTACGTGCGTGAGAGTTACATCAAAGGTTAAGTAATCCCTAGTTAGAAGAAAAATCAGAATTCATCTAAACGTTATTTATGCGTGGTATTGCAAGCAGAGAGTAGAATATGCGCGTGAAATTTGTTTGAAATATAATGCATCGTGTAAAGTCAATTTTTTATTTGACGTTTGATCTGTTGCTTGGATTTCTGTAACGTAGATGTGTGTTAAGTAATTTGATTCGTGCTACCATCGTTGTTGTTGTGTTATTTCATGTTTCATGAGCGTTTGTGGGAAGTCTTTCCGTTATAGCAACAAGACTTTTATGGGTGATAATCTTGGTTGCCAAGGCTTGACTTGTATAATATTTATAGTCCAACCATCCAAGGAATCTTTCCTCTGCTTCCGCTACCTTGAATTCGCGGTTCAGTCTCTATTGCGTCATAGTGACTATATTCGACGTAGCCGCGCTGCTTCTCTTGCACCAGGCTCATATTTGTGTAGCTGATGATGTCTTTAGGACGGAATTGATTTTAATTAAACTAGAAACAAGTTTCACAATGCCAGTGCGAAGGCCATTCACCGCTGAGTTACCCTATGTTTTGTTTTGGTGTTTAAATTAGTGCTTTTGAGTCAATAATTGTTTTCCTGACGCTATCGTCGCGTGATCGTCTACGTCATCATCAGGGCCAGCGATGGCGCAATCATATGCGCGACGAAATATCGAAGTACATTTACCAATCGGATGACGTCATAAAGCGAATGCAAAAGCCTCCTGCTGCCCCGGGGGTGCTACGAAGAAAAAAACGAACTCGTCCTCAACCCTCCCCAGTGTTTACTCGGCGGATATCTGAACCTGGACCCATGTGAGCAAAATAGTGTTGTGTGCATTTTTAGAAAGATAAATTATTTTATTTTTGAGGCGCCAAGGACTATTGGATATTATCATATGAAGGTAAAAATTTGAAAACAGCTCTATTTTGGTTCAATGCCTCTTCATAAAGAGAGCGAAGGGTGTCAAACTTCAAGTTATTATCATAGAATGCAAGTCCCAGACCTGTTTCGGAGACGCAATATTCGTAGCAGAACTTCCGCTTTATGTAGATACACTAATTTAAAAATAAGCTTTTTATGTAAAGCTGAGTAATGGTAGAAGGGACTTAAATTGAAATTTCTTGTGAGGACAGATTCTGTGTCACAGGCCATTCTAACATGCAAAATAATGTTTGAAATCTGTCTAAAAACCCAAATATGAAATCAAAGATTGGGGGATACTCAATAGCTAAAAAATGCGTTTTTACTTGTAACTTCGGATAGTCTCATTGCAAAAGAATGAAATTGTGGTAGAATGATGCAGAATGTTAATTTTCCTATTTCCGTTTATTTTCAGAAGTCAAAAGCATGAGCGTTTCTAGGGGTGGCTGTGATAGGGGTCATGCCTCCTTCTTATATCCATCTAAATTGCAGAAATTCATAAAATTACAGTAAAAGCAACAAAAGCATTAATTTTTTTATAATTTCTGATAACAATGTCCTAAGATGTCAATTTCAATTGCTTTCTGGCAACGCCACTAATCTGTAGAATGAGGTAGAGTACGCTCTAGCGTAATGTACCCACCAGGTAAGATATACCCGTGACACTTGTTTGCCACTACCAAAATCAAGTGAAATATTTCGTCTCATGCAGAACCGCCAGAGGTTGCCAATTGAGGTATACAGTTCAAATCTAAAAACTTAGCTAAGTGCAGAGTCGAGCTGTTGCCACAAGGAAAGACTTTAACGAGGTTTTAAAACTTTATCATCCCATCATTAAATGTTAAGCTCATATGCTTACCAATTATTCACGGAAATTTTACCATGTATTAAACCGGCATGTATGAGAACATTGTTTTCGCTCCATGTTTCCAGTTAAGTTTTGAAGACTTGCGATTTGAAAACTTTTTATCTTTGTATTAACGCTCAAGAGTAATTTTTTGAATGTCATATATGAACATCTTAGATAAGAAAATTTTGAAGCTTTCTTTTTTTCTTTATTTTTGTTCTCCATCCACAGGAAAGCGTTGGTAATGCTATTCTTAAGACATTCATCGACACTCACTTGGGAGTTGCCAATTTCCATAAATTTTGCTGCATTTGGTTTGTTATCTTAGTTAAAGTTGCTGCTTGTTAGAATCCACCAAGCAGAGTAATTTTTTTTAAACTGTTATTCTCAAGTGCCAACAGCTGCCATTCTCGACCAGTTCTTAAACTCTGTATCTTGTGGTTCATAACCCGGGGTGCTTATAAGTTGATCAAATGTGGATTTTACACCACGAGCGAAACCAGGATTTTTGTATGATAGAAAATATTTATTTTGAGGTAAGCGCTAGTGTTGAAGGGAGGTTAAAGTAGAACTTTGGGCAAAATCACTTTTTTAGGAAACACTGCTAAGGGAGGGCTTTAACTGCCATTACGACCTCTGCGACTCAAAAGGTACTTCTGACTCCCGTGGGGAGGAAGTATTCGATTGGGTCATCTTCTCTTCCCCTCCAATGATCCTGACATACCTACTCTTCTCCACTGCTCCTCTGGAAGTCGCTTCTACCCTGATATCTCCTTTGCTTCTTAGGACCTATGCTCTGATCACCTAACAATTGTACTAACCATCCGTCTTTTTCGGTCTCCGGTCTTTCGTTTCAACAAACGTCCTCCTTCAAAAAGCTCGATGGGATGACTTTGCTTTTTAATTCGACTCTCACTGTCCTTCTTCAGAGGAATACTCGTCTCTTTCTCTTTCCTCTGATGCTGCTCTCTTTATTTTTCTGACACTAAATGCGGCCAACTCTTCCATTTCTTTCGGCCACATCAAACGCCATCTTAAAGCCTGGTGGTTCGCTGAAGTAAAAGAAGCGGTTAGTAAAAGACGCAAGGCTTTCGCTGCCGCTCACAGAAGTGATGAAGATTGTCAGGTTTACAGCTCCGCTTCCTGACATGCCTCGTTGTCATTGCCAAGGCTAACGCATGACAGACGACTTGCTCTTCTCTCTCGCTCAAATCTAACCCTAATCTGTGTACTCTCTCCTTCGTTTTGTCGCTGGCTCTTCTTCCTCATCTTCCTCCTCTCCTAACTTTCCCAACTGTTCTTCTCCCAGGGAGTTGGCTTCGGTCTTCGCCGATTACCTGAGATCCCATTTTTCTGTCTTCCAGCCAAAGACCCAGCGTAGCAGAGTCAGAGGCTACTTCTCCGAGCTCCGTTGAGCCACGTGCCCCGAGGAGTCTCACTCGTCCTTTTGCTTTCCATTCTCCCACGCTGACGTCCTTGCGGCTGCCTCTAACCTCTTCTCGTCCACTGCCACTGGCTCAGACAAAGTTGCTTATCCCATGCTAAAGCATCTTCCTCGCTCTGGCATGGATTTTCTTCACATTTTCAATCGTTTCTGATCTTTGCATTCCTTTCCTTCCATCTGGAAGACATCTCCTACCATTCCCATCCAAAAGATGGGAAAGCCTCTCGACTTTCCTGCTTCCTTCCGGCCTATCTCTCTCACCTCCTGCGTCTTAAAACTTTTTGAACGCATCATTCTATCTCGTCTACTCTTCTTTCTGGAATCTAATTCCATTTTTTTCCCGCCAAGCTGGTTTTCGCCCTGGGCGGTCTGCTCTGGATCAAATTCTGTTCTTTACTCAGTCCATTTCGGATGAGTTTAACAAACCCAGGCCGGGCTCTCGGACGATTCTTGTTTCTATCGACTTCTCGAAAGCTTTCAACTCTGTTTGGCACCCCGCCCTTTTCCACAAACTCATTTCGGCTGGTCTTTCTCCTTGTTTCGCTCGTTGAACTCAATCTTTTTGATAGGCGTGCTTGCGTGGTTTTTCAAAATCACAAAGTCCCTTCTTTCGAGTCCGTCGAAGTGTTCCGCAAGAATCCATTCTTGGCCCTGTTCTTTTCTCTCTTTTCATCAGTGATCTCCCTGCTTCTCAGCCTTTTTCGGTCAGGTCCTCTCTTTATGCTGACGATCTGACCATTTGGTCCTCTTCCCCCTCGGTCCCTACTGCGGTGGAGGCCGCACAAGAAGCTCTGTTTCGACTGAAGCACTGGTCTGAGTGCTGGTGTCTTCCTCTCAATCTGATCAAATGTTAGGCCTCCTTCTCAGTGGATCCCCACCAGGCTAATCTCCAGCCCAACCTACTCCTACTCGGCTCCCGCCTCCGTTTCAATCCCACTCCAACTTTTCTTGGGGTCACCTTCGACCGCACTCTTTCCTTTTCTAAACATGTTTTTTCGTTGAAGGCCAAGAACTTTTCTCGTCTCAAGGCCTTACGCTGCATCTCTGCTTCCTCATGGGCCCCTCTAAGGAGTCTCTCTTTGTTCTGTTTAAATCTTTCAGCCTGTTTTCACCTATGCTTCACCCGGATGGTTTCCTTTCTTAAGTGTTGCCAATATTTCCAAATTGGAACACCTTCACCGAACGACTAGCCGCGCAGTCTCTGGCTGCCTCTCGTCCTCCCCTATTCCACTTCTCCTTTCTGAAGCGTCTTTACCTTCCCTACAAGTCATCCTGACTCATTTCGCTCTGTCATCTTATGAGCGGGCTCTTCTTCTTCCAACCTGTTTTCTCATTTCCATTTCGGCCAGACTAGGAGTGAAACCAAGACTCTGCAGATCATTCTGGAGAGCTATTGCGTTCACTCACCCGCTCATGCTTCCTTCGACTTCTCCTAGGGAGGCTCTTCTTGTGTGCCCTCCCTATCCCCCTTGGAATCTGCCTTTCTTCACTGTGGAATCCACCCTTTCCTCTCTCTCACCAAGGTGCAGCTTTGGCCCACCTTGACTCTCTCCCACCTTACGATCTGGTACTCTAGATAGACGGCTCTGTTGCTTTTCCTCTTGGCAAAGGCGGCTCTGGCGTACTTGCCAACTGCTCTCTCTGTGGCACTGAGGCTACTCTTTCCTTATCAGCAGACCCAGGGGAGGGCATCAGAAACAAGGGAGGGCATCAGCCCCCTTGGCACCGCTTCCGGTTGTGCACCGTTACAAACCACCACTTATGCTTTGCATTGTCGTACTAATAGCATTTGACACTTATTTGAGACTTAATGCAAAGGAGTTTATGCAAACAACTGTAAAAAACAAGATTTTTTTATGAAGTGCTTCCCTAAATTTTCATGTTGCATTTGGCGATGGATTTTTGCGTAGATTGCCTGAAAATCTTTTTATGAAGTTAGTTGCAGCCTGCAGCATGAATTCCATTGGTCCTCATTGTTGGAGAAATTTGTTATTGATTGTAAGTCCCCCGACCCCTAGTGATGGGGTCAAAACTGACATTTGAAAAATTGTCCTCACGAGCTTAAAAGCTTTCGAGTTGGTTTCCTATCAAACACATTTTAACAAATACCTACCAATTATTATAATCACTATCACGTAACCCCTTCTTAATTATTATTTTCAATAATTAATTATTTTCACAACCCTTGTTAGCTGTACTTACGCAAAACGTCAGTTATTTTTTCAATCGGTTTTCTGCTTGCCAGCATAATTTTTTTTACATTCTCTTCGCGCATTGTGCAGGTAGACAGGCCAAACGCTTAAAGTTTGTAGGAAAATAAAATGCAAGGGAAGAGTCGCTTGTTGGCAGCTGTTGCTGGCAGAATCAGCAGGTTGTATCAGCGAGACTTTCCAGTTTTACGTTGGAATGCCATCCGCTATTTGAGGCGATTTCTTTGGCTTGACTTTGAAGCCCTATTGTTTAACGTAATTGGGATAGATCTACCAAACAAAGGAATTTATCGGAACCTGGCACTATTTTCTTCGATTCAGGCAACTTTCAATTCAAACTATCACTTCTCAACAGGCTGCCACGTCATCATACGAAGCATTGTGACGCAATCACTCAAGGACTTGGCGGAGATGATCACGCGGTGGCGCTACAACGCTATGGCTCGCAATTTCATCACAATAAAGACGCAAAAAAGTGAGACAAAAATCGGAAAGTGTTTGCTGTTAAAGTTCATTGCGTTTATAGTTGTAGCCTGGCAGCCGTGTAGCGAATACTAATCACTTGTAGGCCAGCACTTAACAATAAATCTCTTCGTTCGGCAGAAAGACGAGAAAGCATCGAAAATCCGGAATCAGCTTTTTGGAAAGTCTCCTTACTGAACACAACGATTCGTGGGTTGAAAGTGCTACCGATGTAGAGAGCGGAATGAATCGGAGTGATTCTGGTATTTATATTTGTGCGCGGGTCATTTAGAAACGTTACTAGGTAAATGTATTTTTAGCAAAGAAAACATCAGGAGACGTTGATCAGCTTCCTTCTACAAACAAAGACGAGGTAGATTGTTCGAGAAAGAGGCCGTATCAGAGGAAAAGGAGGGGGTCAACTCGCAATTTAATGCACTCCAAAACGTATTTCCAATCTCATGGCCCCCAGCAGCTGGAGTTTTAACCGAGATGGCAATTTATGAGCAGAAAACAAAACATTTTTGCGAATCAATAAATATTTTTCTTCAGAGAAAATAGTCTATAAATCAACTGTATCAACCTATTGCCTAAAACAAATAGCAAAAAATAGAAAGGCTAACGTTTTGATTACTTGTACAATAAGATCTTATAGAAGGAAATGATGTGGTCAAACTAAACGCTTTGTAGTTTTTTGTTTTTTTTAATGAATTGTAAGAAATTTGTTTATGTAATCGGTGAATCTTCACATTGATTTTTGACGTTTGTGTTGGTTTGTAATGTCAGGCTTTATGTGAGCAGTTCACCGCATTTGCAGGAAATCAATTTGCCTTATGGATCGAAGGCATGTTCACTTAATCTCTTCATCATTTGACGAACACCGCTATATATGGAAAATTTGTAATTTTAGGATCGCCGACCGAAATCTAAAGCAGAAGAATCACACTGCGATGATCCAGTTTCCGAGCAACCTATTCCTAATCGTCCGCATTACCTAGCTACCTCTCCATCATTGAAAGACGCCCACACGGCTAAAGCGGTCGCTCTTCTTCGAGAGGATTTTTCTCGGGTGTTTGTTGACCAAGATCTTCCGCACACGCCAAGAAATAAAATTAAGGTAAATACTGTTTCAATGGAGGAGATTTTATTTCTGGAGATTTGCGACGTCTGGGCACACGCTGGTCGACCCTGATAAATGGAGATGATGGTCAGGCCTTTTAAGAAGACTGGAAATGAAATTAATAAAATTTTTGAGGCGTCTGGAATGCCACCTTGTTTCCAATTTCTCCATTTTGCGCCATAAAACCGCAATGAGTATAAAATATCACTGCTTGGTTGCAACGGTTGTGATAGAAATACCTGCACCTAGTGGTACTGTTAATTGGCCTGATTATCTGTAAAGCTGGTGATTACAAAGTGACCAAATATTGTCATGTTAAAAAATAGTTGAATCTTTACACTGCTTGTGATCGCATGGCTGCTCAGAGATAATGTTTTGATTTTATATTTAGACAGATACAAATAAAAACCCCCCTGAAAAATTTCCCTGCAACCTGTCCATGTTCATCACTCCTCCACCTTTACACGACATGGAGGAAAGCGAATTTGAAAAATATTTGAAAACCACGAAGGATTTTACGTAAGTAATAATGTAATGTGGTGTTGGCCGCTTAGGAAACTAGAATTTCAACCTCGTTCGCATGTGGGGTTTGGCCTGTTATCACAACCAGCTAGTGGTTAGTTCTTTGTTTGCTTTGTAAAAAACAAAAGTAAAATCGTTATTTTTAATTAACATTGTCAACTTGGCTTTGATACGTTAAGACTGTGTTTCGTCGATATTTATTATGGGAGAGAGAATGTCGTCGACCTGATGAAAAATTGATCGGTAACAAAGTTTGCATATATCGATGAAGAATATAGTTATCTGTATAATTTCAAAGTTGCCTATATTCTTTGAAACAAAATGCTAAATTTGGTCATGTTTAATTGTGATTTTCGCTGTATCATTTTCTGCTTTGTTTTCACGGTGAAACGAATACGTAACACAACTACAAACCGGAAGCTTCATACCTGGCCGTTTTTTCTTAGCAACAGTAGTAGGTTATCTACATTATTTCGTTAGAATACCGGTTGAAGAATTGATCGATTACAATATGCTTGGTGCTGATTGGATCAAAAATCGGCGTTCTTATAAAAGGTAAGCTTGATGCCACATTTTTTCAACTGTTCATAACATTCACTTTTTGAATTTCAGAATCAAATCCAGGTCAACGTCTGTCAAATCCGAAGTGACATTGTAAAAAGCACTGTGACGTCACCGTTTCCACAATGCAGTTTCGCACGTTTCTAACAAGCAGTATTGTTACGTCATTGATTATATCTCGCATTACTGTGTGTATTGCGGATTGGAGTTATTAAAGCCAGTGTCTTGTCAATGCAGAGTTCTAACATAGAGCAAATAGACTTTCCTTCCAGTTTAAAGGTCAGGATGATTCTATACTTAATACTTTAAAGTTGATTTTCAACACACATTTTTATGATAACGTCCCATTAACTTTGCCAGGGGCGTAAGGATAGAGGGGGCAAGATGGTAACGTCTCCCTCTCTCTGAATTCTCATGATTATTCATTGAGGTGTCCACTTTTTTTCAATCTCTTTATTTATATGATTTTTGGGACATAGAGCAGCACCAAAATACGATGAAAAATTTTTTTGATAAATTTTTCATCTTTATATTCTGGGGTAGCACAAGAGTTTTTCGAAGGCCAAAACCACTAATTCATTGCAATTCGAGATGTACAGCATCTAAACTCTAGAGTAACAGTTTTTGTACAAATCGATTCAAAAGCACGTGTTTCTAACACAGTAGACGCCGCTTATTAAGCCCGCCTTAGGACCGGACAATATTGGGCTTATTAACCGACGGACGACTTTTTCTAAATATTTTCAGCTAAAATATTTGTGTCTAACTGTAATAAAGATAACATGTTTAAAGCTAATTACATTGTACACAGAATTTGTAAAGAATCAGTGAAACTCCCGCTTTACTGACTGACCGTAATTTGTATTGTGACGTTGTTTCATTATTTCATTGAATTCCCTTTTTCTCGCATTATCGTGCAGGTGCAACCTGCTCCATGTAAAACATAATCAGTTTTTAGACATGAAGGTTTTGTGAAAAAACAGAAGAATTTTAGAGAGTAACCAAAACGCTTGATGCTAATCCATGCAGATAAAAAATCAAGAATTACGTAATGAAATTTGTTAATTGTGAAGCTTTTTAAACAAATTTTTTAAAAATTGCGTGGAAAATTTGAACTTAGTAAACAGGTTTTTAGGCGTATAAAAAGAGTTTTGTTAATACACAGTCAAATGGAAAAATTCCGGGCTGGGCGAATTTGTGTTTAATATGCGAGTGGGCTCATAAACAGTGGGCTTAATAAGCGGCGTCTGCTGTATATAGTACTCCAAATCGTTTAGTTTTGGAGTTATTTGCAGAAAACTCATTAATACGATGTTACCATTAATTTGATGTTATCTTTTTTTGTGAACACAAAAATATACACATAAGCTAGCAGTTAAGACCGCAACTATTAAAGACAGACTTTTCCTCGGCTAATGTTTGATCTTATGGCAAATAAACCTTTCGAGTTTCACATTTACTCAATTCTTGTCCAGTGAGGTCTAAATCTTTTTCTACCAAACAGACACCGTAACATGTGTCGCTCACACAATCGATTGTTGCTGTCCATAGCATTTCAAAATCTATTTTTGTCAAATTTAATACAAGGAGAAATTTTACCGAAGGAAGCAAAATACTACTTCAGGGCTAGCTGCTCTATTTCATGTTAATGCAAAGTGTTTACTTCGGTAGATATTGCTGGACATTTCTCAAATGTTTTAGTTAAAAAACAGGATTTTCGGAATGAGCTTTTAGAGAAAGTTGGTCAGGTTTATTCACAGGCAAAAGTGCTTTGTGAGTAGTATTTTAAGCTTTGCTCTACTAAGACTACATTTTGTTCTCCAAAATCCAGCAACAGATCTCGCAAAAACAGCATATTTGATTGGTCTTCCGGGGCACTTGGGTTAAGATGGATTTAAAGAAACATTGCGGCACCTGCACCAATACAATGTACAAGGCTATCCGTAGTAACTTGGTTTTTTGATCCCCACTCATATGTACCCCAAACAACAATGGCTGCAATTAACCATTCACTGTAGTAAGCCATCTTATGTAAAAGCATGGGGTTGCTAGAGCTTAACAATATTCCCAACGTCATTCTACGAACCAGACAAATGAGGTGAATTCTTTCTTGTAGTACAAAGATTTTTCAGACTTGCCTGGAACCTTCTCCGCGATCAACATACATGCCAAAACCGGAAGACAAGCCTTGTCATCTCGAAGATCTTTGTCTTAAGGATTATGGAACACTTAAATAAACTAAAGAATGAAGTTTACCTGTGACTTACCATAATCGTTTTTGTATGCAGCCAGATTCATCCCGTGTTTCAAGAAATTTCATGAACAGCTTTACACCACTACGCTATGCCAATGACATTTTTTATTTAGTGAGCAACACTACGCAAGAAAATTTTACGGAAATCTTTTCCAACTTATTGGTGTCTTTAACTTATTTTTCACATGTGCAAAGTGATATTGTATATTCAGAGGAATTCGAAGTAAATGTTGGTGTACATCAAGGATCTGTGCTGTCGCCACTATTGTTTGCAATAGTGGTGGACGTTGTTACCGAAAATGCAAGAAGGGGTGTGGTTAACGAATTACTATATGCAGATGACCTTGTTATCATGAGTGAACACATGGAAGACTTGAAGGAAAGGTTTTGGAATTGGAAGAATGCACTGGAAAGTAAAGGTTTAAAGGTCAACACCAGAAAAACAAAATTGATGGTAAGCGGATCAGAAGGCGAACTATACAAAAGCAAGATAGATCCATGTGGAGTTTGTGGAAGGAGAGTCATGGCCAACTCAGTGTTGTGCACAAAATGTGAAAACTGGGTTCATGGCAAATGTGCAAAAATAAAGAGAGTTACCGCTAGGTTGGCAATGCATTTTGTTTGCTTGAAATGTAAAGGAATAATGGAAGGGACGATGGACTCAATCGAGAAGTTGTGCGATGAAGTGGAGACAGTGAATGGATTTTGTTATTTGGGAGACAGACTAAATGCTAGTGGTGGTTGTGAAGCGGCAGTTACAGCAAGAGTAAGAATCGGTTGGGTAAGATTCAGGAAATGTGGAGAGTTGTTGCTTGGAAATAGGTTTCCTCTGAAGATGAAAGGTAAAGTTTATTGTTGTTGCGTAAGATCAGCAAGACTGTATGGAAGTGAGACATGGTGTCTGAAAGAAAATGAAAAAGCAATTTTGAGGAGAACGGAGAGAGCTATGGTGAGAGCCATGTGCGGTCAGAAAATTGTAGACAGAAAGACGACTGAAGAACAGATGGATATGTTAGGATTGAAAGAAACTATAGACCGGTTAGCAACAGCAAATGGAGTTAGATGGTATGGACATGTACTGAGGAGGGATGACGATAGTGTTTTGAGGGTTGCTCTGAATCTTGAAGTGACTGGCAAGAGAAAGCGAGGACGACCGAAGAAGACCTGGAAGAAGCAAGTGGAAGAGGAGACAGAGAAAGTTGGTTTGAAGAAGGAGGATGCTCTGAGACGAGACAAGTGGAGGGACGGAGTGCGAGAAATTGCAGAAGGAATGGGGTAAATCCGGCCATCTCTGCTAAAGGGAAAACACCGGATAAAAACTGAATAACTACTACTACTACTACTATAGGCTGTCTATGTCTATTTTTGCCAAATTAGTCTAGCTTTGCCACTGCGAGTAGATGCCATAAATGGCGAAAATGCTCTTGATTTGCTTTAGTCTTTTGAGGTCCTCATTAAACAAAACAAAATTTTTTGAAGGGTACCGTATTGTGTTTTCTTTAACTTTGAAAAAAGCTGGAGGTATTCTTCAGCGTTTTTGATGCTAGTTTGGAGCTGCCGAATTGCTCAGAAAGGTATGTAGCCGCTAGAAAGCCAGACCGACTTTTGTATACTTACTGTTCAAGTTTACCGTTGAAGTTGAATGTAAAGCAACATAATCAATGTACCGGTATATATATTTAGTAAAATACCGTTATAAATTAGTTGCATTAGAACATTTTACAAATGCAGCTGTGTTTAGCGTCAAAGAAAATTTTTCATGTGATTTATCCGTGCAGGTGCCGTCATGCATGCTTTTGTTTGCAAGTTTACGTCAAATTGAGCCTTCAAAACAGGTACACTGCTCTGCTCCATCTCCTTCCTGGTACAAAAAGAAGAAATCCAAAGAAGCGTTTCTACCGAGGCTACAACAAGTGAAAGTTCACATTTTCTTCACACAATTCCATTCGTGCTGAGCGCCAGGCAGGATGGTTGTTTAATACCACTTTTAAGTCTTTACTCTCATTTGACCAGCACTGTAGACCTAGTTAAGCGACTGCGAGGCAGACTGTTAAAACATTACATCTCGCCGGTTGAATTGTGATTAAACAAGCATAAATTTTGTTGGGTTTTATTACCCACCTTAGGCCTACTTTTGAGCATTATGCGGTGATACCTTTTTTAAGTTTTTGGTTCGACCGGCATAATAGTGGAACCAAAGCCCATCAACTATGAAAAGAGCGTTCTGTCTCTTTTGCCAGTGGTGTGGAATCTGAAGCCCTTCACACAAAAATATGCGGCTCGAAGATGTGACAGGTGACGCGCGCCCCCAGATTGTCACCACCTAGAACTTCTTCACTCCGCCTTTTTACGGTCGATGTACAATAGAAGGCCACACCTTAGCATTCAGCCGTTTGATGTTGACCTCCATAAAGGCCTTTACTTTATAGCACACTCCGCATATTTGATTTCATAAAACCTTCACTTCATAGTCTGGTCCGCGGAATTATTTAATAGAGTGGAATTGACCCTCCGGCAATAGAGCGAAATGCTATAAGAGGCGAAACGCTCTGTGACGTCGTTTTCATCCATTCCGAATGGCACTTCCTATAGCATTTCGCTATTGCGAAATCTCTTTCTTTGGCACTCTTTTCTATGCTAGCGCTATCATTTGCTTGTTTTAATTGCTTACCGTCCAAATTAATCAGATAAACGACTTGCTCACTCTAGCCCCTCCGTTCTTGACAGCATACCGCCACTGATAAGAACGTCACGAAAAGCCTTTGGTTAAAACTGCTTTTTTCAAAACTATCTTAAAATTCTGTACCGCCAAGATTATTACTTTTGAAATTTTTAATCCCTAAAGTAAGTTAAAGTATTCGTTGGTGTTTAATTTTTGAACTGCTGTTTGGTACAAAATTTCAAAGCTTTGAAAAGGTCTCAGAGGAGCAATTCATGGAACTTATTTGAAGCAATGAGTGAAAATTTGAACGCCTTTTTTGGATCTCATTAGAATTTATTTCCAGAATGAAGCAGAGAAGAGAAAGCGTCGATATTTATAAACATAGTAGGCAAAACTATCGACAACGTGCGTTTCGTCAACATCTGAAATTCAAGCTGCCGGTGGATTAATTGCAGTCCATAGACAAATTCTTTTTGGCGGCATAATATGAAATATTTGCTTTTAATAAATGTTGCTTTGAAGGTGGTTAATTGGAAAGACAATTTAGCTGTTGCCAACACTGAGAACTAAGTGTCATCGTAGGCGACGGCATCATCCTGATTCTAAAGCAAATGCTGTTCAATTGCCAAGTCTCAGCCAGGGAAAGGAGCAATCTTGCATTTCCTTATATGTGCTTGCCTTTCTTTCTTCGTGACACTCTAATTAAGTTTTGCTCCCACGCTCTCAGAGATACTTGGTTGACTACACCATTTGGTTCTGTTTTTTTTACGCAAAATTTTAAATGTAATAAGATTTGAGTTTGTTTGTTTAGGAGTAAGAAAACATTGATCTTATCGAGTCGCTTAAGATTTAGCAACTTCAACCATTAACAAACGTTGTATTAAAACCCTAACAATCAACAAATATTTTCAAATAAACCTATAAGAAAAAGTTGTGACCAATAGAACAATTGACCTAATTTTACGACGCATCTTCAAAAGAAAAAGGTCATAAATTTAAATAAAGGTGACCCTTTTGACAATCTTCTAAAAATGGAATAACCCTCTAACATAGTGTATCCCAGAGCGGGCCCGTCTTTATAGAAACGCCATTGGCTGCACCACACACGTAAACCTGCAACTTGGTCTGCGTAAATTAAGCTACGAATTGGTTGAGAAGTTTGCACCTTAAAAAATCTTTTCTCGTATTTTATATAAGGCGAGCCCCTTCCCCCAAATTGAGAACCATTGGTTAAAAAAGCTGCAGGACCTAACTGCACAAAAAATTAAACTACTTTCTATTTTTTTCAAGTGGTTTATTTCGTGATTACGTTTTTACTTTACGCGAATAAAAATACCTGTGATTACATTCTAGTTTTACGTGACTATTTTTTGAGTAAGTGCCGAAGTAGCGATAGTTTTATTCAAGCAGATTTTTGAACTGCTTTGACCAACTCTGGCGATTCTGCACATAATCGTACGAGGGTAGCAGGGTCAAAAGTTAATATGAATTTTGGGCAGTGTAGGGTGGTGTTTACATGCTTGTCAGTAAGTAGTATTTTGAAGAAAAATATGGAAGAAAACGTTTGTTGTTGTCTGTTCGGGAATCAGCTTTAAAGGAAAAGTAGGCCAAGCAAGATCGATATTTCAATTGACTTGTTGTTTAGCGTTGCCTACCGTGTGAAAAAGTATTGTGGTTGTAATATTGAAAGTGCTCTGCGCTTACAACATTGACAGCACTAAATGGCATCTGAACACTACTCTATTTCATGTATCACTGCAAAGATAACTTCCGTGACCTATTTTTGTTTTTCAATTTTTAGCTGGCCTCACCTCAGTGGTGTTCTTTTTATCTTATTTTTTGTTGTTGAGATCGGTTTCGCAACCACATCCTCGCCACGAGCTCTGCAAAAAACAACTTCCGCTTATGTAACGAGTTTCTCAATTCTGTGTTGTGCGGATGATTGCAATCGGTCAATTGAGCTTTTTGGTGTCGATAATTTCCGGCCGAATCATTTGCCGAATCACAAAATTTTCCTCAGTTACTCTATAAAAAAGGAGTCGATGGCAAACCTTACATCAGAAAAAGTATATGCCGGTGGAAGTAGCTGTAGCCAGGGTTAAAAGACTAGATGCTTACTTGGGTGTGATGACATATTTATGGGCAGTTAATTGGTAAAAAGTTTGAGAATCATTGTTTTTTGATTTTTTTGTGTCAATAGCTGATTTGGAATGCTCTTAAAAGTGGCGCGTGTTATAGCCAAAACAAAGGCTTTTATTTACTTAGAACTGTACCAAACAAAATTGATTTGTGACTTATGCAAAACAAAAAATCTAAAGTAACTATATCACAAAGCTGCAAAACAGATTTCTGCAAATGGGTAGTTGAAACGACGCGTAGCGTCTCAGTATTACATGAAGTTAATTATGCAGTATGTGGCGAAGACGAAAAACTACACGCATCGCGCAACAATTTTGGCATTAAGTGTTGCTGATGCTGTGCAAACCAAGTGTTACATGGCATACAACCGCATTTCACTCTTCACAAAAATTAACAAACGCAAAAAACACTTACTGTTGATAGGCATGATAGATATTGTATCCACTGATGTGGACGCCTGTTGCTGAAAGACCGGAGTAAAGCAGGAGGTTGAAAAAAAGAGAAGGGATAGTTCTAGATAAGCGGTCAGAGAAAGAAAGGGATGAGGGTTATCATATGGAGTACAAGTCAATGCTCATTTTCAAAAAGAGTAAAATTGCATGAAGTATTCAAACCTTGTGGTCAATTCGTAAGGACAATTAATACGCAAATTTTTGAATCAAGCTCGCTGAATGCAAAATATTTAGGAATTTTGGTGCTTGCTAGTCTATGATAGGTACGCAGGAAGTTGAGTGGATGCGCTAGCATTTGTGAATAGTCCACTATTATTCATGGTTTTGTCGATCATCTTTCGCCACAAGGTCATGAACCCGCCACGAGGAATACAAGGATACAATAACATCTTAGGCAGCAAGTAATTTGATTACATTTTGTTCAACAAAGGATTGATCAGCTTCATTAATTGGTCTACTTGTGGTTTGAGATTGTAACTTCGGAATAAACAGCATTTTGAATTACACGACGTTCTAGAATTTTATTTGATTTAAAAGTGATTCTTTGTGTTTGGTTAAAAAGAGTTGTTCATACACGACATTCGCACAGAAACCAGGTGCAATCCCTAAAATGGCGTTAAATTATTTTCTTTCTTGCGTCTCAAGATTGCGTCAAATTTTTTTGAGAACTGAAACAACAAATTAACGGCCAATAAACTGTCGCACAGTAAACCGTATGGCAAGCTGACCATCGTACTTTCTTTAAAACAAGATGCTCCGTCATAATAGAAAGCAAGCATGGATTGTAATCAGTCGCAGAAACTTCGTACTTATCTGACCACTGATTTTGAGGCAGATTTTTGTTCTTTGCTGTGACATATCTTTTGGAATTGATAAAAATTTTCGCATTTGTGCCAGCTTTTATATTTGGCTAGGCGTTAATTTTGCTACCCTGTGTGAAATACATCTCCTTAAATATAGCATTGGTATAAACGCATTATTTACGCTGTAAGAGCAGCTAAGGCGTTGGAAGAGTGATGCAGTAAATCTATTTCCAAATCCTTCTTTGCTACCAATAGCGGAGTAGCTACTAGGTGCAGAATTAAATCCAGAATGGCTCTGTGCTTGCTAAACATCTCCGGTGCGCTCAATCACTGTCTTAAAATCAATGTCATCGACTTTGAGTGAAAGTTGTTGGATGTTGGAAGAAGATAATTTTTAGCGAAAGCGTTTGTTGTCAGTTTATCTCTGCCTTGCTCTGCTGTGACTGCTCAACAAAATCACAGCCCCTGGCAAGCAACCAAGCAGAGTGGATGTATTATACAACACTTTTGCCACAAAAATATGTCCCGGTCATCAGAAAATCACGGGCAAAGAAAACGCTCTTTCGCTTGTGATAAGGTTAAGTGATGGAAGTCTAGCCTTTATCGTAGCTGGCAGCTTCAGCTATGAACAGAGGTACTGTGAGTCAAAAAGTGAGCAAGTAAAGCAAGATTATTTATCTCTTCAGCTTCATCAGAATTAGCTTCAAGAGAAGCTGCAAACTCTTTAAAGATTTGAAGCTGGACAATTAAATACTTCCTAGATTTGAGGTCTTAGGTTGAAAAATCAAACTTATCGGGTTTGAACAATCAGTTTATTATGATGTTCAGTAATAAGCTAACAAAATTGTTGCAAAACCTTAACGTTTTACATGTATAGTAATGCAAGAGGCCAGCGATGCACTTAGCAAACTGCAGACAGTGACACTGTTTCGACCTATCAGGTCTCTTCAGTGCAGTTGGTGACCAATAAGAAGCTAGAGGCTTTTAATAAAGCATAGCTTAGACCATCACACTTGTGGGACCAAATACTAGGTCCACTATGCTTTATTAAAAGCCTATGCTTTATTAAAAGCTATGCTTTATTAAAAGCCTCTAGCTTCTTATTGGTCACCAACTGCACTGAAGAGACCTGATAGGTCGAAACAGTGTCACTGTCTGCACTTAACGTTTTTATTTTCTAAAAATTATAGCCACCAGAAACAACATACGACTTAGGTACAAATACAAAATCCGAAATAACTAGATTTCGGTGTTTGTTTAATAGTATGCGCATAACTTTTACCAATAAGGTGGCGGAGACTGACTGCATTATCTTTGCTGTCACTTTGTTGAGTGACAGCGCAAAATCAGTTTAATTTGTTAATTGCGCGGTGCTTGTGTATAAATTAAATGAACTGAAGTTCACTGAGCGGTAGCAGCGTAGTTCCACTAACACTTAGTGTTTCACAATCTAGTTACAAAAAGTAAATTATGCAATGCAAAATATACTTTTTTTCCCAACGAATGCTGTTACATTACGAATTTTGACGGTTAGCTTGGCAACTCCAACATCACACCATGGTAGAGTCGCTTAGTTCCTTTCCCCCTTCACTACACTTATAACCAGAGGTGGTCAAAACATCTTAAAAATCTACTTGTTAATATGATTACTTTGATTATTCAAAAAAATACTCAAATAAAGGTAGAAAAGTATTTTTACCCGAATAAAAGTAGAAAAGTAGTCGAGGATTAAACTAATTAAGCAGTAAAAGTAAAAAGTAGTTTTATTTTTTGAGTAGTTTTGTTTTGTATCTCTCTTAACCAATGTTCCTTGCAACGGGTTCGTGGAACAGAGACCCTTGGGGTAGTCTCCGAACCCGAGACAGATTGGTGTGAAGCTGTTTAACAAAATAGATGAAACGCGCCCCTTGCACTTCCTTTCTTCTGTCGCCTAAACTTTCGTGCACCAAACCTTTGATAAACGTATATTGACCATAAAGAACTAAAACTTGAAATTAAAGTTTCACAATTGACAGAAAAACAAGATGGGATGGTGGTGGCGTTGTTGGCGGTTGGCGACGTTGGCGTTGTTACCGGTGTAGCGGTATAGCGGCGTAGCGTTGTAGTGGTTTCAAGGTAGTTTGACCAACAAGTACCTTCTTTCCTACAGCTCCATAAAGACGATCAACAAAAGAACAACTTATCCAACTTTATCTACTTGGTTTCTTGCAAGCTTCTTTTGACAGTTTTGTCTTTTGCTCAAACGTGCAGGTTTACAAACAACGTAATCCTTCCTGTTACGTGTCTACTTGAGAATGATGTAAGATGTGATAGGAAGGCAGTTTTCGCAGCGTCGCTTTAGGGTCAACTTTGCCAAATTCAATTACTAATCAATAAAAACGATACCTCAAGTGAAATACACATAACAACGACACAACGCGGGTTCAGATCACAGATTGACTACGCGAAACTATGGATTTAAAGCATTAGATGTTGCCAAATATTGTAACAATATTTACAGTCCTTGATTGGGATGCTCCCACCACACTGGGAGCTGGAAGGGATTTTTAAAGATGTAAACCTCTGTGCCAACTTGTACGGTAGCTTTATTTACGTTACCGACCAAATAAATATTCGCGTGTATGTTGCAGGCAATAGCGTCACTATAAAAGAGGGTCCCCCCGGGAGGCATCATGTGAGGAGGTGACACTGTTTTTCGAAGACTCTGGAAAGGGGCTACCTTAAACTAGGTTTATGAATTTTTTGTTTAAAAGAAAACTTTGTAAATTTAGGTTAAAGACGTTTTTGTTGGGTAAACTTTATATTTTGGGTTCTCATTAGATTTGAATTTTAGATTTCGTTCCGGGTGACAAAAATTATAATTGGAAGAAAAGGGAAAACAGATTATTTTATTTCAAAGAGTGTAAAATGCCAAATAAATAAAGATCCGCTGATATAGACCTAAATGGTCAACATAATACAGACATGTTGACATAATTATTTTATTAATTACTACTTTTTCTCGTAGGTCTATTTAGTTATTGTCTAATGCTTTTGATCGAACCTTTACAGACGATTAGAAGTCGCTGAAGCGTGAAGCGGTTTGATGAGACCAACGTTTGAAATCCCAAATAAAAACTTTAGATCTTCATCGTATTTAAATTTTAGCGCACAAACAGCGTAATCAGCAAAAAAATTTTGAGGAAAGGGAAGCAAAATTTTTACACATTTTTAATGATGATCTTTTTCGATTATTTTTGTGAAGAATTAGTGATATAAACAAATTTTAAAGACATTTGCTAAGGTAAGGCTTGCATGATAACATTTTCGAGAGCGCGCTACAAAATTTGTCCAAAAAAGACTTTATAATTTTTTGTTAGGGCGATTGCCTCCTTGATTCCCTTGGATACTTCCTTGACAAGAGCAGTAGCTGTTTGCAAACAAACTAATGTATGCTGGGAAAGATAAACAAACTGCAAAAGGATTGAACACTGGAGAATATTTGAATTTACTTTCGCCTCTAAAAACTTCAAAATCAAAAGTCATGATAACTGATGATCTACCGCACCTTGTCTAATTTGCAATAAACAGTAGTGAGCCTCCCAGTTGACTCTCAAAGTTCAAACCAAAAATCTCCTACTTCAATAAAGGATTTGCAAAAAATAATATCTTATTTGAAAGCTGTTTTTTTGCACTTGTTTTTGATCCATTCCAGTTCATTAGACATTAAATCTTTAGCATCTACTTCAGTAAAAGTGATAACTACTTAAGTGGCGTTTCTTTCTACTCGATCTACTCAAGCAAAAGTTGAAGTAGTAAAAACTGTTACTACTCAAGTAAGTAGCTCGTTACTAAAAACCTAAAGTAGTTTTCTTAAGTAAAATCACTTTGTAACTGACCGCCTCCACCTAATCCGCTGCTTGGCTAAAACTTCGATTGGAATGAAAAGATCATCCCACAAATTTAAGATGCTGACTGACGAAATTGAGAATTTAAAAATATCAATAGCAAAAAAAGATTATCCAACAAAATTGATGAATACCAAAATTGAAAAATACATTTTTCCCCCCATACTGCCGAAAAAAATTTCCTTTGGCTACGCAAATGACTACAGTTTTTCTGCTTGATGCTCCGTGGGTTAGGGATAGCGTGGAGAAAAAGCAAGTGGACTTGCTGGTTGTGTGCGTGGGGAAGAAACTTATCGCAATATCTCGATCTTTGAGTGGTTGAGTCGAGAAGTTTGATGGTCGCAGAGACTCAATCTAATTTAATGATAAATAGCCCAAAGAATGTAGAAGTAAAACAGAAAGAACTACCTCAAGCGAAGAAAAAACCCGGAGCAAACATTTTACTCCTAGCTATCTAAATAATAAAACTGAATCCAACAATTTTGCGATCATGTTTCTTGCGGGTGTGGGGCACTCTCAATGAAGCTTAATTGATGACACTGCGGAGTAAGGCTAGATAATATTTCAAGCTCTGACTGCACGACACCCACAGCAGGTGTGGTGAGATGACATCACGTTTTTGAATCCAAAGTCATTAACCGGCAGTCTCCGACCAACACATTGGAGTAATGTCAACAGATCTTACACAAAAAGAAATACCATAAAACATTTTTTACTACGGTTGAAGTGCTTTCTGTTATTTTTTTCCTTTGCGATATATGTTCTGGCTTCGGTTCGCACCCATTTACAACCATTACTGGTAGAAAGTGCCGACAATAGCATATGTGTCCAGGACTTGAACACAAGCTGGCTCGATCCAGGTTGGAACAAGATAATGTTTTGCTTTTTCAGGCAAATGAATGACGACCATGCGGTGCACCATGACGACGGCCGATCAAAGAGTCGCGATGCCAGGCTGTCAGTCATTGGAGAAAGACGGCTTGTGTCTATGAGTTAGGCTGCAAAGCAACCCTTGCCCTCAAAGCATAGCTTAACAAGAATAAATATGTCTCGATTGGTGCAATGTATTCATGTTAAAAATTTAATTTTAACTCAAGTTTTTACAAATAGGACTTAAGCTTGAGTTGAAATAGAAGTGCAGTTTTACTGCCGACATGTTTTCCATTTATATTCTGGGGATTTTGACGTCATGCATTGGTAAGACAATAAAATAACATAATAACATATAAGGTTATTTTGTCATAAAACAAACTTCTTAGTTAACGACGCAACAAGTCAACCGTGTGATAAGTTAATTCATGTTTCTTCTGGCGAATCGGGGACCATAAAATCTCCCAATTATCCTGATCCGTATCCTAGCAACAGTGACTGCACTTATAGACTGGTGGGAGAATCAACTAGCGACCACGTTTCAATCAGCTTCATAGCTTTCAACATCGAACAGCATATTCAATGCAGGTAAGTGTGAAAGTATGCTATGACGCAATCAAATTAGCGATTGTTCTACAACAGTGATAGTTGGCGGCGTGACACGATGAGCCGACCATCAAATTTGCGGTCGAGTAGATTGAGTTCTTCGATCAATTTATTAGATTGCATGCAAAGTGAGCGAGCGGAATGTCGTTTAGTGATGTGTCTCGGGTTCAAACCATGGCTTGCACGGACTACAATGACACGTATGAATGCCTGGCTGACTGTTGAGTTGAAGACGATTAGTCACTTTGCGATCTTTTTGCATTCAATGAGCCAAATGAACTCTCATTTTAGCCTTTGTCGCTTTTAACGCTGGAGGGTGACCCGGAGCGAAAGAAGGGGGCCGGTATGAGTGCCGACAAAGGGAGAAAAAAATAACTTGTAACAATTTGACGAAGCACTGGGTGTACTTCATATAAATCTAACTGGCCGAAGTCAATTAAACTTGTGAAAAGTCTTAACTGATGGAATATGACTTTGGAAGCCTAATCATTAGAGAAAAATAAAATGAAATCCTTTATGAAAACATGAATAATTTTTGCTTTTTTAAACTCTAGCGATATTCTAACGTTGATTCCTGTATCAATTACACCAGATGCTTGATAAAGCAATTAAAGTTTTTTAATTTGAGGTACATTTCTTTCCGCTTCCTCCCCTCCCCGGGGGCAAACGACTCTAAAAATCACTGATTGAACGGTGTTTGTTCATTCAGTTTCGATTATCTCGCGGTATATGACGGACCGAGCGCGGAATCAGAGTTACTGCAAAAATATTGTGGATCAAATATACCGCAAGGTCAGATAACCGGTAGTGGTAGGTATCTCACTATCCGATTTCGATCCGATCAGAGCATGCAAGGCGACGGGTTTTCGATCAGATATACAGCAGGTAAGATACGCCTTTTTGTTGGAGGATATGTTAGACTTATATGTACTGGCATTTCACAAGATTGTTAAGAAGTTTAACTTATGCTTTTATCGAAGAAACTTGATGTTTCTGGTGCCTAAAAAGCTTTTGTAAGAAAGTTTGCTGCCAGCGTTTCCTTTTTGCTTTCTCCTTATGCATTATTGCATATAGCGACGGATGGACCGAAGTGATTAGTGCCAAAAAGCTTTTCATGAAGTGCAGCGTGCGCAGCTATCCTGTCCTCATAATCTTAAGCAAAGCACCTTACAACGGCAAAAGGAATGTAAACTTCCACTTCCCAAAATTTGCTCTTACTAAATGAATGCTTTCGCCAAAATTGGCTGCAAATTTTGTTTCAAATTTTAATTGCAAACAATTATTCCTTGTTTATCTTCAGGTTGCAATTTTGATTACAATGCAAACGAGGGTTATTTTACTTCACCTGGTTACCCCTTAAATTACCCCAAGAACAGCGACTGCCTGTATAACCTTCATCCTGATACTGGAAGCCAAATTCTAATCACCATGTCTATGTTCGAGTGAGTAAATTATAGACTAATTGGCATTTTGGGGTAAAGCCTGGCGTAATCGTCTTCCCCCTGAAATGAAAATGTAAAAATTGATTTATTTACCGGTTTACCCACACTTCATCACGCGACTGTTAATCACGGACATTAAACCACTAGACATTTAATCACAAGATTTCATCACTTAGACATTTTATCGTCAAACAGATCGCCACGTGGACACGTGAGGCCCTAACATGGGCCTAACCCAAGCCCTATCACATAAATGAACAATGTCATCATGAATTTTTTCTTTTTCGCGTGATTAAATGTTTGTGTGATTAAATTTTTCGTCTAGTGATTAAATGTCCGTGATTAACAGCCGGGTGAATAAATGTTAAGTGATGAAATGTCTGTACACCCTATTTATCTTGCCTTCGTCAATAAATGTAGTACAATCGACTCCGCATTATTCAGACTCCAGATAATCCGGACAACCGCTTAATTCGGACAAAAGTCCCTAGAACGGAACAAAAGTGAACATCACATATATAATTTTCTCGCTAATTCGAACAAACCTCCCCTTATTTCGGACAATGAATGTCACTGTATTATCGCATCAACATTTCTTGCGCTTGCAGTTTTGAGTGATTGTGATGTAACAATAAAATGATAATGCTACTTTGGTAACAGAAACTTCACCGCGCATTTTGTGTTCTGTATTAGGATGCGTTTTTTCGGTTCAGTCATCGATGGCACAGAAAGCTTTGATTAACACTAGAAAGACAGAAATTTTGACTTACCGAGAACAACCGAGGGTGTCAATTTGACACCCTAGAAGTTTAAAGTCCACAAGATAATTTTAATAAAGTTTTTGTTTCTTTTTTTGACTTATTTGTTTAACGAAACACAAAAACACACCAAAAGTACGTAGCAATTATCACTGATACAAAAATGCATGTGAAAAAATGCGATTTCGGCGTGTAACAAGAAAACGCAATATCCGAGTTCTTTGTCATCAACTAGGCCTACAACTTGTACACACGCGCTCTGTGCTTGCAGTACATTTTCCACACAGATTTTCTGCGTTTGTGGCATCTGCCAACAGAGCGGTTTTTTTACAATGTTTCTTGACTTGGCAGTTTCTTGTTGGTTGGTTGTTGGTGCTAATCCGCTTTTTCCACAGTCTCACTTGCATCAGGTGTGCTAGTTCTTCTCATGAAAGGCATTCCAAGTTCTTCTGCTAAGTTTTGAAGAAAGTGTCGTCTTGGAATTTTTGTGTCATTGACTTCCTTGTACAAAACTCAAGCATTTATAGCAGCAAGATCCAAAGTATTTTGAAAAGAATGGACAGGCCACCTTCTTGTCATTGTCCTGGCAGTGAACTTGCGAGCCATTTGGTCCACCACATCCACTCCATATTTTGTTTCGTTGTAGCACTTCACTGTTTCCGGGGTTTTCTTCTTGTTTTCGCCTATAGCAGCATTTGTGTGCAGAGTGCTTAGCAGCAAAACCTTCTTCTTTGGCTTTCCTTGATAAACAGTAAGTAGCATATCTCCAGATTGGTAAAGGCTGGTAGCATACTGTTCGTTTCTCATGCTCCTGATTTTGTTAGCAACTTCTCTTCGCACTTCACTCAACGTTCCGAATAGGCTCGTGTTTTTACTTTTCAAAAGGTTTGCCAACTTTGTTAAGTAAAGTAATTGTCAAACGTTATAAGTTTTTCCTTTTTTGAGACACGGTTCAGCTAGCTTCGTAGCGACGTGGTCAGAAACGCTTTCTTCTTTTGATCGCAACTCGTCTTTTCCAACATACGGAAATCCATTTACTATATACAGTAGATTCCGCTTAATTGGACCGCCGGTTAATCGGGTCAGCCGCTTAATTGGGCCAAATTGTTAAGAACAAAATCCAATCAAAGATAATGCACTACGTTAAATCCGCATAATCGGGCCACTATTCCGCTTAATCGGGCCACAGCTGTAGTCAGACATACACTGGTTTAATTGCAAAACCGCCTTTGTAATGTAATAGAACTCAATATCACAAAGCCAACTATATTATGTAACAATTGAAAAATACAGGCGCAAATTATTTTGTCATTTCATGCCCTTAAACATGGTAATTGTTGTGTTTTGTTGCAAATTTTGTGAAGTCCCAAGCAGAGATGCCACAAAAAGAATTATCAATTGCTGAAAGGGTTGTTGTCCTAAGAAAAATTAGAGAGCAACCTCCAAACATTAGTCATCGCCAGCTAGCTGAGATAACTGGTGTACCAAGGACAACCCTGGCACAGATACTGCAAGAATTCGGATAATCGGGTCAGGCGTTTAATCGGGCCAAATGGTGCTTATCCCGATGTGACCCGATTAAGCGGAATCTACTGTACTTGCTGTCTTTGTCTATTGCAAGCCAATACTTTTGTCCGTATTTTTCCGGTTTAGATGCCATGAATTGAGTGAAAGCGCATCTTGCTTTACTTGGGAAGAGCTGCTCATCTACCATGAGAAAGGCTCCAGGTTTATAGCATGCAATACTGTTTTCAACTAACCGGTTCCATACCATCGAAAACAAAGCAAACTTGTCGATTTGTAGCCTCTCTGACCGACTCAATTTTTTATCAAATCGCAAAAATCGGAGAATCTCCTTGAAACAATTTCTGGACAACACTTGCTTACAAAATGCAACACCCCAATTCTTACTCCAAAGGTCGATCAACGGCATATCATTTTTTCCAGTCACCTCACGTGCATACAAAATGCCAATAAAAGCTTCCAGTTCTTAGACAGTAAGAGTAAAATCTTCATATCTTGTCTGAAGATGAGCTTCTGTTACAGTACAACTTCGTATGTGCTCAAGAATAAACTTATCAATGATCAGACGCCATGCACTCGCTGGACTGTTTATTCTAACATTCCTCCGAGCATAAGATGTTGCTCCTAGACATTCTGTTAGGATGTTTTGCTGCGAATACCTGTCTCTTGAGTACGCTCCAGGAATAATCCTAGTCCACTGCGTACCATCAGGTGCAACTAGTAAACTACCACGGGGATCTATTGCTGAATTGACGATATCTATTAGAGATTGATTTTGTTGGTCTTCTTCACATGCAGCAGTATTATTCAAACCAGACGCAACTGAGGGTTCTTCTTGCCAACCAGAAAGCTCCTCTCTCCCTTCCTTGTCTGGCTGGAGTCTTCCACGTACACGGAAGCATATGCGTTTACCTAACAATGTACACACAACTTTGTTATAAGAAATGTTACAATGAAATAATAAAAAGGAGTATTTGAAAATATACTTAAAGGTTCCCTTGCATCATCATCATTACTATCAGAAGAACTGGGTACTGGGATAAACTTGTCATCGCCTGACTCTATGTCGAAGGGTAGTTCTTGTTCGTCATCAGATCTGTCATCGGGTATATCACGAAGTACTGATAAAAGCTGCTCAACCGAGAGCTTTTTTGAGCCATTGCTACAGTCTAAATCTGAGCTACTGTACAAGCACTAACCTGCCCAATAACAGTAGATCAGTAGCTATGGCTGCAGGCTTTCTTTATGACATCATCTTTTGTACAGCATGGCTGCACGTTGCATGGAGGAATCACAACAATTGCAGGCATTGTGCCAGGAACATGCACTGTACAAAGAGGTTCTGGGATGCTGGAAATCATTGCAGAACAACGTCACTTGCTTTTAGAAAGACCTTCTGAGTCAGCAGTTGTACTGTCGAGAATGGCTTTTTTGCGAGACGAGGTGTTTTACATTGCTATATTTCAAAAGGACTAGAGAATTCGTGCTTTATGTACGAACGGCAGAATAGGGTGTCAAAATGACACCTCTGGTCGACCAAGATAAATTTTAAAAATTAGGCCATTTTTTGTGCTCCAAACAATAAGTGACTATAGTACTTTATCAAGCCCACGAAACGATTAAAAGCCACAAAAGGATATGGTTGAAAATTGATCAGGTTAGGTTTTGTGCAGATTTAAATTTCAAAAGGTGTCAAAATGACACCCTCGGTCGTTCTAGTGTTGAAGAAGTAAAGTTATTAAACACGGTTAACGAATAAAAGGAGAAATACCAGTCACTGACCACCAGGCAGTTAGCTGCACTTGTTGATGTGTCGTAATTCATCTTACGTGACTGACAAAAAAATGAGGCAAGGCTGCGTGAGCAATATGATGAGGCGGTGTTTCGTACGTTAATGTTGAGTTATAGCGTTTGTTGTTTCATACGTTTATTTTTTATTGTACAGTATTTTAAATGTTTTCATTACACATACATAATCCTTTGTCTGGCTCAAGAGTTGCTTTTCTAAACGTTTTTATTGGTTCCTACTACACTTTTTGAGTATAAATAGTAAAGACAGGCGTATTAGCTCCTGCCGCGCATCTCTCGTTAATTCGGACAAGCATATTTCTCCGCTTAATTCGGACAAAAAACAGCCGTGACCAAAGTGTCCGGATAAAGCGGAGTCGACTGTACAAAGAAGTAGTGCAACAACATTTTCTAATGACTGTTTTTCATGAAGCTTTTAAGACTGCCAATTTTTTAATGAGTAAGCTTATGAATTCTGATTAACATTGGGTAAATAATATCAGAAAAAAATATAAATAGATATCTATTCCAACTTTTACAGGAGAGATTTAATTTAATAATTTTTCAAAAAAAGAGTGAACGCTAATGTATTTGGTATTTACGTAATTTTGAGCGAAAGACAAAGAGCTTGAGCCACAAAGAGTAGAAAATGCCTGAACGAAAGGTAGTCTTTAAATGCAAAGTTAAAATATGATGCTGTACTTTGAAACGTAAAGAAAAAGCGCAACAGCAATGTCATGCTATTGCAGGAAAGTAAAAAAAAATTACCAGTTTTTTGTTGCATGTCGCGTACGCAATCAATGGGCCTCCTTCAGCAAGACATGCTCACTCGCTCGCTCAAACCTCTAGTTACGTCACTGCGTTTAGAGCGTTCGTTTGTGAGCAAGAAATCCGACAAGGCCAGTTGAGATATCATTTTATTTCTGACGGAAGGCAGAAATCAAAGAAGAAGACAGTGGAATTACACTGTACTTTGCATCTTAAACCTAATTCATTATGGCCTGCGTTGAGCCATGATTCCATCAACTCAATCTGCTATTTTTTTTGCTATACAACATGTTGGAGATTTACATACTTTGCAATGCCCTTGCTATGGTGACTGCTGCTTCACCATTTTCCTAACTTACTATACTCGCAGAGTAGGATGTTAAGGTTTTAAACATAAGCAAGCAAGACAATAAACATTGTTCTTGTCATTCTTGTGGCACTGTTTTGTTCTTTTTTATGTTTCATCAGACTTGAAGCATCTTCGAATTGTGGATTTGATTTTGTTAAACTTCAGATTGAGAGCACAGTGTTAGCAACACTTTGCGGCGTCAAAGATGGATACAAAAAATTGGTCAACTCCTCTAGGCTGACCGTTAAATTTCATTCCGATAAATCGCTGTCAAGACGAGGGTTTTACATCAATTATAAAGTGACAAGTAAGTGTGGAAGTAACAAGTGAGTGACATATAAGTACTGCATGAACGAGCAAGCGAAACGCGTCGTGATAATATTCCACCCTTTTTAGAAAAGACTAGCAAAATCCATGACCCCCAAAACGTTGGGCAACTCCTTTTGCACGGGTCAGAAACCAAAAACTTTGTAGAATACCAACATCTTTTTTACTATCTTAAGATTGAAACAAATTTTAGGATGTTGGTTAAAGCAAGTTAAACAGTTTTATAAGAAGTTAACTTTCGAAACAACCTTTAGTACGGTTTGATAAGTCAAAATAAGTTATAGACTCAAAAAAATAAGCAATTTACCAGTTATTGTTGTTGTCAGCTGATTGTAGCGATGGTAACGGTGGTTGCAGCCATATCTGCAACAATGCACCCCCAGACAAAGTGATCTGCTCATGCAACCCCGGATACACTATCAACGAAGATGGATTGACGTGCAGTGGTGAGTAGTTCGATTTTGCAGTAATGATTGTTACGTCACAATTCTTTTTCACTACAGACATCAACGAGTGTTTATCTTCTCCCTGCGATGATGCATGTAACAACACTGAAGGGTCCTATGCGTGTAGATGCAACACTCCTGGATTCCAGCTCTCTCCTGACAACAGGACGTGCACGGGTTAGTGTTATGTATCAATCTATTTTTCTGTTGATTATGAATCTTGTTGTTACAAAAGACTTTGAAGCTCTTCATGTAACATCTTGTGTTCAGACCTGCTTCGAAATATATATGTTAGCACTGATAGGACAGTGCATTTCATCCGCAAACACGCAAACAGGCAGGAAAATTGCCGCCAAAAACGGAGAAACGTAGTTTTTTAAAGACGTCAACTTGTGATCTGTCGGCAATCAAGATCTTTTCACATTGCTGTGTTACTCGCAGCTTGTCACGTCGGAATACTGTTTGTGACTTTTGTAACGCAGCAACCGAAAAGAAAAAAAGCATTGTCGCAAAACACAGCAATTGCTTTTGTGCAATAACAATCAATATCTTAATAAAAAGACTAAACTCAACATGCTGGAAGACATTGTTTGGCTTTACTCTTTTTGTGAAAAATTCCAAACAGATCGAATATCATTTATAATACGTCGCTTTTTAGATATGACTTGTAAAATACGTAATGGAGGGTGTGAACATATTTGCCAGCCTTTTGGACCATCTCAGTATCATTGTGCGTGTCACCCAGGATATAAACTCGATGATGATGCCCACAATTGTACAGGTACGTTGCGGTATTCATTAAGCGCTTTTAACGATTGCTAAAACGTCAGCAATTTTCAGAAAGTTTTGTCCCATTAATTTTCCAAGATAATCGCGGATACATCTTTCATCGAGCCAAGTTGTAAGATAGACAGAAGGAGGGGGAATAACTTAACCATTAAACTCAAATTTGTTGCTACTTGAGCAATCTCATTACACTTCTGGAAGCTCCTTGTCATTGTGACGTGCAGCACAAGGACAAAAATCACCGGGAGAAAAAATTCCTCGGAAGTTTTAGGGCGACGAAAGAAAATAACTTTAATGACATCATTTTTGAACAGATATCAATGAATGCAATACAACTGAGGTGAAGTATCAAGATCATTGCGAGCACAAATGTGTAAACGAGCCGGGGTCATATTACTGCGATTGCAATGATGGATACCAAGTGAGCTCCAACAGACGGTCCTGCGATGGTAAGATTCAGAATCTGCTCAGTTTTTGTTGTGTCTGTCGATGGCAGCATTGGTATGTTAAATGAATAGAGTTAGAATAAGCAGGACTGTGTTTGGCGTTTCTTTCACATCTTCCCAATTGACCCGTTTCCGCACCTGATGAAATACCACTGACCAAATAACTTTTTCAAAGCTCTATTAAAGCTCTGAAGAACCAACAATTTATTTACGGTGAGGTGGCCCAACTTTCCTTCACTTTGTCAATACGACTAAGACTTGAAACTCAAGCTTGGCATTTCTGCGAAAGCAATCAAGCTTACAGTCGCGTAGCCTTGGTGAAGTGATGGCTACTTTATACTCAACTACGAAGCAAAATTATAGGCGACTCCAAGCTGTGGAGACTAGCCACGGTGCATTTGTGACAAACGTTATCACAAGTATATGATTTTATGTTCGAAAGACGTTCTGGTGTCAATATACGTTAGCTAGGCCATGGTCAGTAGTAAGTGCATTGTCAGGCATCTGTCCTGGATCGATGTGCTTGTATGTTGTAAGTTGGTTTTGCTTCGTTTTTTTTTTATGAGCTAATTTATTCATTTATATTAATTACAAGTGTTTCGGTAAATAGAACACTAGCGAAGCCTAAAGTTAATATATGAAGGTTGTCAAAATTTCCCTACAGAAAAGGGAGTAAGTATGCAAATGAGCAGCAACTGTTTTATTAAAGGGCACTATCACTTTGCTGTTATCTCGAAATTTTAATGCTATTTTGAAACTTTTCAAAAAATAAATATAAACTGATTTTTGAGTACATCAATATGCAGCATAGGCAACTGCTAATTATTTAAACATACAAACTGAGATGCGGCAATTGGTCTGTGACAAGAGGTATCGGAAAATGGGCGAAGGGACATGCATGAGCGTAGGACAAGATGCATGAAGGTGTAGGTCTGATAATAATTTATATATAGACAAAAAATGAAAATTAATTAAATGTTAAAACACACAAAATATATAACTAGTGGTACAGATTTACCTAAAATTAACAAAATATAAAAATAGGTTCACCACTATTTCGTTTTCATGCGCCCCTCTGCTTCGATGTTCTGTCTCGTTGTGTAAGCCTAAATTTGCTGTCTGATTTCGGTTGCTAGTTCTTGTTGTGATTTTTTGGTTCAGTGTTTAAATGGTGTTAGTTAATTTGTTTTGGCATAGATGCTTTGCTGCAATTTCCTCTTCTTGTTTGCACTGCTTGAGGTAGAAATTCACTGTGTCAGCAGGTAGATCTGAACAAAACTATATTTACTTTAGAGAATAAACTTCGTTGCTCCCATTTCTCTTCTCTTCATTTAGAATCTCACATTGGCTGCGGTGTTGCCCACTCGGGAAAGGCAGTTTACCGCAGTTTTTCCTGCTAGGATGCAGTGCTAGTGATAGATATGCAATGTATTAGCAGTAGCAGTAACTGCAAAATGGAAAACTGGGTGTTAGTAACCCAAAACTCTAGTTTTTTAACAATTAACTCTACAAATTTTCCTGCATCAAAGAGGATGAAACGTATTTTTTATTTTAGATATTGATGAATGTCCGAGTCATTCGGACACTTGTGCCCATCTCTGTCTAAACATACCAGGAGGTTGGGAATGTGGGTGCCACAAAGGATACGAAGTGGATCCCGACGATCCCACTGATTGCATTGACATCGATGAATGCCAGAGAGGTGTGATACAGTTCTAGCGATTTCAAAAACTTACAGGCACTTCTCAACTTGTAGCACATTTTTGTTTGCAGAAGAACCAGTAACAATAATAATTAAGCTCTCATCAGAAGGCCACAAAACTAAAACTTGCAGTGAATCTGCGTCACTGATTTCTAGAAAAGTCACTTTACGAGAGTTCTTCCTGCGTGATTGCAGTATTTGTGATTGATATGCTCTGTGCCAGTAGTACTGGTAACTCCGAAGCAGGTCTTATCTGAGGGAAAACTCGGTATGAAATCATAAAAGTTATTCAATGACAAGAGAATATAACAAAATTTTTTCAAATTTTCACAGATTTGTTTCCTGAAACGTGCGTACAATGTGTGAACTTCGAGTCGTCCTATGAGTGCACGTGTCGGGAGGGGTATATCTCAAATGATGACAGCACAAACTGCACAGATGTCAATGAATGCCTTACAAACAATGGAGGCTGTGCACAGGTACAGTGATGAAAGTCTTGGTTTAGGGTGTTGGGGAAGGTTAATGTGTCATCTCCTTCTCTCTCCTCTTCTAAAACAATATTTTAAAGCAGAACTAAAACTACAAAACATGTTTTTGAATTTAAAATAACCACAGACTTCCAAAAATGCACTCCCCGTTATTTGCACCAGTTTTGAGTAGTTCTTTCTACTGCAGCTTTACCAAAAATCTTTGCCACTCTATTCCCATGCTGTTGTTGTTGTTGGTTACCCGACCACTTCCGAGGGATGGGGGCATGGCGGAAGACCATGGAGCCCCAGAAGCCGAGCAACTCCCCAGAGTCTGGACCAGAGGTCGTAAAGAGACAGAGAGTCGCTAAAGAGTGAGCGGCGCAAAGAGTCCGTTGCTGGACAGTGCAGAATGAGATGAGAGATGTCCTGGCACGAGAGTCCGCAGGCGCTGCAGGAAGGTTTCTCAATTCTGCCAATCCTAGAGAGATAAGAACCTAAAAGAAGGCTGTGTCCGTTGTAGCGTAGACGAGAGAGGACACAGCGAGCATGACGAGGGAGCACAAGTTCCTCGGTGGAAATCGAGGGAACCTGAGTGTCAAAATATTTGGAAGAGACAGTACGCCTCCAGTCCGAGATAAGACGAGAGTGGATACGAGAGATAAGAGGAGAGAGACTACAAGAGATTGCGGAGGGCGCAAGTAGCGCTCTCCGTTTGGCTATACTTTCTAGTCATCAGCCGTGTCGTTCCCCGGGAGAAACGAGTGTCCGGGGACCCATTGTAGTCTGATAGAACAGGAGAGAGAAGACAGTTTCTGCCAGATCTGCCACAGAGTTTGAGATAAGAGGAAAGATGGAGGAGAGGACAGGGTGGCGAGGACAGAACGAGAGTCAGATAATAGGAGAAGAGAAGAAAAATAGCAGACTTGTTGGTGTTGCCGAGACCAGCAAAGAGCGTGCAGAATGGCGCAGGCTTCAGCGGAAAAACTCCAGCATACTGGGCCTGCCGAAAAGGAAAGAGTGGCCTCAGTGCCACAAAGAGAGCAGTTGGCAAGAACGCCGGAGCCGCCCTTGCCAAAAGGAACAGAGCCGTCTGTCCAGAGTACCAGATCATGAGGGGGGAGAGAGTCAAGATGGGCGAGAGCCGCACCTTGTCGAGAGTGAAGGGATCAGAGCGAGAGCATGGAGAGGAAAAGGTGGACTCCACAGTAAACGAGGGAAGATTCCAAGGAGGACAAGGAGGGCAAGCCACAAGAGCCTCCCTAGAACAAGTAGGAGGAAGCATGAGGGGGTGAGTGGACGCAAGAGCTCTTCAAGACGATCTGCAGAGTCTTGGTTTCACTCCTAGTTTGGCCAAACCTGAAATAGGAAAGGAGGTTGGGAGACGAAGAGCCCGCTCATAAGAAAAAAGAGTGATGTGAGTCAGGGTGACTCGTAGGGGAGGTAGAGAAGCTTCGGTGAGTAGTAGAGGGATAGGGGAGGACGAGAGGCAGCCGGTGATGGCGCGACTGGTCGCTCGGTGGAGGCGTTCCAATTTGGTGAAATTGGTAGCGCTTAGGAAAGGAAACCATCCGGGTGAAGCATAGGTGAAAACGGGCCGAAGAAAAGATTTATACAGAACAGAGAGGGACTCCTTAGAGGGGCACCATGAGGAAGCAGAGATACAGCGTAAGGCCTTGAGACGTGGGAAAAACTTGGCCTTTAGCGAAGATACATGCTTAGAAAAGGAAAGAGTGCGGTCGAAGGTGACCCCGAGAAAAGTTGGAGTGGGATTGAAACGGAGGCGGGAGCCGAGTAAGAGAAGGTTGGGCTGGAGATTAGCTTGGTTGGGATCCACTGAGAAGAACAAGGCCTCACATTTGCTCGGATTGAGAGGAAGACACCAGTACTCAGACCAGCGCTCCAATCGAAACAGAGCTCCTTGTGTGGCCTCCACCGCAGTGGGGACCGAGGGGGAAGAGGACCAAATGGCCAGATCGTCAGCGTAAAGAGAGCAGCTGACGGAAGAAGGCAGAGATGCCGGAAGATCATTAATGAAGAGAGAAAAAAGTACAGGGCCAAGAACGGATCCTTGCGGAACACCTCGACGGACTCGAAAGGAACGACTTTTGTGATTTTGAAAAACCACAGTAGCGCGCCTATTAGAAAGAAAAGATTGAGTTCAACGAGCAAAGCAAGAAAAAAGGCCAGCCGAAATAAGTTTGTGGAAAAGGGCAGGATGCCAGACAGAGTCAAAAGCTTTGGAGAAATCGATAGTAGACAGGATCGTCCGAGAGCCCGGCCTGGGTTTGTTAAACCCATCCGAAATGGACTGAGAAAGGTACAGAATTTGATTGAGTGTAGACCGTCCAGGGCGGAAAATGGCCTGGCGGGGAGAGAGAATGGAATTAGATTCCAGAAAGAAGAATAGACGGGATAGAATTATGCGTTCAAAAAGTTTTGATACGCAGGAGGTGAGAGAGACAGGCCGGAACGAAGCAGGAGAGTCGAGAGGCCTTCCCATCTTTTGGATGGAAATGGTAGGAGATGTCTTCCAGATGGAAGGAAAGGAATGCAAAGATCAGAAACGATTGAAAATGTGAAGAAAATCCATGCCAGAGCGAGGAAGATGCTTTAGAATGGGATAGGCAACTTTGTCTGAGCCAGTGGCAGTGAATGAGGAGAGGTTGGAGGCAGCCGCAAGAAATTCCGGGCACTCCCCTTCATTTTTTCGCTATGCTGCCCCCTGAACGACCGCAGAAGGGCAGCACACAGCATCTTCAAAATCGGTCGCCTGTTTTCACTGTTTCTTTTCTCCTGCCCTACTCTTGCCCTTCTTCGTCTCCTCATTCTTGTTCTTCTCCTGATGAGCGGTAACGTTCATCCTAACCCTGGCCCCATCTTTCCTTGCTCTGTGTGCGCTGGAAATGTGACCTGGCGGGGCAGGTCAGTGCAATGCTGTACCTGCTCCAAATGGGTCCATCCAAGGTGCTCACAACTTTCCCTGTCCAAATTCAGAGCTCTAGGCAGCTTTCACTCTTGGAGCTGCTTCCCTGCCGTAACACTGTGAGTTCCCCCTCCTCGGACTCCTCTACTCCCATCGTCGAAATGGTCGTAAAGTTTATCCCGGCATAAACTAATGTTTTCAAACTACTTTAGAATTCATTGGTCTTTGAAATATTAAAAAATTGTTTTTTTACAGCTTTGTTTGAATTCACCTGGTTCTTTCTCTTGTGCGTGCCGACAGGGTTATTACAACACCACGGATAGCTGCGTTGACATCAGTGAGTGGCTAATGCACTTTAACACAACGCTCACTGCAAGGAAAGCTTTGAATCGCTAGATGACGCTGCATAACCTTTGATTGTAATGGTTCACGTATTTTACTTCGCTATTTTGTTGAACTTGCGCTCAGCCTACGGCCATGGCTTTCGGCTACATTAAATAAACCAAAACTGTTTTTAACCCATCCGCGAGCTGGCATCGATCTTTAGGTTAACGATTTTCAATTTGCAGACGAGTGCGCTTCCAATAACCTCCGCGGGCCATGCAACCACTACTGCGAAAATCATGATGGATCGTACGAGTGTCACTGCTCCGTTGGTTATCAGCTGCAGGGCGATAAAATAAGTTGTAAGGTTGGTAGAAAACAGAGCATTGTGTGGGAAGACTGCAACCACCTGCTTAACTTAATTCTATCAAATAAAACATCACCAAATGATATCTTCTGTTGAGACCAGATAGAGTAAAACATTCTTTTAGTACCTGAAACAAGCTGCAGTTGCAGCAAACGAACAAACAAACGAACAAGCTGCAACTTTTGTTCTAGTACACTGATTTGTGATTTCTTATGTGAAAAGTATCGAAAGAACAACAGTGTAGAAACATAACGGAATGTAGAGTACATTTTTAAAGTGAAGTGCTCTATGGCAACGGACCACAAAATACTAAAGCAAAAATGTAACCATAACAGTTCAACTGACCAGAAGTATTTAATTTTTGTAAGATTATTTTTCTGAAAAAGTCTTCAACAGTTTTTGCACCTGATTCACACAGCTTGGTCTACGTTGCAGACAATGGTGAATTTAGGATGACAAAAGTGAGGTCAGCTTCCTCGGACCTTCCCTGTCTAGGGACCCGCTTTTCTAGACATGCCCGATAAGCTATATTAACCCTTCGAAATGGTGGTAATCTTCAAAAAGAAAGAAAGGTTCTTTGTCAAGAACTTGAGCAGTTAGGGGGCCTCATAAATTTGCATCAGGCCCCTATGGTTCTTAATCCATCACTGGTTGCAGGATATAGATGAATGCAATAATGGAAAGAACGCAGGGTGCCAACAAAAATGCATCAACTCTCCCGGTTCATTCCAATGCGAGTAAGTCGTTGTTTGTTTCTTGTAAATAAGTGGTAAATCTGGTGATGCTGCCAATAGTTCTTCAGTGAAATATAGTAAGTGGCAAGCTTTGATCACATTACGTTAAAAATGACGATGTACATCTTTTTGTCCGTTACATGCCTTGTCATATTTTTTGTACAATCAGCTCACGATTTGCTTTTACCGACAAACACGAATAAAACTTTTCTCAGTGCCACTTTAAGCCATGCTTTGCCTGTATTTTTATGGCTTGCTGTTCAAGTTCTGTTGTGAAATTCTTGGCTCTTCAGTCTTCTAGAAGCGAGTTGTATTTTTCAGATGTTTTGTCGGTTACCAGACGCAGCCAAACAGTACAACGTGTGTTGATGTAGACGAATGCTTTGATAGCCCATGCGACAGATCTGTGGTAAGATTAAATGTTAATTTCCATCAGACATGGGAACGACAGAAGCGGAAACTCCAATATTTTTTTTGCGCAAATACAATAAAATAAAGGAGACAGATATAGATAGGAAAACGGCAGCACTAATTGATAAAATAGCCTTACCATTAAATAATTTTTTTCTTTAATTGTGAAAGCAACCACCATTTCGCCGCTACAATCAGTTTCAATTATGTACAATCCCTGTTTCCTCACAAGTATTAACGATAATTTGTTGCAAGATTCTTTGTGAGCATTGCCAGTCATGATTAAGAGAATATGATGATCACAATTTCGTGTACAAGAATTGTGAAAGTGCACAAAATTCATTAACTTTTCGCTACTGCTTACACAAAAGCCGGATGGTTGAAGCCGGCTTGGCCGGTTGAACCAAAATTCTAAACCCGGACATTACTGATGGAGGGCCTCTGCCGGGCGACGCCGGCAAAACCTTTACCACAGTCAGAACTGCTGTTGATACTCGATTGTGATGTCACTTACGAAATTGTTTGAGTTGGTTTCGCTTTTCTTGCCACCAGCATAAAGTAAAGCGGTGAAAACCAATGTGGATTAATCTCGTTTTTTTCAATACAGGCAGTAGGCAACTAGGCTAGCAATTACGCTTGAGCGTGTTCACTAACGGTCGGACAACGAAATATGTGGAGCTTTACCGGGTTAAATGTAAAAATCTTTCAATAGGCTACTAAAAAATGAGCAATGCGATCAACTATAACGATAGTTATTTATTAATTAAGACAGAGGTAGGAATTAGAGGTGTTGTTGGTATTACTACTGCGCTATATTTTGAATAAGTGTCGTCATTGGGATAATTTATTTAATGATATGGAAAAATTTGTGGTCGGACTCGGGAGTAACGAGGCACGTGATCCACAATTTTCTAATGCGGACAGTAGGTCTATTGGCCAAAATGCTATTGAAAAGCCATGTCTCTTGCGATAACCGATGAAATTTTAAATGATTTTAGCTGCGGTGTTTTAACTAAGTTGCAACAGATATTCAAAAAGCAAAATATTACGCCATTATTTTGGACGAAACTTCGGACGTATCAGATAAAAGACGAATAAGCATTTGTTTCCGTATCACTATGGACGACTCAAATGTGCAAGGGTTGTTCTGTGGCTTCTATGAAACTACGTCAACCGCAAGTAAAGAGCTATGTAAGATCATGAAAGACGTACTTTTCAAGTTTCAGTTACCAGTTGATAAATGTAGAGCGACTAATTTCATTGGAAGCCATTAGTCGTCACTACAAGTGGATTATCCTGTGGCTGCAAGAAGTTGACGTGCAAGTACGAACAAATTCTAGAGTAAAAGCTGGTTGTTTCTTGCAGGCGATGCGAAAATTCAACTTTTATTTTTATATTGAAGTGTTTTGGTGGATGATTTTACCATTGTTGAAAGCGCTGATGCCCAGTTGCAGAATGCTCAGCTTAGTCTTTGCAAATCCCAGGATGTTATTGCTTGCACAAAAGCTTCTATTACTAGAGCAAGGAATGATGCCAGATTTGACAGTGTATGGAGTGGAATTTCAAGTGCTACAGAAGCGAACGATGTTATTAATAATCCAGAATTGTCAAGACCACGAAAAATTCTCCGACGGCTTGATAAATCTTCAAATGCCTTCTTTCATGCAGAGGCCAAAGATAATTACAGACAGTTATATTACGAAGTGCTGGATTTCGTGATTTCTGGATCAAGTGATCGTTTTGAGCCAGATCCTACAGTTGTTCATTTAACAAATATAGAAAACTCTCTTATTGGCCAACGTGAAGTTCTGACTATATTGCTCGCACTTACAAAGTTGATGTCAATTGGCGGCGATTGACTTTGGATAGACTCATTGACCGAGCGATGTCAACAGGACAACCGTTGGAGAGCTTTAATGATGTAGTTGAACTCCTAAAACGTAAAGAAGTTCTTCGTGAACTGGTACCGGTGTTGACCAATCTTGTCAAAATTATGTTTACGCTGCCTGCATCTAATGTACTGCTGAAAGGTCATTTTCCGGCTTACGATGTTTAAAAAGTTATTTGCGATCGGGAATGAAGCAGCAGCGGTTTCATTCTGTGGCAATCACGAATGTTCACATGAAAGAAATCAAAGCCTTGTCGATTGCTACACTAATTGACGATTTTGTCTGTCGAATCTGTTTGAAAAAACAATATTTATTCAACCTAGTAGTGACCTGACGAGCTGGTAATGTATTGTTTTATTTGCATTTTTTCGCCTTCAGTTTATTTACTTAATTCATTAACAATTGATAAACAAGTTTAACCTAACTGCTATGGCTTTTGTGAAAAAGTTAACTTACAAATTCAATCAAGCTAAAAGCTAGGTTTATTCACGGAAATAAAGTATAGAAAAAGAACTAAACTTGTTTTGTGACAGATCATCACAAGCAGACTCCGATCGTCATAACATAAAAACCATCACATGCAGACTGCGAAATACGGGAAAAAGGGAGACATGTCCCCCAAAAAAGCAAAGTACCCCAGTGTCTTCTTGCAATAATTTGATTTCCTTAAGTAAAAGCCATTTTTCTTCAATAATTCATTTGTGCATCAAGAAATTTTGGAAAACAGTGATATGTCCTGTTATTTTTAACTTTTCTTTCTGCAAAAACACCAAAATTACAAAAATTTGGTACCGATCATGATAAATGACTTTTTTGGTTTTTACTTTTATTTTAGAGGCGAATTTAGGCCTACAAGTTTCGGCGTAGACCAAAAGAAAACAGCTTTTTTTAGAGATCACATTTGATTTCTGGTAAGAATTTTGATTTCTTGGGAGGCATTGGCGTAAAAGTAGGGTGGTTGATGTGCTGCAGACCCTCCATACTGTTATCGCCCCCTCAGAATAATGCCAGACCCCATTGCCTACCTTTCAATAAATTGATCCCAAACAAGGTCTCGTGACTTGCAATGCAAAACAGTCTTTTTTCCGTCAGCCCCCTCCTCCATAGAATACAAAGTGTTACGCCTATGGTTTATGTAATATGAGATACAGATGTAAGTTTAATATGATGCCGGATTGTGTAATGGTTATCAATTTTACGATTAATTTTGATGAGTTCCACAGCCTAGTTAACGTAAAAGTGGTTTGTGTCAAAGGGATAAGAAGCTGTCTTTAGCAATCAAACCGTTGAAATTATACTGGTTATACTATAAGCATTATTAGTGTTATTAGTATTACCATTGTGTGTTGGGTTGTAAATGATGAATCTAATTTGCTGAATTACTGGATTTGTTAATGTAACTGTTCAATTTGTGTAAGCAGCTCTGCTCAGCATACGATAGTGCCAGGAAATCGCTATTTGTAGAATTGCAACCTGGCCATATTCAGATGGATTCTACTAACGCGAACATTTTTTTATGGTTGAGAGCACGGATAAACCATTTCACTTCATCTCGGAAGATAGAATAAATCAAGTCATAAAGTTTTACAGTAGTTCAGTGTTTGCGGTAATTGAGTCTGATTTTTGAACTACTGCACTTTCCGTAATTTGTACCTTCACCTTGCATCTGCTCTCACACCTTTACCACCAATGAATTTATGCGAACAAGCAAAGTCGAGTTTTAGTTTAATTCTTTCGTAACGTGTCTTTAGGAAACAAAATGTGAAAACAGCATCGGGAGTTTTTCGTGTCAGTGCCCGGCTGGTTACAGCGTCGCAAACGTCACAGAGTGCGTCGACGTTGACGAGTGCGATGGCGAGAAACATGGATGCCAGCAAAAATGCGTCAATGCACCGGGATCATTTGAGTGCCAATGCTTTACCGGATACGCTGAACATGGAACTGATGGAGAATGTGTGGGTGTGTATTACTTGAAATCTGTGATGAAATCCCAAACCATTTACACTTTTTAAAAATCTATAGCTTTGAAAAAATATGTGTTGTTAGCTGATCAGAAGCGGTGTGCAAAAAAACAAATACTCTGCATGATTCTTGTATCATGCAACACTGTTATATATTGGATGCATCACGAGAAGTTTTGGCGAAATAGGCTTATGCAGTAACTAAGTGATGACGAAAATGACAATAGAAGTTCGGCGATGACTTTGTGATATAATCAATTCTCGCTGCAATGATATAAACTTATTTAACTCATTGAAAGCAAGACAAACAGAGTGTTTAAGAAATTACTGATCGACTGCACTGCTTTCCAGTCAGCTCCCTATACATGTCATTGGGGTCGGCGCAAATTTAAACCCAAAGTTTGATCTTGAAAGCAAGCGGCAATTCCACTTGGTCACGCCGCATAAAACGAAATGCTTCGAGAACTCAACCCAGGTCTCTCCAACTGCCAGTGAGGGTCCCGCCGTCACAGGTTCATTTGCCAGCCACAGGTGTCGGTTGTAAGGTATGACACAAGCGTTGCTGGCATAAATAAACAGCGTGTTTGAACATTTTTTGCTGGAAAAGGAAGACATATTTCTATAAACAAACAAAATCTTTGGACAAAGTGCCTTGTTATTAATGATTACTTAAATTGTAAGTAAAGTTCTGAGCAAATAGTTTCAACTCTTCAATCCTTACAATAAAATTTAGGCAACTTTTTTTTGACTGATACGTTGGTAATACCAATACAGATGTTCATAAACGAGAGTTTGTCGGCTGCGTGGGTATGAACGAAGTACTGGCGCGATGGCTTAGTGGTTAGAGCGTCTGCTTCGCAGTCGGTAGACTTAGGTTTCAGTTTCCAAGTTGAGTCACACCAAAAAACTTTAAAAATTGGTATTTACAGCTTCCCTGCTTGGTGCTCAGAAAAATAGGGATAGTGTGGAGAACAAGCCGGCAAGCTTGCTTGTTGTGTCCTTGGGCAAGACACTTAATGAGATGCCTCCGTCTTTATGTGGCAGACAGGTGGTAGAGTCAAGCAGTCTACCCCTCGTGGTGGCCCCAGTCTAACTAAAGACTTGCAGACCGAGCGTGAGCGCTAATGCAGTGTGGACTATATATGCATCTTCCTGCATAAAGCTCACAACAAATAGCTCAAACGACGAAGAAGAGCTAAGTGTAGGATTTGTCTTCAAGAAACCGCGAGTTGAGCGCTAAGAGCGCCACGTTGCGATCGGCATTGCCGATCAAAACCATTGTTTTCATTAATGTTTCATACAACTTGGGCTTCCATCGATCGAAAGACGAGCATGAGCGGCTACTGACTCGAAGACATTTGATTCATCTCGGAGTGTCCCGAACTCTTTGGTTCTTTCATATAGAACTTGCCAGCTCTGCCGGTGTCACCTCATGGTCGTCCATCAGTGATGTCAAGGCTGGCAATATCGGTTGTGCCGGTCAAGCCGGCTTTGCCAAATGGATACTTCTGAAAACACTACAAAACATTCATGGTTTCTGACATATTCAAATCCACAATTGATTAAAAAAATATTATGGCGGGCCGCGCACCTCCCAGCTTTCTTGAGCCGTGGCAAAGTTTTGTTTGCCTTGCTTTCACCATAGGCGTCCTTAAACCTAACAAACTTTTATCCGTTAAATTCAGCAAGTGTTTTGAAGCATATCAAAGTTGTGGAAGGGTGCCAAGGTATTGATTTGTATTTTCAAGATAATGCTATTAAATATTTAGGCCCACTACTTACGACTTTTTGTAAATCTAGGCGTATTTGTGTGAGATAATGCCTCTGGCAGCGCGCATGTTACTTGGTCCTGGCATAAACGCAGCCAGGCAAAGAGCAGACTAATCTGAAACGAAGCACTCACAGTTAGTTATTACAATAGCAGGGTCCCCATCAGTAATGTCAAGGATAAGAATATCAGTTCGGCAGGCTTTTCGGCTTCAACCAATTGATATTTGTGAGAACAGAAGCAAAATGCAATGTGTTGTTGACGTAGCCAATTCTCGTTCCAAAATCAAAAGTATCGTGTTTTCAAAGAAATTTTCGTTCAGCTTTTTCCCGATTGTGGGTCGTCATATCAGATAATTTGCATTTTTATAACATAAAATTTTTGTTTTTACGGTCGGATGCCTTTCTTACCACCAACGCTCTCTTTGGAGGGAAAACTGGGCCACCTGTCTTCCACATAAAGGTGGGGGCATCCAGTTAAGTGCCTTGCTCAAGGATACAACAAGCGAACTTGCCAGCTTGTTTTTTGCAACTTCCTCTAAATGCCGAGCGCCAAGCAGGGAAGCTGTGGGCACCATTTTTTAAAGTTTTTTGGTATGACTCGACAAGAGGAATGAAGCCTAGGTCTACCGACTGCGAAGCGGACGCTCTAAGAAAATCTATTAAGCATAAAAAACATGTGCTAAAGATTTAACTTGTTCTAAAAATTGCAAGTTTTTTTAGGTCTAACAGGAAACTTTTTCTACTAAAAATAGAAAATCATGTATGGCACCAATTTTTGATTCGCTCTTGTAAACTAATTTTTAGCTCTAACTAATTAGACTTAGAGTTAAAATTGCTGGAAAGCAAATTTGCTCAGCTTTCAAACGACACTAATCGTCACTACCTCATCACAACCTTTATATGTTAAACTGGTTTTACTCGGTTTACCACTTTTTATCGAGGGGTAACAAGTTACTTAAGCATTAAGATCTAGGAAGGGTTTGATTTAGGAAACGAGACAGGCCCTGCTGAGGAGTCCAAGAGGACGAAACGCGTCCAGGGATTGTCTCGTCAAATTGGATTGGGTACATGTTTGCAATACATACTAAATTGTTTTCAATATAATGTTTGTGGTTTATGTCGGTGTGAACCTTGTAACCATCAACTAACCTTGCATAACGTTATCTAAAAAATCATCTTCAATTGTAACGTCATGAAAGCCTTATGACCCTCACTGCGGAATGGTGATCAACCGTGCCAAGTTCCATGTTTGTACGCCCAGTGGTTTCGGAGGACTTAAAGCGTACGTAAGTGCATACGTACTTACGTACGTATGAAGCAAAGATTTTCCTTTTAGTGAAGATGTGATGTCATCATGACGTCGTCGAACCCATACGAGAATCACCCCAAGGTGGTGGTCAATCGTGCCCAGTTTGACGTTTGTACGCCCAGTATTTTAAGATTAGTCAATAAAAACAAAAACAATTTTGCTTTATAGTGTAGATATATCATGTATTAATTTTTCTTTTGTCATCAAAATAAATTCTTTTGATTTGTCCACCCCAATAACTTTTTGGCCAAAACTGAAGGGTGAAATTGTAAGCTAGAGGTAGTCACTCAAGTTGTCAAGATAAAGTGCAAGGAGAAAACGCCATGTCAAGCGTTTAGGTAGCTTGAACCGCCGTCCATGATTGCAATGTTCGAGACTCAAACCTCACAATCGCTCGTTTTTTTGTTGTTGGTAAAGGCGCATTAAGACATGTTTCTTTTCTTGATTTTACTCCTAAAATCTTCGCCAACAGTATCGACCATTCCGAAGTGGGTCTGACATCAACGCTTTCTAATGTAACCAAACAAAGGTTTTTCGCTGAATAGAGGTTAACGCAGTATTCATCACTCAATAAATCTGTAACTGGTATTTAAGTATTCTACTGTACAATAGGTTCTTATATAAAATATTCTCAACTGTTTTCAATTCTAAACTAACTCACATTAAGTACTCATCCGAAGTATTCCAAACTGTAACATCTTAAATCTTGGTAACAAGGTAGTTTTAACCCGTAAAAGCCAAAGTCAAAAATTCATCGTAACTTCAAATCCTTTTAAGCAGTTCATTTTTTTCATCTGCTCTAAGTCATAAAGCGAAAAAAAAATTTTTTTGTCGGGTACTTTTTTTATTTAATGTCAATTTAAATTGCCAATGGCCATTAATGTAGTCAAAAATGCAACAATTTTGTTGAATGGTTTATAGCGCCACAAAATATGCTGCCAGGTAAAAATCAATCATTTGCATGAGTCGCATGTACACATGAATCTATTTTTTTCATGACTGCCGTCTATATTCTTGGCTGTGTTCAACGTATTTTTTTATAAAAGCGGTAAGTTATTGATATAAGTTACTGCAAATACAGACACTGAACAACACATATTTTGCAAAAGTCAAAAAAATTTGAACAAAGCAAAAACTTGTCGATAATGCACATTTATTTGCACATAAGTTTCTGTAAAGCCAGAAATTGCTTTCAATACAATCCCTTGCTGTAATTAGTTTGCAAAAATAATGTTGAAGAGCGCTGCTTTCACAAAAGCGCTTAAAACAGGCTGAAGGGTGCAGACTTCGTTTGCACTTTTCGCCTTATAAACACTTAACGACATTTGCAAACTTTGCCGTGTCTGTATTTTGACCGGCCTTTGATCAGGACATGGTCGAACTTATCTGTACGTAAGTTTTCCAACGCTTGCTAAGCATATTGAAAGATAGACAACTTTTTTCCTCTCGATGAAGCAAGCATTGTGACGGCTATTTTTCTCATAAAAGCAGGCATTGGGAGATTTTTGCTGTGAATTTTCTTGTACAGCAAACAAGCATTGGTCTTAAGAGCATTGAGGCTCCAGGTAAAAAATGGCCGCCGCAACTTTTTGAGAAAATGGTGGCAACAAATTCATCAAACAGATCCACTCTTGCCATTTTTTGATCATACAACATCAGAGCATGTGCCATCGACACATTAGTTTTTTTCTTCTTTCGACTACCGTTTGATGAAGCTCTCTAGTGCAGCACCAGCATAATTTGAATTGCATGTTACAATAGCTGTTTCATTCGAAAATACAACTGCATTTACACGATTGTCTGTACAGTCATAAGAACCCCTTCTCAGCTTTCTCCATTGTTTGTTTTGATAAAAACTGCTGTATTTTCCAAACAATTTAAACTAATGAAAACCTGACCTCCGATGCCCCGTTTTAAAAGCTCCTCAAGCAAAGGAAAAAAGGTAAAAAGGTTGTCAATGGTAGCAGAAAAACCATTCGACAAACCACCTATTTCTGCAAGATTCAACACTATATTAGCACCTTGGCCGAGGACCGTGTCTGATAGCTTACTGCCAGCTCCACAGTGTGGTGCAGCGTGAGGGAAGTATCCAACAGTTGAAACAAGACACCACAACTTGAAGCCAAAACGAATTGGCTTGCCGCATATGAATCACTTGGTTTCATGTTTTCCTAAGTATGGAGTCATGGTTTCTTCTATGATCACTAGCGCTGAAGTGCTTTTTGAAGTTGCAATTTTGAATGTCAAATAGACGAGACATTCTTGTAGTATCGGTCAGCATTTATTTCAGCATTGTTAGTCAAATAAAAATTTGAATATATATCTAAATCGCTTTCAGCTCATTGCATTGGGCACTGCCGCAATGAGCGTGTCTAAAGCAACTGCCCAATATAGTTCACGATAAGGTACTTTGCAATGTTGACGAAGCAACATAATTGCAAATACAGTTTTAATTTCATTTTCATCTACAATTAAAGTTTTGCCATTTTGAACAAGACGGTTTCTCAGTCTTACACTAAATTAGAAATAATCACAAATCCATGGTAAGCTTACTAGTCTATAACAGGATAACACTAAAATATGGAAAATTTGCGGAAATTCATGTTGAATTACGGAATAACTGAATCACAGAAATACAAAAATTCACAATATACATGAAATTACTAAAATACGGAAATTCATTTTATAAAAGGAATTACTAACTTACGGAAATATGGAAAAGCTACCGGTACCAACCAAAGAGGTAAGGAAATTGCGGAATACGAAAATTTATGAAAGTCAATAAACACTAGTATAACTACCCAATTGGGCAATAGTAGATAATTGAGATGAATTAAAATAAGTATTTGCATAAATTTAGGTAACTCTGCGATTTCCGTAACTTAAGTGATGTTTTCTTTGTATTTCGGAAACAATTCCTTATTTTGGTGTGGTTCCTATTACAGATTATTGCAGTTGGCTATTAGGCAAAAAAAATGAACAAAATCATGATACAAAACAATAATGCAGACACTCTGATTTTCGACATAAGCAACATAATGGAGTAAACTCGCTATTTCAATTTTTTGATTGCATTTAGCTTTCATTTAAATTTTAACCTCATTATAAGCCACTGGCAACCTTAGTTGCCAGCAACAAACTCACTTCTTTTATTTCATCAAAAAAGACAACAATTCTATAAAAACAGGTTCAGAAAAACAAGCAAGTATTTATCTTTCACAATTTATTGTGATTTTCACCATTTCAGACCTGTTTCACCTATTTATGTTGCTTATTATTTACGCGACCAGACCGCAGAAACAATTTTTACTATTTTTTCAAGTTGCCCATTTTCATTCAGACATTTTTGAGTTTCCACTCAACATCAATTTTTGTTAAATTATTGTAACATTTTCTGCAAAAAATAGGCTTTTTGTTGCTATGAACGCTTGTAAAATATGACTAACAGTAGCAGAAAAATTGCAATTTTTCTGGGGGTGTCTTTTTGGCAACTACAGTTGCCAATGGAGTTTAATGGGTTAACGATACCATAGAACAAAACATCTTAATCGGGTGAGTGTTTCCTCCAGAGGTGAATAATATTTTTGCAGGGGTAAAGAAGAAGTGAATCAAATTATGGTTAGTTTATTTTACTTAATAATGGAAATAGATGTGATGATCAATCTATTTATTGCTGACCATCTGTTGACCTGCAGTGAGCAAAACTTTCGGGGAACAGATAGCAACACTGATGGAGTTACATCAAAATCTTTCTCAAAGGGTGTTTTTCAAAACATATTTCTTTTACCGAGATTAAACGGTTGGTTTGCCGAAATGTCCAAAGTACAAGAAAATTGCTTTTTAGGCCTTGCAACTACTGGTGCTCTTACCCACTACGTACATGCAAAAGAAAGGATTTTCATGTTTTTCTTGATCTGAAAACTAAATGCGCTAAAATGTGTTGACTCTGATAAAGGTGGCATTAAAATGATCATTTTTCTTCACTTAAAGCCATTAATTACAGGATCAGAAGCATCGCCATCACTAATGAGCAGCTACCGGCTACCAATGATTGAACAGCTATTTTGTTTTTGTTCTTTTGTCCGTTTGTTTTGAGTGAGGTGGAGGTCGTGTATTTGATCCTTACTGATGCAAAATTGTTTAGGTTCAGCGTAGCTGCTAATCTAAAATCGGATGACTACGTTTGTTGTTTTCGTTATTTCACACCTCTTGATTGTAGATGTGGAATACGTTGTTTTTGATTGTTGTTTGTTACATGAATGGATTTTGCCCAAAAATAAAATGCGTAACGATGTAGTTTTGTTTTGTAGGAAAATGTTTTTGATCACATCTGCAATGCATTTGAATAAATGGAGTGTAGCGTTCATTGGTTGGGAGAAAAAACCGAAAGAATTTAAGAAATACTGGCCTTGGAAACTCATTTTAGATGCAGTATAGTTGTGCTAGTTTGTTAAAAAAACAATTGTGCTGTTGTAGACATTGACGAATGCAATGGAAATAGAACCTGCGACCAGCAATGCCTCAACCTTGTTGGAAGTTTTAGATGTAACTGCGATCCTGGGTACTACCTGCTCGGAAACGAAAGAAATTGTTCCGGTGACTAGATATGCTTGTATTTTCTATTGTCATGCAGCGCTACGATTCACTTAGCTTGTGCATGTAGCAGAAGGTCGTGAGTAGACGAGGAAATATGAAATGCTTATATTTGTCAGAGATTTCTGGTAGCTGATGAACTAATTTTGTAATCTATTTATTCGTAGATTTTTGCTAAACTTTCCTGATCAATGCATTTCCATGTTAGATCGAGAGCAGTGTTTTGTGTAGCGATACAATTTAAAGTACATCAAAAAAATAAGCCCTCACATGGTTTGAAATGGACTTTAGTAAACGGTTACGTAATTACGTTGGCGTAATTTTGAACATTTTAATGATTATCGTGAATAAGCGGCAAAACCGGATTCGAATTTTCCTCAAGGGACACCAGTCGCACTACTGGTTAAGGAATACCTTTCGTGTTTTACAATGAAGGTCACTATACAAGAAAGAAAGAGTTAAACATACATCTTTTGTTCCAATCTTTTTAAGTTTTCAAAAACCCAATCAAAAGCTTGAAGGAGAGCCATTTTAGAGAGGGTGTTTGAAGGAAAATCTTTCAACTGTTTTCTCTTCTTTAAATACGATACTGAACTGCATGGCCTAATAAAGATAAAAACAACCCATTGTGTGTTTAGATGTGAACGAATGCGCGGAAGGTTTGGACGACTGCACGCACAATTGCGTCAATGAGATCGGTTACCACCGGTGCGAGTGCCGGGACGGATACCGCTTGAATGCCGATAACTCGACATGTTCCGGTGCGGATTGAATACTTGTTTTGCTTTTGTGTCACCCGTCTTCACTCTTGCTTATTCCATTTTACTCAGTCTTCATTAATAAGTGCGTCACAAAAACCATTTGATCAAATGGGTTTTGAAATTTCTGTATAACTAATAACCGGTTTGAGTTATTTATAAGCACCCAAGAAATGCCATACATTGTTTTCTGGGAGGTAGCAAAAATTTCCAGAATTATTGTAGAAGAATAAGCCACCTTGTACCCAACCCTCAAACTTTAAGCTGTTCCTAAAACCTACGTGGTTGGTATGCTATTACCAGCGGTGCTTAAGATATTTTACTGACAGTTCCATTGACTACAAATAAAAAGAACAATGGCTCAACAAAAATAAATCCTACGTACAACAAATGGAGCATTTTTTAGATATCAATGAGTGCATAGGCGGGGTTTCCAACTGCTCCCATCAGTGCGTCAATACAGAAGGAGGGTTCATGTGCTTTTGTGATCCAGGATATCATTTGGCCAGTGACAACAGAACCTGTGAAGGTGAGAGGAGTAACTACATCAACAGGTGGGAATTCAACTGTTGTGCCCTTGAGGAAGACATTCCGTTGGGTTGCAGTATGCGTAAAAGAAATGCACTGTGGAAGAAGAATTCCCTGTCAATGCCAAATTATAGCCATTGGTGTATCAAACACGGACAAATGATGTCCATTGCCCAATGGAGGACATCTTTTCGGTGTTTCAATTTTTCTGGTATTTGAGTAAACTTGTTTGTTAAGGATGTTGTTGTTAGATGTCTTCGAAATCATCGAATACTGCTCCTATTAGTTAATTCTTACTTAAAAGGCTAGATCTAGGAATATATTCCAAAGCTGAATGAATCTTGAAAAAAGTTGTTACGCAATAAAAAATTTATTGAACGTTTTGCTGTGAAGCAAAATTATTAGTGGTATTATTTATAAAAATTTGATTTCGTTGCTTACATAAATACTTTCCTTAAATCATTTTTTAACTTGGGCTTTTAGTTCGACCTCATTAAATTATTTTTGTATTGTTCTTTAGCGCCATTGTTAATTGGTTGTTACAAACAAAATAAAATCAATATATTACGTCACTGCAACCAGATTTTAACTCGGTTGATTTCACTAGTTTTACATTTACAGTTAATTGTGGTCATGGTTAGATACTTTATGAAATTATTTTGTGGTTTGTAGACATCGATGAATGCAGCGTGAACAACGGAGGTTGTCAACATATCTGTAACAACACGGAAGGGTCGTTCATGTAAGAAAAATAAAAAAAGGACTTGGGAGGCATGCTTTCCTTTCTCAGTTACTTAGCAAAATTTTAGAATTGCTAAACTTTATAAAGAATGGCATTACACTTGCAAACTGTTTAGATTAACTTCAAATCATTTATGCCGATCAAAATGACCCAACCCCCTAAAAGGTTTTTAGGGTCTTGCTATTGATTTAACGATGTGTAATTACAAGTATTTTAAACACAAAATATTTGCAGTTTTTGCATCTTTGCTTCGTTTGGCAGGTGCGGCTGTTTAGATGGTTTTGTATTTAATGGCACTTCAACATGCTCTGATATTGATGAATGTGTGACATCTAACGGAAACTGTTCCCAAACTTGTGTCAACCAACCGGGGTCGTATGAGTGCCAGTGTGAAGCAAACTTCAAGCTGGATGAAGACAACCGCGGTTGCAGTCGTGAGTTCTGAGCTCTAGAATCAATCATTTTATTTTTTCCCAAATGAGCATAAAAAGAAAATGCAATTTGACAGGAGTGGACAAAAAAGGAGACGATGGCAAAATGATATGAGTTGATACATGCACGCAAAAAGAATTTTGTTCAAATTTGAAGATAGTGTGGCACGGCTATCGCACTTGTAAGGACAGATGCGCGTTCAGTTTTGAAATGTATTTACGCTTTTAAGGGAGACGTGATGATCATTTTATAAGATCTTGGTCGAGTGTTTAGGTAAAATATTTTTGGTAAGAAGAGTTTTTTGAATGACAAACGAAAACAAATATTTGCCAGCACTTTGCCAATCAAACCGCCTTCTGTCAGAGTACACACTTTACATTTTAGCGCAAGCGGTAAGTTGTTATGCAAATAACTGCTTACTTATCAACAATCTGTCCATCAAAATTATTCCAACGTTGCTTCCTAAAAAGATGCTTTTTTTAAAAGAGCTTTGCCAATTTAATGGGATCTGGACTTTTCTGGGTGAGGCAGGTTTTAACAACGTTAGAAGAATATTCTCAAAAATAATGCTTTTGGTTAAATCAAAGAAAATTCTGATTTTGCAAGAGGGTTCATCCTCATTCTCGAGACCTAGCCAACTCAAAGCGAGTTGGGATTAAGCTTTTTTAAATGACTGTGGTATAAGGTAAAGCATTTGTCAGGAAGGGTATCCGGAATTTAAAGTGCTGCGTTGCGTAGCAAACGACCTGGTCCGACAACGAGTGCGTAGTGGGAGACATCCCCCGAATTAGCGTGTTTGCGTCTGCGAAACAGCAGGAAAAAAGACTTGAAATCAAGCATTTCAAGGTAACCTGACATCCCTAAAATAACAACATCTTCAAAGTCTCCGAAAAATTGTTGCAACAACTAATTTCGAAAATCTAACTAAAAATAAACTTCAATAAATTACACTTGACTCAATTTTTTGTATTTTCGCCCTTTGTAAAATTTCCAAAATGGTTTCTGTCGTGCAAACCTAAATTTTTAGATTGTCCCACATGCCAGCAGTTTGAACAGGTTCTTAGCGACGTGACAATGCTGAAACAATTACAATCTACAGTTCAACAGTTAACTGCAACCAATTTGAGGCTCAGTGCAACGGTGAGCTATTTAGATTTTTTACAAAATGTTTCTTAGTTTTGGAAAGAGCCACATTTTTAAGAAGAAAATAATTTAACTAACCCTCCTTCCACTCACAAGCCATTGCTTTTTTAAAGACTTGTACTTACCATTTTTCTCACATGATAGTTCAAGTTCTTTTCCTTTCCCAAAATCAATTCAAAAATATGGTTTTGAGTAGAAATACTTCACAAAAATTTCTAGCTTAGTGAAAAATTGATGGTAAAAATTTTTGGATCGAAAGGAGATTTATTCGCTTCTTTGCACAAATGCGCTCGTGAAACTAGGGTTATTGTTACCTCTACTGTTTCCGCCATACCAACGTGATAAATGCATTTTAGGTGGCGAGCTTAGAAGACAGGCTATCGGCGTTGGAACGTTCGTGAGATATTTACAAAAAAATGCTTTTATCCTGTGAAGAATCTATACGTAGCAGCAATGCGGAACCAAGCAGCCATATTTGTATATCGTGCATTATGTACATATAGCGTAGAAAGTTATTCAAAGGCAAAATGAATTTGTTTTTTAAAATTTGTGACCTTGCTTGAAGTGTTGCCAAACCATAGGCCGAGTGCGTTTTATTCATACTAGATATGAAGCAAACAGAACTTGATCTGCTTTGCTTGATTGTATAATTTCACAATGGTATCAGCAAATAATGTTACAATTTGTTGTAAAACAAACAAACAAGTTTATGCTTCACTACTCCATGGTGCTTTTGTTGTTGTTAAGTATACCCCTTTCTTTGGTTACCTGAGTGGTTTCAAAACTTTTTCTAGTAATGCATTGCTCTCTTGCCATCTCAATAACTGTAAGTGTTTCATTCATGTGTTTGCACTGACGGATCAAGAAATTACTGTTTGTAGAAAAAAACCTTTCATTCCAATTTTTTTTACATTTAACCTTTCCCAATGAAAATGTTTTTATTGTCTAGACCCACAGGACCAGGTCCCCAGTTTGAAAACCCGTGAGATATTGGCATAACGGAAGACCATTAAGTACTATAGAAGTTAGAAAATCTTGACAAACTGGACCAGAGATGAAGGATGGCCCAAAGAAACGCCGTAAGCTTCTGAAAAGTCTGCATCACCGTAAGAAATAGAGATTGATAATATTTAAATTTGGTGACGACAACCATTTTATGGTAAAATTTTAGACTTACCGACAATAATGCATCTGATGATTTACTTGTTTCATATTGTTAAAAAAATAATTAGTAGTTGGTCCTTTACGTTTGATGTGAATTGTTGTTGTTCTTGTTTAAATACAGGTGTTACCCAATTAACGAGATTTATTAATTGGATCCAGCTGTGGATTTTCTAATCAAGCTCATTTCAAAAGTAACCCTAGGATCGGAATTCGAACCCACATCTACACCAACCAATTGGACAATAGTCATTTGTTGTAGGTGTAGAACAGCGTTTCTTAAACCATAAGTCGCGATTTAAATATGGGCCTCACACACAAGAAGAATAGCTTCCGAGGATATTCCGTATAATTTATTACTATCACGAAGTTATTTTTATAGTGCACGAGTTACAGTCGGTGCTGCAAACTGGGTATTAAACAATTTTGGCTCGTAGAAGAAAAGCTGACAAACGCGGGTGTAGAGCATGACTTAACGCGTTCCCGAGTTGGTTAAACGCTTCGGCGGTTGATGTAGCTGAATAGGCTATTAGTTGATGCAAAGCAATTTCCAGGATCATGTAATAGTAGCGTAATAAGTCAAAAGAAGTTAAATGCTTACTGAGATAATATCGTACAACTGTGTTATTTTAAACAGCCGAATTAGCAACATCAACCGTCGATCTGGAAAATAGTCAATTAGAGAACTCCAGTGAAGCCACGAGTTCATGAATATCTGCAAGTCAGTGACTTAAGTAGCAGTGAAAAAAATAGGGCTATTCTACATCTTCAAACACCTGCGAGTGTGGCATTTCAACTGAGGACATCCAGCAACTTTTTACCTCCCCTAAATTTCTAGCACCATGCTCAACTAACAATCTGGCACTGTATAATGCAAGTACACAATGAATAGAACATTGAGCAAACATCATATCACAACTTTTCAATGGAGAAACAATAAAAGAAGCCAGTAACCAATGCTTGAGGGGTAAAAGCAGATGCCAAAGATTATAAAATCTAGAGGTGGATTCAGTTGTTTACTCTCTTGATGCAGTGATGTGTAATATTCATAAATCGTGATCGCTTTTATATACTGTAGTTATTAGGTAAATCGCTTAACAAGTTGAATTGGTGAATACTGTAAGCTATAAAACATTGCACCACTATTAAAATGCAGGTGTCCTGGAGTGTAATAAGTCCTGGGAGTCTTCGTCCTGAATTTCAAGTCCCATCCAGGGCATTTTTCATTTTTCAATTTGTTGAAGATATGATCACCACATCTTTTCCTGCTTTTCTGGTAAAGAAAATCAAACAACAGCAAGAGTGCACTGTTATATGCTAAAGTAAAAGCCCGTCTTAATGTTAAAAATGAAATTGGACAAAGTTTAATCGGTCATTGATATAAACGTTTTGCCGTTTACTTACCTTTGCCAACGATATAAACTTTTATTCAACAATATACATGTAGGCCTGAAGTAAAAAACAACTATTGTATTCAACAACTTTATTTACATAGACGTGAAAAACACTTTAAAAGAATTCCTCACAGTTCACTAATTTTCAACTGTTTTGGGTCATTAATTTGCTTTTTACTATTATGAAGAAATTCCGAACCAGAATTTTTGTAAGGGGATAGCCCAGAAACTTTTTGAAACTCTGAAAGTCAAAAGCTTTTTACTGCAATCAGGGCGCAAATGCCAAAGGGGTCGGAGAAAGCATTTCCCCACATAATTTTTGAGGGAGGATTACTCCACCACAATCTTTAAAGGTGCCGTCAGTTTTGTAAATCGACCTGTAATCAAGAGCTTTTCAAAAATTTTCATAACCATGATCTTCCTGTTGTAGAGCTCGAAGATCTTAAGTAACTGTTTACTCACACTGAGTGAGTTTAATCTTTGGAAAAGGTTTTGAATTTACGCTGTTGACAACAACAGAGAAAGTTTATTTTATCTTCCTAACAATTTAGGGGCATTTTTAAAGTGTTTCGCAGAGGGGTAGGCATATTGCAGAATAAAATCAAAATGACCGAACAAAATCAGACAAAAAATTAAACTAGCTCTTTTGGTCCCATGCTTTTAAAGTTTTCAATAAAAAAACTTTTTATTCATTTTGAACTTTAAATCTGTTTGAAAATTTGAAATAGAATAAAAAGTCCTGTTCCACGTCTTTTTGAAAAAATGACGTAGTGGTTAGAGCGTTTGCTTCGTAGTCGGTAGACCTGGGGTTCAATCCCCTTGTCTAGTTACATCAAAAGACTTTAAAAATAGTATCCACAGCTTCCCTGCTTGGCGCTCGGCATTTAGGTGAGGTAGTGGAGAACAAGCCGGCAAGCTCGCTTGTTGTGTCCGCGGGCAAGGCACTTAGGCCTAACAGCACGCCTTCGTTTTTATGTGGAAGACAGGTGGCCCAGGCACCTCGGAAACGGCAACTCCCAACCGAGTGCTAACGTCTCGTCCAAAATATAGCGATACAATTCGCTTTCTCGTGAATGGAGAATAAATACGGCAAAAAAAATGAATGAAGTTTGATTTTATTGTACTATCGATAAACCAATTTAGTAGCTATATTTTTATAATATTTAAGTGGAAAATAATCATATATTTGAGTTCAATAGATACAAATTAGTAATGCAAGAGGCTAGCGATGCACTTAGCAAAACTGCAGACAATGACACTGTTTCGACCTGTCAGGTCTCTTCAGTGCAGTTGGTGACCGACAAGAAGCTAGAGGCTTTTAATAAAGCATAGCTTCGACCACCACACTTGCGGGATCTATACTAGATCCACTTGGTGGAAGGTCTGTCAGTACTCAACGAAGGCGTATCACTCGTGAATGAGTGGCGGTTGTCGCAGGTGCACTAAGTCTAGCAACTGCTGGAACAATAGTGCTGTCACAGCCTAGTGGTCACAAGGTCCTACGTGTATAGTGATGCAAGAGACTAGCGATGCACTTAGCCAAACTGCAGAAGTGTGGCGGTCTAAGCTATGCTTTATTAAAAGCCTCTAGCTTCTTGTCGGTCACCAACTGCACTGAAGAGACCTGATAGGTCGAAACAGTGTCACTGTCTGCATTTTTGCTAGATACAAATTAGTTTAGCTTAAGCTACATCTTCAAACTACGAGTTTGGCCTAGTTGGCTTTAATTTATGAAACTTGACTATTGGATTGGTTTCGATCGAATCTACTTGTAACTGCTCTCGTAGATCTACTGAAAAATCACCAAATACCGTTAGAATTTCAATCTAGGTAGAATCAGTTGCTGTTTTCTTAAGAAGGATTACAATGGATCGTTAATACCATTATTATGATTATTATTTTTGTTATTTTATAATTTGAAACTGCAAATTAGGTTTCTGGAATTAATGCCAGGAGTAGCCGGGTCGAGCTGGTATTTTTAGGAAACATATATCAACCGACTATTTCCTGGTTTTGGTTTTGAAATCCTTTGTTTTTCTTACTTATCAGCTTCAGAAAAGTTGGTATCAAAACAAAACTAATTTGTAACTTTTTGACCTGATTTGATTTCGTTTTAGTACTCTTCAAAAATTATTTACCAAACCACACGCAAAGCCAACACCGTTGTTGAAGGTGGTCTTCATCCTGGATACAGCCATGTTTGCTCGCATAAAAGAAAAAAATGAAGTAAATAGTTTAAATAAATTCCCTAATGCAAAAACCCCAATATATTGCTAGCGAAGTACATGCAGCTGCTACTTCTTGAACTTTTTGTTGTAGATTTCAAAATATGAAACCTACATTCTCAAAGTAATCCGTTTAAAAACCATCACGTTTTAGAAATATTTTTAGACCATTTTTTCTGGTTGCAGAAAACACATAGTCTTTCTTCTTACAGATCAAGTTGCAGTAAGACTTGAATATGGCTGATACCTGCTAAAAATTTACTTGTTTTGTTGAAATTGAGAAAAAATGTAAATTTTTGTTAAACCATGTTTCAGATATTTTTCGGACCTTTGTGATTCTAAAGCTGCAGCCACGTTGTGCTAATCGCTTTTGTCGTTTACTCTGATGCAATTGACACTGACGCAAATTAGCTAATTTTTTTTTAATAGTTTGATCTTAATAGCTTAGTGCAAAATGGCAAGTTTACAATAATATGTGCTGCTTCTAGGGTAGTCAGCAAAAAGCATAAACTCAGCTATTTGCTCTGATTCAATTTGCCAAGAATAATATGATTTATTATTGCAATATTGACAGGTAATATACTACTAAATTAAACAAACACAAGAACGAAAACTTTTTGCCAAATCTGTTTTTGCCTCCACAGTGCATTTAAGCGTAATACAGTAATCCTCTAAAATATAGCTTCAAAAGAAGCGGTTTGGCCAGAAGCGCTTCATAATGTTCTCACCGGTGGATAAAACGCGTCAAATGAGAAAACATACTACAGTGAAGACGTAATGTATCTCTAGAATTACAACAAAAGGGCAATCATAAATGAGCCAGTAGCGGCCTATGCGCACGCTCCAATGAAAGATATGTTGCTAATAAATCACATGGTTATGGGACACTGATGAGAGTGTCAAAAATTTTTCTCGATAAAACAGCTTTATTTAAAGTTTTGTGCCACCAATACATTTTTGAGTCTTTTATTTGCATGAGGATTTTGCTAATTGCGAGGTTACTTACCTAGAATACTTGTGGCATTCACTTTATTCTTCTGACTTCTTATTCACCAAACCAGTCATTGCAGGTAGTAGGAAAATAAAGCATGAATGCAAAACTGCAGATTCTGTACCTCTTCACCACATCTGCACGTAGTAGATGTCAAGAAATTCCATTTGAATATTAGGGTTCCAAATTGTAAATCTAAATCAAATAATGACCTTCGCTTCAATAACTTTCGTGTTGGCTTAACATTGCAAACAAAAAATGGAGCCTGGAAATAATATTTCCTCACTTTTTTATTGCAGATACTACTGATTCTAGTTAGGGCATAATTCTGTAAGCAAGTAGGTATGGGGACAGGAGAAGATTTGTTTTCCTTGAAACCTTAACCTGACAGATTAAAAAAGTGGATGCTTTAGGTGATAAGAAAGATCATTCAATCGTCAAGGCAAGAAAATGAAATCTTGAGATTCAAGTCCAAATGCAGCTCGTTTCAAGGTGTACTACTTTCTAATCTATGACTGAGGATATAAGCTATGATCTTCTAGAGTAACAATTTGAAGAATGTTTTTAAATTTTAAGCCTCCATTCCGTAAAATTTTGAAAGCTGTTTTTCGTCTATACAGCATTTTCAAAACTGGCTAAAAGAACAATCTTGCAAATACATTGTAATTATTAGTAAGTAGCTTATGTAAATAGTAAATGGGGCGAAATCACAATTAACTTATGAATCATTTTGGCAAAATTATCTTTTTTAAAAAAAATGTATTTTTGAGCGTTATTGAGGGCAATAAGACTTTTACAGCACGGTTCATATTTTGCAGTGATTTAGCATTGCTTCACAAACGGCATCAACCTAGCACAGCAGGGGAACAAAAAATGTAAATTGGTTTCATTTCTTTTGAAAAATGTTTCTAAACATGAAAGTTGAAAAAGCTTTGAGGAATATTTGGTTTCATAACCGTTTTCACGAAACTGTGAATTGTACAAAACCTTCCACTTTACTGATTTAAAGGCGCTTTGAGTCAATGATGGGCAAACCGCTGCTCGCCGAAACGTTTCTTGTGGTTTTTCTGGTTGAATAGTAGCATCTAAATTAGTACAGTGTCATCTCATATTTGGTGATTTTTCATCACAGTATGACCACTACAAAAAATTAAATCAATTGATGATTGATGTTCGATGTTCTCAACCGCTACTGCTATAACTGAACTGTGAGTGCTTTATATTTGGGTTAGTTTGCTCTTTGCATGGCGGCATTTATGCCAGGGCCAAGGAACATGCACGTAGTCAGAGACGTTAGTTCATATTAATTAGCCCAGTGACGAAGAAGTGGTAAATAGCAACCCTAACAATAATGGCAAAACGTATTGTGTGGTCATAATGTTAAATGACATCTCAATGCTTGCCACTATTTAAGGGAAACAGCACCAGGCAGCAGAATTATCTACTATCATTTTGATAGCAAACATAAATGGTAAAGCCTATTACTGATATTTGTAATTGCAAGGATAGGCTTATCGGTACAAGACAATAACCTTCATTTAACAGTAGCAGGTCTGGTTAGGGCAAAGTTACATGTAATAAAATCCTAAATTTAAGAAAAGATCAAAATTAAACAATAATAGCATCAATCTGTAACAGCGGTTTTAGAGGGAATGTTTTTGTTTGAAAAGAGCTTAATTGGCGCCTATTGCAATAGGTTATATTACTTAGGGCAAAGGCACGGTCCCTATTCATCCAATGGCCGAATTAAAGCAACCAGCGCAGGCAAAAATCTTGTCACCAATATTGATACGAAAGCGGGCCCACCAAATCGCCGAACATGCCTACCACCAAATAGCTCATTTCTTTATGTGTCAAAACGACTATTATTTGGGCGACGTCATTTTTAAATATGTTTCACCCCCCTTACTCTTTAAAAATTACAAATGGTAGATTGAGTCATTGTTGTTTCTTTGTGAATACTCGCAGTCGGTAGAACTGGGGTTCAATCCCCTTGTCGAGTCATACCAAAAAACTTTAAAAAATAGTATCCACAACTTCCCTGCTTGGCGCTCGACATTTAGGGGATGTTGTGGAGAACAAGCCGGGCAGTTCGCTTGTTGTGTCCTTGGGCAAGGCACTTCATGGCACCGTCCCGCCTTCATGTATAAGACAGGTGGCCAAGACACCTCGGAAACGGCAACTCCCAAGTGAGTGCGGACGTCCTGTCCAAAATATAGCGGTACAATTCACTTTCTCGTGAATGGAAGATAAATATGGCAAATACAAAATATATATATATATAAGAGGGGCAGTCAATAAGTAATGAGACTTTCTCAATAACTCAAGTTTGCAATGACTGGTAATCAAAAAATGCTTTTTTATTTTTCAACATAGTCTCCCTCTTTTGCAACACACTTGTTCCATCTTGATATTAGATTGTCTATTCCTTTGGCATAGAATTCCGTGGACTGGGTCCTTAGCCAGTTGCTCACAGCAGCCTTCACTTCTTCGTCAGTCTGGAAGTGAATTCCTTTCCTACTCTCTTTGAGTGGGCCGAAGAGGTGAAAATCAGATGGTGCAAGGTCTGGGCTATAGGGTGGGTGTGTTAGAAGTTTCCAGCCTAAATCTTCAATTTTGGCTAGGGTTCTTGCTGCTGTGTGGGGCCTTGCATTATCCTGAAGAAGAATCACACCTCTTGATTGAAGTCCCCTCCGTTTGTTCTTAATGTCTTTTTTCACTTGAGTTAGCAGCTCACAGTAGTTCTCTGAGTTCACAGTATTGCCCCTTTCCAAGAAACTGATAGTGATCGGCCCATTTCTGTCCCAGAACACAGTGAGCATGACTTCCCTTAAACTTTTCTGAGATTTGAATTTTTTCTTCACTGGGGAAGAAACATGCTTCCACTCCATTGATCGTCGTTTCGATTCAGGTTCATAATGAAAAACCCAGGTTTCATCAGTTGTCACTATTCTCGACAGAAATGCATCTCCCTCCTTTCTGTATCTGCGTAGTGATGCTCTGGAAGCCATCAGGCGTTGCATTTTGTGATCATCCGTTAACATCTTGGGAACCAGACTGACGAAGAAGTGAAGGCTGCTGTGAGCAACTGGCTAAGGACCCAGTCCACGGAATTCTATGCCAAAGGAATGGACAATCTAATATCAAGATGGAACAAGTGTGTTGCAAAAGAGGGAGACTATGTTGAAAAATATAAAAGCATTTTTTGATTACCAGTCATTGCAAACTTGAGTTATTGAGAAAGTCTCATTACTTATTGACTGACCCTCGTATTTCTAATCGTGGATGATAGACCAACATGAACACCATTACATGCACGCGAACTATGGTTTATATTTACTAAAACATTTCTTTGTTGCTCTAACAGATGTTTGTACGATGAAGCTGGCGCCGCTATATGAATTGATACGTTTGGAATTGGCACAGGTGATAGTATGCCTGCCGGAGTAAAATCGCACCATACTTGGAAGAAACATGTTTTCTGTTTTGCTTTATAATGGCTTTATAGAGCTACCGGGATCAAACCTATCGTGCTACCGGGATTCACCCGTCGGCTCTTGTGTGAGTAATAGCGAAAAGTTAATGAATTTCATGCACTTTCATGCAATTAGTATAATACTGCTTATTATTTTTGTATTAAAATCAATAATTAAATATCTATATTGAATTCAATTCATCTCCATTTAAGAAAAAACCAATTACTTTTAGAAAGTCAAGAACAATCTGCGATCATACTAGCTTTAAAATCGCTTGTCTGTTTGTACAATATATTTTTATTTCTAGCATTTAATCACAAGTAGGTGAAATTTTCTGCAACCAGATTCAACCTTGATTACCACACAGGATGCAAGTAACTGCTTGGCAGCTTGAACTGCATTAAACGCTGAGAGATTGTACAATTTTTGACACGTTTAATAGAGATAGCGTGACCTTGTGACGCATTAGCTATCGCACTTTTATTTAACTCACTTCTTCGCCTGCTGTGTGGGCTAGTAGAGCGTTGGACTTCAAATCGTAGGGTTGCGTAGTCGAATATCGGCTGGCATTCAAAATAGACAAACGTGTAAGCAGGCCGGAGTACCACTCTAAATCGGCTGATTTTTCCAAGGGGATAACGATACCGTCAAAGTGGGATTTAACTTACATTTTTTGGTCAAGATCATTTTGTCTTCACGCGGAGATGTTGCAAGGTCAGAATAATAAACCCGTTTCATAAGTTTTTTACTCGTTTTTAAATTCAGATTTTTTTCCAATGATTGTGTTGTTAGAATTATTTTAACATATTTTCTTATCACTGGCTTATTTTTGTAATGTTATTTCAAATAAATGGCGCTGAAGCCGGATGGTGTTAAGGGTAGCTGGTAAGAGAGACCAGTGGCTTCTAGACTAGTCTTGATGGGAAAAAGCTTAAATTTCTCAACTAGCATTGCGGTCAGAAATGGCAGAATAAAAGTTCCTATGCCGCGAATGTCTTTGTTTATGACAAACTGTGATGAATTCACAATTATTGATCGTTGTTGATAAATTTCGTTAATTATTGATAAAATTCGTTCGAAATCAATTGTCAATGTCAGCAACAAGTTATTCATTGAATGTCTATCGCAGAAAGATGCCAAAGAGACCGACAAGATGGCGTCTGTCGTTCATATACCAGATGTACTTGCATTGTGACGTAATATGGTATGATTAGAACTCATTAGAAAAATCTATATTTCTTTATTATGACCACGAGCGAGAATAAGACTATCCACAATGCTTTTCGCAGGCAAAAATGGCGTGGTATAAAGATGATACGATATTATGAAGGATTTCTAACAAATCAGAGAATAAAAGCGTGTAAAAGTAAAATATCAATGCATCCAAGTAAAATTAATAAAACCGCACTAAATTAACATTTTGCCCGTGGTATTATTTATAACAAAAAAGGGTACATCAGAAATATTGGATCAAATTGGCGAACAAGTGAGTGAATTGAAACGAGATGTGGCATCCATTAAATGCTCTCTTGAAGAAATTTGTCAAGGTCCAGTACAGAAGAATTATCTTTCAGGCAATTGTAATTCTTCAGACTTAGGCTGGTTTCCTTGAGGCGTAGATTATGGGCATAGCTTGAAAAATTTTTTGTTTCTCTATTTAGTTTTGTGCGCGGAGCAACGCTCGCGCATAAGGCTTTCAAGAAACCAGCCTTTACCCTCACCGTTGCCCATCCCCCGTCAGCAATAGAAGAGTTATTGAGCAACTATAAAACCTATCGTAAATTGTATCATATTCTATTTTGATTGGATTGCGTAGGTTTAGAAATATGATTTATCTTGAGAGCAGATTTCTTGCCGTTTCTAAGAATTTCTGTACTTATTTTAGCATTGTCATTGCAAACATTAGTGGCCGATCAAAGAATATGAGAAGGGGAGGTTCCAGAATATGTAAAAAATAGAAATATTGATAAAAATGCATCTAATACGTTTTCCTGGCCTTCGACGGCCAAACTAAACTTTGAAAATGGACTCATTCATGTTTGAAATGTGGTTAATTTTCCGCTTACAAAAACTTATGTTTACTTTTCATGTGATTGAAAAAATTATCTTTGTGGATGCTTTAGTCACACAAGCAGAGCATACACCGTAAATGTCACAACTATGACATCGTAAGGAGTTGGGGTGCAATTGTTTTTGTACGCATTTCTGAAGGAAATAATTTGATCACTTTAGGAACGAAATAGCTGAGCAGCAAACTGAAGTGCTAATGCATTCGCTCTACAAATCCACTACAGAAAATAGTCGCATAATTGTCGCTAATACGATCAGGAGGGTTCCAGACTCCTTGGACCCTCTACATCCTTGCCTGATTACGTATATTTACTGCTTTAGCGAAATCACTTTTTGTTTTTCTCAAGACATCTGGTCCGAACTCCTATCCTATCCGATCATGTTTTATTATTCGCTGCGGTTGTAAATTTGTTTTGATCCCTATTTCTTATTACATTGGGCTACATGCTTGTTACGAAATAATGTGCTTGAATCTAGTCTTGAAATAATTCAATTTGACTTAAGGAGCTTTGAGATAGGTTCTCGCAGCTTGTCCTTTAGTTTTGAAAAAACAGCACTTCATAGCGCTCAACTTACCTTATTCAAATAGAATGCCCAACAATCGTCGAGCAGCCGCTTTATTGCCTTTCAACGCTCTTCTGCTTGTGGTTTCATTTCAACTGCCAAAACGCAACTTTCGTCACAAGTTGGCGCGCTCGTTTCAAAAAAAAAAAACTTAAGCAAACGCCTACAACACTCGGTATTCCCAGGCGGTCACCCATCCAAGTACTAACCGAGCCCGACGTTGCTTAACTTCCCAGATCGGACGAGATGGGGTGCGTTCAACGTGGTATGGTCGTAGGCGATAGCGTTTTGCGAAAACGACCTTTTTAAGCGAAGCAGCTTGCCTATGAGCTAGTTCTTTTGCAAAATCGACTCGAAACGAACTGATAAGCTGGCTGGCAAAGTATGGGCAGCGATTAAAAGCGACGACAATTAAGGGATAGCGCGAACGCAGTCCCCACTAACAGAAATTATACGACCGAGTTATCCACATTTGAGATAATCGCGGGGGTCAACCGGGCCGAAGTGCAATGGTCGGGCCTTGCTCTGGGCCCACCGCCTACGTGATCACGGTGAAGACCCTCGTCAGGTAAGTATGAGTTTTTGCGCGCTTGCCACGAGCCTGATTGAAGCGCTTTAGTGGCACACCTGTGGTTACTTTTGCTTGCTGGCTTGCTCGAGCGCTTGGTAAGGGGAGAGCATGATTTTCCTGAAGGCCCTCGCTCGCTCCCTCGCTCGCTCGCTCGAGCGCTTTTGAAAGAAGAAGGCTGGCTCTAGAATGACGACCAGCAAGCAATCGTCGTCGTCTTGAAATGCAAAAGAAAAGATGCACGAAAATGACTATTGAATCAATCGAGATTGAAATGAAACAACAAGCAAACCCGCCAGTGGCGGCTGGGGCCGAGCCCGGAGGTACTGCAATACCGGGACAACCCGGGGGTGCGACAAAGCAAGCTTTCAATCGTCACCCTCTGTTCAAACATACGATTAATACAAGGGCCCAGCGATGCTGGGCGTTCCAGGTATTAAACTGAGAAGAACAGATACTACACTTGATCTTAGCTCTTGAGAGCCGAGAAGCGATTTCCAAGTACGAGAAATACGAATCAACACCACCGTTCCCCCTCTCTTTCTTAAACAATGCGTGCACGCACGCACCATCACCACACGTTGATATTCTAGATATACTGTATATCTTTAATTGGTCTCATAGTTGCCAAATTGCCTTTTTTAGGATTATTGTGCTATCGCCCGGAATTTTGGATATTTCAAGTGGCAACTCTGACTTGTAATTTAGTGCTGTTAGTAGTGTGGTTAGCCTAGGTTGGCCACAGACTGTTATTAGCTTAGTTATTCGGAATAAGCGTTTTACGGTGTATTTTCTGCAATGAAAACTGCTAAAAGATACCTATTTGCTGTTCTTTGGACAAGTTATTAGTGCAGCCCTACGCGTCGCAGCTAATTTCAAGACTAAGTTGATGGGTAAAGGCTTCAATAGTTTTACCACTTGTTTCTGATCAGTTGACGGTGGTTTCAGCTTTCCATTAAGTCAGCTCCAACATCATAAAAATCATTTTTCAAAACAACTGATGTGAGCTCTAAGTGTTAACTGCTTGTCTTCTTTCAAACAGAACATCGAAACAGTTGCTGATCATGTACGTGATGAAAATCTCTGAAAAACATTGCGTAATTTTATCCAATTGTGGATGACAAAAGAACTTGCCATTACTTTTTCGTGGAAAGGATCTGGCAAAAATAGGAAAAGAATAAAACACTCTTCGAGGCCATGCTATATTTGACGTTCTCCTCAGTAAGTATACTTACCCTACTTATAATTTTAAACATTTTTTGTCACGTACAATTATACATTCATTCCAAACTGCGTTTCGATGATGTGATGTCGATTTTACGTCATTTTTCTAATCATTCTCAGGCTCAGACTTGCTGATTCATATGTCTACCACTATACACTCGCTTTGGAACCAGACTTTTTACTGGAGCAACGTAGCACTTTGAATTCCGTATGCCCTTTCTGATGAATACCAATGGTGCTTTTATAGAATTTGAACTCCAGATCTTTCGTTCTGAAATCCGTGGCAATACCATTACACAACGGTGGTTACTGTCTTTACTGCAGAGATGACAAACATATGGCGCGCGGGCCAGACCCCAGTCCGTTGCAAGATTTAATCCAGCCCGCGTAAGGCAACGATCTCCAAAAAAAGTCTTTACTTGAAATTCGAAGGTAATCGCTCTCCAAAAAAGGTCTTCACTTGTCATTTGGAAAAAACTAAAAATCACATCAGCACATGGCCCGCGCAAGATCTAACTATGTAAATATGATCCACAGCAGCAAATGAGTTCCCTGCTTTACTGTGTGTTTACTCCTCTTCACTGGGATGGAGGCACGTCATAAAGTGTTAATTCAGCTTCACACCGTGAGGCCAATCAAGATTAGGTTAGAAAAAAGGGGAAGTCTATATCTAATCAGTCATTCAAAAAGACTGGTTGCCCCAAAGCCGAGAAGGCAGACTGCCGTTCATGGTATCCGTTAATTGTCTCTTACGGCATGCTGGGTGAGCAGCTTCAATATTCTTACTCAGTAAGCAAAGGAGTGACCATTATTGTGCAGGCAAGATGCACTCACATTGCTTACTTACCACGTATCTTCCACATAAAGATGGAAGCGTCCGGTTAAGTACCTTGCCCAAGGACACAACAAGAAAACTTGACGGCTTGTTCTCCACAGCATCTTTTACGTGCTGCACGCCTAGCAGGGAAGCCGTGGATACCAGTTTTTAAAGTCTTTAAGTACGACTTGTCAAGGGAAATGAACCCAAAGTCTACCGACTGCAATGCGGACGCTCGAACCCCTACACCATCGCGCCAGTACCAGCTTGTATTTATATTGCGTACAAAAGCTATCGAGTTTTTATTAGTCTACTATTGAGTGAACTGATTTGGTAGGTAAATAATTTCTTGATCGTAGAGAAAAAAGGAAAGTATTAACTTTTTGTTGATGATTGGGCTTGTTGTTAATAGTGCTATTATAAAATTGGAATAGGCTCGTTTATATACCTAGCTTGACTTAAATTAGCAATAGAGTGATATTGTTAGAATTGGTGAAAATATCACAAAATGTTGGTTGCTAATATCACAAAAAAGTTTCAAATCACAAACTAATTAAATCTAAAATGCCAGTTTCAACTGCGTATTAAGATTTGGTAATTAAAACACCAAAATGTAGATGTCAAAACTTTACAGAGATGGAACATTGTCATATTGATTTCTCTTCTAAAGCCATGGTTTCCTGGCAGCCCTTACAACTTGTGCCAAGATTGTTGCAAGGGTAATGAAGAAACATTCAATAACTGATTTTTATATTTTTGCTGGTGTGCTCAAAAAAACCCAGCGTGCTAATGCTGATATGACGGTTATTGGAAAACATATGCAGGTGATATTTGTGCAGGCATGCGGCGGGGAAGGAGGACGTCAGGGGAGAGGTGCTACTGCTGCTGCGCGCGTGTTAGATGCTAGCAATGAAAATTGAAACATGTTTTGTATTTAAGTGTGCTTGTGTTTTTCACTTAATTTATTTTGCTTTTGAGTCTGTGTTTTTTATGTTTCTTCAATCTGCCTATCTGTCAAGAAACATTTGATCTGATTTATTGCGAAATTCTAACTAGCAGTATCTGTTCGATCAGTAAGCTTTTTATTGATAAAATCGGTTCGCAATTTGTAGGCATGTCATTGTTAGAAACCCTGGCATTATAGTCATACAACAACGTCATATTATTTGTTGTGGTTGGCCGCGTATAGGGAGATCGTTGGCAGAAACCCAGTAGCACGTGATTGCCTTATTGCCTAAACACAGGCGTATTGCTTTTCGCTGGCGCTTTTTTGTATAGCAACGTTGGCGAAACAATGAACCTGTTGAATTTAGAGTTAGACAGTTCGCCAATAAAAACGTTACCGTAAATACTTCGGTGGTTCGTAGGCAAAATAACGATCACTTTTATCAGCAATCACTGCGTCAACAAAAAAAGTATAATGAGCCAGGAGAAAAAATTTTGTTTGGGTTGTGCTGACGAAATGAGATTATGTCAGTGTGTTATTTTTAACTGAACTGGGGTTAACATTACGTCGCAAAATCACTCTCGTCAAATCAGTCTCTGTTGATATATTCCAGTTGAAGTTAAAACCTGATGTTGTTTCTAGACATTATGGCGCTTAAACGTTTGGAGTAATGTTTTACTTAGCATGAACATGTCTACTTGTCGAGGTCAATCGGTAGGACTTAAAGTTTACTAACACTACATTAGCTCATAAGCGTTAAAAATAAATTGATTTGCATATGAAATTGTCGACATCTTGCTCATTCGTTTGTTCTTAGGCATTCTCTTTTAGTAAGAATGCATTGCAACTGAAGTCTTCCGTCCGCCTTAGTCACGATATATAGTTTTGAGACCCTGTTGCTCAAGTTGGTATCAGGGATGTTGAAGCGGTTATTTTTCAACCGCTTCCGCTTTCACACTTATCGCTTCCGCTTCCATTAACAAAAAACGAAAAAACGACCGTTGACAATTTTTTAAACTTTTGTGGGTCTGCAGCCTGCCTTCTCCTACACTTTATTATTTTGAGGAGACAAAAACCTTCATTTGTTGCTATTACTTTACCTACTTCGCTTGAGCTTATTGTTCCGAACTACTCTGTGTTTCTTTTTCTTAGATATTAGAACTCGTGTTGAATGTAGAACAGTGCTTTTCAATCTTTTTGTCATCGCGGAACCCCTAATGTACTTTCGCGTTTGTCACGGAACCCCCACTAGCAAAAATTTAGAAATCACGAATTGCTTGCGTGGAAATCAAATATTTCGTTACTACAATTCAAAAAATAATTAAACACTTCAACAAATAGACATTTATTACAAGTTCCTTCACTACTTACTACTACTTTTACCACAGTTAATCTAATGCTTCTCAGATCTAAACCGTATGATCACATATTACAGCTTTCGACAATAACCTGTCGTCACAACAACAAATTACACCGTATAGCGCTGATTGTCCCTCTCTATCCTCAACTAACTCTGACTTTGAGTTAACTTTAACTTTAATCATCATTACGGACTTTCTGTCTGTTCCCAAAACACGTATTGACTCTAATCTTTTTGGATAGTGAAGCGCAAAATTTCTGTCGTATATATAGTACTGTATATACATGTAAAGGGGACAAAATTGAACTGCACCAATCAACAGCCGCCTCAACGTGGTGGTGCGTTCCCAGCCCCGTTTGGATTGGGTTAAAATGGCTGTTGGCCTTCCCGAGGGTCCCAGTTACCCCAGGCACTCCCCTCACACAAACCTTTTTTAGGCCGTGCAGCCCCCTGAACGATCGCAGAAGGGTAGCATGCAGCCTCTTTAAAATCGGCTTGTCTTCTCTCTTCTCCTGCCTTTCTCTTGCCCGTCTTCTCTTTCTTTTCCTTTTTCTGATGAGCGGCAACGTTCATCTTTACCCTTGTCCCGTCTTTCCCTGTTTAGTGTGCGCTGAAAATGTGACCTGGCGGGGTAGGTCAGTGAAATGCTGCACATGCTCTAATTAAGTTCATTTAAAGTGCTCACTACTCTCCTTTTCTAGATTCAGAACTCTTGGCAGCTCTCACTCCTGGAGCTGCCCTCCCTGCTGCGTCCCTGCTTTTTTTTGGAGATATCGCACCTACCAGCACTGTGACTTTCTCCTCGGAGTCCTCCTGCTGGTGTACCTCCACTGTTCAATCTGGCCCATCTGGCCCACTTCTGCTAATGCAGGACTCTCACCCCACCCTCGCCTTCAAACCTCCTATCCTTTTTCCGCCCACTTTGTATCTTCTTCCTGTGCACCCTTTCCACCGCCTCATGCTCCTGGCTGTTTCTCTTTACCTCCTGCTTTCTCTTCTCCTACCTAATTCCCTCAGGGTTCTTCAATGGAACGCTGGGGGTCTCCGAGCCAGGAGCACTGAACTGCTACACTTTATTTCGTCTTATACCGTTGACCTTATTTTTATCCAGGAATCTAACCTTAATTTATATTCCTCTTTCCGGATCCCTGGACTCTCTGCTCTGCGATCCGATGGCACCCACTCCCAATCTGGTATTTTTTCTACTAATGTCACAGACGCTAGCGGCGGCGTTATCATTTTCGTCAGGTAGGGCTTATCCTTCTCAGCTTTCTACCTCCTCTCTTTCTTCGGTTGACCCCTACTCTGATTATGTAGAGGTTAACATCTCTCTAAATGACTTCTCCTCGCTCTCATTTATTAATGTTTACGCTCCCTCTATTCGCTCTTCTTCGAAGGATAACAGAACCAATTTCTTTTCTCCCTCGATTCTTCCATCCTATGTGGAAGCGGAAGCGGTGGAATTTTCGCGCTTCCGCTTCCACAGAAAAAAAACGGCTTCCGCCATTTCCGCTTCCACTTCCACTTCCACATCCCTGGTTGGTATTCATCTTGATACCGAGCCAAGATTTTAAATCATCAGCCTGCTTGATCATTCTCTTTCCAGCATAAATAACTGTGATGGCTCCTTCACAAAGAAATTCTTCTGCTTCGCATGCGAGACCGTAAATATAGCTTTGCTTTGCTTAACCATCTTTCACTGCATTTCATTGCATGTTGTCCTACGAGCTGTTGTGAACTGCAAGTCACATTTCAAAGCTAAGAAATCATCTCAAATACCTAAAAATTTTGTCCTATAAAAAGTGTTACAAATATTGTTTGTTTTAAATAAGCGATCGCTGAATCTACTGAAACTGAACAATGAGCAAAATGACATTCAAGTGAAGTGTTCTATCAAATGCAAAAGTGTGCGTATAATATCCTATTTTCAATATTTCAATATAATTTCAAATTTCACTTGCTTGAAAATATACATATACCAATTTCCATTTCTGTTGCTGCGATTGAAAATGTAAAAATTTTTAACATTGGGTAAAAATTCTCTATTTTGATTTAATTTGAAAGAAACTAAACCATTTGCTCGTATGCCAACTCGCCGCCACTGCAGGTGTTGCCCTGCAAAGCTACCATTTATTTGTATGCCCGATAAAAAATAGCGGTTCAGTCGGTTTCACCCGAAGATCATATCTGAGAGCTTTAACAAACTTGTTGCTAATAGGGGCATCGCCCCTACGCCTTTAATCCCGATCATCGTACTCTTATATCAAGACCGGTCTTGCTTACAAAGTTCTTATCCTTTTGTTAATTTTATTCGTTCCTCTCGGTAGGTGTAGCACAAAAAGTAAACTTGGGGGTAAGTGCTGCAGTAGTGGATGCTTCACGATTACCAAAACAAGCTATTTAGGGGAAGGATTATTTCACGACTTGGCGTGACCCCTCTCGTAATGATATTTATGACATCAACTTTCTTGACTGCAGAATATGGTAAAAGGGGCCTCACCTCCGCCAAATACCTTGCATCCGATGACCAGATAGGCCTACTAACCTATGTTTAAGCTGAAAAATTCCCTTCACAAGTGAGATTTTACACAGTGGTACAGGCCTAATAATTTATCTTTTGCACTAATTTTTTCTCCAACTTTAGTTTTCATTAACTATGCCCCAAATACCGACTTCATTAAGCCTACTTATAAATTAAGACTCCACTTACTCACAAACAGCCATTGGTTTCATAAACTTTTAACCAGTTCATTTCATTTTGCTAATGGGAGCATAAATTTAAAGTTGTGAAAGAACGCCAACGTAATTTATATATGTACTTAGATCAGTTATATAAACTGGTTGGTCTTGGAAGTGGTACTTGGAAATTCTTTCTACTTTTGAGCCCAGTAACAAGACCTTGCAGTTGTCAAATCTTTTGTATTATATGCAAAACAAGGCTAATTTGCATAAAAAAAACAATTAATCATATTTACTTTTATCATTCAATGGTTTTAGGCCCTTGGCTTTTATATCGATCATATTATATCGCTGAAAATGAAATTTCATTGTGATTTAGAACAGTGTTTCCCAAACTTTTTTGTCTGCCGGGACAAGAAATCACTTGAACAAATTTCGCGGCACACCAGCCTTGGAATCTATTCCAGTTGATGTTGAGTAGCATCACAGGCGACAAGGAGAATGGTAATAACCTTCTTTTAATTTTTTGGAGATCACCACTTTTCTGGGCCACGACCTCCGCAAATCGCGTGATGCAGCCCCAAATGGTACTGATTTTCAAAAAAAGGTCATTACTTCTCTCGCCGTGACCTGCGATGCCAGCGTTTTCTCGATTTTGGCAGAAAATTTGTAACAACAAAAAGCATTTTGAAAGAACTCGCGGCACACCACGGCACACCTGCAAATCTTCCTCAGCACACCAGTGTGCCGCGGCACACTGTTTGGGAAACACTGATTTAGAATATGCTGACCTCCAAAAAAAAAGATTTTTGTTGCTTAAGGTGAAATATGAGCTACTCTTTTCCACCACCTTTTTGGTGGGAGAGAGCTGATTTTGATTAACTATAGCCCGCCGATGAAAGTTTAACAAAAAGTGCTTTGTTTCCATTTTCTTCTTTGTTACTTGATATAACACGAAAAGAGAGTAGCGCAATTGCATAAAAGTGTTTTATGATTCTTAAGAGTGCACTTTTTTACAATTTGTAATGTTATGAGGCCTAGCACCAAAATTTGGGGCCCTTTGGCTGGTATCATGCAGGCTAGCCTTTTTATCATTCAAAGCCTAGCCTAAAATAAGTAATATGATATGTTTTTGAAAAGAATTTTTTTTTGCTTTCAGAAGATGTAAAGCTTAAAACTGATATTTTTTTGCTGTAGATGAAACAGGATCATTTTACACCCTCCTTTTTTGTTGGCGGTACCAGATTTTTACCTGGAGCACCCTACATTACAAAAGCTATAAAAAGTGTTTAATATACACCTGCTCCGTGAAAATTTGATACATGGCGAGGAAGAGAGTGGTGCGAGTGTACAAAAATAATTTCAAATTTGGAAAGGGAGTACTTTTTTGTAATTTAAGTTTTCTGAGGTTCAGCTCTCAATTTTTGGCTGTTTTGTTCGGATCCAAAGATAACTTTGGATACCATGTTTTATCAGTCATTATAGAATTACTCTTCGCCTAAATCATGCAGCAATATATATTTTTGGAAAGCGAATTTTTTAAACATTCAGATTGTACGTCGCTTGAAGGAAATATTTTGCCGCTAAATATGACACAAGACCATGTTGAACCCTTTTTTTCTAGAAAATTACCAATTTTTTGCTTGGCGTCGGCTATCTTTTAAAAATTCTAGAGACTTCATTTTTTGATCAATCTTTTTGAAAATTGAAATATAAACTGTTAAATAACCATGATTTTAAAAATAACAGTCAAAAGGCACTAAAGGACTTTGTTTTGTCACAAATTGCAACTTTCCGAAAAACAGTCGAAAAACTTTTCAACAAAAAATGAAAAATTGTATATGCCTACTAACTCTTTATCATTTATTATAAAGTAATTCTATAGCTCAACCAATTAAGAATTACGGTATATATATTGCTGCAAATCTAAAGATATTAACAGTTGGCAGGTTATTACATTGTTTATGTATCAAATTTACCTGTTTCTATTAGATTACAACATTTTAGGGTGGAAAGGGGTGAAAATTCGACTACATGCAATAAAGTTCAATTTTTTTCAGTATAAAAGCAAATGGTTGAGACAAAAGCAAACTGTTATCGAAATTGCCTTGAAATAACCTATAATTTAAAAAATTGTTAAAACCGGTTGAGAAATAAAGTCACAAATCAATTTTTGAATAAGATGAGTTTTAAAACTTTTGAAAAAAATCATCATATGGTGATCTCCTGGAGCAAAAGTGTTGCAAGCAAGTAAAGAAGCATGCGGGATAAGGACCACATTCAATAACGACTTTGGCTTTGCCTGTGGCTTGGGTACTAGAAACAAAATCAAATCAGGTCAAAAAGTTACAAACTAGCTTTGTTTTGGTATCAACTATTCTGAAGCTGTTAAGTAAGAAAAACAAAGTATTAACATATCTTGGGCATGTCAATAAGCTGACCTTAACCACTGCGCAATTTTTTCAAAAAGACGTGGAACAGGACTTTTTATTCTATTTCAAATTTTCAAACAGATTTAAAGTTCAAAATGAATAAAAAGTTTTTTTTATTGAAAACTTTAAAAGTATGGGACCAAAAGAGCTGGTTTTAATTGTTTGTCTGAATTTGTTCAGTCAATATGTTTTCATTCTGTGATATGCCTACCCCTCTGCGAAACACTGTAAAAATGCCCCTAAATTGTTAGGAAGATAAAATAAACTTTCTCTGTTGTTGTCAACAGCGTAAATTCAAAACCTTTTCCATGGATTAAACTCACACAGTGTGAGTAAACCGTTACTCAAGATCTTTCACCTCAACAGCAGGAAAGTCGTCGTTATGAAGATTTTTGAAAAGCTCTTCATTATTGGTTGATCGACAAAACTGACGGCACCTTTAAAGATTATGGTGGAGTAATCCTCCCTCAAAAATTACTTGATAGATGCTTTCTCCGACCCCTTTGGCATTTGCGCCCTGATTGCAGTAAAAAGCTTTTGACTTTCAGAGTTTCAAAAAGTTTCTGGGCTATCCCCTTACAAAAATTCTGGTTGGGAGTTTCTCCGTAATGGTAGAAAGCAAATTAATGACCCAAAACAGTTGAAAATTGGTTAACTGTGAGGAATTCTTTTAAAGTTTTTTTACACGTTTACGTAAATAAAGTTGTTGCACGCAGCATTTGTTTTTTCCTCCAAGCCTATATTGTTGAAAAAAATTTGTATCGTTGGCAAAGGTAATTAAACGGCAAAACGTTTATATCAATGACCGATTAAACTTTGTCCAATTTCATTTTTAACATTAAGACGGGCTTTTACTTTAGCATATAACAGTGCACTCTTGCTGTTGTTTGATTTTCTTTACCAGAAAAGCAGGAAAAGATGTGGTGATCATATCTTCAACAAATTGAAAAATGAAAAATGTCCTGGATGGGACTTGAAATTCAGGACGAAGACTCCCAGGGCTTTTTAACACCTGCATTTTAATAGTGGTGCAATGTTCTATACGTTATAATATTCATAATTCAGCTTGTTAAGCGATATACCTAATAACTACAGTATATAAAAGCGATCACGATTTATGAATATTGCACATCACAGCATCAAGAGAGTAAACAACTGAATCCACCTCTAGATTTTATAATCTTTGGCATGTTAAAAACTACGCTGGAAATGAGATTCGAACTCGCGTCTGCTTCAACCAGTTAAGCATCGGTCACTGGCTTCTTTTATCGTTTCTCCATTGAAACTTGGTGATATGATGTTTGTTCAATGTTCTATTCATTGTGTACTTGCATTATAGCGCCAGATTGTTAGTTGAGCATAATGTTGGAAATTTGGTGCAGATGAAGAGTTGTTGGATGTCCTCAGGTGAAATGCCACACTCGCAGGTGTTGGAAGTTGTAGAATAGCCCTACTTTTTTCACTGCTACTTAAGTCACTGACTCGTAGATAAAAATTAAAAAAGCTTTGGATGCCAGAGATATAAAAATATCATAAATTTTTTATGAGAAATCTAAGTGCTGAGCAAGTTGTGTAGCGAATTCTAAAGCAATGAATTACCAGATCCTCGTCTTTGGTTACGAGTAAACAAATACTATTTTGTTTCCTGGCAATACAAAGCTCTTATTTCAGGGAAATGCCGACAACGAAAGGTTATGAGAACAGTTTTATTGTTAACAAAGCAAACATTGTTTATTTTGCCTTCGTCGAAAGACGGTTATACCGAAAGACACTCACTTATTGACAAAACAAATTTTATTTTTTCAAGCTTATATTGGTGCAATAGCTTCAGAAAATACTTCCTTATCGTTACAGACGTCAACTACAATAAACCACAATGACATCTTCAAAGAAAATTTTTTATTGATGTTTTCCTTCAGATATGCTGACTTAGAAAATATTAGTTCATCTGAAGAACATTTGTGAGAGCAGTAACAAAAAGTTGTTGTAAAAGATGAGACAGAGCTCTGGATCATTCTACTTTAAAATCAAGATTAGTCTAACTAACACACAAACAGCCGATCATTTTGCAATTTTTTTCGTTTTCACTTGTAAGTACGGGAATAGGGGTGGGAGCAAATTTGAAGTTGGAGGTGTACGTCAAAATGATGGGTTTCTATGATAACAAAAAATTATTTTAGGGTAGGCCTAAATTCTTAACAACTGGGGAGTGCGCTTTTCGAAATTATATTTGTGACATCGAGTTTCTTGGCAATTTCTATTTGGCTTTGTACTGTTATAAGAAAAAAGGCCATGCTTTCCTTCAAATGTCTTCCATCTGAGATCTGTAGGCTTATAAAGCTATTTCAAAAAAATTAGGCTGTTCTCTCTTGGTACGATTTCACACAATGGTAGGAATATGGTTTTCTGTTGGTTTCTTTTCAAATTATCAATTTTATCAACTCTGCCTTAAATCCCATGTTATCTTGCCCTTAAATCAAGAATTGTTTTACCTACAAACAGCCTATTCTTTCACCAATATGCATTCATTTCTTTTCCAAATACCAGAAGGAGAAACTCGTTTATAAAGTTATGGGGGCCCGCTAAAGTGACCTTCATCTCGACTTCTCTACTTACAAACCAAGAGTAGTCATTCTTACAAAAACGTATCATTTTACAAATTTTATCTATAGCGCAGTTATAGATTATGGCAAGTAGATAATTCAACAACCAGCTTATAGTGGCAAAAAGATGGACAATTTTTTGAAATGAGATAATTTCATATCAATACTTGACATTTTGTTACACTCTGCTACACGTGAGCAATATTTCTTAAGGCGGCCCTTGCCAAGCTCTGGACAGGGAGTCACTGTCGATCCGCGAAGCGTTTCAAAATAAATTTTCTAACGTTGATCTCATAAAAGGATGGGTAAAAGTCGTTTTATCGAAGTCTGCTTCCCTTGCCCATCCTTCATCGCTTTCCCCCCTTTCTACAAAAATGTTTTCAACTTTAGAAACTGCGAGATATGATTCAAAATTAGTACAATGATCATTTCCTAGAAGCTGATCTCAAAAAGAGTTTTATGATGAAAAAAAGCTTGAAGTGGTCAAAACCAACCGCATGTCTGCAAAAGAGAGCAGCTAACTGGAAAAAGTCGGGAAGCATTGTTTTTGGGGTTGAGATTAATCAGACGCATGACAGGATTGAACAATAGTAATCAGACATAGGTCCACTTTCCATGCAGTTATCTTATCTTTCATATTTGTGATTGTTTTGCAACAAAATCAGAGGCTGTTATGAAGCTTGTTGTCTGAAGGTTTTAAAGAAAAATGAAGCAGAGAAAGAATCTCATTTGCTTTGTTTTATTATGGGTTTATAATGGTTTTAGCAAATAACGTCACAAAATAAAACAAAAAGAGCGAGTCCACTGCGAAACGTCAATATCGCTATTGTTAATGTTACTCCACCTATTCTACAAGATAAAAAAATGGCTGTTGATAATGAACCACCAAAATCCAGGCTACTTTTCACAACCTGAACTAGGTATTGATCAAAGAGAGGAAAAGAGTGTGAGAATGAGAGTAAAAGAGAGAGAGAGAGAGCGAGAGTGTGTGTATGTGTGTGTGTTTGTGAGAAGAAAAGAAATAAAAGTGAAAAAAATAAAATTGGGCAGGCGTTAAAGATTTGTATGTAGACGAAACAAAACAAGATAAAAATACTCCGAAGTCTGGAGACTGCCATCGCTTTAAGAAGAGTCTTGGTGCTACTGCAGTCGGTGCATTCAGGCTTTAGCATCTAACTTTTTTGATTTTCTGAAAAAGAATGTAGGTTGTTGATCTTTTTCTTTGTCGCATGTGCATGATGTTGTCTAAACATGAAATGGCGTTCAAACACAGAGTTTTTTTGAATGTTTACATCCAGAAGTTTGAGGTTCAAAGTTTTCAAGGAAATTGGCAGAGAAACATGTAGCGGGTTTTCTAAATTTTCCACTCACAGCATAAAACGACAAGCCCAAACTCAAATGGTTTTGTGACTCTTTCTGTTACAACACACTTTTGCCAAATGCTCTCACAGATCGACAAATTTACAACTTGTACTGTATTGTATTGTCCATGTTTGTCCTCTATCCACGAGAAAGCGAACAGTATCGCTATATTTTGGACGGGACGTCCGCACTCGTTTGGGAATTGCCGTTTTCGAGGTGTGTGGGCCATCTGTCTTCCACATAAAGACAGGGGCATTCCGTTTAGTGCCTTGCCCAAAGACACAACAAGCAAACTTAACAACCTCTCCTAAAGATCGAGCGCCCAGTAGGGAAGCTGTGGATACTACTTTTTAAAGTCTTTCGGTATGATTCGTCAAGGGGAATGAACCCCAGGTCTACTGACTGCGAAGCAGACGCTCTAACCACTACACCATCTTGCTCGAGGCGCTCAAGTAGACATCCGACAGCATATAAATTTATTCTTCCTTTCCATTTTTTTTCGTGAACAGCCTCAGTTTTTGATATTTAGGGAGAAGAGATGTTTTTAAAGATTTGGGGTCCATTCTTCTAAATTAAGATTTGATGGAGCTTATTGAAAATTTATTTCACTCTCAAAAGACACGACTTGAACTTTGGTTTCAAATTATTCAAATAAAGTAATACAGATCATGTTTGACGCAAACTAAAGTAACATTTTTTATCCCTACAATATGCATTTTTCACAACCGAACGTCCATCGTAATTGATTGATTGTAAGCCTCGACAAATATTGTTTTTATCGCTATTTTATGCGATTTATACACAAGGGATGTCTACAATCAAGAGCAGCGTATACATTTACGATAATCATATTGCTTGTGCATTAATGATGATGTGTAATTGCTGGCAATTACCAAATGCAGTTTGCGGTTCAAAATGCATAACGCTTTTGATTTAGGTTTTTATGCTACACTCACAAAAGTGGCAGCTGTGTTAAACATAGGACGAGTTATTCAGATCTACTTCAACTTTTCCATATTTACAAAATTCTGATTAACTGACTAGGTACTACTACACTTCAAGGAAACTGTCACCTACTATGTACGAAAAAATTTACCGGTTTTCAAAATTCAAAAAGCAGACAGAATGTCAGTAAAGTACTCTTTTCATGACCAAGACGCAGCCACAATACTGGTACGGTTTCAACGCAAGGCTTAAAAGCATTGTTGCCATTGGAGATGATTCTCTTGGCGACTCCGAGCTCTCTAAAATCTTGGTTGTCTAGTGCAATGTTTCTCAACCTTTTTCATGCCGCAGCCCACTTCAAAAAGCCACAAATTTTTGTGGCTCACTTAAAAAAGACTAATTTAACATTTAAAATGTCACCAGCGCTAGCCTAAGAAATATATAAAATAAAAAATTTATAAGACAAGAAGAACTTTCTATTCCTCAGTTGATTATAACATAGCATTGAAGATGATCTCCAAAAAAATATAAAAAGGTCTCTGCCTCTCCGGTAAACCGGATTACGACACAATCTCCTATTTGCTATCACATGATTCCGTTACTGACTGTTTATATACACCAGTATTTCTCAAGCTTTGTAGGCATCTGACCCATTTTCAAAATACACAGAGGTCTGTGGCCTAGTTGCGTTATATTTTTTTCTAATGCAATGATATTCTCGGTATTAGTTAAAATTAAAATAAGGAGCTGTGGCTCACCGGACTTACGTGCTGTGGCCCATTAATGGGCCATGGCTTGGTTGAGAACTACTGTTCTAGTATGATGCTCAAGCGTAATCGGAAACATATTTATTTTTTGATAATGTTGAAATACAAATTCGAATAGAGAAATATTGAGCACGTGTTTCGAGGAAACCATGCAGAGAATGCTTTCCGTTATTTTCTATCATCATGCTAATGAAAGCGCCCCCGAAATTCAAAAACAGCCGCTTGCTTAACTAAAGGTAAGAATTACGATTGTAGCTGTAACCAACATGCCTCACTACAGTTCTATTTGTTCAGTAAAATATATCAAATACATGCACTTAAAATATATGTTGGTTTAAGTGACAGGTAGTTTATTGTGGAGCATAAAGCACTGTAGTCCGAAGAAAAATCTCTGCCGCTACAAAATTTAAAGAGTTTTGGAAATACAAATTTTCCAGAAAAAAATGATTCTTTTTGAAAACTGAGATAAAGATAGGTTGCAGTAGAGTAACCTATTACTCTACTCTTTACGCACAAGTAAATTTGCGAAAACAAGGTTTAATTTTCTTCACGGGTCAATTGAAAAAGAAACAGATACTTTGTCTGGCTCGTCTATCAAGTGATCCGCAAAATCGCGACAAACCTATCTATTGGCAACTTAATCTTATTCTTTAGAGTGAACAAGTCATTATAAGGCATAGTATTACTTGAATATCTCACCAACCAGAAACTTAATTTTTGAGAACTGAGCAACCCAAACTAAACTTTGTCTTCAAAAAATTATGATTATACTTCTCATACTGCAGTACTACTCTAGTGTATCAGTAGGTTTATAGAAGAAGTTATGAACTCTTATGACACAAAGTCACAGAAAAAATTTGCATAAACAAACCGTTTACAACAGGGGCTCTTTACCAACGGAAAAAAAACAGGAGTCCCAATTGGGGAGTTAGGTATCACTTGAAGGCAGAGGTTGACTAATAGAGTGTTGCAACGCAATAGTGCACCGTACTGAGACTGCAAGGGCGTCTCAAGCTCACATCTCTGATGTCTCATGATTGGGAATCAGCCTATGTTGACTTGATAATCTTTTTCTGAATGCCAGCTCGAGTTACAATCTTTCGCTCTCTATTTCGGTTTGACCATTTTTTTATGGAAAGTTAACTTGTAATTACACTACTGAACCAGAAAAATTGGTCCAAATTTTATTGGTATAGAGGGAATTGAGAAATATAATCACAACTGAAAGAGAGTAGCCTGATGACGGACGAAAAAAAGGTTGAGAACCATAGGTATAAAACAACATGTTTTTTGAACAAGCTCGCTTCAGTTTTACTAAAGTTAGAAAAAAAAACTAATTTTCGGTGATTTAGGTATTGCAATCTATTTTGTATTGGGTGTTTCCAAAAGTGCTCGCACTCACCATGTATCACGCGTTACCATTGCTCCTTGAATAGTCGATGCAATTTTATGACAATATTTTACGTATCAACAACAGGAAAATTTGTTAATATGATTTTATTATGGCTTGATTAAACTTGTCAACAAGTTGTGGTCTAATTCAAAGTAATTATCATTGATTCACCAAAGGCAGTGATGCAAAAAAACAGAAAGAACAAAGGTGGTGTTTTTATAGTTGCTTGCACGATTCAAGCATTTCACCCAAAGAATGTAGCCAAAGACATTTTCTTACGATAAATCAACCATTAAATCTTACGTAATGTGCCTATTCAATTGAAGAAAACCAAACACAAAAAGCTGTGATTCTGCAGTTTGCATTTGCAAATTGCAAACTGCATTTGCAAATCTGTCAAGAGCATAATTACCAGGGTGGCAGAGGGTAATAAAAGCTGCTATTTCAGAAACCATGCTACTTTTAAAAAATGTGATTACAAAAGTAATGGCAGTATGAGAAACAAAGTCTAGCTCTTTCTTACGACAGTTTTGAGACCAAAAAATTTGTGGGGTCTCGAGCTTTATTATTTTTGCTACCTAATTAACTTAATGTTAATTAAAGAAAAGCCTCACTTCAGTGGAACAATAAATTCAGCCTAATGAAAGCGTCAATGTTGAGCTAGCTCTCTTCTTTAAAATGACGGTTTGATAAAAACAAAAATTTTTGGCTCACTGCGTAAACACAATCAAACAATAACGTCGAAGTTGCCAGCTGATTTTCAATAAAATACAAGTTTTATTTCCAGATGCAAAGTTGGTTATAGATTTTTTATTTCTTTGAATTTCTAAAACATTTGTCAAAGGATTAAATATATGTTATTTGACCGAAAAATTTTTGCCCACTCTCCACATTAATTCGTTTTCAATACAAATATGGAAAAAAATCATGTCTCTTTTTCCTAATGCCGATAGTTTTGGATCTGATACCCATAGTCTATTGAGCTATAAGCTAAATATAGGATCAGTTTTACGCGGACACGTTTTTATTATTTTTCTTCAATATTTTGGCTAAATTAACTCTACTTTAGAATATACTTTTTTAATTAAATATGTGTTGCAGTCAGGTCATTTTATGCAACTTAGGATGCAAAATTAATCTCAAGATATAAAAAGCTTAAATTAGCCGATGTCAAGTATGGCTAAACTTCATTTCTTTTTTAGCATATATCTACTTGTTTTTGACGTGATTTATGTGCTCTGTCGTTGGTTTAGTTGCTTTTGTCCTTTTAGTAAAGTAACTGTAAATGTTCTTGATATCATAAGTGTTCGGAAGCTTTCGCCTTTTAAGCTGTTGTGTTTGCCGCATCATTTACTAAATCGTGATTATTTAATAAGTGAAGAATAGAAGTGTTTCGTGGAATGTGGTTGATGACTGATGAAATTATTTTGTATGTTTCACAAATTGTTTTCAATTACGTTCAACCCTTATTGAAAACAACCGTAAATTTATTTCAGTGAATCATTTTATAAATTAATGAAGCAAATCGTTTTCCCTTTACTTAACGCCTAAATGTTGGAGTAGGATTGAAAAAGAGGCGGTAATTGAATAAGAGGAGGTGGGCTGGAGGTTAGCTTGATGGGGATCCACTGAGAAGAAAGTGATGTTGTTGTTTCATTGATTTGTGTGTCACTCTCCTTTCTTGCCAGTCGCAATGTGACAATTTCGCACATTGATCTCATATTCATTTGTTGTCTTAAACAGGTCCGGTGGCCGTATACGAGCTCACTCTGCTTTTGGCAGTGTTTATAGTGTGGGGTGGTAGCGAAGAGAAAATCTAATGTTTCATTACCAACGTAATGCGAGTGTCGAGTTGTTAATGTATTTCCAACAGCGCTTGTCTGTGTTTTAGCTCAGGCGGGAAACAATGAACAGGTTGTGCCTTTTAAACTGTCAGTTAATGCCAGCTTTAATTCTAAGTAATTCCATAATATACGCTTGCTTCGCTGTGATCATTTCTTTGTTTGCATGAATTGTATTTTTGGAGATTTTTCATTAGTCTTTAATATCTTGTGATAACTAGAGCCATATACGCCTAGCGTCGTGATTGATGCATGTGGCACAGTTAATTTGTTGACAAAATTTCTGTCTTCCTTTTAATACAGTCTCTATGCTCTGCAACTTGGTGTGTGCTCGTGCGTTGAAGACCACTGGTGAGCCAGACAGCTAGAGACAGGATCTCCCAAATAGAAGCGGCGGTAAAACGGGCAGTATAGCCGTTCCTCATTGCAGCATTCGTATCAAAGTTTCTGCAAATCTTTTCCCTCAAGCGTTTCATTCTGCTGCGCTCATGGTTATGATGTTTGACCAATAAATGTTCCATTTACACACATTACACCATCGTTGTTTTGCTTCCTCTTATTAAAAAATCTAGCCGCGCGTGTGGCAACGACAACAACTTCATATTTGCTGTGAGGACAAATCGATGAAAGTGTTTGTACAATAGGTAGTGCTTTAGGGCCATTGCGATACGTTGATTTAAACCTACCCAATAGCTTTAGTTTGTACAAATAATCCAATTTATCAAAGCCCTCTTAGGAGTAATTGCTACTACAGACATGATGAACTTTCCATCTTGTCATCCTAACTTAAGAACGTAAAATTAATCTAAAGTGTAGTTTTGAAAGCACACAACAGAGCATCACTTGAGCAAATATTTAACCTCACACTGGAAAATCAACTCCCACTGCTTTTCATAAATTGTGATTGCATATATTTGCTATTTTTTTGATTCAACGTCATCTGTCGTAAACTTGCAAACACTCCAACAAAAAACATTCAAACAATAGTTGATCAAGAAAAACAAGCAATCCATCACAAATGTCATCATTATTTACGGAACTAAACGCTAGAAACCAAGCGTGTACTGAGAGACTGTGATGGTGATGTTGACCAGCTTAACAATTAAGTTGAACAGCTTAAAAAAGGAAGTACAAACGCAAAACTAACATGGTCTCTAAAGATGTGGTCGCATGTAGCACACGTTTTTGTGCAGTCTTTGTCCAGCTTTTTACGTTTTTGTCAAGTTTTGCATGTTTTTTTGCCCTCAAGCATTTTTGTACGAAAATTTTCTTCTACTTGGATATTCATGTGGTGTTGCGTAGTATACCTTACGTAGTGTACCTTCAATATACACTTTTGTCAAAAAATCTTTTTCTACAAATTTTTTGCAAAACCGTGTTCGCTTTTCGTGCGTATTTCGCGGATAAAATTGTGTTTTCGAACCACAGCATATGCTGTAAATCGTCATATTCGCATTCAATCGAATGAAAATTTTCGAAAAAAACCGCATGGAAGCGAAAAACTTACAAAGGTGGGAAAAATGCGCAAAACCGTACATATACGTATACTGGGTACAGCGATCTCAAATTAAATGAAACCATTATTGACTTAGAAGAATTGAACAAGTCTACACCAATACAGCAATCGATTAAGCTGTAGGAGCCTAGAAACAAAGCTTTTTTGGTTCAGCTCTTTTGGTATAGGCATGACAGATGCTTTAGGTTTGTCGGTTCAGTAAATCTTATTAAACATGGCAAAAGTGCTGGCCTATATCTTTCTATCTGGTAAAAGCATAGCATTTGAAATTATGTGGTGTTCTCTTATTTGAAAACAAAAAAAAACAATGTACAGTCTGGTTCTATGGAAGTGAAAGGAGCGTCGAAAGTGTAATCGAAACATTAGAAGTTGAGTTGCCTGTTGCATGGCTGAGCGGAAGAGCATTTGCATTGAAGCTGACGTTTCAAGTTCAAACTATAGCTTGCGTCAACTGCCACATCACGATAGGGGTGATTGGTGACTCAATTATCATTATTTCCATTCTCCCAAACTAAGTTTATTTTACGTTTAATAAGCTAAATTTCTAAGTGTTTTACTTCAACCTAGAAACACCTAAAAAGTCAAAAGCAGCGTCGAATGTGCCTGGTTGCGTATCTGAGAAACGAGCAACTCGTTTTTATTACTTGATGAGCAAATACGAACTTAGGACATCCATGATTTTTAAATGACGTTATTACATCGGGAATGCAGCCACTACATTCTAGTTCTATGCTTGAAATGTTCAAATTGATCTTTTCCGCATAAACTTAAATTTTCTGACCGGTGTACAAGATTATATTGATTTTATGATACGTAACGGTCAATACATAATTTTTTTTATCAGACATACAAAAATTGCAAATAAAAGTCATATAAAATGACCCATGTCAATAGTAGACCTGAAGAAGTGTTACATAAAATTTTGAATGAAGTATCTGACGAAGAAAATGATGATATTGAAGACATAGCCTTTTAAGCTTCCGATGACGAAACAGATGTTGCACCATCAACATCTTTTAATTTTAATAATCCTGACGATGTAAACGGAGCTGACCAAAACGTCACAGGTAATCATGACAATGCAAGTAATTCTGCTGGAACTAAACAGCGACGTCAGCTTACCCACGATAGATTAATTCATAATCTAGAAAGTGCTCTTGATGAACAAAATTACATTCCAGTGAGTTTGCCTGCAACCAAAAAAACTTTTGCTAGTTATCTGGAAAACCCGAAGCCTCTAAGTAATTTGGAGTACAAATAACATGGCCAAATGTATATTTAAGCCGTGGTCGTCAGACACAGTTAAATATCATCAAAGAAAAGACCAGTGCTCAAGAAGAAGTGGAAGACAAAAAATCTACTTTGCAAGCTTGGATTCTTTTTTCACAAAATTAATGCTGGACATAATAGTTATAGAAACTAATCAAAAAATAGACGAAACAATGGTGAAAATTCGGAGTATGCTTGCGGCAGTTAGCAGCAGCAGGTATGGGTATGTACGAGTGACAAATCCTTTAGAAGTATTGGCACTTAATGGAATGAGCTACATGCGAGGTTTATTAGGACAAGCGCATCAAAACACTAATGCGATGTTTCACGAAATATTTGGCAATCCAGTTTTTAGTGCAACTATGTCCAAGAACAGATTTAAATTTTTGATTGCTCGCATATCGTTTGATAACCATACGACGCATCCTACTCGTGAGCAACTCGCTAGATTTGCAGCTTTTTGCGAAATTTTTGAAGAATTTAACGAAAACTTAAGGAAAATTTCTAGTTTTTGATGATTATTTGTCGCTGGATGAAACTCTTTATCTAACGAGAACGCAAATCAGTTTCAAACAATTTAATCCGAGCAAACCAGCGAATTATGGAATGCTCTAGAAATCAATAAACGCTTTCCGCTATCCATTTACCTTTTCAACTGTTGTGTATTCTGGTAAACCAAAAACGGAACCGACATCTTGCTACACTCCTGGGACGAAACAAACACTAAAATGCCTAATTCAAAATTTGAAATGCCACAAAAATTTAGTGGGAGAAGCATAACATGTGAGAGATTGTATACTTCAATTCCAAAGGCGCAGTGGCTACCTGACCGCGGAATAACTTCTGTAGGAACTTTGCAGTCAAATCGAAAAGGAATTTCAGCTGAAATTAAAGAAACCGAGAAACAAACTCATAGACGGTTTACTGGGAAAAAGATAAAGGCATATTAAATCTGCATTCGTATGTGGTAAAAACCAAAAGTTCACGAAAGCGAAAGACTTTATTATTGTCAGCAATGCCACCGCTTTGTGCAACTACAAAAGATGACAACAAAAGCAAGCCGCTATTTACAAACTATACGACTTTTCATAACGCGGAACAGACATTGTTGATCAAAGAATGGGGTTTTACAGCTGTTAATCGAAATCAAAGCGCTGGACCATAAATGCATTTTCATAGATTTTGAACACATGTCGAGTGAACGCTAGCACGATATGTGCAATGAACAATGATCTGCAGCCTCGAAACATAAAATCTCTAGATTTCGGATTTGAATTAGCTATGTTTTTGATTCGCCCTCATGTAGAACAACGAAGTTTGATTGGCATGAATTCTTCTGTAGTATGCAAAATTGAGATAGTACTGTGGAAAAAATATCTTCCAAATATGTAAAAATGTCAAGTGGCTTTTTTCTTCATCAAATCTAATTTGCAAAATCTCTAATTTCAATTCTAATCCAATTTCGGAAAAGTTCTTGACTGAAAAGTCGGTTCCGAAAAATGAGAATACCTTTTTTTGGGATCACCTGCATTTGCGAAAAGTTTGGCCAAAAATCGAGATCGAGATTAGGTAATCTCCGAAAAAAAGAGGTCTTTACAGTAATTTAGTGGCAAAAACAAAAAAGTCTTAGAACTGTCGCAAATACAAAGTGGTTTTGCGAAGATATTCAAATGGCATTAAAATTTGCTTGGTAATTAAAATTTCAAACTAATTTCAGAAAAACTGAAAAGCTCTAATTCGAATTCTACTTAATTTGAGAAAAGCATTAATGCTCTAATTCCAAGTTTAATCTAATTACTAAACGCTAAAAAAATTCTGATTGTCAAAGTCTAGAGCGTAGAGGGACTTACAAAACTATTGTGCCGCATAGGGGAGAATAAAAAAGGGACATATGATTCGTGAGCGTTCCTCAATTTAAATAAGATTTATGTCCTGATCAACAAAAATATTTATCCGTGATAAACAAGCCTGGCTTGCATTTTTTGTCCAAATGAAAAAAGTAATAAGTTTATAAAATTAAGAATTTTTGCTATTGATATGCAATTTCACACTCTGATTCACATTTGCAAACCATCAGTTCAAATTACAAAAAACTAGTCAGTAGACACTTGGCATATGGCAAGTAGTCTAACCTGAGAAATGTTATAAGAACATCATGGCTGGTAGACTCCTCGTAAAAGGGAAAATGGCAAATTGATGATGAGTTATTGCACTTTCTGCCTGGTACTGTAGCTGTCAGTGATAAATAGCGTTTAGGCAATCGCAAAACCACAACGTCGATGAGTAAACACTACGAAAAAAGGGAAATTCGCAGACTGTTTCTTTATTTTATGCTGTATAGCAGTCAAAAATCTAAAAACTAATGCTGCGTATTTAATTTGCAATAACTTGAACACTATTACTCCGATCATTACCAAAAGTATATAATTAGATTGAAAAATAAATTCTGCATCTATCTAGGCAAATACGGAATTGCTATCGTGAGCGATTTAAAAGTTATTAGCTGCCAAAGTGTTAAATCGACCCCCGAATGTAGAAAGCACAAAAAAGCCCGGTGCAAATAGGATTTACAGCAAAAAATTGCTTGGAGTAACATGGTCTAGCCAAGGAATCAAGAAAATTTTGAGGGATATTACAAAAAATTTTCTCAGTATAAAATCACATCGTGAACGGGAAAAGATTTTTACTTTCGCTTTTTCACAAAGAAAAACGGTTTTATGCTCAACGAAAGCCAGCCCTACCATTCTACAGAGTGTTGAATGCAAATTTAGTTTTCTACATTTTCTCAAAACACGAATATTTGTACTTGTTTGGCTGTTTGTAGCGCTACGTAAGACTAATCTTTATTTTAAGGTAGGGAGGTCGGGATCGGAGGTAAAGTTAAATGTAACAAAATCCCAAGTTCAAGAAAAAATAAAGATAAAACCATAAATCTATCAATCTGTGAAACTGAATTTAAAAACAATATTTGGTTCGAAAATAACTCGGCCTAATAGGCGCCTACTGGAGTATGGTAAATGACTTAGGGCAGTGGTTTCCAAACTTTTAAGTGCCGTGGATCCTTTGGATGATTAGCCCGAAAGTTGTGCACCTCTTTTATAAAACCAGTAAATACTGTTATGTACAGTGCTCTCTACCAGAAAATGAAACAAAGCCTCTAGCTTCTTGTCGGTCACCAACTGCACTGAAGAGACCTGATAGGTCAAAACAGCGTCACTGTCTGCAATTTTGCTATGTGCATCGCTAGCCTCTTGCATTACTATAAATGATTTTGAATTTAAGAGCATAAAAAAAATAGATGATTGTTAATTATTACGTCATAGAAAAATTTAGTAGGCTAGGTTTGCAGTGAAAATAATGAAAGTTTGAGTGTAAACACTGAAAACAAGGAACGGTGGCAAAGTAGCTTTTATTTCAGTATCTGAATATTGGCATTTGATTTTAACCCTTTGCGACTGTAAGGCGACTACAGGTCGCCCGAACAAATTTCGTAGTTGTGGTCGGAGGGTGCCTATAAGGCACCATTATTAAATGCATTCTTATGACAAGTTTGATCTACGAATGGAGTTGTCGTAAGGCACTCGCAGTTCACCAGAGCAAAATGCCGTCACATTTGTGTATTGTGATGGTGATAAACTGTTGAACAACGATGTCACAGAGATGTTGGCGCGAAAATGCATGCAATTTTGTACAGATGTCAGTTTATGAGCTTTCAAGTCAGCAACAGCACGTATGATGAGGCACTTGCTTAGTGTAGCTTGGAGAAGTGAAAGATGTGCGATATTGTGATACAAGAAAGTGATTGTGACTTATTGGTTTGCTAAAGAGTAGCTCAGGGCCGCAGTGAAAGGAGGTTGGGTGGTGAAATCATTCTGGGGCCTATGCTTATTCAGGTGTCCATCGAACTACATAGTAGAGCGTGTAAAAGTGAAAGCTGTGAAATTTTGATTCAATACAGTAATTGCGATTCTGTTGTGCGTGAAGGGGTGGCTTCAAGGCCACAGCAAAAAATGCGAGGAAAGAAATTAATGTATTAGTAAATAAACATCTAATTTTAATTTGATATTAAATAATGGTTTTTACCAACAATAGCCGCTATGTTAGTGTGTAAGTAATCCATTTACTAAAAACACCTCATTCGCTGTTCTAAACATTAGTATAGCATTATACAAAAAAATTTAACTTCTCAAGTTCAAAGTTTATCATTATAGACAAAATTGAAGTTGATAAATAAGATTTTGCCACAATGAGCTACAAGAAAAGCGAAAGTACAATAATTCATACATTCAGTATGGGTTTACTTTCACAAATACTGCTGGAGGAGAAAAGCATCAATGCGTGATTTGCAACGAAGTTCTCTCTAATTGCTCTTTGAAGTCTTCAAAACTTAAAACTACATTTGCAAACTCTTCACTCGAAGTACTCGCAAAAAGATCGAACTTTTTTAAAAAACACAGAAACTCCCTCAAAATTATGAAGCTTAACTCTGATGGAATGTTACATGCAACCAATGCAAAGATTTTCGCGGCTTCTTATGCAATATCTCTCGCTAGTGCCGAAGAAAAAACTTTATACTATTATAGAGACGCTGATAAAACCATGTGCAAAAAAAATGGTTGAAATCGTACTTGAAAAGGAGGCCAAAAAAAAATAGCTGTTATATCACTGTCGCACAATACAGTCCAAAGAAGAATAACAGATATGATCACAGACATTAAGGAACGTGTTGTGGAAAAGATTCATTTAACACAATTTGGTCTCTTCTCGATTTAGTTGAATGAATCATTGGATGTTGAATCTTGTTCTCAGCTTATGGCTTTTCTCAGATATATCCGTTCTGGAAAGCTGAAAGAAGATTTATTTTTCTGTACAGCTCTGAAGAGTACAACTAAAGCATCAGATATTTTTACAACGATTTCTACTTTTTTTGTACAACTAAAGCATCAGATATCCTTACAACGATTTCTACTTTTTTTGAGAAAAATAATCTCTTCTGGGTAAATCTTTGTGACGTTTGCACAGATGGTGCACCAGCAATGATCAGGTTAAGACCATGCATGTTTTCTAGCACTTATTAAACATCGTGCTCCAGCTGTAAAACGTGTTCACTGTATGATGCACCGCCAAGCTTTGGCATCAAAAACTTTACCAGAACCACTGTCATATGTGCTTCAGCAATTCATCAGCTTGATCAATTACATCAAAGGTAGCGCTTTAAACTCGCGACTTTTCAAGGAACTGAGTGAAGAGACAGAAGCTGAATCTAATATTCTTCTTTTTCACACAAGAGTACGCTGACTATCAGAAGGAAACATGACAGCAAGAGTCTTTCGACTTCGGAATGAAATCAAAATACTGTAGTTTGCGAAAAACATGGGAATACTGATTTCGTGGCATGGCTCGATCATAATAAATGGCAGTTGAGTCTGGCGAATCTTGTTGTTATTTTTGATCAATTAAACAAACTTAAATTGCTCATGCAATGCAGACTCACACTCACACTAATATAATCAAATTTGTGGATACATTGAAGTCATGTCTATGCAAGGGTCGAATTTAAAGCAAAGAGGTATTTGATGGGGATTATTTTCTGTCTGAATCTATTTCACTGATGCTGGAAATGGGGAAAAACAGATGCCAGGGTTACTCCAAGAAAACATCATCTCTCATCTGATAGTTATAGAAGAAATTAAGCACTATTTTCCAGAAGTAAATAACAAAGAGCTGAGTTTGGTAAGAAATCCATTTAGATGTTCTGTTGACTACATACCTGATGAGCATCAGGATGAGTTGATTGATCTTCAAAATGATTCCACCGACAAAGAACTTTTAGATGACAACACAGTTGAACAATTATGAATTAATATGATTCGTTCGTATCCTAATGTTGCTAAAGTTGCACTCCGCTCGCTTTTGCCTTTTATTTTGACATATTTATCCGAGTCCGGCTTCTCAACAATGCTTCTCATCAAAACTGCACACACAAAACGGCTTGAATTGGAGGATGATATAAGATGTGCTTTGTCAGAAACTTCTCCTCGTATGGAAGACCTACTCAAGAACAAACAGTGTCAAACGTCCTACTGAACTTGATCAATAGCTTAAATAATCTTGTTTTTTTACAGTTGCGCTCGATTTGTCCCCTTTTGCAAACTAAACCACATCGGCCAGTATTGTAGTTTCATTTTGAAATATTTTGTTTTCATCTTACGCTCGCAAAGTTTATGGATCCCCAAATATCATTTCATGGACTCCGGGGGTCCATGGACCCCCACTTGGAAATCATTGACAAAGGGGAAGTCATAACCGCTTTTCTTGCTATGCCGGAAACCAGGTAAATTGCGCTGCGAAAAAACTTATATCTTAAATATATATAGGAAATGGGTCGCACCAAATCGTAAAGTAGGCCTATCACCAAACAGTTGTTTCTGTAGTTACGAAAACGACAACGACTTGGCTGCCACCATTACATTATAGGCCTACTGTTTTCCTCTTCTCGGAGGTTTTGAAACAAATAATAGTTTGTGAATTCACACTTTGTATATTATTGCTCTTAAATGAGAGACTAGGGTTATGACCGTTACGTACAGAGAAACTATAAGTTTAATACAAAAAGGTTATGATAAGGTAATGACAATCAGTGTTGTTTGAAAACTGAAGAAATTTGCTTTACAGCAATTTGAAACTCCAATTAGTTAAGGCTAGCTAAGGTTTCGTATATAACGGCTGATAAAAAATTGTTTTCTTCCTATTCCATTTTTAATTATACAGATTTTCTTCTAGACTTGAGAAAATTTCAATTTGTGGAAAAATTAGTTCTTTGGTACATTTAGACTATATTTCTTCGAAGACATGATTCTTTGACAATATTTGCAAAACATGAAGTCTCTAAAAATCTTACGAAGTAGCACGCTCCAAGCATAAAAATTAATGATTTTTCTACAAAATCGAAAAGGGAGAGCAGAGATGGTCCAGCTTTATCTTTAGCAACAATATAATCCTTTCAAGCTACATGTCATCTGCGTATTGAAGAAATTTGTTTTACCAAACTCCGAAACGTTTCGTATTATAGAGTAAGCGTTATTTTGTCATCACAGATAAAAATGGAGGATGCAGTAGGCTTAAAGTGTCTGCAGTAGTCGTCAAAGAGATTTTAAATATTTATGGATTGGTTTCACCAAATTGCAATTTCCAGAAAAACTAAGTCCTTTGGCACATTTTGACTACTTTTTCTCGAAAACATAATCCTTTGACATTATCTATCAAAATTTTTAAAAACATTTATCGAAAAATGAAGTCTCCAAAAACTTTAAAAAGTAACCTAGGCCACTCTAAGCAAAAAACTGGTGATCTCCTTACAAAAAGAGGGAGATAAATGGTCCCGTTTTATTATTTGCAATAAAATGATAAGGTCGAGCTACGTACCCTATATATGTTGAAGCAATTTCTTTTGTGGTTGGATGAACCACGTGTAGACGTCAGATTTCATATTCTTCACCTCGGCATTACTGATGGGGACCCTGCAACTCTTTTCAGTTAACTGAGGGCCGAAGTGCAGCACTTTGGGCTAGTTTGCTCTTTTCCTGACTGAATTTATGCCAGGACTAAGCAACATGCTCGTAGCCAGATGCTTTAGTCGTACAAATAGACCTATAATTACGAAAAATTTGTAGGTAGTAGTCCAAAAATTAAACAGGTAATTTTTGAAAGCAGCCTACATATCAATCATCCAGACGTCACCCGACCTCAAAACTTTGAAATTATGTTTCCATGCACTTCATAAAATGAATAAATAAAACTTTTTGAATCTATTGGTTGTTAAAATTGTAAGTCCAGTTCCTTGGTACCAAACAGCATCAGCGAGACGTAGCCAGGAACTCTAGAAGCTTTGAGAGAATGTAGCTGTTATATGCGACTCCTTTTATATTTATAAGCTTATTAGAAACATCATTTTGAGAGGGTAATTCGCTGCAACAACAACGCATTAACTTCTTGTTGCTGTTCTCAGAAATATCAATACGGTGAATCCGCTGAACAAACATTCTTAGCCTCGACATTGGTGATGGAGGCCCAGTTATGATCATAACATAACCGCAAATGCTTCCCTTCGGGTTAGTTTGATTTTTGCTTGACTGAGCTTATGTCAGGACCGAGCAACATGCGCCCTGCCAAAGTGTTAGCTTTGGCAAATACGCCTACAGTTACGAAATAGTTGTAAGTAGTTGGGATGATTTTGAATAGCGAAATAGTAAAAATACATATCAATCACCTTGGCGTTTTCTGCAACTTGATATGTTTTCAATTTAAGCGTTCAAGCTCTGGCTGAATTTGACGGATAAACGTTTGTTAAATTTAAGGACGCCTATGCTGAAAACAGGGCAAATAAGAGGTTGCCAGCACGCGATAAACTTGGGAGACAAGTGGTGTCTATGCGCAACCCAACAATTTTTTTTATCAATTGCATTTCAAAAAACAACAGTGTTGTTTCGTAAGGAGATTTGGCTATGTTGAAAAACATTAACTTTTTATTGGTGTTTTCATATCTATCCACTGGATGAAGACGGCCTGGCCGACTTAACCAATAGTGTTTACCGCGAGATTATCGATGCAGCACTGCGAGCAACGCCGGCAGTGCTAGTTCTGTATAAAATAGTTTATGATAATTATGCTATTTTAAACTAGTTAATGGTACAGTAATAGTAGAAAAATAATTTATTTTCTTTTAAAACAGAGATCAAAAAAGGCAACGATGGCAAAACAATATAGGTCTAGCCTAGGAGTGCACAACCTGCGGCCGAAAAAGGATTTTTTTGCGGCCGTGAAATTGTAAAAATATATTTAAGCAGATATTTATGCTAATTTATTTAAATTGTAAATAAGTAAAAAGTAAAAATTATAAAAGTATATATATGCTAAAATATATTTAGCAGTGTTTTTAGCATATTTTTTCGAAATCAAAATCTAGCATATTTTTTTGGATCTAGCATTTTTTTGTATATTTTTTTAGTATTTTTTTTTCGGATCTAGCATTTTCTAGCATATTTTTTTTCAGAATTACCGTAAATATTCGTGTATAAGTCGCATTTTTTTGAACTAAAAATTTACTCAAAAAGTCAGGTGCGACTTATACACGAGCGACTTGTATAGAGTTTTGTTCCGTTTCATCAAGTCAAATATGGGGTTGCGATTCATACACGCGTGCAACTTATACTCCAGTATCTACCGCAAGTTTTAAAATTTGGTAGCATTTAAAGTTTACATATTTACACTTCAATTACATATTTACATTAAAACTTGCAAGTATTTCCATGTTGTTGAAACGGAAAAGAACATAACGGAATAAAAACGAGTATTTAAATCAAAATGGGATTACTTTATGATTGAGACAGCAACACATTCTATGATGTGCCTAATATGCAACCAAGTTGTGAAGACTGTGAAAGGGGATAACGCAAAGCAGCACTTTCGTCGTCACGAATCGCACTCTTACGCGAAACTGAAAGGGGATTCGAGAAAGATCTGCATTGAAAATTTAAAAAAGAGTGTGCGAAAGGAGACAGCTTGCATAACAACTTTCGCCAAGTCCACTAATAGCCGCTGTGAAGCATCATACAGAGTGGCATATCATCTTGGCGTTGGGGGAAAACCTTATTCCGATGGCGAACTCGTGAAGTGATGCTTGATAGACGTTGTTAAGTGCATTCACTATGGGAAGGAAGCTGATTATTCTTCAATTGCTCTCTCGCGTGTTACAATGCAACGCAGGCAAGATGATATTGCTTAGCAGTTAAAACTCTATCTGCAAGCAAAGATAAACAAGAAAGAAAATTTGTTTTCACTTGCTGTTGATGAATCAACAGATATCAACAACTCCGCGCATTTGTTAATCTTCTTTCGTTGTCTTTCTTCAAGCTTTGAATTGTGTGAGGATTTCCTTTCATGGAAACACCGGCTACTCACACCCGTAAAGACATATTTATTGCAGTTAAGAATGCCTGTATTTGCTCTGCATTAGATCTGAAATACCTTCGGGGCATTTGCACGGACGGTGCACCTGCCACGGCAGGTAACCAACAGGGATTTGTTCCAAGATTTTAGGATTGTGTGTCCAACAAATATGACAATGAAGAACTCATCAACCTTCACTACATTATCTACCAGGAAGCACTATGTGCCAAATCCGTTGCTTTAAATACCATTCTGAAGGACGTGAATCGCATTATCTTGTTTATTCGCGCAACTGCTTTGCATCATTGACAATTTTGAGAAATTCTATGCTCAAGTGAAACATCTGCTGAAGACATACTTTATCACTTCACAGTTCGTTGGTTGTCTCTAGGAGAAACTTTCCGCCGTGTACTGCAATTGCGAAAGGAAATAGTAGAATGCTATTCAACCAAAAACAAGGAGTGTCCCTCGCTCGACATAGACTTTCTCATGTCGCTTGGTTGTCTGGTGGATTTTCTTACCCAAGTTAACTTCCTGAATTAAAATCTGCAGGGAAAGGCAACAACAGTTTGTCTCGTGTACAAAAAAGTACAAGGTTTCCGTGACAAATGTCGTCTCCTCAAAAGTCATCTGCATCAGCGTAACTTTTCCACTTTCCGCAGATGAAGGCTCTGATTGACAGCAAGGAAATTCAAGTGGATGATATTCCCATCATTCTTTTTTCAAGCATTTTTGATGGAGTTTTGCAGGAATTTTCTAATCGTTTCCAAGACTTTGAGAGGATTTCCAATACACAAGGCTAGTTGCTTATCCACATCTGGTCGAAACTGAAACTACACCATTGAATCTTGAAATGGAAATCGTCAAGTTGAAGAACGACGAACAGTTCGTCAAAAAATTTAAAGACGAAAAAGATCTGCTAGATACGCGAAGAGGAGCTGTTAAATATCTGAATCTGCAAGAATTGGCCAGAAAAACTCTCGTTCTTTTCGGAAGCACTTACGTGTGCAAAGCAGGATTTTCAAGAATGAAATATTTGAAGAACAAGTATCGAACCCGATTGTCCGAGAGCAATCTGGAACATGAACTACGACTCATGATATCCAGCGAGCCACCTAACTTCGCAGGTTTATCTGAGGAGGTGCAAGATCAAGAAAGATCAAGTACAATTTTGCGATTTATGATTGAATAAATTCTCCAAACTTAAAAATTTGACTTTTTCTAATGTTTAGCATGAGTAGTGAAGACAGCATTTACGGCAGTTAAATTGTAAGGCTTAAAACATAAATTCGTAAAAAATGACTTTAAGTAGTGGCGGCCGTTAGTGCATTCATAGGAGGTTTTGCGGCCGGCAGTAGTGAAAAGGTTGTGCACCCCTGGTCTAGCCATAAATTAGTTCAAATATGGAGCATTTGTAAATTATTAACATTAATACGAAATGTCACCTAAAAACGTTTAAAAAATCATTAAAAAAAATATGCATAATATATAAACATAGGCGGAAACATAACATTACCTTCATAATAAGCTTCTACAAGCAAAGTAAAACTCCAAAAACCAAAGCACACATAAAAGCTGGTAACTACAGATAATCACATTTGATTAAGATAAAAATATCGAAGCAAAACTACAACTGCGAGCAAAATTTTTTACGGCATCAATTAGCAAATATACTAAAACAACCACACAGTAATTCTATTGGCTAATTGGTATCACGCCTTAGCTTACGAAATTCTTCATGCCCCAGAATGTTTTGAGATTTTGCGACCCTTGCTTGTCTCCGCAAACACGTAGCGAGCGTATTGGCAGAGTTACGAGGATGAAATTCTTGTGAGAGAGGCATAGGCTGCTTATCGAACGAGCCTCTTTTCTAAGACTCCAGCGCAAGCATTTATGTTTTACGTGACGTCTGACGCATTAGTCAACATTTTACAACTTTTCATTGGCTAATTTATAACGGATTGCTCTTGGTCTGTTTCTCCCCTTTGACCATACCGCCATGGGTGACCCTGCTGAGAGCAAAATTAACTCTCGACGGTTTTGCTCTTGGGTTCATAGAAAACGCAATCTTCTCCACCACGAAAAGGTGGCAATCCTTCTGAAGAAGGTAAAAAAAAGCTACACCACGTGAGAAACATCGCTAGAACATTCGAAAACTAGATGGTTATATAAGCGACTTGGTCAAAGCTTGAAAATTAACCAATTAAGTCAGCGAATGTAGTTTGGGATTGTGAGGTTTACAAAAACCTTCATGAGCCGCTACACCCCGAGGCTTCCAAATGGAAATACTAAAGATGAATGCGTGCAAGTAGATTAGGCTTCTTACAGGTCGCCAACACAGAAAAAAGGTCCTCGCCCAGTATCTTGTTTTAGTTTCCTAAGCCGAAAAAGATTTTACTGATTCTGCTTACCAAACCGTCTCAACTTACTCTCAGTGTCACCCAAGACGATACTGCTAGGCTACAAGCATTTTGGCCTAATTCGACTCGGAAGGTTTTAAAATAAATCTCAATTGGAAGCTATTACTCCAATAGCTTGTTTTTTTGGCAAATTGGTCAGGTGCATTCAAAAGGCAAAGAAACAAAACAAGTGCAATTTTTTTCAATTTTTTGGCATTTATTGGACTTTTCCCTCTTAAGTCATAAAAATGAATGATATTTTACAAGCATGGAGAAAACGAGACATGCACAAATTGTCAACAAAAAGATAAAATTCTTAGCACCATTGTGAAGCAGATACAGAAACAACATTTTTATCGAAAAAAAACTAAAAGTTTTTATAATTAATTTAATATTCAAATATCTTGTTGGTGGTACAGAATTTTATTATAGCTTTAAAAAAAGCTGTATAATAATTTAATATTATTTTGCGACATTTATGCATTATCAGTATTGGTTTTATAGAAAACGTTTACATAAGGTTAAAAAATACTACTTAATTTTTGACTATGCATAGCTAAATTTAAAATAAGAGCATTGTAAATAATAGAACTCAAGATGTTTTATTCATTTATTTGCAGTTATTTGTGACGTTACTTATGGTGACAGAGAGGATCTCTCTTTTCATTTTTATTCTTTTTTAGTTCCTGCCACAAGCTCCTGCACCGATAAAGTATGATGACTGTGAGGAAAACTGAAAGCACTATCAAGAAGATGAGCACAGCAGTAAGCCAGACGTCGTCTTTATGTCTCAGAAGATTCACTGTTGTTTCGTTTTCAATACTTGTATGACGGCTCCTTATTGTTGCGGTTGTTCTTGTTGAGGCGGATTGCGTTGCTGTTGTGGTTGTTCTTGCAGCCATTACTTCAAAGCATTCCGACGGCACATTGTTGTAAATAAAGGGAGCTTTTGAAACATCCAGACTTGATCCATCAAATAAAGGAGAGGTTCGAGGTTCGGTACTTGAAGCAATATTTAACCCTTCTTCTGTTCCATTGCAACAATTTCGAAGTTGCTTTCGAGATAATTTCGTCAAGTAATTGCCATAAAACACACTTGGGGCAGAACATTCAATGTTGTATGCTCTGCTGAGGGATCGAGTGGATTTTGAACTGGAGCCTTCAAGGTCCTTCAGAAGTGTCTGAATATAATGCAAATATGACAGATATTTGCTTAACAGTTTACCAATATGTCTCTGTTCTAAAAGCTCATCCACCAAACTATAGATACGCAGTCTTCTTTGTTATACGAGCTGAACGCTTATCTCTCCACTGACTAGTGCATCAATAAAATCTGATATTTCAGCTCTGATGCAAGTTTTCTAAATACAGTGCTGATACTGTTGCAAATTTCAAACTAATTACTTTTTGATTGTGAACTCGCTTTAAAACAACTAAGTAAGACGATTTTGTATCTCTTCCATTGCGACATGTCACCAGATGCAATAGCTTAAAACACTTAACAATTCTACACTTTGTAATTCCAATCGTAACTCACCAAATAAGTTCCTGTTTGACAGTTACAGCAATTCCAGCGATTATTTTTCAAACTCGATGGGAGAAAGGAAGTCTGAACTTGATTTCCCAAGCTGTTGATCAACCATTCAACATGGATGGTGGCCAATAAATTCCCATTCAGCTTCAAAACTTGAAGGTTGCTAAAAATATCGCATATTTGGAGAAAATTTCCCAAACAATCAGTTGTATTCCATAGCATTGCAAGAAATATTTTGTAAATAATCCTTTTATTATTTTCTATAAAAGTAACCTACATTCTTAGCAGTTCTACAAAACTGCTATTTATCAGCTTGCTCTTTCTGCAAGTCATTCGGTACCGTTATCTGAGAATCTTTGTTTCGCGTCTCCATTTTTATAATAACTATGATAGAGATTGCTGGTTGGGCTTACTACAGCTAGTAAAAGCCTATTTCAGGTTATGCGTTTTATCTCAGTAATCACACATTCTTAAAAAGCTTTTGATTTAAATTAAAACTTGTTTTTGAAAAATTCCAACTAAAATGTTGTGAGTAGATCTGCTTACCAATGCTATTTATCTATTCAAAGACAAATTACCAATTTTTCACAAAGATGTTCTTAGGCAAGCTCTGAAGAATGTTATTTGACAAATCCAGGGTTGTTAATGCTGGAGAACTAACAAAGGTATTCTCGTCCAAATGGTGCAGGTTATTTCCACCGAAATAGGCCTCTCTGAAAATAACATTGTTTTTCTTTACTGTATGGAATAAAAACAGCTAACGAGGTATTTCATGATTGCGAATATAAATCTTATCCTGTCTTGCCGAAGAGCTTAAAATGGTTTCAATTAGGATCTGCAAAAGTCAGGTAAGCAAAGTAGCCTTCGATCTAGGATTTGAATGCAAAGCTGCTTTCGATGGTTAGAACTTTACTTTAATCTCTATATTTTACTTTTATTCCTAACTCAGAGAGGTGGCGTGACACAATGCTTCCTCACCCTCTGAACTTACGCTCAATGCAGCTTTGAGTCGCGATTAAAAATTTTCGCTTACTCGAGGCCATGCATGTGGGCGAAGTTGTTTCTGCCCAACGTCGCGATTCTATTGTTGCTTCCTTTGACCACTCTCATGTGTTTGAACTGGTGAGGGCCCGGCTCGATCCATTCCTGAATGTAATTATTCTGTGCGCTGAGAAGCTGGATTTTAGAGCGGTTGGCAAACCAACTAACAGATATTCTGCTCAGATGGTTATCATCGAGATTCACCGCTTCCAGAAGATGCAACTTTGTGAAAATTTTGTCAGGCAAAGAAAATAAGCTGTTGGCTGACAGGTCCAATTTCAAAAGTTTTTGAAGTTCTAAAACAAGTTTAAAATTAACCCACAATTAAATCTATATTCAAGTATCTTGCAGAAAATCAAAACTTACGCGCAAACGCTTCTTCGTCCACCTTTTTAATTTTATTGAGAGACAAATCGACTTTTTTTAAATGTCTTTTCGAAGGAGTTTTGGAAAAAATTACGGAATTTATGTTAGTCAAAAAGTTGTCCGAAAGGTTGATCTCTCTCAGGGAAACGTACTTTTGCAAAATTGCTGAAAAACCACAAACATGACTGTAAAAATCAATAAAGATTTTATGCTAATTCAAAATTTGATAAAACAAAACTTCTTGATTCAATCCATGGCACAATGCACGAGAAAAGACCATGAAAAGGCTTTGAATGATTCTGTTCTCTTATAGAGGCAATCCACTGAGCACAATAAACTAACATCAAAAGTGAAAAGCACACTGTAGCCTAAATACAGTTGTACACCGTAACTAAACAACAAATACATGTATAAACGCCCATGATAATAGTTATTTGCAACTCACATAAAAGCATATGAAGCATGGAGAGCAACTACTCTCCTCACTGCGCCCGCTTATGGTAAAAGTGTTATTCATGTAAACGGACTTGTCGCTATTTAATGATTATTGACGTTGCAACTTCAAGTGGTGTTTCACATTGCGTTTGTTGCTTTTCCTTTTTTTGTGCTTTCATTTTTTTTCTGATGAACCAGTTATTGAGCAATAACCGCCAGGTAGTTGCGGTGGTAAAAAATTTCCTACCTACTTCTACGGGTAGTAATCATTGATTATGACGATACCAACGGCTGCAGTGACAAAAAATTCAAAATGCTTACAAGCATCCAAATCTTCTAGACAACTGTTGTTGAAGTAAAGATAGCTGGCTCGGTGGCATGGGGCTTGGGCCTTGATTTCTTCAGGCTTGAGTAGGTGAGTAAAATTGGTCAAGTCGCACCACAGCGCCATATAGCGGTAATCTAAGTCGCACCTGAGATAAAATTGTTATCCCCATTGATGATCACTCTAATGACTTTGGATGGAGCAAACCGCTAATTGGAATATCCGTTTTATGCCGTGCCTCCATTCCAACAAAGGAAAGGGTAAAGCATTACAATAATAAATTCACCATTTACTTAATGAGATGATCTCTTGCTCAAGGCTTAGTAAACCCACGTGTACATGGCAATAAGTGATACCTGATAGCTTGTGTTCATTATTTGGCCTAGCTTTAATCATGTAGGCAAATAACGTCATGTTATAAAATAAACAAAGCGATTTTACACTTGAATGATACCATCGTGACAGCAGCAACCAGGTTATATTTCTAGAAATGAATCTGTAAAAAAAAACAAATTGGAAAAGAGAATGGATATCTTCATGTTCCGGTCGACAAAAAAACCTTTTAGCGACAGAGGAACTTGTGTCCAGACTTGCTTCAAAGTTACCGGTAATCGCACAGTGCAATACAATACAAAGTTATCGCACAGTGCGCTTTAACCATAGACTGTGTAACTAAGAAAGAGAAGTTGCCTTAAAGTGCATATTTCACCGACACAACTACTCAAAACTACAATTTTTTAGGCTTACTTGGTGAAGATCTTTCTGTCATCGTTCAGTGTGCATTTGCTGGTCACCTTGGATTCGATCGACACCAAAATAAATGTAAAAATAACGATGACAAGAACTAAAATTACCGTACATAATCGCATGGTTGCGGCTTGATTTGTTTATTTTGCTACATTCACTGAAATAAATTAACAAGAAAAACGCATGATAAAAAGCCCGGATGGCAGATGCTTTATCGCAGGACAGGTCGTGAGTAAGTCTACTGTTGTAGCTTTCATGCCTGACCGAAACAAAATCTGCCAAAATGGAAGGGTATTTACCCATTCCGATGTTCAACCTGGGCCCGCTAATCGGCAAACATCCTTTTCATGACGGGGCGATGCGTATGGATCAAACCTTCCCTTTTTTAGGGCACATCGTCAACACGTTCCGAAGACCCACCATTCTACAGCTAAACATCGAAGGCCTCACTGCGAGCAAGATGAACGTTCTTTACCATCTTGCTGTATATCATGAGGTTCTCGTTTTCCTACTAAAGAAGACCCACTGCACTTCTACGGAAGAGTTAATACTTCCAAGCTTTGCATTAGCTGGGTTCTCCTTAAGTAGGAAGTACGGCCTTGCCATGTTTGTCGATCGGCGAATGAAATACACGCTTTTAACCCTCAGCAGATACCATGGGGTCTAATCGACCCCAGGAAAAATTAAATTAATTATTACAAAGAAACTACTCAACTGAAATTTATGGGAGGTACATGTATTTTATTATAATGATGTCTATTGTAATGTATTACAAACTCCCAAACAAGTTCGACAAATAATTGAGAGTTGTGGTATAAAACGTGAAGGTCATGCAGCTGAAGAACGCGATGTAAATTCCGCAGAGACCCCAACACAAACGGGTCTGAAAGCCAGATGTGCACAATGTCCTAGGAAATCGGACAGAAAAACTAAAGCTGTTTGTGTTGATTGCAAAACACATATATGTACAAGTCATAGCGTGACTCTGTGCACTACATGCTATCCCGAAGTTTGACTAAATCCTGTCCGAATATTTCCATGACCAGCAGTTTCAATTAAAAAGTGTTCCTATTTTTACCATTTTTTATTCGCTGTAGCCATTCATGAATAAAACTGATTTTTTAAAAATTTTTTGTGCTTTGTCCTAAGAAATTGAAAGGATACTGATGAATTATGTCATTTTCCTCGTTTCTATAAGTATTGGCACTCTATTTTAAACAGTTTCGAACAATTTTAAGCATTGGGGTCCATTGGACCCCATGGTACTAAATGAAGAATTAAATCTCATGGTACCTGCTGAGGGTAAAAGCAACCTCCGCTTAAATCGGAGACTGAATGATTGTGCGTGGACTTGATGGGTAGAAAAAAGTCAACCTCTACAAACCTCCACCAACACGATTGAGGGCCTTTGATCTCCTAGTGCTCCCTCACCACTGTCTTTTTGCTGGCGACCTTAACTGCCCGCATGCTGACTGGGGCTATGGTGCCAACAGTGCGGTTGGAGAGTGTCTGGATGTTTGGCAAGTATTAACAGCCCTGCTCTTCTTTGTATCTCAAAAGGATTATGCCAGTTTCCACTTTGGCCGCTGGAACAGGAGTACTAACTCTCAATTTGCGTTTCCTAGTATTGCTAGTATTATCGACTTGGACAGCTGATTACCTGACAGACGTGCTCTAGAGAAGTTTCCCAGGTCACACATCGACCATTGTTAATCGCACCACCGCGGTTTGCATTGTCAATGCCGAGAAAACCCCTTAAACGATGGAACTTTCGTAAGGCCTAGTAGAGCCACTACAAAGCTTTGACGAATAAATTCGCCAAGATTCTGTTACCACCTGATGTAGATCAGGCCTATATGACTTCTGCTACGTCATCAATTTAGCACCACAAAGACCTATCACAAATGGCTGCTAAAACAACCACATGCAGTACTGGATGCAGAATGTGAGAACCTCTATCGAGTGTCCCTGCGATCTCCTGGTGGAAACAACTCTAGCAGAGCTGCCGCAGTCCTGCTTACTAGGCTCGCCAGGAAACAGAGAGACCAATGCTCTGAAGCAGTTCATAGCATCGAATTTTTACCCTCCAGCCAAAAGGCATGGAATATGTTGAATAGCCTTACTGGCAGGTCACGACACTCCCCTCGTCACTGTCTCGTTTCAGCGGATGCTCTCGCGTCTCAGCTGGTTGGAAAGGGAAGATATGAGAATGCTAATTGCGAGTGATTTAAATTGTCGACTCGTATCTCAAGAGGTGTCGGACCTCTGGAGTGCCACAAAGTCAAGTCGATTGAATATCTCTGGAAATTTTACATCAAGAGAATTCAGTGTTGTCTTTCAACACTTGAAGCCAGGTAAAGCTTCTGGTCCCGATTGTATTTGCGCGCAGCTAACACTCCTCGCTGCAGCTGCTACAAAGTCCTGGTTACGTGGCTTCCTTTCTTCCTGCTTGCATCGAATCCAAAATTTCCAAAATCTGTAGAAGAGCGCTGGTAGTCGCGATCCCAAAGCCAAAGAAGACGGAAGAAAACCCGAAAAGATCCTCAAAGGATTATCCACACCCGCGTGAAACCAATCATCGATCCACAGCTCTCTAGGTAGCAGGCTGGATTTTGACACGCAAGGTCAACGTGAACCAAGCCGTTTTGCTCATGCAAAGTAACGAGGACTCTTTTGAGGCTAAGAAAAAGGCCGGTGCCGTGTTTGTCGACCTGACAGCGGCTTGTGACACTGTCTAGCACCGCTGTCTCACCTGCAAACTGCTGAGACTTCTCCTGGATAAGCACATGGTCCAGAAGACCTTGGAGCTTATTTGCAATAGAAGCTTTACCCTCACCACCGGTGACAGCAAGCGGAGCAGGCTACGACGTCTGACAAACGGCATCCCTCAGGGATCGTTCTTGGTCCCCCTCCTCTTTAATATCTCTACATACAATCTTCCCTCCTCAAACTCCAGAAAGTATGCTTATGCCGATGATCTGGCTCTGTTGCTTTCTTTTGGAGACCGGAAGGGCTTGGAGTGACGGTTGCCTGTCAATTGCGAAAATGAAAGGCAACCGTCACTCCAAGCCCTTTCATTTTCGCAATTGACAGGCCAAACGTGAGCTTAAAGTATACGCTAACGGTAAACTTTTGCCATTTGCCCCATTTCTAATCTAACCTACCTTAAGGTAAAACTGGACAAATCACTCACGTTCCACCATCTCGAGACATTGCGCAAAAAACTATCTAGCTTCTTCACGCTTCTAAGGCAACTTGCAGGTTAGGGAGCTGGCGCTAAAGCACTCTGTACAGCGGGCCTGTTCTTGGTTTACTCTAAAGGTGAGTACTACGCACCATTTTGGTGTCGCAGCGCACACATTCTCTCATTGACGGTGCTCTGAATAACGCCTTGCACATTTTCATGGATGCCTGCATCCAACTCCAACGGACAACCTGTCAATCCTTTCAGGCATCGACCCACCCAGCTTTGCCACTTGGAGTCTACACCCTCCTTAGCCTAGCATGGCACTCTGGACCCAGACCATACTTTACCCCATTGACTAGCTGGGCCACCAAGATGTGCCCCAAGAGAGACGGAAGTCTATACGCCTATTTGCGCCTGCTGCGCGAAAACTATGTCATGGCCTATCTGAACTTGGCATCCGCGTGGTTCAGTGGATAAATTGTAGATAGAGCACGGAGTACTTCAAAAGCGCATCCATATTCCGTGTTTCATTCCTAGGGCCAGGACTAGGACCCTTGAAATGGGCTTGTTCATAACTTTTTGGTTAATCTCAATTGCCTGCGGACTGGTGTTGGGCGTTTTTATTCGTCCATGTACAAATGGAGTCTCGCTTTCTCATCGAATTGCGAGTGTGGCGCCATTAAACAAACTGCAGACCACGTTATCTCAGCGTGCCCCATACATCGGAAACCTGGAGAAGTGGCTGGCCTGACGGTTTTTATGACGATTCTCGAAGCTGGCTTGATTCCACAACAACCAGCATCTGATCCCGACAGCAAGTGGATGTCCTCCACTCAAAAAAGAAAAAGAAGACACTCAACAAAAAAAGCGATAGTAATCTTTTTGACGGACCTTTTATTTTATCCCTACTCCAAGAAACCCTTCAGCACAATGATAGGAGCGTTGGTTGGTGGTACAGAAATAACTATAAGTTCACCTCAAAGCTTTTCGTTTGACTCCTTTCAAGGGAATATACATCAGAATGAGGAAGAGAGAGAGGCTGCGGCTTTTATAGCATAAACGTAGACAAAGAATGGCACGAAATACGAGCGTAGAAGGCGCGAACTCCAAAAAATGCAAGCTCGCACCGATTGGTCAGAAGCTACCAAGGGAAACGAACGACTAGGGTGACAGTTTGAGGCTAGAGACGAGTTCTTTTTGTTTGCATAGATCCGGTTTTGATGGCTTCAAAAGAGAAAGGTGAAAGCCGTGCACTCGTGGGCGAGGATTAAAAATTTTTTTCGTTGTTTTCCTGTGCACAGGATGGGTTTTGCAAAAAATATTAACCAAATACTGAGTAAGAAGTTTCCTGAGGGCAACTATTCTATTGGCTGAAGCAAGGATATCTGCGGTTGTGTGGAGTATGTCCTTGCAAGATGGATTTGCAAACATGCTGTTTGATCCTCTGTTGCAATCTTTGGTAAGTACGACCCACATACCGACTGTCACAGTGGCACAGGAATTGGTAGACAACGTTGCTATGATAAAAAGCAGGTAGTACATTCTTATTGGCCGCAGACAGGAGTTGTCAGGCGGTGCAGACAATGCGAGGTTCGAGGGAAAAGAAATAGTGTTTAACAGCTGTCTTGATCTGAGAGTCGAACCTCGCCGAAGCATTTTCCAGCCGCGGTAAATGCAGATACACTGGGCATTTCCTGGGACCAAAATGCGGTGATTTGTGGAACTGTGGGATCTTCTTGATAAAAAGTGTGTTGACAACATGGTCCAGATAACCATTGTTCAGAAAGATTTACCGACTCTTGGTAAGTTCTGCTTGAAGGGTAGATTGAGAACAGATGGCCAAAGTTCTGTGGACGAGCGTAGTAACAGTCGTATAGTGAGTGTAGTCACTTCCATTCTCGTCCACAGAGCCTTAGCCATCTGCTGTCAATCTACTCTTCAAGCTGAACATACCAAGATTCGGTCAATGAAAAACCGGATCAAGGCAAATAAAAAGAATTTGTCTATAGCCTCAAACTGTCACCCTAGTCGCTCGTTCCTTTGGTCGCTCCTGACCAATCGGTGCGAGCTCGCATTTTTTGGAATTCGCGCCTTCTATTTCGTGCCATTCTTTGTTCATGTTTACGCCACAAAAGTCATCACACTTTTCTCTTCTTCATATGACGTATATTCCTAAGATAACACTCAGACGAAAAGCTTCGGGATGAATTTATTGATAGGACCGTAGAGTTAGCGCCCATTCTCACGGTAATTTATGACGTCATGCTCTGTTCACTAATTTGTTGTCCGACTGGGCCACAACGACGGACAAATTGCTCGGAGCCGCCCCCTGTTTACCATATGAAAAAATCCCTTTTAGTGCCTTACCCACTGACACAACGAGCAAACTTGGCTGTGTTTTGCTCACACCTGAACTTGGCTGCGAGCCAGATGAAGATATTTTCAGTGACGTAGGCAATGATTAACTGGGAAGGTTGAACCTTGATTTTTATATCTTGCATGAACATGTTTATCTCCGACGTTAAAACACTTGTTGTTTCACACCAACAAAATAAGTAAACCTTTTTTATATCTAACAATCTGGCTCATTCACACGCCGTTCTTTTTTGAAGTCATCTGCTTTTTACTTTGGTATCTCATGATTGTTCTTGCTTTTCCAGAAAATATCGCCACGTATTTTGGTATGTTAATATTGCAGTATCTTTAGCATTTTACTATCGATACAACAAAGCTACCGTATATTTTTCGAATAAAAGTAGAGATTTTTTGCAGAGGAAACAATCTATATTTTGGCATATCAACTTATATTCGAATCATTCATAATATTTATGTTCAGCGCTAGTGTCCGAGCGAGCGGAAATAGATTTGGATTCTATATCAACAAGGCCGTAAATGTTTTCATATCACTTTCGTTTCACAGTCGGTTGTTTCAACTTGTCTAAACTTATTGTTCACATGATATGTGTGTGTGATTAGATTCAACTTTTATACTTAGATCTTAACCATAGAATTCTTGCCTTGTCCAAAACGAATAAATTCTGATTTTTTACCCTTTACCATGCTTCCGTTAGCTTAATTCCGGTTTCGGTTAAAGCTTTTGTTTACATCGTATAACAGCCGAGGCTTAACAGACGTCTGTAGACTTGACTTATATTCGAGTCATAGATAATTCCTGAGTTTTTCGCGAGAATTCTATCTCGTCTTATATTTAGAATTGACTTATATTCGAAAATATACGGTACTTGTAACAGCAGTTTGAAACTTTCCAAGAACAGCAAACCAACAATAGAACCTAAGAAAATGCCAAACGTAGCCGCGAAAAACAGTTGGAATAAAAACTTTCTCTCAATGGTTAGCAGCCTGAATTAACTGAACGAAGCAACTTTCAATTTAAATTTTTGAAAGTTATTTTAATGAAAATTTTGCATAATTTCTTGCAAAAAACTCGTGACTGACTTATTGCTGCTGTAAAAACGTCTCTAGATGGTGACTGATTTTAGTAAGCTACACAGCTATGCTGCAAGAAGATTAAGCAATTGAGAAGATTTGGATGTAGGTTCAAATCCCTTGTTTTTGGCCAAACAAAATATTTTAAAAAAACAATACTCTCAGATCTCCAGTTTGATGGTAAGCGGTACCAAAAACAGTATATTGATGCAAAACTAAGATCAGTCATAAGCTAGCAAGAGTAGCCTTTGGATATTACACAATAATACTGCTTAGCAATATCAAACTAGTCTTCATTTTTGGTGGTATATCTACAACTAGAAATACATTGATATGTCATCCAGACATTTCGTCACCAAGGCTGGGGAACATTTGAACCTCAAGAACAATCGAGGAAGTGCCATTAAACATCATTTGCAAACGCGTGAATCTTGTTCTAAGACTGAAATTAATTTGTACTACTCATTTACGGTTTTAAAGAAATGATTATCTGAATATAACGCAAAAATTCATGAAATTTGTTTATAAAACAAAACAAACCACTTTTTCAGAAACAGCTGTATACGAATGGTTGTTTTTTGCTAAAAATGTGTTAATGTAGTCGTCTTATTTTGTCACGATCTATTGTGTTTGGTTATAATAAACCGTTTGCTCTGATTTCAAATTTCCACGTATAATCCAACTTCCTGAAGTTGCCTAAAGTGCAAACCTAAATCAATATTTTAAAAGTTTCAGTTGAAAACCATATTTGAGTTTTAATATACAGGGGGGTGCAAAAGTAGGTATACAGTTGTACCACATCAGTGAAATTAGTGGCATATTATATAGAAGTGAAAGCAACATTTCTTAAAATAAAAATCCATCTAGTTTTAGTCATTTCGTTTAATTAAAATGCAGGTTTTGTTTTTAGCAAGATGGAGCCCCACTTCATTTTGCTCTCACTGTGCATGCACTGCTTGACTTAATATTTTCCAACTGATGGATTCGACGACGAGGTGCTATTTACTGATCCCGCGCTTGCCAGGTTTAACTTCTATGAACTTCTTTTTGGGGGAACCATAAAGGATAAGGTTTTTGCACGCAAGCCCCGTACTGTTGAAGACATGATTCAGTTCATTTTGAAGGCTTGTCATGAAATTGATGCTGGTGAAGACCTTTGTTTTAGAGCGTGTATGAGTGTTCGTTCTCGATTAGAGGAGTGTATGAACGCTGACGGCAAGCAATTAGAGTACCTGAGAATTAGAGCTTCTTATTACGTATGTTTCTTATTACATGTTGTGCAACGTTCGTTTTTTTTATAATAAATGCTGTTAATAATGTACGTGTTAACTATTTTTATCACTGTATACCTACTTTTGCACCCCCCTGTATATATCAGTGACTCTCTGCGTTCTTTTCTGGGTTCCTGCATTACAGACCTCAGATTTAATCTTTTCCTCCCTACCGCAAATTTTTAGATTAAGAACTTTTTTAGAGGGATCGGTATTGTTGATGTCTGAAATGAAGTACTAGTTCTCAAAACAATCACGAAGACCTTTTTTTTGAGATCGATGTTTTTGAACTCATAGCTGTCAAATTTGCATTCCATGGTTTCTTTTTGAATTTAAGGGGTTTATATACGAATTCATACAAAAACGGTAAAGTGTTTTTCCTTCTCATTTCCTCCGCTGAAGAAATAATTCCTCTCCTGGATGATCAAGGGACTTCCGGTTGAGAACCAATGACCTTGATATTTGAGATGCTTTGACAAGGGCTTGATATAAGCCAAAAACGTTTAGCTTAGAGTGTGTAGCTTATGGTGAATTTGTAGATAAATTACCAAAAATATAGAATCGTGTAGTGTTTCTTTGCAGTTTCACTTTAAAATCCAGTCACTTTGAAACCACCGAGCAATGGAAAGTGCTATTTGATCCTTTTCATGGTGCATTAGCAAAGAATTTACTTACCAATTTTGCAAAATACAGAGATTGCTAGTAGCTAGGTAGCAATTTTCAGGCCATCTCCTAGTAAGAGAGATCTGCCTCCAGCATCACAATAAGATAAAATAGAAAATTTTGCTCTAAAATGATTACCAATATCATACAGTACTATACAGAAATCTATTTCAATATGTCGATAACCCGCGACCAGTATCGATTTTATTGGGTCTTTTGGGGTCTTATCAGACGGGTGCAAAAAACACTCAAGAACAAAAATGCTAAATAACAACAAATTTGTCATTGGGTGCAAAAAAACTACATAAGGCTTACCGATGTGACTTGTTATTTATGTCATGTGTGGGTGTCCTTAAATGAGACCTCCATGATACAGGTGTTGCTGTATCATATTGTTTCGTATGGCATGTTTTTTGCCCCCAAAGACAAATTTGTTCTTATTCAGCATTTTTATTATTGACTGTTTTTTGCATCGGCCTGATGAGACCCAATGAGGTCGAAGCCGGCTGCGGGTTATCGACATGATATAACACATTGCTTTGTGATGCCGTATGATGTTGGTGATTATTTTTGAGCAAAAATTTCTAATTTGCAATATCAATTGTGTATATTACCTATTTTGCAATTTTGAAATTATTTTAGCAACTTCAACTGCAAACCACAAGCAGAAAGTCGTCAACAACATTTGGCTTTATATATGGATCGCAATCTACGCTCATTAGCTATCATGATAGAAGTGACTAGTCGCTACATGAAGTGCACTTATTTTAACATAGATTACAGTCGGATGCCTGCCGTTGCGCCACACTATGTTAGTCCTGTTAACTCGAGCACTGACTGCAGTCCCGTCGGTGGACGGTCTGCTGAAGTTCTCCTGCATGACGCAAAAATTACAAAACGACTTTAAAAGCAAAGTTTCGTTTATTATTCTGCCTTGCGACTACGGCACCCGCAGATGCGCATTTTAACTGTTGCTAACAATGTTTACCTCACCCTGAACGCTCATCGTTATTTAACCTTACAAAGAACACTTTAAAAAAGTTGATTTTAACTGCCTTGGGATACGGCGCGCATAAACACTATTTCCCGCCGGGGATTACCCAGGTGAATGAAGTAAGTTTAATTTTCAGCTTGTCAGCACACCTTTGTTTGTTTCACTTTGCTTTTTTTTATTTGCCATATTTATTCTTTATCCACGAGAAAGCGAATTGCATTGCTATATTTTGGACAGGATGTCCGCACTCGCTTGGGAGTTGCCATTTCCAAGGTGTGTTGGCCACCTGTCTTACACATAAAGGCGGGGGCGTCCCGTTAAGTGCCTTGCCCAAGAACACAACAAGCAAACATGCCGGCTTGTTGTCAACAACCTTCTCTAAATGCCGAGCGCCAAGCAGGGAAGCTATGGATACCATTTTTAAAAGTCTTTCGTATGATTCGACAAGGGGATTGAATCTAGGTCTACCGACTACGAAGCAGACGCTCTAACCATTACGCCATCGCGTCGCTTGCGAGATACGGTAGGTCTATTCACGATGTGCAGTGCATATAAAATACGCGGCAGTTTTCCCTCTACGCATATGATATATCCAATTGTAATATATAGTCTACGGTAAAATGCATTGAAGTAGCATTGTATACAAAAAAATAGGCAACGAACTGATGCTTCGTCTCCAAACAAGATGTAAAACAGCTTCAACTCTTATAAATGAAGGGCATTGGAAAAGAAGACAAATAAAGCAATGACAATTTTTTGAGAAAAGAGCTAATTTATGGTGATATTGCTGAAAATAATAAGTCATCTTGTGTTATAAACTTATGAGACAAGGAATGGTGTTTTATTGTCTTAAATAATAATTTAAGGTCCTTTATTGTCTTAAATTATAATACTATAATAATTATAGAATAACTCCTGCATTGCCCTCTGGAGCACGTTACGGCTTATCCCCTTCCGAAACAGCAACAACTTGGAAGAATACGATGATGTTTTTAACTGAATCTAGGCAGATTTTTGAAGCTTTCATCCAAATGATAAATTAAATGTCTTACTCAGTCTTCTAGTCATAGTAAAATGATGTAACTCGTTTACCATCAATAGTCGTAGACAGTGGCGGCTGGTGGTTGAATTTGCTGGTGGGGCTGCAAGTCATTTTCTAATTTTTTTGTACTCTTTGTAGGCAGTTTATTTGCCGTTGTTTAGCTATAAATGTGCAAATTTTCCGAAATTCTCCGCTGTATTAGTTGTACAATTGTATTCAGTCAGGCATTGCTTTGGCTGAATATAACGAATTGCTGTAGACTAATTTAGTGTGTCGTGTAGTAATTCTAATTTGTGTAAATATTTTGAGATCTACAAAAAAAAATAGAACCAATACAACGTCTCGCACATATCACCAAGCTAAGGACTAGCCTGAAGAGTGAAGCATATGAACAAGTGCAAGTCGTACGAATTTATCGCAGTTGAACTTATAACCGGTTAATTCGATGACTTACAAAGCATCCTTGGACATCAGCAATATATATGTACATATTTTTTTAGTTTTTACAAAGAGTCGCGATCCAAACAACATTAGTATAGCAAAATAGGCGGAACCATCCCCCAAATACGGGTAACAAGGATGCATTGTTATCACTAGGGCTTTTGCCAAGTGTAAGATACTTTACGTGGCTCCTGGCTAGCCCGATATCCAACATCGGACCGTATACGCAACAAACCCAAACAATCCAACACAAAGCACAAGACTTACGTACCGTTTACTTTTGAACCAGAATTCCCTTTGATGTTACTGCTAATTGTGCAAGTATGAACTAAAACTGGTTTCCTTACATGAAATTGATCACACAAAAGCTAATTAGGTATAGAAAAACATTCCAATGACTATATACCGGGTTCGAAGCCCACGGGAACCAGACACGACGCAACATATTTCCGGGCAAAAATTAGCCTTCACGAAGAGTCATGATCCGAACAACGTTAGTATAGCGAAATAGGTGGGACCATCCATAGACTCAAGTTTCGGCCTGATCAACAAGGACTCGTCCCACCCAACGCAAAGCCCCCGGAGGGGGCGTTGTGCGTCTAGAATTAGAGATTAACGTTACCCCTGCATTGCAGGTGGACGCGAAGCGTGACTAAACAATGATTAGTTGCGGTTTCGGGTTGAGCGATGGGGTATCACGAACCATAACAACGGACTGACCCACGTTAAAAGTGCGAGCCGCGGCGCTGGTGGAATTAAACCATCGACGCCTCCAAACCAAATCTTCAGAATCTACGTAGCCCGGGACAGTCATAAAGCGAGCAGTCCAGCGTGTGGTGTGTAAATGAAATTTTTGTAAAACACGCGAAATAAATTTTGGCGGCTGGACGAAACCAATGCCTTTGCCCCACTCGAAAACGAAGGTCGAATGTCTCGCCCCCTATCCCCCGTTTTTACCGGTTATGCGGGTTCAATCTAGGGGGAGTCGTAAGAGATCAGCCACTCTTGGTTAATCGCGTGCAGCAGCAATATTCCCCCACGCAGTTGCGGTAGTCTGATATTTAAATGACAAAGCGAAAATTTTACGACTTTTTTGCCCGGCAGAAGAGAAATAATAAGTTAAACAACTTTCTCGCCTTTAGATAAGTTTTTTTACTTCCAATTTATTTGCCTAATTCATAAAACAATACAACTGAATAGCAACATTTGAATTTGCTTACCTACAAACAATCTTATAAATTAGGGCAACTAGCCCTGTTTTAGAGCCACAACATCAGCAAGCTTAGCGGGAATTGTTACGTCGCAAGAAAAGTGACAAGAAACAAGCGACCGTGAAAGCAACACATACACGTCATGCGTCTGGGCGCTACTGATTTTGCCCTTCCTTCTCTGCTATCTTTTGCAGCTTAACGAGCGGTGTTCAAAAGCTAGAGATATTCAGTTATACAATAAAATTTGGCTTAGTTATGTTGACAATACTTGCAGGGGCAAAACATTTTGCTATGTCGCACAGAAACTAAAAGTTTAAACCATTTATGAAGCAACTAAATCGCTTTACAAAATTAAGTCTCGGGCGCTGCAGCTGCAGCCCGTTCTACGCACCATTGTGATGTCACATAGAATCCTTACGTCACACGTTCACTTATAGTTCAGTGCTAGTAATATAGGAAAATTAGCCTTTCCAGCGATACAAACTGGTGCATTGAAAAATATGTTATGAACTATGACATAAAAATTCGAAAAAAAACAGATCACAAAAGCGCGTGGGGGGCTGCAGCCCTGCAGCCCATAGGCACGAGCCGCCACTGGTCGTAGACCAAATTTACGTCCCAGAAGTAAGTTGAGACGCCCACATTATTTTCCAGATGTTTCGCTGCGCTTTGATTGTTTAACTGCACTCTATGAAATAGCATTGCACCTGGGTAATTTTGATATTATTGAATCACATGACCATGAATTGATATGTTGTAGGCTGTTCGTAATATTGTGTGTACGTATATTTTTGGTAACTTCCTTCTGTTTTAGTGGAGGAGAGAGCGTGTTACACGTTAGTTTTGAACACGTTTTCTCGTGATAGCGCTGTCAAGGCGTGTTGCAAGCGGACGAGAAAGACGGTAGAAGATAATTAAAGATAGATGGAGACGGGTAGACACGGCGTCGTGTCACTAACTTTTAAAATAATATACGTTTTTATCTGTTTTAGTCTGGTTGAAGATTGTGCCAGGAACGAATTGGACTGTAAGAAAAAAACGTAACACAAACACTGATTTTCACAAGAACACCTATTTTGGCAACAATTACTCCCATAGGTAAACACATAGCGGTGGGGGTAAGGTTAGCCATTCGGACTTGCACAGAGTTACAAAAGTTTTTGTCACTCCATTTCCACACATAATTTCGTATTTACCCAACAACGCTTTGTTTCTCTCGACATAAACGTCTGAGCCGTCACTAAACTCATGACCAATAAATTTACAGGGCACCATTATTTCAGTAAACGGTGGTAATTTTACAGTGTTAACCAGACTCGCATCGAAGGAAGACAATGGGCTGAGCCGCTTTGTTAGGTGTAGGGTAACATCCCCAGCTTTTAAGACTGTTTGTTTGCAATTAACTACGCAGTGTTGTTTGTGCAAAAAAATCCAAATCCAAATTAAATGGTTCAATCAAATTTTTGCACACGTACACATCAAATGGCACTCGACAGTCTCCAATGGCGACAGAAACCTCAGTCTTTCCTAACATAATGAGTGGTTTACCGCCAGCGCCGACCAACCTAATATCATTTGATACATTTAACAAAGTGGGAGAGTTACACATTCGGTAAAATTCTTCAGACAATACCGACAGTGACACACCTGCATCTACTAACGCACACACATATTTATTGTTTACAATAATCTTAGCATATTTGCAAAGTTCTTGGCTGGTTGACGACACATAATAAACATTTTTCTCTGGTTGGTTTCGTGCATTGGCTCGGTCAGCGTCGCGATCCACTTCTCGATAGCCGCCGACTTGTCGCTGTTTTTCTGGGCAATATCTTTGAAGATAACCACTTTTTCGGCAAAAATATCAAGTGATAACAGATGTAGATCTCTATTTGTACACATATCTCTGATATCCTGTACTTCTTTTCGTAGATCTGCGATTAGATCTTTTAATTCCTCGATCTCGTTTTTTTGATTGACCGATTTTTGAAGTCCGATGGCGGACAAAGCAGCAGAATCACCCGGTACAGTATTAGTTACCAAAGCTAAGCCTTTTTGCGGTATCCAAAAATCTAGGACGGTCAGCTTGCGAATTTCCGGCCATCAAGCGGTCGACCAGATGCTTATCCCTCAACCCACTAATCAACACATTGTACAACACGTCGTTTTTTGTTTGTACGTCTTCCTTATCGGGATATGCAATCTCTCCCAGCTGATTGAGCGCAGCAACGAAACTGTGATTCGATTCTCCGATTGCCTGGCAGCGGCTAATCAACTGCTGGCGCGCTTTGTTTGACTGCTTAGCTCCACACGCTACTTCGGTAGCCTTTTGTTTCAACGCATCATACGACAATTCATAGAGTTGTTTATCAGCTTCCTGCATTTCAAACTTCATAGTTTCTGGTAAGCTAGCCAAAAATGCATGGCGCTTTGCTGCGTCAGGTGCTTCCACACTTTCGCAAAATCTCTCAAACGACGCCAAAAATCCAATAAAACTTTCTCCTAGCAAATACTTCGGGGGCTGACAAAAGAAATTCATTGGGCGTGCTCGCCAGTGTTACGCTTCTTTCCTATAGTTTGAATTCATTCCTGGCACAATCTTCAACCAGACTAAAACAGATAAAAACGTATAGCGGTATTATTTAAAAGTTAGTGACACGACGCCGTGTCTACTCGTTTCCATGCATCAACTTAACTGTCCTCTACCGTCTTTCTCGTCCGCGTGCAACACGCCTTCTCGGCATAATTAGCACACAGCACAAGAGAACTCGCCCGAAGACGGACCGCGCTATCAAGAGAAACCGTGTTTAAAACTAACGTATAACATGCGCCTTTACTATTTGTTTTTATACTTAAAAAATTGAACTTTAAGACCTTTAGTGTAACATTTTACCTTTTCCAATAAGTGGTAAGCTGAGTAAAACAGGTAAGTTTATCACAAAAAAGTGATAATAAGGTACTAACAATTAGTGTCGTTTGAAAGCTGAAGGCATTTGCTTTCCAGCAATAAGTAGCTCTAATTAGTTAGGGCCAAGGTTTGAGTTTATAATGGCTGATAAAAAATTGGTTGCCATACATCATATTCTATTTTTTGTTGAATAATTATCCGGTCGATCAAAAAAACCTGCAATTGTTAGACAAAGTTAGTTCTTTGGTGCATTTTTACAATTCTTGTTCAATAGCATGGTTCTTTGGCATTATTTACCTAAATTTGAAAAAAATTCATCAAAAAAATGCAGCCTTTAAAAATTTTTAAAGGTAGCCCACCGCTTAAAACCCGTAAAACTTTGATGCCTTGTCTTCACAAAATTGTAATTTAAAAAAAAAACTAAGTTCTTTGGAGCATGTTGATTGTTCTTCTTCCATAGCCTGGATCTGTCGCATTATCTATCAAAATTTTCAAAAACATCCATTTAGCAATGAAGTCTCTAACAATTTTAAAATATTGCCTACTCCAATCAAAAATTTGGTGACTTCCAAAAAAAAGAGGAGACAAAAAATGGTCCTGCTTTATATTTTGCAACAAAATATCAGTGTATAACTACATATTATCTAAATTTTGAAGTAATGTTTTTCGGAATTAGGTGAGGCCGGCGCAATCGGCTGATTTGATATTCTTAACCTTGACATTATTGATGGGAGCCTTGCAAAAGCAATTACTTTACTGTAAATGCTTCGTTTTGGGTTAGTTTGCTCTTTGCATACATGCGTTTATGCCAGGACCAAGCAACATGCGCGCAGCCAGAGGAGCTCATGCAAATACGCCTGCAATGAAGAAAAAGTCGTTTGTAATGGTCCTAATATTTAATGGCTTGATCCTAAAAATGCATATTAATCACTCTGACGTGCTCTCACAGCTTTGATATGCTTTCCCACAGTTACTGAATTTAAGGAATAAAAGTCTGTTTAGTGTAAGAAGGCTGTCACCGAATACGGTTAAGTCACCCGCCCTATACCTTAGTGACTGGCAGATGACGATTCGACGACTAGAAGATTAGCTCGGTAGAGTTCAACGGCTACCTTCTATGCCTTATCCTTCGGCCAAAGGACTTGCGCTTGAGAAGCTAGGTTGCCAGTCCACTCTTTTACAACACAACTCTATTAATATACTAGCTTTCGCACGTAGACAATCACCGACATCACACTGTAGCAGCCAATAGTCCCCCTTCCTTCTAGTAGTACTTGGCCCTTGCCTTCCAATTCTTCATCCTTTTTCCTTCTTTCCTTTCTTTCCTGTTTTGTTGTCTGTTTGCTTTCGTCTCTCTCTCTGAGTTTACAAAATGCCCCACTCGTATATATACTTTCCATTCGTACGTAACCGAAATAAAGTTCCCAAATATTTTAGCCAATCAAAATTACTAAAAACTAAAAATTAACAAGAAAAGGTTTGAAAACGGGGGAATACAGGAAACTGCTACCCCAAAACAACCAATAAAAACGCATATGAAATATATCAGAAAAGGTTGGTGTACGGGGGGAGAACGGGAAATAGCTACCATTGAAATTGGTTTGAGAATAAAATACACAAGCGACGGTTTGTATGCGGGGAAATACTGAAAATAATGACGAAAACAGAAAAACTACGTCGACACGGGATAATAAAACGACTATTCCAGAGAATATTATTGTTACAAAGGCCTATAGTGAAAACAGGGCAAATAATGCAACAGTTTATATCTTACACTGGTAGCAACATCTATCGCATTCTGAAGAAGCTGCAAGGTTACTAAGGAAAGCGAAACGTTAAGTTTGCCGATAAAATTGTCGAAAAAAGTTAAGAGCGTCTATATGTGTTTATCACATCAAAACTCGACAAATGAAAAATTCTTGCTATATTTAAATAAAACATTGCCAGGGACTTGATAAACTTGGGAGATGTTGTGGTTATGCGCAATATCTTATGTTTTTTCTAAGCGATTGCGTTTTGAGAAATGTTAGTTTTTGCTACGAGATTGGCTGTTGAACTTTCCAAAATGATTGGGTAGACTTGCGTTAGGAGCTACTACTGTTGGTTTTGCGTAACGTTGACTTATTAGGTTTGTTCCTCTTTAGTTTGCGATCTAACTGATTCATTAACACGACATTTTCTTTCATGTTCTCTCTTTCTTTCACAGGTCGCAACTTCTTTCGCTCTTGTTTCGTTTGAACGATTGGATTTTCTTGAGCAATCTGATGGTTGTGGTTCAGCCATGTTTTGGTCAAAAGTTTCTCCTGATGACTTGTTAGGGAAGTATTTGGATGTAATTTTTTATATCAGTTGAGCTTTGTTCAACACAATTTGTTCTCTTTTGTGTGTCGTGGTAATGCGCTGAGAGGATTTTTGTTTCTTTATTCAAGCATCTGAAGAATTTGGAGTTGGAATTAGAAACATAAGGTTTATTCTAAATAGTGCGTTATTTTTTTCAGCGTTCTCAGCATGCGTTATTTTTTTAATACACATTTTAAGGCTAAATACATAGCCAATGATACTAATAGAATTATAATATCGAAGAGTATAACAGAAAAATATAACAGATTTTAGAAAAAAATCTTACAATTGAACTTGCTGGGAGAGGTTCGATGGGTAGCTCTGTAGTAAGTACTAATGTCCATGGTTTTGTATTGATCTGCACAATTGCTGCTGGTGGAGGTACGATAGAAAGTTCTTTGTCTAAATCGTCTTTCGAGTCAACATGTTCTGTTTGAGGACATATTTCTTCTTCTTCAGGATCAGAGCAACTGTTATAAGAAGAGAGAACTTTCCACGATAGAGCATCTAACATTTTTCTGCAAAGAGGAGGAGGATCATAACATTCGACATTTAAGATACTCTGCCATTTCTTGTTCAATGTTCTGATATAAGTCTGAAAAATAATTCGATTGATGATACATTGATAATTTAATCTATATTAAGCAAACACAAGACACAAATAACCGGCCAAGCTCGTGAAGCAAAAATCTATTGATTTACTCGGAAAAAACGTTTGAAAAATGTTTATGTTGAGGGTTTAAAGCTGTTATGGCGCGATTAGTGGTCATGCGATTGGCCACCCGATTCATGGCACTGCTTTTTTATGACTGAGTTATCTAAGTTTTACATTTTACTCTCCACATTATTCCAATAGATGAGCCTCAATCAGGATATGTGTAAATACTTTTTTTGAAGTCTTTTGTTTGTATTAGGTGTATCTCGACAAGAGAATTGGACCCAAGATTACCGAATGAGAAAAATACGCTTCACACACACTACCATACCTTGCCACTGTTGATTACTTCATGCAAGTTGTAATATTTTGAATATTTCAAACATTTAAAATTGCCAATGGTGCGTTATTGCAATTTTGGCTAATTTTCCACTAATTGTAATACTGTAACATATTTTTTATTACATTAATTTTGCAATGCAATGTGATTTCCGAAAAATTAGCACTAATGTGGATGCAAGCTACAGCAAGGTACAGAATCAAAAGATTTAACCAATGCACTTTACCTAAAAAAAGATTAGGTTTTGAGAAACTCTCCACAACTTTTCCCAGTAGCATTGAGTAAAAAGGGACCAGACTCCAAGAAGTACCTGTGGACCCAGGCTTTAAATTTTCCATGGGCCTAGATCAATTTCGACGCCCAATGAGGAGTTTATTCTTGTGCTTTCCCCACAAAGAAAGACACCACATTGCTCTTAAAGTTTGATACTCGAAAAATTTTTCAGTGCAAAAAAGGGCACAACATGTCCCCTCCAAGTTAAATTTGTCTTCTTACACAACCAATTCTGAATTATAAAAACCATGGTACCGGCCTTGGTCAGTTTCTCCGAGCTCCTGACTCAGCCATAAAAAGATCATCACAGAGACGTCAGCCGCTAATAAAATATTTCGTGCGTTTTTCGCATTTTAAGAGTCGCTCTGCTGCAAGTTGGTTATGACCAGAGTGAAAGTAAAGTCTTCACAAATATTTACGTTTTTTCACTTACTAAATAAGAAAAAGCCTTGCTGTCTCAAACCAGTGATCCGGAGTGTGATATGAGGACGATTTCGTTTATTGCATTTTTGTTTTCTCTCATCATTCTAACAAACAATTCGTTTTTGGGAGTTTTGAGAGGATTGCCAGCAATTTGAAGAACAGATAGTTCGCTAATGAAGAGAAGACTGATTACACCCATACATTGTCTTCTGCTGATAATATTCTTATTTTTATCTTCCGTTTGCAAACAAGCTTTACGTTTTAATTGTACTACAACTTGTGTGTGATCCTGCTTCTTTGATACCACTCTTGGAAGCATTGTGCATTTCTATCTTAAGCATAGATGCAATCAATCAGGAGAAATCTCTGAACAGTATTTTCCAAAGACGCAGCAACGCATATTTACGGGGGAGTTGAACCGAAGCCCAAGAGCACGAGGTTACTTCGCGATAATCAATAAAATTTGATGAAGCTACGAAGGAACAAGTGCACGATTACAACGAAACCTTACTTTGGAACTATTGAGTCTTTTCCTCGCGACTAGAAGTGAGCGCAATGTCACTAATCATATAACTGCTCAGATATACTTTGGAGTTTCCAAGTGTTAAAATTTCGCTTGAATTGCATGCTGCGACGCGATATTGTATTTTCAATAACTTCACTGTGTGCTGTACACTGCCAAGCGGAGGAAATCATCGTAAAATGCCTTTTCCAAGGGCACAACAGCACAGACATCGTAAGACTCCAGCGAATTTTACAAAGAACACCGGTGCTATGGTATACCGTATATTCAGGAACTGAAACGCTGAAGAAGAACCGTTTTATGGTGTTTGTACAGTGCAATGTCAACAGCTTCGGATGCGTCAATCAATGATGCTTCTTGAAATAACAAAAATCACTCACTGAGCATGGACTTCTAAATAGTGTTACTATTTAGAAGTCCATGCACTGAGTGTCAACAGCGTTTCCAGGAAAACAAAAAATCAAATTTTTGTTCAAATAGAGCTTCTCGATAGCTGAACCGGCAAGAAAAGCGTCTGGGTTGAAACTGGATAAAACGTTCTCAGATAAATGTAAAATCCTGAAACAAGATCATTTGAAATCCAAAAAAGGAACAGACAAAAACAAGGTCACTGGACTTTGAACTCCAAAAGTTCAAATTTGTTTAATTACATTAGATCATTCGATATGTAAATTAAAACTTGTTCCTTATTTCGTTTTAAGGTTTGTACAAATAATAGACTTCAAAGGTAACCAAAAAAATACTATTTATAAAGGAAGCTAGTCATACGTGTTGAGAAAATCTTTTTCGGGCGATCTTGCTATTTGTGTGGTTAGTTTGCAAGGTTTCGCAGTAATTCACAAGGTTGGCCGTGCTATTAACTGTGAAACAAATATTAGACCTATTGCTAGGCTGACGCTTTATAGTTACAGAATCGATTTGCTGCGAAATAGATTAGTGATCTTATTTCTCAATTAATTTTCAAATTTTTTTCACTGAAATGATTTTTAGATCTTTATGAATCAGAAGATATATACCTTGCAGCCTCTTATTCCCGCGATCCATCAGTTGATAGTTTTTAAGCAAATCTATTCGCTTTTGCGACCATGGTTTTCACAAAAATGTACAAAATTGTTATGCCTTCAAGTATTGATTTGTGACCGACCTTATATCTCACCGATTTTCAAAATTTTTTGACAAGACCGCTTGCTATTTTTAGGAAAAATAACTTTTTTGATAAATTTTGACTGCTTTTTCTCTAAAGTATGGTTCTATGGCATTATTTATCCAGATGTTCAAAAAGATTTATAACAAAATGAAATCTCTAAAAATTTTTTAAATGTAGCCTACCGGTCAGAAACATTCAAAATTTTGGTGCCTGGTCTTTACAAAATTGCGATTTTTAAAAAAACTTAGTTCTTTAGTATATTTTGACTATTCTTCCTTGAAAGCATGGGTTTTTGGCATTATCCATCAAAATTTTCAAAAGGATTCATCAAGATATAAGTTTCCAAAAATTTTAAAACATAGCCTACCCCAAGCAAAAAATTGTGATACTTCTGATAAAAGAAAAAAAAAATAGTCTTGTCTTTTTTTTTGGAACAGGTTTATTTTAGTGTCGAGCTATATTACCTTAATATTGAAGCCCTTTTATTTGCAATTGGCTGAGGCCGGTGCAACTGGATGATTTGATATTCTTAATCGTGACATCACTGACGGAAGCTCTGCAACTGCAATAACTTAAATGTAGGTGCAATTCTTCGGGTTAGTTTTCTCTTTCCCTGGCTGCGTTTATGCCAGGATCTAGCAACATCCGCTTAGCTAGAGGTTTTAGACCGTACACATAGGCAAACAATTACGAAAAATTTGTTAGCAATATTAAACCGGTCTTTTCTAAAAATACATACCAATCACTTAGGGGTACCCCATCCGACACAACTTTTGAAATTATGCTTTCATGCACTTCATACGTTAAACAAATAAAACTGTTTTAAATCGTCGAAAGTTTCAATTGTGAGCAAGTTCAGTCCCTAGGCACCACACAGGGCTATCATCTCGTAGCCAGGAACTCCTGAAACTTTAAGAGAAATACAGCGGCTATGCGCAATCTCCAATTTTTTGTTGTTAAAGTTAATCGATCTCCTTTAAAAAAGGTGCTTTAGATTTTGTAACGAGAATTGGCTATTTCAACAACACATTATTGTTTTGTTACTGCTCTCACAAATATCAATTGGATGAAGTCGGCTGAACTGATATTATCAAACTCGACATTACTAATGGGACCGCGCTACTGCAATAACTCAACCGCTAGTGTTTGATTTCGGGTTAGTTTGCATTTTGCCTGGCTATGTTGTTGCCACGACCAATGGGCGCAGGCTTAGGCGATAGCTCATTAAATACGCAAGTTACGGAAAAGTCGTAAGTAGCGGCCCAAGCGTTTAAGAGCTTAATCCTGAAAACACAATGCATGTGAATTATCTTGGCGCCTTCCCACAACTTTGATATGCCCTCATTTCAAGCATTTGCTCAATTTTACGGATAAAAGTTTGGCAAGTTCAAGAACGCCTGCGCTGAAAGCAGGGCACATAGGATGTTGCCAGGGACTCGAGAAACTTGGGAGATATTTTGTGGCAATGCGCAACCCTCATAACGCTTTTTTTTAATTGAGTGATTTTAAAAAAACGATAGTTTTGTTTTGGAACGACATTTAGCTTTGCGAAAAACATGAACTCTTTATTGCTGTTTTCACAACTAATCATCGGGCGAAGCCAGCTTACCCGGCTCAGCCGATGTTCTTAATCTCGACATTACTGATGGGGGGGGCCGCGGGGCAACGTCAACCGGCCCGAATAGTAATCATATAAAATTCTAATTTTAATTGTTTCCTTCAACTGCAGCGTTCTGCATGACGCAACTTTGAAGTTTAGTGAAGACGAAATACAAACAAGATGGTAAATTTTTTCATTGTTTTATCCAACAGAGCTGCTGCATTAACAAACATTAGGCCGAGTTGAATTTGAGGGGAAGAAAACATGTGGCATGAAGTTCTTTGCTCACAGCCAAGAGCCTAAATATGGCGATTGGAAACTTCACATTGTAAGACCCGCCCTGAAAAAATTGCTGCAAATAACTTTTGATTAATTGCTGGCGGCATTTTTAAAGTTTGCAGAATTTTGCAAATTTCTTTGATTTTGCGGTAGAATTATTTTGACTGTTTGTTTTTAATGCATGAGAATTGGGCAGGTCATGGTAATGACCATGACCTGCACAATTTTTATGCATTTAGCGGCGCAAGAAGATGATTTTGCACGGAAAGCTCAATTTGTCAAAAACAACGAGGTAAAAAAAAATGAAAGTTCTTTGCACCAGTAAATCAAGTCCGTTATATGTTGATAACAACTTACAAGAGGATTAATGAAACTATAAGTTTGGGAAAAGATCAAAGAAGGGCTGCAGTCAAGCTGCAGGTGCAAAATATTTTTGGTTTTGCATATTACTTGAAAATAACCTAATACGTCTACCAGTAGTAGCAAGAATGTTGACCAGCTGCTCTTCGAAAGTCATGAAAAGATTAAATTACCTCAGTTTTACAGTAATCAGTTTTACCTCAGTAACCTCAAATTACCTCAGTTTTACCTCAGTAAAATGATTAAATTACCTCAGTTTTACTTCAAATTTACCTTAATTACTGCCGCAATAATGCTTTCAAAAAATCCCAAACTTCAAAAGCGGACTTTTGCCCTGAAATGCTTTTGTGATTGGAGAGCACTTCACAGTCAGGGAAATTCCCCTCTTGCGAAGCCAATTCTTTAATAGACTTGATTTTCGTTATTTAACGCGCATACTACCTTGCAGGTATTACTGTAACTAAAGCAAAAGGCACGAAACTATAATGACACATTAATGCATCTGTGAGTCTATTAAAGCGATAATCTAAATTTAAGATAACACCAATTTATTTTTGAAACTGCCAAGTTTTGTATTTAGTTATTTCAATATGATGCCATTATTATCCAAAAAAAGAATCAAAAAAAGTTTTTGGTTCAAGGTAATCGGTGAATAGATCAACTAACAACTTTATCACAAGCAACAACGTGACGGCAGTTCGTAATAACATTTATGTGGACGTTTTGGGTCGTGAATAGTGCAATTTTCAACGTTAAATCAGCAGAACAAAAAGATTAATTACAACTGTTCGGGACAGCGCGTCGAGAGTTTAGCCAAGCAAATTTAGCATTGAAAACAGTAGCCTATCTCTAAAAAGTCAAAACCTCTGCAAAAATTATATTTCCTACAGATTGTCTATTTTGCTTGCAATATACGAGATACGCGAAATACATCTAAATACTACGCGAGACCAAAAGTTCTTGTATTTCGTAATCTCTAATTCAGCCCTTAAGAAAGAAGTAAACATTGCGCAACATTACAGAGTCTGGTTTCGATGCAGCTAATGCACCACAGATTGAAAACAAATACGTTTTCAGGAACTTGAATACTTGCTTAGTTTGGAAAACACATCAAAGAGCTCTTTTTTGCTAGCAACGCAATAAAAGTAGTATTGAATGAATAAAGTGGAACAACAACAAAGACGAACCTAGGCAAAGAACATGTAAACTTTGAATTAACTTTCACCATCCTTTATTTATATGCTGACGTAATTTATTTAGCCTATGGCGTAATGAATGGCTAAATGGATTAAATGAAGTTTCCGATTAGGGGTCAGACCAAACGTAAAACTGCGCTTTCACAAAAGAAGTCAAGCAGTGATATGAAACGACACAAAGCTTTTGTCTGTTTTCAATCGCAACGGTATTTTGGCGTCAGAATATTTATGACTTCAAAAATCCGGTTTGATATTTTCTTCTGCACGCGATTTCTTATACTAAGCGTCAAAGCACCAAATCTAAAGATCTATGAGTATCGTGTTGTGGCCTTTGTATGATTCTACAAGAGAAATAAACCAATGCTTTCCAACAGCAAAGCGTTAGCTAGAACCGCTACACTACCGTTTCGGGTTTTCGACTGGGTAACAGAGAGACAGATGAGCGAAAGATCTTCTTAAAGGCGTGACAAAATATCAAAATATTACGCAATCGCGCCGATTTGTTGAGCATTCCAACTCCACAATGTCTTCGCTGTAGCGCCCCTGGCTATTGTCCTTTACAGACACAAGCTGTAAAGAAAAATTCGTGTAAAGATTCTTTTTGAAGTTTGCAGTATTGCAAGCATAGTGCAGTTCTACTTCCAGCTCTGAAACTGACTGCTGAATCAGCTAGAAGTAGGTGTTGCAACGCTGTTGCTGAAGCTTTATTGTTGTTGCCGTGGTAATTCAGCACAACAAAGCAAGGTTTTAAGTTTAGATTTAATATCATGAGCTAAAATATCTTTACAGCAAAGAATAATAATCCCACATTTTCACTATAATAGCCTAACACATACAGTAACATAATGGAAATCCGAGTAAGTTGAGCCACTAGAGGTGCTGAGCCACACCTTGTTTTTCACTTCCAAAGAAATAAAATTCCACAGCGCCCTCTATCGTTTCTTGTCATACCACCTTCTTTTCCAGAAAATTTGCAAAAAGTATTTTTCTTGTTAAAAAGTAGAATAAGGAGTTAAAGGTAAGATTGTTTTCTAACTTAAATGAAAACATTTGCCTTTTTCTTGCTCTGTGAAGAGTAAGCCTATGACTATGCAGGGGCGCAGCCATTGTACCATGGCCCCCTCTTTGGTCCCAGATAAAATTATGCACAAAACAAACAATTGCCTGAAAATTTGCTGGTAGCGTTGGGCTTCATGCCTGAGGTTAACACGTGAGCTTTAAACTTTCTATAGCATTCTTGGTACAAAGCAGAAATCACACGAGCAAGTTCTTTTGCGCAAGAATCTTGCAGCAATAACCAATCGGTGTCTGACGAGGTGCGCAAGAGTATTGTACAACCTTTATAGCAATTGTAAGATATACTAGCTGGGTTGGTGACGGGCCAGTTCAACTTACAATCCAGCTCTTACAAGACTTTAGCCCCTTCAATAAAGCGCTAGCAAATCGATCGATTCGGATGTACCACGGCAGACTCTCATAAATAAGCAATCAGGAGAGCTCGGTGTATAATTGAAGATAACTTGCGATATTACGGAACCGTTAACGATGTAAACCAACAAACAAACCAGATTCAATGTCGACCAACAATACGAGCCGTTATGAAATATTTGGGCTATAATTGTTTCTCCGATCTTTTACTTCTTCATTTGCCACATTCGTTAACTTTAACTTAACAAAATGACCAAATAAACGTAACAAATTAAACCTTGCAAAATAAAACGTTTCAGTTCTACCATTATCAAACTAACTCCGACTAAACAGCAAGTTACTGACAGGATTCTGGTACGAAAAATACTTCTAACACTGAGGTGTAAATCCTTAATTACAATGAAGAGCAAACTAGAGATCCAAGTAGCAATCATCAATAAGTGCAATAACCTTATTTTATTTAGTGCGTTGTGCAATACAATACAAGCGCGTAGAAATCAAATGTTGAACCAAAAGCGTTTAATCAAGCGTTGTCAGCTCGGGTTCAATTACAAATCGAAACAACAAAAAGCAGTGCACAAATAACAGTATGCTAGAGCAATATTGCACAAAAACCAGTAACTCGACGCGAGTGAAAGCAAGTTTTGTGCTCTCTGGAAAAGTTTCAGAAATATTGCTAAGAATAGAGCATGTTTTTATTTTTCCGTCGAGTTATTTGCCAAATCATCTTGGCGAGCCGAGATTTGTAGTTGACGACTCAAATTTTCTAATTTTAGTCAAAATGCTTAGGGCTGAGGAGGAAACAAAACCATTGATTTGCTTAGCAAAAACTCGACATTCGCTCTGGAATGTTTTTTAGAAGACTATAAAGACCGTAAAAAAAATTTAATGAGTGGACAAAAGTAGCAGAGACGCTACAATTCGAGATAGCACAAGTTACGTCGGTGACATTCTCTGGCTTGCAACGTACGCGAAATTTAAGCATAGTAGCGTCTTTGCAAAGACAGTTAGGATCAATAAATACATATGCTGATTGACATTGGGCTAGATTCAGTTTTCGCTATTTAGAGTTTATTTTCATGTATACAAACGGTTCTAATTTTTTTTACTAAATGGAATGAGGACGAGTGAATTCAATAGAAATATGTTTCAACGCAAAAATTTGTGGCATCTAAATACGAATCATCTATGATAATGTACGAGTTTTCGAAAACACGGAGAAAATTTGCGGACTGCTGTACCAGTTATCAAGATAAAGATAGTAACCTTTTCCCAGCAAATCTCTGCATAAGTCTAAGGCCACTTTTTTACTGGCTGGCATACTTTCATCTCGATCCTGGCCACTATAAAGCTTGAAATTCCAAGTGTATCCACACATATCTCCACTGGATTCACATAGGCGGTACAACTTCAATCCAAATCTAGCTCTTTTAGATGGATTGTATTGTTTGAATTTTAGCCTGCCGTGGAATTTTAGCATAGATTCATCGACAGAGATGTGTTTTTCTGGACAGTATGCTGCCTGGAAGGTTGCAATGAACGCATCCAAAAGAGGTCTTATTTTAAACAGACGATCTGTTCCATCATCAAGCTCATTGTCTTGAAAGTGGAGATTTCGCATAATCTTTATATACCTGTCTTTCGGCATAGTTTTCCGAAAAAACGGTACCTCCGTCATAACATCTGTGCCCCAGTAAAGCAGAATATCTGGCAACCTTACCAACCCCATCATAATTGAACAAGCCAAAAAGACTTTCAATTCTTTTGATGTAGTGGAGTTGAATGGCAGATCATGTCTTCTGGAGCTCGAAGTTTCAGGATGTTGTGAAGCGTATAAATTAGTCTCCCTTTCGATATTTGCAAGCAGTGCAGGAGTTACAAAAGAGTGAAAAATATCCAGTGCAGAGCTATTTTCATCTAGGTTTATCAGAATGCCACTAATGCCAAGAAACGGGAAGCTTTGTGGATCAAGTTCATTTTGCGTCCAACTCCATGTCAAGTTTGCTGTTGAGCTTTGATTGGGTGACGTTGAACTATTCCCATTATCATCACTTCCACCGTCTTCACTGCTAGAGTTCATCGTGAATGTGTCAATTAAGTCTTCCAACTTGCTAACCTCTCCATCAGAATCACATCCAGACTCACCAGAAGATGGACAGGCAAGTATTTGCTGAAGAACATTTTCTCCAGTAAGAGTTGACAACCTTCTATCAGACGTTTTTCAAATCGATAAATTATTTTTCACACTAAAGAACGAAAGAAAGATCATTCAATTATTAGCGAAGGTTATCATTTATGCGATATAAACACGTAGTAAAATCATTGGTGAAATACAGACCCTAATGTGCTCTAAACTGTTGTTTATCTGACTACCTGTGCCCAAACTAAAGAATGCTTTTATCAGTCGAAAGAAGTGGGTTTTATGCCCACGTAAGCTGGCAAGAACTAGCGGAAAAGACCGAGTGACAGCCGACAGCAAAAAGTACACATCCTATATTGCTACGAAAGACAAGCTAATACGAATGGAATGCAGTAAATTTTCTCAATACTGTTCAGCAGCTAACAAAATATCTAACCACGCAATATTATCCTAAAGAAAACAATGATAAATGGGTGGTGATTTATCCCAACTTTACTGCTCGGTAATCGAGTCTAGACGGTAATAGAACCTTTTGGTGATTTACCGCATTAAAACGTGTTATATGCGGGCATGAACGCTTTCCGACACCAGGTCAAGAAAAATTTGCGGCTACAGCCGCTCTCCGTCGTATGGCACAGAAACGCGGCGCGGCTATGGCCGCTTCCCGTAGGAAAGTGGTTAAAAAAGCTTGCGAGACTTTGCGACGCACCAGACAGCATCCTACAGTTTAGTTTGCCGTACTGCGAGATAAATGTAACCCATAATCTACATAAATAACTGTCCCTATGCTCCCGAGATTTTGGATTGGTCTGTCATCTTCAATCGTAAAATCACGCTTTTCTAAGTTTGTAACTCATCTTTCCTGTTTTCGTTCAACATACAACTGAATGCTTTGTTTTTTATATATTTTTCGCCAATTAAGTTAAACTTCTGCAATTTGATTCTTGAATAGCAAGTCAACCGTTACAACAGCGTCTTAAAAATACTATTGTGAAAATGTCAGAAGAAAGTAAGAAAGGAATCTATGATCAGAGTTCTTTTGACGCAATGAAACCTAGACTTAATGGCGCAAAACCAAAATATTCCGCGACGCCTTTGAAAAATTGAAACGACGCACCGGGGCGTCGCAACGCACAGTTTGAGAACCACTGCTCTAAAGTCTTTGGATTCGCGTTTGAAGCGTCATTGTTCCACAAAGTGGATTGAGAACTATGATGTTGTCTTTGTTTTCAAGGAGTTTTATCCGGCGGTTGCTGGTTCTCTCGATCAACTGTCAGAATCAAGAGATTGAGAAGTTTTTGAAAGGGCTATGCCTTATTTGAAAGCGATAACAACATCGGGGTTTTTGGTTAGCCCAGAAGTTATCAATGCTACACTGAAACTTACCATAATAGTTGCAAAAAAGCTTCATGACCTCAAGAAATTATTTTGACGGCATTAGATACTACGAGTATTACCAGTTGCAAAGAAGTGATACAGACATTTAGGAACAATGAAGAAATATATATTGGACTCTTTAGACACGCCGAAGGTCTCTACGGGGAATCCATACCCATGCCTCGAATTGTGAATCGGCAAGCCAATAGAGCAAATCCATTGGCTGTTTCACCATTACAGTTTTTCAGGCGTTCTGTCTTTTTGCCTTTTATTGACTAAGTGCTTGAGTAACTCAGCGAAAGATTTCGCTCTGACCTTCTTGACTGCATAAAACTGCAATTTTTGATACCATCTGTCTGTGTAAAGCATAACATTTGCTTCGATCGGAAATGCTGCAACTTCCCTTCGTGGATGACAGCATTGACGCTATGAAGGTTGAATTTATGCAATGGTGTTCATATTGGCTGCGCCACGAAGGCGATTCTTTACTGTACAACACTTTAGGCGTGTCGCTGTCTGCTAAAGGAATACATACGTGTCTATCTTTGGAAGTTCTTTTTTTTAAGCCTTGCACCTAATTGACAAAGCAGCATACGGGCGTAAGGGGCATTAACAATTTATTAAAATGAATATGCCAGGAAACAATAATGAGTATACCACCCAACCAATTTAGACGAGACCATCCCTGGACGCGTTTCGTCCTTTTGGACTCATCAGCAGGGCCCGTCCCGTCACAAGCAAAAGTAACCCACTCATTAACGTCATCCTTAAAAAAAAATCCAACCAAGCACAGGTAGAAGCACTGAGACTTCAACCGACGACATATTGCGTTGCTTAACAGGGCGGGTTGAAAAAATTGGTTGATTTTTTTTTTAAGGATAACGTTAATGAGTGGGTTACTTTTGCTTGTGACGGGACGGGCCCTGCTGATGAGTCCAAAAGGACGAAACGCGTCCAGGGATGGTCTCGTCTAAATTGGTTGGGTGGTATACTCATTATTGTTTCCTGGCATATTCATTTTAATAAATTGTTAATGCCCCTTACGCCCGTATGCTGCTTTGTCAATTAGGTGCAAGGCTTACAATTTCCATATCTTCGCCTATAATTTTCAAATCTGAAGTTCTTTTTCAAATATTGACAAATGGGTTGGTTACTACAGCAACAAATGAAAGCGTTCGTTTAGTGCTCTGAAATATTTGAAAACCTATTTGCGGTTCACAAAGAAAGAAGATCGTTTGAATGGATTGGCATTGCTGTTTGTTCACCGTGACCTTAACATTGATTTTGAACATGTGGTTGATGAATTTCACGTAAAAATCGTAAGCTAAATTTCAATTGAATTAAATTTTGACTTACAGCATCAGTACATTTTTCGGGTTCGCCTATCAATTTTGTGTTACCAATCAGTTTGTATCAGTAAACGCGTTGGGTGCAGTTGTGTAAGAACAAAATTTTTTATTTGTGCAATTACGTTAAACTTTTTTACGTTCTGTTTAAAAACGGCACTGGATGCGTTCTTTTCTCTGCTTGGCCCCAGCAGTGTCTTTATTCACCAACGTCAACTATCTATAACCCAATTTACATTCAACAGCCTTCTTTTGCAGAAGTTACTTCTGGCTGCATGATCGTGTCAGATACCGGTCATCAAACAGCGTTTTCTCAACCAAACCAACGTAAAATTTTGAAGAAACCTTCCTGATATCAAAGACTTAGAAGTCAACTAACGCAGCTGCTATGCTTCAAAACGACATTGCAAACCTGACGACAGGTTTTGCGTCCAGGTTGACAAAATTACCGACTAACCCATCAGTTGATCGAACAGTTTCTGTGTGGTAGTACAAAAACATTTGCTTCCAAATAACTAAAAAGTGCCCTGGGCACGCGTATTTCGGACAAGGAAATTGAAGAACTGAAAGTTTCCATAAATAACAAATCAGTGGCAGATCAGTTTTATTTGTTCTGTCAGGCTGTCTAGCACTTGCAAACCCTTAGCCGTTGACAAAAAGAAGTAGGTGATACTGTGAATAGATGGTGGTCTTTGAGAAAGATTTTTAACGTTTTACTAAGAAAACAAAGCATCATTACCAACTTTGCTTACAAAACGTCAGTTTGTAAAAATATTTTTTTCAACGGTTTTTGCCATCCTATGATTTTGACTATCTTCATTGTGATAAATGCAGCAGCACTATCTGCTCGTTCAAGGGAAAATAACTACCACACTTGCTTTAATCTTTAAAGACGCTTCATTGAACAAAGCCTTCTATTATCGAGATCAGACACTGGTAATTTTTTATGCCTCAACTCATCAGAAACAGGTGTATGCCTGCAATACGAAATTTGTGCAACGCAATAATACCATGCAGCATTTTTTTTACTTTTCATTTGTGACTGTAACTTCAGTTTTCAGCTAAGTATCTGCTCGTGGCTTTTTGGTAAATGCTTTTTCTGAAAGTTTTGTTTTAACAGCGGTTTAAACCAAGTGAAAAATCCTTACACAGTTGTTTTGCGCGCAGCAGGAGCATAAAAATTTTATTGAAGTTTGAACAAATGAAAAGTGTTTGAAGTAGGAAAAGTAAAATTTTTTGCCTAAGTCGAAAATTAACTTTTTTCTAATTTTAATCTTTAAAACCACACCAGCTTGCTTACCAAAATAGCCCGCTTGTTTGTGGTCTCGTGTGGTTGCACAAAGTATCACTTCGTTGCAACAAGCATATTTTAAAAATCGCGGAACTTAAGAATCATTCTATAAATAAAAGCGTAGGTCGTTGAAAGCTATGAAACTTACCTACGCATAAAAAAGTTTTTCCAAAAAATTTTTTTAGAAAAAGCACAAATATGCCGAATCTAATATTTCTGTCTTAACTTGTTGCCACTAAAATATTCACGGGAAGTAGGATTGTGCCATGTTCCACTTCGAAAAAGTCATCAACTTAAACATTGCGACAAAAAACCTATTATTTAAAGTTTAAAAACAGTGTCTTATCCTTCAACCAAAGGGAAAATCCGACGCTGTCTCCTATACTTACGGATTACCGGCACACCACCGGTTACATAGGCTGCAGCAAAACTTTAATTTTCCTTAAGTTTATGTTTCTTTGTATTTTTGGAACGCTTTCACGGACTTTTTTCTGGTTTTTGTGTTTGTTTTTTGTTTTGTTTTGTTCTTCTTGTAATTAGGATACATGAGTTAATTTGTTCTCGATAACATGCTATGTCATTTTATGCTTTTATTTATATAATCAGCTCTGTTCGAAAGACATGAACTACTTTTAACAAATAGTTCTTGTATGCTGTTATAAATTTATCCTATAGTGGCGTGGCATATTTAAATCTATAGCATTGGTTCGTGAACTGGGCCGATGGTCTTCAACGCGTCGCCATCAGCAAAAACAATTTCACAAAATTGGATGTCGTGTATTTATGCTGGCGAAGAAGTTCTTTTGTGACGATTTTTTAACAAGCACAACTAATAAGAATCGGCTCGCAACTACGCCTAGGAACAAGAAAAGCAAAACGTTTCAAAAGTGTTTGGCCAAGCTATAGGAAATAACTAACACACGCAATCATGTACCCAAGTTCTGTTCAAACAAAACAATTACTAAGGCTATAAATATAAACAGCAATACAAAGTTCCATGACACTAACCAACCTACGTAACTATCTTGGAAACTTCCCCACCAAGCTAACCTCCAGCCCAACCTCCTTTTACTCAACACTCGCCTCCGTTTCAATCCCACTTCAATCTTTCTTGGGTCACCTTCGACCGCATTCTTTCCTTTTCAAAACAGGTTTCTTCGCTGAAGTCCAAGTTTTTCCCACGTCCCAAGGCCTTACGCTGTATCTCTGCTATCTCATGGGGCCCCTCTAAGGAGTCCCCCTCTCTTCTGTACAAACCTTTTCTTCGGCCCCTTCTCACATATGCTTCACCCGGATGGTTTCCTTTTTTAAGCATTACCAATATCATCAAATTGGAACGCTTCCACCGAGGGGCTAGTCGCACCATCATCGGCTGCCTTTCGTCCTTCCCTATCCCACTTCTTTTCTTCGAGACTTTTCTTCTTTCCCTACGAGTCACCCTGACTCATTTAACTCTTTCATCTTATGAGCGTGTTCTTCATCTCTCAGCCTTCTTTCCTATTTCAGACTTGGCCAGACTTGGAGTGAAACCAAGACTCTGCAAATCGTTCTGGAGAGCTTTTGCATCCACTCACCCGCTCATGCTTCCTCCTACTTCCCCTAAGGAGGCTCTTCTTGCTTGCTCCCATCACCTCCTTGGAACTCCCCTTCTTTCACCGTGGAGTTCACTCTTTTCTCTCCATGCTCTCGCTTTGATCTACCTCTTTCTCGCCGAGGTGTGGCGCTTGCTCACCTTGACTCTCTCCTCCTCACGATCTGGTACTCTGGATTGGCGGCTTTGTTCCTTTTTCTTTTTGCAAAGACGGCTCTGGCATACTTGCCAACTGCTCTCTGTGGCAGCGAGGCCATTTTTTCCTTCTCAGCAGGCCAGTATGCTCAAGTTTTTCTGCTGAAGCCTGCGTCATTCTGCACGCTCTTTGCTGATCTCGGCAGCACCAGCAAGTCCGCTACTTCTCTTCGCCTACTATCTGACTCTCATTCTGTCCTCACCACCCTGTCTTCCCTCCATCTTTCCTTCTACCTTAATCTCTCTGGCAGAAACTGTCTTCTCTCTCCTCCTATTCTAACAGGCTACAATGGGTCCCCGGACACTCGTTTCTCCTGGGGAACGACGTGGCTGATGAGCTGGCCAGACGGGGAGCGCTACTTGCGCCCTCTGCATCCCTTGTAGTCTCTCTCCTCTTATCTCTCGTATCCACTCTTCTCTTTTTTCGGACTGGAGGCGTACTGTCTCATCTAAATTCTTTGACACACAGGTTCCCTCGATTTCCATCGAGGAACTTGTGCTCACTCGTCACGCTTTCTGTGTTCTCTCTCGTCTACACTATAACAGACACAGCCTTCTGTTAAACTCGTATCTCTTCAGGATTGGCAGAATCGAAAATCCTTCATGCAGCGCCTGCGAACGCTCGTCCCAGGACACCTTTCATCTCATTCTGCACTGTCCAGCCACGGACTATTTGCGCGGCTTGCTCTTTGGCAATTTTCTTTCTCTTTTCGATCTCTGGTTCAAACCATGGGGAGTTAACCGGCTTCTAGGGCTCCATGGTCTTCCGCCATGCCCCCACTCCTCGGAAGGGGTCGGGTAACAACAACAACATCTTAGAAACCCTAACTTGACAAATTCAAGCTATGGCCGTTCACCTAGATGCGAGCCACGCATTTATCAGCTCAAAACAAAGAAATGCAATCAGGCAATCTAGCAACTTACATGAGCAGAGCTGTCAACCAAAACTGAAGTAAGGCGAGAAAAAAATTTTTTCAGCAGTGCCATATTACATATATCGTAATCCAGTACCAGTTTTATAGATGAGAACTCTTCTTATTCTATATTTCGATGCTGTTGTGGCGTTACGTCAATTTTCAATCCAAGTTTGCGATCAACAAATAAATGCTCTGCTGAAACGCTGTGACTTTGTGGATCATAATTTGGTAATATAGTTTCTATTTGTTGTTACCCAGCCCCTATTCGAGATGGGAGCATCATGCTCAAATATTGCCACAAAAAAGCCATAAAGTCTTAGAAACCGAGCAACACACACGGTATGGACCAGAAATCGTTTAAAGTTAAAGAATTACCAAAAAAACAAGCTTAAAAATTCATACAGGAGAGCCAAAAATGAGATGAAAAATGTCAACAAGAAAGAACACAATAAGCGTGACGAGGAAGCACGAATTGTTTCGGCGGAAACTGGAGGGATATTTGCTTAGAAAAATGTATCGTATAATGAGATAGTTTGTATCAAGTCCAAAAGAAGAAATGAGTGGATGCAAAAGGTCCTGTCATAGAAAAAAGACTACAAGAGGCTTTGGAAAGTTTAAGCAGCTCACCTTGTCTCCAGCTTGTTGAGCATGCCTCATCATAAAGAAATGAACAGTACAGTGAGCTACAGTCTCCGCAACAACCTGTTTCTGTTATTATCCTGTCCAGCAATGTGACAGCAATATAGGAGAAATTACAATTATTTTATACCACATAATGCTGATTCAAGAAACTTAGTAATGGATATGTCAACAACCGACGACCGTTTTCACCTTATTGGGTCTCATCAGGAGGGTGTGTAAATATTGTTACAATATTTGGCAACATCTAATGCTTTAAATCCATAGTTTCGCGTAGTCAATCTGTGATTTGAACCCGCGTTGTGTCGTTGTTATGTGTCTTTTACTTGAGCTATCGTTTTTATTGATTAGTAGTTGTATTTGGCAAAGTTGGCCCTAAAGCGACGCTGCGAAAACTGCCTTCCTATCACATCTTACATCATTCTCAAGTAGACACGTAACAGGAAGGATTACGTTGTTTGTAAACCTGCACGTTTGAGCAAAAGACGAAACTGTCAAAAGAAGCTTGAAGAAGTCCAAGTAGATAAATTGGATAAGTTGTCCTTTTGTTGATCGTCTTTGTGGAGCTGTAAGAAAGAAGGTACTTGGGCGTCAAACTAGCTTGAAACCGCTACGCCGCTACATCGCTACACCGCTACACCGCTAAACTGCTACACCGCTACACCGCTGCATCGCTATACCGCTACACCGGTAACAACGCCAACGTCGCCAACAACGCCACCACCATCCCATCTTGTTTTTCTGTCAATTGTAAAACCTTAATTTCAAGTTTTAGTTCTTTATGGTCAATATACGTTTATCAAAGGATTGGTGTACGAAAGTTTAGGCGACAGAAGAAAGGAAGTGAAAGGGCCGCGTTTCATCTATTTTGTTAAACAGCTTAACACCAATCTGTCTCGGGTTCGGAGACTACCCCAAGGGTCTCTGTTCCATGAACCCGTTACAGGGTGTAAAAAACAAACAGTAATAACAATGCTAAGCCTAATTCATAACAAATTTGCCTTTGTGAGCAAATGGTGGTTGTATTGAACAGAATGATGTTGGTGATCGCTTTTTAGCAATTTTTTCGTTTATCTTAGCGTGATGCTAGAGGCAGATTACCTAAATAGGAGATCGCCTGAAATTTGCTAGCTTGCAGCTAGCACACACTATGCTTGTTTTGATAGAGTTACAACTTCAAGAAGTGGAGAGGGTGAAAAGCTACAACCACATCTGCCACTCAGGGATATCTAGAACTAGATATCCCTGCTACCATTGAGTATGAAAAAGAGGTAAAAATGATGAAAGAGGAAAGCAGAGCAAAGACAGAACGAGAGTTTGAGAGAAGAAAAACAGAAAAACGGAAGACTTGTTGCTACCGAGACCAGCAGAGAGCTTCAAGAATAAAGTAGACTTAGCAGTAAAATTTGAACAAACTTAGCTTGAAGTATAGAAAAAGAATTGATTCATTGCTTCAAAGTGAGCAGTCAGTCCAACTAAAAAAATCGTGGTTTATATGATAGTCTAAGAGGGCATAAGCAGAGGTGGATTGGGCAAAAGCGTGAGCAGTACAGTAAAAAAAAGATGTGAGGCGATAAGTATAAAAGGTCTTTGTTTATCTTCATGTCTAGCGAAACTTGAAATATTGTCATACGAAGAGCTTGATTATAAGATCGCAAGCGACTCGCAAAGAAAATAAAAAAGCCTCAGAGAGTTGAGGATGAAAGGAAATCGGCTCGGTAAAGACAATCCAACTAGATAACGTTGACAGCGCAGAGAAAAGGAAACCACTTGGATGAAGTATAAGTAAGAACGGGCCAAAGAAAAACTTGTGATGGAGTAGTCATGAAGTGTGATAGTTGCTTGTTGATGCGCATATACATATTTGTACATACATCTTCTTAACCCAGCGGTTTCCAAATTTTATGTTACCACGACTCCCTTAAAAATATTCAGTCATATGACGCCTCCCCCCATTTCATTAGATAATACAAATTTAACATAAAACCTTCACAACCGGTGACACTTTCGCTTACTTAACTATTTTTAAATAACTGTGACTAATACTCGCGCGTCCCCTTGGACTAGTCTCCCAACGCATCAACAAGCAACTATCACACTTCATGACTACTCCATCACAAGCTTTTCTTTGGCCCGTTCTTACTTATACTTCATCCAAGTGGTTTCCTTTTCTCTGCGCTGTCAACGTTATCTAGTTGGATTGTCTTTACCGAGCCGATTTCCTTTCATCCTCAACTCTCTGAGGCTTTTTTATTTTCTTTGCGAGTCGCTTGCGATCTTATAATCAAGCTCTTCGTATGACAATATTTCAAGTTTCGCTAGACATGAAGATAAACAAAGACCTTTTATACTTATCGCCTCACATCTTTTTTTTACTGTACTGCTCACGCTTTTGCCCAATCCACCTCTGCTTATGCCCTCTTAGACTATCATATAAACCACGATCTTTTTAGTTGGACTGACTGCTCACTTTGAAGCAATGAATCAATTCTTTTTCTATACTTCAAGCTAAGTTTGTTCAAATTTTACTGCTAAGTCTACTTTATTCTTGAAGCTCTCTGCTGGTCTCGGTAGCAACAAGTCTTCCGTTTTTCTGTTTTTCTTCTCTCAAACTCTCGTTCTGTCTTTGCTCTGCTTTCCTCTTTCATCATTTTTACCTCTTTTTCATACTCAATGGTAGCAGGGATATCTAGTTCTAGATATCCCTGAGTGGCAGATGTGGTTGTAGCTTTTCACCCTCTCCACTTCTTGAAGTTGTAACTCTATCAAAACAAGCATAGTGTGTGCTAGCTGCAAGCTAGCAAATTTCAGGCGATCTCCTATTTAGGTAATCTGCCTCTAGCATCACGCTAAGATAAACGAAAAAATTGCTAAAAAGCGATCACCAACATCATTCTGTTCAATACAACCACCATTTGCTCACAAAGGCAAATTTGTTATGAATTAGGCTTAGCATTGTTATTACTGTTTGTTTTTTACACCCTGTAACGGGTTCATGGAACAGAGACCCTTGGGGTAGTCTCCGAACCCGAGACAGATTGGTGTTAAGCTGTTTAACAAAATAGATGAAACGCGGCCCTTTCACTTCCTTTCTTCTGTCGCCTAAACTTTCGTACACCAATCCTTTGATAAACGTATATTGACCATAAAGAACTAAAACTTGAAATTAAGGTTTTACAATTGACAGAAAAACAAGATGGGATGGTGGTGGCGTTGTTGGCGACGTTGGCGTTGTTACCGGTGTAGCGGTATAGCGATGCAGCGGTGTAGCGGTGTAGCAGTTTAGCGGTGTAGCGGTGTAGCGATGTAGCGGCGTAGCGGTTTCAAGCTAGTTTGACGCCCAAGTACCTTCTTTCTTACAGCTCCACAAAGACGATCAACAAAAGGACAACTTATCCAATTTATCTACTTGGACTTCTTCAAGCTTCTTTTGACAGTTTCGTCTTTTGCTCAAACGTGCAGGTTTACAAACAACGTAATCCTTCCTGTTACGTGTCTACTTGAGAATGATGTAAGATGTGATAGGAAGGCAGTTTTCGCAGCGTCGCTTTAGGGCCAACTTTGCCAAATACAACTACTAATCAATAAAAACGATAGCTCAAGTAAAAGACACATAACAACGACACAACGCGGGTTCAAATCACAGATTGACTACGCGAAACTATGGATTTAAAGCATTAGATGTTGCCAAATATTGTAACAATATTTACACACCCTCCTGATGAGACCCAATAAGGTGAAAACGGTCGTCGGTTGTTGACATATCCATTACTAAGTTTCTTGAATCAGCATTATGTGGTATAAAATAATTGTAATTTCTCCTATATTGCTGTCACATTGCTGGACAGGATAATAACAGAAACAGGTTGTTGCGGAGACTGTAGCTCACTGTACTGTTCATTTCTTTATGATGAGGCATGCTCAACAAGCTGGAGACAAGGTGAGCTGCTTAAACTTTCCAAAGCCTCTTGTAGTCTTTTTTCTATGACAGGACCTTTTGCATCCACTCATTTCTTCTTTTGGACTTGATACAAACTATCTCATTATACGATACATTTTTCTAAGCAAATATCCCTCCAGTTTCCGCCGAAACAATTCGTGCTTCCTCGTCACGCTTATTGTGTTCTTTCTTGTTGACATTTTTCATCTCATTTTTGGCTCTCCTGTATGAATTTTTAAGCTTGTTTTTTTGGTAATTCTTTAACTTTAAACGATTTCTGGTCCATACCGTGTGTGTTGCTCGGTTTCTAAGACTTTATGGCTTTTTTGTGGCAATATTTGAGCATGATGCTCCCATCTCGAATAGGGGCTGGGTAACAACAAATAGAAACTATATTACCAAATTATGATCCACAAAGTCACAGCGTTTCAGCAGAGCATTTATTTGTTGATCGCAAACTTGGATTGAAAATTGACGTAACGCCACAACAGCATCGAAATATAGAATAAGAAGAGTTCTCATCTATAAAACTGGTACTGGATTACGATATATGTAATATGGCACTGCTGAAAAAATTTTTTTCTCGCCTTACTTCAGTTTTGGTTGACAGCTCTGCTCATGTAAGTTGCTAGATTGCCTGATTGCATTTCTTTGTTTTGAGCTGATAAATGCGTGGCTCGCATCTAGGTGAACGGCCATAGCTTGAATTTGTCAAGTTAGGGTTTCTAAGATGTTGTTGTTGTTACCCGACCCCTTCCGAGGAGTGGGGGCATGGCGGAAGACCATGGAGCCCTAGAAGCCGGTTAACTCCCCATGGTTTGAACCAGAGATCGAAAAGAGAAAGAAAATTGCCAAAGAGCAAGCCGCGCAAATAGTCCGTGGCTGGACAGTGCAGAATGAGATGAAAGGTGTCCTGGGACGAGCGTTCGCAGGCGCTGCAAGAAGGATTTTCGATTCTGCCAATCCTGAAGAGATACGAGTTTAACAGAAGGCTGTGTCTGTTATAGTGTAGACGAGAGAGAACACAGAAAGCGTGACGAGTGAGCACAAGTTCCTCGATGGAAATCGAGGGAACCTGTGTGTCAAAGAATTTAGATGAGACAGTACGCCTCCAGTCCGAAAAAAGAGAAGAGTGGATACGAGAGATAAGAGGAGAGAGACTACAAGGGATGCAGAGGGCGCAAGTAGCGCTCCCCGTCTGGCCAGCTCATCAGCCACGTCGTTCCCCAGGAGAAACGAGTGTCCGGGGACCCATTGTAGCCTGTTAGAATAGGAGGAGAGAGAAGACAGTTTCTGCCAGAGAGATTAAGGTAGAAGGAAAGATGGAGGGAAGACAGGGTGGTGAGGACAGAATGAGAGTCAGATAGTAGGCGAAGAGAAGTAGCGGACTTGCTGGTGCTGCCGAGATCAGCAAAGAGCGTGCAGAATGACGCAGGCTTCAGCAGAAAAACTTGAGCATACTGGCCTGCTGAGAAGGAAAAAATGGCCTCGCTGCCACAGAGAGCAGTTGGCAAGTATGCCAGAGCCGTCTTTGCAAAAAGAAAAAGGAACAAAGCCGCCAATCCAGAGTACCAGATCGTGAGGAGGAGAGAGTCAAGGTGAGCAAGCGCCACACCTCGGCGAGAAAGAGGTAGATCAAAGCGAGAGCATGGAGAGAAAAGAGTGAACTCCACGGTGAAAAAAGGGGAGTTCCAAGGAGGTGATGGGAGCAAGCAAGAAGAGCCTCCCTAGGGGAAGTAGGAGGAAGCATGAGCGGGTGAGTGGATGCAAAAGCTCTCCAGAACGATTTGCAGAGTCTTGGTTTCACTCCAAGTCTGGCCAAGCCTGAAATAGGAAAGAAGGCTGAGAGATGAAGAACACGCTCATAAGATGAAAGAGTTAAATGAGTCAGGGTGACTCGTAGGGAAAGAAGAAAAGTCTCGAAGAAAAGAAGTGGGATAGGGAAGGACGAAAGGCAGTCGATGATGGTGCGACTAGCCCCTCGGTGGAAGCGTTCCAATTTGATGATATTGGTAATGCTTAAAAAAGGAAACCATCCGGGTGAAGCATATGTGAGAAGGGGCCGAAGAAAAGGTTTGTACAGAAGAGAGGGGGACTCCTTAGAGGGGCCCCATGAGATAGCAGAGATACAGCGTAAGGCCTTGGGACGTGGGAAAAACTTGGACTTCAGCGAAGAAACCTGTTTTGAAAAGGAAAGAATGCGGTCGAAGGTGACCCAAGAAAGATTGAAGTGGGATTGAAACGGAGGCGAGTGTTGAGTAAAAGGAGGTTGGGCTGGAGGTTAGCTTGGTGGGGAAGTTTCCAAGATAGTTACGTAGGTTGGTTAGTGTCATGGAACTTTGTATTGCTGTTTATATTTATAGCCTTAGTAATTGTTTTGTTTGAACAGAACTTGGGTACATGATTGCGTGTGTTAGTTATTTCCTATAGCTTGGCCAAACACTTTTGAAACGTTTTGCTTTTCTTGTTCCTAGGCGTAGTTGCGAGCCGATTCTTATTAGTTGTGCTTGTTAAAAAATCGTCACAAAAGAACTTCTTCGCCAGCATAAATACACGACATCCAATTTTGTGAAATTGTTTTTGCTGATGGCGACGCGTTGAAGACCATCGGCCCAGTTCACGAACCAATGCTATAGATTTAAATATGCCACGCCACTATAGGATAAATTTATAACAGCATACAAGAACTATTTGTTAAAAGTAGTTCATGTCTTTCGAACAGAGCTGATTATATAAATAAAAGCATAAAATGACATAGCATGTTATCGAGAACAAATTAACTCATGTATCCTAATTACAAGAAGAACAAAACAAAACAAAAAACAAACACAAAAACCAGAAAAAAGTCCGTGAAAGCGTTCCAAAAATACAAAGAAACATAAACTTAAGGAAAATTAAAGTTTTGCTGCAGCCTATGTAACCGGTGGTGTGCCGGTAATCCGTAAGTATAGGAGACAGCGTCGGATTTTCCCTTTGGTTGAAGGATAAGACACTGTTTTTAAACTTTAAATAATAGGTTTTTTGTCGCAATGTTTAAGTTGATGACTTTTTCGAAGTGGAACATGGCACAATCCTACTTCCCGTGAATATTTTAGTGGCAACAAGTTAAGACAGAAATATTAGATTCGGCATATTTGTGCTTTTTCTAAAAAAATTTTTTGGAAAAACTTTTTTATGCGTAGGTAAGTTTCATAGCTTTCAACGACCTACGCTTTTATTTATAGAATGATTCTTAAGTTCCGCGATTTTTAAAATATGCTTGTTGCAACGAAGTGATACTTTGTGCAACCACACGAGACCACAAACAAGCGGGTTATTTTGGTAAGCAAGCTGGTGTGGTTTTAAAGATTAAAATTAGAAAAAAGTTAATTTTCGACTTAGGCAAAAAATTTTACTTTTCCTACTTCAAACACTTTTCATTTGTTCAAACTTCAATAAAATTTTTATGCTCCTGCTGCGCGCAAAACAACTGTGTAAGGATTTTTCACTTGGTTTAAACCGCTGTTAAAACAAAACTTTCAGAAAAAGCATTTACCAAAAAGCCACGAGCAGATACTTAGCTGAAAACTGAAGTTACAGTCACAAATGAAAAGTAAAAAAAATGCTGCATGGTATTATTGCGTTGCACAAATTTCGTATTGCAGGCATACACCTGTTTCTGATGAGTTGAGGCATAAAAAATTACCAGTGTCTGATCTCGATAATAGAAGGCTTTGTTCAATGAAGCGTCTTTAAAGATTAAAGCAAGTGTGGTAGTTATTTTCCCTTGAACGAGCAGATAGTGCTGCTGCATTTATCACAATGAAGATAGTCAAAATCATAGGATGGCAAAAACCGTTGAAAAAAAATATTTTTACAAACTGACGTTTTGTAAGCAAAGTTGGTAATGATGCTTTGTTTTCTTAATAACACGTTAAAAATCTTTCTCAAAGACCACCATCTATTCACAGTATCACCTACTTCTTTTTGTCAACGGCTAAGGGTTTGCAAGTGCTAGACAGCCTGACAGAACAAATAAAACTGATCTGCCACTGATTTGTTATTTATGGAAACTTTCAGTTCTTCAATTTCCTTGTCCGAAATACGCGTGCCCAGGGCACTTTTTAGTTATTTGGAAGCAAATGTTTTTGTACTACCACACAGAAACTGTTCGATCAACTGATGGGTTAGTCGGTAATTTTGTCAACCTGGACGCAAAACCTGTCGTCAGGTTTGCAATGTCGTTTTGAAGCATAGCAGCTGCGTTAGTTGACTTCTAAGTCTTTGATATCAGGAAGGTTTCTTCAAAATTTTACGTTGGTTTGGTTGAGAAAATGCTGTTTGATGACCGGTATCTGACACGATCATGCAGCCAGAAGTAACTTCTGCAAAAGAAGGCTGTTGAATGTAAATTGGGTTATAGATAGTTGACGTTGGTGAATAAAGACACTGCTGGGGCCAAGCAGAGAAAAGAACGCATCCAATCTACGGGGGTGGCACGTGCTGACGGTTTTGATGCATAAGATAACACGAATTTCTTGCAAAATGATTGCAAAATTCTTTGCGTATGCCATGCATTGGTTTTTGTTGTTGCTGCTGCTGTTGGTTTTAGGTGCTGTTGATTTTGTGGTTTGTTCTCCGTTATTTTGTGATCTAATTGATTCACTAACTTAACTTCTTGTTTATAGTACTCGTTATTTTTTCCAGAGGTCGCAACTTCTTTCACTCTTGTTTTATTTGAACAACTGGTTTTTCTTGCGCTATCTGGTGGCTATTGACCAGCCATGTTTTGGTCAGAAGTTTTTACCGGCGACTTGTTAGGGGAGTATTCGGCTAAAATTTCCAAATCAGTTGAGCTTTGTCCAACACATGTCGTCTCTTTTGTGTCTGGCCGTAATGCGTTGATAGACTTTCTCTTTTTTTCATTCAAGCATCCGGAGAGTTTCGAGTTGCGATTAAAAACATCTGGTTTACCTCTAACTTTTTTCAGCATGCGCTTGTTTTTAAAATATTTTAAGGCTAAACACATAGCCAACACTAACGTGCCGAGGGGGAGGCCACAGTGCCATGGCCCCCCCGTCAGACCCTAAAAATGAAAAAATGTAAAGCAAAACCAAGCAGTTTTAGCAAAAAACAAAACTACTTTGTCACGTCACACGATTGTGACGAAACTTTGCCCCCTACGTCGAAAACTTTCTGCGTACGCCACTGATAGCCAATGATACTAATAGAATTATAATACCGAAGAGTATAACAGCAAAAAATAACAAGTTTTAGAAAAAAATCTCACAATTGGACTTGCTGGGAGAGGTTCGATGGATAGCTCTGTAGTAAGTACTGACGTCAACGGTTTTGTATTGATCTGAACAACTGTCGCTGGTGGAGGTACGATAGAAAGTTCTTTGTCTAAATCGTCTTTCAAGTCAACATGTTCTGTATGAGGAGATATTTCTTCTTCTTCAGGATCAGAGCAATTATTATCAGAAGAGAGAACTTCCCACGATAGAGCAACCAGCATTTTTCCGCGAAGATGAGGAGGATCATAACATTCGACATTTAGGATACTCTGCCATTTCTTGTTCAATGTTTTGATATAAGTCTAAAAAAAATAAATTCGATTGATGATACATTAATAATCTGTATTAAGCAAATACAAAATGCAATAATCGGCCAAGCTCGCGAAAAACAAGTCTCTCGATTCACTCAAAAAACGTTTGAAAAATGTTTATGTTGAGGGTTTAATGCTGTTATGGCGCAATCAGTGGTCACGTGATTAGGCCACGAGGTCCACAGCACTGCTTTTATCATGACTGAGTTATCTAAGCTTTACATTTCACTCTCCACATTATTCCAATAGGTAAATGTCAATCAGAATATGCGTGAATACTTTTTGAAGTCTTTTGTTTGTGTTTGGTGTATCTGTTGCTGTTGTTACCCGACTCCTTCCGAGGGATGGGACATGGCGGAGAACCAAGGAGTCCAAGAAGCCCGCCAACTATCCAGGGTCGCAGAGAGACGAGTCGCCAAAGAGCGAGCGGCGCAGAGACTAGGAAACTGGACAGTGCAGAGTAAAATGAGAGGTGCCCTCGGACGGACGTCCGCAGGCGCTTGATGAAGGATTCTCGATTTTGCCAATCCTAGTGAGATAAGGGCTCAACAGAAGGCTTTGTCCGATGCAGCGAGCGTGACGAGGGACCACAAGGTCCTCGGTGGAAACCGAGGGGACCTGTGTGCCAAAGGATTTAGATGAGATAGTACACCTCCAGACCAAAAAGAGAGGATACGAGAGAGAGGAGAGAGACTACAAGAAATTGTAAAAAGCACGAGTAGCCCTCGCCGTTTGACCAATTCATCAGCCGCGTCGTTTCCTTGGAGAAATGAGTGTCCGTGTATTCATTGTAGCCTGATAGCAAAGGAGGAAAGAGAAGACATCTCCTGCCAGATCTGCCAGAGGAATTAAGGATTTTTTTTTCTTTTATTTGCCATATTTATCCTCCATAATATCCATTGTAGCCTGATAGTAAAGGAGGAAAGAGGCAAATCTGGCAGGAACTGTCTTTTCTTTCCTCCTTTACTATCACGAAAAAGAAAAGACAAAGGAGAGGACAGAACGAGAGTCAGAGAGGAGAAGAGAAGAAAAGAGAAATGGTTCACTTGATGGTGCTGCCGAAACCAGCAAAGAGCTTGCAGAATGGCGCAGACTTTAGCGGAAAAACTGGAACATACTTGGCCTGGCAAAAAGGAAAGAATAGTCTCAATGCCACACAGTGAGCAGTTGGCAACTACGCCAGAGCCGCGTTTGCCAAATGAAAAGGAACAGAGCCATGTGTCCAAATCACCAACTGTGATATAGGAGAGAGTCAAGGTGAGCGAGAGCCGCACCTCGGCGAGAGTGAGATGGGAATCGAAGCCGGATCATGGAGAAAAAAAAAGTGAATTCCATAGTAAAGGAGGACAGGTTCTAAGGGGAGTGGGAGTGCAAGCAAAGAAAAGTTTCCGAGGGAAAGTAGGAGGAAGCATGAGCGGGTGAGTGGACACAATAGCTCTCCAGAACGATCTGCAGAGTTTTGGTTTCATTCCAAGACTGAACAAACCAGATATTGGAAAGAAGGTTGGGAGACGAAGAACACGCTTACAAGATGAAAGAGTGAAATAAGTCAGGGTGACTCGTAGGGGAGGTAGAGACGCCACAGAGAGAAGAAGAAGGTCGAGGGAGACAAAATGCAGCCGGAGATACACGACTAGCCACTCGGTGGAGGCGTTCCAATTTGGTGATATTGGTAATGCTAAGAAAAGAAAACCACTCGGGTAAGGCATGAGCGAGATGGGGCCGGTAGAGGGTGAGACTCCGTATAGGGACCCTTTGAGAAAGCAGAGATACAGCGTAAGGCCTTGAGACGAGGGAAAAACTTGGCCTTCAGCGAAGAAACATGTTTGGAAAAGGAAAGAGTGCGGTCGAAAGTAATTCCAAGGAAAGTTTGAGTGGCATTGAAAGGAAGGTGGGAGTTGAATATGAGGAGGTGATGATGGAGTTCAGCTTGATGGAGATCCACTAAAAAGAAAGAGGCCTCACATTTGCTCAAATTGAGAGGGAGATACCAATACTCATACCAGCCCTTCAGCCGAATTAGATCTACTTGTGTAGCTTTCACCGCAGAAAAAATTGAGGAAGACCAAATAACCAGATCGTCAGTACAAAGAGAGCAGCTGACAAAAGAGAAGAAGAAAGATCAGAAAAGTACAAAGCCAAGAACGGATTCTTGCAAAACACCTCGACGAACTTAAAAGGAGCAGCTATCGTGATTTTGAAAACCATGCAAGCGCGCCCGCCGGAAAGGAAAAATTGAGTCCAACAAACAAAGCAAGGAGAGAGACCAGCTGTAATAAGTTTGTAAAAAAGGGCGGTGTGTTAGACAGAGTTGAAAGCTTTCGAGAAGTCGATAGTAGCAAGAATCGTCTCAGAAACAGGCCTGGGTTTGTCAAACCCATCCAAAATGGAAAGAGAACGATAAAGAATTTGATGATGAGTAGACCGTCCAGGGCGGACACCGGCCTAGCGGGAAAAAAAATGGAGTTCGACTCCAGAACGAAGAGCAGACAAGACAGAATGATGTGTTTAAAAGTTTTAAGACGCAATAGGTGAGAGAAATAGGCCAAAAGGAAGCGGGAAAGTCGAGAAGCTTTCCCATCTTATGGAAGGGAATGATTGAAGATGCTTTCTAGATGAAAAGAAAGAATGCAAAGACCTGGAAATATTGATAATGAGTAGCAAAAAATCCATACCAGCACGAGAAAGTTACTTTAGCATGGGACAAACAATTTTTTTTGGGCCAGTGGCAGCGGACGAGGAGAGATTTATGGCAGCCGCGAGAAATTCAGCGGGGGAGAAGGGAGAGCAAAAGGACAAATGAGACTCCTCAGGGCACGTGACTCGGCAATACTCGGAAAGGTAGCCTCTGCCTCTGCTATCCAAGGTCTTTGGCTGGGAGACAAAAAAAAATGAAATCTCGGATAGTCGGCGAAGACCGAAGCCGACTGCTTGGGAGAGGAACAGTTTGGGAAGTTATGAGAAGAGGAAGATGAGGAACAATAATAGGCGACAAAACAAAGATAAGAATGCACAGATTTAGGATTTAGGGTTAGATTTTAAAAGCAAGTTGCCTGCTATGTCTCAGCCTTGGCTTTGGCGATGACAGACAAGACATTTCGGGAAGCAGAGATGTCAGCCTGGCGATTTTCATCTCTTCTGTGAGCTGCAGCAAAAGCCTTACGTCTTTCACTAACCGCTTTTTTCACTTCAGCAGACCACCAGACTTGAGTTTGACGCGCCCGAAAGGAATGGATAATTTGGGTGCATTCAGTGCCAGAGAAGTAAAGGGAGCAGCAGCAGAGAAAAGAGACGAGTATTCCTCTGGAAAAGAATGGTGAGGGTCGAAGAAAAAGGCAAAGCCATTCCTACAGCTTTCTGAAAATTGAAGGAAGGAGGACGTTCGTTGGTGCGACAGAACCGAGAGAGAGGAACAGTTAGCAGAATTGGTAGGTGATCAGAATCCAAGTCTCGAAGCACCTCCCAGAAACAAGAGAGGGCGAGAGAGGAGGGAGCAAAGGATATGTCAGGAGAGGAACGACTGGCAGAGGAGCAATGGAGAAGAATAGGTATGTCAGGGTCATTGAGAGGATGGAGGTCAGAGGAGATGACTCAATCGAATATTTCATCCCCACAAGGGTCAGAGCTACCTTTTGAGTCCCAGAAGGGGGATAGTAGTTGCAGTCATTCAGAATGAAGAGATTTTTAGATAAGAAAAAAATGCAAGAGAAAAGAAGTCGGTTTTGCTTTCCGTCGAAGTTGAGCGAATAGGATGACACGAGATAAAGTGTAGTAGTTCAGTGATCCTGGCTCCAAGACCTCCAGCATTCCATTGAAAATTTTTGAGCAAGTCATTGGAGGAAAAAGAAAGCTGGAAGTACAAAAAAAAACAGCCAAGAGCATGATGAGATGGGGAGGTTGCAGAGGGAAAAGATACGAAGTGAGCGGAAGTAGGGTAAAAGGTATAAAGGCGAGAGTGTGGCGGAAGTGCTACATCAGCATAAGGGGTCCAAATGGGCCTGGTTAAACAGTGGAGGTATACAAGCTGTAGGAGTCCCAAGCGGAAGACATAGTTTTGGTAGGTGTGAGACCTCCAGAAGAAGGGACGCAGCAGGCAAGACAGCGCTAGTAGTGAGCACCTTTAATGGACCCATTTGGAGCTGGTGCAGCATTGCATTGACCTACCCCTTCAGGTCACATTTTTAGCGCACACTGTATAGGTAAAGGCAGGATGTGGCGTTTTTAAACCAAGATCTTTAGTTATTGTAATTTTTTCTTAATTTACATTTTTGTAATCTGCATTCGTTAATTTTATGCGTCTTTATAAAAAAATGTTCCCATTTTGGATTTCCGTTTTGCCTTTAGGCGTTGATTAGTAGTTTAATATTTGCAATAGAACTGACTCAAAATCAATCGGAAACACTGAAATTGGATTTACTATGTTGTAAAATCGTTGTTGCAGAGTCTTCGTAAGTAACTTCTAAATGTTAGATTTGCTTTGAATTTATATTTTCTTTTGTTAAATTTAAATAATGAAAATGGGTACAATCAAATAAAATTAAAAGAAAACCACTTGGAACGTAATCCTCACCATTACCATATTATTCTTTTGGATTGGCCGAATTTTACGGAGTTGAAGTGAAGTGGAATTTTAAATCAGACGTTTCCAAACAAATTATTGGATTAACTTGTTACATTGGTGAATCTCCCTAAATTGATACAAGGGCCAAGGTTAGAATAAACGTTGACGCTCATCAAGAGAAAGAGAAGAATAAGACGAGCAAGAGAGAGAAAACAGTCAACGGATTTCAAAGAGGCTACGTGCTTCCCTTCTGCGGTCGTCCATAGAGCAGCATGGCAAAAAAATAGTTTGTGTGAGGGGAGTGCCCGGGGTAACTAAGACCCTCAGAAAGCCAACAGCCATTTCGATTCAACCCAAACGGGGTTGAGGACCACACCGCCACGTTGAGGCCGCTGTTGATTGGTGCAGATTAGGTATATCTCGACAAGATCATTGACCCAAGATTATCCAATGAAAAGAGTGCGCTTTATACACACTACAGAATCTTGCGCTGCTGATCATTTTATGTAAGTTGTAATGTTTTGAATATTTATAATATTTAAAGCGGCCAATAACGACTTTTTTGCAATTTTAGCTAATTTCCCTCAAATTGTAATTCTGTGGTATATCTGTTTGGCAATTCAATGTGATTTCCAAAAAATAAGCACTAACGCGGATGCAAGTTTTAGCAAGGTACCTAATTAAAGGACTTTACCATGCACTTGATCTCAAAAAAATTTTGTTTTACAAAAACTCTCGACAACTTTGCCCAGTAACATAAAGCAAGGGGACCAGACTCCAAGGAGCACCTACGGACCCAGACTCTGAATTTTTCAAGAACAAGCACAAAGCTGCTTTCAAAAAGTTGATTCTCAAAAAAAAATTTTCTGATTAAAAAGAGTACAAGCCCCCATAAATTAAAATTTATCTTATTACACCACTGACTCTGAGTCATAGAAACCTTGGTACCGGCCCTTGGTCAGTCTCTCTGCGCTCCTCACTCAGCCATAAAAAGATCATCACAGAGTCACCGTCAGCCGCTAACAAAATGTTTCGTGAGTTTTTCGCATTTTAAGAGTCGCTCTGCTGCAAATTGGTTATGACCAGAGTGAAAGTAAAGTCTTCACAAATATTTACGTTTTTTCACTTACTAAATAAGAAAAAGCTTTGCAGTCGCAAACACGTGATCCGGAGTGTGATATGGGGACGATTTCGTATATTGCATTTTTGTTTTCTCTCATCATTGTAACAAACCATTCGTTTTTGGGAGTTTTGAGAGGATTGCCAGCAATTCTAAGAATAAATAGTTTGCTAATGAAGAGAAGGCTCATAACACCCATACATTGTCTTCTGCTCATAATATTCTTATCTTTATCTTCTGTTTGCAAAAAATTTTTACGTTTTAATTGTACTACAACTTGTGTGTGATCCCGCTTCGGTGATACCACTCCTTAGAAGCATAGTGCATTTCTATCTTAAGCATAGATGCAATCAATCACGAGAAATCTCTGAACAGTATTTTCCAAAGACGCAGCAACGCTCATCTACGCTGGGGTTGAACCGAAACCCAAGAGCACGAGGTTACTTCGCGGTAATCAATAAAATTTGATGAAGCTACGAAGGAACAAGTTCGCGATTACAACAAAATCTTACTTTGGAACTAATGAATCTTTTTCCTCGCGACTAGAAGTGAGCGCAATGTCGCTAATCATATAATTGTTCAGATATACTTCGGAGTTTCCAAGTGTTAAAATTTCGCTTGAATTGCATGCTACGAAGCGATATTGTATTTTCAATAACTTCACTGCGTATTGTACACTGCCAAGCGGAGGAGATCATCGTAAAATGCCTTTCCCAAGGGCACAACATCACAGACATCGTAAGATTCAAATGAATGATACAAAGAACACCGGTGCTATGGTAGTACCGTATTATTCAGGAACTGAAACGCTGAAGAAGAACCGTTTTATGGTGTTAGTACAGTGCAATATCAACAACTTCGGATGCGTCAATCAATGATGCTTCCTGAAATAACAAAAATCACTCACTGAGTGTCAACAGCGTTTCCACGAAAACAAGAAATTAAATTTTTGTTCAAATAAAGCTTCTCGATTGCTGAACCGGCAAGAAAAGCGTCTGGGTCGAAATTGGATAAAACGTTCTCGGATAAATGAAAAACCCTGAAACAAGATCATTTGAAATGAAAAAAGGAACAGACAAAAACAAGGTCACTGGACTTTGAACTTCAAAAGTTCAAATTTGCTTAGTGCATTAGACCATTCGATATGTAAATTAAAACTTGTTCCTTATTTCGTTTTAAGGTTTGTACAAATAATAGACTTCAAAGGTAACAACAAAATACGTTTAGGAAACTAAATATTCGTGTTGAGAAAATCTCTTCAGGGTAATTGTTTTGCTAGTTTGTAGTGTTTCACCGTAATTCACTCAGTTGGCAGTGCCAGTAACTAACAAGCATTAGATCGATTACTAGGCTACCACTTTACATTTGATTCAGACGACACAACTAAGAACATAGACAAAAAAAATTTCCAACATATTGTTTGCAGAAACAGCAGGAAATATGCATTCAGACAGAACGCGAATGCAAGCGTTGTGAAGACTAGTTCTAAGCACAAGCTGTTCCACTTATTCCAAAAAAGGTTTCTCGGGCCCTGAAAATATAAAATATATTACTGAGAGATATGCCTTTCAATCAGGCATTACGTGATGCATGTTGAGCGACTTGCATCACCGTAAATTTTCGAGGTTTTTGAGATGTACCGAAAGAAACCGAACAAGCTTACTCTTACTCAGATCCAAACTCTTCAACTTCTTCAAGCTACGAAACGAACTTGTCGGAATGTTTTTTAAACTGTTGCTGTTAAGTTTTGACACTTTCAACAGCAAAATATTATTGAACGAGTTCTGATAAATTTCTTCAATTTGATTTTCATCCAAATGTGGATAAGTGAGTGTTTTAAGACCTACAATAAGTCGCACAATTTCTACAGGAAACAGGCAGGAAAGCTCTTCTTAAAAACCCGTTTACTGTTGTCATGTGCCGCCACGCTTCGTTCTGCGGGTTTCTATTCGCTTTGTTTCACAACGTCATTAGAATTCGCGACGCTCGAAGAGAACTTGTAAGTTCTATGATTTGATAAATCAATGAAATTTATTTCCAAATTACCCATGGCCTTTTCTGAAGATGATTCTATTGGAGTGGCATTCAAGGCGGAGAGACCCCCCAAAACGCCACTGCTTGATCTTTAACAAGTGTATGCGAAAGTATCTTTTGCTTGTTAGCTTGTCATAAATTTGCTCAACAAAGACTAAACTTTTCAACTACAGTAAATAAAAACACCGAGCGTGCTTGGGTAGCGCCAGTGGAAGCAAATTTCATTCAAATATTTTGAGCGATCGCTTCGGTTCGGTCTGGGTTCGATTCACTAGTCGAATTTACACGAGAAATTTGAAAACAATGCCATTCTTAGATCCTGCTAGACTCTCAGCAGTAAACGTAAAGTCGAGCATAAAACATGAAACTGTGAAGAATATATTGCTAGTTCTATATTTGGGTGCGAACAATATAATCGTTGCAATCAAAAACCTCTATAAAACTACCTGGGGTTATGTAATATAGTCCTACTATTGACTGGATTGCAAGCTTCCTAACCATGGAGCCATTCCTACCACTGAATACTCGTTCAACTTCAACCTTCTTCAATTTGTTTTTGGTGAGCAAAAGTTTTTCGAATTTTCCAGCTTACTCAAAGACGCCAACTTCGATTGTTTTAACATAATTATCCGTCAAATTCAGCCTTACTAATCGCGTGTGTTTCACCAATGCTTCTGTGACGTCATAATAAATATCAGCAATTTAGTCCTAAATATTCAAATCAGAAATGGTTAACACAAAAAAGAGCTAGAGGGGGGGGGGGGGGGGGGAAATTCACAAAGCTGAAGAAAATTACTATAGGCGTCCCCGTATGTATGACATTCATTCGGCTTCCACCGTTGTTTCTTCAATTTTTTAGTGCTGGGCAGGTGGTGGTTTGCTCAAAAGATTTGCTATGATAGGGTAAAAAACAATGGTGATATTATAGACGCAGCAGAGCGAAAACACAAACAATGTGTATGATACCACAAAACTTATAAGCACAGAAACAAAGCTTTAAAATTAGCCGCCCAGTAGCGGTAATGTATACGTCTGTACGTACGTGCACTTTAATTCCTCCGAAACTACTGGGTGAACAAACATGAATCTTCGCACGATTGATCATTGGGATGAGTGTCATATGGGGTTGGTGATGTCATAATAAAAATCAATCTTTTTAACCTGCATTTCTTGACACAAAGAAACGGTTTTTTGTTGAATCGAAAGCCAGTCTTCAATTTGCCGACTGGCAAAAATTTTATTCTTTTAGGAGTTAAGATGAAGTCACAATTAATGTTTGATTGCACAAATTGTTCTCTTTATTTTCACAAGAAATACTGATCGTAGAAACCCGTTTAAAATTTTTTCGGGAGATATGAGCAACAATCTTTTAATGGAACAATTTGACAACAATTGGAGCGTATTTGAAACGCAGCACGCAATATTTTTTAAGCATTCTACATTAAGCACGCCATTTTTTTTATTTTCTTGAACAAGCTATGCCACATCAAGCACGCTTTTTTCCTTTTTCTCTTGAATGGGTTTGCCAACACATCTGAAGGCGTTCTTGTGTAATCATTCGAGACAAACAAATCACATAGCAGAACCATTCCCTGCGACTAAAATCTGATAACCTAAAGAGAAGGATGTCCGTTTGCAAACTAGTAGCAGTAACAGTAACTACGTTTCTTGTGCAGTAATGGCCCTAGGCTTTGGGGGCTGGGCAAAGGTAGTAAGGGAGGCCCCTGGAAAAACACATGTTGATGCGGCCATGCGGATTTGTATCGCAAAACTGGATGGAGCAACAATACATAAACGTTGGACAAATACCAGTAGCATCATTACATCAGCTGCAATAAACAAAAGCAAAAGTTTTGGCTCAAATTTAACAAAATAGCAAAAAAACTTGCGAAAGAAAAGCAAACCTTTGGAAATGTGCAGGAACAAAACAATTAAAGACATTGCTGTCACCTATCAATACCGATTTCAACAAATTTCTACAACCCATGGTATATAGGCAATAGGCATGCTTTTAAAATTTTGTAAAACTGATCAAGTCACAGAGTGATAATAGTATTCAAACTTAAAAAACTAGTTCAATCGTGATGATATACGAATGTTAAGTACGGGGGGCCCTTAAAGTATCGGGCGGACTTGGCAGTTTGCCAACCCCTATGGCCATCACTGTTCTTGCATTCTCTTGACACTTAACAGAAAAAATTATTTTGAGTCACATAGCTCAGGTTGGGTCTCAAGGAAATTTTGGGGGATATCACAAAAACTTTTTCCAATGTAAAATTTAATCGTATGCGGGGAAAGATTTTTGCTTCCCTTTTTTAACGAAAAAAAAAGGTTTTTCGCTCAACCAAAGCCAGCCTTACGTCTTTACCGCTTATTGATTGCAGATTTCGTTTTCTTTTTTTTCTCAAGAAATGAATATTTGTAATAGATAGGCTGTTTGTGCCGATGCGTAAAACTAATCTTCATTTAAAAGTAGAGAGGTCGGGACTAAAGGCGAAGTTAAATGTCATAAAATCCCAAGTTTAAGAAAAAATCAAGGTAAAACCATAAAATTATTAATTTGTAAATCTAAATTCAAACAGAATATTTTGTTTGAAAATAGCAGCCTATGTTGCCTATTAGAATATCGTGAATGACTTTGGGCAAAGGCATGGGGACCCAAAGGTAAATGACGCAGCAAAAGAGCTTAATACCACAAATATAAATACGTACGGGGCCGCAACAAATCGAAAAATAGGCTTACCACTAAATGGTTTATTGGCCTATCTGTAATTGTGAAAACAATCATCATTTTGTCGCCACCATTATTGTTACTGTGTTCCCCCTCTCACAGGTTTTGAAAATGCGAATGATAGTTTGTGAAATCATACTTCGTATGTGAGTTGTACCACTCTTCATTAATAGAGTAAGAATATCTGCATTACGGGTACAGGAACTATAGCCCCTGTTTGCAACAACTTTTTGTTACTGCCCCCACAAACGTTTTTATGGTGAAGCCGGAACAACTGCTTGAACTGACATTTTTTAACTCGGCACAGTTGATGGCTAGCCCTGCTGGGGTAAAATCGCACCACATTTGAAAGAAACAATTTTGCTATTTTGCTTGATAATAGCTTTGTAGAGCTGCTGAGATCAAAGTAAAAATTTGGGGGAAAAGCAAGGTTCCTTATAACTACCCAGGGTACGCCTAAGCTGGGAAAAAAGAATATAGAACAAAATGCGCGAAACTAACAGGGCTTGAGAAAGTGTAAGGGGAATCAAAAGATAACAACGCTCATTTGAGACATCGCACTTTATAAAAGATATTTTTGCTATTTTGCTTCACAGCACCTCAATAACATAAACGCATTGTATGATTTCTAACTAGGAAAAATGCAAGGCCCCCTTGATTACGCGTAAGCAATGAATGGAGCACATAGACCAAACGCGTAGCCAGAATAATGAAGCCACAAACTTGATTTCGAGAAGGAGCGGACCACGCCGTGAAATACGGCTGCTACTTAACCTCCACTTTTTGTACTCTTCAAAACAATCACTGCTTTGATGCTGCCGTCTCCCAGTTTCACATAGATAGTACCCCTTTGACTACTCGTTTAAAATAAAAAGAGGCCGGCATCATAGAAATAACGACTGAGCCTATGCTGTGGATGATATTATTGCCTTAATCTCATTTTGGAGTGCACTTGATTTCGCAATGAGAATTGGATGCGTAGAAAAAACGAAAACTTTTACTTTCTATTTACACATTTACCCGTTGGATGAAGCCGGCTGAACCGATATTCTTAACCTAGATTTCACTTTTGGGGGTCCTGCGGGCGACACCGGATAGTGCTATAAGTAAACAGTAGCCTGAGCTACAAGTAGTTAATTGCTAAGCCAGCTTGTCCAACAATATGCCTTGTATTTTTAAAAGTAATCACAATTATTCCGCATCACTTATCCTTGTGTCAAGAAAATAAATTATTGGATCTACCTCCAGGTCTTATAATTTTCAACATTGGATCTACCTCCAGTCAACAAGAACAATGTGGAAGTGGGATTTAATTCTACCACATCTACACCAGCCGTCGAACAAGAGTCATGACTTATACGCGTAGAACATGACTTGTAATCCCACTCCCAGTCCTAGTTTGAACATGCTGAGAGTTATAAGACCAAGACGTAGATCCAATTATTTATTTTCGTGGTACATTACTATAAACAAGGTTTGGTAGAATTCGACAAGAAAATTGGACTTGCATTTGAAAAAAATTTTGCGCGTAATATTGCGGGATTGGTCAAGATGCTATTTTTACGTTTCAAACAAAACAAAAGCGTGATAATCGACTGAGTATTGGGGTTTTGCAAAACTAAAAATACAACCACTTACAGACGAAATATATTTTTACGGGAAGTCATTTTGAACAGACCGAAGAAAAATACGCAACACTAGAATTCCAATTGAGCTGTTGGTTTGTATTGTTGTGGCGTCACAATACAAATTACCGTCAGATTTTTTAAAAAACGTTGTTGCAGCGAAACCATGACTTACTTGGTATATTTCGGTTGCTTACACCGACTTGTTTTTCCTAAAATTGAGGTCTGGTGCTAACAAAGAAAGACCATAGTAATGCAAGAGGCTAGCGATGCACTTAGCAAACTGCAGAGAGTGACTCTGTTTCGACCTATCAGGTCTCTTTAGCGCAGTTGGTGACCGACAAGAAACTAAAGGCTTTTAATAAGGCAGTTTTTGCATTTATGAAACATTCTTGCCACGTAAATCAAATCAATACACAATAAAAATATTATTCCCCCTGTAAAAAATAGAAAAATCCCTTTTTGTACTGTCTAAAAACCACAAAATCAATTTGCAACTGCGATTCTGCTAAAATGGGAAGGCTCACTTCTATGCATGGGCAAAATTGGGGCAAAATCTGTGCATCGAGTTAATTAAAAGTCAAGTGATCATTTAGTTGAAAACGTGATGACAAACTATTAGTAGTCCTTGATATTAATAGCAAGCTAAGCAGATAAGACCTGCGAAAAATGTAGTTAGTCATTGTTTGCCAATCGCTTAATTTAGCGTTAGACCTTCTGTTTAATCAAGTTTGGAAAGGGTCTATTGATGAAAGTGAAAGGTGTCCCTATCTTTTTTTCCCTGCCTTAGGAACACTTGGACATCAAAATTGAGAAACGTTTGCCTATAATTCTATGATCTGCGTTTAATACTATCTAAAATACCAATCCAACATCTACGTAAGACTTGGGTTCGGATAGGAAATTTTTGTCTATTTTCCCACCTTAACTCTGCTTCACATTGCCATGATACAACATCTCTGTACTTGCCAATTTGCCATGAAATTGAAGCAACCCTTTTCAAGTTAAATGCTGTTGAAAATTGGCAAAATTAATTTTTAGACTTGGTAAAACGTATGCTCTTTTTTAGGGCTGCGGGATTTAAAGATTAATCAATCGATTGATCGTTAATTTACTTTAACGTTTAATTTCTTGTTTAACTATTAATCGGATTCAACTTTAATTTTTAGCCCATCTTGATTAATGTATGAGAATCCAGGAAACAATAGTAACAACGGTAAAATGGCGATAGAGAAGAATCAATTTATCAAATATAAACCTATATCAATATTTGAAAGAAAAAACGCCTATTCCATTTCCGGCTATTAACTGAATTGTAATTGAAGTACATGAAGAACAAATTTGTCAATCAATAATAGTGCAAAAGTTTTGATTTAATCGGAAATAACTATCAATTAATCGTTAATTTATCAAAAGTTAACTGTTAAAAATAAATTAATCGTTACCACCCCTACTCTTTTTTATTAATTTGAAATTTAGTTCTTGCTTTATCCATAGTTGATATACTACTTTGAAACATGTTTGGCGTGTGCAATTAAGCATACAGCACCTTGGTTGTTTTGCAACATTGCAGCATTGTCACCAGCGTTAGTTGCTGCAATGTGATCGTTCAAAACATAACAATCCGCCCACACAAAGATTGTGAGCAGCCAATCACAAAAGTTTTTTATTGTTCGTTCTTTGTTTGGATAGTCGTAGAGTTGTACAAACAAATAGTCTACGCTGCCTCATTAACAAATACTAAAAGTTCGTGCAAAACTCAGTTTGTGCAAAACTCAGCGAAATAACATGAAGCAATTTGAAATAATTAGAAAATGCCAATCATCCTACGAAGCCTTGGTGATCAAAAGAAGTAACCCTGTGCTAAACAAACAACTGTATGCAAACGGAGCGTCGTTCTTACTAAACGTGTTTTAATCAAAGATATTTATTTAATCATTTAACCAAGCAATTTTGCACCGAACTTTACTGTAATTTTAATTCATTTGAAACAATTATAATTTACAAAACCTTAAATCCGATCAACTCCTAGCAGGCAATTGTTTCTATTATCAGATTCTTTGTTAACAGTGACTAGACAATTACGAAGACCGTAGAATAAAGCTTTACTGTTTTTTATCAGAACTATTTTCAAGTTATTTTATGTTTTTTGTGTTTTCGTATAACGAAAGTTTTAATGCTGTAGATATTTGTGTATAGATCCTGATGAGGGCGATATGTAGCGCCGAAAACGTTTGAATTTTCTAAATATATTGTACTATTGTGTTCAACGGTGTATTGCTAGTGGCAATAATAGCAACTTGAATATTAAAAGCTGCAAAGCTCAATCTTTGTCTAAAAAGCGATTTAGTGCAGAAAGTGGGTTAAGGCAAAACAAATTCATTTTCTGCTTGTCTTGCATCGCTCATTGCTACGGTGCATCCACTGCTAATGAGGTTTTTCATGCAGGCAATGACACAAAGAAGAAGGCAGGACTGTAACTCGATTTTTTTGTTACAGACTGAGCTTGCGTCCTACTCTGCACTCCAGCTTACTTGTTTGTGATGTATTTTCAAATAAATACTAAAGAAGCCATTCTGCAATAAATGACTTATAAGCTGATTTCCTTGACAAGCTTGCCTGACCTCAACTTACTTGCCTAACCGCATTTATCGAAACTACAAATAATGCTTGCCCCTGTGGTTACAGCTATAATTTATTTGTCAAGTCTTGGCGCTTTCGTGGTACTACCGCGCTACTTGATAATTTTTCAGAGCAGTAACCCCATTAATTTCAAAACAAGGTTTATTGAGAAACGGATAGAACGGGGTATGTGGTCTTGGAAAATTGATTTTTCTGAACAACGGAGAACAATTAGACTAGCAATAAATCTGAATTTCAGAAACAAAAAGACGCTTGCTCTACCTGCACCAATAGTGTGTATTTCATCACCTTGCTTATGATGGCTTAGTAAAATTGGTTTTCAAAAAATGGGATTGTCAAAACTAACTCATGTTGCTTTCAACAATCTAATCCACAAAATATTACTGAAAAAAATTATATTAGGAATACAACCAGCAGCGAGTTTAAAATTTTTTCCTATCCATAGGTACAGCCAGAGAGGATGAAGAGCGCGGACATATCTCTTTCAAATTTCTGACGCGCGATCTCGGTGTTAAGTCACACGCAGAAACAAAAAATTTTCGCGTCTACAGCGTGATTGCTCACCAAGCCAAGATTTTGTTTTTTCTTGAATTACTTTTCAACTAATTAGAATTGAACGCGCCTTTCCTTAAATTGTTAGCAACAAAAAATATCAGGCTACTAAATGTGTTTGTATAACAGATCTGCTAAACATACGGCCCGCAATAGTTTTTGTTGCGACCCGCCAGTCCTTCAATACAAGGTTTCCCTCAAAACAACAAAAAAGAAAGTTTGTTCGAAAACAGGAACAAAAAATTATTGAAACAATTAATCTCCAAAAAAAAGGTTTTCTCTTTATTAGACCGAAATAGGCAAAATAATCACTTTTAAAGAAAGGTCGTCATGTTTGTTTCGTGACCAAAATTTCGAGAACCTCGGTGTGCAACCCACAGAGAAAAGTTGCTTCATATAGTCCTTTTACTAATTCCAGTTGCGTTGGCTTTTTGCTTAAAATAATTTTGTACCGCCGTCAAACCTATTTCATGCAGAGTAGAACGAAAGATTCAAAAAAACGTGAATTCAACATACAGAATTTTTTCACAAATTTTTCTTCAAACTATCTAAGCTTTCTGAAAAAAATTGCCACACCCTTATTATTTTATTTTGCTACTTCTTTGTCAACGACGAATTGAATTTCTCATTTAAACTCAGCTTCTTTGCCGCTGGATGCGTAGACATTGGTAGAAATAAAGCAAGCAATTATCACATTTAGGCTCTTAGCTGTGAATGAAAAACTTGACCCCATTTTTTCTTCGCCTAAATTAGAAATTGATCAAATTTTTCTTAATTACAGCCGCATAATTAAGTAAAAATCCGAAAGTTTACAACCTTATTTATATTTCGCTTTTACATAATCTCAAAATTAAGTCATGCACAACGCTATAGTTTAAAGAAAAAGACAAAAATTTGACATTTTATTTATTTATTAAGGGTTTCTGTGACTTGGATCACCTCAAAAAAGCGTTACAAATCTTAAAACTATATTAACAAAATATGCTTAGTTATTTTTGCAGAGCAAAACCACAGCATTTTGTGTCTCACTTTACCTCGAGTGCAAGCAGGCGGGGTGCTTCTGTAGCACAATGCATTTCTAATTAAGTAGGGCAGTACTACGCATGGAAACATTTCCGTATAGTGATTTTTACAAGGGCACAACATCGGACACATTTGAAAACAACACGATAAGATCATGAATAACTTACAGACGCTTTAACCCGCTTTATCACGCAGCCTTTTTCAGTTGACGTTATGACACAATGAGCGCGCCACAAAAGTTTTTTTCCCACACAAAAAGGAACTACTGCGCTATGTGTTTTATGAAGTGTTAAGTTTAAATTTAAACAACACAGTATCGTTGGTGGTATCTTTCTTAGCATTTGCGCATTCGCTGAGATCATGTTCTCTCATACTCTTTCAGGCGTGACGTATGAAGCTTTATGGTTCTTCTAGGCAAAAATAAATATTTATCAAACATATCCAATTTTGGTTCCTTTTGCATTTTCAATTGTAATGAAGCATTGAAACAAGAGGCTGCAAAAACACAATCGCGTCCCAAGCCATGTAAGCAAGCATCATCAATTGACCGATGGTTGCTATAGGCAACAAACAATAGCTTGCACCAGTTCAGCTTAGTACTCTGTGGTGATTGTAAATAGAAATTACAACATTGGAGTATCAATTACAACTTTTGAATGCTGCTGATTTCAATTTTAACAGCGTACACCTGCGCTGCTGCAAAGACAAAATCTATCAAACCTTTCGATGGAAGCGGGGTGAGTCGGCTTTCTAGAAACCGTCCACAAAAGAAGCTCGCTTGAAACTAATCGGTCTTGTTAAGGAAATTAGGAAATTTTCATTTTGCGATGACCGTTGGGGCGAGTTAGCCCACGAGGACAGGGTAAATCCCCACATGGCTTTAAAGGATGTTTATTTCTTTTCCCGCTTTCGATATCTCATGATAGCGTGGTATGGAAAAAAGCGTTGGAGAGTGGATCAAAAAACATCAGAACGCCTCATAAACGAAAAGCGTCAAAATTTTGCTAAAATTTTGAACGTTTTCAGTATTAAAGTTCTCCTAATATTATTGTTTGAAATCAGTTTTATAAAGCATTCAGGTTGTTCATGTAAAATGCCGCTATCAAATAAAAAATATATCGCGATAGCGGTACCGTCGCAACCTCTAAAAGAGATCAGTCGTTGCCGTTGCAAAAAAGCACAAAAAATAGGTAGCCCGACTCCACTCACTCCATCCCCCAGTCATTGGGAAAAAAACTAAGAATTTTTCCCCTTATTTGTATTTTCGATTTCACAAAACTTCAAAATTTATGTCAAGCACAACGCTGAAGATGATAGAAAAAACAAAGTTTGGCTTTTTCTTCGGTTGTCATTTCAGCGCGGGGATCATCTTCAAAAATTTGTACATGTCTCAGAACAATTTTTGTAAAAGCTCTTCGTTTTTTGCAAATCAAAATTGCAGCTTGTTGTTTTTAGCTTCGCCAGTTATAGTTGAGCTTGATTGCTGTTAGAGCATTATGCTTTTTACACTACTTTGCAGTGCTTTGTCCAAAGGCGAAACAATGCAGTGATTGTGGGATTTAAACCTAAGACGATGAGATCAACAACATCGACATGAGATGACGCGGCTTTTGCCCGCTCGACGACGTACTATTTGTCGTTGATGCGACGATACAAAGCATTACAAGAAGCTTTGCTTTTGTGCTTTTAAAGCTTTTACAAGCTGCGGGTACGTAAGTTGATGACAAATATTCTCTTGTTTCGTTGTCATGAAAAGGGAGAACTAAAACTAAAAGGGAACTAGAGTGATTTTCATGGTGTGTCACGTTTGAGTTTACAAAACGTAGTATCGCTTTAGGTACTTTTGTTAGCATTTACATATCGTTGAGCTAATATTTGCTGATACTGTTTCACATGCTACGGTAGGAGCTAGGTAGTTTTCAAATAATTTAATAAATCAAAACATGTTGAAAAAATATCCGATATTATTATAATGGTTTATATGCAATGTGATAATGCGATGAAACAACAAATTGGAAAAAAGCGCTCGCGAAATCAAGAGCGATCAAAGAATGAGTGATTGTGGCATAATGGACAATGCTGATAGCATGTTTAAAAATTTTACATAATATTCTGTAGTACACAGAAATTACAATCTTTGCTTAGCAATTGCAATTTTTGATTACTGCTAATGAAAGCTCTAGTCGTGGCTCCACAAATACGTCCTTATTTAAAGAACATATCGTACTTTTCAAACCGAGAAATTTACCATTAAATGTATCCAAATATCCCCTTTTATAATATGACTTTGTTTTCCTAAAGTAATGATTGTTAACTACTTGCAGCATGCATGTGTGCTGATAGCATAGTCGAAAAAAAAGCAAACACATACTGTATATTAGAAAATATCTAAAAAGAAGACAACAAAAATCACAAGAGTATGGCTTCTCTCAAAGATAAATATTTTTTATATTGTTCTTGAGGCCTATTATCTAATAAATAAGAGGCCGCTACAATGGACAACATGTATCTTGAAACAAACACGCTGACGCAAAAATATCAGCTCTTTCTTTGAAGCAAGATAGATATTTTTTGTTTCAGCGGTACCTCTTTCCCAAGGAAAAGAAGAGAAACTCAACAGCTAATAGCTAAATTTGCTGTTTTTTACTGCATAGCGAGCGGGGTACTGTAGCTCAATACAATAAACTTAGTAAAAGGAAGACCAAAAGATCAACACTCGCATACGCTCTGTATTATTGCGTTTTTCAGAAAAACATAATAGTTTTTCAGAAAAACATAATAGTTTTCCCGCTTGGTATAGGTCGAGTGCGTATGGTAGCAGTGCGTCGGGCTAGCATAACCGCCATGCTGGAAATGTGGAAAGGAGCTTCTAGGTTGTTTTATTCATAACCGCAAAGGTTTTTCCGTGATGAAAACATAAATATTTGATGCAATACCGCTGAATAATAAGCTTCTACCGCATTCCAAAGTCATCAATTCAAAGTCGACAATTAATGGTTGGCCATTGTGATTATAGAAATATCCTCGATAACACACTTTGTTTTTTTCCCGCACCTTCCCCGTAACAGACTTTGGATTGCTGATTTAAAATTGCCGAGATATCAAATAAAATTGAGCTTAAGCTTTGTAAGATATACCGACTGGGATGGAAATGAACAAGATCAACTACGACTCCAGCATTCACAAGGCCACATACAGTAGATCTTTTCGCAACTCACTCGCGCGGCGATCAATCCAAAAAATTTTCTTTTGACTCATTACAGCGGCTGACAATGTTCAACAAGCATTCAGTCGGAACTTAGATGAATTTCAACAGAACGTTCGGAGATGCAATGAACAACCACGAATGGTATACGCAAACTTCAATTGAAACATTGAACGAAGGTAGGTTTAGAATATATTTTTTGAGATTGTCGTACAAGAGCGTTGATGTTACATCGCGGAATAAATCTTGAAATCGAGCGGGTTAACGTTACTTGACCGACAGAATTTGTGAAACTCCCTCAAACCGGCGGTTGATCGACAACAAAGGAAATTTTCCAACAGTCAGTTGTCCGACCACAAGCAACACCTTATTCACTGATGTGACGTTTTTGCGTAATTCACTTTTGTCGGTCAAGTGACGTTCCCCCAATCGAGCCAGTTGCTTAGCGTGGGTACATTCCGAGAGATAGTGTTGCTACCTAACGATTCACAACTAAAATTCGCATTGGTTGTTATGGCGTATCGATTGTTGTTTTTTATTGTAATTACGCTAGAATATTGAATCTTGCCTCATTTAATATATTTTTTACTTTTAACGTAGCAGTACTTTATGACAGTATTCAATAACATGACGCAGACGCTTTAATTAAGTGTCACAAATCGCAAACTTAGCTTTACTTATGTGACATATATAATTGTTTTATTTTTCATTGCAACAGATCACTTCTTCTGCTTTATGTATTCGAAAGCTCAAACAACTACAGTCAAACCTCGGTTTTAGAACGTCTCGCAGGTCGAACAATTCGGTTTTCGAACGAAAAATTTGAGATGGAAATCACTCGGTCCTCGAACAAAAATTTGGTTCTCAAACAACTCAAGAGAAAGATTTACTTGAACCAAGTGCGGCCTCCGAGAGCATTTTGTGCGGCCCGCGAACTCTTTTGAAGCTTTAGTAAAGCTGATTTACGATGATAAGTGGAGAAACAATTGCCGTATTACAGAGGCAAGAAAAAGGTATTACATGCCACGTTGAAAAGAGCCTTTGATAGTTTGTACAGACGCATTTTCCGTCCAATTAGAGGGTGATGACCTTTTTTTTTGGAGACCATCATGTCCACACGCGGTATAAGGTCAATGTAAGGAGGTCTCGTATAACATGAAGCTGACGCAGGCTATTGCAAGATCCTGAGCACTGACCCTCGGCCACTTATACTTGGTCAATGCGGCCCTCGACCGACTCTTCAATCCTCAGTGCGGCCCTCAGCTAGCTTCCATGACCGCGATGCGGCCCGCAGGCCAAAACAATTGCCCACCCCTGGTATAGTGTAACCAGGTTAATAAGTTATTCTTTTGGTGTATAGAACAAATTAATTTCTTAGCAAAACTCAGATAGTGACACTGTTTCGACCTATCAGGTCTCTTCAGTGCAGTTGGTAACCGACAAGAAGCTAGAGGCTTTTAATAAAGCATAGCTTAGACCGCCACACTTGCGGGATCTATACTAGATCCACTTGGTGGATGGTCTGTCAGCACTTTCTTTTTCATTATTTGTAATGGGAAAATATGATTCGGCTTTCGAACAAATCGGTTTTCGAACAGCCTTCCAGAACGAATTGTGTTCGAAAACCGAGGTTTGACTGTATAGTGAGCAATGTTCTTTTAAGTGACAATGTGGAAACGCAAAAAGCTTATCAAAAGTATTTTCTTAAGAGAACTCAGCACCATTTGTTTACAAGTCTGAATTCTACATTTGTTTTTTATTATGTATACGGCAACTACACAATTTCTTACCAATTAAAAGTTGTTTATATTTTTCGGAACAGCATAACTAGGCAATGGTACCCCCTCCCTGATTGCGCCTTGGCAAATCCCTGAATGATATAGTCTGGTTTATGCTCTAGGAATTTCAAACAAATTTGGAGGGCAATGTACTATTGGTTGGCAATATGGAATTATTTTTAAAATCTTCATCCAAAGTGTTATAAAGATACTTCCGTATTGGTGCAAAGATTTTTATCCAAAGTTTTGAGGAGGCGAATTTAACCAGTCCTATTTGTTTATGCAAGTCTACATCCTGACTTTGCTTTTCAGCACGTATATGGCAACCACACAACTTCTAATTGTTTTTAAAGTAATATAGCTAAAGCAAGTTGCTTCAACCCCTTAGTTTCCTCCGATTGCGCCCCTGATGGCAACGATGAAGAACAAGATACAACCTGTTTCAATGTTACGACTAACACCATTGTTTCCCTTAAATTGCTTAAAAGTTTAAGATTTTATTCACGTACGAAAAATTTCGTCGATTTTTAACCAATGGCATTCGGTCCTGCTTCAAAGTTTGCAGCACTACAGGTTCAAAGCATTTTTGTTACAGCAATGCAATTGCGCTGGAAAACTGCCGCAATGTGCATTTTCATAGAGAAGCTAGAGCGGAAACCGTTCAACGCATTGAGAATGAAACTAATCCAGTAAGGTTTTAGTTGCCACAAAAACTGTTCCTTTTCAAAAAATTTCTAGATTAGAGAACCTTAACTTTGTGATTGAATATGAGAAAATCCCAGTCAGCGCTCATTATTATCATAGGTAAATAGCCAGGAAAACTTATCGTCGATAAGTTCGGCAAAATATAAAAGTTTATGAACTGTTAACTATGCAAACACAACCTAAGTTTCGTGGGCTTCCCCGCAGTTAAACTTTGAATTTTGACACATTAACGTTGTTGAATAAAAGCGATTAAAGCTATTACTTCAAAAAAAGATGACAATCTCGTTATTGTGTTACACCTTAGCGAACAAACGATCAGGATAAAAGCATTACGGAGAATTGGTTTTTACGAGTATTATTCGAATTACGTCATCTTAAACTTTAACAAAGAAGTTCTCATTCTCTTTTGAATCGCAAAGTTGCGCAGTAGACTCAGCAAGTTAACATTTCGATTGAAATTTTAAACGTTTTTGGCACATCACACAGCCCTATTCAAAAAATACTAATACACTGCTTATTCCTAAAATTAAACCAGCAGATGAATATGAATATACAAAACTATCAAAAATACAGGGGCCTCTGCTTATCATGGCTCTTTGATTAGTGTAGGTAATTTTTGAGTAACAAAAACCAATCTGCGGAGTTTTTCTTCGCTCAATATGGCAAAGCCTCCGCTTATTGTGGCCGTCATCTGTTGAGCAGAGTTTGTGTTTTGTTGGTGAACAATTGCTATTTCTTCAAATAAGGTGTTGCCTAAGTGGGTTTTGACTGTCACAGTCACTTCAAATGATAGTCATAACTTTTTACCCACGTAAAGATTGTACTTTGGTGGAAAAAATTGTTGTAAATTTGATTTGAGTGCTGTAGCGTATGAATGTCAGACGACGCTGTATGAATATTTTAAATGATATTTTGTGCGATGAGAACAATGCTAAAATAAATTCAAACGAGCAATTTTGAGTTTTGATTCCACTCTCGCTTGTGTTCTGTCTCTAAGCTTTGCTTAGAGAGAGGAAGCCCTCCGACAGCTACACTCCTGCATGATTTAGAAATTCTATTATTGTGGGCCTTCGCTTAATATAGGCTACAGCGTTTGACCAGAAGTAATGAGCAGATAAGAAGTAATAAGCAAATAAAAAGTAATAAGTTGTAATAAGCAGAACCCACTGTATATAGAAAAATATATGCATAAAAACATTTGTTTATTACGTTATTAATAGCACTATTAGTAGTACCGCACTTACGTTATATTTAGTTCATCTGCGTGCGTTTCTTGAGGAATTATTAGTTTGGTATACACATATTTATTTGAAAGTTTAATTTCAAAATTTAGCAATGTATTTGTATTCTCTGGGTAGGGCCATGTGACGTGCCAAATACATGTTTTTTAAAATGGAATAAAAATGTTTAATTTTCTAAGGCTGCTATGCATCTTAACGTTTTGGTTATCCAAAACTATCGGAAATAGTTCGATAAAATACAGAAAATTTGAGGAGTGACGTAGTTTTATTCTCCGATCACATAAATGCTTAGCCGTCATTCACAAACAACTCGTACTCAGACTTGCCAGTAAAGTTGGCGCACAGCCTTTACCACAAGCAGTGCAACTGAACGGAGGAATATTGCGGTGAAGTTCCTTGCCGAAGACACAGGCACAAGGCAGGCGGAAAAGCATCAAATTTGCATCTTTGCATTTTATCTCGCTCTGATACAGTCATCACAACGTATGTCAGACCGAGGGTCAAGCTTGCCATCTCTGTCTTTCCAATCAAACGTTTACTCTTACGTTCATGGTGTAAAAAACACTCCAAATAAATTTTTGGTTGTTTATTAATATCTTTAAAGCATGGATTGATTACTACACTTTGATCAGTAAATAAAACTTTGCCTCAAAAACTTGCATACAAAAACATTGTTTACAGCATTTGTGAGATCATCGATGCGGTTAATTGCGTTATACTCTATAGTTCAGGGACTATCAAACTATTTTTCGCTTTCACATTCTTGCAATTTTTTAAAGTCATTCTTTGCGTACCCTCCTCATTTGACCGGGCTTGGGACCGGCACCCGTGCAGGTACTGGTACAGTACCACGACCAGAAAAGCCATAAAGAACAAAATTCATTCATGAGAAATAAATTATGCATTTCATACAACTTTGCTTTGTTAAGTGGCGTGGAGTGGACGTTGCATAGATACCAGCCTCTTCCTCGATTCCAATCGGGGTACTGGCTCAGTACTGCACGGAGGCTGAGTTTATCTATATTTTTTAAAAACCAACAAGTTTTGAATAGTCTATTTGGTTAAACTTACCTTATAATGATACTTACCGTTTCGCTTTAATGGACACGGAGTTACCTGAAACCGTTTGGTACCAAAGCACACCTTGACAAAAACAATTTAAAATTAATATCACTGAAAATACTGCGTTTTAATAGCCTCAAACACAATTAAAGGTGATGTCACAAATGTTAGGTTTATGACATAGGGTAAATGTGCTTTTGTTTGAGATTAAAAAAGCGCAACATCACATACACAGCACGTAATATCAAAATCAGCACCTCCGCGAAAAATTAAAAAAGTTTCAAAAGATTTGGCACTAAGGCAATGAAACAAGAGCTACAATAAATACACCTTTATACATCTTAAATAAAAATCATTTTTGATTCTATTGGTCAAACATCTTTGTGAGTCTAAACAACGGATTGAACAAAATTTAATTAAACAAAACAATGTGATATCTCAGTATGCATAGAAAAATAATTCTGCACGATAAGAATAAGCAAACGTTCGCACATAAAACGTAAAATGATTTTAAAAAAATATTGTAAGGCCAGAAACAAAAATAATAAAGGATTGATTCAGATGTAAAAGGCATTTAATGACGAAATATTTGCAGCGGTTTCAACAGCAAAAAGGTAAAAACCAAATTAATCAGAAACTCTGGAGAGAGACAGAATGTGATCCTACTCTTTTTGCAATTACAAGAAGCTACTGACAATAGAAGGTAAAATACATTTTTTTGGAAAACATGCTCTTAGATATTTTTTAGTGACTTGTTTCTTTTTTAATAACTTTGAGGGTAGCAATGGTTTGTTAAAAGAAGTAATGCATTAATGCTAAAAAGCAGTTAATAAATTTTTAATCAAGTAATGTTCTTTACAAGATTTATTCAAAGCTCTATTGCGTGAAATCATAATGGGTTGTAATTGGAATAACCTGGAGCTATCGTTGGACCTGGAGATTGAGGAAGAGCAGTTGATGACGAAGGAATGTAATTAATGCCAGCGGGAATGCACAAAGAAGTTGCTACTGGAGGTGTCGCAAACATGTATGGTACAGGCACTAGCTGTTGGTGTTGTACAGGTGACGTTGAAAAGACAGGAATCGACCCTGGGTGCTGTGGGAGAACGCTGTGAATTATTGGTTGTTGTTGTTGCGCTTGCTTTCTGTTGGTATTTTGATTCCGTTCTTCACTATTTTGCGTTTTGATTGATTCGTACTCATTTTCAGCACTATTATTTTGACGATTTTCTTCCGACATTGCAATTTCTTTTACTCTTGTTGCATCCAACGGATTGCTTCTTCCTGCGCCATTTGTTGATGGTTCAACATGATTTTTTACAGTCGTATTATTGGAACCATTTTCTTGGTGGGCGTTGTCCAAATTGGTAGAGCTTTGCCCTGTGCAGGATGGTCTCATTGGTGTTTCTTGAAACAATTCCGTCTCCGATACTTCATGAACATCATCATGTCGAGAATTTCGGTTGCTGATGAGATCATCACAAGCAGCGTTGTGATCAGTTTGTGAAAAACGTCGAGGATTTTGTTTATTCAATTTTTTTAACCGACTTTGAAGCATCATCTTACGAATCAGATGTCCTATTAGCAATAGCAAAATTACTATCAACGAAGCTGTAGCAATTATCACAGCAATCCAAGTTGATTCTTGATTACCAGTTATAAGATCCGCGACGGGTGGAATCTCAGTCGAAGTTGATAAAGTGGATTGTTTGATAGTAACCAAAGACGGAGGCTTGGTAGTGGTAGACGTTTTTGTTGATGGAAAAGTAGGAGGTTCAACAGCAGGTCTTTTATGAGGACAAATTTCCTTTTCTTCCGGATCAGAACAATTGTTGTGGAAAGAGAGATCTGTCCATGACAGAGTACTTAACATTCTTCCACGAAGGGATGGAGGGTTATAACATTCGACGTCCAAGATATTCTGCCATTTGTTGTTCAAGTCTTTGATATAGTTCTAAAATGAATACGATGATATTTGTAATCCTTATTTGGAAGCATGTGGCAAAAATAACACAAAACTGAAGATTACACTATTTTCAATAGCTCAAATAGAAATAAAATAATTGGAGTTTTATATTTCCTTTTTTTACACTTCTATGATTGCTAGCTTTAAATTGAGATAAGGCACTGAGTTGAACTTGTGTTAGGCTATGCACATGTAAAGATTACTTTGCATAAGCCCTTGTGCACAAAAGCGCCTACAGCATAAAGAAACTGCTTTATATAATGTTTGCAACGTTTTCAGATATTCTTAATACCATTTCACGCAGAAAAAGTCAAGTTTTTTATAAGCAGCGGTGCCGGGTGAGCAATGTGCGGATTGCTCTAAGTCGGAACATTGTGAAGGCTTAAGGCAGGCTCATTACTACAAATCCGCAAGAACACAAATCCGCATAAAACTGACAGATCAATGAACCAAAATCAAAGCATCCACATAAGGAGCCGAATTCGTAAACCCCGAGTGCGTCACCATCAGTCAACATCAAGCAGGCCTGCAAAATCCACTATTCCCAGATGTTCTCGCGAGGAACTAAGTCGCAAATCCAGCGCTCTGCAGCACCAGTTGATAATGAGTTACTAGGCCCACAAGTGCCAAATGTTTTCATTACCGACAAAACTTGCAAGTAAAGAGCCCTAAACCTTCAGTCGACATCAGAAATAATACCCACAACTCCCAAGTGTTTCCGTTAGGGAAAAACTCGCAATATACCATTCTTACACCACCAATCAACATCAGATACAAAACCTACAAATCCCGAGTGTCTCTTCCGGGGTCTAAACTGGTGAATTTCGAGTTCTACACCGTTTATTGACATCAAATACACAGCACAGCATTCTTAAGCGTTCCCATCAGGGGCGAAACCTATCAATCTAAAGTCTCACACCATCAGTCGACATGAAGTACAGAATATGCAAATCTCGAGTGTTCCTGAAATGAACTAAATCTTCGAATTTTGAGTCCTACACCATCAATCAATATCAAATACGCAACGTACGCAAACCAAGTGTTCACGTCACGAACTAAATATGCACTCAGAGTACCAAACCATTTGTTGACATCAAGTACAAAACCCGTGAGTCCCGAACGTTTTCTGTCAGACAGTAAACGCATACCTTTTTATTAAGCATGTTTACCTATTAGTTGCCTTTTTCGACTCCTTGCATAGACAGCTGCTGCAAACTATTTTAACTCAATGGAGGTTAAGTGTACGAATAGTAGTTGAACATTTTTTTACAAGTCAAGCTTAAAATTCAACTTTCTTCCTGAAATTGCTTTTGTTTATCACTTTTAAATAATGTAACCACCAGAGCGGTGACAGTAAGCTTTTGTCTAACTCAATCAGATTGCACTATCGTTTTGCAGTGGTAGTTTTTGATTCCGTAACAACTCAGCAACAAGGTCAAGGTTAGCTTTAAATAGTAAAAAAAATTCAACTTTAAACGTTTTCCAGGGTTTAATTCTTGACTATTTTCGTGCGAACAGCTTGACTTTTACATTTTCTTCAAACATTCAGCTTTTCCTCTGCGTTTATCTGCATGAATCGGTTATTAGCTACTAACATATTAGTAATTAAACAGTATCTATATAAAAAGTATAGAAAACTTGATACGTTTTTGACTTACTAAATACGCAAAAATCTTGCAGTCGCAAACCCATGATCCTGAGTTTGATATAAGAACGGTTTCGTGTACTGCATCTTCGTTTTCTCTCACCATTCTAATGAACCATTCCTTTTTGGGAGTTTTAAGTGGATTACCAGCGATTTGAAGGACAGATAGATCGCTGAATAATTAGTAAGCATGAAGTATTTTGAGTCGTAAAATATTGCAGCCTGTCCTATTGATATTTATACCAACATCAATTAAGTGTTTAATTTTACTGAGGGCTTTAAAACAAAATATACTTAAGCGATTTTTTATTGGTATGAAATTTCAAAATAGCTTTGAAAAAAACTTTTAAAAACGGATTTATAATTCTTTTCAGTTATAAACAAAAACTTGAGCGTTTTTGTCTGGCTCACATCAGAAGTTAAGCAAGAATGAGGCAGAGAAGAAAGATTCGTTGTTTACAGTCAGCACGACTCTGAAAAAGTTGCGTTTCGCCATTGTCCAAAATCCAAGCGCTAGTTGACCAATTGCAACGCGTGAATAATTTTTTTGGCAGCAAATGGCGAGTTGTTTGTTTTTGATGAAACTAGCTTCGAGGGTGGCTCGACGCAAGGAAGGTGTAGCGACAACCAACACTGTGAATTAATTATCACCGTAAGCGGCGGCACAGCCCTAACTTTCAAGTAAATGTTGTCCAATTGCCGAGTCACATTCGGGGGGGGGGGGGGGGGGGAGAAGATGCAAGCCTGCATTTTCAAAGAGGTACTTATCATTCTTTCCTCATGCCGAGTCTGGCTGATTTGCGTACATGTTGATTCTGTCCTGCAGTCATTAAAATGTGCGGCCAACGTACTGGCAGTCTCAGCGGCGCGCGTATTTGTATACGACATTGCTTCGTTGAAAGGAAGACACGACATCCTTGTGGACTGCAGGAAAAATGGAAGTGGTGGAGAATATCAACCAAAGAATTTATTTACGCACTACAATTGCTCCACTAGCGATTGGACTTCAGACGATAGCGAAACGCAACTTTTGATAGTCTCGCCAACTCTAAATACGTCTTATTCTCTGCCTCATTCTGGCTTTAACTTGTGATGAGAGCCAGAGGAAAACGTTTAAGTTTTTGCTTACTACTGCAAAGAATCATGAATCCGTTTGCAAACGCTTTTTTTCAAAGCTATTTTAAAACAAAATATACTTTGGCATGATTTACAAATACTCACTGATTATCAAAAGCATTCTCAGGAAAACAAGATATGGAATTATTGTTGAGATAAAGTTTTTTAATTTCGGAAGCAGCGAGAAAGGCGTCAGGATCAAAATCTTTTAGAACATTATTTGACAAACCAAGATGCCTGCAAAAGAAAAAAACTGCGAGTCTGTAATGCTGCTTTTAACTTCAAGATAACACGTAAGATGCCAAAAATTGTGTTATGAATAATTCACAATAAAAATTGTTGCAACACAAACTCAACAAACTATGATCCTTAGTATTCTATTTAACAATAAGTCATATTTTTTATCGATAATTTGTTAATATACTTCTTTGTCAAATAATGGTTGTCTAGTGCGGCACAAAAATGATAGTAACTAAGCTAGTATACTTGAAGCCATCACCAAAAATCGTTTCCAGAAGCACAAACAATCTTTACCCAAGATTTCCCAGTTTTTTCAATTGCATTGGAAGAAACTGGACAAGCTTGTTTTCACTGAGATCCAAACTTTTCAAGTAACGCAGCTTTTGAAACGATTTGGTCGGAATGTTTTCCAAATTGTTGTCGTTTAGTTTTAGAACTTTCAACATCGGAACATCGTTGAACGAGTTCTCATTGATTTCTTCAATTTGATTTTGATCCAAATGCAAATGAATGAGTTTTCTAAGACCTTTAAATTGATTTTCATTTTGAATCTTTTTAGAGCTTACGAAACAAAATGATGTAAGTATTAATCTGAAAAATGTAGACTTTTATGATCATCAGTAAATCACCCCAGAAGCCTTGACCAAAACCTTATGACAAAAATCCAAAGCAGAAGTAATTAACAGAAAACAGAATCGCAACAAACTCATAACGTAGGGTTGCTTAACCATCATAGCAATACACAAGTATCGCGTATCTTGGGCTTTACCCAACATACGCGATTTCGCATATAATAGGTAAACAAAACAAAAGCCATTCTCAATAAAATACCACGTTAAGTAATAATGTGGATGACAACGAGTAAAACAGAATATTTCAACATTTCTAAAAATGCAATAGTTCAAATAATGCAAAGCATAGTAAGTTGAAGCGACTTCAAATTGTTATGAGTGTTAAAATAAACAGTTTCACTGTATCTAACGTTGATTAAAATATTCGCACACAAAACACTTTTGAGTGTCGCAGACCGTGAAAAGCAAATGAAATAGATTTAAAAAATTTGGATGATATTGAGCGACAAGCTTCTTGTGATCAAAGCTACCCAGCAAGTTCTTTGTGAATAGCTTTAACCTTGAATTAATCATTCAGTTCCATTTCATTAAATTTACCAGCAATGAAGTAAATACATACAGTCAGCTGGAATTTACCTTGAAAAATTTTATCGACTTTTTTCAGTTTATTTTTGGTTAGAAAAAGTTGTTGCATTTTTCCCGCCCGTTCAAAGACGCCAATCTCGATTGTTTCAATAAAGTTGTCAGTCATATCCAGCGTAATCAGCTTCGTGTACTTCTTCAATCTATCTGCAATGTCAAAGGACAACCTCACCGCTCTGGCTAGATGGACTTGTCAATCACAAGTTAGTTAAACTTTGCTCTGGGACTCTTTTACAATCATAGAAAACACTGTGCAATGATGGGCATTAAAGTGCTAACACTTGAATTTTGTTTCTTAAGTCAAATACTAAGGCAGACGGTTGCGCAGTCGATGTCTCAAGTGATATTCGATGCCGGTCAGCAATTTTCCTGCACAGTTGCAGTTTTGTGGTAGAAGTCCCCTGTGCCGGCAAGTAGTAGTAACTCCGAAGCGGGTTTATACACAAGGTATTCCATAAATCGTGAAATGTTTTCTGTAATTGGAAGATGAAAATATGTGATTAATAAAAAGTCACGTATTCGAATCAAGCGTTGGGAAAATACGAGAGATAAAGAGATATTGCCAAATGACAAACTTGCCATTATTGTGTATTAAAAAGAATTGAAGCTTGTAAAACAAGTTGCACAAAATAAATCGACCCGAGATTCGAAATTTTGATTCGTAACTCGACAGGAATCTGACTTCAAGCGACTTGTTCCAACGCTGTTGGATATCTCACACTGACAGGAATATAAAAGCACAACGTTGTTAAAAAAAATTTCCAACTCACTTTTGTCCACTTGCTCAACGCAGCTGTGATTAACATAAAGGTGTTCTGATTTTTCTGTGGGGATATTGTTCACATCTATTTGATCCGGATCAGGAATGGTTTTCAAGTTGGTGCGGTCACACCATATTGTTAATGGCTGAACGAGCACATGGCAACTAACAAAATATTTGTTTGTTTTTTCGTTTTTCCTCAAGTTAATTAAATACAGGCAATCATTCAGCTTTGACTCTTAATAACCGAAAATATATTTCAACTATTTAAATCAGGGGTGGCCAACCGTGGCGCATTGCGCCAAATTTGGCGCATTGCATGTTTAGAGGTGGCGCATTCCAGGTTTAAGATTTTTCGGGCAATTTGGGTAAGTGTCCTTTCATCTGGCCGAAAAATTTGTCACTCCAATAACATCTCCAAAAAAAAAAAAAAGTCCGCACTTGGTTGGCCTCACGTTTGGTGGCATATTTAAGCCAAAAGTGATGGAAAAGGTGCAGCGAAACAGGGGATGACCTTTTTTTTTTGGAGATCACCGCTGAATATGGCCTTGTTTTGACTTCAAAGTATAAATATATTACTACACGTTTGAGAGCAATGAAAAGCTATGAATGTTTGTGTGGCGCATCTTCAAATGAATGCTTGTGTGGCGAAAAATTTTGGCGCATGGACTGAAAAGGTTGGCCACCCTTGATTTAAATAATCATCAGCCACGTACGTTCCAGCTGTTTTTCGTGTACTCTCCCTGCACGCAGCGGAGAATATATGGAAAGTTGGAAAACGTTATCTCAGTGCTATTTTACTAAGGTACCACATATAGAAAATGTTTTCGAGGTTATAAATTTTCTCATATTCGTGATCATCACTAGTGTGCAATCGCTACCTAAAAAATCCACATGTGTTATCCTTGATTCTCGTTGACGAAGGTAGCTTGAAGAGATCTTGTAGATTCAAGCAGGACGTTCGGCATCTGTCATAACTGACTAGAGACTAACACGGCCCGTTTTTTGATAAGACATGGGTTTTGGCAGCTCTGCCCATAGTCGTTGTGGCTATCTATGAGCTCACGGATATGTTATATCTCTACCACAGGTCGGCTAGGCCAGGCAAGTGATATTTACTATTTATTGCTCCACTTTTTGCAGCAATCGATAGCTATCAGGTTATGTCAATGAACTTCGATCGAAGTGACCTTATCACTGTTTTCCGTACAACACGCCATTTTATTCAACCAATGAATGCTGAGAATACGATACAACAAAAATATTTACTCAGCACACACAGAACAGAGATCAAGAAAAAAAAGGCAGCAACAATTGTGTACTGTAAATTTCAAATTTTTTTTAGCTATGCAGAAGCTTAATTTAAAATTGTGAGTTTTCTCTAAAACTTTGCCTTACCTACGCGGTAAATAAACAAGGGAATAAAGTGGATAATTGCAACAATTTACTATAAAAAAAGTTTGAATGTAGTATTAGCAAATTACGTCGCTGATTTTTCAAACTTAGGTTTGGGAAGCTTCTCAAAAGATTATTTGAAATCTATGATTACTGTTTTTGTTTTCCAAATGTCAACATTCCCGTGGGTAGCGTAGATTGGTGTGAGATTGCGGGCTCGATTCCCACCTGGCTTTTGCTTGGTTGTGAAACTGGAAAAACTTTTCACAATCTGCTTAGTTCCAGCGCTTGTTGTTGAAATGCACTGAACATAGTACCGGTACCCCATCCACCCCCTATTGTAGCTACAGACATTGATCTAAAAAAACAATACTTCTAGCCCTCTAAAAAATATATTTTTACAGATCCGAAACTTTTGCACATTATGTTCCTCTAAATTTAACCTCGAATTGTAGTTTGTTAAAGAAGTGAAAGATTGTCAAAACATTTTTGTCATCTTTAAGGTGGGAACTCAGACATGAGGTTATGAAGTAATTATAAGCCTTGTGCTCATAACTCATGCGCTTTTCGAAATAGTGTTAACAACAAGCATTTGAAACACGCCGAAGTTTATTTTCTTTTAGCAAAATCATCCCTTTTCCAACATTATTTAGCACAACTTTACGCTTCTAATGACAAAACAGAACTTACTCTTGTTTGTAAGCGGAAGTCAGGCATCTTTGCTCTGATACATCGGAGCAGCTGGCCAGCGTTGCTGCAACCAAGATGAGCAGAAACATCTGCAACGCCATGTTTCTTTCGACAGAATGATTCACTAATACAGAAATTACAATGCTCTGTTAAAATATCTTTGAATAAATTTGTGTAAAATCACAATTAAAAATAAAACTTATTCCGTTACAGCTGCTTCGCCCGACACTCCACCGGCGCATACAGAATTATAATTATTACAGTCTAACATACGTTATTTAGAAAAACTTAAAGGTCGAAAATATTTATTTTCCGATTTCAAATTGAACATAGCTGGTGACAGACAAGATGCTCTACATTACACTGTTGCGGCTGGCAATGCCGCAATAGCTGTGAGCAAAACAAATCGCAAGAGCTAATACTATCGCAGCAAACTTTCTTTTTTTTTACGCGCCAGCTAGGTTGTGTATTATGTGTGCTTAACAAAGAAAAGAATTGTTTAGCCTCTAAAGCCAAGCGAATCGTCGCTCAAACAACAACTTTGTTTGTCTTTTTGCTGATTCAAATGCAGATAACTAACTACTGCAATGATGTGAAAGCAGTTTTCATGAGAATGCAGTTTTCATTCGCATCATTCCAGTCTGCAAAATTTCGAGCAATTGATATATTTGAAACGTTTTTTCCCTGTTTTTTTGAGTTTGATATCGCTGCTAGATTTTGGTATTCCACGTCTAGTATCACCCTTTCTTTAAAATCTGTGTAAGTGTTTTGTTAGCTTCAAGTATGTAAATCACCCCGGAGAGCTCAGCTTGTGATTCAAAACACTTTTCTTGTTTGTATTTGGTTTTGTTGAAAATTTTAATACTGGCATATTTTTGCTCTCTCTCAATAATTTTGAAATGTATTGTCAATGAAGCTGTAAGCCGCCAGTCTTTTGGTTCAAATCAGCAACATTGTCGCTTTACGTTCACAACATATTTTAATTAGCTTGAAAGTTCTACCCTGACGTCACTTCTTAGCCGATTGTTATCACCAAACTTGATCGATACTCTTTTCTCGTATAGCTTCTTACTGTATAGCTTCTCATCACTAGTTAAAACCGACCAATTTGAAGTAGTTCATAATTGTGGATCCCATCAAGAATCAAAACCAGGGTACGTTGAGGCAACATTGATTCGTACATTATTGTCTGTACTGCTTTACTTTTTAAAGTATTTTTATACGTCCGGGAAGAGCTGAGCACCAACAAAAGTAACAAAATTTTAATGAGGCAGCCGAATCACAAAATTTCATTCGATTTTTATCAGCAATAATGGTCTGTCTGTGTCAACATCATAAAAACCAATCACGCTTGCCACATTTTGAAACGGATCCAGTGGTATCTTCTGGTAGAACGTGGTCACTGTCCTTCTAAGGTCGAAACGTCAGGGACATGGTGAAGTTGACTGGAACATTCAAGACCGAATATGCCCTTGGTAATTCATCAAACTAGAACTGCGAGACAGCTAATTGCAACAAATCATTGTTTAAAAATCAGCTTTTATCAAACACAATTTATTTTTGAAGTTGACCAATTAATTGTTTATTATAATCTGCATTTGATAATAATTTCACATAAAAAACAACAATTTTTAAGCATTTTTGTTACAAATTTTTTGCCCAAATTACAAATTACACTTTGTAGTTATCACATTATATAGGGTGTTTCAAAAGTCACGCCCGATTAAGTGTTTGAACATTATGAATAAAATGTGTACAATTGGTCCCACAAGTGTGACGGTCTAAGCTATGCTTTATTAAAAGCCTCTAGCTTCTTATTGGTCACCAACTGCACTGAAGAGACCTGATAGGTCGAAACAGTGTCACTATCTGCAGTTTGCTAAGTGCATCGCTCGCCTCTTGCATTACTATACATGTAAGGCCTTGTAACTTTATTTTATTTTCTGATTTATTCTTATCATTATAATTTTCTGTAATTCCATTTTTCATTGTTATGTAGTTATACTACTTATCAGAAATATAAATCCGTTCTTTAAGCACGTTTTTTCATATTGAAAATCGGGCGTGACCTTTGAAACACCCTGTATATGTAGCATACCATCAACGTCATACTATATATGTACCATCAATATCACATTATACGAGGGTAAATCAAAAAGTTCTAAGACAAATAACATAAATTCAATATTTATTGAAGTTGCAGGATTATTTTTCTACATAAGATCCACCTAACTCAATATACTTTTGCAAGCGATGTTTCCATCGAGAAATTCCTTCTTGATAGAATTCTGGAGTTTGTCTAGTCAACCAGGTCACAGCCTCCCTCTTTGCTTCATTTATGGATTGAAATCTTGTTCCTTTCAAATGCTCCATCAGTTTTGGAAATAGGAAGAAGTCACAAGGAGCTAAATCAGGACTGTAGGGAGGGTGTGAAAGGATTTCCCAGCGAAACTCTCGTAAAGTTGTCGTTACAGTCTTGGCCGTGTGTGCTGGAGCATTGTCATGATGGAACAAAATTTGACGATGAAGCTTTCCTCGTCGCTTCTTGGCCAATGCAGTCTTTAGCTTTCTCAAAACTTTTTCGTAATAACTTGCAGTGATAGTTTTCTGTCCTTCAAGAAAATCTAACAAAATGATTCCATCTTTATCCCAAAAAACAGTTGTCATGATTTTTTGAGATTTTGCGGTATTTTTACTGAGATTGAATTTATGTTATTTGTCTTAGAACTTTTTGATTTACCCTCGTATATGCACCATCAACTGCGTCCCATTAGCCTAAGAGACGAGAACAAAGAAGCAGTATGACAACAGAATGAACCTACAAAAATTACAAACTTCCACTTTTCGTAAAATTCGCTTATGCTTTGATACGACGTTATGGTATACCTGCAAAAGCTCACTCTTTTTTCTGTGCGATGCTGTATTGTGTTTATTGTGTGTCGCTTGTATGGTTGAGAGAAATTCAAAAGAGATAACTACGACTATCCGGAACAACAAACAGATGAACGATTAGAGGCAGGCCTATAGTAGGCATTTGCTCGGACGCCCGCTGAAAATTTTCAAAAATGGCAAAATCACAAATCTTTAGTCTTAGAATCATTTTACAAATGAATTGGAACTATTAAAGACATTGTTTGTGTTACATTTGTTTGCAAACTACATAAAGCCACCAGGTTATGATGGAAAGAGCATGCCTCAATGTTTTGATAAGTTTTAGTGGGCGTATTCACACTATTTTCCACAAAACAAATAAATGAAAACTTGTCTCGCTAAGGTTGGCTTGTTCAAGTTTGTTTGACAATATAAACTGATTGAAATCGGCACTGATGTTATAGCAAGCAAATTTGATAAATTAACAGTTATTTTAATCAGCAAAACATCTAAAATTTTGATCGTTTTCGACTTTCGTGAAGCCCTTTTAAAAGATTTAAGATTTGCAAATGTGACGTAATATATCAAAACAATCAACGATAATTTCAAATAATTCACATTATGAAGACATAATATTACTAAAGCCTGTAAAAACGTAGCCCACTTTAAAATGAATAAACAGTTAAAAAAAATCGGACGCAAAAATTTCTAAGCCCATTAAAATTAAGATTTCAGCCTTACGGAACCGGCAAGCACCTCAATATTATGCGAAAAGCCAATATGGAATGCGCTGTTGCAATTCCATCAGGTACGTACGGCTGTTGAAAATAAAAAGAAAATTAATATATGTTTAGCTTCACTTGCATGGCATTGTTTGTTTAAGACTAGGAATATGACGCTTTATATGCAAAGCTTCATGAACTTTTGCTTCATAATCCGAATTACATTTCTTCTTTCATCAATATGGTAAAAGAATTAATGTTATATGGTAGATTTAATCAGGTGGAGCTGACGAAATGTGATCTTTAGCTGCACTTTTTGCGCTTTACCCAAGGGCGCAACAAGTGAATTTTCGTGAGACTACTAAATTCAGATGCTCCCTTTCTCTGGCGATCAAATGTCGTGATGACATACCAATGTATTTCAAGTTTGATTCGACGACAAGACAAACAAGTAAGTTTGTAGTAATTGATTCATGCACAGGCAAATGATAAATTTGAGGCTTTTTATGGCCTGCGAGTCTATTCAATTATGTAGGTCCGTAATGCGATTGCAACAGATTAGCAAAATAACTGCAAACAAAAACTTCAGATGCAACCTTGACCTAGGAGCGCGACAAAAACTTTGCAATGGGAAAGAGGCAATAGCCTAGAAACTTTGTTGGTTGTCTTCAAAAAAGGCTTTCATGGCTTGAAGTAATATTGGTAGAAGAAGCTATAACTGCACTAGCTCCCTCTACCGTCGAACCCTGTCTGATCAAATTAGCGTTGATCAGCCTGTAGGTCTGCTTCTAATATCACTGAACCTTGGGTCTACGGGTACCTTTCTTCTAGCCTATAGAACGTAACAAAACTGACAATAATAATTTTACTTAACATCTTTGTGATGCCAGTAATAATGAATGTCATTCTGCTTTGTCGTTACATCGGTTGGTTAAACTCGGCTTCTCGCATCATTTGATGCGGAAGAAAATATACGCGAAAATTCCCGGAATGCGTTCTCTACAACTAGATTCTGCAGTGTACTGAAACAGGGAAGTCTTCTAGTGGGTTGAACGGAAAAGCGCGGATCAGCGCTAAGGATGAAGGTTGGGTTAGAGTTTGCTTTGGAGTTGATTAGAATTGATTGGGGTTAGCAAGAGGGTTCAAAGTTTACTGTTAGTGTTAGAATTACAATTAAGGTTAAAGGTAATCCGGGGAGTTCTGCTGAATGTTCGCGTAATGGAAGTATTCTATTGTTTAGATCTTGTGTAAATAGTATTAATCTTTATCTATAACTCAGAATGCAATGGGCGTCCAAACAAGGGGGCCATGAGAAGCGTGTTTTTATCTGCAATTTAAAATAGGGCTGTGCAAACTGCGGCTTGCGACGTAAAATTTTGTGGCCCACAGTGCATGTCAAACGTACCTCTTGGATCTTCAAAAAAAGTAAGGTCTAGGCGTAAAAAATAGATGAAAAACACATAAAACGTCGCTTTAAAGTGTTGATCCCCCCAAAAGATTTTCACCTCGTTTTCGAATTAAAAATAAAACTATCGAGTGCTTCAAAGTTTATTTTTGCGCACAAAAAATTTGTTATACCAACTCTGATCGGCTCGCAAAATTTTCAACTGGGCTGTATTGTAATGTTCCCCCAAAAAAGTTTTTGCCGGCTCCCTTGGATTCAAGTGCGGATTGTTACCGCGTCTTCGTGGTTTACCTCGCAATGAAAACGGCAGTATACATTGCTCTTAATTGCGCAGCTTCGCAGTGGTAAGGGAGTCCGCTTCGCAGTCCGTGATTATGCGTTCAATTCCCTTGCCCTGTCATAACAAAGACTTTAAAAGACGGTGTTTGTAGCTTCCCTGCTTGACGCTCAGCACAAATGGGAGAGTGTTAAGAAAAAGCAGGCAAGATCACTGGTTGCACCCTTGGGTAAAGTACTTAAAGAGAGACCTCCACCTTTGTGAGACAGACGCGAGGTGGGATCAAGCAGTTTACCAGAAGCGGTGGCTTCGTCTGACGAAAAACTTGCAAACAGAGGGTGAATGAATGAATTAAGAAAAGTTTTTCTTGCGACCGAATTTTAAAGATATAGCTCCCGGCAAAATGTGAACGCCATATGGCGGGCAGTTACTCTTGCTATAAGAGCTGATAATCTTGTAATTGCTTTGTAACTGATGTTGGGATATTGTCGATATACATCAACGTTAGGTTTAAACGCGTCCCACCAAGGGGCATTTTAGATCCACTTTTACATAAACGTAACTGTTATTTCATCACTGATGGTGATCTAGTGGGATAAATCGATTTTTACATTTGAGCAAGCTGCCCACAATTTTATGTAAACATCGTTGCTGTCTTCACCGAAACCGTTTGATTTTTGATAAACCCGAAATTTATTACATCTCGTCTCCTTGACAAGATGACATCCTGTTGTGTCACGTGATCGCTGATAGCGATAGCTCTCATGTTTTCATCAAAAACAGAGTTTTTCAATGTTTGATAAGCAACAAGCTGCTCTGTTTAATTCAAATGTATTCTTGTGTTGAATGCAAAAGAGTTTTGTACTCAGCTTCATCTTTCAAAATGATGCAAAATCATTAACGCTGTGCGCTGCTGTCTTTAGCGCCAGTTCACTTTAAGTCACGAATGATTTCGCTTGGTTTTATATTTATTCTCCACACCTCTCTTTTGACAACTGTTTGGCAGAATACCTGAGACACCATCTTCAAAAAGGTCTCAAAACAGAGTAATTGATTGAAAAAACATCAAGACTGCTCTAAAGAAATATGAAAAATAAAACGGTTTTTGAAGGACTAAAGTCGGCTCCGCTATACAAAATAATACAAAGAACCTTTTCCATTAGATCTACAAGTAAACCTCTCTCACAAAAGGTATTTTAGGGTAAAGCACAACGTTTCAATTAAAGATTTGTTGAGGAACAAAGACTTTCTATGGCTCACTTGAAAGTCTTTGTAACGCGGAGGCATAAACACATCCACTCAATAAGAATGAATGAATTTCTGCTCCTTGATTGATAGCCTTAAGATCGCAGGCAAGACAAAGAACTTTCGCTTTACGGCCGCCAGATATCAATATTTGCACAACTGCCTTTCGTACTTGCTTGAAGCTTATGCTAGAGTTTGAATTAACGGGTACTCTTTTTTTGTTAAATACACTCGATTTTTACAGTTCAAAAAGAATAGTTGAACAATTGCAGGGTAGATCTGTAGCCTGCGCAAGTGAAACCTCATTAAAGTCATAAGCCGGTTCTTGTCAGAAATTTACGATCATTTCACTAGTTTGACTCCAATAAAATGCACTTCATTACGTGATGAAATTGAAGAAGAGAGAATATTCGCAGATTCATGTATCAGCATTTAAAATTAAAGCATACTTCATCGCTTTTATGTTGGAATCTATGAATTTTAGTATGTAGAAATAAGTTTTATTGCAATTTGTCTTTAAACTCCTCAAATGCAGTTTGCTTTTGACTGATCAACGTGAGCCTCAATTTTGAAACTTTTAAATTTTTCTTCAAATGCGTTTCTTACAAAAAAATGTAGCATGTACAATACATTATTTTCATAGAGCTTATAAAACACAGCAAAGAAATACCTGACTGTTTATCATCCAAACTCTTTTGACTCTAACCAGATGAACCTCTGCCGATATCGAGATACCTGTTAGCAGTGTAACTTATTTAATGCAAAACCGATATAAAGGACAATGTTTAATCCAATTATTCAATTGTACTTTGAACCAGAGCCAAAGCGGGCCACATTTTTTCAAAATTGTGATTTTGAAGAGTCTAACAATGATAGCAAGCGCCCATTTCTGACCAAAATTAAAAGTGTTCTTGATTAAAAGATAGGTATTCAAGTTGTTTTCTTCTTTAATGTACTTCTGATAACAAAATTGCAATACAGTCTTTATCGCCATCAAAAGTGAAAATGAAGTATGAAATAAATCCCTTGCTTGAATTTTCCCTTTTATTTATGTCGCTGCCTTTCATTTATAAGTGTGCCAAATACACAGAAGACGAGAGAATAAATACTCCTGTACAAAATAAGAAAATCTTTTTACAGTTTGTGCTTTTTCAGCAACTTTCTTCACAAGGTGCTTGCCTGTTGGTATCGATGGTGTCCACTACGATTGTGTGTAACATGTTGGTCAGAACATCGCAATGGTTCGTGTTCAAGCTATGGCAATGATAGAGTTTTGCGCTCTGAGAAAAAGGTTTAAAAAACAAATATTAAATCAGCAGAAATTCAAAAACAATACAAAACAAGATCATAGTTCAGCTACACTTACTTTTTTACTAGATTTTGGAAAAGGGTAAATTTTGGTTCCAGCTTTTAACATTCCAAACAAGAATCTCAGACAGAAGTTTATTCAGCATAACTGAATTAGCAACGTAATTCACACAACAAACAACTTTTAAGCTGTGTTTGGTCTGGTAAAGTTCTTGCGATTGGAAGAAAATCTTTGGTGTTTTCTGTTAGTTACATTTTTATATTTTGTGATGTTCAATGAACTTGTGTTTACGATGCTTGTTTAGTTTGTTAAACATTTTGTTTACTAGTTCAGCAATAATTTGTTTAGTTAAGCCTTAGTTGATATCAACTTTTGCATGTTGTTTGTGAGCGAACTGATTAAACTGCTAACATTGTTTATCATTCCAGTTCAATGCCAGTCATAGTCAGTGACTGAGCATAACTACCGTACCACAAATTACGCTAACTAAATGAAACGGTGGTTTTCTACGAAAGAATAAGATTGGTTTCGCATCAGATACGACAGTGATAAAAAAGAGCTAAATCTTTTGCGATTTCGTCGGCAGGGGTAAACTGATCGTCAAGTTTTGACTTGAAACGCAGTCAGTTTACCGTCCAGTGCGTTAAGTCAATCTCAATTGCTTAATTTATGTCGGGCAACATGCTTTTGCTGCAATCTCAATCATTTTTTGATTCCTGCATTTTGAATGCAAACATTTAAATTCTGTCTTACACTTGCATTAACTGAAGTATCATGGAGTGTTTTGGCTTTAAACTTTTAAATTTTTCTTTGAATACTTTTAAGTTATTTTAGAATCAGGACATTATTTTATTCATAATCGTGTACATTTGATTTAACATTTCCTTTTTCTCATTGCTTCTATTGCTGAACGCCAAGCAAAGGATCTGCAAACATCATTTGTAAATTCTTTGGCAATTTCAAAAAGTTAAACATTCCAATTTATTCTTTTACTGAGAGCAAGTTGTTTGTGCAATACAAAATATATAGCATCACAGTTGCACGCGATATAGATCTAGCAACAATGAAGGAGCAAATCACTTGTTTTATAACCGAGATGTTTTCTGAAGCCAGCTCAAACGCAAAAAAGATGCAATTCAAAAAATAAAAAATATTTTTATATGTACGATAAATTACGTCGTTTTCCCAAGCACGTTTCATCAACAATAGAGACAAAACAATGTTTTTTTACCTTCATTTTAAAGTTTCGATCAAGTTAATGGTAGCTCGTTCTCTCCGTATAATTTGCTAGCTTGTGCAAAGAAAGGAGATCCATCAGCAAACAGTCTTTCATCCAAATATTAGTCTTTTTCGGATTAGAAGCTTATGTTTTCTAACTTGTAAGTTTTTAAACGGTGTGTAAATCAGCACAAAATTAACTTTCTTTTTTGATTGGCAAGGTCATTATCAAAAACAAGCTAGAACTGAGAAGGTGCAAAAATTCCTTCATTCGATATTCCCGAATTTGTGGCTTTCTATTCAGTAATAATGCTAACGTTAGTTGGCGACCTGGAGCAAAAAGTCAGAGTAGCCGTGGCAAGTGTCAATGTCAAAATATCCCAAATAATGTTTTCAAAAATTTTTTTAGCAAGATTCAAAAAGAGGATGTAACATCGGAAATAATCTTTCTTCCAAAACATAAAACATATCCTGTTGCAGTCAAAGAGATATTTTGTAGCAAATTTGTAAATGAGGACCCCATAACGGACGCTCCTGTTGTTTATTAAAAGCATGACAATGAACATTGTGCTTATTTTATAAGGCAGTTCTGCTCTGCCAAACTTTCCGTTAAAATTACAAATGGGTCGGAAAACTGTTTGTGAAACCTGTTTGTACCAGCTTAATACGGTTTTGGTTGTAATGTTTATAGCATGGCCGAGAAAATTTGTTATTTGCTGCTATATGTTGAGCAAAACGTACTTAGTGTTGTCACAGCCAAGTGGTAACAAGCTCTTAAAAGTAATATATGGGGCCAGTGAAGTGTTCTAGCTGTTGTTAGACGTAGTGCACCTGCGACAGCTGCCACTCATTCACGAGTGATACGGCTTCGCAGAGTACTGACACCATCCAATACAATGGACCTGGTATAGATCCCACAAGTGTGACGATCTAAGCTATGCTTTATTTAAAGCCTCTAGCTACTTGTCGGTCATCAACTGCACTGAAGAGACCTGATAGGTTGAAACAGCGTCACTGTCTGTAGTTCGCTCAAAATAACAGCATTTTGTTATTTGTTTTACTTTGATTTGAAGTTGCTACTGCAGTATAATGTTTTTCTCTCAGAGTACGACACCCCTGAGCATGAAAATATTGCTGTATAGGAAAGAGCACAACCATGCAGTAATTGTAAGAGTTGAAAACAAGACGATGAGATTAATATTGTCGTGGCACTGCACTTCAACCCACTAGATCTCGTAGCTATTTTTCCTTTGATTTGATTTACCATTAGACGTCAGTAGAGATGTGAGTTGAGCATTTAAAAAAACTTTTTAGTAAAAACATTCCAAAAAAACGTAGTTGAAAATCGCTTTTTTTCCTGTGGTCACCAAAAGCTTTGTTTGAGTACTTCAAAGCTTTATTAGTTTCTCATGTTCAGTATGAAATTTATCCATGTTTTCCCACCACAAAAGAGGCAAAAACGACTTTTGCGACATTGTAGGTTTATATTTGGATAAAGAATAGTTGCTTTTGTTAATACTTTCCTTAGCATTTGCGTATTGCTGGGCTCATGTTTGCTGATAGTGTTTCAGGTGCAACGTTTGGAGCTTTGTACTGTAGTTCCATACAATTTGTAATTTTATACGAAAATAAAAATAAATCACAACATATTGAAGGGTATTTGATGTCGCTCCCTATTATTCCTAACCGTTTATGATGACGCCATGACGCAAGAGGCTATAGAAAACACCGGCGGAATCAAGTGTAATTACAGAATGGATCATTGTTACACAGTCATGTTTAAGAAATTAACATAGTATTCTGTAGTAAACAGAGATTGTGACATTGGGATGTAGCAATTGCAATCTTTAATTGCTGCTAAATTCATATTCAGCGAAGGGCCCTCAATTACGTAACGAATTGACAGGATGCACACTTCTTTTTTAACCCTTTGAGGACCTTTGGCACACATATGTGCCATGATTGTTGATTGTTTTATCATTATGACGTGATAACCAATTATCTGAAATCCATTATATTTCCGTTGTTACCAAACAGTTGCGGCATTGTTTCAAATTTTATGAATTAAATTCTTATAGTCCTTAAAGGGTTAAAACAAGAAATAACCTCTGAAGTCACCAACTACAACCAAACATCCACTTTTTTACAATTAGGCTGTTTTTTCATAAATTATGATTATTATACACCTGCAACATGCGGGTATGCTAAACCGTAGTTGTGTTTTCTACTGGAGAAAAGCTGGCTTGGCAAAACTATGACAGATTTATGCATAAATGCTAACAGAAAGCAAAAGTACGAACATAAATACAGGTCAAACGCAATTATCTAAAATTTCGATTATCCGCCAGAAAATTTTGTCCCCCAAATTTTGGCAGCATACCTTGAGTACCATTGATTCTAGAACCATACCATTGACAGCTAAAATTGATTACCCGAAAACTCAATTATCCGAACGAATGCCATGTCCCCCGACCATTACGGACAATCGGGTTTGACCTGTATAAGAAAATAACTAGGAAAAAAGCAATGTAAGTAATAACCGATTGCTTTTACTCACAGATGAACAATATTTCGCTACAGTAAATTACAAAATAAATATCATTGGAAATGTGTAAACAAAACTGTTTAAAGCAAGGTTGCAGAAATGGATCTTTTGCACACCAAGCGCTACATATCAAACTTCGTTGGCTTTCGGAGAGGCTTGCATTCGGTATTTTAAAACAGTGCATGAGAAGAGAGCTAGTTTCGGTCTCTTATGCTGTTGGTTTGGCTTGTATCACTTTTTATTGTTAAATTAATATTTTCTTCAATTTTATAAACTACAATTTTTCCTGTATGCGTATTTGTGTTTTAACTCCTCCTACTACTAAAGGTACAAAAAACAAACTTGATAAGATTGATCACTTTCCCGAGGTTAGTGTCGTAAGAAAGAAAAGTTTTCAAATTTGTGTTTCTTGCCTGAGCAGAACCATTTTTTTTTCAAACAAAAGCTTGTTTCCTACATAACAATTTTCAAAAATTTTGTCTACATGGGGTGTAAGGTAAAGTTATATTTGACGCTTGAATGTAATACATTTTCTCAAAAAGCACTCATTGTAAAAGAGCTATAAAAAGCTTTTTCTGGTGATATTAACAAAGTGCTTTCCATAAAAAACATTTCACTGCAATTTGAGCGATTTCAACGATGCAAAATGCAATTTATTTAAACATTTTAAAGCATGATCCTTTTTTTCTTGAACGCTTCAAACTAGTTCTGTGATATCATAATTTGTCTGGTACTATTACAGTTAAAAATAGCAGTAGCCAGCAACTACGCGTACAGCTCTTATTTACTGCTCTTTTAAAAGCAAACTGCTTATACTCGTATGCTGCTTGATAAAGAGGAATGACATATTACAGCGGTGGATCTCAGTCTTTTTTAATGCATTCCTACTTTGCAAGCCTTTGAAATCATAAATTCATCGCTTTTTAAAATAAAAGAAGAAACATAAGACTTTTTTGTTTTGATGCTACGCTATTTTATATTTTTCCATTCTAACATGCCTTGGTCGAATATTGGATGGAAGCATTTGTCTTAAACAACATGTTTTCAACATCATAGCCAAGATTGCACAAGAAATCACATTTTGAGAAAACTTGCCTCGATGTTGTGGTATGTCCAACCATCTCTACTCAAATCGACAACCCTCACCCAGTGGCCAAACCAGAAGCAAATTTTGAATAGATCAAAAACAGAAATTTGTTGGATGACCTTTTTATTGGAGAACGACTTTTTGAAATCGACTTTTTCACTATATTTGGCCCAAAATGTTGTAAATTCTTGTCTGTCTGGTGTGGGAAAAATTGTGCAATGCCAAAATTTTGAATTAGCTCTTACCAACACTCGTTGTCTCATATCACAGAACCTCATCCCTATTAATGCCAAATATCTCCAAATATTAGCTAGCATTTCCCCACCCAAGATCAAAAAGTAAGTTTCGGCCGAATTGAAAATCCAAAGCAAATCAGTAATATGTGCATTAATAAAATGCAATGAGACAACGACTAAAGTGAAGGAAAAGTTTTCTCAGTCACCCTATTGTCTTGGATAAATCACCCTCCGAGAAGAACTGAGGGTTGAAGAGATACACTTGAGCAAGATTCTCCTAGCAATGACTTGAGACCCCGGCGATCTTTAACACCTCCACTACACTATAATTCAATTTGGGTTAAATAGAAGTGCTTGAAACGCTTTTGTAGCAGATTAGGCCGTGCAAAAAGTAGCAATGGTGTTGCAGCGTGATTTAACTCTCCATTGCGTGCTTTATCAGACGATCGAAAGTTACCTTGGTTTGGGAGTTATTTCGCTGCACGTTGTTTGGCCAATTATTTGCCCACCCTAATTGCTCTCTTAGCTTTAAGTTTGCATTTCTTGGAACTTTTTTCTTTTTCTACGCTTTTGCTATTTTTCTGGCAGGTGCTTTCTCGCAGCCTGGGCCGTTAGTACGTCTTTCAGAAATTTCAGACCAAAACCGAACCTGCCAGCCTGAAAGGGTAACCCCCACCCTGATGTTCAGCCAAGACCTACTACTCGACAAACGCCCTTTTCAGGGCGGAGCGATGTGTCCCTCTTAGGGCACACCATCAACAAGTTCCGAAGGTCTATTGAACATCGAAGGCCTCACTGCAAGCAAGATGAATATACTTCATCATCTCGCTGTGCAGCATGAGGCATTCGTCATTCTTCTTCAGGAGACCCACTGCACTGGTGCGCATAAGCTAACAACATCAGACTTTGCACTAGCTGGGTCTTCTTTAAGCAGGAAGCATGGCCTTGCCACGTTTGTCCATGACTGACTAAATTGGACCTTTGTTGAGCAGTCTCCAACTACATCGGAAACTGAGTGGTTGTGCGTGGACGTTGATGATTATTGAATCGTCAATGTCTACAAACCTCCACCTACGCGACTGCAAACGTCTGATCTTTCAATGTTCCCTCACCCCGATCTCTATGCTGGCGATTTTAATTGTCCGCATGTCAAGTAGGGTTACATAACTAGCAGTGCCAAATGGAGAGTGCCTGGTTGCTTGGGCAAGCCTTGACGGCCTTGTCCCTCTCCACAACCCAAAGGATGTAGCCACCTTTTATTTTAGCCGCTGGAACATTGGCACCAACCCTGATCTGACATTTGCTAGTGTCGGTCCAGACAGCCTTGTACCTGACAGACAAATCTTTGAGAAGTTTCCTAGATCACAACATTGACCCTCGCTTATTGTTCCATCAAGGCTTGCTCTGCCTGTTTCGAGCAAGCTTGTTAAGCTATGGAACTTCCGCAAGGCCAACTGGAGCCACTACAATGCATTGACCAACAAATTTGCCAAGTGTTTGTTTCCATCAGATTCACCGGATATGAATCTGGCCTACCAGGACTTCTGCAATGTCATCAGAACAGAAGCCAAAAATTTTATCCCACGCGGTCGTCGAAATAACCACATACCGTGTTGGGATGCTGAGTGCGAGAACCTCTACGGTACATTTCTGGAGTCGCCTGAAGGAAGCGACTCTAACAGAGCTGCCACTGCCCTGCTCCTCAGGCTCGACAAGAAATGCAGAGATCGGTGGTGCGAGGCAGTTCAGACTATTGACTTTTCGCACTCTAGCCGAAAAGCATGGAGTATATTGAACAACTTAACTGGTAGATCACGGCGCTCCCCTCGTCACTGTGACGTCTCAGCTAACGCTATTGCGTCCCAGCTGATTAAAAACGGCAGATACGAGGGTATTGACCGTGAGTCATCTCAACTCATCTCGCAAGACCTGTCAGATCTTTGGAGGGCCACTCAAACAAGTCCAGTGAACATCTCTGAAAGTTTTACCTTTTAGGAGTTGGTTGGTTAATTGGTTTACCCCTCCTCTTCCTTGGGATGGAGGTATGGCGCGAACAGCAATCCAGGTTTACGTCATCAACCTAATTAAATTAGGCTAGGGGAAAAGTGGCAGCCCATTTCGAACCAATTGTGAATGCAAATTGCTGACTGGTAGCTCCACCACCAACAAGGCGGACTGCCATTGGTGGGTACCCATGAGTCGCCTCTTACGACATGCTGGGTGAGCAGCTTTCCTATTCTATCCCGGTGAAGCACGGTTTTTCTGGTTTCAGGAGTTCGCTGCTGCCCTTAAACACCTGAAACCAGGATAAGCTTCAGGCCTAGATTCAATTTTTCCGGAGCTAATAATCCATGCTGGAGCTGCATTGAAGTCCTGGTTGAGTGGCTTCCTTTCTTTCTGCCTGCGCCACTTCAGAATTCCAAAAGTCTGGAGAAGACCACTGGTAGTGGCGATTCCTAAACCCAAGAAGCCTGTAGAGGACCCGCAAAGCTATCGTCCCATCTCCTTGTTTTGCGTCCCCTACAAGTTCCTTCAGAGGCTTATACACGCTCGTGTTGAGCCAATTGTTGATCGATTTCTCCCTAGGGAGCAGACTGGGTTCCGACGGGGAAGGTCAACCGTAGATCAGACTGTTCTGCTTACTCAAAACACGGATGATTTGTTTGAGGCCGAGAAGAAGGCTGGTGTCGTGTTTGTCAATCTGACAGCAGCTTATGAGACACTGTCTGGCACCTTGTTCTCACCTGCAAGTTGATTAGACTTCTACAAGACAAGCACATGGTCCAGATGATTATAAAACTTGTCCGAAGTAGAAGCTTCACGCTCACTATTGGTGACAGCAAGCAAGGAGGTTAAGACGTTTGCGAAACGGCCTCCCACATGAATCGGTCTTGGCCCCCTCCTTTTTAACATCTACACACATAATTTACCTTCCATAACTTCTCAAAAGTATGCATATGCTGATGACTTAGCATTGCTGTAAGCTTCTCGAGATTGGAAAGCTGTGGAAGACACTCTAAGACAAAACATGACTACACTTTCAGCTTATCTCCAGACTTGGAGGCTAAAGCTCAGAAATACGAAAACGGCGACGGCGGCCTTTCATCTTAACAACAGAGAGGCCAAACGTGAGCTTAATGTTTACAACAATGGCAACCTATTGCCACCCTATCCAGTCCCAATGTATGTTCGGGTAAAGCTGGATAGGTTGCTCACTTTCCGTCACCACCTCGAGGTTTTGCACAAAAAACTTTCCACCCGAGTTGCGCTGTTGATGCGACTTGCTGGGTCCGGATGGGGTGCAGGTGCCAAGACGTTGCGCATCTCTGCTCTTTTCTTGGTCTACTCCTCAGCTGAGTACTGCATACCAGTTTGGTGTTGTAGTACGCATGCTCGCCTCATTGATAGCATTTTCAATAATGCTTTGCGCATTGTCACTGGATGCTTGACTTGCCTGTCCTCGCAGGTATCCAGTCAGTTAAACCCCGCCGATTAGGAGCGACACTCTTTTTGGCAAATCGTGCTATCCAAGACCCCGTTCATGTACTGAACCACAGTTGGTTGGGTAGGAGGATGCACACCAGGCGAGACTTAGATCAAGACGCCCATTTGTACCAGCTGTGTGGAAACTTTTGGATAGTTTGTCTAAACTGGACATCCGCGTGAAGCAGTGGACGAAACATAAATGGAATGCGGACTACTTGGAGAGTACTTCAAGGGTCCGTGCTTTCATGTCCAAAAACACATTATTTTTGTTACTGTTACCATAACTACGCAATTGTTATAGCCGGCTGAACCGGCTTTACTGATGTTGATTACTTCGGCATTACTGATGGTGTCCTTGCGATTGTGAGATCTTTAATGAGAGGGCGTCACTTTGGGTAAGTTTGCTCTTTGCCTAGCTGCGTTTTTGCCTAGACCAGGCAACATGCACGCAGCCAAAGACTTTAGATAGAACAAATAGGCATACAATTGCAAAAAATTGTAAGTAGTGAGCCTAATATATAAAAGATTATTTCTGAAAAATACATATAAATTACTTTCGCGACTTGCAACAACTTTGATATGCTTTCAAGCATTCGCTGAATTGAACGGATTACACTTCCTTAAACTTAAGGACATCTATGCAGAAGATAGGGCAAATAAGACCTTGCCAGGGACTCCAGATACTTTGCGAAATTACAGCGGCTATGCTCAGCCCCCACAATACTTTTTACTCGATCTTCCTTAAAAAAACGATACCTTTGTCTTGGAACGGCAACTGGCTACATTAAGAAAGCAATAACTTTTTATTACTATTCTCACAACTATCCCTCAGGTGAAGCTGACGCAGCTGGCTAAACCGATATTCTTAACCTCAACATATTGATGTGAGGTCCTGCGGGCGACGCCGACGTAGCCGGCAAGTCTAATAACGCAATTCTCTTTGTGTGTTTTAACTCCACCAAAACTATTGGACGCAGGAACGTCAAACTTGGCAAGACTGATCATCTCTTCGGAGGTAGCGTCATAGGGGGTTTGTGTTGCTCTGATAACGTCATAATCAAAGATAATTTTTTTAATTTGTATTTCTTGAAGGAGAAAAGCGATTTCTTGCTTAAACGAAAGCCAGCCACCGACTAACCAATTTCCAAAAATTTCATCAACGTGGACTGAAAGATGACGTCATAGTTAACGCTCGATTGTAAAATTTGTTCTCTGTACTTTGAACAAACTGCAGGCAGTGACACTGTTTTGACCTATCAGGTCTCTTCAGTGCAGTTGGTGACCTACAAGAAGCTAAAGGCTTTCAATGAAGCATAGTTTAGATCAGTGGTCCCCAACCCCCGGTCCGCGGACCGGTACCGGTCCGTGGGTCAGTTGGTGCCGGTCCGCACGATGACATTTACGCAATCCAGATCATAACCTTGCTTTATTAAATCACAAGCCCTTGTTATGCTGAAGTTTTTGAATTGTTATTTTGATCTTGAGCCTGGACATTTACGCAGAGCACAGCTTTATGTTTTTTGACAGCACAGTTTTAGTATCTCAGTTGTTTGTTAAATCTGGTACGTGTTCTGCTTTGCAGCTCCAGGCTAATTCAGCTTTCTTTTTTAGTGAAGTTATTCTCATTTAAGCTATTTTTTTAGTTAAGCTATATCTCATTAAATCTTTACAGGCAGTTACTTGTGTGTTAAAATTTATCAAAAATGAGTATCAAACAGACGTCGTTAGAAAGCTTCATTGTGAATGGGAAAAGGCCCATTGAAGAGACAGAAGAACCTTCAACATCAAAGAAACAGAAAACTTTTAACAGACAATACCATAAGTCCTACTTGAAATATGGATTTATCGCGACAGGTGATACCCACGCACCAACACCGCTCTGCATACTTTGCGGCGACCGGCTCTCAAATGGGTCAATGAAACCGTCAAAACTGCTTCGCCACTTGAACAGCAAGCACGTTACATCAAAAGACAAGCCCCTGGAGTATTTTGAAAGAAAAAAACGAGAACACGAAGGACAGGAAAAATTTCTGAGGGCCACTACACCAATAAATGAGAATGCATTGAGAGCATCATTTTTGGTGGCTAACCGTATTGCTAAGGCGAAAAAGCCATTCACCATCGGTGAAGAATTAATCTTGCCCTCCACTAAAGACATTTGCCGTGAGCTTCTAGGAGAGGCTGCTGTTAAAAAGATAATGCATATGCTTTTGTCAGCAAGCACTGTGACAAGGCGCATTGAAGAAATAGCCGAAGACATTGAAGCACAATTGTTGGAGAGGATTAATACATCGCCGTGGTACGCACTCCAGGTTGACGAATCTACAGATATCGACAACAACGCAATACTACTTGTTTATGCACGATATCTTTATCAGGAAGATATGCATTAAGATTTGTTATGTGCGCTATCCTTACCAACCAACACCACAGGAGCAGAACTATTCAAGTCATTGAATGGTTATATATCAGGAAAATTAAAATGGTCTTTTTGTGTCGGCATATGCACAGACGGATCTGCTGCCATGATCGGACGATTGTCTGGTTTAATTTCTCGGATTAAGGAGGTTGCTCTTGAGAGTGAATTTACTCATTGCATCATTCACAGGGAAATGCCGGCAAGTCGAAAAATGTGTCCGGAATTAAACAGCGTATTGACTGATGTCGTTAAAGTTATTAACTACATCAAAGCACACGCCCTTAGCTCGCGTCTATTTGAGCAACTTTGTGAGGAGATGAATGCAGAGCACAAACGCCTGCTCTTGCACACAGAAATAAGATGGTTATCCCGAGGAAAATCGCTAACCAGAGTGTTTGAACTACGAGAGCCGTTGCAAAGATTTCTTTCAGAAAAGAAGTCACCTCTTGCAGCACATTTCAGTGACAAGGTATGGGTTGCAATACTTGCTTATCTGTGTGACATATTCAGCCTGCTCAATGAACTAAATCTCTCCCTTCAAGTAAAAATGGCAACTGTTTTCAAGTTGGCAGACAAAGTAGCTACATTTAAAGCGAAACTGGAGTTGTGGGGACGGCGCGTGAACAATGGTATTTTGGATATGTTTCAAACATTAGCGGGGATGTTGGGCGAAACTAAGCCTGAGCCTTCATTTTCGAAGTTGGTGCGCGATCATCTGTCTTTGCTTTTGAAAGATTTTGAGCACTACTTTCCAAGTACAAAAGACCCACGAACTGGTAAAGAAAGGATGCGCAACCCATTTGTCAGCAAACCAGATGAATTTAGCGTGTCTGTGCAAGAAGAAGATCAACTGCTGGAGATTGCAAATGACGGCAGTCTTAAAGCTACGTTCCACACAACAACTCTGCCAGTGTTCTGGATGAAGGTCATGGCGGAATACCCGGATATCGCCACCACAGCGCTTAAAAGCCTATTACCATTTCCCACATCCTATATGTGTGAAGCGGGGTTTTCTGCAACGGTAGCAACCAAAACAAAACAACGGAATAACCTGGACGTAAGCAAGACACTTTGAGTGTCATTATCTCCTATTATCCCCAGATGGAACCATCTCGTTGCAGAGAAACAAGCTCAGGGTTCTCATTGATTCAAAGATGGATTGAAAATTTTGCAAATTTAAATCACCTAATGTTCGTTTTATGGTTCAAATAATTTTATTTTGAATGCATGTTCAAATACAAGTAAATTAAAAACAATCTGCGTTTCCCCCTCCCTTTTGGTGGGCCGCGGTAGAATTATCAAACGTAGAGCGGTTCGCGGAGACAAAAGGTTGGAGACCACTGGTTTAGATCGTCACATTTTCTCAAAACCTACTGACCGTAGAAATGCGATTAAAAGCTTTTTGGAGAGATATTAACAAGGTGTTTTCGATATAAAAATTTACAACAATTTAAGTTGATTTAGCAATGCAAAAGCAATTCCTTTTTAAACTTTTAAAGCATGCTCTTTTTTTTCCTGAATTCTTTAAAAGATTTTATGATGTCATAATTTGTCTGGCTCGATTAAAGCGAAAACAGCGCAGTGTGTAGCAGCTGCGCTTAAAGCTGTCATTCATTATCACTTTAGAAGCAAATCATCGCTATGCAACCTTATGAAGAATAATAATGCACAACAGTATGAGAATTGAGGATACACGTAAGCCTAAAAATCTGTTCGTTAGTTATGCAATGGCAAGTTGCAGTACTTTGTGTGCTTTCGCGTAGCAAGCCTGACTGATCTTAATCTCCAAGATCAGCGTGGTCCAACTGCAGGCCCGCGAATAATTACGGTGAGTAGCGTGATTACGATAAGGTTGCCATTTCGTCCCGAAAATTCCGGAAATGTCCGGAATTCAGGTGTTCTGTTCGGAGATAGTATGGCTGTTTGAAAGTTAGCTCAAATGTAGGTGATGGCCTTTTTTTTGGAGAACACCTTTATTTGGGGTAACACATCCCTAGTTTGAACCGTGGCCCGAGGAATAAATTTTCAGTTTCTGATGGCCCGCTATATAGTTAAGTTGGACCTCACTGCTCTAAGACATCGGCTTATTTGTCAAGTCCAATAAAATTGAACAAATTGAAATCACAGAAATTATCTTGTAAAATCTTTCCGGAATTACAAAAATCATTCTCATCTTTAGCACAAAAAACCGGTCCATGGATTACACTGCTACACCATGAACTAACTTATTACAATAACAAAACTGTAGTGCTTGACTTCATGTTAGCTTTCTCTGCCCTAGCTGCGATTATGTCAGGGCCTAGCTACAGGCGCGCAGCTTGAGGATTTCGCTCATGCAAATAGGCATATAATTTTAAAAAGTCGTATGTCTAATATTTAATCGCTTATACCTATAAACGCACAGCAATCACGTTGGTTTCCTTCCACAACTAAATTACGCTTCCGTGCCAATGGTGAGATTATTAAATAATAGTTCGTGAAATGATTACCTGATTCACTTGTGAGCAAGTTCAGTTTGAAAGCGTGCCTATGCTGGAGACAGGGCAAGCAAGATGTAGCTAGGGACTTCAAAATTTAGAGGAAACAACATGTCTATGTGCACCCATTCTTTTCAACTTAATTCCCATTAAAAAAACGGTATCACAGATTTTAGAATGAGATGTGGCTATGTGAAAATGTATTAACTTTTTGTTACCTGCGCGATGGCGTACAGGTTAGAGCGTCCGCTTTGCAATCGGTAGACTTGGGGTTCATTTCCCAAGACGAGTCATGCCAAAAGACTTTAAAAAATTATTTTATTATTGGTTACAAATGGTTTGCCGGATGTAATGTGTCACAATGTTTTGTGATTTTTATTGCCTCTGCCATTTCTTTTAGTTCTGATAATTTGTAAGATTAGAAGTCTGTTTGTGTAACTTTTTAGCTTAACCAAATTTTTGATATTGTTGATTTTACTGTTCTGGATTTTTTGTTTTGTTAAGCGCTTTTGATCTGACCTTCCGTCAGGAAAGAGCGCTATACAAATGTGCTATTATTATTATTATTATTATTATCCACAGCTTCCCTACTCGGCGCTCAGCACAATAGGGGGATAATGTGGAGAACAAGCCGGCAAGCTTGCTTGTTGTGTCCTTGGGCAAGGCAATTAACGGGATGCCTCCGTCTTTATGTGGCAGACAGATGGTGGAGCCAAGCAGTCTACCCGTCGTGGGGGCCCCAGTCTAACTGAAGACTCGCAAATCGAGCCTGAGTGCACACACAGTATATACATCTTCCTGCATAATGCTCAGAATGAAAAAGCTCCAACGACGAAGAAGAAAAACTTTGTGTTACTGTTATCAAAACTATCCTTTGAGCGAAACCTGCGCAGCCGTCTATAACGATATTCTTAACGTCTACATAACGAATAGGAGCCTTACTGTTGTAGTAACTTAACAGTAAGTGCTAGATTTCGGGTTAGCCTAGTCTGTCGGTTGCTGCGTTTATATCAGGATTAATCGATACACGTGCAAACACAGGCTTTAGATCATATATATAGGCCTACTATTACAAAAAGTTGTTGGCGGTGGTCCAAATATTTAATGGCTTATTCCAAAAAATATGTATTAATCTCTTTGGCGTCTTCCGACAACTTTGAATTTACGCATTTTATGCGGCTCATGAAATAAATACATAACGTTTGTGAAATCTTTGGCTGTTTCAATTGTGGGCAAGTCCAGTTTCAAAGCACGCCTATGGTGCTGCAAACAGTTTAAGCAGGATGTTTCCAGGGACTCCAGAAACTTTGAAAAAGATATAGCAACTCTGCGCTATCTTCTTTTAATTTTTGTTTAATCGATTACCTTCGTAAAACAGCAATTTTGATTTTGCGATGACAATTGGCTATTTCAAAAAAATAATGATCGATTGAAGCCCGCACTGCCGGCTGAACCAATATTTTAACCCCAACATTACTGATGGAGGTTCTGCGGGTGAAGCCGGTACGGCTGGCTAGTTTATTATATAACCATCTCTAAGGTTGTGCTTAACCAAGGTTAGGCAGTTTTGTTACAGATAAACAAATGGCTTAAGCAGAAGCAAACTGTATGTTTTTACCATTCCTTAACTATGTTAGATGACTTTCTTTTTTAGAATTCAATATTTATAAGATTTCGTGAAACTTGTTCGTACTTTCATTTTTAATCGGATTCAGAAATTGGTGGAGGGCACTTGTCCCCGTAACTTTTCTCTAGCTTTCTAACAAAGAGTTTTGTTATTTGCAGGCCTGTCAAAGCTCCCGATTTTGTGGGGAGTTTACCGGATCGGAGATTTTCTCCCGATTTGGCTCAAAATATTTCATTTTGCAAAAAACCGTTAATAAGTTTTGAAACTATTTTTTATTATTCTGGCTAGTTTTTTTTTTTGTAAACCTTTGCGCTCTGTGTTGTCAAAAATATTGATTTCGGTTTTCGCTAAATGAGCATTCATTAAAAACCATTGAGACGTAACAATAGCCTTTGTAGTTTCGGCGCCAGCTTCATCTTAGGGTTCTATGCATGTGTATTTTAAAATGGCATCTCTTGGAGAAAGCGTATTAGAGGTGATTACCTAAGTGAAAGATCTGTAAATCACTTACGATCTAGCAAAATGTATGGAAAAAAAGATCTAATTAAACATATTATATCAGAGAATCACAAGAAGAATAATACAGCTGCCTGTGAGACTTAAACAATCCTAGTATTTTTGCAAAACGAGGGGATGAGAAAGATCAAGTTATTTGTTCAGAGACTACGTTTGTAATGTTAGTGGCAAAAAACAACCAGCCATTCAATATATGCGATGGATTTCCAATGTTGGTCAGCGACATATCACCGGTCAGTGAACTGGCCAAGAAGTATGGATGTGGAAAGACCAAAACTACACAAATCATGAAAGATACGGGGAATCAGTTTTCTGTTCTGAAGAAACCAAATGAAATAATTTTAGGATGATTATTTACATTTTTGTTTCTTCGTCTTCATCTTCTTGTTACGAAAAAGCGACCGAGGCGCTACGCATTTGACAAATCTGTAAGGCTCTAGTCGCTTAGTAGTTCCCGTTTTTTCCGATTGACTTTTCTGGAATCTTGTTTAATGTGCTGTTGGAAATCCACCAAGTAGATACAATTATCGTGAAACATCTTGACCAAGATTACAAAAACGCAGTTTGGTACATAGGAGGGAGTTGAACCAAGATTGTTTGGTCGGTTCGTCGCATTGTATGAGCACTGATTGTGCATAACAACATCAACTCAGGTGAAGAGAAAAGGAGCCAAGTATAAACGGGGGCTAGGGGCTACCCAAGAATTTGGTTTTGCTCGTACAAATTATTTCCCAATCGGACAGTTTTTGATGTTGACAAGTATGGTATTTGGGAGACAGGATGAATGCTGCTGTTGAAAGTAAAGCCACGGTGACTGCAAGACCAAGAAGTTTTTGAATAAAATTCGGAGAACATGGGTAGTTGCTCTGCTAAAGAAAACTTTGTTGAAAAAAAGGAAGATTTTATCAAAATTGTGTAAAGTCGGCAATGCTGTACGGAAGAGAGCCATGGTGTCTGAGGTAAGATGAGACGGCGATTTTGAGGAGAACCGAGCGAGCAATGAGTGTTTTTGCGTTATTGAAAAAAAGGGACCCAAGAACTTTAAAATTTGCTGGGTTTGGAAAAAGTTTAGACAACTAGTCAAAGAGAACGGAGTGCGATGGTACAACACGTCTTGAGGGAATAGTGATGATTTTGAAGAGCGCTAGATTTTGAGCTGGACAGAAGAAGAGGCGAGGCGATCGAGGGTAACATAAAAAAGACGGATGGAAGAGCAAATCGCTTTAGAAAAGAAAGATGTCACCGACAAAAGAAAGCAACGAGATGTTACTTATGAACTTTCAAAAACAAAAGACGAATCTGGCGACCTCGTTTAATAGAAATAAAACCAAATCAAAAAGCATTGGATCTTAGTCTCTTCTTTGATCATTTGTAGTCTGAATTAAAAATTACATTACTTTTGACATTTATTGCATGCAATAGCAGAATGTTTTATGCACACATTTATCTGACAGCTGATGCAAGTGTGCATGTTTTCTATCTCGTTTGCTTTGTGAAATTGCACACCTTTTTGTTCTTGGAGGTCAGATGCTGATGTTTTATTGCTGGGATGGTGGTGAAGAATGGTGTTCAATAGGGTTGCAACCTTACTTTTTTTAAGAACAGTACAAGATCATCATAGCGTCAGATTAAAAGCTGTGCAAGGTTGGTTGGGCTTTTTCATCCTTCACACTAAGCTGCTCTGTAGTCATTTCTTTCCTGTTATTACAAATTGTTTCAACCCTCGCCATCATTATATGTCCTAGTCATTCATTTTGCGTCCCTTGGCCATAAACTTTTAGCTCACATCAAGCTTTACTTAGATTATTTTTCAAACAAAATTGAAAAGGCGATATCAGAAGACAATGACCTTATTTCAAGAAATGTTCTAGGCAACTTGTAATGCTATAAACTGATTAATATGGTTGTAAACGAATGCTATAGAAGAAAATAACAAGATCTAGCTTACAACATTCAAATTTATGGGAAATAAATTATAAGTGCATGCATGAACATGTGCATGTTATTACATAATATCATAACTGGCATTCACTAGCTTGCATTGAGCTTATAAGCATACAAGCTACAAAAGACATAGCTTAGCCTAAAAAACCTGTTGCGGCGGTAAGGCACCGCTATGTTGGCAGAAAAACAAGAAAAGATTTGCACTGACAAAAATGATGACGAGTGTATAAGTGATATGATTGAAAATCAAAATGTTTTCCATCGCAATGTTTATTCTAGAGAAAAGTTTTACAATTGATTATACGCTCTGCCGTGGAAAGTAGTCACGTGCCCCATGGACTAGCGTAGTGAAAAATACTTCCCTGTCATTTTTCTTTAAGATGGTATGTCGTTCGAACTATACAAACACATTAACCCTATCATAACTCATTTCTAAAAAAAGTCAAGAAATTTTAAGTAGTTAAGTCAAATATTTTTAAAAAATGCATAGCTTTTGAGGAGGCATTCAGGTCCAATGAACCAGCCTCAGGTTTCTACGGTTTAACTTAGGCAACAGTAACATTTCGAAAATCTTCTCGGCCTATCTGAAAAGAAGGTCGGGAGCCATTACTAATGCGCGGCCTAAAAGTTGAGAAACGCTCTTCTAGGCTGTATTAATTTGTACAGTAGAAATTTTTGCCAACTGTAAACATAGGTATCTATGCTCTCTGCGGGGTCTTTTTGTTTTGCTTTTGAACTTGTTAGTCAGTGCCATTGATAAAGAGAGAAATACAAACCATTCAAACTATTATTTCTACGGTCTTGTTTTGAAGTTCGTAAGTTTTATTTCGTGGTCGCGGGAAAGCTTTTGCTTCTAAAAGAAATTGTATTCCGACCGGTTTTGGAGTGTTTCCAACACAGCTGACATTCTACATTTCTTGCACAAATGTTACGACCAAGCAAAGCAGATTGGCATCAGCATTTTTTCTAGAAGCATGGCGATACGGAAACCTTTCGCAACTTTGCGGAACAAGGCTTTCGTCACCAAAGAAATTGCTTCCTTTGTAAAAACTAAGATTAAAGGTTTTCAGAACAAGGAACTTACACTTTGCGATTTATTAAGAGAAAGAGTATGGATGGAAAATCCCTGTTGCGTTAATGGTTTACATTTTGACGTAATGTTTGGTTAACAGGTCATATACTTTACAGGGCCCAACCATTGAACTTAGTACAATTCGACGAATTGTTTATTATAGGATCTGAAACGACTGCAATTGGTAGATTTTCTGCAATTAACATTTGAATTTGGAAATTCCCTATTATAAGCGTTGTTTACACGAAAGCTTACCTCGAATTGAGGGAATTTTACGAGCGTTATTTCCATTACGTCATTCAAAAGATTAAGAAATGATTTTGGCAGAATACGCGAAGTTGATGGGCAATCTAGCTTCATTCTCTGATATTTGCATTCATTCACAGAACAACTCGAGTGTAGTTTAGACTTACTACTACTGCTGGCATAATGATTTTCCATGACATATACTGCAGTTAAACAAAAAATATTGCCCTAGTATCTCTTAGATCAAAGGCACGAAGCAACCATGCGGGCATCAATCTTCCACCTTTGCAAGCCACGTCTCATCGCAGTGTAATATGCAACCGCCATCACAAGGTGCATCACACTGAGGTTCGAACCGACAACCACTATCTTCCCAAACAAAGGTTTGCTCTTAACTTCATGCAGTGAAAAATACTCCAAAACTAGCTTCTTGTCGGTCACCAACTGCACTGAAGAGACCTGATAGGTCGAAACAGTGTCACTGTCTGCAGTTTTGCTAAATGTTTGCTTGTTTGGTAATATTTTTAAAGCATGATAACAAGCATAAGCATGGATTGATTTGTAAATTTTAATCAGCAAATAAAATTTCGCCACAAAAAATTTGCATATAAAACATTGTTTAGTGCACATATGAGATCATCAATGCTGTTTATTGAGTTGCCATAACGAATATTCTTGAAGTTTACTCAACAAGTTACCAACTTCAAATTTTGTAATATTTTACGAAGAATTCAAATTCTGTTTCCCTCCTCATTTGACCGGGCTTGGGACCGGCACCCGTACAGGTATTTGCCCAGTACCACAACCATAAAAACCACGAAAAGAAATAAATTTATTCATTTATGGAATAGCTATGAAATTCATTCAAGTTTGCTCTGTAAGTGGCGAAAGGTGGACGTTCCCTGGACGCCTATGTCCCCCTTCGATTTAGGTCAGGCACTGATCCACTTCTGTACGGAGGCTGAGTTGCCTTATATTTCAAAAAACCAACGACTGTATTCAACAGTGTAGTTAGGTAATACTTACTTAATGACAAAACTTACCGTTACGTTTCAATAGACTCGATTCACCTGAAACATTTAGTTTTGAAACACATCTTGACACAAACACTATAAAACTGCGATTACTAAAAATACTGCGTTTAAATAGCCTTAAATACGAATAAACGTGATGTCGCAAATGTTGGGCGCATGACATAGGCTAGAATGATATTTTCGTTTGAGCCAAAAATATGCTGTATCACATATACAACACAACACTAAAACCAGGACCTCAGCAGAAAATTAGAAAAAAGGTTAAACATTTGGCATTAGGGCAACAAAACAAAGGGTTATGCTACAATGCTGGTACACCTTTCCACACATGAAATAATAAACTTCTAAGTAAGTTTATAACAATAGAATGATCAAAGTTAAAATGAATAAAATAAACCAATTTGATATACAAAAATGCATACAAAATAATCCTGAATCATATAATTTTGCTGATAAATGTAAAAAGTTTAAAAAATCATTACATTGAAAGACCAGCTACAATAATATAAAGGATTGATTCAAATGCAAAAATCACTACATTCAAATAGCTAATAAAATGTTTTCAGCGATTGTTGTTGCTATTCGCGAAAGCATGGCGGAAGACCATGTAGCCCCAGAAGCCTCGCAACTCCCCACAGTCTGGACCGGAGGTCGTAGAGAAACAGAGTCACCAAAAAGCCAGCGGGGCGTCTTGGGTCAGATGACCACAGACGCTGTATAAAGGATTCTCGATTCTAGAGAGATAAGAGTTTAACTGTTAAAGTTTAACAGAAGGTTGTGACCGTTGCAGCGAAGACGACGGAGCACAAGTTCCTCACTGGAAACCGAGGACTTGTGTGTCGAAGAACTTACATGAGACAGTACACCTCCAGAGTAAGCTTGGTCGCACTGGCATATGGTAGGAAAAAATAAACTGTGCCTATCTTTATGAGGTTAAAGAATCTGGTAAAACCCATTGATATTAAAAGTTAAGATCAGAATTTTTTTAAGAGAATGTTCTTTTTTATTGACTTGTTTTTCCTAACCCATATTCTGCTTGTGCCATTGAGATGCTCAACGAAAAAATGCTTTAAGTGCTTTGCTGTTGTCAATAAAAAGCACATAGTCTGTTTGATACTTGATTAGTCTATTCAAAATTTATTCAATACTCTGTTACTTTAAATCAGTGGTTACCAACCTTTTTAAAGAATTTGACAGTCATACGTATCGCTACCTAAATTTTATTTGAAACTCGATGAACACGTCATTGACGGATGGACGTAGAGACATTTTTTGGAGATTGATGTGTTCTAAGTTAGGATTTGCAAACTTTCTTTCACGGAAGGTGAGGATTGTTTTTTCGAAGATCAAGTTTTTTATAACCACAGGTGAACTCGCGTGGGGTAGCAACCAACAGCTTGGCAATCCCTTTCATAATTAATTACGCAAACCATCAAAATATGCAATCAAAAATACAACAAACCATCTGGCAAGTCAATTGTTTTTAACTTTAACAATATTTATCAAAGCATTCTTGAACTTTGGGTTGGGAACCATTGATTTAAGCTATGATGGGTTGTGATTGTGATAACCTGGAGCCACTCTTGGACCTGAAGATTGAGGAAGAGCTGCAGTCGACGGAGCAATGTAATTAATGCCCGCGGGAATGCACAAAGAAGTTGCTACTGAAGGTCCTGAAAACATGTATGGTATTGACACTAATTGTTGCTGTGATATAGGTGGTGCTGGAATACTAGAAATTGGCACCGGGAAGTGTTGGAATGCGCTGTGAATTATTGGTTGTTGTTGTGCTTGCATTCCGTTGGCATCTTGATTCAGCTTTTTACTATTAATATTTTGTGTTTTGATTGATTCGTACTCATTTTCAACATTCTCATTTTGACGATTTTCTTCCGACATTGCAATTTCTTTTACTCTTGTTGCATCCAACGGATTGCTTCTTCGTGCGCCATTTGTTAATGGTCCAACATTATTTTCCACAGTTGTATTATTGGCATCATTCTCTTGGTGGGCGTTGTCTAAGTCGGTGGAGCTTTGCCCTGTGCAGGATGTTCTCATTGGTGTTTCTTGAAACGATTCCGTCTCCGATACTTCATGAACACCATCATGTCGAGAATTTCGGTTGCTGATGAAAATATCACAAGCAGCGTTGTGATCAGTTTGTGAAAAACGTCGAGGCTTTTGTTTATTCAATTTTTTTACCCGACTATGAAGCATCATCTTACGAATCAGATGTCCTATAAGCAATAACAAAATTACTATCAACGAAGCTGTAGCAATTATCACAGCAATCCAAGTTGATTCTTGATTACCAGTTACAGGATCCGTGACGGGTGGAATCTTAGTCGAAGTTGATAAAGTGGATTGTTTGGTAGTAACCAAAGACGGAGGCTTGGTAGTGGTAGACGTTTTTGTTGATGGAAAAGTAGGAGGTTCATCAGCAGGTCCTTTACGAGGACAAATTTCCTTTTCTTCCGGATCAGAGCAATTGTTGTTGGAAGAGAGATCTGTCCATGATAGAGTACTTAACATTCTTCCACGAAGAGAAGGAGGATTATAACATTCGACGTCCAAGATATTCTGCCATTTTTTGTTCAACGTTTTGATGTAACTCTAAAAATAAGTAAAATACTATTTGTAATCCTTTCGGTTTTTTAAAAACATCAGGTAAAAAATAACTCAAATCTAAAAAGCTTGCAGTATCTTCAGAAGCTTATAAGGAAAATAAAACAGATGGAGATGCGTGTTTGCTTTTTTTTAAAAAAAAACTATCATCGTAACTACTGTAGCTTAGAACCTATACTATATGCTCTGACTTGAAACTTGTTCTAAATCCTGTGCATATCAAGATTAGTTTACATAAACCCTTGGTTCCAAGAGCACTTACAATATCACTAAACTGCTTTATCAGTTTTCTTTTGACGTTTTAAGGTGTCAACGTTCAAAGCTCACATGCACATGGAATCTTAGTTTGCAACACAGTTTACAGAAAATTTTAACTTTGCCATGTAGTCAAGAATAGAACTTTCTTTTTAAAATTGCTTTCGTTCTATCTCTTGTAAGCCATTCAACCGCAAGAACTGAGAATGTAAGCTAATACTCGGCTTCATCCGATTAAACCATGTTCCATCAATGCCATGTCATGCTTCCAAAAGTTCGAAGCTTCAAAGTCAAGATTAGCACTGGACGCTCAACAACATAAAATTTGCTAACTTTAATCGTTCCTTTAGGCTTTATTCTTGACGATATCTGCGCAAACTGTCTAACTTACACACTTCTCTTCAAACGCTCAACTTTTGAGGAAGTTTCAAAAACTAAATATGTTTTATGACTTACTAAATACGCAAAAATCTTGCAATCGCAAACCCATGATCCCGAGTTTGATATACGGACGATTTCGTTTGTTGCATCTTCGTTTTCTCTTACCATTTTAACGAACCATTCCTTTTTTGGAGTTTTAAGTGGATTACCACCAATTTGAAGGACAGATAGATCACTAAATAATTAGTAAGCATTAAGTATGATGAATCATGAAGTATTCCAGGCTGATTTATTGATATTCATGGCAACATCAATAATGATGTATTGAATTTTAGTAAATTCTACGAAAAAATATGCTTTGTTATATGTTACAAATACTTACTGATTATCAAAAGCATTCTCAGGAAAACAAGATATGGAATTATTGTTGAGATAAAGTTTTTTAATTTCGGAAGCAGCGAGAAAGGCGTCAGGATCAAAACTTTTCAGAACATTATTTGACAAACCAAGATGCCTGCCAAAGAAAAAATGCATGCTTGTAAGCAACTTCTAAGTTCGTGATAACGCAAATGATGTCAAAATCGTCATAATTCTTCTCAAAAAAAATTAAGGCACCAGCTCAAGAAACTACAATAGTTAGAATGTTTATTTTATAAAGCGTCCTATTTATGGTAGATGATTTTTAAATATACTTCATAAGTCAAACAATGATTGCCTAGCACAGCATAAAATTTATGGAAAGCTATGTGCTAAGACCTAAAACCATTATGAAAAATTCATTTCTCAAAAGAAATACAGTTCTTACCCAAGATTTCCCAATTTTTTCAATTGCATTGGAAGAAACTGGACAAGCTTGTTTTCACTAAGATCCAAACTTTTCAAGTAATGCAGCTTCTGAAACGATTTGGTCGGAATGTTTTTCAAATTGTTGTCGTTTAGTTTCAAAACCTCCAACATTGGAACATCATTGAACGAGTTCTCATCAATTTCCTCAACTTGATTTTGATCCAAATGTAGATGAGTAAGTTTTCTAAGACCTTAAAAATAGTTCTTTAGAGTAAATTTTTTTAGCTCACGAAGGAAGCTATTTAGGAGTTAATGTGTTAAATGCATACTTGCAGAGTCATCAGCAAACAACCCACAAGTCTTGATCAAAAATTTGTGACATTAATCAAATGCAGTAGTAGTCAATAGGAAACAGCATTGTAGCAAAATCATTTAATGCAGATAATCGGTAAAAATAACGAAACGCAAGTACCCTGGACTTTAATCAATGATTTTTGCTGAACAATTCGCAATCAACATAAGGTCACGCTCAATGAAACGCTTCTGTAGATAATAGCAAGGATGAAGATATGTAACACAATTTATCAAAACCTCATTGAAGTTCGATGACCCACATAACTGTAAACATAGCAAGATGTTTTGATTTGAGATAGTTTCGAGTATCATAATAAGAAATCTCACTGTACCTAAAGTTAAATCAAATGTAATCATATAAGACGGCTTTGCATGTTGAAGGCTATGAAAAACAAACTAAATGAAAAATGCCTTTTAGATGAAATTGTGCAGCAAGATTTTTTGTAATCGAAGCCTTTTAGCAAGTGTATTGTGGGATAACTTGGAACCTAAGTAACTCTATTCAACCATTTAGTTCCGCTTATATTAAGTTTGCCAGTAATAAAGTAAAAAGAAATTTTAAGTTGCCACAATTCACCTTGAAAAATTTTGTCGACTTTTTTCAATTTATTTTTGCTTAGAAAAAGTTGTTGCATTTTTCCCGCCTGTTTAAAGATGCCAACCTCGATTGTTTCAATAAAGTTGTCAGTGATATCCAGCGTAATCAGCCTCGTGTACTTCTTCAGTCTATCTGTAATGGCATAAAATAATTTCACCGCTGTGAAAGACCTAATAACCAAGAAAACCTAATCAATCACGCTTTTAGTAGATCTTTGCTCTCTGCTTTTACAAGTCTTAAAAAAACTTCGAAAATTATTACTTTTTGATCTAAAGCGCTGACCAGACGCGTTTTTTTACGTCAAATGCTATGCATGCGACCAGCGCAAGGCAACAAGCCTCGCACTCAATGTTTCAACTGATAATTTGTCGTCACTCAGCTATTTTGCCGGCTTGGTTACAGGCTTGGGGCAAAATAGCCATAAGCTGGCAGAACAGGCTACTGCTGTGTTATACATCACATATTACTAAATTTAAATATCATTTAAGCAGGGCTTTTAAACATGAGAAATTGGCCAATATACATTATACTTCAAAAAAAAGGGATCATTTACAGATTTAGAGCCATAGTCTCCTCATCTATCTTGTCCATTAAAAATACACGGTTAAGGAACTCCGAAACAGGTTTCAACCCAAGACATTTAAACAAGCGGAAGATGTTTTTTGTGATTGGAAGATAAGATATGATTAATAAAAAATTAGCTATTGGATTGATACCTTACACTGACATGACTAGGATACCTTACATTGACAGGACTATGAAAACACAACGCTGTTAAAAAAAAATTTCTCACTCACTTTTGTCCACTTGTTCAACACAGCTGTGATTAACATAAAGGTATTCTGATTTTTCTGCTGGGATATTGTTCATGTTTAATTCATGCGGATCAGGAATGGTTTTCAAGTTGGTAAGGTCACACCATATTGTTAATGGTTGGACGGTAACATTGCATCTAACAAAATGTTATGTTTATCGCGTGAAAATATTGTTGCGCTTTCTCGCAGCTTTACTAAGTAGTTATAAGTTCATGTAAATAAAGGCGCAGCTGCTATATTTAACTTTGCTTGAAGTGTCCAACTTCTTGTATACTTACTATACAACCCACCTATTCCCCATGTACCCCCTGGCGTAAATCTGAAAAGAAGCAAGGTGCCAAGTCCTCCGAAAAATATATTGTGCTGAATCCCAAACTTCTAATGATTGTTGTTCTTCTAAAATCAAATCCCGCAAATATACTTTATCAAAGTAAAAAATTGTCAAAAAATATTTTTTGTTTTACGTATTACTTTTTGCTTCTTTAGAAAGCGGAACTCAATCCTGCAATCGTGGCATATTAATAAGATTTTGTTTCAATATCTCAATTCTTGTTAGCAATCACTTAAAACACGCTAAAGCCAAAGATTATTTTCTTCGAATCAAAGTACCCCCTACCAACATTATTTTGCGTAGATCCACTTCCCTGATGACGAAACAGAACTTACTCTTGTTTGTAGGCACGAGCCGGGCATATTTTCTCAATCACCGGAACACCGTAGCAGTTCACCAATGTTATTGCGATGATGCAGAATAGAAACATATGCAACGCCATGTTTTTTTTCAATCAAATGATCTATAGATTAAAAAATTACTTTTCTCTATCAAAAATATCTGTAAATGATATTCAAAAGATTATCACTAAAAATAAAAGTTATTTTGTCGTAATTATTTCGCACGACACGCCATCAGGCGCATACAAAATCAAATTTTCAAGTAATGCAGCTTGATTACAATAAAAAATATCTTATTCAAAAAAACTTCGAAGTTAAAAATATTTATTTTCCAGTTTAAAAATGAACAAAGCGGGTGATAAACGAAATGTTTCGCATTACGCTATAGCAGCTAGCAACGCCTCCAACAGCTGTGAATGAAACAAATCGTACGCGCAAATATGATCGCAGTCAACTTTCTTCCTTCAACACGTCAGCTCAGTTGTGTACTATGTGGGCTAAGTTTTCCAAACAACAGAGTTGTTTACCTTCTAGCTAAGCGAATAAGTTGGTTATACAAAAACTTTTTCGTTCTGAGAGTATTTGCCACTTATGCTTATAAATTTGAGACGTTTTATCACTAATTCTTTGTAGTTTCGTTAGATTGCTAGGTTTTGTTTTGCCCCATTTGTATCATCCTTTTCACAAAATACCCTCAATGATTTTGTTAATTTGGTCACAAGTTACTCCAAAACAATCAATTTGAAATGCAAAACCTGGTGCTTTGTTTGCGTCCAGTTTTGCTGAAAATAAAAATACTGGCTCGATTTCACGACCTGCCTCCTGAAAATCTGAAACGTAATTGTTACTCGCTGTGAGTCGCCAGCCTTTCCATGACCAAATTTTACACCTGATCAATTTCAAACGATTTTCAGCAACATTGTTGCTTCATTTTTTGTATCAAATTATAATAAACCTTCTTGAGTAAAGCGCCTAAAGGAAAAATTACAATGACGTCACTTTCAAGCTTGCTGATAATACATAACAGGAACTGACCGAATCTCTTCTCAAAGTCAATATCGGCGAATCGTGTTACGGCTTATCAATAGTAAAAACCGAACGGTATTAAGCACTAAATAGGTTACACAGAGATTTAAAAACCAAGATGTAATGACGAAGCATCTATTCGTGCATAAGTGTTCTATACTGCTTCACTTTTTAATGTGTGGTTATTGGTTCATGGAAGAGCTAACCACCTATGGCAAAAGCAAAAATCTTAATTCGGCAGTAAAATCAAATAATTTCATTCAATTTTAATGGTCGATGATGGTCTGCCTGCATCATCATTGTAAAATAAATCACCTTAGCCACATTTCAAGGCGGATCGGATATTTATTTCATAGCACATCGGTTGGTAGGCTCCAGAGCTCACTAGGATCTGGCTGTTGTTTGTCCAACGTCAAAACGTTAGCAAGATGGTAGAGTGGACTAAAGCTTTTATAGCGACACAAGAGCTTAGTAATGCGTCAAACCAGACATTTCATAGAAAATATTACAACCAATAATTGTCCAAAAATAAGCTCTTGATGAGCACTTCTAATTTTTAAAGTTGACCAATTAATTGTTATTTATCGTCCCCCTTAGGTAGCAACGTAAAATAATAATTTTTGCGCATTTCTGTTGGAGTTTTCTTGCACAAATCAAATGTAAGGCACTATACACCACCAACTGCATCCCATTAACCAAAGTGACGAAAGCGAAGGACCGATAGCAATATGAAACCAAAATTTACCCCAAAATTACAAACTCACACTACTGTACAGCAGAGAGTTGCATGAACGCCCGCTGAACATTTTTAACAGCAAAAACATGCATCTTGGTCCTTGGAAAGCTTTTACTACTGCATTATGTTTATTGATAACCTTAATATAATTTTGAAAAATGCTACGCTAGCAAAAACGCTGACTAGCCTAGTTTGTTGTTGGTCAGCAAATCCAAGTTATTAAATAATAACTTTCACGTTATTCCCGACATTATGTAAAGCTGAAGCAAACAAAGTCTAAGCGTTTCAAGGGTTGGTGTTAATTTATACGGGGTCCATAGTTTCCACAGTTTGCACAATAAAAGTTTTAAAAGTATATTCAATTTAATCGTATATTGCAGTTCGAAGATTTATAAAATATTAATTATTTTGACAAAATTACTGCATTGTCAGTTTTTGTTTATTGATAGAAAGCATTAATTGGTTTCGTTTCCTTTCACAAACATTTTGACAGCAAAAAAATTACTTAATAGAACTTTATGCTTAATTCGTTATCGAGATCCTGCCCCTGCATGTAAGATTAAAGTTTCGAATATTTTCTCAAATATGAAGCCATCGTAAAGAAAATCAATTATTTACAAAGAATTGGTTACTAATTGCTTATTGAACGAAACAGGCGATAATTGTTTGCTTTAACAAAATACAGAGGTTGCTAGTTGCTAGGTAAGCAATTTTAAAGCGATCTCCTATTAAGAGGGATCTGCCTCCATCATCACACTAAGGTAAAAATTTAAAATTTTGCTCAAAAATTATCACCAACATCATACAGTTCCATACAGCAATCTATTACATCTTGTCAATAACCTGCGACCGGTTTCGACCAAATTGGGTCTCACCAGGCGGGTGTAAAAACACTCAATAATAAAAATGCTGAATAAGTACAAATTTGCCATTGGGTGCAAAAAAAAGATGCAATACAAAACAATATGATAAAGCAATACCTTATCATGGGGTCTCAATTAACGACACACACGTATGACATGGACAACAAGTCACATCTGCAAGCCCTAATAGGTCGAAACTGGTCGCGGGTTATTGACATGATGTAATAGATTGCTGTATGGTACTGTGTGATGCTGGTAATCATTTTCGAGCAAAATTTTTTATTTTGCCTTTGTTTGCGTTAACAAATAAATTGGAATTCCCACATCAAACCTCACAATTGCTGCGCTGTTGTTTCCTTGAGAATTTGTGCTTGAATACGTTCAAATGGTTAAGGTCAGGTATTCTGGAAAGAGCATAGCAGGTCTGAAAGCTACTTGTTTTGTGGATTAAGTGCAACGCACACTGCCCGATTGATATGAAAAATCAGGGAAATATATCCCTTCACTATGAGATTTTCGAGAGAGGCTTTGCCTTGATAGCGATTCGCTTTTCAAATGCAATTCGTTCTGCTGGTGATTCGACAACCGCTCGGCATAATACCTTCTATGTCAACGCCAGCCGCCAGACGCAAAAAACAATGAAGATTGCTTTTTTCTCTTGTTAAAAGACAAATCTTTTGCTGAATTTACTTTCAAACCACTAGCGCCACCAGAATATGATGGAAACAGCATGTCTCGGTGTTTTCGCCAAGTTTTAAGTGCGTTTTCACTCTATTTATCATAAAAAAAAGAAAATAGTTAACCTCGTTTAGGTCCGTTAAGTTTGTTTGACATGATAAACTGATTCATTAAACGCTTTTGCACTGGCGATGATAAATTTCTAGCTTTTTGTGACCAGCGAGTCTATTTAATTATGTAGTCCCATACTGCAATTGCAACAGATTAACAAAATAATTGTGAATAAAAGCTAGAAATCTAGCCTAGACCTCGGAGTGCAACCCAGAAGTTTGCAATGGGGAGGGGGTAATAGCCCAGAAACCTTGTTGGTTGTCTCCAAAAAAGGTTCTCATGATTTGAAGTAGTATTGCTGAAAGAAACTTTACTGCACTCGCTTCCTCAATCGCTACAACCTGCCTGACCAACTAGTCTTGTTTAACCCGTAGGTCTGCTTCTAATTTCACTGAACCTTGCTTGTAGCCTTCAGTGTAATGAAGATAAAAATTATAATTTTTCTTTGATACATTTTACTTTATCGTGAACAAAAAGCTCTCCAACTTTTTTTAAAACTAGTGCTATCTCCCATAGACTTTGCCGAACAAATGACGTTGTTATTGCATCTACACTGTCATATACAATGTAATTTTACTTATTGCTTCGTCGTTAAACTCGATTTCCACTGTCATTAGTTTGCGCAGTTGGTCGTAATGTTTGTTCAAAGGGATTTTACATCGGCCGTATTTGTCTGCTTTGTAATCTCATCCAGAGTGTGCGCTAATCTTAACGGAGATAAAACCGGCTGATAGTGTATTGGCTGGAGAATCCGCTTTGCAGTCGGTATATGTGGGTTCAATTCCTCAATCGAGTCATACCAAAGACTTTACAATCAGCCTTGACCCTTTGCAAGAAGAGGATACCGTAAAGAAAAGCCGGTAAGTTCGCTTGTTGCGCCCTATGGGTACAATGTCGTTAACGGGGCACCTCCATCTTTATGTGTTAATTAGTTGGTGAGGTGAAGTCCTCTATCTAGTGCGGAGGCTTAGTTCAACAAAAGACTTGTAAACAAACACACCAGCTCATAAGCACCAATAAACGAATTGAGAAAAGTTTTTATAAAACGGGATTTCGTAGATACAGAGCTCGGCAAAAAATGAACTTTATTTCACGGGCAGTTTCTTTGGTAGTGAACTTTATAACAGCTTATAACCTTCGTATTGTTTTCCTGCTGAGGTTAAGATGTTGTTGTACTCCTCAACCTGTGGTTTGAACTTTGAAAAGTCATACCCATGCGCCCCTTCAATCAAGTTTTAAAAAAAGTGTAGCTGGTACATATCACTGGTTGCGTCTTGTTAAGACAAAATTTACTTTCTGTTTAGACAAATAGTACAACGCTTTTATATAAGCATCAGTGTTGTCTTCAACTAGCCTGGATTTTGATTGTTGAAAAATCCGAGATTTGTTATAACATATCACTCTGATAAGATAACATGTTTGTGGTTACCCCTTCTCTTCCTCGGGATAGAGGTACGGCATGAACGGCAATGCTCATGCTAGGGGAAAGATGGCAACCCATTTCGAACCAGTCATGAATGACTGGTAGCCCCACCACCAACAAGGCGGACTGCCACTGGTGGGTAACCAAGATTCGTCTTTTACGACATGCTGGGTTAGCAACTTCACAATTGCAATCCGGTGAAGTACGGGTAGGCCACCTGTCTGCCACATAAAGGTGGAGGCGTCCAGTTAAGTGCCTTGCCCAAGGACACAACAAGCAAGCTTGCCGGGTTGTTCTCCACACTATCCCTTTTTTATGCTGAGCGCCAAGCAGGGAAGCTGTGAATACCATTTTTTAAAGTCTTTTGATATGACTCGACTTAGGGAATGAACCCCAGGTCTACCGACAGCGATGCGGACGCTCTAATCACTACACCATCGCGCCAGTTGACAAGATGACATCGGGACTTCGCACGTGATAGCAATCGTTTTCAATAAAAACAGCGTTTTTCCATGCTGCAATAAGTTGTTCGATGTAATTTTATTGTATTATGGCCGCATTAAATGCCAGCAAGTTTTAAACTCAGGTACATTTTTCGCAAGACACAAAATCTTTTCAGCAATTTATGTATTGGAAGCCAATTTTGCATTACACGGTCATATTGCAACTAAGCCATTATTTCTTTGCCAAGACACATCATGCTGCAACGAAGACGACTGTGCTTTCTCAAGGCATGTATACTGCAGCAAAATCATTACTACCTTGGCAAGACACATGATGCCGCAACGAAACCATCGCTACTTAGCCTGTAACCACAACGGCATTTGCTCCGTGTCCTGCAGCAGGAGGTTGCGATTTTTTTCTCATTTGATGTAGCTAAGTTCAAGATTGATTCAATTTTCGCATATTACATTGCATTGATTTGTAACCGAACATCACCTATACCGTAAAGCAGAGGTATGCAACCAGTGTCACGGAGGCCAAATGCGGCGCGCGACGTGAAGTTAGTCGGTCAGTGCGAGGACGTGAGTTGTGTACCGCGAATACAAAGCGCATTTTTAGGTCGACTACTCAGATAATTATTAATACCATACCAGTACCATTGGATTGGCGTACACGTTTCTGGCATTGGAATTGGCACAAGAACTGCAGAGCTTATTGACATTTTAATCTAACAATTGGCAATTTGGTGAAATTTTGCTGAATTACGAACCACGACTAACTGCTGCATTATCAGTTTGCAAACATTTTTGCCTGTTTAGGAGAAGTGCACCCTTGCATTCGCCCTTCTACAAATGATTAAATTTTCCAAAAATATTTAATTATTTTTCATTACGAAATGCAAACTCTCTTGCTACATTTTAACATTTAATATACAAATTTAATTGAGTGGCAAAATCGGTCCAAAATCTCATAATCCCCAAATCTGCTCACACACTAAGGATGTCGAGTATGTTTTCTTTCGCGGCAGTGCTTCCGTTTAAGGAGGCGCAGAAACTTTATTCGGGGATCCATAACCCGGGTTGCCCAGACTGGTGCCGTACCTGAGGCTGAATAGAAAGCAAGAGCAGATCATACAATCGGTGCCAAAGTAAGATATTTAAAGAGACATAAAATGACAATGGGAGTGCAAATTGTTTCCAAATCTCAAAATTGTTGTTTTTCCACAAATTACAAGTGCTGAAAGCATTTTCTTCCGGAACACTGTTTCCGTATTGGGGGCACAACCACTCACTTGTGATAGCATGCTTTGAGTTGCCTTGGCGTGGTCGCGTCCTGGGAATTAAACTGTCCACGAAATTTTGTTGTAATCATTCAGACTAGACAAATGAAAATCTACACAACTACACCTTTGCACACGACAAAACAATCATGTAGACTAGCGGTTCCTAAACTATGGATCGCGACCCACTAGTGGGTCGTGGACAGAATTTTAGTGGGTTGCGAAAGTCATTCAAAATATAAATTTATGCGTCTCAAATAACTTGCTGTTGGCTTGAGTACTAAAGTAGGTATAGGTCATCGAATGTGACGGAGTCAACCCTGAAAAACTGTAAACGCGCCTTACCAGCTTAGTAAATTAAAATTTTTTTGGGAAACTACACCTTTTATAAATACAGGTCAAACCCGATTATCTGTAACGCTCGGGGGACATGGAATTTTTCCGGCTGACTGATTTTCGAAAAATTGATTTTTGCTATCAATGATATGGTCCTAGAATTAGTGGTACCCAAGGTATGCTGTCAAAATTTAATGCCAATATTATCATGTGGAAACGCATTTTCTAGAGTCATATTTCGTAATTGCCGTTTGCATTCACACTTGCTGCTAAGTTTAACAGTTTATGCCTGATATTTTTGTGTTCTGCCAAAATTTTACGGAAAATCGCAAAAAAATTTGGGGAACAAGATTTTCTTATGGATAATCGAAGTTTTGGATAATTTCATTTCGGATAATTGCTAAATTTCAAATATTCACCAATAAAGTCATTTATTATTTTGTAACAAGTTTCCAAGCAGATTGTCGCTCAAATAAAAGTTTTACAACCTAAGTAAAATTTGGCATCTTTAAATCAAAAATTGCTGCCCCCTATTCTTTTCCAACAAATGAGAGGGGGATAAAATAAAATTTTTTATATTTGTTTTGTTTTCACTGTACTTTTTTTTAAGTACTTTGATGTAAAAGTGCAGACAAAATTATGTGTCTCGAAAATTTATGGTTTGAAAAGTGAGTCGTGACTTGAAAAGTCTGGAAATCACTAATATAGACTAATGCATAAAAAAGAAGGCTTCGAAATCCCAGAGGTATCCAGTCCCCCTAACTCTTAGATCTCAAGGGTGCTTCGGATACAATACTCAATCTTTCTCCAATTCTCTTTTAAGAACTCTTTCTCCGATTCTCACTTGTTTTGTAAAGCGCAATTCTGTCTCTCTCTCTCTCTCTCTCTCTCTCTGGGTGTGTGTTAAGCTCCTTCAAAACTGCTGAGCTCACAAACGTAAACCGCGGTGCGACTAATCACCACTACAGAGTAAGTGTCATAAAAAGTTTTATGACGTCATTGTGGCGTCACAACCAAAGGTGATTTTTTTCAAAACTTTTTTTTGACAGAGGAAAGCGTTTTGTTGCTTAAACAAAAGCCAGCTTCCAACTCTTGTACTACTTCAATATCAACAAATTTCATGCCTTTATGAAGTAAGATGACGTCATAATTAACGACTAATTGTAAAATTCAGTTTTTATTTTTGCAAAAAAACTAACCTTAGAAACCAGGTTGAAAGTTTTTTCAGGAGATATTAGCATACCAGTTCAGATAAAAGTAATTTTTTGACAAATCAAGCTTTATGGATGGCGCAACAAGCGATCACATATCTAAGCGTTAGCTTAACTCCTCCAAAAGTACTAAACATACAAACACAAAACTTGGCTCGATTTTTAACCATCCCTGGGTAAATGTCATGAGGGGGTTTATGACGTCATGGCTGCATCAAAGTTAAAAGATGATTTTTTTCAAAAAATGCATTTTAAGACGGAGGAAAGCCGTTTTTTTTTCTTAAACAAAAGCCTGCATTTGGCTTATCAACTTCAAAATATTTTACCTTTTGTTTTGAACTAGGATGATATTATAATCAACAACTCATTGTCAAATGTGTTGCCTTTTATTTTCTCAAAAAGTACTCACCATAAAAATGAGATCAAAAGCTTTTTTGGGAGATATTAACAAGATGCTGCTAATAAAAGTAATTTTCTAACAATCAAGCTATATCGACAGCCAGACGGCTCAGCAGGCGTTGCAAGCAGGGTCTTCCCATTACTAACGTCGAAGTTAAGAATACCGGTTCAGCTGGCAAAACCTGCTTTACCCGATGGAAAGTTGTAAAATGAGTTGTATCAAGTTTATGTTTTTTCACATTGCGAAATCTCCTTCCAAAACAAAACTATTGCTTTTTGAAACGCAATCGATTAAAGAAAAATCATTATGAACAATTTATGGGTGGTACAAAACTTTGGTAATGCTTTTATAAACGACCATTTCATCATACCCTTTGGCAAATACAAACTCGAAAATTTTCGTCTAGCTCTTCAAGAGTTCTCGCTAGAATGGCAGCCTAACAATGTGGCGAAGAACCTATTCTATACAAGGCGGTTTCTGAGGGGAAATCCTTGCACAGTATAAATTCTTCGCCACATTGTTAGGCTGCCATTCTAGTGAGAACTCTTGAAGAGCTACACGAAAACGTTCGAGTTTGTATTTGCAAGAGCATGATGAAATGGTCGTTTATAAAAGCATTACTAAATGATTATGGAGGTTGTGCATAGCTACTATATGTCTCCTCAGTTTCTGGACTCTTTGGCAACGTCTTTTTTGCCCTGTATTCAGCATAGGCGTCCTTAAACTAAGCCAACTGTTATTCCTTCACTTCAGCAAGTACTTAAAAGCATATCAAAGCTGTGGAACGGCACCGAGGCAATTAATTTGTATTTTCAGGATTAAGCTATTAAATACTAGAGGCCCACTACTAACGACTTTTTTGTAAATCTAGGCGAATTTATGTGAGAAAAAGCCACTGGTTGAGGGTATGCTGCTTCGTCTTGGCATGAATGCAGCCAAGAAAGAGGGTATTAACCCGAAGTATAGCATTCACAGTTATTGCAATTGTAGGGTCCCGGTCATTAATGCCGAGGTTAAAATTATCGGATCACACGGCTGCACTGTCTTCACCCAATTGACCGTTGTGAGCCCCCCCCCCCTGAGCAGCCTAATGTTAGGGATAAAAATATCGGTTCAGAGTCAGGCTTCATCCATTTGATATTAATATTTGTGAGAATAGTAATAAAAAGTTAATGTGTTGCTGACATAAACAATTGTCATTTCAAAATTAAAAGTACCTGAAGCACTTCTGAACAAGAAGTTGCTCCAGCAAAGCGATAAGGTTCTACCGTGACTGGAAGACAAAAAGATTGGGCAAAAAAAGAAACATGCGATGCAAAATAATAATGGTGTTAATATATGCTAGTCATATTCAACGTTTTGTTTGCAAATTTTATAGCAAAATCTTTTGCTTTCAAAATAAACGTTAAACAGCCGAATATTTGGTTGAAATTGGCCTATGCTTTTCTGTTTTTGTATATTTTTGGCGTTATAGACAGCGCCATGTTTGGAAAAAAGGTAGTATAATTGTCTTTTCTTTCACTCTTTTCCACCTCTCTCACTCTGGCTACTGTCATCTTCCGAAAGTCTCTATCCCTGAAACAAGCCATCATCTTCATTTTCGAAGATATTTTTTTGTTGATACTTGATGCATTTTACTTTTGACTCTATTTTTAAAGCACAATTTCGAACACTTGATTTTATGTAAGTGGACCCATAGGAGATGATTAGAAGAATGAAAAAAAATGATTAATAGCCTTTCCAAAAATATCGAAATCTAAAAAATATTTGCAGAATTGTTCACTTCTAGAAATTTTCTTTTCAAGATCCTTGTTTATTGATATAAGTGTTTGGAAGACTCGATGCACTAATATATGATCTTGTGCAAATACTGGTCAGAACAGCGCAACAATACACAAAGTGCTGACAAGAGATTAACTTTTGCGCTCAGAGAAATGAGTGCGTAAACAGTTTAGCAAAAAGGTTGGCTTGGCAATATTAAATTAATTCAATTATAATGCGTAGCTATTGAACGCAATGGCTGATATTAGCTAATGGCTGAGTAAATAATATATTAGGACAAAATATGTTTTAATGCTTTTGAGCTTACATAAATTTGATTAAACACATAACAGTTTTTTAATTCCACTTTAAGGTCAATTCGTGATCACGTGACATTATCAAGAATCGCTCCAACCTATGATATCTTGGCATTTCTGAAAAGAACAAGAGCTTGACTCCGTATCGCATGGTCACAAATCAACAACCATATCGTCATGTTTGTCAGCTACAGTAAACCACGCGTCAAGTTTTCGGCTTAAACACTGCAAGTTTAACGTCACAGCATTAAGTCAACTTTCAAATATCTGCTGCAAGCTCCATGCTTTTTAGGCCCTTGAGTTTTGTGAACGCCTTCATTTAAATCCTGCGATACACTCAATTGAAAGGTCCTGATGTTTTTAACCCGTTTTACCTACAATGCTTATGTCAGTTATGTCTGAGAACATTCGGTTTCACATTTCACTTTTTAGGTTACTCCAAATGCTAAGCGCAAAGCAGGATATTTGCAAAAACAAATTTTTTGATTAGACGACACAGAAGATTTACACCCCAGTCTGCCCTAGCGAATCGGATGGTATCAGAGTTTTTCGGTAAAAGTTAATCCAGCAACAACCACTTTAATTTTCCATCTTTTTAAATAAATCAGTCTTTATGTAATTACTATTTGCAGAATTGAAACATTACATAATTAGGAAAATATTCTTGTACAGCAGGCATTGTGAAAACTGTAAAAAATATTGTTCTTCTTCTAGTGTAAAAATGATGTATGAAGCAAGCAATATAAAAGCTCTCTTTTATCAACGTTTCACTTGGTAGATGTGCCTAGCTTCATCAGAAACAACAGTGCTCAGGGTGTTATTCCGACTCTCAGCGCAAATAGCAAAGATCGAGAACAAAACACTGTGATTTTTTTCAACTGAAAAAATTGAGATCGCTAAATGTAGGTAAACGTGGAGCAAATACGAAAAAGGTTGGTCAGTATTATGGCTGAACAAAAACATGATAAATTTACAATTAATGACGTGGCTGTAAGTAAAAGATGATAAATCAATAAGCTTCTAGCAATATTTTTGAAATAGCAGCTGAAACGAGAACAAGAAAAAATTTTCACCGCTGATGGTCGATGAACATGAGATAGACCATCACCATGCGACCTATTTATAACATTGGGGTGCGAGTTAGTAAACCACGTCTTTGCGGTAAGACGTCAAAAGTAGTTTGTCTTAACTTCCAACATGCGGGTCAATTAAATGATCTAACTGCATAACATGTTCGCATAGAGCAAACTGCTCTGGTCTTTGACATTCGATAGCTCGTTCATGTTCAGCCAATCGAAATTTTTGTGGCTACACAAATCTTGTTGGACTCCTTTTTTGTTTAAAACTCGTCTAATTTTTCCTGGCATGCCTGAAGCGAAAGGTATAGAAGTAGAATGAATAAGTTGTGCTGCATTGTGGTCAGATGAGTTTTAAAGCGCTGTTCGTGGCGATTATGATCTTGTGTTCAAGCCACGATATGCACTTTCGAAGGGAGGTTTTCGGCAGCTTCATTGATTTGGTTGAACTACTTGTGATAGAAATGCAAGCCGCTCACAGAGCTGGTAACTCCGAAGCAAGTTTGAACTCAACTATATTTTAGTAAAACCTACAAAACGCTTCCCCTCAGCCGGAGAATAAAAATACAAAACAAAAAATCAACAATAGAGCTGTACCACACAAAGCCAGACAATGAGTCAAAGATTGAGGATAAAAAGTGAAACTTATTTGAAGTAAATAAAATTGGATTCCTTACATATTTCATAGACAATGCGGACATAATTCTGATTTTTAACACTCAAATCATTGTTTTGTCCATCTTACTGATGTCTCATTCTTTTGAACCATCTCACTGCTTGTGTGAAAGGTGGTTTTCCAGTATAAAACATTGTAATCATTGTGCGCGTCTCAGCACAAAATTATTGACTTTTTTGGATTCAAAAATAAAGATTTCCAACTTGTACGCTGTTGAAGCTTATTAAACCAGCACAAAATTTTTGTTTCTATCTTCGTTAAAAGGCTAATAATGAATAAACAGGCTCAAATTAACAAACCGTTTAGGCTCCATTATTTGATGTTCACTTTATACATTTCGCATGACATACTTATCAAATTCATTATGAAATCGTTTGCTGAGATTGCTGACATTTGCCTGATAATATTGTCGGTTGACAGGACTTACTTGGGGTAAGTTACAAAGACGACCTGATTTCCATTTTGAAAATTCAAATTCATTCCGAATCCATCATTTGAAATCTAAATGTAAATAAGCTTTAGATATAAAATTACATTCAAATCCGTTTCATATTTCTTTAGCAATACCATACTGCCAAGTGCCAAGTCAATCAAAAATATTTAGTTTATGTCAATTAGTACAAAAAAGCAGCTACCAAAAAACTTAAAGCTATTTATTACATGCAGATGTACACATAAATCTTTTGAGAGTGAAGGCACCAATAACTTTGTGAGTGCCAAATGGTAGATTGTCCTTGGGATCCGAGGTCATGCCCCCGGAAACATTTTGCAAAACTACACTCAAATATACTCAATTTTAGTGTTTTCTAGAACCTTTTTTAGGATAATCTTGTTTGATATTTGTTAGTTTTTGTCATTGCTACACTTAAGAAATTAACTGCTAGCGTTTTTACCTGTACAACAGATACACAGCTACTGTCTCATCATAATAGAAACTATTGGTGTTCAATTAATGATCGTGCCCGTCTTAGCCTTGTATGTTTGCATCGCTGAATGGCTCACTGATGGCAGGCCTTGAGATAATAGCAGGCTGCTTTGCATCGTTGCTGAATGTGATGGTAATTTCTGGTTCTGCTTATTTTATGCTAGAGCTTGCTGGTTTGATAGTTGCTCAACATTTTGTTTTGAGTCTTTCTGGTGAACCATTCTCGAAATGCCATTTTTCCTTTTCATCAAAACTCTAGAAATACTGATAATATAGCTGACACTCTACAGCAGAGCTATTCAAATAGTTTAACAAAGGTCCAGTTGGATAAGCTTAGTATTTCCAGAGGCCCAGTAAAATTTTTGACTTGCAATGAGAAAAATAAAATTATCATTATCAGTTAATACAGAAAAATACTTAAGTTTTCTCTTAGTCCCCTCACTCTACACTAATCATCGAAATCAAAAATAAAATAAACTTAATGTACTTTATTCTGCTAATTTTGTAAAAAAAAGCTCATTTCTTAAAACTTGGTCTTTTGAAGTAACAGCAAAAGTTAGGTGTTTATCAGTTTAGTTGGTCAGGAAGTTGGGGGCCAAAACAGGTTCTAAACGCCTCAAGAGTAACCGCTCGAAAAGCTTGTACGAAACGCTCAGCAGCGATATAAGCTGAAAGCTCTTTCAGTAATCAGCTGATTTACCAGGTCTTGGTGCTGAGAGAACTGTGACCAGTCGTCATGTGATGGAGATTGTTTGGTAGGTCACGCAGGCCGGGGAGAATTTTTGAATTTATGTAAGATATTTGCGGCCACAATGCTTCAGAATGTATCTGGCGGAACATTGTCTAAACTTTGAGCTTTACCATACTCGATCAGTTTAATTGCAGAGGCAAATTTAGTGGACGAGAGAGGCACGGATAACAGACTTTCAGCACTTGAAAATAGGTTTTCCCTTGTTCTTCACGCTGACTGTGTTCTTTGTTAGTCCTTTTAAAGGTGCCTCCTGGAGCTTGAGATCCAGTTTCAATACTCGAAAGATCCGGGATTAGGACCACGATCCGCCAATTGAGTAGCCCTGCTCTTCAGCTTAGACTAGCTATTTGCAAAAAGAATTCGCCCAATGTTGATTATTGAAAGTTTAACTAAAATGATTATTTCCTCATTGAGCTTATTATTACATCATAGTAACTGGGACGCGTGACAAAACGGCATTTAAAATTGCTGAGGTTTGCTACTTAAGTTTTATTTTCACTTTTTGAACTAAACCTCGAAAACGTTCAAAAGCATATGAAGTGATATGGAAACGCAACCACCAGTGCATTTGCGAAACAACATGTCCTGGGTAAGGGCCATGCGCTCTAATTAAGTGCATGAAGTGGGGAAGGGTCTGGTCCCATTCTGACCCCGACCCAGCTTTATAATATTTCTTCGATCGCAAGTTCTGTTTTTGTCACTACACGTTGAGTGATTTATCTAGAAGAATTGCGAATAACATGAAGCAAATAATGCTTTCCAAAATCTTAGACCAGTGGTTCTCAAAATTTTTTTCAATGCGATGCGTTTAGGAATATCTGTTTTAATTGCGACTCATCTAACCGCACAACGCATTATGATTTTAGCTTACCATTTTGTAAGTTATCCATCTATTTGGCTTGATGAAAATTAATCTTTTTTCGGAGATTAACCTTATTAAAGGAATTCGATATCATTTTGTAGAGCACCTTTTTTCAAAAAATGCGTGGTAATCACTTGTTGAAACCGATGTTTTTTAACTTTCATAAGAGTATCAGACTTTTCTTTTCTGGTGATCAACTTTGCAAAATCAAATTTTGTGCCCTTTTTCAGGCAGGCACATTAGGAACTCTGGGGAATCCTGCCACGCCTTTGAAAAATTTAAGCGACGCACAGTTTTAGAACCACTGCCTTAGTCATTTAAAACAATTACATCACTGAAGGGCAGGTTGTTTGTTTGTTAACGTCACAAACACAATGACTGAAAATAATGTTTAACGTCTCCGAAAAAAAACTTATGGGAAAGCATGAAATCCCCGTAGGCCGCTGATCACTAGTAGTAATGTTAACTGTCATAACCAAACTGCACATCCAAATACAGCAAATTCAAACTTGTGAAAATCAGAGCCTCAAACACCACTTGAGATAATTACTGATAGTTATTTGTAATTCAATTATGTAAGCAGTGAGCACCAATAAAAATTGCTGTTTCACAGCCTGTATGCAGCTTAAGCATGTTATAGTTTCAGATATTCATTATTACACAAATCAGATCATCAACTATTATCACCACAGGGAGGCTGGCCTTTCCTTTCGAGAGCACTGGTAATTTAGCCTGTGTACTGGATTTAGCTATGGCAGAAATCACATGTTAAATTACAAGAAATTTCAATAAATTTGTTGCTTCTAATATTGAAACGAACAAGCTAATGATGCAGCTGACTAACTGATCGTGATAAAAGCATTTCTTTTCAATATCTGAAAAAACTTTAAAATAACCAAGAGTAAGCTCAAATCCAAATTCAAATCCGCTGTCGGAAAAAAATAAATCCAAATCATTGCGAGTCTCCAATTATTTTCACGAGTCTGTGCCACTATATTCAGTAAAGATGTGAGCGCTAAAGGGCAATTTGGAGCAAAAGGTAATAAAAGAAAAATCAAAAACAACCTTTTATTTTTACATTGACATTTGGCGGTGCTAATTTTCAACGCAAAATATCAAACAGGAAATCGGAAATAATCTCGTGACAAAAACTTTATTTTTCCTTCGGTAAAACGGGGCATGTTGCGATAAATTTGTGGAAGAGATTAATAGAGCGGCTGCTCTGTTTGCTTTATAATTAGAGCATTACAAATAGCACGTTATTTTTGCCGTAATGCAGCAAAAAAAATCGCTTCTTTGTTAAGCATTTTGTTAAAACAGCAAATACCGTTAGTAGTGGATCTGCAAACTGTTCGTGCAACTCGCTGCACCAGCTCAACACTGCTCTGATTGCACTGCATGAGTAAGGTCGAGAGAAAGTGGGATTTGCTTCAAACTTCTTGCTTCGGTTTCATGTCGTGGCTTGTTCCAGCAGCAGTGATGTGCATGATTGACTGCTGACTTGGAGACGGCAAGAATATTTTGTATTCTTCAAATCTTATCTTTATTTTTTTGTCCAGGCGTACTGGCCTGCATTTTGATGATCGGATCTTGGTAAAATGGGTTGGAAAGCAATTGCGCGGTGCCAATAAATGAATGTTCTTCTGTGTAAACCTGCGTTGTTATGTTCTTGCAAAAGGCAAGTGACGATAATTTTCCTGCTTGCAGGCTCCGACAAGCAGGAAATCCATCAGATAATATAAGAATTCCAGCAATTCAAGAAGAACACTGCTTTATAGCAGGCATAGATAACTCTCCTATGTTTATCACTTTTCTCGCTGTCTCTTGAGAATGGAGAATACATGCATTGTTGGTTGATTGTAGCCAAAGGAAACCTGTTGCAGTTTTACGCAGAATAACTTATGCCCACATATCTACTTTTATGTATAAGCATAACAACTTATGGTCATATCTCATAACCTATGCTCATATCACAAACACTTCGAACGAGCAGAATAAAAATTTCTTTTTCAAATTTTAACTACACAAAATCTGCTCCCGCATGTAACTCTTATCCTTACGATTAGGGGCCGGCTAATCGTGCTGAGCTGTTCATCTGTCTGTTGTGAAAAAGATTGAAAGATCAGGTAATCGAACTTAAAGCTCGCATAACTGCTAAGTTGTCGTTGCTTTTTAGCATTTTTGTGTAGTTCAGTAGTGTAGTTCAGTAGAGGGAATAGAGTAGTAAAAAGACGTTGGTCTGTGGTGATAAGAATCAAGCGATTATTTTGGTGGTTTTGATTAGTCTTTGATATTTATATACTAAAGTGCTTTAGTTTCTGTGTTTGACAAGCAAAGAAATTCGAAGTTGTAAAGTGGTTTGTGAATATATTTGTTCCGCTCTTGATCGAAAAGTGCGTGTTCAAGTATCTTAGTAGAAGCCAATCTTTTCCTAGCTGTTAAGTTGCAGCCAGACTTCATTATTCAAGCGATCCTACAAGTCGTTTCAATTTTAAGAAGTAAATTAAAGATTGAGATAGAACGAAAATTTTGTTGTAATGCGACAACATCAATTACTTTAGCGTCCTTCCATAACGTTAAGATTACGCTCCTATGCACTTACTTAACCCTCAAAAGGCCGCGTGAGGTCAAATATGACCCTAGAGTTGATGTTTTTGTTGTGAACTTCCTGTTTTGTTTCATAGGTGCGCCAAACTTCTAGACTTTGTTACGACTATAGTACGCTCGGTTGACATAATGTTTTTTGTTGCCAGGAACAACTGTCCATCTACATTTTTTGCTTTATTTTGCACTGGGGTCAGTTCTGACCCCACGCGGCCTTTTACGTTACAATTTTTTCTTGCTTAGATGAATTTGTTTTTGGTGATTATGGTTAAAATACATGTAGTACAGTAATTGAGTAAGAAATGGCGTTTAGAGGAGCGGAATTAGGCGAAGAGGAAATTTTTCGGCTCCTGTATGACGAGAATGAAGAGTTGGATGATAAAAGCGGTGATGAGGCTGATGACAAAGACCAGATAAGTTTAGAAGATGAAGAAGACAAAGTAGAGGAAGACTGTAAAGATGATGTTGATTCTATTTACGACATTGATGATATGAATGAAATAGATGATCAGAGTGATACTGACAATTCAACAATGGAAGAAAGCACGCATGAAGATGCAAATAGTTGTGAAGCGAAAAACTTTAGATGGAGCAAAATACCACCTCGAGTAGGTCGAGCACGTAGAGAAAATATAATATTACGTCTTCCTGGTTGCAAAGACCAAGCGCGAAATGCAAATACTCCACATGATGCATTTTCTCTATTTATTAGTGAGAATATGTTGAATATTATTCTTTACCACACCAACCAGAAAATACAAGAATACCTCACGAACTTCGATGGCAGTCGTCAACAACTGAATTTTATGCATGAGGCAACTTTGGATGAGATCCGTGTTGTCATAGGCTTAGTGATTTATGGAGGAGTATTCGAGTCTTCACATGAAAATTTAGAGTCCTTATATAAAATGGATGGCACAGGAAGATGAACATTTCCTGCAGTCATGGAAAAAAATCGTTTTCGGTTTCTATTATCCATGATGAGATTTGACGATAAAGCAACAAGAGCTGGGCGGCATTTGCATGATAAATTGGCAGCATTTCGCAAAATGTGGGATAAGTTTGTTAAAATATGTAAATTAATGTACTTGGTAGGAACTGCAGTTTGCATAGATGAACAGTTACTGCCTTTCGGAGAAAGATGTGCCTTTCGGCAGTACATGCCTAAAAAACCAAGCAAGTATGGAATAAAAATTTAGATGATGTGGGACTGTGCAACAAAATATATGATGAATGCAAAAGTATACTTAGGAAAAGAAAACAATGAAGTAGCTCGTGAATCAGCAAGTGATGTTGTCTGCACGTTGGTTCAACCAATTTCTGGTCAGCAAGGTGGGCGAAATATGACAACAGATAATTTTTTCACATCTGTCCATTTATTCAAACGTCTTAAAGACAGAAGTTTGACACTGGTTGGAACAATGAAGCAAAACAAAAAGGAAATTCCAACGGAATTCAAACCTGCTAGGGAACGTCCAGAATATTCTTCTCTTTTTGGATTTACTGAGAAACTGACCTTGTTGTCATATGTTCCTAGAAAGAACGAGTCGGTTGTCCTCCTTTCATCGCTTCATCATAATGCTGCTCTATGCTATGACACAGGAAAGCCTGAGATTATTGAATATTACAATAAAACCAAAGGCGCTGTGGACACTTTAGACCAAACGTGCGCTCGATACACTATACAATGAGCCACCCAAAGATGGACCATGGCGATGTTCTACGGAGTGGTAAACGTTGCTTTAGTAAATGCATTTGTTGTGTATGCGCACAACATGCACAAACAACAAAGACACATGAAACTAAAACGTAAAGAATTTCTACTCAGTATTGTACGACATCTGGTGACACCGTTTGCTGCTCAGAGACACAAGTTTTCTAGACTTTCAAGAAAAATCAAAGAAGCTATAATCTTGTGCGGGTTTGCACCCAATTCTCTTAAAAGCACAGTGCAGAATACTGAAGATGAAGACTATAGAGCAATGGCGGGGAAGAGAGGACGCTGTCATTTGTGCGACAGGGGAAAAGATGTAAAGACCCAGTTTGTCTGCAAATTGTGTGCACTGTATGCCTGCAAGGACCACATGAGCATGACCATTATATGTAATGCTTGCAAGGTTCAAGATGCAGAAGGCAAAGAATCTAAATAACTTACTACACATTTGGATTATGTTTTGTACTCTTCAGACAATTTCTTTACTAGTTTATTGCAACAAAACTATTGATTTTGCTAAAATTTTGTTAGTTTTGAATCAATAATAAAAACGACGTCATTGTTGTAACACATAAATAAACACGTTTGTTTCCCTTGGATGCGACGCACAGATCGATTGGTATAAGAAAGGGACGGCTGGCAGAAGATACCGCATTTTAATTGCGTTTTGTTTAACAACTCTGAAACACGTTGCTCACAGCGCCACAAACACCCGGCCCTGTCGAGAAGAGCTTGCCTAAAAGCGGTGACAATTGTGACGTCATAATAGGCAGTGTTTGTAGTTGCGGTATTTTGATTTAATCCTAAGCTACAAATTGGTTTCAAGCAAAAAACTCAAAAACGTAACCGATTATCGTCCATTACATTGTGGGGTCAAAACAAAATCGAGGCGGCCTTTTGAGGGTTAAATGAATGAATACAGGTTTGCGAAATTATTTGTTGTTTGTAAGTGAGCACAGTCTTAATTTATTAGTGGCAGATTGTTTCCTTGGGCAAGGCACTTAACGGGACGCCTCCGTCTTTATGTGGCAGACAGATGGTGGGGCCGGGCAGTCTACCCGTCGTGGTGGCCCAGTCTGACGAAAGACATGCAAACAGAGCATGAGCTCATACGCGTAATAATAATAGTGGCAGATTGATATCGTGGGTTGTTGAAATTGATAGATTTACACCATTGGGTGAAATTATTGTCATCAAATGTGCAATCGTAGTTACAGAGAAAAACGTTTTACTGAAAATGGATTAAAGCAAGAGTGATCGGATCACAAACATTTGTGGGAGGTACAGCCCCATGTGATCTCTTCCGGGACCAAAGTACATAGGTGCAGCCAAAAACTTGTGCACTTAAGTTGTGTGAAGCAAGTCCATTACCAAATAACTTAATTTTGTAATCGTAAAACGAAAAGCATTACGGTGCCCAATCTCAATTTTGACTTTGTTTCTTAATACTTTTTGAAAAGAATAGATGAAATTTGTCAAATGACGAAGTTTGTAAGACCAGTCTCTACTAAAAGTACAATGATCGGTATTAGGGGCGTATTGGCGATGCCCTGTTTGTATTAACTTTTTGATACTGTTCACAGAAATGAGCAGCAGGCTCAACTGGTATTCCTAACCCGACATAACCGATTTGTAGCTCTTCCAGGAGACGCCAGGTAGTAGATGGATAAAGCTATTCACATGAATCAAAAATCAGCTGACTTTTTTATTGAAATAAAAACGTAAAAGAGCAAAAATGAAATGACATCTTGGCATCATATATGTACTGATTTTTTACAATTTTGGCACTTTGAAATACAGTGTTGACACCTTTACAATTTACAGATGTTTCATAAGGGACTTATCACATTTCAAAAACATTGATCTTGAATAAAATAGCTGCATCGTTAAAATCGTTGTTTAGGAATTGCTTTCGATGTGGAGTGGAAAAAAAGGGTGGGAAATGCTTAAACAGGCAAAGAAACAACTTGATAAATTCGTTTAAGATCCTATTTAAGACGGCCAAGGCTTAAGTTTAGTTTTTTCTCTGCTCAATCAGGCTGCTTTTTAAAGGTTGATTTCCTTAATAAAACTAGATATTTTAACTTGAATAATCTTTGCAAATGTAAAAGGCTATCTGGCCTTTAAGCCAACCCCAACATCTAAAACCCACCCAGCGAAAGTAAACACTTAAAGTCAATAAAACCGGTTCAAAGTTATAATAGCCAGTAATATTTCTGGGATATAGCAGAAGATGTGCTACCCCACGCCCGTAAGATCCAACTTCAAAGTTTGTTGTACGAGTAAATACACTCGAACAGTTTGATCAACATAATTCGTCGTGACAGCTTTAAATGGTGAGCAACAATCTATTGTGAACTCAAAATTATTCTGTAGAAAAATATTGTTCGGTTAATTTGTATAAAAAGCTAAACACTTGAAAAGCATTTGTACAAAATAAAAGAGCCGAGATTTGGGGCGTAGCCCAAAAGGAGATCAATAATATTCAATTTTTATAATTATGAAAAGTTTTGTTTTGACTAAATTTCTGAATGCTCTCCAAAAAAGGCCATCGCATCATACCTACCCCTAAAATTCGCTTAGTTCCTTTGCCTTTAACCCCGAAAATTTTGCTCCAACTAAAATAAAAAATTTTCATTTCCCCAACCACAAAAATTTTTATCTGGCTACGCCCCTGATAACTGCAAAACATTTGCTATACAAAGCAAAACAAATTATTTTGATAATGTAAAAATTTGTCTCGTTGCTAACAAAATTGTTTTAACGTAATGCCTGTAACTAACAACATGCTGTGTAAAAACAAAAAAGTTAAGCGCCCCAGCAGCGCGTGGAATGACATTCCAAATAACTTTGGTGCATTAGCAACGACGCTATACAATAAAAAATAAATGCGATTAAAGATTGGTTGTTGATAATGAGTAATGCAAAACGTTGAATCAGATGTATTGCAGGAACTAAAAAGCTTACGCAATTCGATATTGAACGTTTACTTGCGACTTGTTGCCTATTTGAAAACAAATTTTGGGGTAAGCCAGAGTATTTTGCCAAGTTATAATCCTTTTTCTTTCACCGAGTGTAGCGCCGAATTCGGACTGCATTTAACCGTAAAGATTTTTTTTCGCCCGTTCGGGCATTTAGACAAACATATAGACCTTTGTTTTGCCACTATCTATTGCTTGGGCGGCCATTGAACTTTATCCCCCTTCTGTAAATATGCTGCTGCTTGCGACAGATTTTAATCGCAATAATGAATGAAATGACATGTCATGAGATGTTTATGTTTTTAACCACTGCGGTTTTTCTAGTGCAAGAGTATTTTCTGGTCATGACGTAGTAAATTTTGTTTCTTATTTTATGCTTTACTTTACTCCATTTCTGAGCTTCAAGCAGAAGCACTAGCGGGACATTATGTCACGATCTTATTTTGGTCTTGACAAGAAAGCAAACAATCAACCTCATATGCATTCGTCAGCGACCCTAAAAAGATCTAAAAACACTTTACTTTTGTTCCACTCGTGACTATCTCACTTTGAAAAAACCTTAGGTGGCTAGCAAGCAGGAGCTGGATGAATTCTATAATATGACAAGAAAACTTAAACTCTTATCAACGGCAGACCAAACGTTCTTCATAATGTGAAGCAAATTCAAATCCCTGGCAGTCCATAATTTCAGACCCTGAAACAAGAGTGTCCATAGTTTTGCGGGGTCACATGTCACAAATCTGAAGAATTGACGAGCAAAAAAAGAATATTTTGGGGGGTTTTAATTGGCCGAAGTTAAGGTTGCAGTAGCTAAACAAGCAAAATTCTTAAGAGATTGATGTCGCTAATTTTTTGGGATATCAAATATATTTTATGAAATTCGATTTTGAAAACTAAATTGTTTTTGTGAAGTCAAAATCAAAAACGAAACTACAAAGATGAATGCGCCACTGATCATCCATCACCTTTTTACATTGGTAATTATTGTTCTGAAATCCAATAGTGTTGCAGGCAATATTTGCGAGATTAGTCACAGGCCGCACTTTGAGCACCTCTGCTCCAAAGCACTGCAGGTTTTAAGAAAAAACATACTAAATTATCGCGCAATATTATCATTTGCGCATAAATAGCTATTAATTTCAGGCTCATAACCAGAGAGTAATCACGTTATGTGGCGCAGTGGACAAGCAAAGCGTCGAACTGAACTTTTAAACACCTCATTTCCAGCGCTTGAAGCGTTACATGCAATTTAGAACTTTATCGTCCATTTTTAAGATCACGCCTGAGATTAGCCCGAAGTACCCTAGATGTCATAAAGGAGGGCAGCTGGCTGAACAAGCTTCCATTCATCAAGTGCAGCCGAGTTCATTACTGCAGATCATATTGTGACGTTATTTCAGCCGGTATAGTAAACAACTGAAGAGGGAATTGGAGGATAGGCTTGGCACTTAAATTGCATATTGCGTTGATAATAGTTGCCAGGGGGATTACAAGATTGATTGTCAGTTTGGTTACCGCGAGGGTTGATTGGATGATTTTCAGTGTAGTTGGTCGGGTAGCTTGGGTAGTTTCCAAGACCATCGTGGGAACGATTTTCAAAATAATTTCTGGACTGGTTGCCCAAATAATTACTGGAACATTTTCGAAAAGAACCATCAAAAGTTTGACTATGTGGGATCGAAGATGAACTACGTCCACGATAAATTTCCATGTTAGTATAAACAGGATGAATTAGATCTTGTCCGTGGTATGATCGAGTTTCGCTAGGGTATCGGTTCCTATTAGACAATTCTCTTTGAAAACATGACGTTGAACGGAGCTCTTTGGGATTGGTATTGGGGTCCTCGTAGAAATACGATTGCCTATCAGTCTCAGAAGGTGAATAGTGGCCGCTATCCCTTTCATTTGGGGGAGCCTGTGGAGAGATATTGCAAGCCACTGGAGCTCTTACTGTTATTGGGGGCCGAAAAGCCACCTTCTCCCCATCGATCACAATACTTTTTTGGTCATCTCGATTATTATTTAACATTTTGCTTTCAACATTTTCGACTTCGTCTTTTCTTTGCGGTTTTCTTTTCCAGCACTTAAACGTTTTTTTTCCTATGCAAACAAATAACCCACCAATGATGAAACCGCCGCAAACAAAAGCGATGACCCATGGCACTTCTATATTTTTGCTGAAATCCCCGTTATTAGTTCCTTCTTCGTTTCCATTTTTTTGTTCTCCACTTATTTCCTTTGGTACAGGATTTTGTAGGACTCTTGTTTTTAGACTTCGTGCATCATCAGGTTTTTTGTCGTAGAAGGACTCAGTAACGGCTGGCAAACTAACACTGGTACTCGAAACTGGAAGATTGGGGGGATAAGATACATAAAGAGAATTACTACAATTTAGCGGCTGAGTATCAATATGTTTACATTCTTTGTAGACAGTTTTTTTTAATGATGATAGCATCTCTCCTCGGCGAGATACCGGAAAAAAGCATTCGACGTCGAAAACAAATTTAAATTCAGAATTGCTGACTTCATATTCCAAGAAATCCTACAAATTAACAAATTTACAGTCAAAGTTGCTAAAACCTTCTACATTTTTCTACGCAATTTTTTTACAAAAAATACTATTCTATCGTAAAGAACGTTCTATCGTAAAATACTATTCTATCGTAAAGTTATGTTGCCTATCGTAAAGAACAAATTCTTAAGGATGTTTAGCTGAAGACATATCTGAAGTGATTGGATTGCAATCATTTTTTGTCAACAAAAGTGCAGCCCGAGTCAGGAAGTCCAATATAATCGTAATTTAAAGTGAAGCTCTTTCGTGGTTACTCATTGTTAATTTTCATTTGAAAACCTACCTATGACTATAAGTTTTGTTGGTAGTAGGCTGCTAGTCTGCAGTTTGTATTCCTAAGAGTAAGAAAATGGATTAACGTTGCTCTCTGGCCTGTTGTTGACTGACTTTGCGATGTAAGCTGGAATGTTCTGTTTCACATCGGTTTCCTTGGCAAGAAAAGGAAAGAAAGCAAAAACAATAGCATGTGACTAAATTGTGGGTTCAATTCCTATCAAGGGTACCTTTCTACTAATGCTACAGTAAAGGATGTGCGTTACCTGACTATTCTTTTGAAGTCAACATTGTCATTTGAAGTAACCTTAATAACGGCCTAATTAACATGTCTTTTTTTATGCTGCACTCTCATTCCTTTCACGAATAACGAAACTGATTCTCCTAAAACTTTGCATCTGAAATCACACTCACCCAATATTTCCCAGAAGAACATTCGCAAGTCCAAGGGTTATTCGAAAGCATGTTCCTGGCGTGCTTTTTATCGGCATTGAATGGTTTCCGAAACCAATGTGGACTCGGAACTTTCAAGTTATTATTGTTCAAGAAAAGCTCGATCAATTGGCTGCAAAAAAATGAATTTCTGATCAATTATTGCAATACAGACAATACCCGAAATACAGATCTGAATTATCACATGACGTTTATAAGGTCAATGCTGTTTATTAGAATTTATTACCGCCACACTTGCAGTACGCTGGTACTGATACAAAATAGGGGGCAATTTTCCGACAAATGCTTTTAAGATTCCACAACAAAGTTATGTTGCCTTTTATATTTATTTGCTTCCTCATGCAATGTTAGAAATGTAAAAGTTGTGTTACCTAAGTCGCAATTAGCCGCAACGTCATATGATGCGCACAGAGTTTACTCATAATATCGTTTACTTACGAATTCTTTTTAAACAAATTTTGCGGAAGGCAAGTGATGTTATTGCGACTCAAATCAACCCTCTTAATTGCAGGATTCGCATGAAAAAAGGTTTCATCAATAGAGTTGATGAGGTTTCCGGCCACGTTGAAATAACTAAATCAAAATTGCTTATAAACAAGATTATAGTTAATCTTTTGATGTCGGTAGTCACTCTACACCACCATGGAAAATGGTCATTTCCCTGAGCCAATGGCTTCAAAACGTTTGTATGAGAAGTTGAAAATATTCGTTCAATACAGGAAAAACGCTAATAAAAGTTGAAAGTCTTTCCTGTCAAACAGTAGCCCGTATGTAATTGGCAAACAATTAATCTTAGCAAAGAAAAAAAGTTGAACGTGCTGTGACTATTAACAACCTCCAATAGTTCAAGTTTTGCTTAAGGCAGGCTTAACGAAGCATACACTTTAGTAAAACATTAAACTAACTGCTGGTGAAAGAATACAAAACGACGGCATTTTTGTAGTTCAACAAAAAGTTAATACGTTTGATTGATCATCAATCAAGCCTCTGAATGCAGCAACCAGTTTCTGCAAAACATGCAATGCATGCAAAAGATATTTTCGTGCATACTTCCTTGAAGGATTGCGCAGCGGCTTAGCACAAGCAGGAACTTCGCGCGCTTGCTTGATTCCGAAAGACAGAGTTCAAATTTCACTGCATGTAGCAGGCGGGCATCGCCATGGTGCAAAGGTGGCACAGGAGTAAACTATAAATCTTACCAGTGCTACCATAGTCTATACACAAACAGCCTGGAAACTGAATGAAAAATTTTTAACAGTAACGCGAGTGGCGATAGTTTTGATTCGCAATGATGTGCAAGGTTTTTGTACGTAGAAGAATTTTTAAAACATGCAAATTTTTAATGGGCAATGAACGTATTAAGTAATGGGCATGTAAACAATGCGACAATGGGCCTAAGAAGTAAGTATCATATGGGGGAATGATCTTGCCCAATATGTCCGTTGTCTTTGCTATGCCTGTTTACTTTTTTCCTTCAAAACAGTGGCTGCCAACCACGGACATCAAGCTCGCGAGAGAAGGTAAAATCACAGTTTAGGTAAATTGAACAAAGACGTATAGAAGAGGTTGAATTTATGCGAGTTAAGTCTTTTAGAATGACTGCAAACAGAGCGGGGGGGGGGGGGGTCTGATATATTGAAAAGACTGGGAAACACTGCTCCAAAATCTGGTTTATGCTTCTGCCACTTGCGTCACTGTTCGAAATTGGCAAACATTAACTTTTTCTTTAAGTTGCCAGGCTATATAGAGATTATGATATCAGCATGAAAACATAAGAGCGAAAACTAATGCCGTATTATGTTCCAGGCAGTACAAAAACGCTTTATGAAAAGTATACCGAAAAAACAATATTGTCAAAAGAAATACATTTAGATGCCTTGAAAATTATGGTCTTCTCAAATAATTACCCATCTTTATATTTTAAACAAAAATCAAACTAAGCTGCAAACTCTTCTTCTGTAAATAAAGTCGTAATAAGTTAGTAGCGGAGGGTCCACCGTCTTTCCTGTCCCCTTCCAAAACATGTGTAAAAAACCAACTTTTTTTAACGTTTTCATTATTTTGGTACAGTACACAAACAGTTTTAGGGAATTTTTCTTTGAATACAATAATGTTCTCTATCACAGAATCTTCCCACCACAATCTTGTCTAAACAATCGACTAGAAGCAAGCATTGGCTTATCACATTTTTGGTTGAAGCAAATTGCTGCAAAGACATCGGTTACAAATCAGTAAACACAAAAAAATGTAAGCGGATACGGTTCAATGAAACTTATAACTTTGTGAAATATGTAGATGTAACGTGCAATCATCGAAACAGAAAAACAAACGAGTTTTAACGGGGATTACTGGGTTAAAAAGATAATTAGCCGATACGGCTTGGCATACAATAAGCACAAGCTAGTAAATATTTCAGCACTATTATATTGCTATGATCTCTGTAAAACTTTTGCACAGCCCCACCTTTCTGCAAAACCGTGTCAAGTAAAACTGACATCAAGGTATGCAAATGCAGATAAGGAGTTGATAAGGTCTCCCAAGTAATATCGCAAACAAACAACATGAAGTAAGTAATGTTGAGAAAAAGTTTTAACATAAAATCAATGTTTTGAGCTGGGACCTTTGAACTAGTCATTGAACTCCGAGGTGAGAAGTCAAAGGAATACTTTTGTAACCAAAACCAAAGAAAGAGTTTGAAGACTAAAGAAAAACCCACCTCAACTCCCGTAATCCTGAGAGCATGAATTTTCCGATCGTGTTGAGGCGATTACCATTGAGGAGAAGAACTTCCAGATGCGCGAGAGAGTGAATACAACCTGCTGGAATTGCCTCCAGCTGATTGTTTGAAAGATCCAAACTTAGAAGCCCAGTCAAATGCTTAAACATTTTCTTAGAAATTGAGGTAATTCTGTTTGAACCAAGATTGAGACTCGTGAGATTGTTCACACCTAACACAATAATCTTGATCAAAACAATAGTTTCCTCTTCACGTACTTTCGCAGGAGTCACATTGCAACCAAAAGGTAGTAAACCGCTGGCATTAACGAGCTAAAAATTCAATTTTTTACGCGTTTGTCAAAAAGTACAACTGGCGAGAACAACATTTTCAATGTCATAGAAAAACATCACGAAAAAATTTGAAAAATGTTCATCGTTTATATGTTTTCAGAGCAGCTTCAACATTTTGCCGAAGGCAACTAAAATGCTATTAATAACAGCGTAACAACTCCAATGATAAAAGCCTCAAAACATATAACCTTAAGACTGTCAACAAATAAATGCAAAAAACTAAACTGTTAATCTTTATTTACATAGGTTAACTTGATATTCTTATACAGATAAAGCTAATTTCAATATTATTGAATGTCTTGGAAAATTAAATCACATTAATGTCAACGTTTGATTTGCTGAAGATAATCTTAAGTTGCACCTCATATCTGGCACTGTTTAATACTAAAACCCTGTCCCATTTGGCGCTACGTACATATGTTAAATCCTACTTCTATGATTACAAAAATGCATAAATACATGCTTTCAAAATTAATAAAGCTATGTATATGCATATGAATTGGCGCTACTTATCAGATTTCAGCAGTTCCGAAATAAACTAGCGATACAAAACGTAACAATAAAAAAGCACCTTCAAAAGCGTCGTTATCGATCGACGATATTTTATTCCAGGAAAGTGAAAGACGGGATAATTTTTTGTTTCTTGAAAATGTTCGTGCGGCAATGGTGGTAAGTTGGCAGCTGGATGCATTGAGAAACACGATGTTCTCGTAATACTTAAGGACATCTGCAGTAATAGCAAACAAAGTCACTAAATAGTATAACAGCTCACCGCAAGGCTATTATACCCTCAGCTCAGAGCACAAATTGTGATTTTTTCTTTGATTACGTACTATCAATCATGGGCTTAATTACAGGCCGGATCTCATTTTAATCATTCAATGCTCTTTACGATCATAGTGTTAGCAGTCCAGAAGACACAATGCGGCACCAACAGCGGCGGTTGTCTGATTCCTCTGGGAAAGTGTACTTTGATAATTTTCAGCTTGATGAAGGTTTTCTCATAAAAAATATGCCTGCCTCAGACAAACTTCGCAAACTTTTAGGTACAGACTTATTTTCAAGATATGCTTAAAACATCTTAAGGAATAGTGATCATTAGTTTGGGAGGCAATCTCCTGTAATATGTGCAAACTCTAACTAGTAAAACTAACTAGCGCGCATTAAATACGCAGCCCGAAAGAGTACACATTGCAAAAGTATCCGTGTAAATAATCCATTCTCAACTGCAAGTCATACGTTTCGCTTCCGCAATTGAGTGCGCTCCATCCAACAAATCAGACAACATGATACTTAGAGCGTATGTTGATTTAACACTTAAGTAAACAGATAAGCAATTCGCGAAGTTAAAAGCGTAAAATAAAGAGAAACAAAACGGGAGAGCTGATTTTATTGACTTAGCAACGGCACATGCGAGGGAAATGGTGTTAAACGTCACACGAAGAAACAAGTTAATCTTTGGGGGCGTACCACAGCATGTAAGAAAAGTTACTGAACAAATTACGTGTGATGTAGGCGTAGCTGGTTTCTATCACGGCCGTTTCGTTCGATCTAAATTGCATCAAGATCCCAACTTAGCACGATATTCTCGCGAGCTAACTCCTGCGCAAGTGTTTAGTGAATATCGTAGCGATGTTTGAAAGCAAAACCAGAAGATGGATGAGAACTTGGTTTTCTTGACTGCATTATAAAAACTATCTTTAGCCTTACCAGACAGCGATAATGGAAGAAAGCATGGCTGAAATATGGTGTCAACCTCACCACATTTTCAAGATGTACAGTAGTGTGCAAAATAATTGACTCGCTCAAGATAATAGCCGAAATTTCACTCAAAACGGTTTATTACATAAAAGCGTAAAAAAATTTAAACCCAATCTGGTCTACGACCTCCTTTGCTTTTTGAAACTTGTTTAGATGTTTTGGCATGTTTCTCACAACCTTGCGCTGGATTACATCGATATACTGGTTAGTATTCATCATTTCTGATACCGGGTAAAGTGATCCCATACCACTGAAACTGAAGACTCTATAGCTCTTCTTTTGAGGGTGCTTTACATGCAAACAGCATTTCCAAATGATGGGGGTATCTTTCAGCAAGATCTGGCCCCATGTAATGATGCTAACTAACTCAAGAAAGTGTTTCAAGATCATCAAAGAAAGGTCCTAGAATTGCCAGAGAACTCACCAGACTTGAACCATAGAAAATTTGTGGGCTATGATCAAAAATCCGCTGAGGTCTAAACATTGCACTAACTTTACCAAGCTGATAAAGACCGTTGGTACCATTTGGTATCATGATAAGGAAATTGCAAAAAGTTACCAAAACTTAGTATATTTCATACCAAAACGTGTAAAGCAAGTTTGAAAAAGCAAAGAAGGCCACATGTCAGGTTGGGTGTAAATTTTTTGTGCTTTTAAATAACAAACCGTTTTGAGTAAAATTTCAACTATTATCTGGAGTGAGTCAATTAATTTGCTCACTGCTGTATTTTACTGCAGAAAAATGTAGACATTTCTAGATAAATTAATTCAAGCTTTGGGCTAGCACTTTCGACAAACTTGCAAAAAATGTAACTTTGACAAACAAGATCATTTTTTCAGAGGAGCATTTTTGGGGTTGGCTATCCCTTTTTCTCGACGCCAATTTTTAAATAAGGATTTGATACGAAACGCAAAAAATGTCGAAACCAGGCTTGGAAGTTACATACTGCACTTAATTGCAGGTAATTGCTTCCGATCATTATGCTTTTAGCTAAGAAATTATAGCAATATTTTAGCAGATTTTTGTTAGTCACTTTATTTGGAAGAAAGAAATAGCCAAATCTTGTATTCTTCTAACTAGAGTATATAATAAAAATTCGCAAAAGTTTAATCAAAAGCGACCTTCAAATATTGTAAATGCGCAAGTGTTTGAACAAATTTCTTTTATCTATTTAACTTGTTTGAGTTACAAGTTGGTTCTGAATCGAACATTGAACACGAGGTAGGGATGGATTCGACTAATAACGTTAGGGAGGAGGAGATTTTATAAATATTTAGCAATAGCCAAAGCTTTCATTTTTGACCAGCAACAAACTGAAATTGGTATTTCAAAGATGGTTTAAAATAAAAACATTGACAAAGTGACATAGCCTTTCTTTATATGCGTTATACATTGTCGTAGTGTCCCGCAAAAAAAACGATGCTGATAATAGGTATTAACAAAAAAATAATTTAAAAGAAAGTTTGCTTTTCTTACACAATCTGTGGCATTTTTTTTGAATAAAAATTCAGACTTTTATGCGATCTGTGTTGTTTTGTTTTGGTGTCAAATTTAACGCGCAAGTTATCTGTTGCTGTAAATCTGCAGCCGCACGCGTAGGCCTAGTAGCCTTGACAGTAAAGAGTATAGTGAGCACCTACGGTCTCGGAATTTCTATTGGGGAATTGGGGTAGGATGTCATGTGGCCTGCTCTTCCCCCAAAAAAATTAAAGGTAGAAAATTCTGTTATAAAAAAGATGTTTTCAACTTGATAAATAGAGATATTGATATCGTATCCTTCACCGAGCTGGAATTGTGAAGCTGCTTATATAGCGCGTAAAAGCGACTTTCGTGTACACACTCATGGCACTCCGCCTTGCTGGTGGTGGTGCTATCAGTCTCTATTTTGCATTCATGACTGGTTCGAAATGGACTGCCACTTTTCCCTAGCCTGATCTTGATTAGGATTGCGGTGTGAATCTGCATTACCGGTTGATGCCGGGCGTCCATCTCCAGGAAGAGGAGGGTTAACAACAACAACAGCAACAATACCATTTGAAGAAGTCAATTTCTTAAAAGAGGCTCCTGATTTTCAAAAATCCTAGGTAAGCTGTGGCAACCGGCACTGCAGCAGTTTCTTGACAATTTCCTTCCCAAAGAGAGGTGATGCATACATCACAGCAATACTGCTATTACGAAACAAAGGACAACAGAATAGGGTCACATTGCGAGCAATAAGCCAATTTCAACGAGGCAAAAAATAGAATTGGTTTAAGATTTATAAAGTATTGGTTTCAATATGATGTTTTCTGAACGTAAAAATACAGAACGAGTTGATTTTCTTAGGCTTTAAGAAAGGCAACTTTTCTCATCTCCTACTCTTGGATCGGCCACTGACCATGGTACATGCATCTGGTGAACAACGGCTGAAAAAAGCTCTTAAAATTGGGATAAATTTCATTGGGCCGCAGGCTTCGGCTAAGTTAGAAAATTGGCCACGTACTAAAACGGCCAAGAAGCATTGTATGTCACACAACACATGGTACCGGTAAATACCTAGCTCCAGGCGGTCCAAGCAGCTGGAGTTGACGTTAATTAACTTCGCGAATTTTGGATCAAGCTGAGCCTTGATTTTTTCGTCGTCGTTCGGCAGAGGCAGCCGCGAAAAGCTTGTGTTGTCACAAAATAGAACGAAAGTGTGATAATTGAATTGACATCTTCAAAAAATATCAAAAGTTAAGTTTTGTGTCGTCACCAATTACAGCCAATCATTCTTACTTCTTGTGGCTTTTGTTTATGCATTGTGATGCAATAATCATGTAGTTTTCAAACACAACTGCTAACAGAATGACATCAAAAATGATGTCAAAACATAACATTGTTCTGTCGCGGTACGCCGCCTTAACACATGGTTCAATCTATTGGAAAATTATTGAATCCTAGAAAAATACAAAATATGTTGAAACTGGCTGCTTTTCCAATTGGATCTAAAATAAATAGACTTTGGTTTAGTGTCTTCACAAAAATTAAAAATGCCAAACCCACCGAGCCATGCAAAGATAAGTTAATGTTTGAGGGTATATCAGCACTTCTATTGCGACACTCATATCAAGCAAGCCAGCTTTGTAAACAAATCTTATTTTAATTGAATTGCTAAGCCAACAAAAAGTCACGGGTTTATTGCTCGTGAACAGTTGTACTCCAGCAATTTCATAACACGACGTAGGGCAATTTTTTTCGTTGGTAAATGAACTACAAGTCACTCATCCATAACGAGTGAAAAATAATCAAAAACATACGCAAGTCAGCGTAGAGGCTTCGGCCGTGCACAACTGTAATGGTTTACTTCGGGGGTGTGCAATCTTTTTTGCTGGCGGGCCAATTTCATACTTCTGGAATATTTAGCGAACCTGCCAAAATTTATAAGCCATGTTGTTTCTACTCGCAATTAAGCTTCGAAGTAGCAGCTGGTGGTAGTGTTCATCCAAAGAGATGGTGAAAACCTTTTTTTTTCGTGTGTAGATCAATTTTGTTATGGAAATCACATGCAAGTTTTTCCGAGATGTAAGTGATAGGTTGCCACACAAGGCCACAAAATTTCACGTCGCGGGTCACATTTGCCATCTTTTCCACGGGCCACAGGCTGCACGCCACTGGTTTAGTTAATCGGAGCAGCCTACAAATCGTTTTTGACGTTAAAGTTAAGTTAAGGAAGCTAAATCAAAGCTCGACGCTCTCTGAAGAGGCAGGGCACTGATTGATTGATTGTGAAGCAAAAGCAAATTCAACTTTTACTAACAGCGAGGTTTTTGTCTACCAAAGCTAGATTAATTGTTAGGCTACTTCTACAAGATTTCGCTTATCTTTAAAAAAAGGTCGATCCCATCAGAAATGTGCAAAAACTTCATTTCAGTGAAATTAATTTTCTAAATACTTAAAAAATTTTTGATTTCATTCATTCGAATTTTCCCTCCCTACGCTTGAACCGACTGCGGAATGATTTTTCCTTCAAATACCAACTTGCTAAGCACTACCGGTTGACGACCAAATGCTATCAAGTCTCCAACTCAATTGCAGAGAGAACCAACTGACAGCATTTGCTTGACTTAAACGCAATAAATGATTAACAATCTCATGTTTGCAGAGTCACTTTCTTCTGGCCCGCTGACGACAATCTTTCGCTGTGGGGATTTTTCAACAACAAATGTAGCACTGGATATAATGACTAACGTACAATGGTAACGATATAAGGTCATTGCTACATTCGTTACTAAGAAACTTGAAACTCAGGTTGCTTTCTGGCTGCTTTTTACAAATCAACTCAAACGTCAAGCTTTTGTTCGAGCGATTATGCTTTACAAAACGATTTTTGAAAAACAACCTTCATAATATAACGGCGATATGTTTGCTGCGGAATAAAACGGTCATATTACAAAATGAAATTGATTTGCGTAAGCAATCTGCCACAACTCATCTCATGAACAACTTCTTCGATCATAACGAATCACAATGACTGGTGCTTTGAACATAAGCAACAAGCTAGAGCATTCCTGCAGATTAAATGATACGCTTTGCACTTTACAAGCGGAACTTCAGTCTCGACAGCAAGGCGATACTGCTTTCTCGAGCTACTGCTTTCTCGAGCTACTGCTTTCTCTGCTCGAGATAATGTCGGCAATTGCGAGCAACGTCACGCAGGGACGCGAAGCCAGAAAAAAATAGCGAGATCGAGTTCCCCCACACAGCGCCCTTGCTAAGACTGTCAGACAGCAAGAGTAGATCATTCAAGAAAACTATTGTTTTTAGGCTGAGAAAATGTAAATAAAAATTCTATTCCCAGCTTAGCCAAATGGCAGACCAAGACTAAAAATATTGAAAAGAATGAAACATAAAAACTGATCTTCTTCCAATTATTTCCATTTGACGCAACTCACCCTCTCACCACAACGTCACCAAGAGCTTACGACAAAGCGATGCTTTAAACCAGGCCTGCACAACATACGGCCCGCGGGCCGCATGCGGCCCGCGAATGCATTTTGTGCGGCCCGCGAAAGCATTTCAAAGTCGATCAACAAACGAAGTATGTCTGCCCTCTGTATTCCGTGTGTTGTGTGTAATAGAAAGCACTTTGAATAAATCTTTTCCTTCAATTGTTACTTAACAGTTATTCGTGCTATAGCGCATAATCCTACGTTTGTTAGAATTTGTTGTAGGTTTATAGCTAACGATCTTAACCTCGATGATTCAGAAAAGAGCATTAAGAACAGAAAATTTTGGAATTTTTTACTAGGCGATTGCGCAGGCAAAGAAAGAAGTATCAGATACGTGTACAAACTAAAGAGAGCTAATCATACAAAAGTTCAACAGGCGCATTTGCTTTTTTTTACAGTTATAGCTTCAGTGTTGTTTATTGCTTGGTAGTAGCCTGTGTTGTGTTTTTAGTTGTAGCCTGCAGTTAAATTTTGTTTTTTAGTACCGTACTTAACCATGTCTGAAGGAAAGAAAAGAAAAATAGACAGCGAGCACAGAGCGTTTAACTCTGAGTGGACGAACAAGTACTTGTTTGTAACCTATGAAGACAAAATAATCTGCCTGGTGTGCCGAGAAAGGATATCAGTTCCCAAAGAATATAATTTGAGACGACATTTGGAAACACAGCATCCTGCTATTGCTAAATTAGATCAAAATGAAAAGAGCCTTAAAGCAGCAAGCCTCATGAAAAGTCTTGGCAAGGAACAGCAATTTTTCAAAGTACGCGGCAGCGAAAGTGCAAAAGGTACGGATTTAAGCTTCAAGATTTCAAGGGAAATTGCTGTTTCTGGTAAGTGTTTTACAGAAGGGGAGTTTGTGAAAAAGTGTATGTTGCTTGCTGTATCTGAGCTTTGTCCAGAAAAGCTGCGAATGTTTCAAAACATCAGTCTCTCACGCATGACCGTACAAAGGAGGGTAAGTGACATAGCTGCCAACTTCATGAATCAGTTAAAGCAGAAAGTGAATGAATTTTGCTTTTATTCATTAGCTATGGATGAAAGTACAGATTGTCGCGATACAGCTCAGCTTCTCATATATATTCGAGGCGTTGACAAGAACTTTAATATTACTGAAGAACTTGCTGGCATGCAATCAATGAAGGGCCGTACTACCGGGAAAGACATCTGTACTGAATTAATTAACTGTGTAAACAACAAGTTGGCATACAGCTTTACTAACTTAGTGGCCATTTGTACCGACGGTGCGCCAGCTATGTGTGGAAAACATACTGGAGCAGTTTCTCTCATTCAGGAATTCATTGGAAGGCGCATAATCACACACCACTGCATTATACACCAGCAGGCCTTGTGTGGTAAGGTTTTAAAATTTGGACACGTAATGTCTGTGGTAGTTTCAATTGTAAACTACCTTCGCGCTCGCGCTCTGAAACATAGAACCTTTCGAGCATTTCTGGAAGAGGTGGATGCCAAATATGAAGACCTAGTATACCATACAGAAGTAAGATGGTTGAGCCGAGGAAGAGTGCTACAACGTTTTGTTGCTTTGAAAGAAGAAATTTCACAGTTTCTTAAAAATGATTCAAAAAAATTCGAAGAGCTTGAAAGTGAACCCTGGAATCACGATTTATTCTTCCTTTGTGATATTACTGCTCATCTGAACGATCTCAACATGCAGCTTCAGGGAAAAGAACTAATAATATTTCAGTTGGTAGGAGCAGTGAAAGCTTTCAAAATGAAACTACATCTTTTCAAAAGTCAGCTCCTAAAAGGTGAAATGAGTCACTTCCCTACATGTGCACAATATATTCCCCAATCCCAATATGTTGAGCAAGGAGAAAAATACGCACAGCAAATTGAGATACTGTTTCAAGAGTTTGACCGACGACTCACTTTCTCTCAGGAAAATAACCTCCTATTTAAACTGGTTGAAGACCCATTTTCTGTAAATCCAGAAGAAGTGCCCATACAACTGCAGATGGAGGTAATCGACTTACAAACCTCGTCAGTGTACAAGATTAAACACAGAGAAAGCAGCCTGCTGAACTTCTACAGAAGTCTGAACAGTGATAGATATAAAAATCTTATCGGACTTGCAAAGAAAACGCTGAGTATTTTTGGCAGCACTTATGTATGTGAGCAAACTTTTTCGCTTATGAACATGAACAAGAATAAGCAGCGCTCTTCTTTGTCTAATGAAAGTCTGGAGGACATCCTAAAAATATCCACTTCTCATATGCATCCAGATTATGACGAACTTGTTGCCGGAAAGCGGTGTAATGTTTCGCATTGGTGTCTGTGATTAATGTGTGCATAAGTTTCTAATAAATTTTTGGTATGCCTAATTGCGTTATAACTAGTAATTTAATGCAGAGATAATATTCATGCGGCCCTCGGCAAATTTTCTGTAGTCAATGTGGCCCGAGCAATTTTTGAGTTGTGCAGGCCTGCTTTAAACCAATACCAACGTTATGCACAGTTTAAACTAATCTTGTACAATTGCCATCGGCGGTACAGTTTTAAAAAACTCTTGTGCCTATGGTCCCCCACATGCTCTCAGGTAAGAAGTCTAGAAAAGTTCACAAGAAAAACCGCCAATCTTAGCATGTTCCTAAATTCTCTACAGAGCTTTATTCTTCAGTAACTCCAATCTTGTCTACACTCTTAATTGTTTTTTTTATTCCGAAAAGTTAATCAGCAAAGTATCTAAGAAAAATTGACTGCGTTAAATTTTAATATTATTTAATGATTTTGCACGACTTGCGGCAATAATAAGTTGATTCATAACGATGAGACGTGCTGTGCTTGGTTGATAATAACATGTTAGACTGTAATCAAACACAACTGGACTTTCTTACCTCTATTTAAAAAGTTCGGCAATGAATACCGCAGAATACGCTCCGGGCATATTAAAATATTCCACTGTGTTGCAATTCAAGTTTTGGTTGTGTAGCCAATAGAATTGACCACTTAATTTGCAATCGGTAAATGGGGTTCGATTCTTTGTCGAGTATGACAATTGCAAAATATTTCAACAAAAAAAATTCACAGACAGGGCTACCACTGAAATTTTTGTTAGGTGAAAGGAAACTGAAACCATGATTACTATAATCATTGTTTCGTAAATACACGTACAATCAAAAAGAATACAGAACAAATCCAAGCAGTTTTAAATACTAATTAGGAGTTCCAGGTGTTCAGATACCTTTGAGTTGACCGCTGTTTGTTTGGTTGATGGAACATGGAGGACGAAGTTCAGGACTGTCGTTGGCGTGTATGGCTGCTTGATTTTTTCGTCAATGACACGTATTACTGGCTGTTAATCCTATACGATACTCAAACCAAAGCGTCCGAACCCAATATTTTGCCGGTTTCGTTAAATCAATGAGTGTTTTTGAAGTTCATGATCAGGGGGGAGGTGGCCATGGAACCAATAGTTCTCAACAAAATGCTCATGGCTTTGGGCACATCATGATGATTTTGTCAAACGTCTTTAAAAAAGTCATTTGTTCTTTTGCAAGGCAAAGAAACATAGCCTACTCAGGCTTTGTTCCTGCGTACAAGATTTCTGCTTGGTGCTCAGTGATAGGGATAATGGGAAAAATAACACCAGTAGTAGTGACGTAAGGCTAATATATCTTGTATTCGTCAAACAGAGTCGAAGAAAATTTTTTTCAACAGCACCAGATGAAAATGAATAGACGATAGCAGAATTATGTAGTTCATGAAAAACAAGCATATTAAAGTCAGAAAAAAACAAAACTACATATGTTGACGACATCATGACCAACGTACTTAGAAACTGAACCAAATTTATTCAGTTAAGTTTAAAAAATATTCTGGCTAAAAAATTGTTGTAATAAAAAAATGTCAAAAACTGCAAATATCAATGCAAAAAGAAGTCTGCTCCTCAAAAGTTAGTAGCCTCGCAAATTTAGGAGCAAACATTGCATTTGATCTCCAAAAACTAATATTAAAAAGCTCTTGCCTTTTATAGGTTAGAAAAGGCCTCTCACTCAAATTAGACAAGGGTTTCGCCTGTTTGTAATGCGCACCAGCTCGCTTGCTCTGCACTTTGCAACAACGCTAGAGCACAAAATGATAGGCCAAATTGCGTTCTGTTCGCTAAAACTGCAATGTGAAAGTAATAAGACTTAGTTATGGCTCTAATGCGTCATCTAACGACTAAACTACTTCATTTCTGAGAGGAAAGGTGATTTAGTGATTGAAGCGTTCGCTTTGCAGTCGGTAGATCTGGTTCAATTGTCTTTTTACGTCATACCAAAGAATCTAAACTAATATTTATAGCTTCCCTTGTCGGCGCTCGGCACAAAAGGGATAGCGTGGAGAAAAACCGACAAGTTCACTTGCTGTGTCCTTGGGTAAGGCACTTAACTATATACCTCCATCTTCATGCGGCAGACAAATGATGAGGTCGAGCATTCTAGGCATCCTGGCGACCCAGCCTGACAAAAGGCAAGGAAAGAGAAAATGGATTTATTTAATTGCGCTAAAAAAAGACCTAGCACAAACGATGTCTCGACTCTCCAGACCAATGTACTATTCTTAGCTATAACGAAACGAATAGTAGTTCGTCAAAACTTTATTAAAACGGAAATGTTGGTAGATTTTGCTTCAACAATCTTTTTAGGATTTAAAAATCGAAAAAAAAAGCCGTCCTATTAATCTACTCATAAAGAGCAACGACAGGTCAATTGTTGATGTGGAAATACAGCCTCGATTGCAAATACATACTTTGTTCGGTTCAGAAAATAATTGCAAATAATTTTCATTCGAACCATTCTCTGAAGAAATCAAAATTTTTGTTTCTATTTTTTTTTTATTAAAAAATTGAAGGGGCTATGGAATAGAAATTAAGTAAATCCTAGCTTTCTTAGCTTAGGACAACGTCACTTAAAATAATAAAATCCTTCTTGAATAACAGTAATATCAAATAGGGTCAATACCACGAAAGTTGGGTTGGCTTTCTGCAATCATCTATTAGTTTTGAAGAAACACTAGTCTTTGAAAAAAACAAGTTAGCATCCATTATTATTGAAATAAATTTCGTAACGCATTGAATCTGACTTCAGTTCAAACTTCTTGCAATGCATTACCTAGGGACCGGATATCATTAAGTGGCTTTTTTAAAGCTCAGTTATGGCACTGATAGCTTTTCCTTATAAGGAGAAAGTTTATGTAAGAGCAGATGTCTGTGCCCCACCCAACTCTCGAACGTGCTTTGCAATATGCTTAAGGTTAAAAACAACGTAGTAGGTGTCCACGACGTCAACTATTTGCGTCACTTTACGTGATTTCAAAAATTTTGAATCTTAGTTCTTGACATTTAAAAAATTTACATTTATTATTTCGTTATTGATAAGGTTACGGCTTGGATTGATATTAATGAACATTAACATTAGCATCACTAACAGCAGCCATGCGAAGTCCTGTTCACAAACGTTAACTTCAAACAATACAACGCTTTTCCTCAATTTAGTTATTGGTTAAACAAGATAAAAAAAACAAAATTGCTTTACTTGTACGACTGCTCAAATGTTCACATATCACGCAGTCGATTAGAATTTGGAAAATGAGTAACTTAATCAAGATATGTTATTAACTTTCTGGCACAGAAAAATCATTGCAGTTATATTGCGAACTTGTGGTCAAACTTGCTTTGGAGTTACTGCAGTAGCCTACTACCGGTGCGGTGCTCTCCTACAATAAACATTGTCACCAAGAAGATGAATTTCAGCAAATTACCTTTCTGAAAGACAATAACTGAATAGAAATCAAGCAGCAATTCAACTCGGAACTTCGCATGTTGGCCTTTGCTCAATCACGCTGAGCTTCGCTAAAAATTATGCTTATGTTTTGGATATGGATTATCATATGAAGGATGCGCTTCTTTTCATTTCAATCTCTTTGGAGATGACAAATTTATGGAGAGTATTCAAATTTGAAATCAATTAAAAAATGAATAAAATTGAAAAAAGTATTTACTGTAAATCCATTTTGCTTTTTATCACTACAAGATTTTTCTGTGTAATTAAAAAAGTTTTTGACATTCATATTTTTGGATACATTTTTTAGGTATGGTTATGCTTATCACACTCTGATACAGATCTTGCAGCTTTGAGTTAATGTTAGCAATACCGAATTGTTGCCGTGAGAATACAGATAAAACATGATATTTAAAGACATTTCATTAAAAACATTGTGGAAATTAAATCGTAAATCGTAACCAGCAAAGCAACATTTTTTCAGATTGCTTTAAAGGCTATGACAAAATGCCAAAAAACTGTTGTTCAAGTAACTTTTGTCTTTTTCATTTTGATATTTTTCCTATTTTTAATGTAAGCGCTTTCTTCATGAGATTCTCACAGATATATTTCAATAAAAAAATACGTAAACCTCAGATTTTTTGGACCATACCTAAGGGACCGGTGGGCCCCAAACTTAAGTTGCGGCTTAGATAAAAATTAATTGCTTCTTTCATTCAAAACAAGTAATCATTAGTCTCCAAGCAAATTATTTCCATCGAGTTCTCTGTAAAGGCACTTTCTATTTATGGCTGTGTGTTGAATGTGTAGCCTCATTTGTGAGCTGCATGTTCTTTTCTTAAATTGAATCATTATTGTGCATGTTTTTCCACTCATTCACCATGTGAGTCAGCAAAAATCTGATTGTTTTCTTGTAGCTCTTCTCTCATTGGACGGCTTAGCACACAACACTTCACTTTTCAATTTTTTTACGCAATATATGCGCCTCATAGGGAGGCCATGCGCCTCTGACATTTAAAAAGAACATGCTGGTGCCAAATCAATATTTTTTAATTAAATTTGTAACAAAACTATTTGGATTATTTCAAAACACACTTCTGCTCAACTGATTTCGTTTTTGATAAAACTGATTGATGCCGCGATCATCAATTGATGATCTTGCGTTTCAGTGTTTCCCTCAATTTTTTTCAAATTGAATTACAAAATTAGTTTACTAAAAAATGGATTTGTGACTTTATTTCTCAACCGATTTTTATAAAATTTTCAAAAATCACCCTTAATTCCTCATGCATGGGAAGATGTAAAATTTGTGTCCTAACTCTTGGATTTTTTTATCTAAAAAGGGTTAAAAAAATCAAGAGCCCAGTTACAGACGACAAAAATTGCAAAATTTTCAGCAAGAGCCAACTAGCTTAAAATCAAATTGGGATTACATGTTTAGCACAAAACCAAAGCCTTTATCATTAACACAGTCTGAAAACTATTCTTTTGTGGCATTATTGACAAAACTTTAAGCAATAACAAAAAAATTTACCAGTTAAAATTTTCAAATTTTTTAAGGGTCTCAAAACCCCCTCAAACAAATTTGTACACCAGGTAAAAAAAAGTAAATTTGATTTTTAAAAAATATGATATGTTGCTAAATAATGGTCTCATTTGAAAGCTTAGGAAATTTGCTTTTCAGCAATATATAACTTAAAATAGTTTAGGCTAAGCGGTATATGATATTTACTGATCAAAAATGGGTACTGTACATCATGTCAGTTCAAAGCTTCCCCAAATTTTTTTGACTTACTTTCACTAAATTATAATTTTTAGAAAAAACTACACCAAAAAAAAGACACAATAAAATGCAAATGTTTTACCACTAAAGTTGTTGTTTGTATCAAGTTTCCAAGGAGACAGAAACTAAAATTCAAGTTTAAAAGCTAGCAGAAGTTTGGCTTCTCTAAATCAAAATTTGCTTTATATCCCTTGTTTTTCAACAAATGGGAAGGGTGTAAAAAAGCTTCTGTTTCATTGTTAGTGACAACATATTCTATTTAAAGTTGATATTTTCTGAATTTTGAAGAAATTTTCTTTTCAGAAATACTTAATGTTACATAGTTTAGGCTAACCTTTAGCAGATAATGACTAATCATATTTTAGATACCACTTTTAACTAACAAAATTTGGTACCGGTCAGTGGCGGTTAACAAAAAGGTTAAGGGTCTCATAAAGTTGCAAATCGTAAAAGACCTAGGATTTTAGGTAATTTTTGACTGATGCACCTTGAAAGATTATTTCCTTAGCATCATCTGGCGACCATTTCTAAAAAAATTGGTAGAAAATAAAATCTGTAGTGATCTTTGAGGTAAGGGCACTTTAACTTCGAAAACAAAGCAGCACCTATTGGGGGGAGGGGCTAATTAGCATAAAATTTGCATATTCAAACAAAAAAAAAATTTTGCTTTTATTATACTTGAAATCTTCAAGAAATAGTGATTTCAACGATATATAACACTTAATGTAGAAGTAAACAGATGAGTAGCAAAAGAGTTAAAAAGCGAATAAATGTTAATCGAAATTTCAAATTGTATTGTTAAAAACTTTAGTAATTAACCTAAGAAGTAAAACTAAATGGCCCAAACCACACCCAACTTCCAGTGGTCACAAAAAATATCAACCAAGGTAAACATACTGTATGGACGCTCTTATCAGCAGCAGCGTTGCGTCAATTAGTAAGCGCTAGATAAGTATAGAATGCAAAATAATTTGCCATGAATTTAGATAAAAGAAATAATCAACACGCGCTGTGAAGATTATCTTTAATTCTACTTTTATTTCGACATTTCTTGTTGCTTTTGACAACTTCTTTGTTTTGTTTAAAGAAAAATGCTAAATATTACCAATAGAAAATTTAAGTTTTGTCATTCAAACTACTCCAAAGCAAAAAAAATTATTTGCTTCACACTCGATTTCATGTTGCCAAGTTTAAGTTTAGATTTGATACATGCATCATTTTATTTTCATAACTGTTGTACTAAATTTTGTAGAAAAAAGTTAAAAATTAGTCTACAGGTTAAAACAATAATCAAATTTTGTCAATTTTTGTGGTACGTTTTTGTGTTTACTTGTATACAATACAACGTGCGATCATAAAACTGGTTTGCGTATTACCTCTGCAACCAGATGGAAGTAGAGGCAGACTATCAATGCAGCACCACTTCATGCAAAGCCTCTTTTCCTGATCTATGCAAACCCCAGAAAACATTTTCCTTCTTTCTATTCTTGAACTTTTTAGAAGAAGGTTGTTTTGAAAAAGATCAATCCAGGTGGCTGCTTTCAAAGTTTGATTTTATGGAACCTACCAAATCGAATTTTGCAATTTCGAAAGAATGCTATGGAAATAGAACTTTTCTCAATTATGGAAGTTGTATCACGAAAAATATAGTTGTAGCAACGAAATTCGAAAATCTCTTGACATTGCACCGCAAATTCTTCGTGTTGAGAGATCTCAGCTAAATTAGTGTAGAATCCCATAAGAAAGACTGCCCTTTGGAATTTGTTTCGAAAAACTTAACGCTTGGCGGCCCAAGAACTAGATGGATGAATTAGGCAAGCGAATTTAATCACAGTAGAACATTCAATTACACAAGGCGTCATTAGCAGTACTATCATGTCATATTTAGTGCATTTGTATGTTTTTGATGTACAATTATTATTTTTGCATATACGTATTCATTTGCAAGTTTAATTTCAGGAATAATCAATGCATTTATATTCCCTGAGGTGGGTCATATAGTACGCCAAAAACGTTCGAAATTTGAAAAAAAGTGTTTAATCTACTAAAGTTGCTATGCAGCTTAATGATTTGGCAAGGAAAAATACCTTTTTTACCGAAATAAGTACAGAAGTAAATACAAACATTGCAGCCAGAACTGCATAGTCTATTGTTGGTTGGTAATTATTATTGTCGATACAATACGACGAAACAATCATATTCTGCTACAAAATAATATTATTTGATAAAGAATTATTACTTCATTTTAATTAAACCAATAGCAACTATTTATTCTCCCGAAAACTAGCTAAATAATATATGTTACCGAGAATCGCTACATAAGTGAATGAAGTTTCTATTTGAATCAAAACTTTAAATGATGCTATTTTCTGGCTATTACTTTGAGCTAAAGTTTGTGGTTTTATTGGAAAATTGTTTTCTAAAAACAATTTCGTTTTTGACGAATAAGAAATGTCATGACATCACTATTACTGAAAAAAAGGTTTAGTGTTCCCAGAATAAGTCTGATCTTTCACTGATAGACATAGGAGGGCAGCAGCAAGCAGTAATGCTGCACTCGTATGTCAATCAGAGAAAGGGAACAAACTATACAACGAACCAGATATGCGTTTGGAAACGTAACAGCCAAGCTGCGTAAAATTGATTTTTATGTGATAGATCCCGCTTTGCTCATACGTGCTCATTGTACAGGACTGTGAACGGATTACATTTGAAATGCTGTGTTAAACTTTTTTTGCTTAAAGCCATTTAAGCATTCGCCTTCATTAGTAAAATCAAAGCTATTTTTCATATTGCTTCTTGTTGCCTACATGGTTTGCATTTGTTTAAAACAGAAACAATTGTGATGCTGCACAAAGTTTAAGATAGCGATCGTTTTACCCAAAATCACTGCCATGAAGTTGGAACGCAGGAACAGGAAAGCGTTGTAACTTCACTCTTTCACGCTGTGACAGAAAACCATTAAAACCAGAGAGCGGTTCCTCACACCAGCCGCTTGCTATTCGAGCGACGTTTTTATAAATCAAAAGACACAATCTTGGATGAAAATAACGTAGAGGTAAAATCAGTAGAAGAAAAACATTTGAAACAACTCCATAAATGTTCGGTAACAACGGGAAAATAATGGATTTCAGAAAAGAGACTATTACATCACAACGAAATAACAATTAACGACTATGGAACATATGTATCCCATTGATCCCAAAATGCATAAGTAAGTAAAGTTTCAGCGAACTGTAAAAGGTGACGCTGTTTCGAGTTATCAGATCTCTTTAGTGCAGTTGGTCTCTTCAAATCTGATAGAAGGAAACCATTTGCTTACTGTCCATCGCTGGCCTTTTGTATTACTTTAAGTAAATTTTTCATCTTAAGCAAAAAAATGAAAAATACAAACGAATTCCGAGCGAAGACAGCAGTGGTGAAAGCAACATCAAAAACTGTAGGTTATCTAAGTCAATATGTTCCTTGATAGACCACTTATTACCCCTAAGTAAAAGCTGCTATTGTTCAAATGGTTGGAAATTTTGAGTTGCAAATACTTTTGTTTTATTAGCTAACCTTAGTGTAATTTGTTAATTTTAATAAACGAACACTCAGCTGGTTTTGTTAGTTTATTGTAACAAGGATGATTTATGAATTTTTCTAATGCAAAATCAAAATTATCTTTAAGCATCAAAAAATTTAATTGTTAATGTAGCGATGATGGTGAGATACATTTGTCAATACATGTAATATTGAATAATTCATATAATGTAATATTGTCCGACTTAACTTCATGTAAACTTGCGTGTGTGACAGTACCCCAAATTGCAATACCACATTGAATACGAGAAGTTATTTAACTACTGTAAAGCATACACATGCATTATCTTTGTGACAAATTTTGGAATTCTAAGTCAGTGGTGAGCAGCCGAAAATTCCGCGACCCAGTTGAAGTTTGTATCCGAGCTCAACAGCAATAATTACTGACAGCATTTATGAGATATGGCAGCAAAGACTTTTTTTTGGAGATCACAGTTTCCACAGCAGCAAATTTGTCAAAATTCCCCAATTTGGCCAGCAATGATATTTTTTTTTCTTTAAGAGATCTATTTCGCCAACATTTTGTAGCTTCAATTTCGCCAAAATTTCCAAATTTGTTTCACAAAAATCTTGTTGGTGGTACAAAATTTTAATTAAGCTTTCAAAAAAGCTGTTTGAGCCATAAGTTTTTTGTGACGCTCTTATTAGTGGCGGTATCGCGTCAGAAAGGAAGATCTAGAGTGAATAAGTGTTTTAAGTGAATAATTTGGACGTTAGGCAATCAAGACAATCCAATGATAGCGCTAATAATTGCGACGTTCTTATTTGGCCTCTTGTTGCGCTTTTTTTAGCATTTCGCTATTGCGAAATCTTTCTTGGGCGCGCTTTGCAATACAATTGACTCCGCTTTATCCGGACACTTTGGTCACCACTGTTTTTGTCCGAATTAACGAGAGATACGCGGCAAGAAGCTAATACGCCTATCTTTACTATTTATACTGTAAACTTTGTAGTAGGAGCCAATAAAAAGTCCAGAAAAGCAACTCTTAAGCCAGACAAAGGATTATTTATGTGTAATGAAAACATTTAAAATACTGTACAAAAACAAATAAACATGTAAAACAACAAACGCTATAACTCAACATTAATGTACGAAACACCGCCTCATCATATTGCTCACGCAGTCTTGCCTCATTTTCTTGCCAGTTACGTAAGGTGCATTACGACACACCAACAAGTGCAGTTAACTGCCTGGTTGTCAGTGACTGGTATTTCTCCTTTTATTCCTTAACCTTGTTTAATAACTTTATTTCTTCAACCAAAGCTTTCGGTGCCATCGCTGACTAAACCGAAAAAAACGTAGCCTAATGCAGTATACAGAATGGGCGGTAAAGTTGGTTGTGTTGTTTCTGTTAACATAATGGCATTATCATTTTATTGTTACATCACAATCTTTTAAAACTTCGAGCGTAATAAATGTTAATGTGATAATACGGTGCCATTCCTTGTCCGAATTAAGCGGAGGTTTGTCCAAATTAGCGAGATAATTATAAGTGTGATGTTTACTTTTGTTCCGTTCTAGGGACTTTTGTCCGAATTAAGCGTTTGTTCGGATTATCCGGTGTCCGAATAAGCGGAGTCGACTGTACTAGCGCTATCATTGGCTTGTCTTCAATCGTCCAACGTCTAAATTATTAACATAAAACACTTATTCACTCTAGATTTTCTCTTCTGACGCGATTTTGCCACTGATGAGAGCGTCACGAAAAGCTTATGGCTCAAACAGCTTTTTTCAAAGATATATTAAATTTCTTTCACGAGCCACAAAAATATCACGTCGCTGACCGCAGGTTGCAAAGCCCTAGTCTAAACAAATGATTTGATGGTGATACAAAAACCTTAAGCAATGTGGTTTTGCAAAAATAACTCACTTAAATCTTTATATAAGTCTAAACATCAATCCCAGATACCTAGCAAGTTGCTGCAGTAGATGTTGGATGTGTTTTGGCCAGCTTGAATATTGAGCAACGTGCAAGTAAAAATATTTATTAAATGAAGTATTATATTTGATTGAACTGTTTTTTGAGATTGTCTGTGAATGAGTGTGTAATCATACATGTAAATTGATTTTGGGTCAATCAGTGGCATTAGATTCATTTTTATTAGGTCTCTATTTTCCATTACACCAATTTGACAGCCAACTCAGGCTGACAAACCCAAATACGTGTCATCAGCGCATAAACACTCCGGGTAAAAGCCAAGTGATACAATTGTTATTTGACACTGTTTGCATTTTCCGCGTAAATTGGATGTGAGATAGTCAAGAAAATTGAGAGATTTTGTGAAGTAATAATATTTTTATGTTACCTCATGGAGAACCAACATGGAATCAAGTTTAATCAAAACATATTTGAGATTCAAAATTGAGACTTATTGCTATATTTCTGTTTGTGATTCTGCATAGTTTTGTAAAATAACTCCAGAAATTGCTTTCAGATATTACCTGCGGTTAAATGGAATTTCAATTTTGATGATTTGCAACCAATCATGAAACATTTTTATCTACTTTAAAGTGAACATGATATTATCAGCATAATACAAAAATTGCAGAAACCATATCAAAATTGGTTATAGTCTGTTTCTGACTATTCTTTTGAAAGTAAAAAGTGATGTTTGGCCCTTGAAAAGATGGAGAAATTAAAATCCGTTTGAAAGAGTATCCCGCACGCTGTAGTTGAGAATATGGAATCATTTTATCCAATATGCTCACAACATGAATAGTTCAACGCGGTGAGCCGCTAACATGTCGTCACATGGCTGCATGCAAATCTAACGTTGCTAACCACTACTTCATATGTAGTTGGGTTCTTGAGGATAGCGTTTTACGAAAATTTTCCTACCAGGTTGAACAACCGGTGGTGGAAATGCACAATGCCGGCGGTTCTGGTGCACAATACCGGAGGTTTTGGTAGCTCAGAGGAGGTCTAAACAAAACTTGCGTTAAATTTAATTTCTTTACTTTTCCGTTGCCGGAGAATAACATTATTCAACTTACTCAGCTATTATTGTTGGCTATGCCATGACTACCGATATTAAACAACCTTTACCTCAACCATATTTTTCTCAATTATAATGCAATTACAAAAACGTCGTTTTTAAAAAGGTTACCAAACCTTTCAGAGCATAAAAAAGCAATAGAATGCATTTGCTGTAATTGTTTTCATACCAAACTTATTTTAACTATTAATTATAAAATATCTTGCTCATAGATTTTGTCTAACTCAAAAATTACATCATGTTTAGAGATAACCAAGCAACAAAGATTTACTAAAATTAATTGATATAAAAAATAAATTTACATTAACTGAAGAATTTTTTGATGCTAAAATTAGTAAAGCTTCTAAAATAATAAACATTCTTTTCTTCCGCCAAGCTTAATTAAAGCTACGAAAACTTGCAATTTTAATATCCTCTTTTATTTCAAATTTGAACAATTCATGTAGCTGTTCCCACACAGGCAGTAAGGTTTAAAATTATTTTGATTGTGACGACAAAAATGTGATTTTAACTCAGCCACACTGAAATCAGCAGACAGTAATAAATCTGCTATTTAAATTTAGTCTTGATTTAATATTTTAGCAGTCTCAGTTCTTGAGTTACGATGTAATTAATGCTTTGTTGCTTTTGTATCTACTATTCTACTAATAATTAGACTGTTTAGCCAAATGTATTTAAATTTCAAATGCTGTAATATAAATATTTATAACGTCATAAAAAAATAAAGGTTTGAAATTTTTTTGTTTATTAATTACTAAGAGCTAGGGTAATTTTTTGTAACCTAAAAACTTGAAAAAGTGACTTAAGTTTTCAAAACGTAGCTTTATTGAATTTATTCTACGAAATGAAAAATAAACAAAAAAATGGAGCAAATTGATTAAAAAAAATCCAAAGTTTTTTCAATTGGTGCTTAAAATTATAATACACTTACTTTGCTATGTTTTCTGAGAAGAGATTACCGTCTTGAGCTAGCAGCTTAGACAGCATTGAAATTTTGGTCTTAAAAAGCATAGAACATATATATATAATAATCATTTTTCCTGAAGTAAAAAAAATCAGAAAAATCAGAAAAAGCAACTTTTGTAACTTTATAATTTCGTTAATATTGATTCTACGACTGCAAAATTTTGTTTCCACACTTTTTTTTGCTATTCTTTACCAGCAAAAAGTAACTTTATTGACCGTAAATTGTCCTACTCGTCACTTACTAGTCAAATTCTTTTTGCCTCACCAGCTGGAAAACAACCGCTTGGCGGCCAAAGAACAGCGTGAATGAGTTACGTAAGCAGCTTGCCCTGGTCAATGTTTAGAATTGAACCAGTTGAGTTAGCGGAAGTAACAGGAGACCACAAAGTTTAGAGGGTTCGCATAGATCTGCTATTCTTGCGACTTAACTAAGAAGAAAGCTACCTTAAGAAAATGTATGGATGTATGTTGTTTAGTAATCAGAATTTCCACCAAACACTGATAACAATATTTTAAGAAAAATTGCTAAACTTTATCATTTTCAATAATGCAATAGGTCAGTAATTCACTTTGAGCAAACTGCAGACAATGACACTGTTTTGATCTATCAGGTCTCTTCCGTGCAGTTACGTGTGTTAATTTCTTAAGATTTCTGGATTAAAAGTTTATAGAGTTTGCAACGTCACTTTTTTAGCCACAAAACTAAAACTAAAAACAATGAATGTCAAAATGCAAATAAGAAGAAAAATTTTAATCATTTGTTTTATTACATACACGACATTTTTGTTGAAGGGCTGGCAAAAGCGATACCATAACACTATAGCAAGTATTGCCCTTTTATCTTTGCAAAAATGCCCTTTTATTGAGGTTTAATGCGGAATAATAAGCCATAAAAAAAGGCAAGCTTGTTGCCTTTAGAAAATAATTGGGGTCAAACAGATTTAGTTGTGATATAATGCAAAGCTATTTTTGAACTATTATGGCATCATAAATAACCTAAAGTTCATACAATATTCGAATAGATAATGCTTCAATTATACCAACAGCAAAATCAATGCTTATCTCAAATAAATAATGCTTCAATTATATCAGTTTCAAAATCATTTGCTATCTTACAAACAAATGATATCTATAATCAACAATGTTTGGTAAAAACTTTAGAATAGAATATTTTTGCTGACGTGTTTTGGGGAGTGGTTTTCACTCAAAACAAACTACCAAATTTAGTAGGATGCAGAATATTTAAAAAATTCTTTTTCCTATTGTTTAGTTTTAATTGAAATCGCAATCTTTGCGGGCTTGCTTTACTCATGTGCCTTGCAGTGTAGTTGGGTTTGTACCAGTGCTTTGCAACCTGTGAGACGGTACTCCATGGTGCTTATAAGAAAGCTGTGATGCGGATGACAAATACTGTGTGAAAGCAGTGCAGGCAAAATGACGCGTCATTTTGCAATAACATCAAATAATTTTTAAAAATGTTTCAATTTGAATTTACGCACTGGTTGCATATAAGTTTAATGTAAGAAATATTTTTGTAGCAGTATTTATCAATGGAAAGCAGCATTTATATTTTTTCTAGGGATTAAACAAAATTTGTATTGCGTTTTTTGAGTTTTTTCCGATTCTAGGTCTATCCTTCAGCAACTCAAGTAAGTAGGGCAAATGAAATTTTCTTAAAACAAAGAAGTGCAAACCATATTTTTTAAAGTTGAAAGCCACTGCGTTTATAAACTTCAACGACACAAAACTCAAAATTTAACATTTTTTTATAGCAGAAAAACAAGATCGTCTGCAAATAAGGAAATAAAACAAATAACAACTTAAAGCAGCAAATGAGTTAGCAAGTAAGGGAATTGTATTAGTATCCCAACAATAAAGTAGACACTATATGGGCGTTAAATCCACCACCTTTCGATTGCAAACTAAAGTTTTGTGAACCTCAAATTGTTAGGGACTTCATAAATTGGCTTGACGCTTTACAGGGCGAATTCTGGCCATTTCTTAGCTTCTGTACACTTTGTTGCGAAACTGGCACACCGTATTGTACCAAGCTCTGACGTTATGCTTATCAAATCATCAGGTAAGTATGACGTCACCAAGACGAGCGATATTGAAGAAACCACGAGAAACTGATTACCAAAAATTTTGAATTTTTAACAAGCCACATAAATGTTCTTTTTTTAGTCTTTCTCAGGACATCCCGAAAAAAATTGACCATTTTGTTTGAAAATATCAACTAATTGTTGTGTACATCCATTCAATTTTGCGTCGATCTTACAACTGACGACTTAGATCAAATTTTTATGTTGCCTAGTGCATGAAAATCTACCATAAAAATGAAAAACATCCGTAACCTAAAACTCGCTCCATGCCTAATAAACAATTAACAAAAATGTTTGTGACATCACAAATCGTGAAGGACTTTGCAGAAAATATATAAAAATATGTCAACGTCTATAAAAACAATTGAAATACTGGCATCGTTTCAACATAATTGCTTTATGTGTTGATAGAGATAGAAAAATCAGCATGGTGGTGTAGCAAATAAAGTGTTTCTACAATCAGTCAATCAGAGTTTGATTTCCTTTTTGGATTACAAAAGTCCTTGAATGATATTCCAAGGTCTCCAACCCGGCACTTGGTAATTAAAAAAAGTAATTCGGAGAACAAAAACTACATCAAAATTAGAGAATAAAAATTTGTTTGTTTTTTCTTTTTGTGTGTGATGCATATTGTTGACTTTTTGCGGTGTTTGGTGGAACTAGCATTCGTTTTTATACCGGCCTCTCGTTGCATTTTACCTCAATGTTCACAGCAATTGTTGTTGCTTTTGATATTTTTCTTTGCGACAAATACACTTATTGATTGATTTAGGCTTGAATGAATACTTAATTATCTTTTTCCTTGTGAAACAAACAAAAAGCATGGTAGCCACAGTTACAATAAAGAGCACCGCAAGAAAAAACACCGAACACAAGCCTTAACAAGCACATTTACATTGCAAGCAATCTAATTTGAAAGAAGCTGCAACAGCTGTGAATGCGTGCCCGTAGCCCTACTTCAAACAAGGTGGAGCTACGTTAGAGAATGCTCAAAATTATGTTGCTTATTTCAATTCGCTGGAGACCCAACTTTTACTTTGTAACTCGATAAACTTTAGGCTGTTTTTATCCAATTTTAAACCGAATGACATTCGGAAACCTTTTGCAGTTAGTTGGTGTGTTTCACATGGTTAACTTATAAAAAAAAGATTAAAATCGTACATGTTTTCGGCTATTCGCTGTCATTTTCTCTCTCAACGTAAGCAGTGACGTAGCATGATAAAACATGATAAAGGTCAACAAACGTGTAGTTATTCAACGGAAAGATGCTGGCAAAACACCTTCCGCTGTCACATCACATATTGACAGCGTTTCATTTTATTTTTAACTTTTGTCCTTACTACTATTGCCGGCGGAAACCGTTTGTTTAAGGTAATAATTACGTCATATCCGTTACTTAAACTGAGACGTCGTTGGTGAAATTTGGAAAATTTGGCAAAAATTTATTCGTGGAAAGTGTTTACAAAAATTGCTTCCGCTAAGCGTTAAGACGGAAACGCGCAATGCTGAAGCGGAATAGCGCACCACGAGACAAAGTCCAACTGCTAGCACTCCCATCGCACATTGATTAGAGAAGAACGTCGAATCGCAATATTGTAGTTCAAAGATCACTTTCATTTTTTCTAGAAGTATATTATTTCGATGAGAGAGAATTAAAATGAGCAGCAGCAAGATATTTTTTCTTCATTAACTTAAAGACAAATGAACTTTTCTTGAAGAGACTTACAAAATTAACTTCGCAGAAGTAATTTTCTCACGATTTTTTTAAACACGAGAGAAATTTTAAGAAAATTTGAGGAATAGTGTCATCAATAAAAATTTAATTATGTCAAGTTGTGTCCAGAATTATAGTTTGATGTTTCACATAAATGTCGACACGCTCATAAAACTTATCTCTACGTGGTATTGGACACGCTGTGATCTTTTATCTCTAACTAACGAACTTATTTCATAAGTCATACTTCGTGATTTGGAAATCGCGGTGGCATATGTGACGTCACGATTAGTTGTTACCACTCATTAACAAAAATGACATTTTGCGTTCGGTCAACTGATAGTTGCAGCGTTTTGGCCGAACCTAGATGCCTGAAAAGTAGTTAATTTTGTGACAACTTTCTTACGTCTTACGCAATAAATCACTTTCCCTGTGACGATACCAAAAGCATTACGACGTCAGCATTGTAAACGCTGTTTTGACATTTGACCATTTTAACGGGAGAAATTGAAGCATTCTATTTCTGGTTTTTCCGTTTCAACACGCCATTAGTTTCAAGCAAAAAAATCAATCAGTTCGTCAAGACGGAACAAATAGTTGTTTACCAATTCTTCTTAAAAGAAGGGAATTTTTTTAAAATTTCGACTTTCGAAATTTGATTCCCTTCTTAATGTTACTTCTTTAAATTGCTCGAAAATTGGAAACTTGTAATTTTGTTAAGACTTATCAATTTAAGTGTTGAACAAAACAGCCTTTTGAAACAAAAACTCGTTAAAAGTAATAATATGTGATTGAATTACAAAGGGCTTGTTTCACAAATTTACTCTGTGCTCGATTACAGAGGGGTCTGCATGTGTGAACACCAGGACGGCAACAGAGTAAAATGGAATTCCTTGATGTAAAGGAAAAAACAATTCTTAGAACACAATTAAGACACTTTTTGACAGTAGATGTATCAACACCTTCACTTGGATGCCTTTAATTAGATCAAAGCCAGGAATATACCGGTACGAAAAAGCTGGACACATAACATTAATTTCTCCTACAGAAAAGCTTTGCTTTTAATAAACTATGGTTAGTTCGTTTTATGCAAAATAAAGTAAAAAAAATACTTTATTTTTGGTGTTTTGATAACTTTTAACTCCAATTATTTTTTAAATCAAATAATATTTTAGTTAGAACTGATTAAATTTGTGTTTACATGACATTTTTCACATTCATCTTTCATAACAAGACAAACAGATTATGATCTCTGAAAGCCCAGACTACTAAGGCTGCAGAAATAATTCATCATCAGTTCTTTGGCAAAGTGTCAAGTTGGAGATTTAAAAACATTTTTTTATGTTTTTGGTATGAGTGAACAAAGGAATTATACCGATGTCTACCGACTGCGAAGCACATTTTGCTATTAACTACACCGCCCTAAGAAGAATTGGCTTGCAATTTTTTAATAAAATCAAAAATGCATTTATTTTTTTTTGTGAAAAATTTTTAGGTTAAAATTACGGAAAAAAAATTCAGAAACACACGGCGAGACACCACAAACTTGGCGTTATTCTTAAAAAACGATGTTATCAGCTCCACAACAACAAGCTCGTGAAATCTGAAGCATTCAAAAATAAACTGTTTTTGAGTTTATAGCGCAAACAAAACTCTTTTTAATTACTTCGCGTTTTACGTAATTATGTTTCTACAATCAAAGGCAAACCAAACATCACAACAGTATTCGGTTTTGGTTCGTCACACTAATCGTCGGCACGCGTTGAAAGTTATTGCTATCAAAATATTTTGCCTCAAACTCATTCAATACGTCTACAACAATTTTCCTTGAAGCGATGAGCAGGGGCTTACGCAGAAATTTTGTGATGGGGGCGCTCGAAATTTTACGGGTCAGTTGAAGTTTGTTACCCATGTTGTTTCCAGGCTCAATTAATCTTCAAAGCGACGCCTAGTGGCAGTGTTGATTGCGGTGAAGAACTTTTTTTCGTTTTGAAGATCAATATTTTCAATGCTATGTTTTGCCAATTGTTTGTATCACTGTACAACAGGTGATTTGTTTCTTATCGTTACAAGCATAAAGACTGCAAATGATATTTAACGTTCTCCTGAGGAGAACCTAAGGGTATCATGCATTGGAGCCACCCTTCATACGCTTCTAGTGACGAACGAGTCAGCTAGTTTGTTAATCAGTATTTTCTTCATCCTTATTTAAGCGGAAAGCTTTTGCTTGCACTTAGAACAAGTTGAATGCATGATGTTACCACCTACAAGTACTGCCACCAAGTTCTAAATTGTGGTCAAATCATTGGCTGAGCGAGTGTGCACAAAACCTTTGATCTCAAATCTTTTATCAATGACCTCAATTGTATAAACACATGAATACTTAGAAAAGTAGTTTTGAAATGCTACTGCTGTCATTGATGGGCTATTTTTTCTGCTAGCATTCGCTTACCAACTTTTTTGAAATTGCTTTTAAAATTGCATTTCAAAGCAAACTGTCAGTTTGCTATCAAATATTTGCGAGGATAGATTTATTCCAATATGTCTTAATTTTCAATTGCTTTAAATTTGTCAAATCTTTCACCATCAAAATACAAAACGAAAGCAGCAATGACATTTAGATATTAATTCTTAATATGAAAAATGATAAATATTCAAATATGTAAACATGACTAACATCTACCAGTAACCCAAATTGCCTTGACTAAATCATGCTTGTAACTACTTAGTGCGAAACTTTTGACCCAAAACATTTAACCTCTTCAAGTAAACATATGCAGAGTGAAACATATTATTGAAAATGAGCCCTATCACAGAATAAAATTAATTAAATGTAAATAATTAATTGCACTAAGAAGTCATGACAACTTTGCATTTCAAAAATAAAATTTCAACTTTTGAAGTCTTCCAATGCACTTTTTTTTAAAGAAAACAAATTAAACTTAAATATTCAATTAGAAATGGTTTTTGTTCAAGAATTATCGTCTGGTTGGCTAAAAAATTGTTTCCAATTTAAAAAAAAATAGGTCGTTGCCTCCTGGCACCATTATAGAATTATTATGATATCCATCCACTTCATAGATCTTTTTTTAAGTTTTATCATCATTTTTTTCCTCAATTTTTCTCAGAATCTTGTAGATTTAATGATGCTACGCAATCAAAACATGAAATGCTTTTAAAAAATCAAAATACTTTGCAATTTTATATCAAGTATGCAATCTAGAAAAGAAGCAGAAAAGCAGAATGATCTAAAGTAGACTCGCTCGCATAACTGCCAAATGCATGTGCACAGTGATGTAAACCTCACAAAACTCCACCCAGTGGTTTGAAACTGCGAGATGTGGTTCAGCTATTGATGGGCGACAAAACTACATGTATTTTGAGCAGAGTGATGTGCCCTAAGGCTTTTTTGATATCAAGTTGTTCAGGCTTTTTCTGTAAAAATCCCATCAGCATTCTCGAGCCAAATCGAAAGCTATGACAAAATGTTGCTCGATAAACAGCAAAATTTGTCGCCGAGTGTAACGAAAAATTCAAAACGAAGAGCAATCACAAAACTTCAGCAGTGTTTTTTAGTAGTGCATTTATATATTTTCATTCAAAAGCAGCTCAACAGAAATCAAAAAGAAACAACAGCGGGTGAAAAAAGGTGTAAATGGCAAAACGATATGTGATAAAGCATGCAAAATTTAATTTACCTTTACCACATTAAACTTCCATTAGAAGCACGCCCATTGTATCTTCTGTTGATAAACACTAACAGAAAAAAGAACAAACACTTACAAAAAAAACGCATACTTGACAGTAGGAAAAAACCTATATTTATAAAGATTGCTGCTACCGAGAAACAGTTGCAACCCTGACAAGGGAGGCTATCAGGCGCTTTGCCTTGCCTAAAGGTGACCTTGGAGCAAAGGCACTAGAGAATTAGCTCTTTTACGTTTCTAGGCAAGTAGCCTTGTCGCTGGTTGCAGTTTTAGGTCTCACACCTAGTACTAAGCTTAAAGTAGCCAACAATAATCAGGTCAGAAAAATGTTTTAGTTTGGATATGTTCCTTCTTGTTTTTTTTTTGATTGGATTCGATACTTACTCCATCTATTTAACATCTTGATATTTTTTTGAAAACAAGAAAGCAAAGAAAATCAGGAAAAACTTGTTTTTATAGGTGTATCAATACCTTTTGTTTATTTTGATTGGCGTGGTATTACATAACAATAAGGAATTGTTTCCATTGTTTGATAAAGGATTTTGCTGACTTGATTTCTTGGAAGCAGAAATTTTACTTCATTGGACAGGACCGTGTGTTTGAGGGATAGCTGGGTTTGAGGGATAGCGAGGATGATCCTGCAAATTTTTTTGAAATAACAGTGTTTTGATTGTGATCTGCAAGAATTGTTTTCGAAGATTATGTTGAAAAAGTCAGTAAATGCACGTTGGGAGTGCATTAAGAAAATACTTTTGCATAAATTTGGATATATATAGTAGTGCTGTTTGTTTAATTGTGAGAATAATACACCGTTTTTTAACTTTTTGGCATGAGCACTAAGCGAGGTATTTGTTTGTTATTGTTTGACGTTTATGAATCAAGGTTTTAATACCGAAGCATCAAGATAAAATGCAATGTTAAAAGTGACTTTGAACCACGCTGTAGTAGAGCAATTGAAGTAATTAGGGGTTAAGATTGGGTTTGATTTTTTTTTTTTTATTACACCAAAGCTTATTCTAACTTTATGCAGCAGCACTTTTATTTGTGATTTCCAGCTTAAATAATCTTGAATAATGATTCCTAAAACTTGAATGGACGTTGCTCTTGCTGTTGTAGAGTCTTTTATGTTGACTTTGAGTTTTGATGAGGGAGGCTTACTAATGTAGGTTTTAAATGGTGTATATTTAGTCCTTTTTGTTTTTGAATCTGGCATATATTTGTAGAATTAGGGTGAGCCGTGAGCCCAAAATTTACTTTTGTGGTTGTTCATTTGCCTTTTCATACAGCTTATAGTACGCATCACCATCAAAAATGAATATGTATCATTTGCAAACATTATAGATTGATCTGTATTCAAACGTTTTGTAAAGTCATCAACATATATTAACAACAGCGACAGACCACGTCTTGAGATTTGAGAAATTTTCTAATAATTATTGTAGTACAGCAGGCGAAAGTATTTAATCACTTCTGTTTGCATGGAACGATTACTTAAATAACTGCTTAATTAACCGTAAGGTATTCAATCTTCTGATTCTATAATGATTCAATCGAAAAGGTAAAAGGCGGTGATCAATGGTATCGAAAGCTTTTGAAAGGCATTCATTGTGTATTTTTTGTATTCAAAAGCTCTTGTGCACTTTCAATCACAATATTTAGAGCAATGTCGGTGGAACGATTTTTCCCAAACCAAAATTGCTGTTGGTAAAAACGTCTGCTCCATTCAAAAAAAAATACAGAGTTTGATAGACAATTTCTTCCAAATTTAAGAAATTCCAGAGAGCATGCTGACAGGCCGATAGTCATTTATGTCGTTTTTAAGACTCTCTTTGTGCACTGGTATTACTATGCTTTTTTAATGCACTAATAGAATCGCCTTGGATCAAAGAAAGATTTTAAATGCGAATTAATCCATGCGAAGTATCATCTGAGGTCATTTTCACAATGAGCATTGATGTTTTATTTAAACCACTGCTACTTATTGGTTTTAGCTCAATTATACCTTTTTAATTTCAAGCACACAAGTGGTGTTAAGATACATGGAAAACGGGCTTTACAAATTGAGATACTGCCTAAGATTATCATTATTATTGCAGAAACTTTCAACTAAGTCGCTGCCAGCATTAGCTAAATGGCTTTTGACGTGGCTAGCAATTTCTGCAGAATCTGTAAATAGCAAACCATTAATATTTAATGTCGAGCAGTTACAGTTTTTTTAATTTTCCTAGAAGAGAGTTAATAATCTGTCACGTTTTTTGAGTTGTGATTTTGTCGTTCAAGAAGTGAAGCACGGAAAGCTTTCTTTTTCTGTAGAATGCAATGAAAATATTTGTTTTTAGCTCTATGATATGTAGCTTTGACCGCATTAGCATTTTTACTGAAACGTATTTAGCGTTTTTAGTTTTCGGCATTGATTTATGCAAATCTTTATCAAACTATATGTTATTACACTTACGAGGTTTTGAGCCTACTAAGGAAAACAATTAATCGAAAGCATAAGAATACTTGCCAGAAAATATGTTGAAAGCTGCATTTTGGACAATTTCTTTCAAAACAATATAGACATCAGGTTTCTTGAACTCCTAATTAAATCTTTGGGTGTTGAAGCGATTAATAATTCTGGTCTTAATTTCTTGTTTTAGATTTTTCTTTTGTGTGCAAGAGCACATAAGCACAAGCGAATGATCAGAAATGGAATGAAGAAGCACTCCGGCTCTGATGTCTCTAGAAAACAAATTTGTCCAAACGTGGTCTAAAAGGATGTCCCTTCGTAAAAGCTGGTCATAAAACGGCTCGGCACAAAAGAGTTGGTTTAAAAGAGTTGGGGCCGCAAAAGAGCTTGCTACAAAAGAGCTAGACAACAAAGAGCTATCAATAGTATCAAAAAAGGGCTAGTGCCGTAAAATAGCTGGCAACAAAAGAGCTATAATAATTACATAGTAATCGATTTCCTTGTTGAATTGTTAAGTATAAAGGGATGATGGTTGGGTTTAAAACAGTTGGCCACAAAAAAGCTAAAATAATTAAATTCATTTTTGAATTGTTAAATGTAAAGGCGTGATGTTTAGACACAATATGTTTATTTATTGACCCTTTAACTTGTTAAATATTGTTGCAATATAAAGTTGTGGTGTTAGTAAGAAAAAAGGATTTAAGTTTTCGTTTTATTGTTCTTATATAGCTTTTTTGTGTCTAGTCCTGCTACGGCTAGCCATTTTGTAGCACCAGTTCTTTTATGGAACTAGCTTTTTCGGTGGCTAGCTGTTTAGGGTTAGCTCTGTAGTTGTAGCAGCTCTTTTGTGGCTAGTTGTTTTGTACTAGCTTTTTGTGACTAGCTCTTTTGTGGTATGACAGTCTAAAAGAGTTGAGCTAGTGTTCGTATTTCGAGTCAGTTTATTTACTAATGAATAAAAACAATTTTCAAAGGTGGTAATCAGAAAATTATTGACATTGTTGTTATTATTTTAGAAAAGATTACAACTGAAATCTAAATATATAAATCGTTTATCGCTAAACATTACAAATTTCAGCAATTCTTTTAATTCAATAATAAAAAAAACTAATCTACTTTAGTGTAGCATAAAGACGATCTATAAATTATCCAACTAGTAATAGTTTTATTTTTTTTATTGCTAACTTGATAGAAATGGATTCAAACAATTTTTTGATGCATGACAGTGAGTTTGTTTTCAATCCGAAATTTGGTTGTATCTTTTAGCACAAAATGCTACACCTCCTCTTTTACAATTAGATTCAGAATAGTGAACAAGTTTGCTCTTTAAAAATTGGCCTAAGCTTTGAGATTTTATTCAAGTTTCTGCTGCAGACAAATATTGGGCTTGCATGTCACAGATTATAACAGTGTTTTCAGCTTACGAAAACTTGCATTGTTTTCCAAAAATCTCATGTTGATTTGCACTACCAGTATTTTTTTTTCACATTTACCATTTACAACAAAGTTATGTATTTTGATTGCATCTTTGCATGGACTTATTGTTGCCCTTGATAACTGCTTTAACTGTTAATTCCTTTCCGTTCGCCTGCTCACCACTGGCTTAACATAAGCTCTGTAAACGCGATTGCTGACTTCGAGAAGGATTAATGGTCTTTTGCCAGTTTATTTTGATTTATTCGTTTTTATTCGATTTCATTCGGTTTACAAAAGTTTTCTTTTACAGACGGTCACAAGCTTTATACACTCTTTCACGTTAGTCAATTAAATCAAGAATGATTTTCCAACCAGAAAGCAACACCAGTATGATCTCAAAGTTCTTGATTATCTGCCGGTTTCAACGAAGGCAGCCCCAGGCTGCACAAAGCGAGTAAATAAATCACATTCAACAAAGAACGAATAAAGATCACAGAACACTGCTTTGACTCTACTGTATAATCAAATTGAAAACGAACAAATATTGCATTGACACAACGTGACATTAACATCAAGAGTAAATTGGGCTTCTTTGTTATTGTCACCAAACATAGAGTTACGGTAATCTGCTCATTGATATATAGTTTGCTAATCATGATGTGATGGGAATGATAAAAATTACCAAAACTCTTGGCTTGTGTTTGGAAAATGTAATAAACTTAGTAGCGTGGTTAGCATAAGAGAGTTCCATAAAAATATTGAGAGGTTACTGGTTTTTAATTAATTTAGATGGAGTTTTCAGCACTCAAGATTTTTGTCAATTTTACGGTTCCTTGGTTACGGTTGCTATAAAAAAGGACTTGGTTGTTGACATGAACAAATTGAAAAACGTCTCTGTTGTGAATAGCACACCCTCACACAAAAACGCAAACCATTACTAAAATTTAAATACAGGGTGTTTCAAAAGTCACGCCCGATTTTATGCAGTTAAAAAGTCAATGGATATTTTTCTATGATATTTTCTATATCTATGCTTTCTCTAATCATTTCTAACATAGAAATAACAACATAGAAATTACATTGTAGTTATACTACTTATCAGAAATATAAATTCGTTCTTTTAGCACGCTTTTTCATATTAAAAATCTGTATATCAAATTTGTCAGCAACTTTTTACATTAAATTTTGTCGAGCTTGTCAGAAATTTTGCTTTTTAAAATTTATTCAAATCCTCTTGAATTTAACATTTTTTTTGACTTTTGTTTTCTTTCACTTTACACGTTTTCAAGTTTTAACTTTTTTATTGACAAAGCCATACAATCGTTATTGTACGTTTATTAATAAAGATTTTATGACGAGCTAAAAATATTTTGTCTAAAACATTTGACTAAGTTGTAAATCTGACAGAAATTGTTTTAGCAAACACCAAATAAAACCTTTTAAAAATCACCAAAATATTTAGAATGTCACACTATTATTTGCCATCTTGACTTTATAACAAGAATTAACGACAATAATTATCAACAGATAACAAAGCCAAAGACGTACTTGCGATTTTATTACGGTCGGGCTACAAACTAGATGCTTTTACATCAAAATAGCTGTTTAAACCATAGGGGAAATCAAACATTTTGTTTAGATAAAATGCAGACCTGCATACTCAATTTATCTATTTTTGTGTAAAGAGTTTGGTAAAGTCTTTCACTTGTAACTAAAATATAATCCATATGGCGTCAAACCTTGACTATGAAACAATGTGCAAAACAATACTACACTTAACATGTCACATTAAATTAAGAAGCAAGTTTTCCTGTTGAGAAGCAAACTTCCGCTTATCTGGCTAATTGACCACTTTTCGTGTTGATTCATTTTCATTTAATTTTGAAACAAGATCCTTTAGTTACTAAAATATCAATTTTGGCAAATCATTACGCTGTCTGTTGTAGTAAAGCATAAAAACATTATTTAAGTAGTACAGGTCAAAACCATTAAATGCTGCGATTATTATAATGTCTCTCTGTGTCAACTCTGCTTTTTTAAAGAAAATTGGATTTTTGATAACAACAAACTCTTATATCACGACATAATGCTCAATTATTGCACAACGTTGAACATGTGTGGAAAAAGAAAAAATGATAAGCCTGCAGAAAAGTTACTGAAACCCTTTTAAATGTTTTCGTAATCTAAATGTCCTTTGAAGTGTGAGCTTTTTCCAACACGTGGTTTCATGGTCATCGTCGATTTCATTGTCTGAGTGATGGTCAAGAATTTAATATCGCATAAAATAGTATTTAGTGGTTTGAATAATGACTACTATGTCAGGATAAAGAGGCCATTTTCTAGGAAACTGCGTGATCGCAATTAGTTCAGAATAACTTTGGCGATGTTTCCAGCAAACACACCCGTCCACGAGAACTTACCTAGATCTTGTGAATTTAGTGCGCCAGCCAAATTAAGACATTAATATGAAATACGAATTACTTCACATAAAAGAATTTATTTTAACACAACTATTTTTTTCATGAAAGATAAAAAAAATGTTAAGTTCTTCAGAATTCTCTCTCCTAGTATGCACCAACACGGAATGATGAAAAAATTGTTCTGCCGGGGTGTTTATGGTTCAATCGAAGGAAGGTGACAAGAAGCAAGATACTCCATTATCATCTTTACCAATAGTTTTCATGATTTGCGTGAGTTTGTGTCTTGATAATGGCTTACTCAATTTGCTCACTACCCCATTATCTTCGACAGTGGGAAGGCCTCAGTCACCGAGTAAAAGAAAGTGGGTTTGAATTCAGTCAAAGATGTTGAAGTTTTTTTAATTATTATTAAATATTTGATCGCACTTGGTCAACTCTATAAACACTTAGCTTAGCATTAACTTATTATTGAATTGCTTTTTTAACACAACTTAAATAGACCACGACACACATTAGAAACTTGACAGCAACCTTTCAGCGATCACCTCAAATGCTAGTTAGCCCTTGCATACACAACAAACCATACTCACTCATTTTGTAAGTTTTAAATTTCACTTTGTAATTACAAAGTCAGTTTCGTCTATAAGACAACCCACAAGTACTTCAAAGCAATTGTCAAAATTTGGACATTATTGCTTCAGTGACCATTTAATTAAAATATGGCATTATGTTTACCTTTTCACCGCCAAGTTTGCAAAAATGCGAATTTGGACAGACATTAGGAAGGAAGGGGTTGATCTAGTAAAAAAGCAGTGAAAACAGTGTTGGTGAGTCAGGGTATGATTTTATTCATGATTATTTTGGTATATAACAACCATACAGTATAACATGTTTTTAGCATGATATTTCAACTGATATAGTTTAACAGTTCAATCTATTGTTTTATGCAAATTAATTTTGCGCTGAGCCAGGACTGAAAATCGGGTATTGTAGCTGTGAAAGGGTTAAAATTATGATAATGGCAATGCTAAAGTGACATCATATAAGAATTGGGTCACTATGATGAATCAACATTGAAGCTAATTGGTTTGTAATTTCACTGGACAATCTCGAGTTCTTGTAAGGAAATGGATCTATACAGTCTAAACACATGCAGAGCCACAATGGCTACTTTAAGTAACCGTACAACTTCAATAACTGTAATTTTATGAATTTATAGCAAATGGCTTGAATTCGACGTATTTTAAATCATTTTTGCTTTAGTCTCTTTTTCCGAGCAACTTCATATCAAAAGTGCTAAACAATTTGCATGTAAGAGTGTTGAGTGTTAATTTAAGTGATAATTAATGTCCAGCCCAAAGAATCCAAATGACAACTGTCGATATTGTTCAGTAAAGGTTATTGGACTAATTTATCCGATTAATTTTAACCTTATAAGGAGTGGAAACTCACATTAAATCGAAATCAAAGGACAAAATATTGCCAAGAGTCGCTGTGACAAGAGTCCAAATTTACAGCCCAATATTGCCATTTAGATTCCGATGTGCCGCAATGCCCAAATTAGAAAAATGGGAAGAGGCGGTCATTCAATCAGTCAATGTTAGCAATATTTTGTAAATACCAGCCAACTTTTCAGACGTCGCCGGCAAGACCTCCATCAGCAACGTCGGGGTTTAGAGTATCGGTTCAGCCGGCGACATCAAGTCACCAATGTTTTTAGGTATAGCCATTTCTCGTTCCAAAGTCAGAAGCATCGTTCTTCGAAAGGGAATCAATGAAAATAACATTATGAAGGATCGCACATATAGCTGCTATATTTTTGTCAAAGTTTCTGAAACCCCTGGCTACGTCTTGCTTGCCATGTTTCCAGCATAAGTGTATTTTGGAACTGGACTTGCATACAATTAAAACAGCCAACGATTCTACAAACGTTTGTGCTTTCATTTGATGACATAAAAGATTTCAAATTTTGTCAACTTTGTTGCCCTGGATCAATAGCCTCTGAGATGAAGATAGGTTAGGGTTGGGACATTACAGTACAAACAATTCTAACTGGCCATTGTACAACATAACCAAAAACACAGATTTTCAGCCTCCCGGTATGTTCATACTGTAAAGTATCATTCTTCTTTGACAGGCAGCATATTATTTGTTTGCTTTTGAAATGACATTGCATAACAAGTTCAAGCACTGCTGCTGCCTACACATGCTTTTACTTTAATGGTACCAGACAAAGAATATGACATCATGGAGCCAATTTGAAGCGTCCAAGAAAAAAGCGGAAAGGCATGCTCAAAATGCTAAAAATCCTTAAAAACAGAATGCTTGTTTCATCGTCAATTTTGCATTAATTGTTGGAAAATGGCTGTTATCTAATGCATCTTGTTAATATCCCACACAAAAGCTTTTAATAGCGTTTTTACGGTCAGTACTTTTTGAGAAAAAAAAGAAAACAAATTTTTTAATCAAAAGTTAATTGCAGCATTATCTTGCACAAGAAACGGGTTCAATTTTTGCAAGTTGGTAAGTATGGAGCTGGCTTTTTTGAGAAAAACATTATTCTCTGTCAAGAAATGCAAATCAAAAAAATTATCGGTGATGATCATGGCGTCATAACGTCACAAACTTTTTACGACACTCACCGCGCCAAATTTTCATGTTTGTACGTCCAGCATTTTCAGAGAACTTAAAGCGTATGTACGTACGAACAGACAAAACTCTAATTTATAGTATACATGTAGATCAGGAGTGCCCAAAGTTTTTACGGTTCGGGACACATTTTATTAATTTGAAATCTTGATGGGCCACAAAGGACTGTATTTTGAGGGTTCAACTGGCCTGATTTAAGATTACCATATCTGATAATGCAAAATCAGCGTTCTGACGTAGCTTTTTGTAGCAAATAATTGTCACGAAACTAGTCTTGGCTCGCAAAAACTTCTTGCGCCGACCGCACTTGGTGCACTTCTGGTATAGATTCACGATTGTTCAAAAACAATGAGTTTTTCAACAATTAGTTAACTTACATCTGTAATCTTAGCTGGTCTGTTCAGCTAAGATCTTTTACTTTTTCTGAAAAACAGCTTCTAGCATTGTAACTTCATAAAACAAATTCGTCGTTTTGTCACGTTTTCACAACCGCTTTTTCTAAAATTAATTTATAATCTCTAAAAATCCATACCAAATAAAGCGATTTGCTCCACAAATACCATTATACAGTTAATTCATGCATGCTGTAAACATTTGGTTTCTTTAAAGCAAAACGCTTGTAAACAAGCTGTGACGCGAAGCCGTTTGCTCCTGTACGCTGGCGTGATCGTTCAGGTTGGTATGAAACTGGGCCCGACATTGGCTAACCCACAGCTTGCGAAAGTAAGTTCCATTTCAGATTGGTGTTTGTATGTTGCTGTGTTCTTGTACGACGCGACATTTTCAGTGCTTGGCAGCAGTGTTTGAGTCATAAGTGCACCGGGCCAACACAGTACTGATAACTCCGAAGCAGGTCTCAACCAAGTTATTTTATTATACGTTTTAGCCGCAAAAATTTTTTCTTTGATGGGAGTGTGAAAAGATAGACCTCCAACCAGTGGCGTCGTCAAAAGCAATTTTTGGGGCGAGGGGCAAAAATTTTTTTTAGACCACTTACTATTTTCGACTCAAAACGAAGATAAAATCCGTTTTCGGAAACGAACCCTTTAAACATGAGTATTTTTCTAAATAAAATCAAACTTCTAAAATTGTGGCCAGTACTTCCAGAAAAAAATTTTTTTATTTCCTTCGCTTGAGAAAATTATTCTTTTTGCTTCTCTTCATTTTATAAGCAAATTTCTTTCTAAATTTACTCACACATGTTTTTTCTAAAAAAAAATTAGCTATGAATTATTTTTTCAACTTTATCAAAAACCTGGCATGACACCTAGAATACAAACGTGAACGTGTTAATAAACTCAATACCATCAACAACTCAACACTTATAAAAGCAAGCACTGCCTTCAGAAATGAAAAAGTGATACAACTCCGCCCAGCAGCATGGCGTGAATATTGAAACTAAAAACGAAATAAGCACCAAAAAAAGAAATAAAAAAGAATTAGCGCAGTCTGCATCATATCCATATTTTAAAAATACAGGAACCTGAACTAAAAGTTTTTCGTACGCAATAGACCTGTGGTTTCCAAATTTTATGTTAGCACGCCTTCCTTAAAAATATTCAGTTATATGACGCCTCCCCCATTTTATAAAACAATACAAATTTAACATAAAACCTTCGTAACCGGTGACACTTTCGCGTACTTACCTATTTTTAAATAACTGTGGCTAATATTCGCGCCTACCCTTAGACTAGTCCGCGCCTTCCTAGGGAGGTGCGCCTCCCAGTTTGAAAAACGCTGCAATAGAGAGATAGACTCGTGGTTAAGATGAAAAGCCCATTTTGCGTAGCGTATGCACTTTTTGATTGGCTTCAGATTGGCTCTACTTAACCAGTTATTTATTAATATTGCCAATAGCAAACATCGTTTTACTAGAAGATATTTCTGTCGAGACAAAAGTTTATTCAATTTTAGTCAAAACATACCTGGCATAGATGACTTGTACGACATATTGAAGGATGTCGTTCATTGTATTTTTTCCAAGTTTAGCAGTAACGCTTAAATAGCATTCAATGCATCGTAGAAATTCGACCAAATAAGGGCATGTTATATTTTTCGCCTTTTTTGTTGACTGAGTAGGTAAGCTAAGTTTTAATTTTTTTATAACAAAAATTTATTTTTTCTTTTTTTCACGCGTACACTGAAGTTTTTGAATCGAAAAACTTCTTATTACTATACGTTGATGTTCCGGTTTGGGAACATTGGGAGGTCGAGACTAGGCCAACAGCGTCGGGTCATACAAAAATAAACGGAAAATGTACAACGGAAAAACTTCGAAAACTTTCTTATACACAAGAGTTTGAGAATCATCAAGGTGGAATAAAAGTTTTTTGATAGTGATGATGTTCAACAGCGTCAGCGTGATCGTTTCCATCTCGCAAAGTAAACCTCCGACCGGTATTCAGCAGTACAAGATTACTTTTGGTCAATCTTCAGCAGCGTATTAAAAATATGCTGGACCCTCGTTTTTCTGGATTTCGTTAATCCGGATTTCGGTTTATCCGGACAGAGAGTTCTGACGGCCGGTAAATGAATTTAAACAACGCTCGCTTCGCATACTGCTAGAAATGTCAGATTGTTGGCCACCGACGCTCAAAAACACCGTGATTTGTTGGGTATTAGTGGTGACCTCTAGAGCTTTACTTTAGATAGTGAGGCCATGGACCAAGAATAACAAGTTTTCTTAATCCTGTAAATAGTGTAAATGCATTGTGCATATTGCTGAGGACGGTTATTTTACTCTATTTGCATTACATAAATACAGTTGTGTTATCCAGACTTTTTCATTATCCGGACAGGCTCCTGCACCATCTAGTCCAGAAAAACAAAAGTGGAGTGTTTGTGGTTTTCTTTTTATAGTGGCTGTAACGTAGCCAGAATCAGATCTTGGAGACCTGATGCAATAATATAGATTTATTTTCATCAGTAATGAACTTTTTTATACCTGTAATACTGCAGTATAATAATTTTATAAAGTATCTAATATATAAAGTGCAATCTGTCTGTAAGTGTGTATGTGTGTACGTACGTGCGTACGTGCGCTTTAACTCCTCCAAAACTACTGGACGTACAAACATCAAACTTGGCACAATTGATCACCATCTCTGAGCGGGTGTGATAAGGGGGTTTGTAACGTCATGTTGACATCATAATCTAAGATGATATTTTTTGTTTTACGTTTCTTCACAGATCAAAACCGTTTTGTGCTCAAACAAAAGCTAGCATCGAATCTATCATCTTGCAAAATGATTCATCTCTTTGCGTTCTAAGATGACGTGACAATCAACGTTTCATTGCACAATTTGTTAGCTGTATTTTCTCACAAACTGCTGGTTGTGGAATCGCGATTTAACGCTCTTTCAGGAGATATTAACAAGGTGATTTCGATAAAAACAACTCCACAACAAATTTAGCTGATTTGACGATGCAACAAGCAATTCTTTATTTAAGCATTGAAACCCTTTTAAGGATGCTTCCTCTCTCTTTCTTTTGCACGCTTACAACTCGCTCTATGATGTCATAATGCCCTCTGGTACGATTAATACAGTCTTTTGTTAACAGAGATGATGATAATTATGATGATTTTTTCAAAAATTGCAATATTTTTACAAAATCAGTTTATTTTAAATCTGATTTGTGACCTCATTTCTCAAACATTTTCGAAGTTTTTTATTAAATTAAAGGTTATTTTAAGGCCATTCTGACAACATAATACATGAGCATTAATTACTGATTTTTATAGTAAAAAAACTGAATTTTAGCACCTTTTGTGTAACTTTTTACCCCTCCAACTAAGTGATAAGCTGAGTAAAACCAGGTCAGTACAATACAAAAAGATTATGATAAGGTAATAACCACTACTTTTCTTTGAAAGCTTAGGAAATTTGCTTTCCACCAATATGTGACTGCAATTACTTAAGGCTAAGAAATAATGCATATTTGCTGACTAAAAATTAGTTTTCATACATCATGTTCTATTTGAAAGTAAACAATTATCTTACTTGACCCAACAAATCAGCGATTGTTAGACAAAGTTTGTTCTTTGGTACATTTTAACTATTTTTTTTCACAAGCATGTTTTTTTGGCAATATTTGTCTACGATTTTCAAAAACATTTATCAACAAATGAAGTCATCAAGCGCATCGGATAAAAGCACACAAAATTTTGGTGCCTGCTCTTTACAAAATTGTAATTTCTGGAAAAACTAAGTCCTTTGGTACATTTTGTCCATTCTTCCTTGATAGCAGGGATCTTTGGCATCATTCATCGAAATATTCAAAAAGATTCATCTAAAAATCAAGTCTTCAAAAATTTTGATACATAGCCAACTTCAACAAAGCTCTTGGTAATTCCCCAAGGAAAAGAGATGGAGGAAATTGCCCTGTTTTATCTTTGGAAACAAAATGTTAGTGTCGAGCTACATATCATCCGACTGTCGGAGCAATTTCTTTTAGAATTAGGTGAGGCCGGCGCAGCCAGCTAATTTGGTATTCTAAACCTCGACGTTATTGATGGAGGCTGTGTAATTGCAATCACTTTACTGTGAGTGCATCATTTCAGATTGGTTTATCTTTGCATAGCTGCCTTTATGCCAGAGCCGAGCAACATGCACTCAGCCACAGGCATTAGCTCATTTAAATTTGCCTACGATAACGAAATAGTCGCATGTAGCAGTCCTAACAGTGAATGGCTTAATCATGAAAATACATATCAATTACCTGGGCGCCCTCCCACTACTATGATATGCGTTTACGCACTTGTAGAATTAAATGCATAAAAGTCTATTTAAGGTTAAGAACGCCAATGGTGAAAACAGAACAAACAAAATGTTACCATTGACTCGATAAACTCGGGACACATGTAATGGCTATGCGCACTCGCCCATTAGTGTTGTTTTTAATCGATTGCTTTCCGATAAATGTTAATTTTTGCTAAAAGTAATTCTATAACGTTTTACGTTGTATTAAGGTGCAACAAGCGATTATCAAATGTTTTTTAAGCTTGCTTTTTCTTCTTTTTTGAATCCTTTTACAAAGCGATGTTTGCGTAATCCTAAATGGCATTACAATGCCTGCCACTATATAATGAGACAGCAGGCGGCATAATTATCCAATATTATTTTGATAACAGACATATATAGTAAACCCATTACTGATATTTGTAATTGATCAGCTCTTTGTGTAGGTACGAAACATTAGCCTTAACATAAAAATAGGGAAGTCTGGATGAGGGACAAAGTTAAATCCAATAAAATCCCAAATTTAAGAAAAGATTAAAATGAAGTAATAGTAGTAGCATTTGTAAAATTTGATTTAAAGGAAACGCTTTTGCTTGAAAATAACTCACTAAGTGCTTATTGGTATAAAGTAAATGAATTTGGAGAAAGTCATGGCACCTTTTCACGCTATGACCAAATCAAAGCATACAGCGCAGGCAAAGAACTTGATATCACAAATAGAAATTCGAAAGTGGGCCCACCAATTCTTCATATAGGCCCACCACCAAATAGCTCATTTCTTTAATTGTCAAAACGACTGCAAAGTGGGCGCCACCATCATTATCAATTGTGTTTCACCTCCCTCCATCTTACTTGCACTTATAAAAAGTATGAATGATAGTGAGTGACATCATTTTTTTGAGTACTATCAGTCTTGATTTTTAGACCAAGATGATCACCATTGCGTGTACAGGAACTATGGCTCACATATTTACAACTTCTCGTTGTTGCTCTTACAAATGCTTGTTCGCTGAGGCCGGCGCAGCTGCCTAAATTGATACATTTTAACTGGGCACAGGTGACGGCATGATCTGCCGCAATAAAATCACACCATACTTAAGAAAAACATTCTTAAATTTTGGTTGATAATAGCTTTATACAGCTACCGGGATCAATTCCAAAAATTTTGGGATAATGCAAGAACTCTTTTAACTTCCTCTGAGCACACCTAATCAAGAAAAATTGATCATGCAACATAATGCGTTGCCACAAGGGATTTGAGGAAGTTTAAGAAAAAATCGAACGAAAACAACCTCCCTCTTTAAAATCTCACTACATTGAAAACATTTTTGCAATTTTGCTTCAAAATACCGTAATATTAGAAATGTGTTTCTTACTTCCACACTGAGGCGAAAGCAAAGCTCAAGCAATCAACAGACAAAATAAATCTACGGCGTAGTCAGGACCTTGAAATTAGAACTTTATTAGGAAAAGGAGAGTACCACGTCGTAAAAATCTTATGTGCACAAAAAACATTACTTATCAATTACTTTTTGTTACTATTCTTACAAATGCCCAATGGGTGAAGCCAACTTTGCCGGCTGAACCGACATTTTCAACCCCGACTTTACGAATAGGGAACCCATGCGGGCGAAAACTGCATATGTAATATAACGCAAAGGTTTTTTTCTTTTGCTGATGTGCTGCTTGTTAAGGTATCTATAAAGTCTATACTACAAAGCAATGCAATGAAATCCCAAGTTTAAAAAAAAACTCAAATAAAACCATAAACCTAGCAATTTGCAAAATCGAGTCAAGAGAAAATATTTTGTTTAAAAATAACTTGGCCTGATGGGCACCTGCTAGAACATGGTGAATCACTTCGGGGAAGGCAAAACCGCTTTTGTCGCTATGTCGGAAACAAGACTAATAGTGCAGCCAAAAAAACTCAATACCACAAATAAAAATACGAAAAGGGTGGCACCAAATCGTAAAAGAGGCTTACCAATAAATAGTATATTTCTGTAAATCTGAAAACAACCGCTATTTGAACGCCACCATCATATTTGATTGTATTTCAATCCCTCACCCTCACACTTTTCAAAAGTACTGATAGTTTGTGACCACAGTCTAACTTTGTGAGCATTACCAGTCTTGATTAAGGGAATAAGGTGATCACCATTACGTGTACAGGACTTATGGAAGTGCATAAAATTCATTAACATTTTGTTTTTGTTTACACGAGAGCCCGATCGGTGAAACCGGCGCAGCTGGCTGAGCCGAAATACTTAACCCCGAGCTTACCGAGGCGGGTAACGTCCGCTATTCTTTACAATAAAGAGCAATTCTGCGTGCGTGCGTGCGTCTGTGTGCTTTGACTACTACCAAACTACTGGACGTACAAATATTAAATTGGGCACGATTGATCACCACCCCGGGGTGAGTTTCATAAAGGGTTTTGTGTCGTCATCATGAAGTCATGATTAAAGATATTTGTAAAAGTCCAATTTTTTGACAAAAGAAAGTGAGTTTTTTTTTTAACAAAAGCCATTATCCAGATTACCAACTTCAAAAAATTTCACTTCTTTAGAATCTCGCATGACGTCATGTTTAACAATAAATTGTAAAATTTGTTTTTGATTTTCTCAAAAAATACTGATTGTGAAAACGCGGTTTAAAGCCTTTTTTGGTTGATTTTAGCAAAGTGCTTTCGATGAAAATACTTCTACAACAATTAAAGCCCAATTTACAATGAACAACAGGTTTTATATTTTAGCATTGTATGTCTTCTAAGGATGCTTCTTGCTTTTTTCTGCCCGCTTCAACTCGATCTGTAACGTCATAATGCTGTTTTGTACGACTAACACGGTCTTTCCCTACTATAAATCATCATATGATAATATTTTCTAAACTTTCCCAATTTTTGCAAAGCAAGTTTACTTCAAAACTGACTTTTCATTTCATTTCTCAATCGATTTTCAGAATTTATTTAACAAATCATGTGGCAATACAAGAGGCCAACGATGCACAATGAGCAAACGGCATGCATTGATACTATTTCGATCTATCAGGTCTCTTTAATAAAGTTGGTGACCAAAAATGAAAGGCCGTTTCAAGCCAAGTCTTTGATATATGATGTCTATCTTTCTTATTTGTTTTTATACCAAAAATATTGAACTTTAACACCTGTAGTCTTTTTACCAATTTCCAAAAAGTGGTAAACTGAGTAAAAACAAGTAAATTTAGTACTGAATAGGCCAAAAGAAGGGTCACAGTTAACACCTAGACATTTTGCAGTCATAGGTAATAAATATTTATTTACATCTATTTACATATTGGACGTTTTACCCCGAACATTTAATCTCTCAAATGCTCAAGATGTCCACCTTCAACCTTAAAACAAACATAGTATCTGTCCAAAACTCTCTGACACACAGTACGACACAAATTTCTAACTCCATCAATTTTTAGTGAATGCGTCTGAAATGTAATTTTTCAATTCATTTATTGCGTGGGGGATTCTCTCATAAACGTTGTTTTTGACTACACCCAAAAAAGAGGAATCCATTGGTGTGACGCCAAGCCACTTAATGTAACGTGTTGGCCACTTAATACTTCCCTTCCTTCAAAACTAACGGTGCGGAAACGCTTAATCAAGATACTCTTTTACTAAGTAGCATAGAACAAGAATTCAGTACTAATTACTATAATTTTTCTCTAAAACGTGGTTGTGGATATGAAACACATAATGAATTAACTACAACTCTACTTTTGTACATGTAATGAAGTAATTGTAACCTTCATATTTATCTAAAACGTGGTTGTGAAGGTGAAACACATGATAAAATAACTATAACCCTACTTTTAAACAGATAATGAAATAGCTGTAGCCCTAATTTGGCCCACCTTATATACAAAAGTTATGGTAAGGCACTAACAGTTTGTGAAGTTCGAAAGATTAGTAAATTTGCTTTCAAGGAATATCTAACCCTAATTAGTCAGGGTTAAGATTTAGTTAACTGTAATGTCTGATTTGGGGTTAGTTTGTTCTTTGCATGGCTGCGCATATGTCAGGACCAAGCAACATGCGAGCAGCCAGAGGCTTTAGACCGTAGAAATAGACATAGGCCTACAACTACAAATAGTCGTAAGTAGGGTCCAAATTTTTCACAAGTTTTTCTGAAAATACATATCAATCACTTTGGAGTCCTCCCCCTACCCCACAATTTTGAAATTTGATTTCCATGCACTTCAAAAAATGAACAAAGTCGTTGGCTGTTTCAATTATGAGCAATTCTACTTTATAAACGCCAAACAAGGCAAGTGAGACGTAGCCAGGAACTCCAAAAACTTTGGAAGAAATATAGCAGCTATGAGCACACCAAATAATGTTTTTGGCTTAATAAATTTTCTTTAAAAATCGGTGCTATTAATTTTGTAACAAGAATTGGCTATGTCAACAACACATTATCTTTTTATTTAGCCTACTGTTCTTGCAAATATCAACAGGATAAGACCTGCAAGAACAATGGGTTTAAACAGTGATATTCGCAAGAACAGTGGGCTCAATAAAAAGATAAGCAATATTCTTAAACTCGACATTACTGATGGGGAGCCCTGCTTTTGTAATGGCCTAACTGTTAGTGCTTCAACTCGGATTGGTTTGCTCTTCGCGTGGTTGCGTTTATGCCAGGGCCGAGCAACATGCCGGCAGCTGGAGAATTAGCTCATAAAAATACGTCTACAGTTGCGAAAAAGTGGTTAGTAGCGGTTCTAATAGTGAATATTTCAATTGTGAAGATACATATAAATTACCTTGTTGCTCTCCGACAACTTTGATATGCTTTTGAGCACTTTCTGAATTTAACGGTATAAACGTTTGCTGAGTTTAAGGACGTCTTTGGTGAAAACAGGGTAAATAAGATGTTGCCAGAGACTCGATAAACTCGGAAAACATGTAGTGGCTATGCTCAATATTCCATTAACGTTGTTTTCAATTGATTGCGTATCAAAAAACGATAGTTTTGTTTTGGAACGAAATTTGGCTATGCAAAAAACATGAGCTTTTTTATCACTGTTTTTATCACTATCCATCGGGTAAAGCAGGTCCAATCAATGTTGTCTACCTTGATATTACTGATAGCGGACCTGCGGGCGACGCTGGAAGAGCCGGCTTGTTTTTTTTATAATAGTATAGTATATGCCATGAAACCAAAGAACTTCAGAGTTTGTAAAATTCATAGTAATTCACAGTTTTTGGACAGCTGATTTTGTATATGTTATGTATTGTATGTAGTAAGGCAAAGGGCTAAGGCTTTCCTTACTATTCAAGAAGCTTGTAGTTTGCTAGATGAAATTGACTATAACAAAGAGAGGTAGCTAGTCATTCTACGACCAGAAAACAAAGGAAATTTTACACACGAGAAAACAATGACGAAAGCTTTATCAAAGAGCCTCGCTTACAGGAAGTACCAGGGAAGTCGAAATATTTCATCCTCCTTTAGAAAACAATCAGAGTAAATGTCAGCGAAGTAGCGCCACCAACCAAGATTTTTTGAAACATAAAACTGGAAATGATACTATCGGATTTTTTTCCGGTCGCTAGAAGAGGCAAATCCTGAACTTTTTGTCTTATTTGAAATATTTAGAACGCTTTTTGACGAACGTGTCTGTTCGCTTGTTGTGTCGGAATCTGAAAGGTATGCTAAACAGAAGCTAAAGCACGACTTCAAGTTGCCTTATTTCAATTCAGATGTCTCGCTGGAAGCAGTGTTTCTTGGTCGTTACGTTACACTTCTTCAAGAAGCATCGATCGAAAAATGAGGATGTTGGTGTGCAAGTTATAAAAAAGAAAGTATCACGCAATAGATTTCAAGAAGTTTAGATTTACTTACTTCTCGCTAACGACAGTAATTTGGTTTAGAATGATAAATTTGACAAAATTAGAAGGCATTTGGTTTTGATACAAAAAAACTTAGTTCAATTTGGCATTTTTTCCATGCAATTATCAATTCACGAAAAATTGTTTTTTTATACAAGCGTTTTTGCCGAAAATATTTATGCGTAATAAATTTGAAATAAAAAATTTGGGATAAAAATTTGGTTTCTCACCTCTTCTCAAGGTTTTTGTTACGAGCGGATAGTAGCAAAGATTTTCCGTAGACGGACCTCTTGGTTCGAAAGTCGTAGACAAGCTGACAGAAGCACCACAGGTACACGTTATCATGAATTGTACTTCGACAATATTTTCAGTTCAACTTCGCTATGTAGAAATCCAGCCATTAAATGCCTAAACCGGTACTGGGGCAACACTAAAAGTTGGAAATTTTCGGAATTTCGGAAATTCTTACTTAAATATGAAAAAAAACTCCGACAAAGATCTGGTAAAGTGGAGTTGCTGGGTTTATCCAATGACAAATAGGTGAGGGTTTGGCATAAATGCTCAGATATTGCTTTTCTTTCTGTGTTTTTTTTCTTTTTTAGCTACACTCTGATGCAACTAAGACATTGCTGTGTGGTTACTTTACTATTCAAATAAAAAAAATTCTATATGTGAGGTAACAAATCAAGCACAGTTATAATACTATGAGAATGGAATAATATAAGGCTAGAAGTAATTCAAAAAACAAAACGTGAATAACATGCAATGCATCAATATTAGTCATTCGTAATCGGTTAGCAAAATAAAGTAATCTTCTTGTTTAATAAAGATAACAAAATATAACAGGACTGATGTGAAATGATTTTGTAGAATCTGACCAAAAACAAATTGATTGTCCATATGCGAAATCTGGGTTTAAGAGTTAGGGGTTTGGGGCTTAAAATTATGTTATGTTTAGAAAGTTATGTGCTTCAAGAGTTACAAAAATCAGATTTTAAGTTTCCCGCCACGGAGCCAGGATGTATTCTGAGGGCCCAACTTATTTACGAGGTCATTTGGTAAGTTCTTTGCGGCCAAAATGGAGAAGACACTTGTCATCATGTCACAAAAATTATGATATCGGTTATGCATTTGCTAACAGAAAAAAAAATTGAAAACTTAGGTCTAGTTTATTGTTAACATTGCGCGCGACTTTTCAAAACTCTGGGCCCCTTTTCAACGCTCCTTATTGTGCAAATGGTTGAAGTGGATCAAGTTCAAGTTTCAGAACCAGCCTTGTTTTTTGATGATCGGCGGGAACAAAATCTAGATCTAGATCCATTAAATAATTTTCTTGGCACAATAATAATGTTGTCTGTAATTAGGATAAATTGCGATCGCTTTTTTTGATTAGAAAATGGGCACAGCCTATTCGCAAGCGTGCATAGGGCGGATATGATGCCATTATGCTGTTCTTGTTTTTGAGAATCAAGACAATTATTCAGCTTAATTTGTGTTTGTGAGTAAAAATAATCTTCAAAAAAGGTTTTCATTTAAACTATACATCTAAAACATCTATTGGCGACGAAATTCTGAGTGCTTCTGAAAATGTTTAATAGTTCATGCTCCCTTTCATAAAACATCGGTACGATTGCAGCTAAAATTCGATTGACGTAATGGCAAGTGGGTAGCGGCAGCGTTGTCAAAAGGCCGAGAGAGCCGGCAGCCTTCCTCTACCCCCTTCCGGCCGCAATGGAGTTGTTTGAATTTACGTCGCAAACATAATCTAATTATTTTGTTGTCTTTGATCTTACAAAACAGTTAACACCGGCCTTCAACTTGGTTAGCACCAATTTATAGCCTAGCGCTAACGTATGTGGCGTGCGTGAAGTAACGTACCGGCACTACACTTTTTTTGGTCTTCTAGAATCTAGATCACAGCAGTGCGATCAAGCTTTAAGCCTATAGAGCTTGGAGCAGCGTTATATTTTGTTTAGAAACTAAAAAGCCATAGCTTAGCTGCACGTAAACCACTGACCGCACTTTATCTGAGCTGTTATAAGCCATGTGATAAGGAATAGGTTGATGGAAGCAAGCAATTTGTACAATGTATACCTTGCTGTAGCCTATCACACAATTAGTTTTTGTGAAGTTTTCAAAACTAGCTTTAATGCTGGTTGAAACAAGCACCTAAAGTTACAGCAAAAAATAATTCAGTGCTTGGCTGAGAATTTACTACGAGAATTGCAGCTGGTTTATCTGGCTTGATAATGTTCATGTTTCCTAACAGGCGACATACAGAACTGGCAATAGCATAGGTTATAGGAAATAGTACGGTTTGTAGTCGCAGCTTCTGAAGAAGAAAGCGTACTCAGCTAGAGTCCTCGTAGAACATTTTCCAAGTACTTTGCTGTTGATGCGCAGCTACTAAAGTCTAACATTAAGCCGCAGTTGAGATGAAAGAAAAATAAAAATACATTTTAAAGATAACTTCCAGAAATAGATTGAAAGGGCACCCATCAACCCGAAAACTTTTTGGAAGATCGGGGGTGTGCTGTTGTGCAACGCGATAAAAGGGCACAAACTTTTCCTTGAAGAAGTAAGTTTCCTTCAAAACGACGTAAAATTCGCTTCTAACACGTTGACCTCAAAAAACAAAAACAGCCCATTTTTGTTTGTTTGTTTTTGTTTTTTGAGGTTATCATGTTGAAAATTGACTTGTTGAAAAGGTCGTTATGAGACTCAAATCTTCCAATAAAAATCTTCTTTTTAAGCCACTGGAACTGACCCCCCACAACTTCGATAACGGAAGTGGGAATAGCCTCTCAACGCCCTTGGCGTGTAGCTGAATTGATTATAGAATATTCAACAAACGCAAACACAGCTCCCCTAACTGTTTTTATTGCCTGACAGCTCCAGTCGCGTTATTTACGCAGCAAGTGAAGTTGTTGACAAAATTGCAGCAACCTTTGGTCAAACTCACCACAGTGGCTAGTTTTTGCAAAAATATTCTGCTCGGTCTGAACAAGCTTTAAAACCAGGTGTGTGCCTGGTTTATGCCTATCTTGTTTTAGTAAAAAATGTGTAAACAATTCTTAAAAACTGCACCGGAAATTTCTTTTATGACGCCACAAAAATTTCAAGGCAATTTATTTTTGAGTCGCTCCACAGCCCTTGTTTTTAACAAGTTTTAAAGTGCTAAATCCCTTTTCTGTTTGACTCAAGTTTGTTACGTATCACGTCCTAGTGATTTACGTTATTGTTGTTCAATCCAGTCACGCTACTTTGCGTGCAAAGCGATTTCATCCACGTCATTGCGTAGAACTACGTGCTTGAGGTGATGAATTTACCAATGCAACTGCAAACATGTGGCTTGTACTCAAGTGTGTTCTGCCATAAATTTAGCGAAAAAAAAACAAATTAAAAAATTTTCGGTTTTTTAACAAAATGAGTCCGATATTTCCGAAACAAATGAGCGTGAATCTTACTCAATGACGACAAACCAGTGTTTGATTACAAGTAAGTTTACGGCTTACAAGCTTTACGGCTCCACCAACGCGGTCGGCATCATTATTTCGCGTGTTGGCAGTGAAAAAGACATCAAAGTTCATTTGCTGGAAAAAAATAACTAATTTTTCCATCCAAAATACAGAGGCTACTAGTTGCTAGGTGGCAATTTTCAGGCGATTTTCTATTAAAGATTTCCTATCAAGAATTGCGTAGCGGCTCCTTAAATGTTGGTGTCAATTGTTTTTGACTCTTTAGTACGGCAAGTGTGGCCACCCTTGTCGTGTTAAATTAGATAAATAGAAGTTTCTACAAGTGTTTTGCCGGGCTGCACAAAATGCTCTGGCGGGCTGCATGCCGGCCGTGGGCCGTAGTTTGCCCTCTTCTGATCTATGACATCACAACGAGTTTCACAATGAGACAGATGCTGACAGCCTGTTACAAGTAAATCGATATTAGCTTTTAGTTCACACAATGTTTCAACTGTAATTACAAACAAATTACTCTTGTTAAACCATGTTCAAGTTAAAAGGTAAAACGTGCTGAAAATGTGGAGGGTTTCGCTGTTTTATAAAAGGCAATAAAAAGGATCACGAGCACAAATAGATTGGGGGCCGCTAATATAAAGTTCAGTGTTGTTAGTTGCTTATGTTGTAATCGATAATTTGCCAGTTCAATGCCATGTTAATTGCTATTTTAATAAAAATACTTACAAATAACTATTTTGATTTTTGTTAGTGAAACTTTAAATATGTTGGAGACGAATAAAAACATCCGGTTTCGAGACAACTATCTCCTTAATTATCTAAAATATGACATTTGCTGCATTCCTTGTTTACCATGTAGTGGAAGTAGTTGCGGCAAACCTTATTGTATTAGCAAAACTGCCAACTCCAAAGCATGTTGCTCAACGCATAACTGTAATCGCTTCTCATGACCAGTGAATGAAAACAAGTACGAGCAAAATATTATTTGTTCGCAGCATATTTGAATTGTGATAGTCATACTTTTTGTAGGTTATTGAAAATATTTAAAAACTTGCTAATTTGTTTATTTTTCGGCCTCAAGCACCAGCAGTGGTCGTGACATCTGCACCTGCTGAAGAGCAATTTGTGGATTATTGGCGCAGGTGTCAGATCGGCAGCACGCGATTACATCGCTATCTAGTGTAAGTTGTTTTTAATTTAAAACAAATGTTCATTGATATGGTTGAAGTACAAACCACGTGAGATTGCGCAACTTTACTGCTTTATGCCATAGATAGGAAAATTTGTTAGGAGAATCTTCACTAATAATGAACTGACTCCCCCTAGTTGTTTCTTCAGCCCAGTATATATTTTTAATTTCTTTGCGAAGGTGAGAACGATTTTTGTTAATGTTTGCTATTTGTGTGATAAGGAAAATTGAGAGAAGCATTGAAGCCTTTGTGTTAAAAATATATGCAACACAACGAGCAGTCACAATTGGAGAGGTGCTGCTGGACCTAGAAGCTTTTCCAATACAGTATTTAGTTAATACACCACTATGATGTTCTAACTCACAAGACTTCTAATAAAGCTGGAGCCGCAGTGTTTATTTAGGTCAATTTTTATACCATTAAGAGTCGTACAACTGACGCAATGAGCAAGGTAAATGCCAGCTTTAAAGAATAGCTCTGTAATTTTATGCATCTGTATTATGTACTATCCTTGTAAAACTTGTCTTTGAAAAAATTAAATCTTAACCTTTATAAAGTAATTTGTTTTTGGTGTAGAGAATATTAAACGCCTTGGCTCTTCTCCCATTTTACGTCAATCGTTGACTGTGTATTACCTCCACACTCACATATCTCTTGTTTTTACTTGAGTTTTCAGTTTAATAAGAAGTACATTATATAAAATATTTAATAATATTCTCAGTTTTATGCAGTAAAATAAATAAAGGTATCGTAACAAAAATAACATTTGAATCGACGTCACAGTGAGAATTGCATTGCAATAAAAGACAATTTTATTTTTTGATGAAACAGTAAGAGCATTCTCTGTTTTGCAACGGCCGCGTATTTTCTGTCATAAAACGATTACTTTGATCTTCTTTGCCTTCGAGGTGAAGTAAACGCAGAAGACGGAACTGTAAGAAAAACATAACAATTAATTTAACAAATTAACGATAAATTAGTAAAGTTCTTGACTTAGTGCCAATTCAGCAAGAACCAAATGAGAAAGGAAAGGAAATTGGTCTGCAATTTTTCAAGAACCAAAACCTTTAAGTTATCTTTTTTTATCCTCCGATCACAAAAATGCTTTACGATTATCTGGAATAATTTTTGTTACAACTAACATTCCAGTTGCCAATCCTGGCGGCACATTGGATTTCTACAGCACACATCGCAGCTAACCGGACAGGTAGTTTGGTATAGTTATGTAATGCAATGCAAATTTATCTTTCTTCTAATAAACCAAATAAGTGAAAGAAAACAATGTGATATTTATTTGTTTAATTTTGTTTGGATAAGAGTCGGAAAAAACTTTCCTAAATTTACAAATTTACCTGACTAAATGAAAGATCAATCGGTCGAGGATAAACGGTCCAAATGATATTTTCTGTGCAGGGAGGATGAGTGAGAGACCCTCTGTATCGGAATCCTAACCCAGTGATGTAACTTGGGGTGTTGTAACTACGGATGTTTGAGGAATCTTCAAGTAATCTGTAAGAATGAATAAATTGTCATTTTGAGAAGCGCAATTTGATTATGTGGTCGTTGCATATGAAAATGAATACTTACGTTAAGATATGATCACGTGGGGAGGGAATTGTGGAATGTGTTTTTGCTGCTTGTGACCTCACAATGCTGCTCAGCAATTCCTTCCACTTCAAATTTGGACTGAAGGTTCTTTGCTGTAAAAGAAATTCAGTTCGATGAATTTAATTATAAATAGTACAATTCTTTCTGTTAGCAGATGCATTGTAGCTATGACGTCATGAGCAATGACACGCCATAGCCTTATTTAGTTTTAAACTGTCGAGTTTAACTTTTTGAATTCTGAATTAAGCGAAATTTACTAATTTAGACGAACAAAACATCTCTGCATTGCATTCCCGTCAGATCAAGAGCCAATTTGAGTATCAATCGCGTAAGAGAACACCAAATGCGGCAATCATTCACTGTTTGCAACTTTTACAAAATTTTTATTGATTTAAGAAATCGTCGGACAAATTGGCAATCACCTTGGGTGGTTAAATTAACTTCGGCATATATTAACGCCTTTTGCAATGCGCAGCTATTACAACAAGGAATGCCCCAAACTAAAGAGGTGTTGTTCTAATGACTAACTAATGACAGTCCAGGGTTTTAAATACACCATCTGCTAATGATGGGCCGCGTTTAATTAAAGTTCTCAAAATTGTATTTAATTTTGATATCGATGGCATGCAATTTACTTATCTGGCCGTGAAACAAAATGAAATGCTAATTTACTTTTAGGGAGTGGCAGATTGTGCTGTGCTTGTTGTAGTTAATAAGTGCTACAAGTTTTAGGGTGATACTTTTTACCTAGTATCAAATTGCACGCAACAACTTGAAGATCACGATTTTGGAATAATATTTGCCCAAAATACGGTTTTTAAATACTTTAGCTTGTCTTCTGCCTCTACAATTACGCGCCAATATGGTGAAATAATAAGCTATTGTGTTTCAATAATTAGCTAGCATTATGAGATAATGATAAATACTTACATGAATCATGAAGGCAAGCGCATGTCTTTCTTCGCCGTCGTGTGGATGATGAAAAACTTGAAGCTAAAAAAATATTAAAATTTAATTTCAAAAACCAAATGCTTGGAAACGTGTACAATATACCAATTAACATATGGCAAATGATATGTGGTCAAATCATAAAGCTTACCTCCCCAGCATGACGTTGACCTGCTACGCTGTGTTCAGAGCCACTTGTGGTGTCAGCGCCCCACTTTAGATGAATGTAATCCACAAAATACTTTTTATTGCTGCCTTCAAACATTGTGTAGAGAGAATGACTTGGCGAAATTTCGATTTCAACTGTAAAATTAGAAACATTTTTTACGAATGACAAAAGTTAGTGCTAAACTTAATGCTTTTCTTAATATTTTACATAGTATTGAATTAGTTGCTGCAAAGGAACTAATGTCTGCTTCACTTACCCATTCGACCAGTGTTCTTCACTTTCCATTCTACCGGTCCCTTGCTGCTGCCCCACGACACTGCTGCATTAAGTTCGTCATTTTCACATTTTGTTAGATTTTCATAGATGATATTGACTGGAGACTGACGAGTGCCATGATTACATTTACCCCACTCAGCATCGTTCTTTTTTTCAAATTTTCCCCATTCTTCAGGCTCGACTGTAAACGAAAGAGAAATGATTAGAAAAAAAAATTAATTTTAGTTTTCTAGCTTGGTAAAAATATAAATGGCCAGGAAATAAAGCGATTTTAATATCGTTGTTGTCAATGTTTGCTTAATTGACAACGCACTGTGTAGGCTTGTGTTTCCACGGAACAGTACGTGCCACATGATTGAATAGCAGCTATAAAAAACTTAACGTAATTATTTTTTAATGTCCTGTGTAATTAACTTACTTGCATGAGGGTTGTTGCTGTAGCCCCACAATAAATCATCAGGGATTTCTGAAAATGTAATAAAGGATGTTTAAATTCTGATACCTAAAATAGTTTTAGTACATGGCAATATTTCATTTTATGTTTTGATAAGTTTTCAAAATAGTTGGCTTAATATCAGAAATATTTTGTTTTGACATACCTCTTTGGCAAATATATTGCAAAACGTTTTCACAACTTTCATCAACCCAGTCTCCAGGTTCGCTTCCGTTCTTGCTTTCAATGATGGCTGACATGCATCTTTTTTGCTGGACAGTCGGCCCTTTGTGTTGGGGCTGGTCTGCGGCCCATTTTTGAAAAATACCACTCTACAATAAGCAAAATTAGTACCCGCAAAAAACATGGCCTGCTATGTTGTTTCTTAGGAATGCACTTACTTCATTTGTGGTTGCAATTGGGTTGCCACTTTTCCAATGCCATCCAGTAGTATTGTGGTCAATATCTTTTGTTATGTTCTCCGTCTCTCCTCCTATAAAATAACCGATGGCGTCTTTATTATTATTGGGTCCATAAAATTCATGGGTGCTAATCATATTCTTCAAACATTCTTGCAATTCACGGTTGATATCCTTCATTAAATTCGTTGTCATTACTTCGCTTTTCCATTCCTTTCCCCAATCTTTGCAAGCTTTCACTGCATCTTCTGCTGTACGATGCTCAAAAAACATCCGATATTCTATACCATCTCGTATCACCGAAGTTTTTCCGCTGCATCCTAAAAGATGTAGTGAAGGAATTTCTTGACAATGCAAGTAATTTTACAAACAAAATGCAAATAAAGAATAACTGAGCTTAATTTTTTAATTGCAATGGAATACATCTTTTTTGCATTACATTTGTGTTCACTTTAACAACAATAGTTATTTTGTTCCAATCTTTTGATAAGCTATAATAGAAATATAAAAACTGTCTTACCTCTGTGGGAAGCTTGAACGGTGCTTATCATCAGAAAAATTGCGACTAGTATTTTCATTTTTAGTGTGAGTTAATTTTAAGTTTCCAGTTTTGGACTTGTTTTTTTGCTTCTGCCAATACGCTGCTGCTGTCTCTACTTTATAAATCTTCTTGCTTTTTTCTTTTTTTTTTTATTACTCAGTGTACGATCACATCGTTCATTAGTGCCATTTCCGCAAACCACGAAATTTAACTGACAGCTCCTCATTGGCTGTTCAACATTATGTGAGAATTAAATCTTTACAAACCATAACTGGTAGTCTTTAACTGACGTTTCGTTTTTGTCGATAAGAAGTATTTAGCTGCTGCACATTTTTTTGTGTTTCGACTAGTAATTGGAGCCGGTTTCATTCGATTTTGGGTGTGTGCACTTAACCCCTTTTCTTTTATACTTTGTTTTGTTAGATGTTGCTGAGAGTGATAGAGTCACAAAATCGATTTTATTTGGTTTTTATAATAGACTAGCAGGCTTTGTCGACGTCGCCACTAGGGCTCCCATCGGTAACGTCGTGGTTAAGTATTTCGGTTCAGCCAGCTGCGCCAGCTCTACCCACCGGTCTCTTGTATGAACAGTTCAAAAAGGCAATGAATTTTATGCACTTCCATAAGTCCTGAACACGCTATGGTGATCGTCTTATTCTCTCAAACAAGAGTGGTAATACAAAGTAAGAATGTTGTCACAAACTATCAATATTTTTGAAAAAATAAAGGGCGAGAGGTTGAAACATGGTCAAAAGTTCTGATTTCAAAGTCTTGTCCCCGCCGTAGATCTATTTAGTCAGTTCATTGCTTACGCGAAGCCAAAGAAGCTTTGCGTTTCCTTAGCGTGGAAGTAAGAAACACTTTTCTAATATTACGGTATTTTAAAGCAAAATTGCAAAAATGTTTTCAATGTACTGAGATTTTACAGAGGGAGGTTGCTTTCGTTCGATTTCTTCTTCGTACTTTCTCAAATCACTGTTGGCTACGAATTATGTTGCATATTCAGCTTTCCTAGCTTATAACTGTGCTCAGAGGAGGCAAAAGAGTCCTTGCTTTTTTCCCAAATCTACATTCATGACTGGTTTAGAACTTTCTAACCACATCAGCGCAATTGAGTACTTGCTTTGCGTTTTTGTCCAAAATGTTGATGCAGTTTTTTAATTTTATTAAATGCAGGTGGCAACAAGAGGGCATTTCAATAAAATTTTTAGTATAGGTTGTACTGAGTGAGCTCTATCTATTCAGCTAATTTGCTTTGAAATCATGTTTAAATTGAGATTAATGAACGTAATTTCGCTGTTATCGGAAGTTAGTATCAGAATGATAATTCATTGCGAAAGCTTCCGAAAAAAATCTATTTTAAGAGACAAAAGATCCGTGTGATTTTAATGCAATTATTTTTAAAACGATAACAAAGTGTACAACTCACAATCATAAATAACCGGTTGCTTGACATATTTATGGTAGGCTAATTTGTTTTGAGGGAACTTTTGTTTCAACAACATTCTATAAAGCTACAACCTTGCCTAGTTGCTCACAGTAATATTTGGAGTGTCACACATGTGCCTTCTTGACTCCTTCCATTTTACCCGATTTTTACCTTTCAAAAAATTTGGTTTAAATTTTTGAAGGTGATCAAACCAAATTATATATTTTATTGCTGGTTCCTATCAAAAGTCAGGCTTAAAGTTCAAATTTTCAGGGTACTTTTTGTAAGACCAACAGAGATAATTTCAAGTAGGCTTTGTTTATTTATTCATACCGGGGCATTGGACTTGCACACGCTTTTAGGCAAATCCCAGATCGTTGCACTAGTCGAAGTCAAACACAAAATTTTTCTCGAAAACGAGAGCTCCCTTGATCATGAATTTAAAATACAAATCCGAAACGTTGAAAAGGAGCTTTGCGACTGACAATTTAAGAACTGCGGGATTAAAAAATTTGCCAAGTGTAAATGATCTCTGCTTTCAGCTTACTATGTCTTGTGTAAACGAATTACCATTTCATTCTAAATTTAATTAAATTAAACTTGAAATTCAACTTGACAGTACAAAACTGCTAATTTAAGTCCGAGACGAAACTTCTCAAGACTATGTTCACAAGTCCAAGTCCAATGCCCGAATGCAAGAGCGATCAATTTGAAAAACAATAAACAACAGTATAGTACATCCATTTTTAAATAACACAGTTTGTTACAAAGCTAATCTGGACGTTGATAATTTTCAGCTTTTGTTGCAAATGCAGACTGCAGTTTGTACCGTAACAAATTGATATGCTCCAAACCGAAGTGTTAATCCCCTGTTCCTAGTTGTATGCGTTTAAGTTTTTTTGGTCGAAGTTTTTTGGCTTTCAAAATCCATTAGTGCAAAGCAAAGTATTAATATTGATCGGATATAGCTTGAAAGGTTTCGCGCAACACAGGACATCGAATATTAAGATGACCTTTACACTATCAATAATGTGATGTCATAATGTCATCAATTGTATATTTCTTTGCTTTCTTAGTTGCAATACAAGGTAATATTTGCAACTGTCCTTTTAAATTCTTATATTTCAAAAATCAATCACTTCTCTTATCTAAAGCTTTTTTTAACTGTTTACCGCGTGCACGAAAAACGACTGCTATCACAAAACGTACAAGTTACCAGAACTGGGCTTCATCGGTTTTTGAGACTCGTTGTCTTTTCTCGACAAGGCGTTAGCTTTGTAGTGGAGGGACCGCGCGAAATATCGGCATCGGCACGAGTGTTGCGTTCCTGAAAATAGGATTTACACTAATTTCTCTACCAGGTTGCACTGCTTTTGGTGCGCATTCACTGTACCAGCGATACTGGAAACTTGTAAGCGGGTCTGAATGCAAGATGTTATGAGAACAATGACCCACATTTTTCATTCCGGCAAAAGGTAAAAGAATTACACTAATTTAATCATATATTGACTGTCCAGTCATCATAAACAGAATGTGAATCATATATATTGAATAATATAGTATAATCTGCATAAGAGCCGTAATTACACAATACTTTTAGGGGCACCAGGAACAGCTTTCGATATATGGCCTTACGCAGATCATATCAACTTGTTATCAAGTCTGCTAGCAACTTTAAAAGGCGAGCTGCGCAACTGTCAGCAATTGCCAATTATTGCATAACCCAAGTGCGTAACTGTATCATCCCGCCCGCAAAATGAGAATTGTTTTCAATTAGCCGATTTTTTGGTGAAGTATTGTTACATAACAATTTAATTTATTTTATTTATTTATGTAACAATGTATTCATAATTCTTATATAACAATGATAATTGCAACTTGTTGTTTTTGCTCTTACAGTTTTTGGTTGTCATTTCTGTTCAAAAAGTAAGGAAAAGAATTTAAAACACAGGGTCCGCTAGTAAGATGAAATGGTTTTGCTCCGCAAAAAATACTATAATGGCTTTATTTCAGCCCTATGTGTTAATAGTCCATATATATATAAATATTTCTATTTGTACATCTACAGAATAAACATTAAAACATTAAAACGACAACCGTCTGTTTCGAATAACTTATCACGTGGTACGTTTGCAAACCACTGCAGACGAATTACCTGATAAGTCTCTAGGCGAAACAGACTGTTGTGGTTTTAATGTTTAATCTGTAGATGTACAAATATTGCTGCTCCGGCAAGTTTTGCGGTTGAGTACTGTGAAGCTAGATGACTATTTTGTACATGTCTAAACATATATATTTATATATATAAAATATTAAAACCACTATAGCTGTTTTGCTAAGCTGCTCATCAGGTGGTAACTTGGCGAAACAGATGTTGTGGTTTTTATTGTTTTGTTTTATCCTGACGTGTAGTGTTTAAAATTACATGTATATACGTAAAACTCCAACCTTGGTTGTTATCGAGCACTCTGCCAGCACCGTGAGACTTTCTCTTCCTAATATATATGTGTATATATCATAAATATGAATAAATATAACAAACTCAATAAAATATTAAGAGTGCTCTACAACAACAGTTAGAGAAAATTGATATATATTTATTGGCAAAAATGCAACAGCCTGTTTCGCCGTCGTTAAGGCTCCTCAGGTATTTGTGCAAGAAAAACGAAAAATCAACCCAAAACAAACTACAGTATAAAGTAATGTTACTTACGGCTGTTCGAAGGAAACGAGCAGAAGTAGTAGAGTAGCCAACTGAAAAAACAAATACTGAAAAATAACGTTTACAGCTGGTTCTCCTGCGAACAGCAATCTTATCTGGGTAACTAAGAACTATGAAGGTTGGAATGAGAGCCATAATGACGTAATAAAGGGAACAGGTATATACTAAATACGGTAAACGATAAGTAGTGAAAGTGAAATAGACGAAAAATAAAGAAAAACCGCAAAAGTAATAGAACGTAACACAGAAACGTACTGTAAAATAAACCGTCCAATCTGTGACTTCGAGTTACATCAAAAAGCTTCTTTCCACTTTGCCAAAGGCCCATAGACTCCTCTCTTTCCATCCACAGTGCAATTGCAGAATCAAAACCGCCTGCACTCTTAACGGAAAATGCAAACAAATATCAATTGTATATAAGGCAGAACTATCCTCTAACAGTACTACCAAAATATATTATGGATCCTGTTTTACAGATTTTAAAAGAAGATTTAGTAATCACAAAAATTCATTTACCCACCAAAATAAAAGAAATGCCACCGTGCTATCGAAAAGAAGTGTGATGAGCGAAAGATAATGGTGTTGAGCCAACGGTAAAATGATGTGTTCTTTCTGCAGCAGCATCCTATTATTGCGGAAGCAGTAGATGCAACCTATGCCTGGCTGAAACGTTTGCCATCCTAAGCGGCAACAAAAAATTGAGGCTCAACAAACAATCCATAATGGTGAATACATGCCGCCACAGAAAGAAATTTAAATTAAAAAGTATCAGATTAGACGTTTCGTTGTAGGTTTCTGTGTTACGTTCTATTACTTTTGCGGTTTTTCTTTATTTTTCGTCTATTTCACTTTCACTACTTATCGTTTACCGTATTTAGTATATACCTGTTCCCTTTATTACGTCATTATGGCTCTCATTCCAACCTTCATAGCTCTTAGTTACCCAGATAAGATTGCTGTTCGCAGGAGAACCAGCTGTAAACGTTATTTTTCAGTATTTGTTTTTTCAGTTGGCTACTCTACTACTTCTGCTCGTTTCCTTCGAACAGCCGTAAGTAACATTACTTTATACTGTAGTTTGTTTTGGGTTGATTTTTCGTTTTTCTTGCACAAATACCTGAGGAGCCTTAACGACGGCGAAACAAGCTGTTGCATTTTTGCCAATAAATATATATCAGAAATTATGCACCTTTAGCTCTAACCTTGGTTGTTATCGAGTACTGCGCCAGTAACGTGAGACTCATTCTACTTGAGATGTATATATACATGATATATACCAGCAACGTGAGACTTATTCTGCTTGAGATATGCGATGTCTCACGTTGCTGGCACAAAATAAGTCTCACGTTGCTAGCACAAACATATATGTGCCAGCAACGTGAGACTTATTCTACTTGAGATATATATCAGGTAGAATATAACAAATTCGTCGAGTAGCTTATAGTTACCATTTGGCTTGTATCTGCATGCGTTGTAATAGTTACAAGAGTACCATCGGCTGTCGTACAATGTTTAGGCTTTTCTATTTTATACTTGTATTTTCATTTCAGTTGCTACCTAATGAGCCGCTTGGCGAAATAGCTGTAGTTGTTTTATTTTATCCTGTCGTGTAGTGTTTTAAATTATATATCAGGTAGAATAAGCCTCACGTTGCTGCTAGATAACAACCAAGGTTAGAGCTATACGTATATGATTAAAAACACTACACGTCGGGACAAAATAATAAAACAACTACCATGAAATATAGTTACTTTGAACGGCTCTCTAACCTTGAACAAACTTTAAAAAATGCAACATGCCCCACCAATTTTTCTCATAATACCTTGAATTTTAAGTACATTTGGTTAATATTTTACCGAAGTACTTGACATGTCTTACTTTTTGAAAATTTTAAAAATTAAAATTTTTTAAAGTTGCTATGCATGCTTTGAGATTACTTTACTGACCTACCAATTTTGTAAAAATAACTGCTTTTGAGGTTAGGCTACAAAATTTAATGTAGGCTGTGAGAGCCTTTGCAGGTTTTAAAATAATTTAACTTTGAAATGCCAAAAAGTTTATAAGTGTTAAAGAAATAAATAAAAAGTTTTGGTTTGGATTTCCCAAATAGCGCAGTAGTAGATTTTCATTAGCCTGCCGCAATATTTTTCAGGCTACCCTAACTTTAAACAAAGTTTGAAGTAGCCTTTACTGTTTTATTAGACTGCCAGTAGTTTTTTTGAGTGTTGTTTAAAGTAATGAGGCAAAAGAGAAGAAAAATGATGTCTTTCAAAAACGATCTTTATCGATCGAATTGAATTTTCCGGTAATTTTAAAGGAGGTGAAGAAGAGAATTCAATGAAAAACTTCATATTTTATGCTGCTCAAAAGCAGCATAAAATTAGACGGCTCAAACTTTGCGGGAAAGGTAACAAATGTGGATAAGGAGGATGCAAATTTCTCCACCTTGACAAAATGTAATACTGGAAGAGATTGGCGATGACCTGCGTCTGTTGATAAAATCGACTATGAGTGAGAAAAAGTAGTTAAACACAATATCAAATTGATTCGTATTAACAATCGTGGACACTTCAGAGTACCTGATCTCGAGAGTGAATGGAGAATTTATTGCTTGATCCACCCCTGACATCAGCGAACAGTTTAAATGTAGGCCTATCAAGCATTTAAGCATTTGCAATTACTGATGCTGCTTCAGCATAATAACTGATGCTGCAGGCCCTATTTCCGTTATTTTGTTTCTTATAATACTGTAAACGTTTTGTTGTTTGTCTAGTCACGATGTTTTTTCTGTTCTGTTTTTTATGAGACATTTGGTTTCGATATTGCATAGGCTGAAATTGATATAGCGTTTTTGGTAGTGGTATCAATTTACTTTTCTAGCTTTCTGTTATCACCAGTCTGTTTTTCCTTCATTAGATAAGTTTCTGAATAATTTGATGTCATTCTTTTGCTTTGCGTGTGCCTTTCGGTCACAGTTAATGCGATTTTCAAGCAGTTTTATTCAAATTTAGCTGATGCAGTCCTCAACTGTGAATATAATTAGTGATTAACAGCTTAAATAATGCAGAACTTGAAAGTGTTCAAAGATACAAATGAATGCATCTAACTTTGAACACCGTAAGCTTTGACTGAGAAACTTTAAATTTTATGTTTATCTGAAAAATCTTTTTACGATGCCAAACCTAAGTCTCTTCCTCCAAGTTTGACAAATTTTAAGTTGACTAGCTCATCAATGTAAAATTTTATGATTAAAAAATCGCAAAAAGTCTTCAAAGTAGCCTTGTCTTACGGTACAGCTGTTTCGCCGAGCGGCTCATCAGGTGGCAACTGAAATGAAAAAATAAAATAAAATAAAATACGGATCATATAAGCTTAAACACTGCATGACTGCCGATGATACTCTGATAACTGCTACAACACATCAAAATACAAGCCAGATGGTAACTACAAGCTGTTAGACGGATAGAGTCTCAACAAGGTGGAAACAGTAGGCTAACTACAAGTGGCTGCAAATAAGTTTTCAACGAAGGAGATTGGCGCCGTGGATAGCACTTGAATCAGGTGGCGGAGATCGAGAACAGTGGTAAACAAGTTGATAGAACAGCTAAATGACAGGTCAACGGTGAAAGAGCAAGTGCGAAACTTGAACGGGTTAATGAGCGGTTACACGAAGAGTTAAATTGGATTTGGTTTAATTGAAAATAGAAGTATGGCACTTAGACAAATTTTTCGGTTTGAATTTATTAGTGTGTCGACATTTGCTGTTGAGTTCTAATTGTTTGCCGAGTGTTGTGGTGAGCTGCGCTTAAAGAATGTGAAGCTCCTCGGTGAGGCAGAGGTTACATGTTTTTGCGCCGGGTGGATATGGTGCAGGGTGTGTCATAATGATCCATTTAATACTGGGGTCTTCTTTTATTTTTTATTTTCATTTCAATTACTACCTGATAAACAGCTGTAGTGGTTTTATTAGTGATTGTATATATCGAGTTGTTTTGAGGAAAATTACATTTTTCAAAGTACAAACTCTATTCAAATAATTTCTGGTAAATATTAAAATAATTCAAACAAGTGAGGTAAACTAGGTATCATTCAGTTTATCATCTTTCTCACTTTTTTTACTTTTTGTGCTCCACGCATTTTTTTTATCATAGTAGATATTTGTACAGTGTGTAAAGATACTTTCCAAAATTACAAAATCAATGATAGAATTCTGCTTTCTAAAAGATCAAAGTTGTCATTACAATGCTTGCGTGAGAAAACAAACAATGCAAATGATGACATAACAGACTGAGTTTTACGTAACAAAATGACAACTTATTGACGTCAATTTTAAAATCGTAGCCAATAATAGCATGGTCTTTACTAGTAAGTAACTATGCTAACGTTATTGACTTGTTGGTGATTTCCTACGCAATATACAAATTGTTAGAATTTGGAAAATCGAGTTGAAAGATTTTATCGATTCATTGGTAGTACCATCGTTTGTAATTGGTTTTTCCGCTTCGTCATTTATTTCTGAAAAGGAGAAATAATAAAATGATAGCTCTTTAATGGGAAGAATGAAAAAAGAATCAACTAGGGAGGATTTTGAATCGTCATACTTTGAAGTTTTGATTGACTCTTTCTTTTATTTGAAATCCAGTTACGTGCGTCGTTTATTTCAATGGAATGCACAAATTATTACATCTTTTCTACAAAAAATCACAAACTCTTTTCAAAACACCTGCCTACCTTTTTGGTTCTTGCTGCCGTGAACCATTCTAGGCCATTTAGTTCAAATGTTGGACAACTATTGATGGATCGATTTTTTGATCATTTCAATTTGAGTCGCTTTGCAGCGTTAATACCCCCAATCATTGAATGTCGTGTGATCGTTAAATACAATCAGCGCAATGCTGTATCTTCAATAATTTAGTATTTAATACCAACAATATTTTTCAAATAGCAAGTTGTAAATTAATGTTGAGCTATGACCATTAGAAGCAAATGTTAAAGTGGTGGGCATTGCTATTGAAGATCCACTAAAAACTCCTATTGTATGAAGTAATTCTATTATTGCATAGCAAACATTTCCGATGAGTTGCCGCATGTACCGGCATGAAAGTCACGTTGCCTAGTCACGCATTTAGTCGGCAACATGAAGGAAAAGCGTAATTGATAATTTCCCGCGCAAAAACGGAAGAACGTTAAGTATTGGGATTTTGTGCACCAAACTATTCATCAATTTTTAAAGGAATTAAGGAAAATTTAATTCAAATTTAAGTAATTCAGCGAATTTCTGTAGTATCTAAGTGCTACTTTTGAAGATACAATTTAATGAAGTACGCACTGCAATACCAATAATATGCATCAGAAAGCTTAGAAGATTACGTTACAACAATTAAGCTCCATTAAGGACATCTACAATGTATTGTAATGTCATTATACCTCATCTTAGTTATGACGTATAACAACCTCCACAATTTTATTGCCAGCAGAAAGGTTTGGTGCTGACTTCCAAAGTTTTAATTTGCTGAGCGAGTGATTTGTATTTTGTGGAATAAGACATCGCAACGATCTAAATTTAAGTGCGATACATTCTGCCTCTATTGTTGAGCAGCGAATTACATTTGTGGAAAATTACTTCCACCGAAAGGGATAGCAACGCTTGAAATTTGTAACAAATTGTCTCCTTCCTCGTCTTCCTGCAGGAGAGAATACAGCCCTACAGAAATTTTTGAAGTTTGAACCACTAAATCAATGTAATTACTTAGTTTATTTGACCTCTTAGTAGTTTTTGTTAACATCATTCGTCATCATTGTTGGGATACATTCAAAGTGGCAAACCTCCATGTACCTTTTGAACTTTTGCTAACTCATATCACTTCCGAGCTCACATCCATATTGGTGTAATTACGCACTTCAGTGTACACTAATGTTCCAGATATCCCTGCTGAATGTACACGTACTTATGTAGGTTACTGAAAATAAACATTGAAACCCGTTTGAGCAATTTATACTTACTCCTATTACTAAATCAATAAAATTTTCATTTGAGTTCAAGCTACGCGTGTTTATGTTACTCATCCTTTAAGAGCTGCTCATAAGAGGTTAGTTCCGTGTTTGATGCAATTCCAACTTAAAACGACTGTGTATATGAGTGCAACATGCGTAATTAGAACCAACATCATAAGGAAACGAAACCTCATTCTACAGAAGAATTTGTTCTATATCGACTAGACACAAGCTACTCAAGTACGTATTCCTGTTTTAAAATTAGTTTAAAATTTTTTGTCATGTAGGAAAGATTTTTTCTACTGAAAACGCTTTGGCTGCGATGGGTATTTACCAAACCGTGTACTGGGATGGCCCTAAAAAATAAAAGATTGAAATTTAAACTTTTCATTTCCTTATTCGGTTCCCTTAGTATAAAATCAATTGAGAATCTTTTTTTTAAATCTAGGTAATATTTAGAGGTGGCCATTAAAGATTAAACGTAATTGTTTCATGCTATTCTCAAATATTGGTGCTTTACTGGCTAAAACTGTAATAAACTGCTTGGAGGATTGGAATGTCAGAATCAAAAATGTCGCCCGTTCCTGATTAATGCAGCCGGAAAAAAAATTTGGGCTGGGTCGAAGTATTACAGAAATATTAATGTACTTTTTGACTAAAAACTTTTTAGAGGAAAATTAACGTTTTTGTGGCAATTTTCCTTTTTCCACAAAAAATGAACTTTTTTCGGAGGTTGGTAATTTGCTGTTATACTACATAAAAAATGATGTATTACTTTGATCGAATTCAAAAAATTTGGCGGCATGTAACCTTTGGTCTTCCTTTGCTACGCCTATGCTTCTCCTGAGACACGACTACCTCAAACGCAGGCCATCATTCCGGTGCCTCCACTTTTATTAAATAAAAACTTGAGAAACATGTCCTTAACTTTTCTTGTCGTCGTAGCAGAAGCGGTCTTTGACAAAGTGACTACAGCACCTTAACTGATTCATCTGAACCAGACAACAAAATTTTCTAGTGATTTCAAAAACAGTTGTTGTAAATAAATAGTAACCAGTTTGCATCAGTAAGGTCTCTTCATCGATTGAGCAAGGTGGAGCTGTGTTTTGACTGCACCTCTGAGCAACTACCACCTAGAAGCCACTGCACAGATTTGTAATTAAGATTGTTATACCAAGTGCTCATTGTGAACCCGAAAACCTGGGGTTGTTGACACCATGGTCTACAAGTTACTCCACTACGCTGCCCTCGGTCTTAAAACCAAATTTGATTTATACGTAGCTGAGCGGATACAATCCGTACCGGTTTCAATTTCGTAAGTCTGACCGAGACAGATTTTTCCTAGCCCATGCCTGTACAGTAGATCCGGTTTCAGAGAGAAGGGAACGAAGGTGTAAGTTGTGTCTTTGTCACACCTCGTCTCATAAACAATAAGCCCAGCTGGCTGTACTCATATCAGGATACTTTATCAGAAGATCTTGCATAGTGAGTGAAAATTGGTTGGATTTAAATTGTTGAATTGTTTTGCCAGCTTGGGGGCGGGTAAATTCATAGTAGAGCAGATAACAAGACTACAAAGCTAAGTGGCGATAGATAATGTGTCTCTTTTGCAACAAAGCTCACCTTCTTGGATATCTACAAGGGCAGGTTAGTAGCCGAATACAGTTAAACGCAGACATCCACACACAGTAGACAATGCATGGTTGATGGTTTTATCAATCAAATGAGTATGAGTGTTGCAACACCAGACAGGTGTGTAGTACTCGGAGGTGGAAAGTACTAGTGCCGACGTAGCCGTACGGAAAGTAACAGCAGCCACGCCCCAGCATTTTCCTGCCAACTGTCTGATTAAAGAAATGTGGTTTGTTAGTTTTGCTTAGAGCCTCCAGATGACTGCGACAGCATACACTGTTGTTTGAGTAGAAGATGTAGTTGCTCCATGTCACAATGACTTGATCGATTTTATCAACAGTTACGGTTTTAGAACCTTTATAATGACTATAAAAATTTATAAAACTGCCTCTTGTGTATCTGAATGAAACATCTGCACCTGGCATTCATTTCCAAACGCTTAAGGCAAGGACACAGCCAGATGGATGGCCAAAGTAACCCATTTTATCAAAATGTGGTTCTTTTTTGAGCATTTTAAAATGAAAAGAGCTGAATTGAAAGGTATTTGAAATTTGACAATTTTTCAAATCAAAATGTACTTACAAGTATTGAGTACTCGCAAGAATGCACAATTGAAACACTTTTGAATTATTTCAATTTATAATGAGAGCACATCTAGAATGTCCCTTTAGTGCCATCTCTGCGTCAGCAAGTCACAAACTGGTTTACCTGAAGTTCAAATTAAAAAAAACAATAACACCTGCTTCATTTGATTCTACTGTAAGATGTCTGCTAAAATAAAACTACTCACTGCTTATAGTTTCACCTTATAAAGAACCTGCTCCTGAACATTCTCTCAAACGTCCAAGAGTGGAAGTATCAATATTCCTGGGATTTAAAACCTTAGATCAGTTTTGAGCTGTAAGTTTAATAAATGTTTTTTCTCTTCTTGGATTGTTGGAAACAATTCTGACAAAAGATCCAGCCGTATCGTTTGATGATAATGATCAAATTAGAGTGCTTAGATTGTCTTCACATTAGTTGGGGTGACTCACTAGGAGAACGTGTAGTTGTTTTAATTCAAAACTTTAACAAGACACTGTTCTAGAGAAAGAAACAGTTTCGGATTTCTTTGCGAGTTGTCTTATAACATAGACAAACATTGCCAAGCTGTAGAAAATTAATCTTAAAAACTGCTTTGCAATTTGCGTTGTCCACACAGCGGACAGTTTAGTCATGGAACAATTCGGTGATTGTTTACTATTGTGTAAAAAATTTTTGAATAACAACAGCCTCTGATAAGACTACATAATGCTTCTTTGGTTGACTCCGTCATGTCAGCCTTTTTTCTCATAATTAGAGTTTGGTGTTGTCAAATAAAGTTAAAACTTTTATAACAGCAATCATTATTGGCCAGTAAAATATTTCATAAAAATTAGCCGGCGTCGCCAGGCAAGGCTTGCAGTCGGTTATCTTGGGTAAGAAATATCGGTTTACCCGGCTGCGCCGGCTACACCCAAACAACATTTCTTAGACCAGAACAAAAATTGGTATATAATGTCCCTATACCTTTTATTCCAATCATTGTAATTTAAATTAAAACTGGTTTTACTCAAAAACTTTCCATAATTTTACAAATTCTATCTGCTTCTTCTTTAAGTATTGGGACACAGATTCGAATTTGGTGGATGGCACCGTAATAGTCTTCGTTTTGCGATTGCAAAAATAAGTAATTTAGTTGTAGGCTTATTTCATGACTTGGTACAACCCATCCCTCTTGTAATGATATTTGCATCACCAAGTTTTATAGCTGCACCTATGTGCCTTGGTCCCAAAATAGAGCAAGTAAGGCTAAGCCCCTTTCCAAATATCTTGCATCGGATCACCCGGCCGGTCTAATAACCCATCCACAAGAACAAATTTCTTTACAACCGATTGATTTTGTATTTGGTGACATGATTTCACAATATGATGAGACCTACAGGATCTATTTTTTCTGTTGATTTCTTCTCAAACTTTGGATTCCTTGAACTATGCCCACAATAACGATCTCCCTACTGTTATGCCGTGACAGTGCTTGCTTACAATTATCAAATAATTTCGCAAGCTTTCACGCATTTATATGACGAAGTGCATAGGAGCAAAAGTTGGAAGTTGTGGAAGGACAGTAAAGTGATTGATGGGTGTAACGTAATTGGCCTACCACTTACAACTTTTTCGTAATTGTAGGCCTAGTTATTCTGTACAACTTGGCTGCACATATGTTCCTTGCTCCCGGTATAAACGCAACCAGGAAAGGGCGAGTAGACCAGAAACTCGTGGTCAGCATCTACAGTTTAGTTATTAGATGCAGTTCGGTTTTGGATTAAGTGGATAACTTGTCGACCAACTTTTTGGACTAAAGAAGGGAATGATTTTTTCTAAATCCTGAAAGATTGTACATTAAACTCAATCAAAAAATGTGAAATAAAACTCAATCAGCATTAAGTTTTGTCTTACATTGCTACACGTGATAAAAACGTCTTTAGAAAAACAAGTTTTATGTGACAAAATTTGTCCACCCAAAATGAGAAATTATTTGTAATGTAATTTGCACATTGCCATGACTTATTCCTTGAGTAATATTCTCAAAAATTTTAAATATTGAACAGCAATAGCATTTTTGTTAATAATATATATTATTATATGCAGACTATACATAAGTTAGAGGTCAACGGGTTGTACGAAAACCACAAATGATGACGAATATTAAACCAAGGCATGGAAGTTCAAAGTTGAAGCTGCTGAAGCAGTGCTTTTCAATCTTTTTGGGGGCTAAACACCGTATTCCTAGTTTTGCTAATATTGCTTGATAAAATTTTGATAAAATTTCAAAAAACAAGTCAAACCAGAAAGAAAAACATGTATTTTGCTATCAGATAAATTCGATTTATCCTATACGCTTGGCTTCACGGTTGGTGCACATACGAAAAAATCATCATTGTCTCAATACTTAAATCAAAATTCATGCAACTCATGCGTAATCCTTGAAGCTCAAAGAACTCTGAGAATGTTCCACGGAACCCTGCTTTGAAGGCCTCTGCGCTAGGGTCACCTCCAAATATCATCAATTTCAAAACAAAGTTACCCTCTTTTGTTTTCTCATAAGTGGAGCAAATTTAGGAAGTATGAGGTTAAAATTTTGAAACTTAAATTTTTATTCAATGGGCCACTATATTGAAAATAAGCAATACTCATACATCATATAGATAACAAGCTTTAGTTGGTTTTTCAGCATTCTATAGGTTGCGATTATAAAAAGTAACTAAAGCCATTAATCAGTCATTTGATATAATCCTCACTTCGCTGATGGCAGGATCATATTTGGAAAGAAATATCTGTAGATAAAAACTATATGATGAGCTAAATTTAGAAAATAGTTTTGAAGAATGGCGTTACCACAGAAAATACCTTCATCAACAAAGATTTTAGAAAATTCTCTCATCTATTAAAGTCTTTTTGGTCTAATAATACGTATTGGCCCTGCTTTTCATACTTTTGATTGTTTTAAGATTAAAGTTTCATTTTTTCGCTTTAAGGAGAAGTGAAAGTTTAACTGTGAAACAATCAAAAGTGCAAAAAGCAGTGCAAATACATATTTTTAGACCAAAAATTTCCTAAGAAAAGAGAAGTGAAACTTGTACTGACAACAAATTGGAAGTCGAATAGGACGTTGCTTGCATGTTCAATTTCTTTTGCACTCTTCGCTGACTGCAATTCTGTAAAAGGAAGCAAATCAACTAAGAATTGCCTTGTAAATGCAACATTTCACTAGAAAATTGTTGACTTGTTTAATTTTTATTAAGTTTATAAGGCGATTTGTTTTCTTTCAAGCAATCATCTTATTTCAACTGTGTGAATGCCTGATAAGTTACACAGTAAATTAATTTTAATTGTAATGCCCTGATTTATATACACAACGTTAAAAATCTTATCTAAATAGATGATTTATTCACACCATTGTCCTAAAACGTTTTGGTTAAGTCAGATGCAGAAAAATTTCTGTGGTTCAAGGCGTAGAAATGTTCACGTCTACGGTTCTCGCGTCCGATGCAAACTGTGAATTCCTTATTAGTTCATTTGATGGGAAATTTTGCCATCTATGAGTGAGTGTGTGACCGTCTGTTAGTGTAAACTTTTTCGACGCTATTGAACATACAAATATGAAACACTGCTCGATTGATCATCACCCCAGGATAAATACCATAAGGAGGTTGATGATGTCACCATCAAAAATAAATTTTCCAAAATCCGTGTCTCGTAATGGAGAAAAAGCAATTTTGGGATCATAAAAAAGCCATTAACCAACCATTCAACTTGTATACAGCTATTTTTTAAAGGGGTAAGATGATGTCATGATTAACTTTTTTCGTGGCATTTGATTTCTACATTTTTTCAAACATCATAAGTGTAGAAACGCAAGAATAGCCGTGACTAAAGATATTAAAAAAGCTACTTTTCATAAAAAAAACTTTGTTGCAAGGTGTTTTGGCTTGGCTACACATCAAAAGACAAATATTTCAAGCGGTTCCTTTTTTTAACCGCATCCTTACGACATATTTTCGCATTTCTTGCAACTCTCTCAAAACGATTTTTAGCAACTTTTTCTCGCAGTGGTTTGTCGACGAATAAATACTGTGTAGCTAAAGCTCAGATTTTAAAGTGTTCAAACCAATTTGGTGTAAAAGAAATTAGTTGAATTTGTTGAAGCAACCAAATTGCACAAACGCTACGCACCCTAGTCGATTTCATTTCAACTACAACTTTTGCTACTGTTCCCACAACTGCTTTGCGAGTGAAGTCGGCGCAGCGGGCTGAAACATTCTTTTTTACCTGACGTTACCGACGGTGGTCCTGCGAGCGCTCTCGGCCTAGCCGGCCTAGTGGTTTGCTTAGTGAGTCATTGGCAATATCAGATAACTTCGTCATTGCAGCACAAATCTGATGAAAAAGTTGTGCACAGTATTTTTTAACTTAATTTTGCGTATTTATTTTATATTTAGTAATGCAAGAGGCTAGCGATGCACTTAGCAAACTGCAGACAGTGACACTGTTTCGACCTATCAGGTCTCTTCAGTGCAGTTGGTGACCTGAAGAGACCTGATAGGTCGAAACAGTGTCACTGTCTGCAGTTTGCTAAGTGCATCGCTAGCCTCTTGCATTACTATACATGTAAGACCTTGTGACCACTCGGCTGTGACAGCACTATTGTTCTAGCAGTTGTTAGACTTAGTGCACCTGCGACAACCGCCACTCATTCACGACTGATACGGCTTCGCAGAGGTTGACAGACCATCCACTACAGTGGACCCAGTATTAGGTCCCACAAGTGCGACGGTCTAAGCTATGCTTTTTTTATATTTTTTACCTATACGTTTAAAACTTCTTTTTGAGTTGTCACAAATTTGTGAAAACAAATCTTGCTTCCCTATATTAATAGAACAGCAACAAGCACGAATTACGAAATCAATTACAGTAATTGCAACGCTAAAACAATGCATTAATAATGATTTCAGTAATATTTAAAGATTTTGGTGCAAAATTATATCTTGGAAAAGCACAATGATGCATTGCAAGTACTAAGTAGTCAAGATTCACTGACTTTAAATTGAATCTACCGCCATACGTACTTTATCAGTCTAGCAATTGACCTGGCCATAACTATGCGGGAGAAATTTACAGACCAATTACTGGAATGTTGTTTTTGAATTTTGAAGAAGTCATAATTTGATGAGCGCTTACTACTGCTTTAACCTTATGGACAAAGCCAAAACAACACGCTACTGCGCAATCTTAAATCTATTAGGCTAAGTTGCATTTCCAAACTCTTAGAAGAAATTGAAAAGGTTGGGGTGGAGAGACGTGGATAGCCCCTCCTGCAAACATATAAAAGTTTTCTGATTCATCAAAACTCCAAGGTGATATTTCGTTGGCTTCGAGTGGAGTGGTTTTTGTTTTATTTTACCAAAACGATAAACATTTTTTTTACATCAAATCATAGATAAATCAGATTGCAACGCTTTGAAAGCGGAAATGGAATTGCTTCATCCTTTACAAATCAGGTCGTCGCGCCACCTCTGTCAAAACTAATTTTGAAAGAAAGTCAACCCCTTATTCGGCATCTAACAAATATGTCCTTGCGATTGAACAAATAAAACTCTTCAAAAATGATTATCTAAAAAAAATAATCTGCTGTCGAAAGTAAAGCCCGAAGCAAATTTTTTGTGAAGAGAAGATTTGATTCTTTGCTTTTTTGTTTATACATATGATCATACATACCTATCATTGTAAGTCAAAAATTTAGGGTCGGCCGACGTAGTGTATATTCAGAATGGGGAGCAGCGTCGCTTTTTCCTCTTCTGACTACTCTCACGCCTACCCAATATTCTTTAGATACTCATAAATAATTGGTTTTTCAAACGTTGGAAAAGGCTAATGCAGTAAATACGCAATTCGAATTTTTATACAAAAATAACCTGATCAACCATTTTAAATCTGCAAAACATTTTACAAAACTGTAACAAGTTTTATGAGAATCAACAAAACATTAACTTGAATTTATTGATTACAATTGATTATTGTGTGGCTGCAGTTTAATATTCTCAGAGCCCATGTTGGCTCCTTGTATGAGAGATCAAAACCGGTAAAGTCCATCTGCTTGGTTTACCGGTCGAGTCGAGATTCCTGACCGGCTGGTCACACCGGTAAAAACCCCTTTTCACAGTCGAAAATTTGCAGCATGCTTTATCAAGCAAAGTGTGATTTGTGCGATATACAACTGCTGCGTCGTAAAATATTATTATGAATCAATGGATGCTAATTGCCTAGATTACCTTTTTTTAATGTAGCAGAAAAAAGCTGAACTAAAAGTACTATAGTAATTTGTTTAGGAATGGTGGCCAAACACTTAAACGATAGACCATTAAGTTGCGAAAAGTAGAGGAAGTTCTTACAATTTTTTTTCTTATTGGTAAGTACGCAGTTGAAATGCTGAATGGATTCGGCAGATATGAACTCTTTTCTACAGTGGCCTTCATTCAAAATCAAATTGACAAATAGACCTTTTTCAAAGCAAAAGCAATGTTTTAGCTTCTCCGTTAAATTTGTTTTTATTTGCCAAAAATCAGGTACTCATAAGAAATATTACAAAAATAACAAAACATTTTCATAAAAATCGGTCAGCCGGCCACTCAACCTGCCGACAAATGTGATTTTTGCCGGGCTGTGTGGGTAACGAAAATCTCAACCGGTTCCATTTCCATTTCTGACTTTGATAGCGTAATAATTCATCTTGCACTTAAAACTACCAAATCAAAAAAAAAGCTAAACAAACTTGATGCAAATACTTAATGAAACCACAAATTTATCGATGTCTACTTTTGGTCTAAAAGCTTGTCTAAGCGCTTTAAAGCCACTATTTTTAAGTTGCCTAATTCCAGATTGATGTTTGAGATAACCTGCTGCAAAGCAGGTCTGTCATAACAATATTTTGATGTCATGGTGTCGTGAAAACATTCTGAAAAAATTTTCCGGTGCCTTCCTTGGATTTTTTCTCATTAGGGGCTGCCTTCCCACCACCTATCTGTCACATAAAAATAGAGGCATCCCTTTTAATGTCTTATTCAAGGATATAACTAGTAAACTTGCCAGCTTTTTTTCACACTGTTCCTTTCGTACCGAGCGCCAAGTAGAGAAGCTATGAATACCATTTTTAAAGTTATTTGGTATTAGTACACGCCGACTGAATTATTTTCCCATTGATTTTTGTGCGAACGTCTGATAATAGACCTAGATTCGTTGCCGTTGTGTCTTGTTTTCGGCCATCTACAGTACATAAATAGTTTTATTCACGAACTTACATCTGTGAAAAATTGGTCTTTAGGCTTTGCAACAGTTCTTTATATTATGCTTACAATCAAAACTGCTTGACAAACGCTAATACCTTACATTAGGGAAACACATACGCAGCTGTATTTCATCTGCTTCCTTGAGATTATCATAAGATTTTCAGCTGCAAAATAAAGCCCACAAAAATTAAGATATTACAGGCAAAAGACATCACAATGATCTTACAATAATAACAAATTTATTGTGGTAGTCACTAGAAACATAAACAATCTGAATCATTTAATTATCATAATCTTATTTAAAGGATCGTAGAAGGCCATGAGGAAGACTTGCATTTATCAGTGTTCTATTTGTGAAATAAAGATTGTAAGCTTTGATTTAGGCGGACTCACGAGCTTTACTCTCACGCAGGCTACTTCAAACGCCACTATAAATGCCCTATGGGAAATTGTGAAAGTAGGCCTGCCAAAATAGGAATTCCAATTCAACGGTATGATACTTCAACTTTGGCTGATAAAATAAATCCTTTGCTCAAAATGATGCCCATTTAAAAACATGAGACCTTATTAATTGATACTACAGCACTTAATTTTAATATACAGATACCACAGTACGCACTTTGTATCAAGTACGAAGTTAATGGTGTATTTATAGCTTCTGGGTAGTTTCGCAAACTAGTAGTCTTTCCATAACAACAATGCCCTGAGAAATATGACTTAGAAAATAAAATCAAATACAATTTCTCAGCAAATTTTATTTGCTGTGTAACCAACGGAAACTTGTGATAACTTTTTCGATAACCAGCAGAAATATCGACCACCTATTGGATGATTTTTCATGATAAAGAAGTATGCTTTCTCCGTTTTTCTTCATAAATTTATCACCTAATTATTTATGTCAAAAATGTTTAAAGTTGCTACACTTCAAAGATTGGATAAAAAAATATTTTACACAAAACAATTTAAAGATTTATTTGCTAAACATTTTTTTACAAAACAATTTAGTATCGTTAGTCAACAAGCATTTGAGTTATTTGTAAATAATCGAACACTGGTTTATGTACTGTTTGTTTGTATTTTCGATGTCACCCGCGGATTTTCTCCTAAACAACGGCATTCCTAATTTTGCCAATGAGAAAATCTTACTCTTTGCAATGAGATAATTTTACCGATATTTTGGCCGTAAACTCGTCTGAAACAACAGACATTGAGACGAAGATTGTAATTACAAAGCGTAACTACTGTTATCAACAACGTCAATGTCAATGCAGCAGTTTGAGACCAGGCGAATTGTAATTTCATTTTGTTTTGTCAATAATTTAAGTTTCAGAACACTGAGATCATGACAGTTATCTCGTGTGAATGTGCTAAGCTTTAGAATTGATGTGCTTGATAACGCATTTGGCCTCTCCGTTATCTAAATAAAACGAAGGCTTCTTGTTTTTCAAATAATTTGTTTGGCTACTGATAAATTCGATCCATATGGACCTCGCTTAATTCAACCGCAAAGTGTTAAATTGCTTTAAAAACAATAAGCAATTGAACTTGCTTCAATGAGTTGTTCAAAATAGTTCAAAAATTGATATTGTCCAAACTAAATCAAGTTAAAAGTACTGCGTTTTCCATTTGGCCAATCATTGGTTGATTCAAATCAATGTTTCATATAAAAAAAGTTTCTTTTTACACAGTATTGCATATTCTGGCTTAAAATCATCTTTTGGAATTTATTGATGGATGTCATTGAGAATTGCTGTTTTTGTAAACTACACATGTATAGAATATGAATGTAATATCTGCAACTGCTTAGTTATGTGCCAGCTTATATTGTGATGCTTTACAGTGTTTTTTGAGATTCTTTCTGCGCAACATGCAACATACGTAAAGTCGCTCCTCTTGCGGTATTCACAGAAAAGTAATTTCCTGTCCTCTAGTCACGAATTTTTACGGCTGCGCGGTATGGCTGTATGGGCTGCCTGTAATGTACTACTGTTGCAGTACATTTGAATTGAGCAGTGTAAAACTTGAATTGCTTATGGTTAAAAAAGAGGGTATAGAAACTTGTTCACACCGGGCAGACACGGTACCAAAAAACAATTTTTAATAAAAACAAAATCACGACATGTTTTGACTTCAAGTTGCGTCATATTTTGATCAAAATAAATTGCGCTCTGCACATAAATTTTTTTTGACTTCAAGTTGCATCATATTTTGATCAAAATAAATTGCGCTCTGCACATAAATTTTTTAATAAATAACCCTTGCAGCTGCAATTGCTGCTGGCACAGTGTACTTTTACATAAAGGGTACAACCAGTCAAAGGAAGTTACAGTAAATATCTCTCCTAAAGGCACAGAAATCATATTTAGGATTGAACCACAGTGTTAAAATGTGGACTACTTTTAACAAAGTTGCAGTAGTGCAATCGCCTCTCATTTGGAAATTGTCTATTTCTGCTTCAAAATGTAAATGCAATGAAAATTACAACACAGTTGTAAGTATTGTTGTAACTTAACGGCTTTGTACTTCGGAGCACAATTTAATTTAATGTTAGGCCAATATGTAAAGGGTTTTGTCTGAGAAGTTTTTGGTCGCGTCGAAATGGAATCGCTACAAACAAAATGAAAGCGTTCTGCAGTCAGATAGCTGTCTACCGAACATTACAAGTAGCAACTAACGAAATTGAAAAAAAAAACGATAAAAAATCAACAAACGTGATTTTTTGTTACATGGATAATTTCGAAGGAGATTGTGGCAACATTTCAATTATGAATCACCTACTATCGCTCCGATATTAGTGCCTTTGCGGATTTGGCTCTTGCTCAAAGTACCGTCGCCAAAGCATGTAGTAATTTATTGCAATGCAAGCCTAGTGATCATGCAAATAGTCACGTAATTTTCATTTGCTTCTAAGTGTTATTTTGATTACGATAATTCATTTAGTTAGGTCTAATTTTAAAGAATTTAGGTATGTCACATGGCTCCACGGTCATTGAACCAATTAGCGCATTATCTTGTGTACGTGCAAGTTCTGCTTTGTGTACGGTCATTGGTTACTTTCGATACATCTATTTGATACCTTACCTTAATATTAATCTTAAACATGTCGTAGAGAATATGAACTGGTTGTGTTTAAGTTTTTCATTTTTTATCTAGGTTGAAGCAAACTCAGCTTTTTGCCATCAAAATTTTAGAGACTTTACTTAGATTTAGAGACTTCAATTGCACCTTTTCAATTTCAAGTTCATGTTTTTTCAGTCGTGCTGATAGAGTACATGTTGCTAAACTCGCACTTAAAATCTTAATTCGCAGTTTTCTACCGTTATTTAAAAAAAAATAAATTTTAATGAACTACAGAGATCGTTTTTGTACAAAAGCAAACGGTGAAAGCACAATTTATATATTATGTTATTGGAATTGCCTTGAAATATCTTTTATTTTGTTTAAAAAAGTTTGAAATGCGGTCAAAAATCAGCTTTTAATTAAACTGATTTTATAAAAATTGTGAAACTTTTAAAAACCAGCACATGATGTTCTCTGATAGTGAAAGACTGTTAATCGAACCAAACCCTTTGTCACATTATAGAGCGAGTGTGAAGCGTGCAAAAAAAAAAGAAGCATGCTTAGAAGGCTTAAAATGTTTAAATGAAAAATCTGCTGTTGCATCGTCAATTCACCTTTAATTATTATTGTAGAAATTTTTTATCAAAAACATCTTGTCAATATCTCCCGAAAAAGCGTTTAATAAAGTTTCTATCATCAGTACTTTTTGAGTAAATTGAGAAATCAAATTTTGCAATTAATCGTTAACTGTGGGGTCATTTGAGATTCTTAAGAGGTGAACTTTGTTAAAGTTGGTAAGTCAGGTACTGGCTTTCGTTAAAACTTAGAATTGGGTTCATTGGTCAAAAAATGCGACTTTGAAAAAAATTATTTTTGATTGGGACGATGACACAGTCAATATCATACTGGCACTTAGAACACTAACTCCGCAGTGGTGATCAATCGTGCCTAGTTTGTACTTGTACATCCGATAGTTTCGCCGGAATGAGGATACGCAGACATCCAAACAGAATTGCGCTTTATGCTGTAGTATAGATGATTGTATGACGTAACAAACAAAATAAACCTCCATTGGTGAGATGACAAAATGTTTCCATAATTTATAACAGTTGTTTGAGAGACTTATCAAAAACTTCTGATTGTTAGCATAACGACATTAAATTTAGTGACAGCGTTTGTTGGTTTTTAAGTGCCAATTTGTGTTCTCACTGATACCATCTCCCTCCGCTAATCCAAGGTATGCGAGAAAGTAGAGTTTGACACCATAATTATCGTGTGCTCAATTTCTACAGATGTTATCACAACATGCCCTAAAAGTTTTTCATAGCTTAAAGCATTTCCTTGAAGTTTATCTTACAAAAAATCTTTTTTTTTTACAATTTGCCACGTATATGTGAAGGCCTTTGCTAAAGACACAAAATTTCAGAAACCACGCAAGCAAATACGCAACACTTAAGCCTCTTTAAATAGCTTTTGATTACATTAGAGCAGTGCTTCTTCACCTTTTCAAACCATGCCCGCTTTGGAATTAAAAAAGTTGCACATCTCGCCTGCAGCCTAAAGTAGATAATGACCTTTTATTAGCAACCAGTTGAGATCCTTATCACCCTTAACCAGTTGAAATCCTTATCCACTGGCGGTGTCCAACTTTACCAAAAGAAAGAAATATGGTTTGAAAATGTTTTAAATAACTTTTTAGCACCAGTTTAAAAGACTTGATAAAAGTATAGAAGAACTTCGTTAATCCAGTTGTAACCTTATGACAGGTTTTTGGATGTAATAAAGTTGGCAATTACAAGGAAATTGTGCAGGTTGTACTTGGTAACAAAAGAATTTATTTGATACCCCATGCTTATACGATAAATTACCTTGAATTGACCGAATAACACCAAGGTCAACGTCTGGCGGTTTGATCCAATTGTGCGTCAAAATAGTGAATCTAATACCTTAAAATCTCAGCAAAAACGATGAGTAGATGTCCGTTCTTAAAGGACCCGAATAAAGGCGAAATTGAAGTCTGATGTTTCCTGCATCATAAACCACAGCATGTAAGGTTTTGCGAACTCTAAGGAAAAATCATTATCACAAGAACTTTCCTTCAAATCAAATATCTATTGTATTTCTCTCACCAGCGTGCCGGCAATCGCTTTTTAAGCTCTCCAAAACGAATTATTTGTAGAGAGTTGGAAGTCAATTAGATCCATTCTACGACACACCGAAATTTTGCAGACCCAACATTAAAAAATTTGATTGGAGGAAACTGTAATATTAGACTTACTCTTATGTAATATCTTGTTAATCATATGTCGCAAATTTAAAAATTTTCTCAAGTTTTTTGTAGAAGCAGATTTTCAAGACTTTCAGGTTTACTTTCAAGGTTGACAACCGGAATAAGACAACCATTTAAAGAAGAGGATGGCGTCGGATAGATACGTTTGCATTTCCTGCATAGCATGCCACAGCTGCGAGTGCATGTTGGCACTGGTTGGTTTATCAAACAAACTTTGCTGCCTACAATTATCACGTCTCACAAGGAACTACGTGGTTTGTCTGGTGCGTTTGTTCTATTTAGAACATTTGAGTCAAGGTTCTGTAGCTAATTTTAGAATTTGTCTAGAATTTGAGATGATGTCAGTTAAAGGGCAATATGACATTACGTAAGCTCTTATGAGATCATTGGAGTGTGTAGCGACTAACCATCCAAGTGATTGACCATAGGAAATGTTGTCATTTCGAACTTTATTGTGTCATATTACAACAAAAGGACGCTGCTTCGAAAATAATAAATTGCTTGGGATGTCTTGGTATATTGTGTCAAAACCCTTTTCACTTAATTATTTAGTAATAATAGACAATATAAGAAATAAATCTGGATGTGAGCTTTTAATTAGTCTTTATTAATTATAGTTCGAATTTTTTTGCAAACATTCTTTGATAATTTTGCCTTTTCTATGTGGCGTAGTGTAACTGCTGTAAAACTTCGATCAAACAAAATCCACATTGTTATTTTTAAATCAGAGTGAGAGAATGAGTTTCACTTCCACATGGTTCTTATGTTACTGTGTCTTAGCGAAGACAACTTGACACAAAACTTTCTGTTTATTTTATTTTTGATGAGAAAGCACTGTGCGGAAGTTACGCTAAAAGTTTCGGAACTGGTTTAAACACAAAATGTTCAACAGCAAAGATTGTTGTAGTGATCGAAGAAAACATGTTGTTGCGGATGGGGTGGTACTCAAATAAAAACTTTGATTTTTTAGTCGGCTTTTCTAGAATATTTGTTGACTAATTTGTTTCAGTTGCATTAAAAGTAAGGTACATCAAAAGATAGAGCAATTCAAGCACATTACTAATGTTATATCCACTTTTAAATTAACGTTGTTGTGATTGAATAGAAGGATATTGGCATTAGATTGATACGTGATGAAATCATACCAGTGATATCAAATTGAGTTTTTATTCCCTAAACAAAACAAAATGCAAGGAAAAAAGCAATAATTGTAATATGTTAAAACAGGGGAGATACCTAACGAAGGCAGTAACGGCAACTACCCCTTTTCAAAAATTTAGATCTGCCTCCTGTAATGAAAAAAGATTCATCATGGAAAGTTTAAATGTTTACATAAAATATACCTTTTTAGTCTATAAAATATTCCCTTCCCTTTAAAGGTTGCACTTGGTCCCCTATAATATATAAAGATGGATGTGTCCTGTACGGAAGTTAACTTAATTAATAACACAGGCCAACAAAAAAACTTTTTGTCAAAAGGCAAAGGATGTTGAATCGTTTTGGGGTTAAATTGGGGGCGCTGAGTCTGGAAATGCACTCAGTTTTGCAGAATTGGCTCTAGTTTTGGAAATATTTATATTCTTTTTTTTTATAATTTTGCTTGAGCACGTTGGATTCTCAAGCATGGCGAAGCTTCTTTGATGTAATATTACTAGTTTCCCATTCAATGCTTAGTGTCCATTTACTCCATACAACATATATATATATCGATTCGTATAAAAACAAGTCATAATGTTGATGATTCATGAAAGTTTGATGCGGTTTAGAGCATTACTATTAGCCAATAAATAATTATCAAATTTACGACTTACTTCTATCAAAAGTTTCTCTTTATTACGTTCATATTCCTTCTCAAAGAAGAGTTATCAGTTGTAGTTTATTTGTTCTTCCCAGTGCGTTAAAACAACCATGTCAACGCCTATAGGCAGCATAGCGTGGAAAGTATGTATCCTTCAGCTAACTCAAGTGCTAGATTTAAGGACATAATGAACGATGAATTACCGGCGCGATGGTGTAGTGGTTAGAGCGTCCGCTTTGCAGCCGGTAGACTTGGGGTTCATTTCCTAAGTCGAGTCATACCAAAAACCTTCAAAAATTGGTATTCAGAGCTTTCCTGCTCGGTGCTCAGCTTAAAAAAAGGGATAGTGTTGAGAACAAGCCTGCAAGTTCGCTTGTTGTGTTCTTGGGTCAGGCACTTAACGGGAAGCCGCCATCTTTATGTGGCAGACAGTTGGCCTACCCGTACTTCATTGAGTTACAATTGTGAAGTTGCTAACCCTGCATGTCGTAAAAGGCGACTCTTGGGTATCCACCAGTGACAGTTCGCCTTGCTGGTGGTAGGGTTACCAGTCACTCATGACTGGTTCGAAACGGGCTGCCATTTTTTCCCTACCCTAATTTCAAATAGGTTGTGGGCAAAAGCCTAAATTATTGTTAGTGCCGTACCTCGATTCCCAGGTAGAGGACGAGCAATCACAACAACAACAACTACATGAATTGCTGCTTTTTGGTGAACATTTTAATGGTTACTACATATTTATTTGCAGGAAATTTTAGTTACACTGTCTTCAATAAATCTGTATATGGAAAAGTAGTAGAATTGAGCATTTAGCGAAGGCAATGCCGAAACAATCCAGAGGTATTTTGCTACATCTGTGGTGAATATATGAAGACAAAGTACCAATTCAATGTGAGAGATTTCACCAAGAGATTTTATGAAGCCTACTTTCACATAAAGTTAGGGGACCAAGACAAGTCTTGGGCTCCGCACAAGGTGTGCAAACATTGTACAAAAACTCTGTGCTTTTGGACCCAAGGCAAAGCCAGTTCGATGCGATTTGAGGTTCCTATGGTATGGCGTGTGCCCAAAAATCACCATGATGATTTTTATTTTTGAATGGTGGATATGAAGAAGAAGATTGGTATTAATCTGATATTGAGTCTGCTCGACGATCCATAACACATTGCACTGAAGTTCCAATTCCAGTTTTCACTTCCTTGTCTGACCTTACTGCAGATAAAATGCAACTGGAAGTGATGGATGATACTGATAGCAGTGGCAGTAGTATTAGTAGCTTTTCCAGCATGGCTACTGCAGCATCTTCGCTCAGTGCAAAACCAAAGCCCTTTAGTCAAGGCCAACCGACCTAGTTCGTGATCTCGGCCTATCCAAGGAATCGTCTGAGATTATGGCATCTCGTCTGGGTGAACATGGTATACTGGATTCGGGTACTAAAATTACATTCAACCGTGATAGGAATAATTTGTTGATCTATTTTTCACTATGGAAGATGACTTTGTTTATTGCAACAATATTCAAGGCCTCCTTTCAGAAATGGGTCTTCCAGAGTACAACCCAGATGGACGGAGATTGTTTGTTGAGAGCTCCAAACTGAATTTGAAATGTGTACTTCTTCATAATGGCAACAAGTTTGCATGCGTTCTAATCGGACATTCCGTAATTGTTAAAGAACACTATCTGAATGTGAAGATGGTTTTGCAGAAACTGCGCCACAGTGAGCACAACTGGGCCATATGCGTAGAGGTCAATTTTTTGTTAGGACAGCAAGGGGGTACATCAAACATCCTTGTTTTCTCTGTTACTGGGACAGTCGCGCTACTGATCAGCACTAGGTAAAGAAGGATTGGCCGGCACGAGAAGATCTTGCAGTAGGTGATAAAATATCATAAAAGAGCCACTGGTTGATCGGAATCGCATTATCCTGTCTTCGTTTTACATAGAGTTGGGTCTGATGAAACAATATGTGAAGGCTTTTGATAAAGATGGTGATTGTTTCAATTATATCGCCAAAATCTTTTATGGCCTCAGCATGAAAAAACTTAAAACAGATATTTTTGATGGACCCCAAATTCGCAAACTGATGCAAGATGATCAACCTTCGCTGCTCGTGTGACACTGAGAGGGCTGCCTGGTGCTTGTATGTCTCAGTGATACGAGAGTTTCTAGGTAACACAAAAGCTAGCTACTACCGGAACCTTGTGAATGAAATGCTCTAAAACTTTCAAGCTCTTGGTGCAAGGAGCATCAAACTTCACTATCTATTCGGCCATCTAGACTATTTCCCAGAGAATCTTGGTGATATCAGCGAGGAACAAGAGGAGAGATTCCATCAAGACATTAGGAAAATGGATGAAAGATACCAAAGTCATTGGGACTCTCACATGATGGCAGATTATTGCTGGACATTGATCCGTGATTGTACTGAAAAAAGCCATAGCCGGAAATCATATAAGCAAAATTTTCTTCAGATGAACGGTTAAACTCCAATGTCACATGCTAGTTAATGTTTCTTTAAGTCTATGAACATCCTTATGTAACTGTTTGTTACAGAGACTGTGTTTTGCAAATGATGGACCAATACAATTATTTGTAGTTTTTTATCATGTTAAACATTGCGCGTTTACTATATAGCATGCTTTATTCATTCCGTTAATTAAGAGTTTTGCCAGTTTTGGCTCAGTAATCATTCATGTCAGACCAATATGGAACAGTTACACTGAAAACACATTTTATTCATTGACCAGCCCAATGTAAATGTTCATTTAAAAGTAGCCCTAATTAGAGTAAAAAATAAATAAATGATTTAAAATATCTCTAAAACTAGAGCCAATCTGCAAGCACTAACGTCATTTTCGAACTCAGCGCCCACAATTTACCCTTAAACCGCTTTCACCTTATATGCCAAAAATTTTTTGTTGGTCTGTGTAACGAATTTTTAGCTAATGGAAAAGATTCTTAGAACATAAGTCCCCAATGAGATGCTGAATAGTTTTAACGACATCATCCAATTACTTGAAGAAAAAACTGACGTCCATTTTTATCCCTCAAAAATATTTGCCTATATTCTTGAATCAATTCTACTCGCCTTTCAGCACAATAGCTAAAAATATAAATTTGTGTTAAAACAAATTAGCAGTTTGATATGTTAGCATTCTCCTCCCGTCTTCTGGGCTTTTTCTTAACAATTGCGAAAAATTTGCTAACGCATCAGAAACATGCTAGGATGTCTAAGATACAAAATCTGCTTAATGCCATCCAATGCACCAAGGTCTATCTTTGCTCTCGGGTGAAGAATCTCAGCTGAGATATCTTGGAGAATTTTCATCATTTTTCTTGGCGTTCCCACTGCTACAAATGGGTAAAAAATGCCACAAACAACATCCTTTCACTGAAAAGTGGGAAAATGCTAGCAAACTTTTTGCTGGTAACCGTAGAAATCCCTTTTTCTGGATGTAAAATGAAGTCTTTTAAAATTCTCGGTCATTTACCCGTGTAATGCTAGCAGTAGTTGCGCCATACAGTAGTTATATAAACTCAACCTGTGAAAGCAACAAATCCTGTGTTTTCCCTTAATTGGATTGGTCTAATAATGACGACTACTGTAAAAAAATGTATTTTTTATACACAGATGAGACCAATCGGCCGCCTAGACCAGTTGGGAGCACCAGAATGATTTAGTCTCATATCTCCTGTTGAAATGGCACCAAATAGGCCTAAAACAATTATTTTTTCGAGTAGCTCACGTCAATAATAATTGCATTTAGAAATAAAAAAAGCTGTTCTTCTCAAAATTTGGCAAAATCTTGTTTATTACCAAACAATATCTTCAACACTTTTTTGAAAAATTATATGAAGACTATGAAGACTTCATAGGGTCATAGTCGGAATGTTTAATAGATGACCACTTTTTAAAAATTGTTTAAAGTAGCACTACCAGGAGCTGTTAATAGTTCCAAACGACAGCAATAGGAACTTCTGCCACAATTTCAAAAGCATGATGTCAGCAAGCTAACTATGGGAGACTTCGCTTCGGTTTCGTTTGTAAAAGAGCAGCTGCTACAAAAATAACAACACCTATGTTGCTGTTGCAGGATAAAAACTTAAACCAATAATTTGATTTTTAATTTTCCAGTCGGAGGGATGCATTCTTGTACTGCAGTCGCTAGCTTGACTTGTCCTAACTGACAGTGCGGGAACACCTGAAAAGTTTACTGTTTTACCAAATAAGTCTATGCACGTTCTCATTATTATTAGTTTATCGAAAGAAATCCGCCAACCCAATTACCAGCAAGCTTGCTTTCGGGTGAAAATGACTTTGTAATGTATTTTGCAATTCTGTTTTGTTGCTGCTCTGTCCAGTGTTAAATTAGCACCTGCAAGCCTACCAACCAAATCGCTTTTGCTTTGTTTGAAGAAGATATTACAGGCCTACTGTACGATAGTTCTGCAATTATACAGGAAATAACAGGCTTACTATTATACAAGAAAACCATTACAATTATGTACCTCGGTGTACCTGTGGTACTATAACCTATTTACATCTGCAGTTGCATACAATAGCAACTATTTGAAAATAACATCAGGAAACTATTTGCAATTCTGCATTGTAAGCAGTGTAAAAGCAGCCTATTAGCTTCATTTCCTAATCAAGGTAGATAAGTAGAGTACATTTTTTTGCTGTTTATGCACTGCAGTGCAATCCGCAATGTAAATGAGTTAATAGTAAGTTTTTTTTGAATGCCCAGAAGAACTTGACGTAAGTAAAAAAATGCCAGCATTATTGGATAATAAATTATCACAATGACACACACATTTTGCTTCAATGAATGATCATAAGAAACGAAAGGTCATGGTGCAACAACTCCACTGAATCAATAAATCTTACGCAAAAAATCTTGAGAAAGCTAATACATGCAGAGAGTGGCGTACCCAGAAAAGTTCTGAAAGGAGGGCGAAAGTTTCGTCACGATCGTGTGACGTCACAAATCAACTTTATGGGGAGTGTCGAAAGCACCGAAAATCAAAATCCAGAACGAACTCCGAATACTCGCGAAAAACCAGCTTTGCTTTTGCTAAAACTGCTTGGTTTTGCTTAACATTTTTTTCATTTTTAGGGTCTGAGAGGGGCCATGGCATAGTGGCCTCCCCCTTCGGTACGTTAGTGCATGCAGATATATCAAATCTTTGAAAATGAGAATCATTTGTGACAGGGGCAAAGCCAAACAGAATTTCTAAATGTTTTCTACTAGATAATATGCCAGCATATGAAATAAAGTGATCAACAAGCGAAATGAAATTTTAAAACTTTTTTGCGGGACCACCCTATGTTGCATGAACAACGTCTCTTTGTTTGCAGATGCATTTTTCAATTAACGGTTGCACTTGGACAATTAAATATCAGTATACCGCGTAAGGCAGTTGTATAAACGTGGATTGTAGTCACAATCAGACAAACAATTAATACAGGGTATTTCAAAAGTAAGTATACACTTCAAAAATTTCATGTTTTATTCAAGTTTGTCAAAAGTTTACGAAAATATTCTATTAACAACTAGAAAAATTTTGACATCCTAATATCTCGTTGAATTTTTTTATTTACCGGATAGTAGACCTCAACGTGGGAACCACCAATTTCGAGACACTTTAGATATCTTTTGATGCATTTTTGTCCAACACTTTGCAATAAAACTGGTCTAATTAGTCCACATGATGCACTAATCCGTTGTTCCAACTCTTCGAGGCTTTGCGGTCTTGTGGAATAAACTTTTTTCTTAAGGAAACCCCAAAGAAAAAAATCCCACGGTGGTAAACAAGCGGCCCATTCCAGAGGAACTCGGCGCCCGATTCACCTATCGGAAAACAGCTGATTGAAGTAATCTCTGACTTGCCAGGTGCAATGTGCGGAAGCTCCATCTTGCTGTAAATAACAGTTTTCGACCACTGCATTATTTCTCAGCTCTAGGAGGAAAAAATTTTCAAGCATTTTCAGAGAGTTTTCTCGTGTAACAGTTGTGGTTCTTCTTTGATCATCACGGAAAACATATGGACCTTTGATGCCTTTAGCGGAGATTGCACACCACACAACAACCTTAAGTGAACTACGTTCTTTCTCCAGAATGGCTGTAGACTTTTCTGTTTTCTGTATTCAAGTATTGTGCCGGTTTACTTTTTCAGACAGATGAAAAAGAGCCTCGTCGCTGAACCAAATGTCGCCAAGGATGAAGGGATCGTTTTTGTAGTGGTTGAGCAGCGTTTTACACATACCCTGCGGTCACTATCTCCGTCTTTGAATTTGTGTGCAGTTTGCAACTGGTAGGGAATTAATATCTTTGCGTAACATTCGTTGAATGGATGATCGGCTGATGTCTAGCTCTATCGCTGCACGATATATGGATTTTCCTTGACTCAATACATATGCCTCTTCTAACTCCTAAATGTTTTCCTTTAAGCCCTTGATCTCCCTGATTGTTGTGTGTCAGCTACAGCGCCAGTTGCCATAAATCTGCGATGAACCGCATAAATTGTACGTCGTGTAGGAGCTGAATTAATTGCAAATTGGCTGTTAAAAAGGCGCTGAGTTGGTCTTACCGATCCATACGCTTCTTGCAAAACAGGAATTTTGCTCCTCAAATCTCGAGTTAATCTTCTTGTCATTATGTGATTTGGTGGAAAATGCAAACTATACCAAAAACATTGTAGTTATCCATGCTGTGTTCTCCGAGAAAATGAGTACCCTAAGATCAGTACATGAAAAGAAAATCAAATTTGAAAGTGTATGCTTACTTTTGAGATGTATTTTAATTTAGCGTAGTGACTTATAATTGTGAGTGAAGGGCATTGTCTGAAAAGTGCAAGTGTTATATTCCTGTGAAACATATCAAGGGCAGTTAAAAGATGATTTGTTTTCATTTTTGACAGGTTGAATTGTTTATTTAAATTGAAAATTTCTTGAATTGTGTATAGGCATATCATTCCGCTGCTAAATGCCAGTGTAATTTTGGAAATGCGGCGCAAATTATTGTTATTGGAAAGATAATTTTGTCCCTTTTCTAGTTAACTGCTAACTGATACATTCACACGTTATCTCAATTGCTGTAACAAATTTATGTGTATTGCTGGTAAGATGCGGAGGCAATAACAGCAATTCTGGCAGCTGTATTTACTCGCCTCTTTACCAAGTATGCACAAAGTCATTTTTACGGAACACAGGTTTCCGAGAAACGCCTTCGCATATTGCGGCCTCCCAGAAACAATTGAAACTGTTACAAATTTGAGTGCTTTTGGTTTTCCTTGCGTGTTGTCGATATTTTTGTTGAGAAAAAGGCTGTTTTACACTTTCTACAAATGTAATTCAGTTAGATTACCGAATTTGATGTCAATTTTTGAAAAACAAATTTATACAAAAGCTTTTAGCTATCGTGATTTCTTAGAAAACCTTGTAACAGCGTTTTGTTAGTAATGCTTTGAAAAAATTACGCAACTTCTAAAAACAGTACCAAGTTCCAAGAAGGTACAGGTCAACACTTTCAGTAATAAATTAACAATGCCGTCAATATCAAGAGCATGAAGCATCACATGATTTTATACAATATCCGCCAGTTGTTGTAACTATGGTAGCGTTGAGTTGACTAGAGATACTAGGTCATTTATAGCATTAGGTGGACGTAAAATTTGCTTCTGTGCGTGACATGATGTACAGTTTGCTCTGTGGCACCACAGATACAGTTGGATGATGGCTTCAGACCCTAGTAGTACGTATAGATGCTTCGACGCATGCAGGAGCAGTATATTCACCCGAACTGTATACAAGTGCTGTAAGTATACAAACGTGAAGATATCAAAAGCGTTTATAGACTGCCAGTTTCACTCTAGATTCATGCATAAGTTTGGCATTACACAAGAGTTTTGACTTTTTGAAGTTATTCTCGAGTATTGCAGCCTACTCCCAGTACTTGGTGCAGAAGTATCGAGTTTTGTTGATAGTTTTAAAAAACAGCTTTCAGCATCAAGTCTTCTACCGTACAACAATTAGAAAAGCAACGTCAAGGCGACTACTTATGTATGCAAAAAGGTAAGATAGCCTCTTGTATTGTCTTTGGTTGATGTCATCGAGCCGCTTTATACAAGAAAATCGATGACGTACGCAACGACAAGAGTTTTAGTTTTTGTTTAGTAATTAAGAATCAAGCGCTCTACGATAGACGGACAAGAAAACACCGTATGTTATTTGTAAAATGATTTCGAATTTTGGTGATGTTATTTGTTGAAAATAGTTAAATATCTTTCCCTATTCTTTGATCGCTAGAATACTTTTTAAATATTTAAAGATATCGACTTTGTGGTAAACTTATAAATGAGATGCAACTCATAGTCTCACCATCTATGAGCCCACCTAAAATTTATTTCATGACTACTGGTCATACTTTGTTGATGGGACTACCAATTTATTACCCTTGCTGGTATGCTCCTGTTCATATTCTTTTTAAACAGCAACACATTCTTGGATTGTAAATTAAAAGGCTTGCCGTTTTTCATCCAGCCACTTCTACAGTACATATCTCTACAGTTAAGTAGCATGACCTGTCATATGGACGTATGCTCGTTGATATTTTTTTTATTAAAACCACTTAAACACGTACAAAGCCTTAAATGCGCCTTTTTAGCATTAATCTGGTTATAACAAGGTCTGTAATATGTTATTTGTATTACAACATTATTAGATATATCGTATTACATGTGTTCAGGAATATGATTAACCGTTTGGGTTTGGGTTAATCATATGGTTGATTCAGTGCAGTCTGCATTTGACGTAACGTATATTTGTTTCTTTGTGAAGCCGCGATTAGAAGAAATGGCACAGAATCCATTTTAAAATGAAAAAAAATTATTAAGTTTGAATAAAGTGTTTTTGTAATGTTACAGCAGTGAAAATAAACTAGATTGCCTCAAACTGCTGATAACTATAGCCGTTTTTGCGACGCAAATGTCCGATGCGATGGTGTAGTGGTTAGAGCGTCCGCTTCGCAGTCGGTAGACCTGGAGTTCATTTCCTATGTAGAATCATACCAAAAGACTTTGAAAAATGGTATTCACCATTTTCCTGCTTAGCGCTCGGCATTTAGGGAAGGTTGTGGAGAACAAGCCGTCAAGTTCGCTTGTTGTGTCCTCGGACAAGGCACTTAACGGGTCGCCCACATGTTTATGTGGAAGACAGGTGGCCCCGATACTTCGGAAATGGCAACTCCCAAGCGAGTGCGGACGTCCCGTGCATAATATCGCGATACAATTTGCTTTCTCGCGAATAGAGGATAAATATTGCAAATAAAAAAAAAAATGCGGAACTCAAAAACAATCAGCTCTTTTCCCCGGTGGCTTATTTTCCGGATTTCGCTAAATCAGTTACTGTATTACAAACTTCTTGCCGGTTTGTTCGTGTGACATTCAACACGTCATGCGAAAGTGGTGACATGTAAGTTAATGTTTTCAAATCTGAATCGTTTTGTAATATATTTTTTTTGTAATTTCGACCAAAAAAGGCAAAAACTTTCTCAAAAACACAATTTGAGCCTAAACTAATAGCATAAGTTCCAAAAAGATTTTGCTTTTACTTTTGGCTAACTTTAGTTTCTTTACTAAAGTATGTGAGCATTTTTTTGTTTCCTAGATCATCATTATGCTCAATTTAAATTGCTTACAACATTAAGACGATAACTTTATTGATTCATTTTGAAATCACACTTTAAAAGCTTTGTTGCATTTGTTTTGCCTGACCAAGTCCACCAGATAAGCATCCTTTTGTCAGTTGATAGCACATGTAAGAAAAAGAAAAATATGTGATCACTGTAACTCAATCTATTTTGACACAACTAAGCAAAAATGATCCAAGATGTACACGAATCATAATGTAGCGTCAGTGCAAGTTGAATACACATGTGAAACCAAAAAAAGTATTAAATTGTTTTAAAATGTCCGTGTAGGTTTCTGCAGGAGTTATTCTGGGCAAAAGGGCGAATTGAAAAAAAGACTTTACTCTCAAGATTTCAGTTTGGAGTGTAAAAATGGTTTTGCTTATTTTGTCTTGATTTCTGTTGCTTATCACTTTGGAATAGTCAAGCTGCTTCCGAACATTGCGTAACAGGCAATATTAGGGCACTTACAAATTTTAGTTCTCGTTGGTCTTGGGACTTCCAATCAATCCTTATGGATACTTCAAAATGGATTACCGCGTTCCACTTACTTATTTCCATCAACTTGTGACATACTCGTAAACATGAGTATTCCTTTTACGACGTGATTTCTTCCCAAGAGAAGGTATCGCAATGAACAGAACATCAACAGCAAAAGCAACTATACTAATATAAACTTCGGATAATTATAAAGATTTATTTAAAACTAAAATACATTTTCATCTCAATAAACTAGACTTATTTTGTTCATGACGTTCAGTATTTAGTTGGACTATACGACGGTTACATTTTACTCGTATCATGACTTGAAGCAGTGGCTCTCAACCGGTGAGCGACATCACAAATTCAAATTGGCCGCGGCTTCAATTCAAACTATTTAAAGTAGTAATTACCAATTTGGGAAAATAAAGACCTCATCGAGGTCGATCCTTCCAAAACAAAATCGCCGCCTTCGATTTGGTTAGAAAATGCAAATATTTAGACTTTGAAAAAGTTGATACACGAAAAATGAAAATAGGTCGTTGCCCTATAATTGAATTAAAAGTTCAAAAATTTAAACGAATATGTCAATTTCCAAAGAAAACTTTGCTTTTGATTTGGATTAAAAATGTGAAAATTTAGACTTAAAAAAGTCAGCGACCAAAAAAAGGTCTTTGCTTTCGATTTGGATTGAAAACGTAGAGAGTGGGCTACATGTTAGATTTAAATGGCCCACGACTATAGGAAGGTTGAAAACCAACGACTTAAAGTAGTGAGATTAATTGAGATATATGGACCTAACGCTCCAGACACTTTACGCTGTTCCTCTTACAGCAACTAAAGTTATATTCTAACTAAGACATTTAATTAAAAACGGGTCAAAAGAACTAACGATTGAACTTTTGTTTGGTAGTTCACAGTCCGATTTTAATGTATGCATATTGAAGGTTGTCATTAAAATTTAGCGTTAACTCATTCCAATTCCCATTAACATATGGTTTGAAATATCGCCTGCTGCTCCTACCTTGAAACTTAAGTGACAAAGTTTATTGGAGGCCATTCCTAAAGCAACTGATGCTTACATTACCATAATATAAGCCAGCTGCCAACTTTAACACTGATCTATTTGTCTTAAAGTTGCTCTTTCAAGCTTTTCAACCAAGGTTTCATAGACTCCTAAATATGTGTCGAAAAGTTTGCCGTCTAGAACTCAAGAGTGGAAAAGGAAATAATAATTTCCACTTGCTTAAATGATAGCACAGTGAAAACTAGACATACTAGCCTTACATCACAAATTCAAGCAAGGAGGAACATTTATAGTTTTGTTTAAAAGAAAAGGTGACAGCCGTTTCGAAAGGTTAATTGTAATTAGCCATGGCCTCACCATGAATAAAATGAACTGTTTTAACAGATAGCCAGTATAGCGGCCTTCCACGACAAGGCTGATGAGCAGCTTTAAAAGTTACGTGCAAAGCAATGGCTGTACTATTGCGACTATTTTGTTTACGAGAGGAATTTTTCTCACATTCCAGCAGCTAAAACTTTCTTTGCATCGACGCTCTCACGCTACGTCCGAAATTTCTGTAGAGTTACCAGGCAGGCGTAGACCTATCATTTCGCGGTCGTAAATAAAAATTATATACTGTACTGTTTATCTAAATTATTGTATCACCGATCATACGACTCTTTTTCCCCAACTGCAATTCTTTTTTAGCTCTGTTTCAATGAAACGGCTATTCCGCTAACAAGATCGATTAGTTTTAGATTTCTGCTGGTCTTGGCCGTAAAAGGACAATGTTGCTACTACTGTGTTTGAGCAAACTGTCAATAAAGCCAGCGCTATTTTATAAAGATCATAATGTGTCTCGCCTTTTAGCAGCATCTGTGATAGAAAACGGTCATTAAACAAAAAAAATATCATGTCTCTTCTTCTTGGCCACGAAAGAGCGTCTCATTATCAATTTTTTGGAACTAAAAGCTACAGTATTGAAATCACAGTAATGTTTTCATCAGTTTCTTGGTACTTCAGTTTCTAGTAGAATTGTTTTTGCTGCAATATTTTCAAACACATTTTTAGAGTTGGTGTAAAGTTTTTGAAGATTTTTTATTTGTTACTGGATTAGAAAATAGATCAGCCAAGTAACAAAGACTTCAAATTTTCTCTTTTTTAGGTATTTTGTAAGCACTATGGTATAACTTGAATAATTGCGTTTCTGTATCCCAATACGTATCGATAATTCTCTCAATGTTAGTTGCTGACAAAGAATTAATAGCGCCTTTCAATCGAACACGTTAAACATCCGTGAGTGTATGTGTTTTTTTTTATATGATTTTTTGTCGCTGTGGAGTGTGCTTCCGAAAATGTAGTTATGCGTTAAAGCGTTTTCTAATAATAAATGTAAGAACACTTCTGTTAAATCACGATTGGTAATAATAAAATGAACAACAGACGGGCAGATATTAAACAAACCAACAATTATTACACGATAGTATGTCATTTTCTTTTTTGGGCTTTTATTTATTCTAGTGTCTCTTTGTAATGAAGTATTGCTTTAAGTACTTACCAAGACCGTGAATCAATCAGATGCAAAATTAGTGTGCATTTCATTGAGTAACAAGATGACGATAGATTGCAAATGAGTTTGACATTTTTTGGCCGATAACTTGGGAATTGCTGTGAAGATTGAAATCTCCAACGATTCCACACAGCGTGGCAATTATAGTTTTGAGAAGTGACATAAGATTGTGATGACGTTATTTTTAGAGTTTTCCCCTCCGGATAAAGAAAGACTATTCTTTCATGCAAACAATAGTCTTTGCTTAACTTAACTCTTTAAAGTGGTTGAAACTACCACCACACTACACATCTGCAACAAATACTGCAACCAAGCAGGGGAATTGTTGTATAATGTTTCTTTCAAGGGCTCGGCAACCATAGCTAAAGCGGTGTTTGCTCTTCAATGATTAATTTATGAGACAGCGGCCCATCTTCTCCACTCTCATTGTACAGCTGTGTAACTGTTTTCACTGATAAAGCTGTTTGTAATGAGACGATAGCTGCTTTTGTGTTGGCTCTTTTGGTTCAAACCAGTTCCGCAGGTAATAATTCAAAGGCTGATCACTATCAGGCAACAATATGTTTAGCTTGGCCAAGCGATTTCATTAACTTTTCGCCGAATATTTGAACTTTGTCATCCGGATAAACGGATGACATTATGCTAAAATTGTCGGTTGAATTTGCCACATAAAATGGCTTCGGAAACAAAAATGAACTTTAAATGCGACACTATGTCTTAATAACGCCAAGATTGAGTCGCTGCTCAGCGTTGTTTGTTTTTATTTAGCCTTTGAAAATGTTAATGTTCAACAACTTAACTAGAATGAATATCATTTTTGTTATTGAAATCATAATCGTAAGTTTAGTACACATCACAACGCATGGTAATTTCATGCATGTTCTTTAGTTAAAAAGTTTGTTTATACCTTAATAAAGCGTAATGACGTCATAATTTATTGTCAGTCATCACACAATTTTTGCTTTGGTTATGTAGCACAACTTTTTTTTGTTTGATTGTAGAAGCGACGAATTAAATAACTTACACTACCAATAACCGCCACAAAATGCAGCGTCATTTTTATGGCAAGTAGCTTAATTTAGATTTATTTGTAAGTTTAAGTATTTTGCAAAATATATTGAGATCGTTTTATAAACACAAAGCGATTGAAGCGCTATTGCAGCGTTCTTTTAGTCAAAGGACAGGTTGGGTTTTGCGTAAACGCGTGATATCGCTGGTTGTTTGCAGCATTTATGCCATGAGCTGCTTAACGCTAGATGGGAACTTATTTGATTCATCGAACAGAAGATGAACGTACAATTTAGTAGACTTCGAAACAAACCTACCGTCTTTGAGCCAGCAGTCCTCCACACGTGCCATAGCTGTCAAGGCAAGCTACAGTACGAACCAAAAATGTGAGCTTAATGTAACACCAGTTTAGCCCAGCCATGCTGGATGTAACGCAATGTTGTGAACGCTCAACTGGCTGTCTTTTGATAATTACAACCTTTATGCTCAGTTCACTGTGCCTCGCTGATGAAACAAATCCTGTTCATTGCCAAATGCAGCCCACTTTTTCTGGGTCACTTTTAAAATACCTCCAATCTAACTACGTCACTAGATCGAAAAATACTCAGCTTAAACGCTTTCTCAGTCCCTCATCGTTTGCTTAGGCATTTCTTTAAAACAATTATGATGACCCATTGGTGAACTGTTACGTCAATGTATCGTTTTGTAAGTTGCTATTTCTGTCAATAATTGTTTAACCTCGATTTCCTTTGTTTAATTATTTTGCGCTTATTTATACTTACTCAAAAATCATTTAACAAATCACCAGTTTAATGTTCTTCAAAAATTGGTGATAAAATGTTGAAACTTCACCTTATGACCGTACTATAAATGTTCAGATTTTGTGCGTCAGTCTTTAACAAAGTTCAAAGTTTGCTACAATCAAACCGATTTATCATTTGCTTCTATGAGTGAAAAGTTGGCATTCCTGATCTGGGATTGGCAACAGTCTTTTTTTTGAAACGCTTCAGCTAATTGATTTGAACAGCTAATTCTACAAACAACGTATTCAAAATACTGACAGCAATTTAATATGTGCAACAGCCATTTTGTACTTTTACACTCAAAAATGTATTTTCATCGTGCGTTTTATATTTTTGTAATCGTTCTGTCTTGAGAGGCAATTGAGTAGAAACTTTTCAGTTTGCCGTTTAGTTGCACTGCGTGCAATGATTACAAAGTCTAATGCATAAAATGACAAATTTTGCTGCATTTATTGCATGTGACTTCATTAGCTCGTGCTCTACGGAACTCAATTGCAGCCTATTTCGTTCATAAATTCTTCTTTCTTCCCCCTTGATTCTCTCTCCTTTGCGCTGCTCACATAATGCCAGTGTTCAATGTGGACCGCCAGGTGGCTTGCTCTGAAGCTACAGTCTCTTAGTTCAATGGATTCAAACTACCTGCCTTTAGGCCGCCCTCGCATTTTTATGGCCCTGAGCAGGTCGCCCTGTTGGTCTGGTGATTGGGGCCAATTCGTATTGTATCTTTTGGAATTCGATCAGAGCTGATGCGGCGACTATGCCAGGCCGACGCCTACGTCATTGCTTCAACAACACACACATACTACGCGTCCATGTCTGGGCAAACAAGCCTACCGATTTAATTGGTGGTGAAGAAGCGCTTTGGTTGTAATTCATGGGGCTGTAGACAAACGGTGTTTTTGGAAAGGCAAACTATTGTTTATATTTAAGTCTCTAGTCACAAACGCAAAATTTCAGATTGAAGTATTAACTTTAAAAACATTGCATTACTGATACAAAACAACTATTTGCGGTATGAGAGGATGTGTTTGTGATGCTAAACTTTATTCTTGTATTCAGTTTCAAAAATCATCTTTGCAGTCAACTGAAATTGAATTGTTTCTAAGAAATAATTGCTAAAAAGCAGGAGGCAAGTTTGTTAATAATTTGCTTGATGAAGTCGTGAGAATATAATCCCTCTATAGTAAATGTTTGTGTAAAGTAGGTGATTGCCCACTTTAAAGGGATTATTTTGGGAGCGTAAGAATGTCCGGGTGTTTATTGCATTTGCATTTTCTTCAGCATCTTGACGTAGCAGTGTAGCCACGACACCGCTTGTCTATGTTAGTGAGCGACGCGCGAGACAACAACGCTTAAAATGAATCTCAATTCCATGAAGGTAGCTAAATTGTGATGTATCTCATCTCCCATTTGTCACGATTTAGGCGACCACGTTATCAAAAGTGGCTAGTTTCCCAATAATTATAACAATTATCACATCCCATCAAGAATAATAACCATTACCTAATCGCATGTACAGTGAGTGAATCGCGAATGCCAAGATCTACAGCCAGCAGTTGTTGGAAGCCAACTATTGCGCTCAAACTTTTTGAATAGTTGCAGATATTTTGCAAATAAATCTTCCAGTCGAGTCATATCGAAAAGGTTAAAGATTACGGTCTGCTATTACAGTCATGGTCATAAGTGGGCATAAAACGTCACAATGACAACAAAGCGAAGTGTGTCATGCAGAACATACAACGTCACAGATCAATTGTCAATAAAAGGTATGTGCAATCTTATTGCGGGTGGGTCGATTTGTGTCTTTGTGAAAATTACGCGAACCAGTTGAAGTTTGTATCCGAGCCCAATTAAGCTCATCAGCAGTGAAAACTGACAGTATTTATGGGATATGGTAGTGAAGATTTTATTTTCCTTTTTTTGGAGATCACAGTTTTCACAGCTGTTAATTTGCCAAAACACCCCAATTTTGTCAGTGATAATCTTCTTTTCTTTTGAAGAACAGTATTTCGCCGAAATTTTACAGCTTGAATTTCACCAAAATTTCCAAATTTCTTTCACCGACCACAAAAATTTTACGTCGCAGGCCAAAGGCCGGGAAGCCATGGTTAATAACAATGACGGTAAATGCAAGTTTATTTAACGTCGAAACAAAAATTTGACGAAAATAGTTCTTGATGTAATCTAAACTGCAACATGATCTGTTAAGTTGGATTTACTTCTCGAGTATTTGTCAATCGGTTGTATGGTGCACCCCAGCGCGTACCAGAATTTTGTGTGGGTGTAGCAACGTGATAGGGTACACTATATAAGGATGTATCAGTTTTATAACCTGAAGATCTTTTTCGTTTGGAGATCAACTACAAAAAACGGAGTTTTTAATTTTGTAGGAATCACGCTCAAGACGAGCGGCAGCCATTACATAAATTGCTGTTCAAGCTTCATTTTCTTCGTTTATTTAATTTTAAGATGATTCGGGTGCATGCGTTATTTTCGAAGCATAATAACTTGTACCGTTGCAGAGAAGTTTGAAAAACTTCGCGCTAGACTTTAATGCAAAGCAAGTATGACAGATTACGAAGGAGAGAATCAGAATATTTTGGGCGACAGAGTCACTACTTTCTTTCAAACTTGATCATCAAGATAGACAATGCGTCCCCATGTAGTTTGTCTCACGAGGTGCGATTGTTCCAACAGAAAGAGATATTAATTGGCTGCACTGATTCTACGATAAAACCTGATAGGCTAAGCCGAAAAAGTTTTGTCAGCATCTGGTCCACGTAAATGACTAAAGCTAGTAAAAAAAGCCTCTAGATTGATAGTGATGTAATTTAGAGCAGGACGCAATCCATTCACTGTCAAAAGCTTGTTCTGTATTAAAATGACAAAATAAAAATTTTTGACTCAAGCTTTCCAACTGTAATTGTTTGTTCGCTTGATCTTCGCGTGTGGAAATAGGAAATTAAAATTACCTCTTGAATTCCTTATAATTTAGCACATGATCTGGAAGAAAGAATATGGCTGCACTTGAAAAAGTCACGAGATTGGCAACATTTTGAGCTGTATATAGCTGCATTACAGTCTGGTTTGTTTGTTGCAAAGTACGTAAAATCAATTGTTAATATGCTAAAAGCTAAATAAGCTGTTCACAATAATTGCAGTTTTGTTTTTTATGCATATACGTACAAAATAATGTGAAGACATGCCAATCAAAAATATACTTCAAATTTTCGAAGAATAAAATCTGCTTATCATTGTTACGTATGTGTACTGTTGCGATTTCTCTCTATTGTTGCACTAACAACACTTTTTTATTTTCAATGGCATTAGCAAAGGCGTCTAGTTAAATTTTTATGAAAACTTGTTATTTTAATTTATCACTGGAGGGTTTCAACTATCACGCATAAGAGCTTTCTGGCAGCCTTTATTTTAACCCAGCATATTGGTGAAGTGTTTATAGGATAAATTAAAAACGACATTAGTCACTGCAATGAAATACTAAAATTAAATAACTATGTAAGAAAACTTGTCAATAAGCCTACTAAAGTAATTTTGCATCTCCGCGACATTGTATCGCAAGCCAACTATGCCACTGTCAACAGGTACTTTGATCATCTCAGATAGGCTGCTAGGTGTTTACCCAAGCATTTACCCATACATAGCGCTGGGTCTGTCACTCTCGGTCTATTTTTTTGTTTATTGCCACTTCTCTGCTACAGTTGTGACCGGTGAGCTGTTGTGGGACGTCCATCAGTACGTGCGTTTAGAGCGTTCACGGTAATGCCTAGTAGTCTCTGGCTTTGCTTGGTTTTAACCTGACATATGCCTGCATTTCAAAACAAAACTTGAATTGGATTTGAACTAAAGACAGACTCATGTTCAGAATAGGTATTCTAAAACTGAACTACAAACACAGACTCAAGGTCAATTCGAGCCGAACTTCTGGGTTCTGGAGTCCGACTAAAGTTTGCTTCGCATTTTAAAAGCGTGCTCCAAAGTTTTGTTATGAAGCTGAACTCTAAAATAATCAAAATTTATGCGAAATCTCTAGTTTGAGTGATTGGTGACTTGAGTCGAGCTTCAAAAATAAGTGGCCTAATTGGTTTTTTGGACCTATAGGAAAGCCCGTTATTGTGCTACTCATTGGTATTCCTTTCAAGATCGTTGTACCAGCCTGCTGCTACGCTATAAAAACTAGGCTAGCAGTCAAAATGTTGCCTAAACTCTCTCCTGTTTCTGACTGGATGTAGCCAACTTTTGGGCTTGACATACAATGCATTTTGGAATTAAACAAAGAAATTGTTCTATTCTGCTATATCTTTACTGCAAACTACGCAATGATTTTCACCTTGGTTCTTAGCGTTAGTTCCTATTTATCATTGTTCAAATCAGTCGTCACAATTGCGTATTTTGTGACACGTAAACAAATAACTTCAAGTCGGACTTGAAATTTTAATGCTTTCGAGAAGGATTCAAGTTTGGTTTTAAAATACGGACCACAGCGTCAAAAATTCTCACTTACGACAAGCGATTGTTAGAGGAATTGCTAACGCAATGCAGCAAAGCCAATGCAGCTGTAAAAAATTTTCTGGAAATATTTTATCTCGAGCAACTTCGTTGCAGGTTTCACCGGTATCTTGGCAAAACTCAATTTCTGAGATTATCATTCTATTTTTTAACTCTTGATAATCATTTTGTGGTTTTAAGATTTGTTCAGAAGAAGAAACTCTGAACTGACTGATTAGCAGCTATCGATCATGACTTCAATTAGGCTGGCGCTGGCTGGCAATGAAGGTAATCTCTTTCACATCAAAGATTAGAAAAAAAGAGTATCTTCGGCTCGGAAAACCGCTATTTAAGATTACGTACCAGTGCCTCAAAGTATTTTTTGAGTAGTAAATCGGATCACCTTGTTATCATCTTAAAGGAATTTATTTTGAGAGTTTAGTAAAATTGTTAAATTTTTTTTCCAGTCAAGTTTCAAGCTATTTAAAACCTGATCTAAATCAGCAAGGTCTTTGATTTCTTTTTGGCTTGATGAAAGTGGCAAATGTAACTTGTGGGAGAAAAGTTAAATCTGTTTTTTTTAATACAGCAGTGTGGCTGCTGCTATCCCACTCACACGGTTTGGGGAAAAGGTCTTAGCGCATAGCACAAACTCAATCGCGGCATCAAAAGCTCTCCTGATGATGGAATCAAATTTAATTCAAACGCGAAAAAGTCCGATTAATCATGTAGAAATGGTGTCGATACTGCGACAGGTTTTCTAGAATAATTAAAAAATTATTAAACAAATAGTCAAACCTCACACTTAATTTGGATGCAAAATATGGTAGAGTAGAATGATTAAAGTAGTAAATAACGATGGCATCAAGCTTTAACAGTACGTCGATAAATAGCAATAATTGTGCGAGAGAATTATAGAGAAGGACTGTACTTTATACACAGTTAAACTTACGGCTTTTTAACTGAGAGATTAGGCGAGATTTTCCACAATAGATGTACGGTAGTATTACCGTTACTATTATTATAGTTTTGATTTCGTCACAAATTAATTAACCAGAGTTACATGATAAGGTGACAATAAGCACTCGTTGTTAACAATAAATTCAATAGCTTACAATATATAAACTTACTGACTGTATGCGACTTCCCGAAACGATTCAAACTTAATAGCAGAGATTTATACTTCGACCATATTTTTGATATTAACAAGATAAAATATGACTGAGGTGCCGCAGTTTTATAGCGCTGCAAATCTAAGAGATTCTCACGCGATCACGTGGAAGAAGACAATGTAAACTTCACAGAATTGGTTCTTCTAGATCACTGCTTCTCAACCGGTGGGCCACAGCACATAAGTCGGGTGGGCCACAGACGTTTGTGTACTTTAATAAAGGGTTAGCAAGTCGAATGAGGTTGAGTAATGGCGATTCACATGAACAGCCATACGGACCAGCACCCAAGAATTGGAGGCGCAATGACCTTATTTTTCTTTGTAAATCAACTCCGATTTCGCCCGCGGACTGGCCATCCTCGGCACTGGGGAGGCAACAACCTTTTTTTTTGGAGATCACTCTGCTGCCGTGCGTTCTGACGCTGGTCCCAGCAGTTTTGTCATCATCACATCGCAGACGTAATCAAAGTGGGCCACAAAAATATGTGACCCCTTAAAGTAGGCCACCGCACACGGAAAAGATTGGCCACGGCAATAAACTGGACCACAAAGATTTGTGGCTCCTCGAAATGGAACACGGCACAAAAAAGGTTGAGAAACACTGTTCTAGATATCATTTCTTACTATTGCTAACAGTACAAAGACACAAATTATAAATGTAGGTCTCCAGCAGCTATATAAGGTTGATGTAACAAAAGGCCTTGCAGTTTTATTAGCCCTGTAAGGATCACAAGATTCTAGTTCATAAAATTCGAGACAATTCCTTAATTGTTTGGTAACAACAAAATTACAATGAGTTTCAGAAAAATGGCTTGTACGTCATAATGATATAACAATTAACAATCATGTAATATATGCGTTACATTATCCCTCAAAGGGCTAGGGTGAGAATCAGTTCCAATTAAAATTCTCAGAAAAAGGTTTTATCTGTAACAAGCAGTGAGAACTTGTTAAGATGCTCCAAAGCAGAATTCATTGGGTAAAAAAAGAAAAAGAAAAAAAAGAAAGTGGTTTGAACAAACTGAATGAAGAACACTAATTGCTGTCCAATTTCTCTTTTCGGAAGCAAAGTAATGCAGCATGGCGTATGAAGTACAGAGTTCTGTCTTCAATGCAATTACAGCTTTATCGTGTGATGGCCAACGGGTACGGCAGGCTTTAACTAACTTTCGCCTGGGGATACATGATTCAGCAGCTTGCTTTTTTTATTTGGCTGTTTCAGAGACGAAATTGAAAAGTCCCTTATGGTCTGAACTAAGCAGTTTTTGTGATCCTGGGTGTGTGTGTAGCTCTTTCAATGTGCTCGTGCAAGCCAGCGCTAAGCTATGCGCTTGACTGTGCATTGTGTGACTGAGTAATCCAATTTTGCTCAGTCACTTTCGCTTCCGGGAATTTCTGCGACCTATGATTGCACCAGCCTCTTAGCTAGCAATAGCAACGTATCGCTGGCACCAAGATCGTAATCGGTGGCGTCTCCATTCCAAAGTCCGTATAATTTGGCAGCTGACACTTCACGAGCGTCAATCTAATGAATATTCAAAAATGTTCTTGACAGGTTTCCCTTTGTTTTGACGTACTGAATAAACGTAGCCTCATGCATTGCTGCAAAGCGAAGATATGAGTTTTGTCGTCAATTATCGAAACCCAGCATGAATTTTGCCTGACATCAAAGACCATGCGATTACTCAAATGGTCGTAGATGAGCAATATAAACTTATTTATTGTGGTTTAACTTGTATGTTGCAAGTCACGAAGACGGTTAGTATGCTCAGTGCAGCCCACCAAAGTTTACAATAAAACAACTTTTCTATTTGGTATTTTCTCCTTCAAATGCCAGCAAATTAAATATACTTGTTCGGTTACTGCCTTATTTTTAACTGAAATACGATTCTTATTTGTAGCACAAAAGGTCGAAGAATGTCGGGTTTTTTCAAGCTAAGAGCTTGCTGGTTAGGTGCTTATCTAGATGGGTGTTGAGGTCTGGCGGGCATGATGGTTAGATATCAGCAGTTTGTCTTCTGCTGGTGGTGGCTATTGAATGGTTAGAGCATAGCAAATATTATTTCTCGGTCAGCATGTACGGTGAATACATTTCATTGGCAGAGATTTATCAAGACTTTTCAATTTGATCCATTACCAATATGTGTCGTTGGATGCTACTGACTGTGTTTCAGTTGTAGCTGTTAATGGCTATGTAACAGAAAGAATCAAATGCTCCTAGACCTGTTGACTATCTTTGTCTGAAGTGCAGTCATTTAGCAACTCGTGGTGTTGTTGGAAGGTGTACTTTCCGACTTTGGAGTATCAAAAGCTGGTTTTTAACTACACTACACAATTTTAACTAAAAAGATCTGCTTTTTATTTCAGATTGTTAGCTTTGTCAGAGTATAAGCGTTTGTGTTGAAGCATTTTTTTGAAATAACTCACAAACTGTAATGCTTAAGAATTAGAAATCATTACTCGAGAAAATTGTAATTTTATTGCAAAAAATAGATTCTTCTGCATCTATCTCAAAAGATAATCAATAATAATTATTAATTTTTTGCAATAGCTGCGGGAGCATATTTTGGAAGACTATTGGAGAAATTTGAGAAATTGTTTCGGACCCTCAAAAACCGCCTTTAAAAAATTATTGGAGTAAAATTGAAGCCAAAATGTCTCTTGCAATATGTTTTGTTATTCTTTTAGACTTTCAATTTTGTATCTGAAACTAATTTTTTAGTATGTGACAAAATGTTTTGTAGAGAATTGATTGCATGGGACGTATCGAAACAGATGGTGGTGTTTTATGTGATGGCTTTGTTGGAATTGACACAATTGACACAATTCGTAAAACTTGATCTTTGCTGCCCTTTCGAGGTAGAAGTTTTAAAATTTTGCAAAGCAGCGTCAAGTTAAATTTACCGGATTCTGTTCATACTTTAGCGTACGCTAAAGTATTTTTTGTTTGTTTTGTTTATGAAAACACACTCACCACAGCCCATGCGATAAAAAAACAACAAAAGTACCCCAGAGTATGAGAATATAAATCTGGCTTAAAATCCACTTTATGGCCAACCCTGAAATCTAACCGACTCTGACAAAAAATAAAAATAGACTGATGAAGTGTTCAATTGAAACTGGTTTGGTGGAGCCGCAGATGGAAAAGAGCGCATTTCCTCCAAACTTCTTTTACAACAACCAGTGTTGGGTAGACTCGAGTCAATGACTAGACTCGAGTCGGTGTCAAAAAGACTCGACTTGACTCGAGTCATTTGCAAGAAATAACTCGACTCGAGACTCAACACCAGTGACACAAAGCTCGAATTCTATGCCTCGACTGATCAACTGATAATGTAATTACTTACGTGAAAAGAATTTTTTGTCTTGGAAAGTTTGATTTCTTAAAAATTGTACCTCAAAAATTTATGTGTTTAAGAATAGTTTTTTCACACACTGGCAACTAGTGGCGTAAGGAGGGGGCTTCTACGCACATGCCCTCTCAGAAAAACGTTAAATAATACATTTAGTCATTATCCTTGTAAAAGCAACAAACAAACAATCTGATCTACAGAAACCGAATCAGTTTAAATGTGTAAGGTTTCGGAAAGCATTATTTGTTTCATGTAAAGATAAATATTAAAATTGCTAGAAAGCAGTCACAAACATCATGCGGTACCTTACAACAATCTATTAAAACATCTACTACAAAGTGTCCAGCGTTATGGGCACATTGCAATAGATTGCTCTATGGAACAGCATTATGTTGGTGATGGTTTTTAAGAAACTTATCTATTCACCTTAGCGTGATGCTGAAGGCAGATCCCTCTTAATTAAATAAGAGATCGCGTGAAAATTTCTAGCTAACAACTATCCATACTTTGTTTCATATTATTCGCAATTCTTTTTAATAAGTCACTCAGCATTTACTGATAAAAATAGAACTTTACTCAATTTTACCTCAGTAATTGCTTGTATACTAAGTTATATGAGAAACAGATATATGGTGAAACAATATGCGTTACAAGTAGGATCTTTGTAGATTAAACAATTTAAAGGATGAGCCCTTTGAAAAGTTTGTTGCACAGCTGCAGTGTATCCGTTGTTTGTTGCAAAGCAAACAGTTGATAATTTTTTAGGTGTTGCAGTGACAAAGACTAACCAATTTCAAACAAAAATCACCTTAAAAGTGGTTCCAGAATGCACTAAGATTATGTATATTTGAGTGTCATTTTGAAAAATGTTTCCTAAGCATATCCCGGGCCCCCTAGGAAAATCATGTCTTCAGCACTCACAAAGTGAAAATATGCTAAAGTTATAGTTTGGTACCCCTCAAAAAATTTCTGCGCATGCCTCTGCTGGCAACTTTGGCATCTTGAAATTTTTTTGTTACTTTGTACAGCAAGCCTGTGAGATTTTTGTGGTATCAAATTTTGCGTGTAGTATGCTGTATATGTACGCTCGTAAAAACGTTTCTAACTTTTTTCAGTACTCATCTCCAGAAGTCCGAGAAGGCGGTGATGTCATCATACCTGGTTTCGCTTCAAATCACCCAAAAGAAGGCAGCTTTTAGCTTGGGGGAAAAGCTAATCAAACCGGCAGCAATCAACATGGTTCGGCAAATGTGTGGCGAGGAGCAAACTGGCAACGTGTCACTTTCAAACGACACGGTCCAGAGGCGGATTATGGACGTGTCACTGGATATCAGGGACCAAGTTATCAAAAAAATTAAGGACTCTGGAGACTTCAGCCTCCATCGATGAGAGTACAAGTGTTGTAAAGTGTGCTCAACCTTTGGCGTAGGTTTGAGTCAAGGGGCCGAATGATCTGGGGGAGATCATTTCCTATTATCCAAACCCGTGGAGACAACGACGCGGGGTGTTGATATTTTCAACCTTGTAAATTTCTTATTCCCCGCCGCGGTGATGAGTGGTCCAGATATTTCTCCATCTGTTGTGATGGGGCACCGTCTATACTTGGAGCTCGGAAGGGCTTTGTTAGCAAAGTCAAGAAGAAGAATGCTGCCATCTTGATTGTGCACTGTTTGCTTCTCCGAGAAAACTTAGCAAGTCAAAAGTTCAGTTGTGAACTGAGTGTGGTCTTAAAGGATGTCGGGGATATTGTTAACTTTATAAAGGCTTGCCCATTGAACACTCAACTTTTTCACACACTGTGTGAAAAGATGGGTTCCTAGTTCAAGGACCTGCATTTACACTCCAAAGTGCGCTGGCTGTCAAAGGGCAAAGTAATCCAAAAAGTTCTGAAGTTCCAGGCAGAAGTCCCAACTTTTCTGCGTGTGATAAATTTTTGCTTGCTTCTCAAATTTCAAAATGTTTCAAGGAGGGCCTGCTTAGGGTATTTAGATGATATCAAGGTCGAATTGAATCAATTGAATCTTCCATGCAGGGAGAGCACAAGCTCATTGTCGCCACAATTGACCAAATTCCCGCTTTCAATGACAAGCTTCGCCTTTGAAGAACGCAGGTAAATAAAAACAAGCTTGCGTTGCTTCCCAATCTCAACCTCATCCTAGAGGATTCAAATGACAACACAGTCCAGGAGAAAGTAGAGAAGATCGTCCTCACGCATTTTGAGAACTTGAGCATCCAATTCGAGAAGGGCATTCCCGAAGATAGAAAAAATTCGGATGGGTGAAGAATCCGTTTACATGGGTCATTGACTGGGATGATGAGAGGCCCCAATTTAGCAAGAGCCAAATCGAGCTTCGAAATGACATCGGATTTTGGCAGATCTTTCACATCAATACTAAGTGAAATTTGGGCCGTGGAAAAAATGGTTGAGAGCCACTGGTTTAGTTGAATCAATAACACAATATGTTTATCATGATGAAGTTTCAGCGAGGTAAGAAAAGCCTTTGTTGTTTTATGTTAGCATTTTCTTTGGTTGGTTCGATTATAATTCTTATTTTTGTGACAGTTTGGCCTGCTGAGTCCTGGGGATAAATGGTTCCTTTCCAAAATCTTAAAAACACCACAGAAAATTGATTTTGGATTCCTTACATGTTTTTTGAATAGCCATTGTCATGATTAATTAAATCTTATTTTTATTTTATGCACAATTATAAGAACATAAAAATAAAACTATAGAAAAAGTATTTGTATAATGTCTAATTCATTTTCGACCATTTCTTATAATGAAATTTTAATTAGTTATTTTACTTAGCAATGTACACGGTAATGTTCTGCTGTTTTGTTGATTTAATTCTATAAAAGTACTGCAACATATTAGGCTTTATGCTCGAATGTTTAGACCGGTAAACCAAGAATCTTGCCAATAAAAGCAGCATATTGAATACTTCATAATCACAATGTTGGAATTTAAATAAAGAGTTACTTTTTCTCCTCCCAATCCTTGAGACATACAACGGCGTCAATATATCGATCTTTTTCCGGTTGTTTTGTTCTTACGTTTTAGGTCATTAATCGTTCTGCAGTTTTGTTGTTGCGTTGCTAATCGTCATATTTGGCGGGCACCTTTTTATGTCATTAATTGTTTTATTAGCGTGCTTATGTGCTTTGGGGGTTAATTAGTAAGTTTGTGCTCACATATTCATTTGCGAATTTAATTTCTCGATTAAGCAGTGTGTTTGTATTCTCTAAAATACCATGTGATGTTCTGAAAACGTTTAAAAGTTAAATAAAAATCCATATACACAAAGTAGAGTTCTGTCAGTATGTATGTGTGTACGTACGCTTTAACTTCTCCAAAATTACTGGGCGTACGAGCATCAAACTTTGATCATTACTCCGGGGCGAGTGTAATAAGGATCACAATGATATCATATTCAAAAACAGTTTTTTAAACTTTTCATTTCTTGGCAGAGGAAAACCGGTTTTTGCTCACACGAAAGCCAGACCCCCACTTACAAAAAATTTCATCCCTTTTTTGTCTTAAATAGCTTAACGATTAATTGTACAATTTGTTATCTACATTTTCTAAATAAGTGGTAATTGTAGAAACGCAATTCAAAGGTTTTTTGAGAGATATAAACAAGGTGCTTTTGATAAAAAAATTCTACACCAATTAATGTGAAGCCGAAAATATTTGTTTATGAATCAATAAATGAGTAAAATGTTATGGTTGCTTGCTTTTGCTGTTCTACAAATTAAAGCTCAATTGACAATGAAACAAGTGAATTTTTTTTACGCTTTTTAAGCCTTCTAAGAATGCTTCTTCTATTTTTCTCTTGCACCTTTCACATTCGGTCTATGACGTTTGATACTGCGTGGTACGATCAAGACTTTCGCTACCGGTAATCATCAGACTCACATGATAATTTTTTCGAAAATTGTAAAATTATCACAACCTCGGTTTACTTTAGAACTGATTTGCGGCCTCATTTCTCAACCGATTTGCACAATTAAAAAATTAAAGGTGACTTCAAGACAAATCCCATAATATATAAATTGTCCATATCATATTTGCTTTTATATATCTGTACTTGAACACATACTCGTATAGTTTAACTTTTTACCCCTCGCCGCCAAAAGTGGTAAGCTGAGTAAAAATAGTAACTTTAATGCAAAAGATTATGATAAGGTAATTACAATTACTGTCCAATAAAATCTTAGATAATTTTCTTTTCAGCAATGTGTAACTCTAATTCGTTAGGGCTAATGATAATTTTATAATCGCTGATCGAAAACTGGTTGCCAAACATTAATTCTCATTTATAGTTAAATAATTATGCTACTACATCAAAAAAACTTGCAATTAAAAAAAAGTTAGTATTTTGATGCATTTTGACTGTTTTTCCTCGCAAGCACGGTTTTTTGAAATTATCTATTTAAATTTCCCAAAAGATTTATCAAAAAATGAAATCTCTAAAGACTTTGAAATGTTGTCTGCCGGTTAAAAACACTCTAATTTTGGTTTACAAAATTGCAATTTTTGAAAAAACTAAGTCCTTTGGTTCATTTTGATTGCTCTTTCTCAATAGCATGGTTATTTGGCATCATCTTTCAAAATTTTTAAAAAGTTCATTAAAAAATAAAGTCTGTAACAAATTTTAGAATACAGTAGATTCCGCTTAATTGGGTCACATCGGGATAAGCACCATTTGGCCCGATTAAGCGGCGGACCCGATTATCCGAAGTCTTGCAGTATCCGTGCCAGGGTTGTCCTTGGTACACCAGTTATTTCAGCTAACTGGCAATGACTAATGTTTGGAGGTTGCTCTCTAATTTTTCTTAGGACAACAATCCTTTCAGCAATTGTTAAATCTTTTCGGGGCATCTTTGCTTGGAACTTCCCAAAATTTGCAACAAAGCACAACAATTACCATGTCCAAGGGCATGAAATGACAAAATAAGTCGCGCCTGTATTGTTCAATTGTTGCATAATATAGTTGGCTTTGTGATATTGAGTTCTATTACATTACAAAGGCGGTTTTGCAATCACACTGGTGTATGTCTGACTACAGTTGTGACCCAATTAAGCGGAATAGAGGCCCGATTATGCGAATTTAACGTAGTGCATTATCTTTGATTGGATTTTGTTCTTAACAATTTGGCCCAATTAAACGGCTGACCCGATTAACCGGCGGCTCAATTAAGCGGAATCTACTGTATAACCTTCTCCAAACAAAGCACATAGGTCATCCCTCTGCTAAAAAAGACGGAAAAGTTGATCTTTTTTGTCTTTTATAACAAAATATTAGGGTCAAGCAACACATCACCTAAATGTTGCAACAGTTTCTTTGCAATTGCGTGATACCGACGCAGCTGATCGATTTTGTATTCTTAATCTCGACATTATTTATGGGAACTCTGTAACCGTAATAATTTGACTGTAAATGCTTCGTTTTGGGTTAGCTTGCTTTGTGCATGGCTGCGTATATGCCATGACCAAGCAACATGCGCTAACCAGAATTTTTAGGCCATACAAATAGCCATACAATCATGAAAATGTTGTCAGTAGTGGTCCTAATATTTAATAGCTATTCCTGAAAACACATATCAAACACTTAGGCCCCTTACAACATAACTTTGCAATTATGCTTCCATGCAATTGATTTAATGAACAAAACTGTTTGAAATTGTTGACTGTTACAATTGCGAGCAAGTCCAGTTCCTTAGTTACATACAAGACAAGCAAAATGTAGCTAAGAACTCCAGAAACTCGGGAAAACATAGAGGCTATGCGCAACCTTCTATAACATTTTTTTAAGCTTAATTGATTTCCATTGGAAAACGGTACTTTTAATTTTCTGACGACAATTGACTGTGTCAACAACAAACTAACTTTTATTACTGTTCTCACCAATTTCAATTGGATGATGCCGATAAACCGGTTGAACCGATATTCTTAACCTCGAAATTTTTAACGGGAGCTTTGCTTTTGTGATAGCAAGGACGAATTTTTCAATAAAATCAATTTTTTGTGAGTTAGCTTGAGTGGCGTTGTCTTTTGTGAGAGTTCTGAAAAAAAAGAATAAGTTTCGTATTCTTCATTTGATAGGTCAATAAAAAGTCAATATTTTATCGTTGGGTTAATTTTTTTTCGGATACCAAAGTCAGTTTTTTATAACTAAGAGCGTTTGTGAAAATGTTTCTTTTGTATTGTTAAGGAAAATTGATAACTAGGACAAGTGTGATAAAACTTACTTAACTTTTTTGTTTTAATTTGAAATGTTTTACGATAGTACAGATTGTTACTTACGGTCACAATTAAGCAATTGCAGTGGAATAATCAAAGTCAAACTAAATCATGTGTGAGTGTGTTGTAATCGAAGAAATGCGACAATTTGGAGGCCCAACCTTGTACCTTTGTTAGGAAAAAACGTCTGCAATATAGCGAAGAGGCGTCTGCGATGCTTGTTTAGACTGTCTGTTTATTACCTAATGTCAATCAAGAAATAATGAATATTTTATTTGTTCAGGTGCAGTGTGCAAGCTCACTAACCGATGGTATTTTACTATTCTACAGTGGAATCACCGGTCAAAAGGGTGATGTGCTGAATCTACTTAGACTTTACTTTCGTTTGTAATCTAGGTTTTAAGTGATACTAAAAGTTAAGGAAGTGGTTATTTTGCTATGGAGCGCATTTTACCCTTGGAGGCTATTTCGCCGTCATCATTTACATGTATTTATGTCGCCCACTAGCCGGCATCGCCCTGCTGGGCCCCATCAGAAATGTCGATGTTAACGCTATCGGTGTAGCTGGCCAAGCCAGCTTTACCCAAAGGTTAGTTGTGAAAACTGCAATAAAACGTAGCCAAATCTCGTTCTGAAGCAAAACTATCGTTTTTTGGAAAGCGATTGATAAAAAAAATATTAAATATTTGCAGGAGGTTGCGCACACCTACTATTTGCCTCCAAGTTTATCTAGCCCCTGGCAACGTTTTATTTTCCCTGTTTTCACCACAAACGTACTTAAACTTAACAAACGTTTTTTTCGTTGAATTAAACAAGTGCTAGAATTGAAAGCATATCAAAGTTGTGGAAGGGTGCCAAAGTAATCGATATGAAGTTTCCAGATTAAGCTACTAATTATTATGCCCTGTACTTATGACTTTTTCGTAACTGTAGGAGTATTTGTATGAGCTAACGTCTCCAGCTGGGCACATGTTGCTTGGACGTGGCATAAAAACAGCCTGGAAAAAGGCAAACTAACCCGAAATCAAACGCAAAAAACATTACAGGAGTTGCGCATAGCCACAATTTTTTTCCGTAAGTTTCTGGAGTTCCTGGCTATATCTAACTTGCCTTGTTTGAAATGTAGGAACTGAACTTGTTTGCAATTGAAACGGTCAACGATTTTAAAAAGTTTTATTTGTTCATTTTTTGAAGTGCATAGATGCAAAATTTCAAAGTTATGGGGAGGAAGGCACCTCAAACTACATGATATCTAAATGTTGAAGCCATTTCCTTGGCAATTGAGTAAAGCCGATGCACCCGTCTGATTGGATATCCTTAACCTCAAAATTACTAATGGATGCTATTGTAATAACTAAACATATGTGTTTCCGGAAATAGCTTATTAAATATTAGGAACGCTATTTACGATTTTTTTAGAACTGACTGCGTATTTGTACGACCTAAAGCCTCTGACTACGCGCATGTTGCTTGGTCCTGGCGTAAACGCAGCCAGCGAAAGACTAAACTATTCCGAAGTTATATACCTACAATTAAATTATTACAATAGCACCCCTATTAGTAATCAGACGGGTTTATCTGCTTCATCCAATTGTAAAGAATATGGCTTCAACAGATATGAGATATGTAGGATATATGCACTATGCAGGTGTCAAAGAAGTCACGCACCATCCAGGTTTCTATCAAAAACATGTGAGAATTCGATGCACTGATAGTTTACTAATCGTTAAATCCTGGCTTATTCTCCTTAGTGATTTCACAGGGCTTTTAGCAACATTTTCCAAAACCATGTTGGATGTTTTTTCATGAAGTACACTCTTTGATCATCTCTCTTACAGTCAGCAACTGAGCATGTTTCTTGAAAGCATTAGATCAAACGGCAGACAGGATTATGGTTCAATGGTTGTTCTTGCTCAGGGTGAGTAAGGTTGAATTCTTGAGCTACAAGGGCTGTGTGTCACTCCATCTCTTCCGAATATGAAAATCAAATCAACTCTTTCTTACGCTGTTAGTTATTTCCCATAATTAAACCAAATCCAAAACAAATTAAAAAGTAATGATCAGTTTGGTGCAAGACTTCTGGGACATCCTGTATATATAGTTCGATATATAGGAAGATATGCAGGCATATAAAGGTTGTGTAGCTTGTACTAATATTTTGTTGCAAAAAATAAGACAAGACCATTTTTACCTCCATGTTTTTTGTAAAAGTATCAACAATTTGTTTGCTTGAAGTAGGTTTAGTAACTTCATTTTAAATAAATCTTTTTGAAAATTTTGAAAGGTAATGCCAAATAACCAGGCTTTTCAGAAAAATTAGTGAAAATGTACCGGTACCAAACAACTAACTTTTTCTAGAAATTGCAATTTTGCGAAGTCCAAGCACCAAAATTTTGAGTGTTTTTTACCGGTAGGCTCTATTTCACAAGTTTTAAAATCTTCATTTTTTGATAAATCTTTTTGAAAATTCAGATAGATAATGTCAAAGAACCATGATTAACTAATACTTAGCCCTAACTAATTAAGAGCTACATATTGGTGGAAAGCAAATTTCTTCAGCTTTCAAACAACCCTGATTGTTAATACCTTATTATCTTCTTTTGTATTCAACTTGCCTGTTTATATTTCATCTTACCACTTTTTGGGAAAATAAAAACTTACACTGCAGGTTTTCAAGTTCAGTTTTTTCAGTCTATAAACTAGTAGGATATACGCATGACCTATACTATCAAATTTAGCTTAAAATACCTGATAATTTGTTAAAAAAATTATGAAAATTGGTTGAGAAACGAGATCACAAATCATTGCAAAAATGTTGCAATTTTGTGACATGAGCGAGTTTAAGCGTGCAGAAAAAAGCGAGAAGCATGCTTAGAGGGTTTAAAATGCTTAAATAAAGACTATCTTGTTGCAATGCCAATAGCTTTAATTGTTGTAGAGTTTTTTTTAACGAAAGAATCTTGCTAAGATCTCCCAAAATAGCGTTCAATCGTACTTCTGCGATCAGTATTTTTTGAATAACTGAAGGAAACAAATTTTACAATTAGTAATTAATATGAAGTCATGTGACACCCTAAAGAAGTAAAATTTGTTGAAGTTGGGAAGTCGGGAGCTGGCTTTTGTTTCAGCCAAAAACCGCTTTCCTCGATCAAAAAATGCGGTTCAAAAAAAATTATCTTTGAAATAGCGTCATGGTTACGTCACAAACCTCATATAACGCTTTCCTCAAAGATGTGATCAATTATACCAAGTTTGATGTTTGTAAGTCTGGCGGTTTCGCAGGAGTTAAGACAGACACACACTGACAAAATTGGGTTTTACACGCTAGATTGTTGCCACGATTCTGGCGTGACGCTGTTGCCTGTGGATAAAGCAGTAGCCTTGAAATACCGTGGTTGTGGGTTAGAATTCTTGTTGGCAGAGTACTTAGGCAGAGTACACTGAAGAGGTGCTGGTATGTGAATGTGCAAGGTAGTGTACAATGTGGGAGAGTGTACACTTAAGTTGCAAACTTATTTTTTTAATTTAAATTCAATTGACCTATTAGAAACAAACAAAAGTCACATGTTCAATACGACATTAAAATTGACCCATCACAAATGTCTCACGGCAAAATAGCCTCTAAGGGTAAAATGCCATTGACGGCAAAATTGCCACTGCGAAAACTAAAAGCTACCAAAATATCTAAAATTCAATCCATGGTTTAAAACTTTTCTAAAGAATTCTGAAAAGTCCCAACAGCTAATTATATTGCAATTCATGAAGCGGTATCGTTTCTCACAGCAAACGATTTCTTGTTGAAGGTCATCAAAATACGCCCAAAAGGAAAAGGCATCAGACCGCAGATCTGAACTATTAATTCTACACATTTGGCAAACGTTTTTAAGGAAAAGCAAAACCAAATTTGTGGAAAAGGTAATCAAGGCATTTTTGTCTGCTAATATTCCTTTGTACAAGCTAAGCAAAAAGCATATCAAAAACCTATTTTTTGCCATTTGTCGCAATTTGTCATCTAAAACTACTTGCAGAAAAACGATGCAGCAATTCAGCACGGATGAGCTACAACGGATAATAAATGCTATACTGTTCATGACAAATACATTTTCCTGGTAGTTGATGAGAGTACTCTACCTGTACTCAACCTACCTACTCTAAGTGCAATACTAAAATCTCTGTATCCTAAGCTGTTTCATGCGACAGGTGCAGCTCATTTGTTGTAAAACTATGCTATGAAAGTCATATCTCATTTTGAAGATCTTGATCATATAATCGCAAAAGTCAAATCCGCAACAGCTAAAAATAAAACCAGACAAGCCAAATTCGCTACAATTAGTTGCCCAATGCTGCCTGTTACTTTCAGAGAGAGGAGCTGGTTTTAATGCTGCCTGATATTATGCAAAGAATTTGACGGAAGTAAAAGCGATTGTGGAAAGTTTTGGAGGATCTGGTACTTTAGTAATTCAAGCAAAAGTTCGCTTGCAAACCATTGCTTTAGCTAATCAACTTCTCAATATCAAAGACCAATATGAATGTTTAGTTAAGTTTTTAGAGATGATGGAAAGTGCCAAGTACACCATCTTAGAAGCGGTGCAAGTAATCCAAAAACTAGATTTCAGAAAAGGCACTTTTAGCATGAACCGCTACATTAAAAAAATACATGTACAGGGTGGGCCGTAAATAACGCACCAAAGATTTAAAATAAATTGTGATGTGAAATAATGTAAATATCTTTTCTTTGGGTATCTGTTAAATTTAATTTCAATATCAGTTACTATAACTGTTAATGCAATCTGTGGGTGCAATCTCATAAATGGAAACAGCGACTTACTCGATAAAGTTTATGGAAATTTTGAACATCGACTGGAATTGTGCATCAACGCAAATGGCGAGCATTTTGAGCATTTGTGATTGTACCAGCGTGTACGTGTTTCTCTGTTCATTTGTTAAGTTTTGTTTTAATAAAAACGTTTGTTATTATTATCTGAATTGTTTTATATGCTTTGGTGCGTTATTTATGGCCCAAAACGTTTGTTATTATTATCTGAATTGTTTTATATGCTTTGGTGCGTTATTTATGGCCCACCCTGTATAATAAACATATCTAAAATAATGAAGATAGAAAGACCAGAAATTTCACCGGCTGTGTTTAGTTTACTTTAACATTCTCAGCCCAAAACTGCTTCCGAAGTGAGAAGTTTTTCCAAAACTGTTAGCAAAGAACAGAACAGGTTGAAGATGTAAAACAGTACAAGATTTTGCATTTCAATTTTTGCAAGTAGTGATTGCAGTGTAGCTGCCTATATAACGTGTGCGTATTGCAAGTTTTGCAGAAAATTTGTAGCTTTTCGTTAACTAAATGTTAGTTTTAATATAAAAACTCAAGAAACATTAATTTATTCAGTCAAATCTTGTTTTGTAAATAAAATCAATTTTTTGAATATTTAAGTAAATTTTTGTTAGTTTTTTGATCAACAGCAACTTGCCCTGGTAAAAACTTAATCGCGAGTAGTTTGTTTTTTCCCTTGCTGCGTTAATGCCAAAACTAATCAACGTGCGCGCATCCTGAGGCGTCAGCTTATACAAATACGCCTACAGCTACGGAAAAGTCGTAAGTAGCGATCCTAATATTCAATGGCCTAATCCTAAAAATACATATCAATCATCTTGACGCCCTTCCACAATTATGATATATTTTCAACTACTAATTGAATTGCACAAATAAAAGTTTGTGGAGTTTGAGGATGCCTGTGGTGAAAACAGGGCAACTAAGACGTTGCCATAAGGGACTCGAGAAACCTTGGAGACATGTAGTAGCTATGCGCAACCCCGATGATAAGTGTTTTTAATCGATTGCCTTCCAACGATAGCTTTGTTTCGAAACGAGAATTGGCTATTGCAAAACATCTTAACTTTTATTGCTGTTCTTACACCTATCCACTGGGTGAAATCGGATGTACCAATATTGTTAACTTCGGCATTACTGATGGGGGACCTGCGGATGAGTCTGGTAGAGCTGGCTTGTTTTTCATAAATTGAGGCTGCTACAAATCTCAACAAATTACGATGTTGCTCATGAAAACCAAGCAGTTAATGAAAGTTATTTCGAGGGATATTGATATGAAATCTTGCTAAGATCTAGTCACATACATCTTTCCAGAAAGCATCAACAATTTTTCAATCACAATATAAATGTATCAAAGTTCCGAGTTCTTCTATACAGAACGAGCAAAAGTTGCTAAAAGCAATACAAAGACCATACATTTGTACGTGAGTAACAATCAATCTTAAGTTTTACCTGATTTAAAAAGACCGCAGATTATTTTCCTTGTTGGCATAGTTGTCATTTTTAATAAATAGTTGAACAATCAATTGCATTGAATGAAAGTTGCAATATATCATTCCACTTTGGTTGTTAGCGCTAGAATTACCAGAGCGTTCGTTTTGACCGCATTTGATTTTTAATAGCCTATATCTCTGCTTAAATAAGCGTTGTGTTATTGAAACTTACTGACTTTTCCTAAGTCTTGGTTGGCTTTTGTCATGTTGATTTTTATTGCATCACAATAAATGCAGTGTAGGGTAGGAAGTGGTTTATTTTAAATTACCTTGCTCGGTCATATTGAACGTAAAGCAACTACTTATTTCTTCGCCGTTAAAACTGTCTTTTATTGTGGTGCTGTTTCATAACTATCTTGCAACAACATTTGCAATAACTGGTAAAATTTACTCACCGGACTTCTGAAGATGGATATGTTTGTGAGCATAAGCGTAAAAGTAATTGGTTGGTCCCCTCCCCCAGAAACTGTTTTTAGTGGCAACCCCTCCCAAAATTTCAAAAGAGAAAAAATACTTTCTTAAAGTTTATCTTCAACTTTATTTGGAGACAAAAACACCTTCGGCTCACTATCACAAAAAAATTTCAGATCTTGGCAAAAGATTTCCGTGTGAAAAATTGTCCTCTAGAAAAATCTCTTCGCTTTTATTTGGAGCCAACGACAGCAAAAATGTCACTTTAAAAATCTTGAGTCTCAAAAAAAAAAAAATCTTCAACCTTATTTTGAAACGCAAATGCTTTCACGCTTCTTCCCATCCCATACAAAGCAAAGTGTTGCAACTATGCTTGTGAAGGCCGAGATTAGGGGTCGGCATATTCGGATTAAGTTTCATCCTGGTTGCATTTATGGAAAATAATTTTTTTTTAAGAATTGAATTCAGAGACTAATATTAAAAACCTGCAGCAAACTGATTTTGCATCTTTTCTTAAACTTTTAGCTTTGGCGTTGGACTAGTAAGAGCAATGATGCACGTATAGCTACCACAACACAAGCGCTAGGTGATACATTTCCAACCAAATCAGTGGAAACCAAACACAATAAAAATACGTTCAATTCCCTTCAGAATTGAGTGGTAGGGTGCTAGCGAGGTGAAAGAAAGGGGGCAAAAAAAGCAAGTCGAAAGCTTACTATGCAATGTGAAGATGAGGGCATATGGAATTTGCACCCCAAAAACTCACATCTATAAAAATGTAAGACATTCCTAGGTCTATTAAAAAAGTTTAAGGAAACTTATAAGATAAAAAAAATGGCTAAATATGATTAGGCCTATTTTGTTTACTTATTACACAAACGACCGTTTTGACCGCTCGCGTTAGTTCTAGGTAGATTGAAAACGCTGTAATTCTAGTGTTGACAGGTACACCCTTGTACAGTAACATTTCAACTTGTCTCTCAAAACTTTATTGGCGGTCTTTTTTGAGCTACCAAGATTAACAATGTGTTGCTTTACAGTTGGCTTAAAGTTAGAAACGCGCAAAAAGGTTCATGAGAATTGCTGTTTAACTTTGAAATGCAGGTCATTGGAATTGCTGAAATCAGTTTGATGCAGAGATTTCCAACTGAGGCGTCGCGACACACTGGTGCGACGCTTGGAAAATGTAAGGGCGTCACAAGTTCACATCCTTGATGACTTTTTTTGGAAATTAACTTTCATTGAGAACTTTTTGTCTTTATCATTGAGCTGATGACTTCTGTGTTTGGAGGTCCACTCGTTTTGAGGACTTTTTTTATTCCTGTTTTTAACTTTTCTAAAATTTTTTTTCGAAGTCAGCTTATGGAGTGCGTTGTTTGATTTTATAGATGGAATTAGTGCGACGGGAATTCATACAGATTGGGGACCCCTGGCTTAATGTATTTGATGAAGCAGGTGTTATTTGAAAGTATATCAAACGCTTTCACCACTTCATTAAATAAATATTACCCATAGTCCGATTAAAGGAGCGAAAAAATTCAAAAAACCCGGCTTTGCAAAGTTCTTCAACGAACATCGTTTTGTTTTGGTATTTAGCCGCTTTTTGAAACCGTAAAAACTTTGAATCCTTTTTAACATTGATTGAAGGTTTTAAGGTTCTTAAGGCGCTAGATGTAAAGCGTGAAAAAACCAGCCTATCAACCAACACGCTATTCAGTTTTATATTAAAGCAGAAAAAACAGAAGAATACATTCTCATCACTACATCAATTTTCAAGCAATTTCCTGGCAGATTTGTAATTATTACCACACAGTTTGAAAATGCATTTGCACTTTAGAGAAAGTACATATTGCTTGACGCCAATCATTTTACCACCTCCTTCTTCCACATTGCAGCATAATTGAGATCGGCCAATTTTTTTCCATTTAGGATCCCAAATGACTTTATACGGGGATTGTATGAAAAGTTGTAAGCTTCAGAGAAAGTGCACATAACACACAATTTCGGATATTTTTGTTTTTATTTTTCAACATAATCTCCATCGAGTGTAACACACTTACTTCTGTGATGCTGGAGTGCCTTTGTCCCATTTGAAAACAACTCCTTTTCTTGGTTCCCAAGGAACTCTTCCACACCATCCTTGATTTCAATGTCTTTGGCAAAACCTCAACCAATCAGAGCTTTCTTTATGTTTGAAAATAGGAAAAACTCTTTTTCTTGGTGAGGCTCATTACTTTTCACATATCCCTAAGCCTCGTACACAATTTAAACGAGTTGATTTATGAAAGCCTCTGGCAATGTTGCAGGTAAATAAGATGCTTTATACACAATTTTGGAAATAACCGATCTATTTAGCACCGTAATTTTTCCTAACAACGTTAGACCTCCTGATGATCAAATAATTGAAAGTATTTGTACTTTTCGAGCTAAACGTGAAGAATTTTTGACGAAGAGTTGACTGTGATGCAAGTTGTTGATTAGTACGTCAACATTTAGGTATTTGACAAGACTTTGAAGCCAAGACAAGCTGTTGATGGAATAAAGATTAGTCACATTGCCCTTGCAAATCCAACCAAAAAGCAGTGGATTTGTTCGTATTGACCTTGCAGCCAAATCTTTCCCCGAATGCATTTGAAATATCAAAAACGTAATTTAATTCCAAAGCATTTCATTCAAGGATAATTTAAGGATCAGTTTATTTAAAGTAATGTCATTACTTGGCATGCTCTGGCATAACGTGAGCACTAAACACTCTATACATAAAATGAAAGTAATTGGAGATAAAGGGTCTCTTTGACTTATCTTTTTTTTACATCAAAGAAAGGGCAAAGAAAATTTTTATTTAGAATGCAGCAATGCGGTAATTTCTTATTTACAATTACAATGCAGCATTTAATACTTTTGCATAGAACTGTTTTCCAGTTAATTGAAGAACCGCCAAAACCATAACACTTTAACATTGGAAAAATAAAAGACAAGTTTAAAGAATAAAACACTTTGTGTATAACCTCCTAACAAAACAGCGCATGGCATTTTTTGTGGTTTGCGTAGTCAGTAATACCAAAAAGTAAACGAATGCTATCTTCAAAGTAATACCAAAATGGAAACGAATGTTATCTCCGACGTTTCTGCATTTTACGGAGTCATTTGTTCCTTTTCAAAACAGCATCAATTCTATCCATTTTCGCTTTTGATATTACCTTATAATCACAATTCAACAATGTGATTGGCATGCAGTGGAGGCAGAAATTAGGCAACCATGTTTTTACATCTTCATATTGGGAACCACTCAGTTGGTTGATGAGTTTGGAAAAATCAAGACATTACGTAAATAGGTCTTCATTGCAGTCCATAAAGTTCTATAAAATAAATAGAAAAGCTATCAAGACCTGGATATTTATTGTTTGCAAGATAGAAAATCGCTTTTGACCTTCATTTTTAGTAATAGATTTTTCACATTTGGTTGATTTTGCTTTATTTATACTTGGTATCGAGAGAGTTTTTTCATGCTGTAATCGCAACAGTCTTTTTTCCAGTATTGTCGGTTTTCAAAAATAAAGGATTGATAAAAGATTGCAAGTTTTCTTAAAATATCTTCTTGTTTATCTGTCAATATACCTTGATCATAGCATAATGATTTGATAGATTTTTTCTGCATCTTGTTTTTCCAAATTAAGAAATTATTTGACATTTTTTTCCCGGATTTCTTCCACCGGGCTCTACTTCTAATAGCAGCGCCTTTAATATTGGTTTCTATCAGCTTATTCAGATTGTTTTGAATATCATTTATATTATTCATCGTTTTTTCTTTTCATCACTGTGTGTACCCTTTACAGTTATTTGCTTGGAACTGTCACCAACGGCATATGCCGTTTTCAGAGGGAGGGTTTTACGTGAAGCTGTCAGCCACATAGTAACCAGTTTCTCTCATAGAGAGAGAGAAAGAAAAAAAAGAAAAACTGTCTGCAAATACTATGGTCAACTTTGGCGGAAAAAAAATTCGTTTCCATGGCAAGAGAACAATCTTACTTTTTTGAAGTGACTTTTTCAGGCAGGCTTGTCTCCCAGTTGATGCGTTGACAAATATTTACTTTATACAGGCTTTATTTTTCTCTTTGCAGTTGTATTTCATTTTATTTAATGAGTTCAAGAAAGAGAACCCGCCTCTTTCCGAATCCGAATCCTCCAGCGATTCTGATGAAAGAGCATATTCATCATTTAATAGTGGCGATGACATTGCTTTGCCAATTGACTGGTCGACAAGTGGTAGAGAAAGAAATCCCTTCACTATTCGTTCTGACCATGGTGTGAAATTTACTGTTAAAGATAGAAAAAAAACCCGTGGAATACCTTGAAAACTATTTTGATGAAAAAATCATTGCTTACCTCGTGACTGAAACAAACAGATTTTCACATCAATTTCAAAACGAGAATAGAGAAGCTCTGTCACCACGATTACGAGTACGAAAATGGTATGACACCAGTGCAAATGAAATAAAAGTGTTCATTTGGTTACTTATTCTGTAGGGCATTGATTCTAAGGTAGAAAACTCTATGTATTTCTCTTGTCGTGAAAGTATTGCTTCTTTTTTTTGCAAGATGATGAGTGGGCGTAGATTTGACTTGCTGCATAAGTACCTACAGTCCCGTAGCACTCCAACTTCGGGCCCCCCCCAAAGTAAGCGCAAGAGCCCCTGTGTAAATATTGTTACAATATCTGGCAACATGTAATGCTTTAAATCTAGTTTTGCGTAGGCAACCTGCGATTCGAACCCGCGTTGTGTCGTTATGTGTGTTTTATTCCAAGTATCGTTTGTTATTGGTTAGTTGATAGATTTGGCAAGGTTGACCCTCAAGCGACGCAGTAGTAATTGCCTTCTTTTCACACTTTATTTGATTCATTATTCTCAAAGTAGACGCGCAACAGGACGGATCGGAAACCTAGTTTGTAAGCCTGTGCTTTTGAGTCGAAAAATGATCGCAAAGGAGAAGCTTGTAGATAACATCGTTGAAGAAAGTTGAATAAGTTGTTCTTTTTTGTTGATCGTGATTGTGTGGAAGCTGTGTTAAGGAAGAAGGTGCTTGGGGTCAAAAACTAGTTTGAAACCGCTAAACAACGCTAAACAACGCCAACGTCGCTAAACAACGCCACCCCATCTGTTTTTGTATCAATTTTCAGTACTGTGTTCATAATAAAATTTTATTCAAGAAAAGCAGACAATACAATATCAGCGTGAGGAAAGAAAAGCGCATTTCATCTACGTACCAGCACAGCTTCACGGCAATCCGTCTCGGGTTCGGAGACTACCCCAAAGGGTCTCTGCTTCACGAACCCGTTACAAAGTTTCAAACTATTTGTTGGTTCGCTGAATTGATCAGTTGGAGTTCCAAAACTGTTTGGCTGATTCTGTATCGTTCTATTCGTCCCATTGAACAAAGAAAAATTGTTTCTCCGTTTCATCCCGTTGGTCCGTTGGATATTCGAACTTGTGCCCTTGCTACTCAACTTGAATTGATCTCCGGTGCTTCGAATTCTGCTTGGGAAATTCCGTGTGAAGAAGTTATTCTGCAGCAGCGTGGACATCGTCTATCTGATTCAACGAATTAGAAATTGGACAATAATCGCAGAACAATTAAGGTACTGTACTTTTGTTATTGTTTGAACTCTTTCAAACGTCTGTTTTAGGGCTATAACAGGATTGTTTTTTGTTCGCAAATTTAGTGTTGTAGAATTATTTTACGAGTGTTTATCGATCATGGATCACCACAGCCGTGACCTAAGTCCAACATTAAAAGACTTAGAAAACAAATATTTAATATCTGACGGTCTGATGCTTAACCCTGAGAACAAAAAGGTTTTGAAAACCCTAATCTCTAGTATTAACCTCGATTACGATTCTTTAATGGCTGAATGTATTTTCTTATCGGAGGAAGACCTGTTGCCCGGCACACAAACTAAAAGGATTAGCGTTGAACAAGCTAAATTAGAATTTGATGCCAGGGTTAAAAGTTGGTACGAAAGTGTAGCCTCGCCACACATTGGCACAAAATCTTTGTGTCCCCTTTCAGCACCCGGGTCGAAGGGATCCTCTTTAGATGGCGATTCGAGATGTTCAGGACGTAGCTCGCGATCTTCACTCTCTAGCCTTAAGCGTAAGGAAAGCCTTGTGAAGTTAAAGTTGGCTTTGTTTGCCAAAGAAAAGGAAAAGGAAAGGTCGCGCATAGAGCAAGAGGCCGAAAGAAAAGCCAATGAACAAGAAAGGGCGTTGGACGTAGAATTGGCCAAGTTTGAGGTTAAGGCGTGGGATGAAGTCCTATCCGATAGAGGTGACAGGCCAATGCCATTAAGACGACCTATTGCGCCTTCATCAGTACCGATTTGCGAAACTTTGAGAAATGCGGAAAAGGAGGCAGAACAGAACGTTGAAAAGGCTGTAGCTAGGAACGAGAATTGTTCTGTGGAAGATAAAAAACCATGACGATGACAAATTATCTAGCTACATCAAAGAGCTATGCCAACGTAAAAAAATTTGATGGCATGATTAGTCAATATGAACAACCTAATAACTCTAGGCGATCTAGAAAAATTGCGGAACCGGAGTATGAGGAAGACAGAAGGAATGTCCCCCTTCCGGTAACTCACTGGCATGCTCCTGCTGGACAGTCCGCCTCGATTCCAATCCTTACCTCTCAGGACTATCCACCTCCTAGACCGGTAATTCCAAATTTCGACGGAGATCCGCTAACCTATTGGCCCTTCATACGTAGTTTCGAAGCACACATTGCTACGAAAATATCTTCAAATTCCGCAAAATTAGTCTACCTTTTACAACATTGTTCTCCGAGAATTAGACAGAACTTGGAACACTTGGCTCGCGATGCCGAATCTGGATATGGACTAGCCATGGACAGTCTATATAACGACTATGGCCAACCACACATTGTCGCTCACCATTGTGAGCAGAAACTCCTGGCTGCGCCAAGGCTGAAAACGAAGGACCCAAAAGGACTAAAGACATTGTCAGTGCTTATGGACAAATGCGTAGCTATGTTGCGGGACGTACAAGACTTTGCAACCTTAAACTCTTTAGGAACTATCCGACGAATTATCGAAAAACTTCCTGAACAAACGCAAAAGGACTGGGCCAAGTGGTCGTATCAGGAGTTCAAGACTACAGGAAGACAAGCGAGGTTTGAAGAGTTAGTGAGATTTGTCCAAGACGAGGCAGCAGAAGCAAACTCATTGTATGGACAGGTAGTGTATGGAAACCTAAAACAGAGTCTTCATGTAGGGCAGAGAGGAGCAACCGTACTAAACACTACAGCTATTTCTGACTTTACTCCCAAGATTGGAAGTCTGACTTGCCCCTTTTGTGACGGAAAGCATGAACTATCCGTCTGTTCACGTTTTAAAAAATTGCAAAGGTACATGCGTATTGCCTTTCTAATGAAGCAAGGTCGTTGCTTTCAATGCTTAGGTGCTGGACACACAAGCCGAGACTGTAAATCTAAACAAAGGTGCAACGTAGAGGGATGCAGCAATGACCGGCATCATACTCTGCTTCATAAAGATAACGCATCAAGTGTGGCCGATAGCGAGAAGGTACTGTGCGCCGCTACGAAGAATATCTATTCAAACGGAGATTCTAGTGGTAATTTTTTCATGACTCTTCCGGTGAAGATATGTCACAATGGGAAAGAGCTGTTGACTTATGCTCTGCTGGATAGTGGATCACAACGAACATTCTGTACACGACGAATTGCTGATGAGTTGAACGCTAATGGATTACACCAGACCATCTCTATAAGCACGCTATCATCAGGAGTTCAGCCTACCTCCATAGATACCGAGGCTATAACGCTATTAGTGAGCGGTGTTGATGAAAACTGTAGTGTGAGCCTTAGAGAGGTTCTAGTTGTAGACACCATTCCTTTAGAGGCAGCTCAAGTTCCAGTTAGTAGAGAGTTGAATAATTTAGAGCACTTGAAGGATATTTCATTTAAAGAGCTTTCTGACAAGACCATCGGTATTTTAATTGGAGTGGACGCATCTGTGGTATTTCGGGCATTGGAGAGCAGATTTGAACCGGAAGGAACCCCTGATGCTATCAGAACTTCTCTTGGATGGGTGCTGTTTGGCCCAGCTCTTCGCTGTCAGTGTTGCGCTGAAGTGGGGAACGACAGTGCTACGGACACTTGCATGCATGTCATTCTTCCAGAAAATGCAAAGGTGGACCCAAGCTTACCTCCACACGAATACGAAGTCGGTTGTGGTCTGGACCATGATAATTCTCGAGAAGATCGCCTGGCACTTAAAATAATGAAGGATTCGATCAAAATTGTCAATGGTCACTTTCAGCTACCCTTGCTTTGGAGGCACAAGAATCACTTCCTTCCCGATAACAGAGCAATGGCTGAAAAAAGGTTGGAGTCATTGAAACGTAGGTTTTCGAAGGACGAATCGTTACACAAAAAATATGCGGGCGTCATGCAAGACTATATCGAGAAAGGATTCGCCGAAAAGGTCAGAGATGACGGCAAACGAAATGCTTGCACTTGGTTCCTGCCCCATCACCCAGTTATGAATCCAAGGAAGCCAGACAAGATAAGAGTTGTTTTTGATTGTGCTGCAAGGTTTATGGGGGTGTCTCTAAATGACAAGCTTCTACAGGGACCTGATCTCCTCTCACGCCTGTCAGGGGTATTGACACGTTTTCGAGTCAATCCTATTGCTCTTGTTGCGGACATAGAAGCAATGTTCCATCAAGTCAAGGTCAACCCAGAAGATCGAAGTGCGCTGCAATTCTTATGGTGGCCAGATGGAGACGTTGACAAAAGACCAGAGGTTTGTAAGATGACAGTCCATTTGTTCGGAGCAACATCATCCCCTAGTTGCGCTTCTTTTTGTCTAAAACAGACTGCAGCTTTGTCCGCTGAGAATTGTTCATCTCAAACAATTGAAGCTATTCAAAGAGCGTTCTATGTTGACGATTGTCTTATGTCAGTAGATACCACCGAAGAAGCCGCAGATTTGGCCAACGAGCTGCGAAATGTCTTGTCCAGCTATGGTTTTAGACTTAGAAAATGGCTTTCAAATTGTGAAAGAGCTCTTCTTAAGGTGCCCGAGGAGGATCGTTGCGATAAATACAAAGAATTATTGCTGGAACGCACAACAAGTCAGCGAGTGCTAGGTGTGCATTGGGACTTAGTAGAGGATGAGTTTACAATTAAAGTTGATATGCCAAGAAAGGCTTGTACGAGACGAGGAATTTTGTCAGCTAGTCATTCCTTGTTTGATCCACTAGGATTTGTTGCTCCAGTGCTAGTAGAAATAAAGTTGCTACTGCGAGAAATGAACGGTGATGATTGGGATGCCGTTTTGTCTGAGAAGAAAGAGGAACGATGGAGAGCTTGGATTTCAGCGCTGTATTATTTGGAGGAGTTGAAAATACCACGCTGCCTTAAGCCTTCTGATATGAGCGGAGAGTTGAACTATGAATTGCACCATTTTTCTGACGCTTCTGGAGAAGCTTATGGTGCCGTGTCCTATCTCCGCATTGCCGATAAGAGTGGCAAGGTGCATTGTTCGTTCCTGATGGGGAAGTCGCATCTCGCACCTACTCCCATGACTACAATACCTCGATTAGAGCTGCTGGCGGCTATTGTCTCTCTGCGTCTTGATCAAATGTTAAAAAGGGAATTGCCGTTGGTTATAGCAAAAACTTATTTTTGGTCGGATTCAACCTCAGTGCTGCTTAGCATCTACAACAGCAATAAAAGATTTCCTGTCTTCGTTGCCAACAGATTAGCAGAGATAGAAAGGAACAGCGACATACAGAGTTGGAGGTATGTCCCGTCAAAGTTGAATCCCGCAGATGAGGCGACAAGGTGCAAGCAGGCACAAGCGTTCGTTGAGTCTTCCATGTGGTTGTCGGGACCAGAGTTTTTACAACAGGCTGAAGATGAGTGGCCAGAGCAATTGGAAAGTTTGGAACAACTTCCTGAAGAATTTCCTCTGTTCGAGAAAGGGATGCGGATCGTTAGCAATTTGGTCGTTCAGCCTGCGATGGAAACGCCTACAGACCGTCTTATCGAGCACTTCTCATCTCTCCATAAATTGAAGAAATCGGTGGCTTGGTACTTACGACTGTTCGAGTTTTTGAAAAGAAAGCGAGCAGGATTGCATGGTAAAGACTTGGTTAAGAGTGCTACGTCCCATATTACTGTGGAGGAATTAAAATCAGCAGAATCAAAGGTAGCTATATATGAACAACGCCGTTATCTTTCAAATTTAATTTTGGCCCTGAAAAATGGCAACCGTTTAAGTTCCAAAGTGTGCTCACGGTCCATTAGAAAATTAAATCCGTTTATCTCTCACAATGTCGTGCGAGTAGGAGGAAGGCTGGGAAAGGCTTCGATCAGCGCAGACGCCCGACACCCGATAATTCTGCCCTCGAATTCTCATTTTACAAAACTGGTGATTGGATTTTATCATCTTTTGGCCGGGCACTCTGGATTCAATCATACTTCCTCTACACTGAGTCAACGATTTTGGATTGAAAGGGGAGGTTACGTCATTCGAAATGTGCTCAAGGAATGTACAACTTGTCAACGCCAAAACGCTCAAGTCTCGACTCAGTTAATGGCAGATCTGCCTGAATGTCGCTTAGATATGAATCACGCACCTTTTTTTCATACCGGAGTAGATTGTTTTGGAGTGTTCTCAGTGAAACAAGGAAGAAGCCTAGTCAAGCGATACGGCTGTATTTTCACATGTATGACAGTGCGAGCTGCACATCTTGAGGTTCTGCATACTCTGTCAACCGATTCGTTTATTTCCGCGCTCCGAAGATTCGTTGCCAGAAGAGGAAACGTTGGACATATATACTTTGACAATGGAACTAACTTCGTTGGAGCAGAGAAGGTTCTAAAGGAGTCAATTAGGAAATGGAATCAGAGGCAGATTAGTGAGTTTTTGGTGCAGAAAGAAGTAGATTGGCACTTTAACACCCCGTTGGCAAGCCATTTTGGCGGGTCATGGGAAAGACTGATCAGGTCAGTGCGTAAGATATTAACATCAATTACTTCACAAACCACTTTCACTGAAGAAGGTCTAACCATTTTGTTTGTTGAGGTAGAAGGTATACTCAACTCCAGACCATTAACTCCAGTTTCCTTCATAGAAGAAATTAAGAGACCTCTTACACCTAACGATGTGCTACAGCTCTGTCCGGCGTCGGGTATGCCTCCCACTGATACTGCGAATAGCGATTCTTTAATTGCCCGTAAGTGGCGCCATGCCCAGCATTTTGCCAACCTTTTTTGGAGACGGTGGGCCCAAGAGTATTTACCTACCATAAAGTATCGCCAAAAATGGTATGAAACAAAACGTAATGTGATGGTGAACGACATTGTGATTCTTGTCGATAAAAATACGCCAAGAAGTAAATGGCCCTTGGGGCGAATTTTGAAAACGTTTCCGGATCCCAAAGGTTTTGTGCGCTCGGCAACCGTAAAAATGCACGGTAGTGAAGTGAAACGTCCCGTTTCGAAAATGTGTGTTGTTGTTCCAGCCACAAGTAAAAATGATATCCCATCTTGGATATCAACCGTTTGAAAGTATTATTGCTATGTTATGTTTGTAAAATATGTATATAGTGTAAATACGTTTATATGTGTTTGTTGTATTTTGTTTCAACGTTGTTACTAATTTAAAGCCTTATGTATTGTCACTGTTGTACAATATTTTGTGGGAAATATCTTCCTTTAGTCGTATATTTGGGGGGAGTGTAAATATTGTTACAATATCTGGCAACATGTAATGCTTTAAATCTAGTTTTGCGTAGGCAACCTGCGATTCGAACCCGCGTTGTGTCGTTATGTGTGTTTTATTCCAAGTATCGTTTGTTATTGGTTAGTTGATAGATTTGGCAAGGTTGACCCTCAAGCGACGCAGTAGTAATTGCCTTCTTTTCACACTTTATTTGATTCATTATTCTCAAAGTAGACGCGCAACAGGACGGATCGGAAACCTAGTTTGTAAGCCTGTGCTTTTGAGTCGAAAAATGATCGCAAAGGAGAAGCTTGTAGATAACATCGTTGAAGAAAGTTGAATAAGTTGTTCTTTTTTGTTGATCGTGATTGTGTGGAAGCTGTGTTAAGGAAGAAGGTGCTTGGGGTCAAAAACTAGTTTGAAACCGCTAAACAACGCTAAACAACGCCAACGTCGCTAAACAACGCCACCCCATCTGTTTTTGTATCAATTTTCAGTACTGTGTTCATAATAAAATTTTATTCAAGAAAAGCAGACAATACAATATCAGCGTGAGGAAAGAAAAGCGCGTTTCATCTACGTACCAGCACAGCTTCACGGCAATCCGTCTCGGGTTCGGAGACTACCCAAAGGGTCTCTGCTTCACGAACCCGTTACACCCTGCGCACAGGTCATATCACTTTAGAGGTGTAAAATTGAAAAGCTGCATTAAGAAAATACACCACAATTTGTACATAAGTAAACAGGCTAATGTCAGAATAAAGCATGCCGATACCGAAGGTGCAAGTCATAAAAAATTCGGCACCGATGCCAGAGTTCAGTAGGACATTTATGCAGACACTGCGAAACGAAAGCAATGACACTGAAAAACATGAAAAAGTTATAAAAACACAGTATCATTTAAATAGTCTGGAGCGAACCTTTTTGTTCGCAAATGCTGTTATGACATTGTCATAATCAAAAGATCGGGCGCAATCATTTTCGATTGACAACACGGTTAATGAAGATAGTCTACTGTCTGTCATAGACGTTCTATTAAAAGTTTTGATCAGTTTCAATTTGCTGAAGCTTCTTTCAGCGCTGGCAACAGTCACGGGGCAAGTTAGTAAGATTCGAAGTGCGATGTACACATTCGGATACAATTCAAATAAATGAGTCTTTAGAAGATAGTTCAGAAAGTCTTGAGCCATATTGAGATTGCGTTTTTTTTGTAAAATTAAAACAAACCGCTTTAGCTCAGCGCTCATTTCATCAGAATCAATGTCACCGAACTTTTTTTGGAACTCTTTACAGCAAGTAAGAAGAGCATTTTCTTGTTGCACAAGCAAAAGTTTGTCTCGTGTGTACAAAAACGAAAAGGCGGAAGAAACCTCACATAACAAATTAAAGCGCTCCTTTATTGACATAATAGCCTGGTCTACTAATGGATAGAAAAAATTGCTTTTAAATTTCAGTTCAGGAGTAGCTCGTTGTTCCTCTTCACCTTGGTAATCAAACAATCTTCTTTTCTTTCCACTTCTTGACTGAGGAAAAGAAGGATCAATATCCAATTCCTGTGCTATTTCAACAGCAGATGTTGCGGCACTGTCATAACCCGTTGTGCGATAGTTTTGCAAAAACTTTTCAGTTGCCTGGATTTCCGTTTCCATTGTATGAAGGGAGACTCCATACGATTGAAGAATCTTGCTTGCTTTATTGACTTGGAATAGGATGTCATACCAAATAAACACCGACAAAAGAAAACTCCATTTTGATAAATGAGCTATCAACGATTTTGTTTCTGAGGCAGCTCTTCCATCTTTTCTTTCTATGGAAATGGCTTCCAAGTCTTTCAGTGCCAGCAACACCTCTTTTAAATTGTATCGAAGAGGTTTGATGCATTTAATTCTGCTTTCCCAACGAGTATCAGATTGTGACTTTATGGACAGCTCCACATGTTTCTTCAAAATTTCCCAACGCTGAGCAGAGGAAGAAAACAGCACATACAACCTTGTAAGTACTCCAAAAAATGTCAATGCTTCCGTCGATGAATTAGCACTATCAACAACAACTAAGTTAAGGGTATGGTTTGCACAGGGCACGTAAACAGCTTTGGGATTGATATCTAGCATTCTTGCTTGGACCCCAGAATGTTTCCCTTTCATGTTAGCACCATTATCATATGACTGACCTCGACAATCAGACAATTCGAGTTGCAGTTCGGTCGCTTTTTCTAAGAAAGCGTCCAACAAGCCTTTCCCAGTACTGTCACTTATTCTCAAGTAGCCAAAAAATGTTTCTTTAACAACAGCAGCTTCTTCATTACATAGTACATAACGGAGAATGACAGACATTTGTTCATGATGTGACATATCTGGAGTGCAGTCCAAAATTATAGAAAAATATTTTGCCAATTTCAATTGCTGTAAATTTTCTTTTTCAACTTCTGTCGCTAGCAATTCAATTAGTTCATTTTGTATGGTAGGACTCAAATAGTGATCTTTAGTGTTTTTATTCTTGATTCTGTCTTGAAGCTCTTTTAGGATCGGATCTCTTCTTGCCAAAAGCTCAAATATACCCAGAAAATTTCCATTGTGAGGAGATCCTAAGACTTCTTCAGATCCTCTAAAAGCAAGATTCCTTTCCGATAGAAACAAGGCAATGTCGATAAGTCTCTCTAAAACATTTCTCCAAAAACGTCTTTCATTGAAAAAAATATTCATCTCGCGTTTGTCGATAGTGGATGAATTTCTTATCCCTTCAGCTAGCAACATCCATTGACTGCAGCATTGTTGGTGGGAAATGCCGTTTTCATGGTCTTTCAGTTTTTTCGAAAAACCCTCCCATGTATTTATACCACTACAAAAGGGGCTTAGTGTTTTTCCAAATAGCTTACAACAAAAGCAAAAAACTTGATCTGATTCCCCAGAATAAACTAGCCACGACCGTGAAACACTTTCACCATTAGGTAAAACACGTTTATAATGGTTGCAGGAAAAACGTCGCCTTGGAGTTGTGTTATTATATGGAAAATTCATTGTTAGTTGATGTGGTCCACGCTTTACTATATCACATCGTTGAGCATCAGAAATACTTTCAGGCCATTTACATGGGTCATCAGGGATAGGGGTAAATTGAGATTTAGATATTTTTGATATTGAAGGTTGCGTATTGGCAGGTAAATCACAACTTACATTTTCTGGAAATTCACAATCACTTTGATGCTGATCGTCATAGTCTTCTTTTTCTTGTACACTATAGTTTTCTTCATCCCTCTCGGTACTAGTGCCAGGTCTACTCTGCTCAGTAATCTTGAAAAAATCTGTCATCTTGGGCAATTTCGCTACAGCATCTCGAGCAGTGGCTGCTTCTTTTCTCTTTTGAGCACCACTTTTTGAACGTTTCATTCTATACAATGCCAATAAAATACTTTATCTGCACTCTGCAGTGTATATACATGTATATTGTCCCGGTATTTATAGCCAAACAGAATTCCAAACCATTCTATGATTGTTGCGTAACAACGGCATTGTTACGTCAATCGAATATTCAAGATTCTACCAGAAAATCAATCGAAATATTCTAGATTCTGCGAGATAAAATGACGTTGCATTCACTTATGATGTCACAAGCCAATTTCTTCCTACAGTTTAAATCGGTTGTAAACAAGTCTGCTGAACTGAAAATAGTCACGTAGCCAAAAAGCAATTTCAGACTAACTTGGGCCCCCAAAGTTGGCCTGGACCCCCCCCAATTGGGGGGTTTGGGGGGCGGCTGCTACGTCTCTGAGTACCTACATCTGGTTGATATCGGTACCGCAACGGATGGGACAGGAACAAAGTTGGCGAAGATAAAACCATTCATTGATCTCATTGTGAAAAAGTTCATGAAAAAATATATTCCAAATCAGAATATTTCTATCAATGAAACTTTGTTAGGGTAAAAGGGGAATTTGTCGTGGGTACAGCTAAATGAAAAAGATTGTGTATCAAGTTTTTTCAAACTTGTGAAAATTCCACAGGATATATATGAAACCTTTTTGTTTATGCGGGTAGTGGCAGAACATATCTGGAGAAATATATGGATTTGCTTGTGACATCCAGAATCGTGTTTTCTCTGATGGACCCTTTGTGGGAAATGGGGTATTGTCTCTACACTGATAACTTTTATACAAGCCCGACATTGGCAGATAAACTTGTTAACTGTGAAGCTGATAGTGTTGGCAGTGTGAAAATCTCACGAAAAGATGTGCCAGTAAAAATAAAAGAAACAAAACTGAAAAAAGGTGAAACCGTAGCAGCATACCGGAAAAAGTCAGTTATACTGAAATGAAAACACAAAAAATATGTGCACATTCCGACTTCTGACTACATTATATGATGACTCTATGATACAAGTAAAAGCTAGGCGTAGAAAGAAAATGCGCTAATCAAAAACAGTGGCTAATTACAATTCAAACATGGGTGGTGTTGATCTTTCTGATAATCTCGTGGTTCATTTTTCAACCGCAAGAAATAGGCTAAAAAAGTACCATAAGAAAGTATTCCGTCATATGTTGGACCTAACTCTTCTAAATTCCTATATTGCACGCAAAGCCCTTGGTGGAAAAGTTATAGGACGTGAGTTTATTTTGACCCTTAGCGAAAAACATATCTAACTAGATATGTTGCTGAAAGGCCTGCTACCACACGTAGACCTCCCCGACTCTCAGTGAAGCCATTGCGGCTAATTGGTAGGTACTTGTCCGAGTATTGTCCACCTGCAGAAAAAAGAAAGACCACTCAAGGCTTGAGCTTAGTACCAGAAAAACAAGAGAAGGAAGGAGAGCTCGTACTGGCGCAAAGACTATGGAGTTGATTTGTGTGTTGCATCCTGTTTCAGAGATTGGCACACAAAAGAATGGATTCAATGTATCAATAAACATTTGCATCATTTATTTTAATGCTTGATTTTTTGCAATAAATTTCAATACAGTAATGTACAACGCCCTTTCTTTCATTTACTGATATTCTGATGTTATTTGCTCATTTTCTAAATTAACAATTGTGATTGTAAACGCAAAACGAGCGTCTGCGCGATGAATGTTAATTGACAGAAAAAGATGACGCTACGAAAGCAAGGTGGTTTCAGAGGCGTGACGCTTAACAAGTTAATATTGGTTTCTATCAGCTTATTCAGATTGTTTTGAATATCATTTATCTTATTTATCATTTTTTCTTTTGGTCACTGGGTAATAAATTTGATTCCATGACATCAAGTTTTGATTCCAGTACAGACTACTTTTTGTTGAAAAGCTTTTTTCGATACTTAAACTCTTCTTAAATTCGCTTTCGTTTTAACATTCAGACCTGTTGGTCAAACTTGGCTAACGAATGTACTGCCTCGCACTCTTTCAGCAAAAGATGGTTTGTAGTTATCAGCTATGCTTACTTTGGCTAGCACAAAACTCAAATTGCAGTAATTTTAGAATGTAAGGAAAAATACGGAGCGTCCATATAGTCTTGAACACTTTTTAAAATTTTATTACTAAAAAACTAAAGTAGATAAAATTATTCGGTTTTTGCAAAGTAAAGTTTGTTTATTTAAATTTTTTAATTAAAAATTTTTAGCTGTTTAAGTAATAGCCATATTTCAAGAATTTAAGTTTGCAAACTATTCATGGACTTCAACATATGCTCCATTTATTGCTCTCAATATGTAAAGGCGATATTCAATTTTGCCTCAAGTGTTCTTCAGCATTTCTTCGTTTGCTGTTGCAAGAACATTGATGATTTGTGATTGTAACGTTTCGATGTCACGAACTGGTACACTCTGTCTTTTACATAACTCCACAAAAAAAAGTTTAAGGGGGTGATATCTGGATATCTTGGCGGCCATAGTGTTGGGCCACTTCTCACAATCCATTGGTTGCGGAAAGTTTTATTTATAAAGTCACAAACCATCAGACCACTGTGTAGAAGGGCACCATCTTGCTAAGGTACAACACACGGCTCGAACTCTTCTAATTGAGGAACAACGTAATGTTTCAGCATATCTAGATAAATGTCTGCTGTAATAAGGTCCAATAATCTGGTTGTACATTTAATCACACCAAACATTAAGTTCGGGATTGTCTCTTTCTTTTTCTACAACCTGATAAGTATTTTGTCATCCCCATATTCGAACGTTATGCTTATTGACTTTACCGGGTATATGAAAAGATGCTTCGTCTGAGAAAACCACGCATTTAAGGTAGCCATTGTCATCATCAATGCGCTGAAGAATTTCTTCAGCAAAAGCTACTCAGCGAGGGCGATCATCTGGCATAAGAGCTTGAACAATTTGTAAGCATGGAGCCGAAGTCGTTTATGTAAAACTTTATGAACTGTGCTTCGAGGGATAGCAAGTTCATTTGATGCAACACGAATTGATTTCCTTGGGCTGAGATAAAACGCAACACGCACAGCATCAACATTCTCTTTGTCAATGCTTGGCCAATCCGATCTTTTGCAATTCAAAATGGTCCCGGTCTCCATGAAATTTTTTAGCCATATGTTGATGCTGTTAATGCGAGGAGGGTCTTGTCAAAACTCATATCTAAATTTGCGTCGTACTGCAGTTGGTGATTTCGATTCATGGTTCCAAAGAACGCATTGAGCTCTTTGTAGAATCGTCAACATTTTTCGTACTTGGTTGCAAGCTTACATCGTAAATAAATATTACTTATTCTTGCTTGGTTTAACAATAAAATAACCTGTAAAAAACGACGAAAAAACTTTATGGTAGTATTATACACTGTCTAAAATTTAAAGTTTCTACTTTATGTGGTTTTTGAGATACAAAAATTTAAAATGTGTTTAGAACAGTGGTTCTCAACTGGGGGTGATATCGCCCCCCAGAGGGCAAATGCTCAGCTGAGGGGGGGCGATAAACTTTCGCAAACAAGGCCACAAATTTTAACAAAAATTAATTGACAAACGTCAATTGCGCAAAATATGTTCCTATTGTGCTGCAAGCACTGAAGACGAGAACTGCTTAACCGGCACGATGGTGTAGTGGTGAGAGTGTCCGCATCGCAGTTGGTAGACCTGGGATTCATTCCCTAAGTCGAGTCATACCAACAGACTTTGAAAAATGGTATTCACAGCTTCCCTGCTTGGCGCTCAGCATAAAAAAAGGATAGTGTGGAGAACAAGCCGGCAAGTTTGCTTGTTGTGTCCTTGGGCAAGGCACTTAACGGGACCCCTCCACCTTTATGTGGCAGACAGGTGGCGTACTCGTACTTCACCGGATCGCAATTGTGAACTTGCTAACCCAGCATGTCGTAAAAGACGACTCTTGGGTGCCCACCATTGGCAGTCGGGCTTGTTGGTGGTGGAGCTACCAGCCACTCAAGTCTGGTTCAAAACGGGCTGCCATCTTTCCCTAGCTTAATTTCAATTAGGTTGATGGGATGAACCTGAATTGCCGTTCCTGTCGTACCTCCATCTCTAGGAAGAGAAGAGGTAACCACAAACAGAACTGCGTAGCCAGTGCCACTTACGTAGTTCTCTGCGCGCACATGTGCATAGGCATATAGCTGGGTTTGTTTGTTTTGCTATCGTCGATGCAGAAGGTGTTATTTGCTGTCTTTCATCCTACACTCTTTTATCTGCTTAACTCCTATTCCCTCACTTCTCCTTGTTTTCGATGTTCACTGATCAAGTTATTACATATACATTAAGTACGTTTTGAACATGAAGAAGACATTATTTGTTACTAAACTGATGCAGTTTCATATCGTTTTGCACATTTTAAAAAGAACAGATTGAGCACTGTAACATAAAATCTAGCGGTAAGCTTGAAGTAGCTGATTAGTTGTGTTTTTGCAGTTGCTTAAGTAAGGGTGTTGTTAGAAACAACAATTTGTTCTTTAATTAATTATATTATTATTTATTACGCGTCTGCTTGTAGAATAATCCAGCAATGTAGTCACGTGATCTGATAATCTTGTTTCTGTATCTTGCGCCTGTTTGTAGATTAATTCAGCGTATTAATTACTCTATTTGATCACCTTGTTTTTCTTCTCTAATGGAGAGGAAAGAGTAAATGTTTGTTGGATAGGTGGGTTTGTTCGTATAAATAAGTTTGTTGTTTTGAATAAGGTAAAATAGAAAATTTTGCTCAAAAATGATCACCAACATCATACGGTACAATACACTAGCTACAGGGTGTTTGAGTGATGTGCTAGCATGCTAAGTAATTTCATTTATTTGTGCATTAACTTCATTAATGAAGCCATTTGGTTGGACCTATAGAGTGAAATTGTTAATTTCTTAGAAAATTTAAACGAAAACAATTTTGCAAAAGAAATTAAACTCCACAAGTGCGACATTTTTTTCTAAGCGTGGATTTTTTGTAAGTTAAATAAAGTGTCACTTCAGCTTCAAGGTGAATTATGTACACTGCTGGATTGTAAACGTGCTCTGAAAGTCATTGCTGAAAAATTACATTGGTTTCGAACAAATAAACAAAAGAAAAATTTTGAAGGCATGCCTGAGTTAACAGAAGTAAGTGAGCAGCTCTCAGAACAAACCAGAAAAAAATGTGAAGAATATTTAATAAAATTGAGAGAAAATTTAAATAGCCGATTGGTTAAAATGCTTCTATACTTTCCATCCTCTTATTTAGTTGAATGTGGCTTCAGTGCAATCAATAAAATTTTGACCAAGGAAAGAAATAAAATAGATATATTATTCGAGAAGACAACAGACTAAAACTTACAAATTTCAAGCCAAATGTTGAAGGTTTAGTGGCAAAGCATCAGCCGCTGGGATCTCATTAAAACAACGTAAGCAAAGTATTTTAATTTAGCTGTTTATCATTACTGCAATAAATATGGGCGATTATTTTTAAACAAATGAGAAAAGGGAGCGATATGATGAAAAAGGTTGAGAAACCCTGGTTTAGAACCTTGTGGACAACCTGTATTTGTTTGACAAGCGACGGTTGACATCTAGCGGTAGATGGATAAAAATAATTTTCCACGCCTTTCTTAGCAAAACTCAAGAAAAATGGTGGCGCTAAAGAATAAAAAAAATTCAAATCTACTTGTTTTTTGGCGAAGCCGTGCTTTTTTTAATTGCTAGCGGTCGTCAGTGTCTTGCAGTAGAAACCTGATGAGTGTTAAGCCAGAGCGATTTCTTTGTCTTCTTTGTTGCCAGGTACATTACATGAGCTCAAGAATCCTTGTATTTTGCATAACTCTTACTTGATTTTAATTTTGATTATTATTTATTTATTTATTTATATTAGAATTGTTATCTTTTTGTAAACTCGACACAAGCATGATCCCTTCTACCAATGAAAAAACTAGTGTTTTTTCTTAATCTTGGCCATGGTGACATTTTCCTTTTGCTGAGCATTTAGTAATAATCTGTATTTTTTACTTCATATTGAATTTGGAGTGGTTCGTCATCAATTTACACTTTGTAATCACATTGTAATCCGATTATTCGCTCACTTAAAACAACACACGTCTAACGGCTACGTGACTAACTGCAGAACTTAAAAATGTGATATTTGACTACAAACCAGAAAAAAAAACTTCATTTAAATTTTTCAAACTTAGTGAAATTAGCAAATCTAAAAAACTGAAAAAGCATTATAAACTACCTGAAACAAAAGAATTATAATTACGATAACACACACAATTGAAATTCCTGTGAAATCCGCTTCTATTTTAAGTCTAACTCGTTAGATCAGCATTTTTGGAAACTCGATTATGACAAACCGTTTTGAAGTATAGAGTAACAAACGGCCGGTTTATGAGACAAAAATAGTACAGATGTAAGTTTAGGTTTTGACTGGGTGCCTCTTATAGTGAAGTATAGGAAATTGTTGAAATCTTCAAATGCTGCATTTTAATTGAATTTTGTCACGAGCGTAGTTATAAACAAAGTGCTTATTTCTTCTATTTATGGAACCAGCGAAACAATAATTACGAGTGAATTCGTGTTGCCTTAGTGCTTATTTTTTAGAGTAGGGCACGCTAATATTGACCACCACCCCTGTACGGCATGATACCCTACGATCAAACCGTCAATTATGGGAAGCGAAAGTATGCGGAATTGAATTTATCTAGCTATATGTGAGTTTGATCTGGCGACAATTTAATGGCCGCCCGATATTGTTGATGATAGTGCTTTATTGAAAGATTTCCCACAGAAATTTTTCCAGCTTGGCTGCACAGCTTATGACAGAAATGCAATGTGCTACCAGTACTGGCAACTTTTAAAAGTGGTTTCAAACGTAGATTATTTTGTTAGTAGCCGCAAAAGAGTGTCCAAGACATAAGAAAATAGTCAAGCGTCTGTCTTTCAGTTTATTGCCATTACACACGAGGTGACAGCCCGCTGTAAAAAACATCTTGTCTAATATAAACTACTGGTATTAGAAAGATAGTTATGTGATTAGAAGGGCGATTTAAGGTCAATGAAATTACTTTTTTGCTTGTAGAGAATAATAACACAAGAGTGGAAAAAAAATTCCACGGTCGTTGGGTCAATACTAATGAAGTTATAACGTTACAAAAAGTTATTTTTTCTGATTTTTGGTCAATTTGTATTTTCATATGTTTTTAGCATAATTCTTCTAGATATTTATCATTTGTACTCCAGAAAAAATAATTATTAAGCATGTTTTATGCGGCCAAAACGCTTCTTAGGACAACTTTCAGTACAGTGCTGTTGATAGAGCAAGCCAACCAACAACAGCTTCAGAAGAGCGCTGTTTTTCAACGCTGTCTAAGCTCCTACCTAAAGACCCAAATTTCTTCTCAGAAAATATAACAAATTACATGTGTGTGCGTTACAATTTTAAGCACCATTTCAAGAGACTTTGTTTTTTTTTAATAAATATGCTCTATCTTTTCGTTTCTTTTTTATTTCGTTAAATAAAGTCAATAAAGCTATTTTTTAAAAAACATGAAGTCGCTTTTTATTTTTTTTAGGCTACAAAAAAAATCTCTTTAGTGATTAGAATAGATACAGTAAAATAAAATACCGATGAAAAAAAGAAATGGACGACAAAATTCTTTGTAGAATTAAATTCTGCCTCCGTTTGGTTTAGAACTAAGCGTCAACACCTAAAATTTTGTGGCGGTGCCGCTATTTAGGCTGTCGTTTGCGAACATCATCAAAGCGGTAAAATGGCAATAGCATTACAAAAAATGGTTAATATCTGACGCTGTGTCGCTAATTGATGTTGGACTGCATAGTTGCAACTAGAAAAGGCGTTTGCTGAAAATGAAAAATGGCTTCTAAATTTTTTAATTTATGAAGCCTAAAAATAGCTTTCAAAAATCCCTCTGATTCGATTTAAGAAGTTTAACTCCCTTTTTGACGTCATAAGTGCACAGTTATGAGATTGTAAGACGTTTCTATGACGCAACAAAGCGGAAGATATCCAATGCTATTTGATTTACACGCACGGCATTATTTCTTTTTTATTTTTATTCAAAGAAACGTCGAAAAACACTTTTGGGAGTTTATGACATCAGCAGACGTTGTTGAGACATTTAAACCGACCCTCGGTGCAAAACAACAGTCAGCGTGCACAAAAAAAAACACTTGCATTTAGTTTTGTGCTGTCTCTCTTCTGGTCTAAACATTGTCACACATGCAAATTGCGGAAATACAAAGATATAGAAACAATTCCAGAAATATAGAAATGTAGCGGCCTCAACTCAGATTTTGTTAAAACATTCATCTTCTTAGCTTGCTTTTCCTCGAAAGAGAATCGCTGTAACAGCCACCCCAGGAGCTCCATACAAAATTGACGATTTCCAGCAACATCCTCTATTTTAACCGGTTCACTGCAAGGCTTTTGTTGAAATATTATTTGTTTATTTTATAATATCTGATAGCATTTGCATCTACTGTAGGCGAAGAAAGTCATTTCCTTTATTGCAGCCCAAACGTCTGCTCGTTGCAGAGCAAAACTTTCCAAGTTCATCGACAATTATGTTATTTATAATCCGAGAAAAGCATGTCGTTCAACATAGAAAGAAACTTTTAGAGCTCTCCACTTGAATGTTTTCGAAAAATGGTCTTCACATATCTCATCACATTAATATTTTTTCGCATACCAGGAAAAGAGTTAGAAGTAATATAAAGGCTTGAAAATAAGTTTCTGTATACCGTTAATTAGGGACGAGGCGATTGCAAAGGTCAATAATTACAATCTCAACCTGAAACAGCGCCATCTTTCGAACAGGCAGTAACCAACTCTACGTATAACACATGGTGAAGTTTTCTTCTTTACCAAGCACTTGATATAAAACCAATTTAGATCAACGCGTGTTATTTTATTATGTTGGCATATCTTTCAAAAGAAAATTTTTCGAAAAATAACAGAGCTAAAGTTTATGCTATTGGCAAATAAACGTTAACCTCACCATCTTGTTTGATAAAAACAAATTTCATTTGAAACTCGCGTTTTGACAAACTGCTTACCTATACTCTTTAATTTTAGTAATCTTTCTTTCCGACATTTTGGTTGAGTCAAACCGGCTCAAATTCAAGCGACCCACCAGGAAAATCCCCACACTCTTAACGAATGGGTCAGCAAATTCGCGAGTTGAACTAAACAGTTTAAATATAGCTTTCTCAGATCTCTTAATTGGCGGGAAACAATAATGAATTAAAATTTATTCAGCTATTATCAAAATATGCTGGCAATAAAAAAGCATTGCAGTCAAAAAAGGTAAACAACTGCTACTTTCTTGATATTTCTGTTTATCATGCAAATGACCATGCAATTCAGAATAAAGAGAAAGAAGACAGACCATTTGACCAATTCTGAAGAATAAATGTTTAAAAATATTGAATAACTGTAACAAGCAAAAGAAATTGATTTGTAAAACATGGTTGTAAGAAGCAGTATACAACTTGTTTTTCAAAGCATTTTAAGGGCTTTTGCTGCGAAAAAAATGTTTTCAAGTGCTCTACGTCTGCTACCAACAATGAACAATCTTGCTCCTCCACAATTACTCGCTAATGATTATTACAAGCTGATATTTATTAGGTAAGCTATGATTGAAGCTATACTTCATTATAACATAATTAAATGTTTCATACTTATGAAGTGTTTGTTTTTTGAAAACTTTTGCTTAATGTGAAGTGACAGCTAGAAAATCAAATGATCAATCAAAGTTTGATTGACATTTGGGTAATAAGGCTGGCCGTTACACCCTTTAGACTTTAAGTGATTGACACATACCAATTATTCCATCCGGTTAAACGCTTCTTTTAACCATAATTCCGGATACAAAGTTGCACCAATAAACTATGATGACTTTAGTTACAAATAGCAACAGAGCAGAGGAAAGTTGATTATATGCACAAACTCGATTAAAAACTTTTTGATGGATTGCACTTCGAAAAATTCAATTATGGTGAAACCAAGTGAAACGACCGCCCAAAAAACCTGTCGAGTGGTTAAACTAAGATACAGTGGAATCCCAAGTAGCGGACCACTCACAAGATCGCTGTCAAGGAATCGTATTAGCGAGATGATTGCCTTGTCGAATTTTACATGAGCACACTTGGTGTTTTCATAGATTTGTGGTCAACTGAACTTATACTTTTAGCCATGCAAGGCAACTTGTTTACAATTTTTCTTTCTTACTATAATTTCACTTTGTGTGATAAACATGACAATATGCAGTAAGCATCGAACAATTTAATCACTTGGCTTCTTTGTAGAAATTTTTAGTTGAAGTTTGTTTCAATGTATCTGTTCACATTTCAAACAAACTACTTTCGATTACGAAGGCAAAAGGGCCTTTATTTGTTTCTGTATCTCTAGCAATCAAGCCGTGGCAAGATGTGGTAGAAGCAAAATCCAAGTATTTTACGAAAATTGATTTTTGTTGCAAGAGCGAAGACGATGCTCTATTGCAAAACGGTTTACGTTAGAGAAAGTCTGTAAGTTTTTTTTATCTGCCGGAAGATGGGGTCACGGTTGGGAAAGCACGGTGATCGCATTACTGAAACAGATTGCAATGCTTTGCCATAGAAAAATATTTAGAACCTTAACAAAGTAATCGTGACAACGGAGTGGTTTCGTCACCGAGGTGGTCTTTAGTGCAAGTTACTCTATACCATGCATTTCAATCAATAATCGGCACTGAGTTAAACTGATCATGTTTGAGGTGCGATGGTCTACTAGTGTATCACTATTTAAAACTTACCACCAAAGGCCCTGTTGTCAGATGTTTCTGGTTTTTGCACGCTAATGCTTTTTAAAAGTAGTATTTAGCAACAGGTGCTTTATGCGAAAAAAGTAAATTAAAAAAAAAGTGTTTCGTCAAAAAAAGTGTTTCGTCAAAAAAAGTAAATTGTCAAATAACGACTCAAAATTTTCCAAAATACTAAAAAAACATGCGTTGACATTTTCTTGTGAATTTGTTGGTTTAATTAACTTAGCTGTGTATTAATTTTTAGTTAGCTATCACTTGTATTTGCTGTAATGGCTAATTCAAGCGTGTTCAACAATTTTCTGAGATTTTAAAGTCCTGATAAAAGACGACGTGTCACACATGAAGCCGAAATTTCAAAACATTTCCAAAAGTTAGAATAGTCTTATGATTTAGGAAAAATGCCTCAAAATGAACATGTTCTATGCAAACTTTCTGAAATTTGCATTCTCAATGCGAATTCTGTAAAACAGATTTCTTTTTCAATTTGCCTTATCCTAAGAAACTTTTTTGGATTTTGTCACGCGGAGGCGCAAATTCTGTCCTCATTTTTATGGAATCTCACAGTAATTGGCGGACTTTTCTTCAGCCAAGGATTGCGCCTTCAGCAAAAAATTCTTGCACATTGGTCCTAGTCTTTGTTTAACGGAGTCCAAAAAAACTCCAAAAATAGAGGAAAACAGAATTAATTCCAAATTGATTACATGATTTACATAAAGTTTGCGTTTAATGTGTTCTTGTGATGCTTTATTTCAAAATAGCAGGATTTTCTGACCAAAATGTTTTGAAATTTTGATTTTATGTGAACTACGACTTGTTTTATAAAAATTTCAAAACCTCAAAGCATTGCCGCAAACCCTGCAAATGAGGTTGTTAGTCACCTAAGTTCTCAGAATAGTATCTTGATCTAACAGCTAAAAAAATGCCTAAAAACATATGCAACTCGTCTGCAATTGGCTTCTTCACGCCCAACTCTTTTTATAAAATAACCGTTGTTACGTAAACAATGCTTCATAAACGTCTATTTGTTTTTATTACCAGACAACTTGATAATGATTGTGAGCGTAATCTTTACCTAATTCGGAAGTGAATTTTAATTACTTTTTGGCTTTTTAAACACACATTTCCGTTATTGCTATAATAAGCACTCGCGATCGCTGTACTTAATGTCAGTGTTACAATTCCACAATTTGACTTGGTAATTAATTCTACTAATTTCACTACATGTCATATAATTGTGGATCTGGTTTTAATATTGCATTCTTCCAAATTTCATGGGTCAAATTTAGAATCAAAAGAATTCTATTATATGACTTTATGAGTATTATGCTTTGTTTGCATATTTTGACCACAAAAGTTTGTTGTGAAATTGTCTACGCCTAGGTTTAATCATATCACCCGCTTCTCGCATTCTTGACCTTATAAAAGTCTGTAATTTTTGCCCAATTTTTGAAGCTGTAAAAATAAGAGTGTATGTTGGAAATTTGAAAATAAATGATTCATCATTTCAAAAAGATATTCTACTGTATATATCGTTTCAAACTCGGGTGAACTTTAACAAAGCAAATACTAGCCGAACTATTCCTTTTTTTGAACCCTGCTGTCATTTTCTTGATTCTGCTGTCATTTGATAATAGAAGCCATATATCGGTTAATTGCTGCCATGTGCTATTCCCCGACACAAATGTCATTTTTGATTGTCCGTCGTGGTATTTTGGTCTTAACCAAATGACACGCCGAATTTTTATAAATCGTAAAATACCATTCTTGCGGATGAAAAGTGAGCTTGTTGCGCTACATGAGTGACTTGCAAAGCTGCAGCAATATCTTAACACTTTACGGCTCTAGTCTCGCAATTGGCAGGCTGTGGGTTTAACGCCCTATGGGATTGTTTGTTGTTGAACCGATAAAACACTTTACCACAGTTTCTTATTCTTTTTTGGGGTGATTGCGGTAATACGAGTGTAGTAAGCGAGCAGTAGTGATAACTACGAAGCAAGTCTGAAGACAAGTTGATTTCCGTAGAATTGCAAAAGATTTCGTATGATTCCGGGATCGAGATGCACCCCACTTAGACGGTTGAGCTGAAATTATGCGTATGTGCGTTATGCAGCAACGTGTTGTTATTCTTTCCAAAATGCCAACATTAACAAAAATATGATTTTCAACATTTTATTGCATTTTCAGAATACTCAGCATAATTTATTATATTTTAGCTATTCTGTGGAGTGCTATTTTCCCATTTACTGTTTTAATTAAATTGATTGATATCTTCTACTTAAAATAACCGCCAAACTTACCATCGTCCACTTAGTTCGAAACTTTGCTTTATTTCTTGACTCACAAAAACAGGAAAGTAACAGTTTTATTAAAACCTAAAAAGAGCTGGTTATATTTTTATACAGACAAAAGCATTGGAAGGAAACAGCAAAAAACAAAATTTCAAGAAGGTGTTGTGAATGTGGTGTAACAAATGCAGCATTATTTCACGCTTCGGTGAAACAAACAAAAATTTTGATTGATGATGAAAATCGAAAATTGTAAATGCTTTTCGATGTTTTTTCAACGTTATTGAACTACAGTAGTGCATTGAAGACATTGTTTTATTTTGACGTTCTGCCAAACAATGGGTTGTCGATCCTTAGGTAACAGTGTTTACTTTGATAACAAAACAAGATTCGCGATAATCAGCAAGAATTTGCTTTAAAAAGCATGAAATTGTATTAGCAACTACCGGGAATATGAACTTTGTACGAACAAAGCTCGCTTTTGTTTCATTTACCGCAGAAATAACTGCGGTGGGCAATGCTGAATTTACTCTTTTGAGAATGGCGCCATAGGAAGCAACCCTTATTTATCTCCTTGATAAAATACGTTGTAGTCATTGAGTGCCATGGTAACAGCCGGAAATTCTGGGTTCAAAAATCAACCAACGGGCGTGGTCCATGACACTCAACTGCCGGCAAAGACAGCGGCTCGCAATAGTGCCTTGGTCCAGTTGTTTTATCAGCACATGTTGGGTCGTTCGAAAAGAGACATAACAGACTATTTTTGATGGGCTGTGTTAGAAGTACTGGTTATTCCGAAGCAGGTTGACGGAAAATTGATTTATATGTAACCTAAAAAAGCTTTTCATGATTGGAGGATAATGTCACAACTATCTACTCTACTGCTAGTAAGACTAGGCGTGTTCGGTGTTTTTAGGTGAATAAACTTAAATGAAATTTGCGGAGAAACTTGAGTGCAACTAAAACTGATAGATGCACCCAATGATGACGTGACATTCCGCGGCAATGGTCAGTGCGGCCGATATGCATGTTGCTGTTGTTGTTGTTGTTGGTTTACCCCTCCTCTTCCTTGGGATGGAAGTATGGCGCGAACAGCAACCCAGGCTCACACCATCAACCTAATTGAATTAGGCTTGGGGAAAAGTGGCAGCCCATTTCAAACCAGTCGTGGATGCAAACTGCCGACTGGTAGCCCCACCACCAACAAGGCGGACTGCCATTGGTGGGTACCCAAAAGTCACCTCTTACAACATGCTGGGAAAGCAGCTTCACTATTCTAACCCGGTGAAGCACGGGTAACCGATATGCATCGAATACTCTAGCAGGAAATGCGATTGCTTCATTGTGATTCAATAATGCATGGGCAACTTGAGGCTGATACAACATAACGAAGGCAATTAAAGAGGAAAACGACGCTGTTGGATCGTGCGTTGACCAGGATGGTTTGGTAGGAAGTATTGGCGCTTCCGATACTCCATGACGTCATAGAAAAACTTCCTCCGAGTTATCAAGTTTTATTTAGACAAAAGTTTAAAAATATCGGACCTACGTGAACGCTTTTTTGACATCATACACATTACTCTGTAAAACAAAATAGTTTACACGTTTTTGGAATCTCCAGTTGCTGCATCTTTATTTTCAATTTGAATAAAATTTTAAAGATTTAGTTATTACGTCATTGAAGAGACAACAATTAAAATGTGACGGCATAATTTCATTTCATAGCAATTACCATTGTTACTTCTTGGCTCACTTAACTTGGCTGATTGAGACCGGCCTTACTTTGCTTTCAGTGCTGTTAACAAAGACAACAAAGACAACAACGATACACTTGAAGGCCAACTCAGCTTATCATAATGTGCGCCTATTTTTAAAAGCTATTTTTATAGACAACTTAGTTTAAAACGTATTTTGTTAAGAATAAATTTCAGGTCTGGGTATCTACAACTTTCAGCGATAATTTTAGCAAGTTCGACCTTTTCACGTCTAAGCCGCACTTAGTGATTAATCATAGAACTGTGTAAATAGCAGTTATTGATTTTCGTCTGATCATTTTTGACATTTTTGTTTTAAAAATTATTTACTGTTTTGAGATAATAACAAGCGTTGATGACGTTAGCGTGACATCTATTCAATAAAAATTAAAATGCTTTTTAAAGTTTAGCAAGTGTTAAGCTTTTTAATTTAGTTATAAAGCCTTCAACAATTTAAAAACAAACTATAAATTCGCTGACCTCAGATAAAAAGCTATTAATGACACATTCTAATTATTTGCTGCACATTCCAAAAACGACAAATTATCATAATTTTGATTTGGGCTAGCCACTGCTGTCTTAACATCAAGAACTCACGCCAACAGCAACTTGTTAAAACTAATCAAGTTTTAACAATATAAAGATAAACTTTTCAAAGCTTTTTAAAAACATCTTGATCAGTTTGATTCCAAAGAACTCTTAAAGGTTTTCTCGCAAGTTCACATCTAATGCTGCTTCTTGAGTTGCTTTGTGGCGATTGCAACTTCCGTAGTCTAACCTTAACCTACTTTCCTAGTTTTAATTAAAAAGCAAAAAATTGACTGCTTGAACAAAAAGAGCAATATCCAAATCGGATGAGTCATATTCTTATCCCCCAGTTACAGGAGATAATCTTCACAAATTGGATTAAACATATTCTTATCTTTCTGTTGCAGAAGATAATCTTCACAGTCATTCATTGGAAAACTTGTGCTCAGAGGTGCCTAGGAGTTGCCAGCAACAAAGACATTTTTATTAGAAAAGCTGCCGCCAAGCAGGAAAACTGCCGTAAAGCAAAGTGAATTACATACGTCAACTATATTGCGCTAGCCTTTATTTTACGTTGTTTTAGTTGACATAATTACTCAGTTGAGCATTTAAAACAAACATTACGTCATCAAGCCACAAACCTCTTTTTGAATATGTCGTAACAAACGTAATTGTGAGTATTTGAGCATTTTTAATGTCCGATAGTGCGCGCAAAAATGAGTAATTTGTCGATTTGCACCCGAGACAATGCTACGCAAAGAAATATTTCAGCTGTTCAACTGGTCTCCGTCCAATTCTTTTGGCACAATTCTAACAATCCTTATTACGCGCGAATGCGTGGCACCTTCTCCAATACACAGATTTCGTTGAAAAAAGCTACAAATTACACCGCACAGCTGTTACTGCTCCAAATATTTCTAGTGCTTCTATAAAACTATCATTAGGGTAAGGTAAATATTCTTTTTTTTCATTATAAGTGTTTACTAAGACAAAATTTGGTACCAAGTCCGTGGCCAACGTATATATTTACCTACCGTTACGTTTTCGGTCAGTATGTAGCCGCTATTTTGTAAAACGGCGGCCGAATGTTTTTACTTTCCTAATAAGTTTGCGAATACATCCAAAATATGGCAAGTGAAGTGTCATTTGTATATTGGTTTTGAGAGCGGCTGATTTCATTGGTGCGATCGAAAATAACCCACGGCAATCGTTTTCATGGAAAACCATGAATTACGAACATAATATGAGAGAGTGCAATATTTCTCACGGCATTGACATTCAGAGAGAACAGGTCGTGAAGTAACGATTCACCAAACGCATTTTTAAACATCACTATTTCATGCATAGTCGTAAGCATTTCATGGCAACAAATCAATCTAGTAAAAATTCAGAAGTGTATTGACATCTTCCTGTAAATCATTTTCTGGCTTTATTGCATTTTGAATAGAGGTTTTAGTTCATTGGTTGAATACGTCAAGAAATTGAATTTGCCATCCGGGAGCTCTTCGTTCTTCTTTTTTGCTCTTCGCTGCTGATGAATATCCGAAGCCATTGCTGTAACCTGGTACCAGGTTTCAGTTGAAGACTTTTCCCATCAAGTCTATCAAACAAATTAGAGTCACTAACAAATATTGGGCCATTGTGTTTTTACACATAGTCAAAACATTTATGGTTCTTTTACATCTATTTTTCTTGAACATTTCGTTTTTTCGCAATGCCAAAAAATTTTTCTCCATTTTCCGCACAATTTTTGTTTCCTCTGAGGTTCTGGTCCATTTCCATTTTCGCCTTTTCTCGTCATCATCTTTTTCCATAAAATTGATCAGATATGCATTGGAAGTAACTACATTTTTCTGCGACAATGTTTGAAGAGACGTTGTTTCAACAACAAACTTTCAAACGACTGTCCAGCTTTTTAAATTTACTTTCACATCTCCGGTTGGGTAAGTGTGCTTTGCTCATATTTGCCTCGATTGCTTTATCTATTGTTTCTGTCTTGAAGAACTTATTTTTTTCAGCTGTCACAGTAAATTATCTAAGATCTCACCAGTTGCAGCAGCTTCTAAACATTTTTTTTCAGCACTTAGATTGCGATTGCTTGTTCTTTGCTCAAGTTTATCAATCTTCCGCTTAAAAAGGTTCTCAATTCCAAGCCATCGTTTGGATATCTCAGCCTCTTTACTGTCAATTCCAAACAGTTCTATCGTTGGAAGGAATATGACCTCTCCAACTTCAAAACAAACTTTTAAAGAGAGCACGAACGAATCATTTTGTGTGTAGGTACTGAAACCTAGCACTAGCTCATTAGAGTTGATGGCGACAACCGAATTGAAGAAGTTTAAGATCAATAGAACTTTTATTATGAACTCCCAAGCGATTTCTGCGAGTTATCCTAACAGGTTTGTTGCGAAGTCTTTGAATCTACAACAATTTATATCGTTTACATTCACCCACGTTTCGTACTCATTGAAAAAGAATTCCCAATAACTAACATGACTTGGAGACAAAAACTGTACTAATGCTATCTGTGCTAGTGTGTGGATCGAAGTAGCTAGTGAAAGAGTTGTTTACTGTTCAACAGATATATTTAGTAACTTTTGCAGATCTATCTTGAATACTGTATCTCAAAGAAATTTGTCTATGGCGTAATCAGTTGCTAATATTGTATGAGAACAACATCTTTACGATTTCTTATCTTCTATACCGAGTCTTTCAAAGAACATTCTACAGTTCCTGTTCTATCTGCCATCCAAAAATTAACTGAAGTTTTAATCTTCTCCACATCTGTACTTGCCGGAATGACAAGGCATCGTAACATATATTCACGCAACTACAACATCTGCTCCACTGTGGCTTACGTTTTTGAGATAGCTGGCGGTAAGTGTTTTCCGGATGTCATCAAGACCACTTTCGGTTAAGTGATCGACCTTCGCATTGTATAATTTATAACCGGCTGCTTTTGGAGAGTTGTGTAATCCTACTGTGACAACTTTAATTGCTATTTTTTGTTGTAAGGTACTCAGGGGTTTTTGTGCGGTTAAGGTAAGTGGGATGCTCCAAATATTCGTCAACACATTGATTAGATGGAAACAGGTATAAAAGATCTTTGGCAGAAAAACGTTGCTTCTTCTTTGCGTTTTCGCTCGATTCGTTATGCAATTTATCATCGCCCCATTCACTCTCCGGTTCGGGGAGCCCTGCGGACTCGAATCAATGCTGACCAAAAACAATATTAGTCGTTTTTATAATTATATCAGTGACATCCTTGCGACTAACTTTATAATCAGCCAAGCACAGGACAGTACACCAAATAATTTTTTCATCAATACGCTCTTTATTAATGCGTATTGAAATCTGCGGAAGTTCTCCAATTGTTCTGTTTCCAGTGCAATCTCCATCTCAGAAGCCACAATCGAAAGAGTAGTTACTGAAGATTTTGGCTGTGCTTTTGTGATCTTAGTAGCGCGATTATCACTAAGTAGGTCGAAATCAGAATCGCTAAACATTTCGCTGTCAATATTCGGCACTGCTTCATGATAACATGACTTTTTTGCCAGCTTTTCTTCTTCTGCTTGCCATACCATTTCACCCGCTTTCATTAAACGGATTTTCTTTTTCCTTTTTTCGTTTCGTTTGTTTCTGCCGCGCATGAGATGTTCATGATGTATCACAAGTTGTCGAGTAATACCTATAGCAGTTTCGTCAGTCACCTTCACCCAGAGATAATTTCCATTCTCTCTTGACAAAATTTATCATTTGTTTTTATATCCTACGCGATGACAGTCATTCCATAGTTAAAATTATTGATTATTCTATTCCACTCATCAGTGTTTTCAAGGTTCTCATTTCGGTACTTTTTCAGCAACACATAAAAATGGCATAGTCTTGCTTTATTTTCTTAGCAACGTTTTTTTCAGAAAGTGGGCAGACGGTTTGTTTAAATCCGACCACTGATAATTTCTTTAGCCACAAAAATTGCTTGCAACCATTTAAGAAATAACCTTTTTTTTAGATTTCACGGTACATAATGACAGCCTCCATCCAACAACGTGCTGTTCTGATTCAAGTGAAGATTTACTTCAAAATTCATTTTTTTCTTCAGTGATCAGCTTACTTAAGTTCATGTACAATGGAGTTTTTGCATGAATTAGACATCATGGGTTATTACAAAAACTTTTGAAAATACACAGAAAAGTGTTGTTTGAACAGTATGTTACGAAACTGTGCAAAGGGCAAACTTTATATCATATGCGTACTGGCAGTTACAGAATACGAATACAACCAACAAAGTAATTGAATACAAAATGTCTAGTAGTTGAGGGGACATGTCTCCCAGTACTTACCTGAAAATAGTCCCTGATTATTATAATCTCTTACTAGCCTCTTCTTGGAAGACTTAAATCTTAACCTTTATATGATCTACGAACCCGAAACTTTGACGTGTAGGCCTACAAAAATACGTATTGACTTACCAAGAAAGGATATTTACTAAATCAGATACGGAGTGACAATTTACAACCAGTATTGTCCGCTGCACATTAAAAGTATAGCAATGTAGTCTTGTATTATCAAAATGCAAGGCCATACTAGAACAGCAATTTTACCCGAACTAATGTAACGCCGATTGTGATGCAGCAGTTATAGTAAAGTTATACCGAACGTTGGGGAACCTAAACGTACGACGTGGTGCAAAAATTACATGGTTTGGTCGCGAGCTTTAAAAATGGCGGTTGTACTGACCGAAAACGCCACAATAGTTCTACCCATAATTTTGCATGAGAAAACAGCACCAAAGATTAAATCATCAATAAAGATACTTATTTACTTGGTGTACTATTACCTAACGTGTAAGTAGTGGAGCTTTATGTAGCGGACAAAGTACCTTTACAAACTCGACAAAACGGGAGCTGCTTCTACATCTACTTAAAATATTTACAAAAATACCTCAGTTGAAAAAAGAATTGTTAGCATTGGAATGCTTTTGAAGAGCAGTTTGCACTACGCGCATTCCGTTGTCTTGATTTAGCTACAACTTGAAATGTTTTGCAGTAACTTTTTGGCCTTTTTTAAAAATTTTTTCGGTAGAAAACAACTATTTTTCTTAGCAGATTCGCAGCTTCAATTTGCATATCAATTGATAGGCTACAACTGAAAAGTGACCTTTGACAAGTAGTTCTGTTGATTCGTTTTCCCCTTTTTAAAAATACTTTATGTTTAAAGACCTTGATTTAGAAATCTTCGACTTTGGCTCCAAGTTCCAAAAAAAATTGCGAGTTTGGTACGCTTTCACCGAATATTTTTCTTCAGGATCGACATAAACTTAAAGCTGTTCATTTTGTAAGAACTAGAATTATTTTTACTGCTTCAATTAAATCTCGGCATTATTTCCAGCAAAGCATGGAGAAAGTTCGGTTAAATCGTGCGCAAAAAGCCAACTTTTTCTGCTTCCATAAGGTTTAAGCCCAAATTGCGTGAGTTATGAACTTATGGCGTTTTTTTACTGAAAATTGAAAGAGTAACAGCAGTTTTAAGGCTAATATTAATACGTTGATTACTGCAAACTGTACTTTTTAAAACAAAATGAAGATAACAGACACAGCAAACCGTTTATAAAACTTATGTTGTCATTACAAAATAGACGAAAGGATATTTTTTTGGCTCAAAAAGAGAAATTGTAAGCAAATTAAATGTTATTTGGGAAATATTCCTTAAGCAATAGTAGCTAGATATTGTGTGACTTATCTGTATTTTGATAATAGTATTACCTCTAACACTCTTGTATTTACTTTAATTGTTTTACACATTCAATACAAGAGAATGAACTCTTCAGCTCTGATGCCTGCGTTTCTAGTATATGGCATACTTCAAAATAATTGTAATTCTACCCTAGCCTTAGAATACTATTGAAAATTTTGCGTTTCAAATCTTGAAGCCAGAACTAAATTTTGTGAAATATATGTTTTAAGAGCACGTTGATTATTTTTTTTCGACGACGCGAGACAGTTAGTTGATGAGTGATTTCAACAACAAATACGAGTATTTGTTCATTACCTGGATAACACTGCCATCTTCTCTTCAGCTCCGCCACTGGCTTTTGGCTAAATACGATCTATATTTTTCTCAAAGTTTTGGCCGAAAGTTAAAAGTGATTGTTTAATTGAACACCGGCGCAATTTGATTTGAGCAAAGTGATATGCGTGGACATTTTGCTTAGAGAACACGACACTATCTTAATGAAAAGTTTATTAACTTGGTTGCTATGCTGTTGGTAAAAGTAACGAGCTTTTTTGCGCTCACTGCAATGCTAAACCATCTGACTCTATACGGAGACTAATCAAATTTTAAAATAGGCACACTCAATAAAGGTTAATCGTTCTACTAATGCGCTGCTCATTGGCATTTCAATAATCATTGGGGTGCATTCAAAATTCAATTACACGAATCATTTATCAAAACTAATTTTATTTATTGATGAAATCAAGAACAATTTAAATAAAATACAGTGTGATAAAAAGCGAAATGCAAATAAGTGCAACAAGAGTAATATATTCTTGGTATAACAATTAAATAGAAAAATATACAACTTGAATAGATAAGCAGCAAATAAATAAAAGTCAGTTTTTAAGATTTGACAAGATTTTTGATTGACAGGTCGTAGGAAGTGATAGTTCAGTTGTCTTTGACTACCTGCCAATTATTAGATTATTTTTCTGAGGTTAAGATATTTTAGTTTTTTCAGTTTGTAGAGTCAATTTTTCCACTTCTGCCATTTTACTTTAATTGTGTCTTCCGGGTAATTTTTCTCGATTTCATGAGCAAAGCTCAATCGTAAACTTGCTAAACCATTTCACAGACGCTCTCTTTTTCTTTATCCAAAAAGCTTCCGACATTTACATTGAATATTCCGCCAACTTTGCAATTGTTTACTTATTAGTGTTTACGTAACATCCAGGGTTGATATGACGTTGAATAGGTCGGCTATTCATCTTTATCACGCGATGCCTGATTTTGTCTGATTCGTCCACTTCCACTCCTTCCATGCGAAGTAATCGGAGAGCCCAAAGCTAAAATAGTAAACACATGTTAGATATAATATAAATACAAAGATTTCGAGGCGTCAGGTGAAACTAAAGTATGTTAGGTAATAAGTGTTCGGAAAAATTTAAGTGAACTAGAATAAATATTGCATTCAGTGTTTAATGACAACAATTTAATCAACAGTAAAGCACATATACCTGACTAAATGAAAGATCAATCGGTCGAGGATAAACAGTCCAAATGATGTTTTCTGTGCAGGGAGGATGAGTGAGGGATCCATTGTATCGGAATCCTAATCCAGTAATGTAATTTGGGGTGGCGTATTCTCGGATATTAGCGGAATCTTGAAGTAATCTAAAAATGAATAAATTTTTGTCTTGTGATATTCATTTGATTACGAGAAAAAGAATACTTACGATGTAATATGGTTCGGCGGTGAGTTCATCCTGTAAGTGGTGTTTGCATTTTGCGCCAAAAGAATTGTGTTTAGTAAACTGTTCCAATTGTCATTGTTTCTAAACGTTCTTTGCTGCGAAGAAATAATAAACTTAAAATTGCCCGTCTGTAACATCACATTAAGACTGCGATTAAGAAATTTCTATCAAAAACATTATAACTTGGAGTCGAGTAAAGTTTGTCACGAATAAGCAATTCCAGAAAACGATACAGTTTGGTTTATGCTTATTTGCGTTCGCACGATTAGACAAAGATTAAGCCGCTTGTCTGCAGTGTACAAGTGAAAAACATCTACATTAGGAAAAAATTAATTTAAGCTTAGGAGTTATCTTTAGTGGAGACGAATTTTCCTGGTACTAATCCGGTAATTTCTCCCTTAATTTGTTTGGAGAATTTACCTGCAGCTAAATTGTTTAGTACTAAACTTCAATAACCACATACATTAAGCTTTTGTTGATTTTATCTCTTAATTATACCAAAACGTGAGCTTACAATCGCTTTCAGAGTATTGATATTTTTCCAACAGTTTGTTGCTTACCATGAACAGATTAGTGTTAAAAAATTTTGGATGGCCAAATATGAAGTGCTTCTTAAAAAAACTGATTTTGCGCTTAGTGCAGATTACATTTTCAATTAATATTTGCCATTTTTATAACACTCTTTAATAATGACTGAAACCACAATTTGCTACAGAGTAAAAACATCTTTCGCTGGTCAGCTTCGTATTAATTTTTATATTCTTCTCTCAACTACAAAAGTAATTTTTTGGCATTTTATCCCAAGTATTTTACCTCACTTATCAAATATTATTTTCTTATTCGGAAATTTTTCTAATTGCTGAGACTTTGAGATTTAATTTTACTTTCTTTCGTTTAGAATTTCTAAAAAAACTTACAACCATAAATTGTTTTTGTTGTCATATGAGCTATTTTTCAAAAATCGCCTAATCGTTAAAACAGGTATATTTACCATTGGCTTAAAATTTTAGCTTTAATTTCTCGGTTTCTGCGACTTTGAATTTGTTTGTGCAGCAACAACAATTTTTGAAAGCTAATTAGATATTAGTTGATACCGTGATTGTGTATAATTATGTAGCAATGTAAAATAACAATAAATACTCACGTGGATCATAAATGCAATTGCATGTCTATCCATCCTGTTATGCGAGTGATGGAAGATTTGAAGCTACAATGAAATGTAACATATAAACATGTAATTCAAGATATATAGTTGGCAAATAAAATTGGTTTTAACTTTTGTCGTTAAAAAAGATGTGATAGTGATGTAGTCAATTTTTATAAACTTTAAAATGTACCAACTATTATGAACACTTTTAGTGTCTAACGTCTTTGAAAGAACACCACAATGCTTTCTTTATAATGTTATTGCTTTTAATGAAGAAAAGTATTTCTTACCTCTCCTGCGAAGTGGGCGCCACTAATTGTGTGTTCGGATCCAACTTGGCCATTTTCACCCCATTTTAAATGCATGTAGTCGACGTATAATCTAGATTCGTTGCTACAAGTATCATCAAAACAAGTGTAAAGAGATTTAGGCGGATTCATCTTAATTTCAACTGCAATGTATAAAACTTTGGTTAGATTCTTATTCACACATGACCGAGTGTTCTTAAAACTGGTGACTTACCTAATCTTCCAGTATTTTTTACTTCCCATTCCACTGGTTTGTCGCTTTTCCAACTCACAGCATTGGCAAAGCTCTCAGCTCCACACAGGGTCGGGTTCTTTAGGTTAATAGTTTTAATATCGACCGGGGACTGTCGGGATCCAGTTGAGCAAGTAGCCCATTCAGATTTAGATGTCTTTTCAGGATTTCCCCAATCGCCAGGACTAACTGCAAAGATATAAATCATTGTGAGAATGCAACTTGGTAGATGCCAACAATGTACAGTATTATGCTGCTACTAAACTCACCTGCATGCTCGTTGCCTTCGTAACCCCACAGCAATTCTTCGGAAACATCTAAATAGTAAAAACAAAACTAAAAATTGGAATGTAATAACACATATATTCTACTAAGGCAATTGATATATTTAACTGTATAGTCATAGCATTAACAATGCTTGGCTTACCTCTTTGGCAGATGTAACCCAACTTGCGCTCGCAATCTTCTTCAACCCAATCTCCAGCAGTGGCCTTGTTTTCCTGTAATCTGGCAATAGCAGCCATGCAACGTCGTTGTTCCACTATAGCGACTTTGTGTTCTGGTTGATTTTCCGCCCACTTTTGAAAACCTTTTTTATCCTATAAAAATTTTTACAAACTTTTTAGATTCTTTGACAAACGGTATTTTTGACCATAAAGAAATCTTATGCAGCTCGTCGTCATTTTTTGTAGTTTGCTATTAGCTGCAAAAAAATTTTATGCTACTGTATCTATTATTATTTCTTGCTGAAGAGACGTTTTATTACGAAAGCATGCCAACATCTATCATAGCAAGAATGGTGGTTTATTTCCTTACCTTTGGAAGTGGGATTATTTCACCATTGTTCCAGATCCAGTGTGACAGATCCAACGAGCTATTCAATATTCCTCCAAGGTAAAATCTGGTATGATTTTCGATTTGTGTTATTGTGAGATTCTTAGGAAAGGTGACCATTTCTCTCAAACACGTCTGCAACTTTTCATTGACTACTTGCATTAGGTCGACGCTAAGCTTTCCACTTTTCCACTGGTCTCCCCATTCACGGCAAGCACGTGTTGCGTTTTCTGAAGTCTTGTGATGAAAGAACATTCGGTATTCGATTCCACTGATTATCACCGACGTTTTTCCAGTACAACCTATGACACAATAATGCTTTTAAAATCCAAGATGTAGTGTTCTCATAACCAACCAACGTTGGTCTTAGGTATCTTAATCCTGGAGAAAACTCAATGAAAAGATTTCTTTCACTATTTGTGTAAATTCATTCTCCCAATAAGTCAAGAACGTAACAGCTCTCGCTGCCGAGTGGAGGAAGCAATCCAGTCTATTTAGGATATAAATGGTTAATAACGCCTTGAAATCGCTTATTCCGCCCCATATTGATAACTGAAACATTTCACGAAGCAGACATTGAAGTCAAGATTTTGTCGAAGATAAGTAAATTTTTTTTGAATTGTCACGCGAGTGTGCGCAATATTTTTGAACTGTAAGAGAATCGAAAACTGTAAGTACTAAGTTGAAAAATTGTTTTGCAAACCTCAAGCTTTTGAAAACTTGAATTTCAGTCAACAAGCGTTAGTCAAAAAATATTTCCTGTGCTACAGTGACACGTTCTTTGTATAATCATTTTGTTTCTGATTGCCTAATTAGAAAAATTTTCTTGTCATATTACATTTTAATAAAACAACAACTTTCAATGATTTTTGGCACAGTCAACAAAAAACATACAATTTTAAATTTCATTTCACTTACTTCCATTTACAATAATCACCAGTTGAAAAAGAAGGAAGATTTGAAGAAAATTTGTAAACATTTTTCTGTTTTTTGCTGATAATGTATTGCACGGTTTGATATTTTAGAATGAACCTTTGTGCCATGCGCCTGCTTTTATAACGGTGCAACATCAAATTATCTTCTATAAATAGCACGCACGAAGCGAGAAGGCCAGGCCGTTATTTCATCTTAAACATTTTTTAAGACCTCACGCAATAACTTCGAGTTTATCAAAGCGTTATAGCGATCTTCGAATAGATCAGTTTTAGATTATTGGCTTGAAAAGTTTACTTTGAATGCAAATTTCACCATGACTAACTCGCTGGTCCATCAACATCAGCGATAAGCTCTAACACTGGGGGAATTTTACGTTGAATAACCATTTCGATTTGCAACCAGGCGCATCCCTTTATTTCATGAAAATAAAAAAAATGCGACATTTGTACTTCCCGAGGAACTTCAAAATAATCATACTTTAGTCCAGGTTGGTCGAACTCAAATAAGTAGAGGGCCACTTTTCCTCAACCTAATAGAAGTGCGGGCCGCAACCTTTCAAAAAGTATAATTAAAACTCACACTTTTGTTAAATTTTTTCAATTGCTATAATATTTGATTTCTATTCTAATACGTATTTAAATAATAAATAATGTACATTCTTCTCATAAGTGAGAATTGTTACAAATGCTTGCAAAATTTTTAAAGGTAAACTTTTTTTGAAATGATAATGACCTTGCGGGTCGCATTTTAAAGGTGTGTCGTATGTTTGACCACCCTGCTTTGGTCATTGTGCTGTGGCTAAAACCCGACTTTTTTCTCGGGATAGGGCATGGAAGGAGATTCGAGAGCCCTAGAAGCTGAACATTTTCTGATGGCTTGAATCAGAGGTCGTTCAATGACAAAGAGTTGCCGAAAAAAACCTGAAGTAAAGTGTCCGCAAGAGGACAGAGCACAATAACATCATAAATGTTCTGAGTCGAATGATTACAGACGCTGCACCAAGGGCTCTCAATTTGAGATAGATAGGTATTTAAAAGAAGACTGTTTTCGTTGTAGCAAAGGCGATAAAAGAAGCTACGAGCGTAGCGAGAAAAGAAAAGTTTTCAATCAGACTAAGCTCACTTATTTGTCAAACAATTTTGGAGTGGTTGTTTGCATACCTCTAGTCCAAGACAAAATATGAGCAAATACAAGAAGTGACAGACTATACGTACTGTGGGTGGCTAAAATAGAGCACTTTGCCAGGCTAGTTCATATGCTATGTCGTTGCTCGAGAAACGAGTGACAATGGATCAAGTGAAGTCTGAAAATAGTGGAAGTGGAAAAATTGTTTGCTTCTACTGATAGCTAAAAGCAAGTAGGCTGCTGATAATCTGTTAATTCTTTCTTCAATCGAACTTTTAGAGTCAGCATCATAATGAGAGCTGCATACCTATCTTCATACTTCACTTGGTTCTTTATTATCACAGTATAGAATACTGATAAAAATTTTTGAGCAAAATCAAACAGTTGTCGATCGAGAGTGTCGTTCCCAAACGATTTCTTTAATAAAACCGACAAATATGATTTGACAATGTGTATTGTTGCATGTGAATAACTAAATATATTATTGTCTTTTGAGTTGCCATAGTAATTTCTTTGTTTGGATTGATTTAGTGATGTGTTGCGCAGTAGGGCGTGGATTGTGTTCGCTTTAATGCTCTAGGCACCCGCGCACTGCAAAGAAAAATATCAGACAGCATTATCTTGATATTATCACTACATGAAGTTTTATCTTTTACGTAGAACTTAATTAGTTTTTAGTGAAGATAAAAATATGATTTTGGAAAATTTGTTGGTAAAAGTGCGTGATTACATCTAGAGCCAATGCACTTTAATACTGTAACAACCATTATTATGCAAAAAATTGTGTTAATGACGTTTTTGCATTGTTCACTTAAAGTCTGACACAATCCTCTTAAAATATTTCGATTTATATAGATTTGACGCCGCATATCATGTATTAAACGCCACACTACGTCAAAAACACAATAATCCATCTATGCCCTAACAAGTGATCGGTACTCAAAACAGCATAAAAATGAGTGAAACAGATTAAAAGACAAAGTGAGCAAGATGAAAAAATTTCTAGCAAAGGCAGTGCAAAATATCTTTTGCATACTTTTTCGTATAAAAGAAGTCATATTGGTTCAAATTGATAAAATTTTTGCGAAATCGTAAATTCCATCTGTGTCGTAACGATGAAAAATTGAAATAATGATTGATTTAATATTTCGTTTCACAAATCGAATCGAAATGAAGCTGATGAAAATATAGAAATATAGAGTGCTAAAACAACAAATTTGGCAAACCTTAACTGGAATTTTATCGGTTGGAGGAAATTTTATTCTTAATCACTTCCAATTTCAATAAATAATATTTTCTTTGAAATGATATTTCTCTCGATCGCACTCGGCATTTAGTCGGTTCTGTTTCTTTTGTTCTTTTTCGGAATGAGGGCAAAAGTTTGGGATAGATGCCTCGCTGAGCAAATACAGAATGTCAAGATATTTAATCAATATAACCAGTAATGTCAATATATTTGTTGTGAGCCTTTTAAAACAACGCAATGCTTCGTTGAGCTTGATCTTTTTCTTAAAGCCATAATTTTTGCTATAGACTGATTGGTTGAGCTACGTATCTTAATCCTCTGGACACAGGAAAAATTTCCCATCTAATCACTGAACAACTTGTGTTGAGACCTGCTTCGGAATTACAAGACTGTTAGCACTGTGAATTTCTGCCACAAACCCGCAACCAAACAGGGAAATGGCCGTAGCGTGCTTTTCTAGAAACATGGTTACGTTAAAATAATGCTAGTTTTGATCTAACCTCACAATTGCAAATCGTCGCTTCTTTCCGCTGAATGGCTCTCGATTAGCAAATGTTGCTGTAAACTTTTCAAGCTTTATTGCAATTAGCTTGGCTCAACCTCATGATTGCAATGGCATTACAACTAATTTGATGAGAAAACAACATTGCAAAGTTTTTTTTATTCCAAACGATGAGTAGATTTAATGCGCTCAAAGCTATTTTTAGTAATTATTTAGTAGAAGGCCTTCATCTACCTACGTACACTCCTATGTATGGTATCCAGGATTACATATCTTGGACAATATTCACACATTACATAAACATGTAGAAGCTTTGCCAACAACTTCGATGAATTTAACGACAACTCATTCGTCCTAAAAAACGATCAATACCCAAATTCTAAGCGGATTTTTAGATATAATACATGGCAGATATTGAAACTGCATAGCTCAATTCAATATAAGTACCATTGATAAAACATTTTAACGAACTATAAGAGTAGAACGCAATATCAACTTATGAAACCAATTTCTGCAAGGCCGTTGTGAGGCTGACCTCGGCGCCGCGCCTAATTATTTGAAGATCAGCACAGTAAGAAGAAGAATTTTTTGCAAAGATTTGTTTTACCCTTTTTTTTGAGTCGAACACTTTTTAATCATTTTATTACAATATTGTTTTTGCAAATTTTGTGCCATTTTGCAGTTTGGATACCCCTTTTTTGAGATCAACTTCTCAACAACAAATTCTGTATTTGCGGTTTTTTGAGTTGAAAAAACTTTTGGTTATGAATTTCTTTAAAGTAAAATTTGTGTTTTTTAAGGGTCACAACAGCAACCCCCTTTCCCTGAGACATTCTGGGCCCCTGTTTCGCAGGTACCACCTGAAACCTTTGTCAATGCCACTATTTATTTTGCATATGTGGTCTGAAACCTTCTTTCATCAAATCCGAAAACATTATCACCATAGATGTAGTGCACTATTGAGCCTTTCAGTACGCAGCTGTGTTGTTCGACTTCTGCCAATGTAAACTGTGCTTTTCCTGCTAAAAATATCTCGAATTCGTACAAAATTTTGCAATTCTTTTTCATTTCTCTCAAGTAAGATCTTCCAATTTGTCTTTTTGTGGGGTTCATGACTCATTGTGGATTCATTATCATTTTTAATTGACCTTTGATATGAAAAATTTTTTAAAATAGAAGGTTAATTCAAGCAGCATATATTTTTACAAAAAGTTGACTTCAAGAGCCACACGGCTAGGCTCATTAGTTTAAAGTGTGGTATTTTGATTTAAAGTCTATTTGGCTGGTTGATTCAATTCAAGCGACTACCACCAAAAATGGCAAGTATAATGACAATTTTAACTATTTTATTACTTACGATTTTACCTATATAATTGATAATAGCAATGTAAGCTATGTTCCATACAAGAATTAAACTTAGTCCTAGGTAAAGAAATGTAACATTATTTTATAACTTTTTTGGTTCATTTTAAGGAACAAATTTAATTTATTTGTATTATTAATCCTAATTAACATGATCAAGACAATTGTTACCAAAATCAATCTACTAAACTTTTAGTTTTTCAATTTTGATTGCTTTTAATTACAGAACTAGAAGGGTGCAAAAGTGATCAATAAAATGCAAGTTCAAAAATTGTGCACTTGATACTCCTAGCCAGCGCAAAGTCATCACTAAAACGTTATTTGCAAGCTATTGAAAAATAAGCAGTGGTTGGCAACGTTTTGTTTGCAAAAAAACAGCAATCTTTTTAATTTTAATGTTGGCACGTGATTTTATTTCATATAAAATACCTTTGTCAAAAACAACGATTTGCTTTACCGCTGTAAAGATGGAAACAGCCTAGTCAAACTTTTTGCAAGGTCAAATATGATGTTCGTAACAGTGTACATTTGTCTTTAATTGTAAATCTTTTTTTATTTTGCCTAAAACTTTTTCTTTAAAACCTTGAAGGTTTGAAATTAAGAAAACAAGATGCATTTGCTAACTTTGTTATTACTTGCACAAAGAAGTTTCATACTGAAGCTTCAGTACAACGCATGTTATTGCGTGATTGATTAAAGATCAGCACAACACGTGAGACTACCGGCTAAACAAAGCAGCAACTTCGAACTGTTTAAATGCGTGCAAGTGCGCACGGAATACTTTTAAATATCAACATTCCATTCTCACAGGACTGCAATGCAAAGGTGAAAGTCGTTTCGGCATTTTTAACACCATTCGCAAATGGAAATAATATGTTAATTTCAGTTGTCTATTTTATCATCGCCCACACATGTTTAAGTTACGTTGGTTTTTCCTGAGCATTTCCAATGTGTCTTAAGCGTGATACAGTGTGATACATTGTGCTTTCCAGTGTGTCTGCAGCCTTTGATCTCATAATCTGTTCAAAAATTGAAACTAGTAAAAATTCGTGCTTGCAACAGCTAGAAGTTCATTAATTTAGGAAGTTTCGGCTAGCAAAATGACGGTTTTTGGATTTCAACTTTTCAAATAAGGCCGAGCGAATCGTTTTTTCAAGGTCTCAAAATGCATGTATTTGATCAATGCCAACTTTATGTCAGTAATTTGCCAGCTTAATGTTCGCATGTGCTAGCAGACGCACCTGAATTGAAGGCGCCAAAATTTGCATCTCCTCAAACATGATGAAGTTGGCGTATTGTTGCTGCAAACGTCACAGCCATGATTTCATATTTTGACAACCTGATAAATTTCATGTGCACGAAAATTATCAGGTTATCAAAATTTTGAAGGCAACGACATAGCAAGGCTAGTCAAGTGTTATTTACTGCGTTTTCAGGGCTCACTTTGGCTCAGCTTGTGTTTAAAGTAGTCGTGATGTCGCATAAGTCATTTTTCTTTTCAAGTGTATGACATTACAGTTATGTAAGCAAACGTCAAACAATAGTTGGATGTAGAAAATAATTAATATACCAGCGTAACCGAATAATTAAAAACTAAGTTAACGCCTGATAACGTGTTTATCATTTCAAGCTTCGCTGGGCAAAAACGGTGAATCTGCTCACCCAGCCTGTCAAAAGCAGCCCAATTTACTACTCACCAATTCCAGTCCGCTGCGGTATTGTGCATGGCTACTACTTTGTATTTACAATTGGTTCGAAAAGACTTTTCCTTCCTTCTATCTCAACTAGCATGCATTTCTAGCTTGATTTAACTTGTTTCCTGAGGCTACGTGGCTTCGTTGTACATCCTGTTTATGTTAGGCCTACCCGAAGTGGAAGAAGAAGAGGTAATCCCCATCAACCGTCAAGTGCATCATTTCTTAAAATAGAAAGCATTTAATTTGTACCAAAGGTGGTGTCAAATCATTTGTGGGGATCCAATCGCCGATTGCACGTGTGACTTCATAAACAAATATATTTCAAATCACAAACACAACGTTGGAAGCACGAATCTTGATTTGAATTGAATTTGAATTTGATTTGAAGCGAATCGAATTTGAATTGAAGCCAATCGAATCCAATGAATTTAATTTTGAGTTGAATCGAATGAATCGAAATAGTAATGCCTCTTTTTATATGCTTGTTTACTAGGTCGCTCTGCCGCACGTCAGACGGAAACACGCCTGGCCATATGGCTTAGTCACCCAGAGTTGTTACATCATGATATGTCGCTATGTTCATTCTTCTATGACCAGTTTTCAAGCCATCGAATGATTTTACATTTGAGGCCAACGAATGATTTACAACAACGATACACAGTACAACAACGAGCGTACGAACAGAATGAGAATGTTATGGGTCACCCACATAATTTCAGCAAAACATCAATGATGCAGAGTTTGTATCTTGTAAAGTCGCCATAATTACTCCCCCCGCGGAAAAAGGACATTGCTGTCGACGGAAAGATTGGTAAATCCCAGATGAGCTATTTATCAGGCATTTTCGCGTATCGTGCATTAGGGTTATTGTTATTGCTTGATAGTTTGTTTCCGCTTCGTCTTCTGCATTGTGCAGATTTTGTTGAGTTTGCAGTTGTCTCTGGGGGCAGTAATTGTTTGCTTGTTGGCGCTGCGTGAATACAGGATGCGATGCTTTGCTGTTGTCGACGGATTTTCCATTCTTCTTAATTTGGGTGCTCAGAACCTCGAACTCTGTTCGTCTCCATACTCGTGCACATGAAACAAAACATACATATAAGTAATACACACCAAACTTTACGTTACACAAAATACATTAAATTGATACAATATTACAGTGAATGTCATTGTTTGGTAAAAGTTCTGCATCAGTAATGACTTCTTCACTCCGAACATGGGTTCTTCCATCTCGGATTTTAGCAATTCCAATTGGAATAAAATATTTGAAAGCGAATATAGTTAAAACAACAGACCAGAATAACGATAAGAAGAGCAAAACGGTAACAATACCACTCAAAATTGGATGGGCTATTGAGCTAATTACCGATAAGAACACATTTTTCATCGTTTTGGTAATAGAATTATTAATGTATTCAAAATCTGCCTCAGAGTATGAATCAGTATTCGAAGCTAAAAATTTGCGCACATATTGACGGTCTTCTTCTAATTGGCTTATTGATAGTAACATGTTTTGTACGTCATTTTACCTATCATTATGTGCTGGAAACAGATTTAAAGCTTTTGCATGATCTACTAGTGTGCATAAAAAAGTGTTGTTTTATTTTGCAGTGACCATTTTATTTGTAAATCTGAATTGTCTGAAGCCCAAAACTTGCTAACCTGTTTTCGAAAAAAGACCTTTTTTCTTTCGCATTTATAAATAGATTTTAACTCACAGCCTTTTCTGACGTCACAATGGTTGACTACTTAACTAAGTTTTCCAGTGTATTCTAGTAATTCTTGTTTCTTCTCGAAGATTTTTATTTTTTTTATTATTACCGATTACGTAATTTATTAACGTTTTTCCTGTGTCACGTGATGTTCTAGCAATTTCTAGATTATTTTTCAGTCGTATGTATAAAGCGGGGAGATTTTTATTTATGCAGAGAGTGCAATTCAAAGTATAGTTTAGAGTAGATAGTAGAGTGCAGTAAAAAGGCGTTGTTCTGTGGTGATTATTGTGACAGGAATCAAGCAATTATTTTGGTGGTTTTAGTTAGTCTCTGATATTTAATTGTTAAAGTGCTTTAGTTCTGTGTTTTGGCAAGCAAGGGAATTCAGAGTTATAGAGTGATTTGTGAATATATTTGTTCTGTTCGTGATCAAGAAGTGCGTGAGTTAAAGTATCTTAGTGGAAGCCAATCTTTTTCCTAGCTATTAAGTTGCAATCAGACTTAATTATTCGAGCGATACTATACGTCGCCTCAATTTTGCAAATAAAATTAAGATTGAGATAGAACGAAAATTCTATTGAAATGCGACATCTAACAATTTCGTGCATGCTTAGCAAAGTCTCGTGAGCTGGAATAACCGGCGCACGTTAAGCGACCGATAAACAAAAAACAGCATGTAGTCCATAAATTATGATTAGTTATGCTAGTAAAACAAAAGCTAGTTTGTGATTTTAAAAATATGTTCTAACAAAACAGAACCCACATTGTAAGTTTGAAAGAACGCTTAATTGAGTTACATTTTGCATTAGCGATTAGCGGTCTTACAAGTATACGCATTTAAAGAGTGGGCATTAACAATAGTAATTTTTAACATTTAGTTTATTTTTATTGAAAAGAAGGTCAAAACTATGCAGAATTGATAAATGCAATTGTTCGAATATATCACCGGTAGATCCACCTATGTCACACACTTTATGCTGTAAAACACATCTATTGTTTCTACCTTGTTTATTTTTGAATTAACATTTTTTGTTTAGAACAAGAGGTATATTTTTATGGTCGCCACAAAAGTTTTGGGTTACTTTTTCTGATTTAGACAAGTTTTCCAATTTAGAGCGGTTTCCTACATGAGTTATTTTTACAAAAGATGACATTAATACTACAAATGTACAATTACTTGTGTGCAATAAATGTAGTTGCTGCATACAAATGGTAATTGAAGTATGAGCCATAGATGCAAACAAGTGTCCCTATTACCATAAAAGCCGCTTCTGGCGTGAATTGGTTCTTCGTGTAATTTCAAATAGTTTTTCTTTTTTCTCTTCATGGTTGTCCGTGAGTTTAAATGGCGTCACACCATGTGCCTCTAATTTTTAGCCTTCTTGCAGCATGTCATGAGATTCTTGATTATTGAAGTTGCTTTTGTGCATTCGCGTATGATGGCAAATTGGCCACAGTGTTTGTTTCCACACCACACTAACAGGTGGTGTTTTGATCAGAACGTAGGTAGCTTCATTTTAGTAAGATGTATTTCGCCTTGTTTTCTCTTGATTTTTATCGGTTTAGACATTCGTGATCATTCCACTGAATTTCATACCCACGAACAGGCTTGCACAACCTGGGGCGTTACGACCGCATGTGGCCTTGAGTGATAAATTGTGCTGCAGAGCTCATATATCAAAAAATGATCCCCTCAAAAAAAGATCTTTGCCTTTACATGAGCAGAAAAAACTCAATTTGAACAAAAACTTTGCTCAAGATCAGAAAATTTTGACATTAAAATTTTTTACCTCTAATTGGAGAAAAGGTCTTTACTTTCACATGAACTAAAAAATACTCAATTTAATTTCCTGGCGGATGTAAACTGAAATATAGTCATGTAATGCGACCTCCAATAGTGAAAAGGTTGTGCAACCCTGGTTTGGAAGAAAGTATTTATTGACAGGAAAATAATGAACCTTACAGTTTTTTACAGGGAATTTTGAATAGCTTTACGTAGCCTATGCTAAAGTTAAAATTAATGGAAAGCATGAAAAATTTAATAATTTTTTTCATACTAATTTTTCACAAAAATCTTGATGATGTAGACTCTTAATCTTTTGCAGTTTTCTTTCCATTTTATATTGAATAAGTAAAAGTCCTGCAATGTCACTGAGGATACCTTAATCTTAAAATTTAAAAAGTTAAATGCAATGTTAAAATATTGTGAACCAATTGCCGTGATGTTTTAAACGTGAAACCTTTTGTGCTCGTGCTTCATTATTATGGATCCATCCTGAAGATGAGATCTGATTTAAAAGTAGAGACCGACGAGTGATCCACACGTGTGAGGGCAATCTGGGCAGGAAAATTCTGGTGAAGTGATTCAGGAATTTTCGGATCTCTTATGTCTTCAAGCACGTTGCTCCTCACCGGCTCCAAAAAGCTATTTTTCAAAGTGGTGGATTTCATTCATCATTTTTAGTAACCTTGTTCACAAAGCGTTTTAAATGCATGGTGATCGCACTGTGCCAAAAAATTGGAACTCTTGAGGCACTTTTCGTCCCAATCTGTTTTTGCGTTATTAGTTTAAGACAGATTTGCAACTTCAAATTCAAGCATACATAAAAAGTATTACAGCAAACACAACTTTCGTCCACTGTTTTATCCATAGATTTGCACTTTGCACCAAAGTGCTCCCTTCTGAGTTAATGTCATGCTTGAACAAAATCATTAACATTGTGAATGTCATAAAAACCTCAGCTCTGAATTCTCGGCTTTTTGCAAGGCTCTGTGAAGATGTTCGTTCTAAACGTAAGTGTCTCCTTTTCCACTCAGAGGTTCCCTGGTTTTTTCGCGGCAATATGACAAGGAAGGTCTTTGAACTTAGGCATGAATTATTTACATTTTTCAAAGAGAAAAACCATGAATTTAAAGATGACTTGGAGAACGATGAGTTTATCTCACGGCTTTCTAGTCGGATATTTCCAGGGTCTTAACCATATAAATTTTTCGTTTCAAAGATCAGATAGCAACATTGCAGTATTTATTTCAAAGCTGGAAGCATTTATTTGCAAGCTAAATATCTAAAACAAACTAGTAAAGAGCAAACAGTCTGAAATGTTCCAACTTCTTACCACGCTTTCAGTGGAGCCCAATGACAATTTATCTCAAGAAATTGAGGATCACCTCAAGTTGCTCCGAATGGAATTGATGCATTACTTTTCAGATGTAGTAAGTTGCGCCTACGCTGTCAATCCATTCTGCATCGATCCAGCTCTTCTACCTATTGGAACCGGAGAACAAGAAGAGATCATTGATATTCAAGTCGACGACACAGCTAAAGCAAAACAGAAGGAAGGCTCTCCCTTAGATTTCTGACTAGTCATGGGTTCCACTTATCCAATGTTGGCCCGAAATGCTGTTCGTCAACTACAGGTTTTCCCCTCTACATGGGAATGTGATTAAGGGTTCTCGGCCATAACGGACATTGAATTCAAGAGCCGAAATCGTCTAACTGGGCCTGGACATGATTTCAGATGCGCTGCTGGTAAGGTTGTGCCTCCAATAGACCAGCTTGTGCAGAAGAAACAGTTGTATCTATCACATTAAATTGTGTTGTTTGTTATGTATTGATTTTATGGTATAATCAATACTGGTAGATTTGAGTAAAATAAGTTATTCCGAAGCCAGTTGGTACGCAGTGCAGTAAAAACAAATGGGTGGTACGCAATCGGAAAAAGTTTGAGAAACACTGATCTAAATGATGAAACAATTTCCTTTGCAATTGAGTAAGGCTGGCGCAGCCACCTGATTGGTATTCTCAGTCACGACATCATTAATGGGGACCCTGCTATGGCAATAACTAAACTGTGAATGCTTCAATTCCGGTTAGTTTGCTCTTTGCATGGATGCGTTTATACCATGACCAATCAACATGCGCGCAGTCAGAGGCGTTAACTCATACAAATACGCCTATACTTAACAAAGTCATAAGTAGCGATTCAAATATTTAATAGCTTAATGCTGAAAATACACATCAATCATCTTGGCGTCCTTACACAACTTTGATGTGCTTTCAAGCCATGGCTAAATTGAACGGATAAAAGCTTATTAAATTTTAGGATGCGTATGATCAAAACAAGACAAATAAGACATTATCAGGGGCTCGATACACTAAAGGCAACTTCTTACTATGCCTTCCTTTTTTTTCTGTATACCAATCAATCACTTCGACGCCAAGATCAATTCAAATATCACATGTTCAAATGAACAAAAAAATTGATAAAAACTGTTGCTTGTTTGAATTGCGAGCAAGCCCGCTTTTAAAGTACGCTTATGCTGCAAGCAAACCAAATTACACGTGGCCACAAGCTGCGGAAGGTTTGGGAAAAATATGTACCGGCTTTGCATAACCTCCAAATGTTTTTGCACTTCATTACCTTTCTAAAACGATACTTTTCACCGTATAGCGATAAACGCCTATATCAAAAAATATTATTCATTAGGTGGAGCTGGCTTGGCCGGCTAAACCGTTATTCTCAACCCCAACATTCCATATGGGAGCCCTGAGGAGCCCTGTGGAGCGACGCCGGCAGAGCCGGCTAGCCTAATAGATGAAGTGCAATTCTGTCTGTGTCTGTGTCTCTGTGTGTCTGTCTCCGAAATTGCCAGTCGTACTAACATCAAACTTGGCACGATTGATCACCTCTTCGAGGTGAGTGTCATAAGGGAGTTGGTGACGTTACGATGACGTCATAATTAAAGATAATTTTTTTATAAATCGCATTTTCGAACCAAGAAACGCAGTTTTAGCTTAAAAAAAGCCAGTATCCGATCTAACAACTTTAACAAATTTCACTTATTTGCAATGTAATATGACGTCATAATTAACAATTAATTGTAACATTCATCGTGTTAATTTACTCAAAAAATACTGATCGTAGAAACGCGATTAAAAGTTTTTCGGGAGATTTTAGCACGGTGCCTTCGATAAAAGAAACTCTACAACAGTTAATGATAAATTGGCAATGCGACAACAGATTCTTTATTTAAACATTTTAAGCTTTCTAAGCATACTTTTCTTGCTCTTTTTCCGCACGCTTCAACTCGCTCTATGATATCTTAATGATGCCTGGCACGATTAACACGGTCTTTTGCTACCAAAGATCATTATTTCATAATTTTTCAAAAATTGCAACACTTTTACAAAATCAGTTTAGTTAAACACTGATTTGTGACCTCATTCTCCACCGATTTTCAAACTTTTTCAAAAATCAAAGAGTAGTTTAAGGCAATTCCGAAAATACATGACATGTGCATTTACAATCAATTTTATACTGAAAAAGCTGAACTTCATGACCTGTAGTGTAACTTAATTTTCCCAAAAATGTGGTATGCTGAGTAAAAAGAGTTTAGTTTTGTGTACAAACGTTACAATAATGTATTAATAATCAATCATGTTTGACAGCTGAAGAAATTTTCTTTCCAGTAATATGTTTTTCTAATTAATTAAGGCTAAGGATAGGTTTATAATGGTTGATTAAAATTGATTGTCATACGTTATGGTTCATTGTTAGTCAAACAAACAATGCTACTAGACCTAAGAAACCTGCAATTTTTAGAAAAAGTTAATATTTTGGTACATTTTGACTACTTTTTCCGAACAAGCATGGCTCTTTGGCATTATCTATGAAAATTTTCAAAAAGATTTATCAAAAAATGAAAATTTTAAAAATTTTCTGGAATAGCCTACCGGTTAAAAGCACTCAAAATTTTGGTGCCGGCATTTCACAAAATTGCAATTTCTAGAAAAAGTTAGTTGTTTGGTACATTTTTACTATTCTTTCTCTAAGGCGTGCTTCTTCGGCACTTGCTATCTACGTTTTCTAAAAGATTTATCTAAAAATAAAGTTTCTAAACAATTTAAAATGTAGCCTCCTACTTCAAACAAACAAACTGGTGATCCCCCACAAAAACACGGAGGTAAAAATGGTCCTGTGTTATCTTTTGCAACAAAATATTAGTTTCGAGCTACATATCATCTAAACGTTAAAGCCATTTTCTTTGCGATTGGGTGAAGCCGACACAGCCGTCTAATTTGATATTCTTAACTTTATCATTACTAATGGCTACTATTGTAATCACCTAACTGTAAGTGCATCACTTTAGGGTACTTTATTCTTTCCAGCTGCGTTTTGCGAAGACCAAGCAACATGCGTGCACGCAGAGGCTTTAGGTCGCACAAATTGGCATTCAACTACGAAAAAGTCGTCAAAACTGGTCCTAATATTTAATAGGGTATTCCTGAAATATTTAGATCAAATTACTTTGGCGCCTCTCCTACCTATAACTTTTGAAATTTTGCTTCCATGCACTTCATAAAATTAAACCAATAAAAATTTTAAAATTGCTGGTTGTTCCAATTGCGAGCAAGTTCAGTTCCTACGTAGAGCACAAGCCAAGCAAGATGTAGCCAGGAACTCCAAAAACTTCTGGAAAATAATGGCGGCTATGCGCGACCCCCGTGATGGTTTTTGAGGAAAATCCCAAGCTTAACAAAAGATCAAAACAAAACAGTAATAGTATCAACTTGTAAAACTGGATTAGAAGAGAAAGTTTTAATAATAATAATTTGTGGCAAGATTCTTTTTTTGTCAGTATTACTAGTCTTCATCACAAGAAATTACAAATTTGTGTACAGGAATTGTTGAAGTGCATAAAATTCATCAACTTTTCGCTACTGCCCAGTGGGTGAAGCCAGCGCAGCCAGTTCAACCAAAATACCAAACCCCGACGTTACTGATGAAGAACCTCCTGCCGGGTGACGCCGGATAGTAAACTTCTAACTCTTGAATCTACGATGCGTATAACCCAGCCTACAACGTGATAAGTGCCACTTGCGTTTTAGAAATTTTCCGTTATTAAATTTGTTCATGGTCACTATATAACACCTGGCCATCGCTTGGCATCGTAAAAGTAGTTTGTAATAGTATGCACTTTATTTTTAACTCAAACACGTTCTATTTATATGCTTTTTGCTTTTGAAATCTTCTGTCATTATCACTCAACACAAACGTCTAGTTTCTGTCGTTTAGATCCATCGTCTGACTTTAGCGGTACGTCATTTTACCATCGTTATATCGTTTAGTATTTTTGATGAGTCAGTATCTGGAGGCCATAGAAACCAAATGCGTTTTCTATGCCGTAGAATTTAGTGGACTAGGTTTGGTAGCAATAGGTCAGCATCCTGTGACAGCTCTTTGTAGGCTGTCAACAAAGAGCTCGTTGCAACAACTATGACGCAATGTATATTCCCTGTGTTTTATAACCTAACAATTAGCACTATGATGCCATTTCTGTTTTTTTTCTAATGATATAGTCTGCTGTTCAAAGTTGAAAATCATTCAAATGTCGAACTGTTTGGTCAATTTGCAGCACTTATGATTGTATGCAATAGCCTGGTAGGTGTTTATGGTATTTAACGCCACAATAAATTAAATTTTATCTCATGATTTATGTGGCAAGTCTTACGCTGTGCCAAGCTATGAAGTAATTTACAAACATTTTAGGTGATCAACGGTATTGTTATGTCGGTTGCTTTTTATATCTTGACCTCTTACATAATTACTGCAAATTATCCGACTATTTATTTGGTTATAATGATGTCCCAGGCTTTAACTTTCGCACAATTCAGTTTTTTTCGAAAAGTGGATCATGACAAGCATTGGTATATCCATATTAATCTTTTGTTGGATTTGCTGTGTTGTGCTTTGCTGTGCTTTTTTTCTAGCCAATTAAGTAGGCAATGCTGGATTTAGCTTGTAACAGTGTAAAATTTTTACGTTTTTGGTGCTGTGTCCAGTTCAAGTTGAATATATCTTCACCCTAAAGTCGATTGAAAGCTATTTCGTAAAACAATTTGACTTCAAACCTCATTCGGAGATATCGGTAATGTTTATACGAAGTATTTATCTCACAAGCGGGTCAAAATTGCTATAATTTTCTTAGGATGCATCAACACAACGAACGCACGCAAACGTTGCTCCAACGATGAATTGCTAATATTGGCACAAAAGAAAAATTTCAATTTACTAAAACTAAATAAGTACTAGAATCACTTGAGACAAGTAGGGTTGACTCTAGCAAAGTTTCCGGCAGAGTTTTTTTTGCATAGAAGTTGTCTTGCCGATTTGCCGGGAGACTGGTCACCGGTTATCACCTATAATAAACTGGGGTAATTAAAAACCGTCAACTGGCAAAAGATTTCGCGGATGCTGTCATTAAAAGCTTGATGACGTAAATATAAATGGGTAATACGTCAATAGGCTTGAAAATCGAGAGCATGCGCTCCTTCAAAAAGGGAATACTTTTGAATGGCTGTTAGAAACTGCGTCGTTTTTGTTTATGCTGTATTTTGTTAAATGATCTTGCTGAAAATTCAAAATCAAAATCAAAGCATTGTATTGGCCCAAGAAAAACGGCATTTGGTTAATTCATATTTGGCCACCTGGCATGCAAAATTTCTATGAAGTCACAGTTGGCATTTGCAGCAATTTTACAAATTTGGCCGTATTTTTCAAGATAATGGTATTTGTGAAATAGAATTTTAAGACAATGATTTTTTTAAAGCAAAATGTCGCTCAAACCAGTTGTGAAAAACAGGAAATTATTAGAATTTACATTGATCTCAGAAAAACATAAAAAAACGAGCAAGAATGGCTTTTTGCCAAACACATGACAACCACGCAATGGTGGTTGATTCAACCTACCACAATAATTTGTCTTTTGAATTGAGTTTCCGATGTACAACAACTTTATTTATTTTGTATTTCACTTGGTTCGTATCGCTCCACTGCTAACGACTTCCTGATACTCCAATAATTCCGGAAAATCAAGAACTTAATGTGTGCTTATCATCATCTGCATAGCTGCTGTCATTTATTTATGACAATTTTGATTATTTTTGTATGCATCAAACTTTCCAACGATATTACTTGACTGTTTATGATTGCATCATTGGTGTTATGACGTAATATTCATCTGAGTATAAATTGTGCAATACAATAAGTTCTTTATTTTTAGGCAATGCCTTCTCTAATGGATTCCAACAATCATTATTATTTGACTATTTTCTATATGCCAATATGCGAATCAACTAAGCAATATTACATTCTGTAACGTCACAAACAAAGCATTATTGCATGTAGCTTATATCAAAACGCAAATTACGACAAAAAACAATTTTCGCAACTTCATAAAAATGTCGTCGTAATGATGCGGTTGTTTTTGAATGTCAACTATTTGAATATAATTGTTGCCTTACAGAAGTCAAAATTTCATAGTTTCCTTAAGACATATTTGTTGATTTTAGTTGTATTGCGATTGCGTGACGCCCACAGCAAAGTGTGGCCCCAACAATAACTAATAGCTGCTCAGTTTTGCAATCCACGTCGTAAATGCAGCCTTTATATTTTGGAAAACTTGTTGCTGAGCCTCTGGTTATGCCGAGCTAAAAGTTCAGTTTCTTCCTTCTTTGTTGCCAAGCACATGCACATGCTTTTAGCAGGATGGTTGACATCTGCAGTCATTTGCATGCTCATACCGATGCCGAAAACATGATTGAATATTGAAATGTGCCGCAATAACAACTCATCAATGAATTTCAAATAATAATTACTGAATTGTAAGAGCAGCAGGAAAAGTTGATTTCCAGCCGTGAAGGAATGCGTTTCTCTCGACAATGTTGATAAAATTTGCATCGAAATTCGTCTGAAAAAATTTTAATTGTAAAAGATATCCCAAAATATCTTGGACAAGAACAAAGTCATTAAATTTTTAAACGTTTTCCTGAAAATTCAGACATGCAAAGCTGGTTTGGGCAAAGTAAGTTGAGAGTTTGCTTGGCTAAAGCGCTTGGATGGAAAAGGTTTTAGACAACTGACAGATTGATTGCCTTATATTTTGATAAAAATCGGATCATGCAATTAATTTTTAAATCTCAATTCGACTCTCAACTTTTCCTGACCTTTATTTGGCCTTCTTATTGCCACTGGCAATTTTCCTTCCAATATTTATTTGCTAACACACTACGCTGAAAAAAAATTTGTAAGAATGCTTTTTGTTTTGCAGGTTGTTACTACGGTTGCTGAATGAAATGGGCTATTTTGAAGCCAAATACAAAGCCATTAAGATAGCATTTGAAAAGTACGCTTACACTGTTTCAGAAAATTATTGACAGTAAAACATAAAACAACTTTTGCTTGGACCTGCTTTGTAGTTTCCAGTCCTGCGAGCATAGTGATATTTTATTACAAACCCTGCGACCAAGCTAGGAAAATTTTTGTAAAAGATATTTTTCAAAACCACCACAATAGCTCCCGTGAGAACTAATCAGCTCAGTTCAGTATGTTTTTTTGTTTTGGCACGATTAAGTCAATCGATGAGGCCAGAAAATCAGGAGTGGACAAGGTCAAGCAATATTGAATTAAGGGGGAGGGGGCACATGATGAGTGCGAACCATAAACCGAGGTAGAAGAGAGGCCCTGACGTAAAGGTGAAATCCTCCTTTAAAGTTTACCCCACGAATAACGTATTCAATTACGGAGCGGACTCTTCAATGTAGATGCGCCAAGGCCTCAAATGGACGTAATCCAACTCTGATGTATAGTTTCATGCCTACTCTCATGTTAGAATAACTAGGTAAAACGGGGTACGAGATTGCTCCGCAACACCAGAAAAAATGCGTTTTCCTCTCTCTCGGAAAACCATTACCGTGTCTGTGCAAACTTTCAGCAAAATTTGAATAAATACAACACAAATATCTTACCGTGAAAAGGTATTAGAAGTACGAGACATTGTCGAGAAAATCAATTAACGAGGATTTTATAGGTAGCTATTTATAATTAATGTGTTTACGGTGTAAAAGCAGTTGATTATTTAGCTACCTACAAAATTCTCGTAAATCTACGTCTATGCAAATTATAGTTTTAAAATATGTTATTTGCAAAGGTATTCATGCTGACACTAAATGTGATTTGTCATAGCGAGAACATTTAATAACCGACAGGTTATTGGAAGAAAACAACTAGTAAGTTAATCGTACAGCAGACTCCTATAAGCCTACAGTTGTATTTTAAACTTGTTTATTGTTTGAGTGCGCGCGAGAGAACGACCACCATGGAACAATTGTGTTTAATTACTTGGACGGAGATGCTGAAAAAAGGGGCTCAACAATATGCTGTGTCTCAGCTCTTTGTAGGCTGTCTACAACAAACACTGCATATAGGATCTTGAACAACTTCTTGAGGGTTTGAAATCTTTATAATTCAAGACGTAGTTTGCATAAAATCAAAAATTTTAAAGTACTTTGGTCACAAAAGTAATATGGTTTTGGAATAATGCATCGTAATTGAAAACGTTTATTTTTCGAAAAATAATGCAAACACAAAAAAGATGCAAAAAACCTGCAACATTATAAAACCAAAATTACATGAGGTAAAGCAGAAATGCGATTTTGGAAGTGAATATTCATTTTAGGAAAGGCTGCGAGAGACCATGATGCTATCTCAAAAAGGAAGTGCGGACGCCTTGTCGGCAGCCTCTCAGGACGTCAAAATATTAACAGTAAACAGAAATATTAAAAATCAAACTATAGTTATAAGAGAGTAAAGTAAACGACACATACAAAAATATAAAGTCAAAGTTTTGGAAACGTAAAGTTGCAAAATCCAAGATTCGTCATAAATTTTTTATCACTATTACTCATGAATAACTAGAGAAAGTTCAATACTTTTCAAGAAAATTTGGCATCCAGGTCGTTCCAAAAATGTACAGCGTCGAATCAAATTGGGCGTTTTGTGCTGGGTTTATTTACTCTACGTAAGAAAAGAAAATCGCTTTCAGAACTTTTGATATTATATTTATGAGTGTGTGAATATTTATGAATGTGTGAATTGCATGAAAAAGAACATATTCTACGATAATGCAAACATTCTGTAGTCTACATTTTCGTTGAATTGCACTCCTTTGTCTGAGAGACTATTTTAGACCGCAGTGAACAGAGAAACGGACTTTGTTTACAATTTCAGTAGATATCACTAAGATTTGTAAATTATCTTCTCCTTTTTTTCAATCAAGTATTGAGCCTTCTCTAAGATGAAGGAGTGCGATTCAAGGAAAATGTGAATTACAAAAGTTAGTAAAAAATATGTTCCTTTAGATGCGTTGTATCAAAATCTCTGGAGTTTCGCAACCAAAGTGCTGCGAAATTTCGCCACTTTTTGTTTTGAAAAGATTTCAAAACCTCAAAAAATTTAAGAACACCCTGTGAAAAAAGGCTTACATATATACACACATACATATATACATACACGTGTGCGCAAAAAGAGCAGCCAGGTAAAAAATTACAAAATTATGTACCCAAAGCCTAAGATTTTCTGTCCAGGATTAATGCCGGGAACTTGAGCTTTATTATCCTTTTTGTCCTTACGATTATCCTTACGAACGTGGATTGCCATTGATATTCTCTTTTCATTCAATGGGTGAGCGATTGCAATTACTCAAAGTCCGGTTGAAGCACGGAGATGGAGTATGAATGACAACATTATTAAGCAATAGCATCATCACTTTGTTAATGTGATACGTCAGCCCTCCACTGTTTCTTTTATACTTTTCGTTGCAGTGAAATTTTGTGGATGTAAAATCACAAAATTAGTCGTTTTTTGATTGTATGATTAGCTGCTGGCGAACTGCCTGTTGCAAACAAGTAACAATTAGTAGTATTAATACCGTTTATTACTCAGTAAATTAATAAAGAAAAGTAATGAGCAGCATTAAATTTGACATGGAATTAAACTCCATACTTCGCTTTCGTAGCACCGAACTCGGTAACTTTCCTTCACTAATCGTTTAAATGTTTTTACTTAACACGTTTTAACTTCAATTGTTCCACTTTAGGGAAATCAAATTGTCTTTGGCGAGACCTAAGAAATCGGTTGAAAATTGTTGATTGTTGTTAATCGATCGTGGCAAAATCTTTGTCGGTTATATTACATTAGAACAAGTGGTATTCTCTAGTTTTTAACAGGGAGGTAATCGTGAGACTTAAACCTTCAATTATTACCGCGGTAAGCAGCTCTCTTATCCGCTCGATCATGCTGCTGTACGCTGTATTTCACAATGTGATGAAACTTTTCTAACTAGGTAAAAAAATGCATCACCAGCGCTCGTTTAAAAAACAACAAATACGATGCAAAATTTTTGTCAAAACAATAGTTACAAAAACTCATAGTTTGTCTGTATCGCTGCTGCACTACTTTTTTGCCCAGTGTTTGCGTCATCCTAGGAAAGCTATATGAAGAGAGTAAACACCATGTAAAGAAAAATAATGTGAAATTTTTTCACTACTTGAAAGATTTTAGTGGCAAAAATTTTGCTCGTATTTTCACACTGCTTACATTGCTTTTTCTGAAAATATTCCAATTTACTGCTAACCACTTGAGTAATAAGCCTAACGCAAAAGCAGATTTACAGTTGTGCACACATATTTCTCAAGACCACGTTTCCAAGTGCAGTAGAAATCACCGCGAGTGTTAAAACGTAGAAGCGGAGAACAAACCTGGGTGCAAGATTGAGTTTTGACACTTTTGAGATACTAAAAATAACTCTTGTATTAAAAACAACTCAGTTTTCAATAAATTATTCAAAATAACTTTTTAATTATTTTTCTCTTTGATGTGGTAGGTTGTGGTATGACCAATTTTTTAATCACTTGGGTAGCTATCAGTTAGTTATGGGTTAGAGTTTTTAGATTATGTGATAGTCGTTTTATTAGTTAAAATATTCAGATGTTTTTAACAAAAAGTTTCGTTCTTTGATTGATTGGCATTAAAGGTTAAAATTTTTTATTAGAATTCAAAACAATAAGAACGCTTGGTAAGTCATCGCTAGCTAAAAAGTAGACCAGCTAAAACCAAAAAAATTGACCAAGACAATAAAACGCGATATTCCATCGGAAGTTTCTCTGATTTTCTATAAAGAGCCTCAAAAATATGTTTGTCAGCAAAGCTTGAGGTAAAGTAACGTTAAGTCAAAACCTGGCTTTTTGCTTCGGCGATCCAAAATGCTAAATTTAGAACACTAGGTGCTGTGGGCAAGCAAGCTCTTAACCCGCGAAGTTTCGAGGAATTTTCCACGCTTTGGTTGCACTTTATCCCTTTGCTTAATTTGCTCTTGAAAAATTATCTCCAAAGACCTTTTAAAATTTTGATTCATTTCAAACGACCTGTCTCTTCAGTTCAATTATTTTTCCACCGGCGTCGTTTGCCTATATCGCAGACAAAATAATTTTTGCGGTAGAAAATACAGTAGTTGCTAAAGAGTTTCATAAGTTTGTTGCAAAAAACCGTCGTAGTCATTTTAAACTCCAATTCTTTCAACGCACTAAGTAGCCACTTACGTCGGCTTTAAATCTCGATTAATATTACATTTTTGAACGAAGAACCTTAAATTAGAGGTGATTGACTCGCTATTAGCTTATTTCCCGAAATGTCGCAGGGCCCGAAAAAAGGTGTGCTATAATTCGCTGAGCGCTTAATTGAGTTTGCGCTCAAGTAATATGCATGCTAGAATTTAAAAATAGGATAAAGACGCACAATTATTTCATACCAAAAATATTGTCGTAGGCTATATTCCAACAATGGCTTGTCGGCTTGCTAATGGCCAGCGTATTTCAACATTTCCAATGCTCATTGAAATTACATTTATAAAGAGCGCGATGTGGTAAATGGGAGTTACGAGAAGAATTAAAGGTGTATCACAAATGGATAAAATTCGTTGCACCAAAATTAAAAATCTCATAACATCGACCCGCCACTTTTTTGTCTGGTGCGTTGATTTAAACACAGCCCTAAAATGCCTTAAGAAAGACTCGCTGTCAAATTTTTTACGAATTGGAACACAATACTACACGTTAACGACAGCACCAACAAGAAAAATTCCGTTTGGTCGTTTTAGAACGGAAGGTATAATTTACATAAGCAATTTGGCTTGGTCAAAGCTTGGAATAAAAAACTGAGTTATTGCTGGAGTTTATGTAGCATATGAAAGAACTCTTTTCACATATGGAGCTTGTCTTATAAATTAAAGATTTTACCCAATGCTGCCACCAGTTAGTTGTAATTTTAGAATTTTTTGAAACTTGTCAACTTGATCAAAAACTGGCTCTGTAAATCGGTTAGGGCAAATCTTGGCCATTGTGGTAATGGTTGCTCTTCTCTTTCTTTTAATGAAGGAGTAAAACCAAGCTTCTTCATCTCACATCGCTGTCTTAATCACGCCAGTGGAAAAAAACAGTCGTTTCTGTTTTAGGGAAAGCGTAAGTTCAAAACAGTTACAAAATACAAATTGGCAAGACCATCTCTTACACAAAGAACTAGCTTTGTTTGAAAGCCCATAGCTTCCCTTAGAATATGCATAGTGATCAGATTTAGTGTTATGTTTTATATATTTATATTTTAAATTGCGTTTGTTGTTATAGCAGCTTCTCCAGATAAATTTGCTTCTGGATTATGCTTATAGTGAAGAAATGATTTCTATTAAATCGAATTGAGTTAAAAGTTTTGAGTAACCTAAAGTTTAGCAATTTTTGTTGAACATCTCAGTTGCTTAGTTTATTTATTATAGTCAGTAATAGGCAATGATTTTACTTCGTAACTTTATTGACGGAATATGTTTTAGCGACACATTTTGCTAAATTTTCAACATCAACGTGAAGCGTTGAGATTGTTTAGAAAATATTCTATTGCCTCTCTCTTTCATCTTAAATTTGTTGCTGTTGATGGTGTAGAAATGATTTTGTGATTCTTGTCGCCGACTTTGCCAACTGTCTGTTATGTAGCAGTTTGTTACTAGCTCTCCAGATAAACGGGATAGGCTCACAGATAGACTAAAAGTTTTGAAATGCTTGCGTTTTTGCCAAAAAATAAACGTAATGTTGCCATCAGAATAATGCTTTTATAACCAAGGAGTAAATTTGTGCTACGGAACGTCAACGCTAACGGCTTTTTTTGTTGTGAGCGCCGCTGGTGACGGCGTCAACTTTCAAGCAGTTCGCTAACGTTAATGTCGTCATATTATTTTCTTAACTCAAGAAAACTGCTTTTCCGCCAATTGATTATAAGCTGAATCACTGCCCATCACTAATTTAATCAAATAGTCTTGGGTAGGTCGACAATACTATGACCAGATAGGGAAGAAATTCAATTAAAATGTGGAAATTGTAGAAATACGAAAATTTACGGAAATGCCTACTTTAACTCAACTCAATTATTTAATTTTCTTCAATTGGAAGAGATATGTTTTACGTTTTTCACAATTACCGTAAATTCCCCTATGTTTGCAATTTCCGTACTTTTTCAGTTGATTGTTTTTCCATATTTTCGTAATTCCAGCAATTACTTTTATAAAATAAATTTCCGTATTTCCGTGGCTTGTCTATTTCATGTTTAAATGTGAATTGCAGTATTTCCACAGTCTTGATATTCTTATTTTAGTGTAGTTTTTTTTGGGTTGTAGAAAAGTAAAATTGCCCGAAAGGCGATTGGCAAAACTGCCCGGCAAAGTCTAACTTCACCTCCTCGTGGTGCCTGGCAAAAGCAGCTATATGTTGACTGACGAGACTCTGGCGTTGGTAAAAGAGTTGTTTTCTGAGTTCAATTAAAGAGGACAATAACTAGCTCTTTACGAAATAGCATGCAAAGCTATTTTTATGTTGTGTGACATCACATTGTAAGTGACATTTTGTCACATTACATAATTGTAATGTGACAGCTTGTTCTTTCAACATTTTTATCCGATGGTAATTCAAAAGTCAGCACTCTCATGGGGTCTTCCGAAAAGCTTGATGGCAGTTGTTCCAGTGATAAAAGCAAAATCTCATTATAAGCAGAGTGTACCAGTCTATACGCGTTTGCACTGCACCCACAAGATAGTTAAGAAGACCCGCTCCTGGTCTAGCTAACCATGGAGGGCTGCCTCCGTCAGCTTGTTCAAATCACATTGCACTTATAGCTCCAGTTGGCGACTGGATCGGGAGCCTGCACTTGTATTGAAGGGAGCATTCTTGAGGCCACTGCTGCATGACAAGTTTGTCTTCCACTATCTCAGTCATATTGCCGCAAAAGCACCGGTCAAGATACTCATTGTAAGAACCAAACTTAGGCTTTTATTCACTTAAAACTCAGCAACATAATAACAAATTACATCGTTAAAAAAACACAAATCCTGACATATGAGCTGTTAATGCAAAACTGCATTTATAATGCATGCAACACAGCACAACGAGTGCATAGATACTAATGCGTTGGTTCAGCAAACTGCTTCAAGTTAATTGGGCAGTTCAAGGCAATGATTCAGAGCACACGTAGTTTAAAGCACAGAAGCATATATATCATATTGTTTCCAAACTTATTGGGGGGGCGGGTATTTCTAGAAGATCGGCGTAGGACAAGAGGCTGAGAAAGTAAAGATTCAGAAGAGTTAGATCTAGTAGAGTGGTCTGGGGATGTGGTAACAGTGGGGAGAGAATTATCCGCAGTGCCTGATGAAATAGATTCATGTGTCTGACAGTTACGAAGTGGAGAACCATCAGGGGTAGTGGTTGGCTGCTCATTATCCGTAATTTCATCATGATAAGTATTGGATTCAGAAAAGGTAGTTGTTTTGGAAGGGCACGGGGCCAGATCAGTAAATGATACTGTGGACTTCCTGCCATCTGGGAAGCGAATGTGAGCAAAGTTGGGATTTGCTTCCATGAGCTCGACTTCCTCGACCAATGGTTTATTCTTGTTTCTCACGAAACGCCGTAGAAGAACCGGGCCAGGTTGTATCAGCCAACATGGCAAGCTTTTGCCAATCATACTCCGACGAGGAAAGGAAAGAAATCGCTCATGCGGAGTGGCGTTAGTTGAAGTGCATAAGAGTGAGCGTACGGCAAGTAATGCTTCTGGAAGTACCGCCTCCAGGAGCTATTAGGAAGTTGCTTCGTTTTTAAAATAAGTTGCACTGTTTTCCAAACAGTTTGGTTGATTCGTTCGCACTGACTGTTCCCGGTGGGATGATATGGGGTTCTCTTACTTGTTGCGATTCCTCCTTTAGTCAAGTAGTTCTTAAGTTCACTAGACAGAAAAGCAGAACCTCGGTCACTGTGAACGTATGATTGAAGTCCGAAGAGACAGAATAAATTACTTAAGCATTTTATCACTGTGGAAGTAGTCATGTCATGGCAGGAAAAGCGAATGGGAAACGGCTGTACTCACCAATTGCAAAAAGGATGTATTTGTTTCTTCCTTCTAATGGGCCTTTGAAGTCAATACTGACTCGATCCCAATAGTGCAAAGCTTTTATTAATTGTTCAGGGGCTTTTGAGAAAAACTTTGGTTTAAGTTCAGCCCAGATTTTACATGTTTGGCAGACTTTTTTTACATCTTCTGTAGAAAACGGAAGATTCTTAGATCTTACAAAATGAGATACGCCAGGGTGACCAAGCTGTTGGTGGATTTTGGCAAGATCTGAATAGAAAGAGGCAATGGAAGGGACTAGTGATAAGGCATCAGCTACAACATTTAGTTTGCCCGGTTGGTGCTCAATGTGATAATCAAAATTGCCCAATTCGGCACGCCAAAGCTGTAGTTTGGTGTTTTTGATTTTGCCTAATCGTTTGGGGTAAAGCATGAAACTGACAGCTCGTTGATCAGTAGTCACAAGGGTAAATCGATGTCCGTGAAGAAGGTGATTCCACTTTCTCACAGCATCCATTACAGCCGCAGCTTCTTTTTCAATGACAGAATAACGTTTTTCAGTGGCAGTAAAAGTGCGAGAAGGAAAAGCGACAGGCAAACCATTTTGACTGAGCGTTGCCCCAAGACTGTGCTTAGAGGCGTCACATTCAATTGTAAGCGGGATTCCTTTTCTAATGCTAGCCAAGCATGCTGAGGTGAGCTGCGAACGTAAGGTTTCAAAGGCATTAGCAGCTTCAGAAGAAAGAGAAAATGAAGAAGTAACGTTAGCTTGCACTAAGGGTCGTATTTTGGTAGAGAATTCAGGAACTCATTTAGCGTAGTAAGAAAACATATCAATAACTCTTTGGAGCTCAGCTTTTTTTTGAGGAAGAGGCAGGTCAAGCAAAGGTCGTAATCGCTCAGGATCAGGTTGGATTAGATTATGAGAAATTCTGTATCCTAACAAGTCAATTTCAGTACGAGCAAAAACACATTTACTGTTCTTAGTAAAAAGAATAAAGCCAAAATGCTGGTAAAATGTTTACCAGCATTTTGGCTTTATTCTTTTTACTAAGAATTGCGAATAAATCCCATTTTTATGCTCCTACATTTACTGTTGTGTAACGTTAAGCTTTCTGACTGAGCAGCGGAAAACAACGCTTTGAGGTGATGATCGTGATCTTTTATAGTTTAACCACAAACCGTTATGTTGTCTAAATAAGCATAAGTATGACGTAGATCATACTTGGCAATAATATTGTTAATAATACGTTGAAAAAATGAAACAACATTGGTAACACCAAAGGGTAATCGTGTATATTGATATAATTTGCCTTCTGCTTCAAAGGCAGTATAAGGTCGATCTTCGACCGATAAAGGTACCTGGTAATAAGCAGATTTTAAATCGAGAGTACTGAACACAGAACATTTAGCAATTTGGAGCTGCTCTTAAACAAACCATCGGCCACTGCATTTATTGTAGAAAACGAAACGCCAGTTTAGGGAAGCAGCTAATGGCAGACTTACCCTCTGATTGGCTTCAAATTGAACAACCGCCATTTAGTCAGGTGGGTATTGATTGTTTTGGCCCCTTGAACGTATACCAAGCTCGCAGTATTTAAACGGTACGGGTGCGTGTTTACATGCTTAACTGTTAGAGACATACATATAGAAATTGCCTCCTCTATGTCCACAGACTCATTTCTTTGTGTGTTGCGCAAGTTTATTGCTAGACGTGGTAAACCTCGACGCATTTTAAGCAATAATGGCGCCAACTTTGTTGGAGTTGCTTTGGTGTTATGAGACTCTTTAGAAGAGTTGAATCAACAGCAAATCCACGATTTCTTTTTGTAAAAAAAATATTGAATGTATAGTAATGCAAGAGGCCAGCGATGCACTTAGCATACTGCAGACAGTGACACTGTTTCGACCTATCAGGTCTCTTCAGTGTAGTTGGTGACCAATAAGAAGCTAGAGGCTTTTAATAAAGCATAGCTTAGACCGTCACACTTGTGGGACCAAATACTAGGCTAATTCTAGACTATACTCGACCAAATACCAAATACTAGGCTATACTAGACTATACTAGACCAAATACCAAATACTAGGCTATACTAGACCAAATACTAGGCTAATGTCGGACAAATATTGAATGGCGTTTCAATTCTCCCACAGCCAATCACATGGGTGGAGCTTGCGAAAAAATTATACGGTCTCTTCGATGCGTATTTGGAGCGTTATTGAAAGGCCAAACATTTACTAATGAATTAATTACTACCTTGATGGCGGAGATTGAAGGAATTATCAACTCCAAGCCTTTAGTTCTAGTGACTATGGATCCTGAGATTGATGAACCTTTAACGCCTAACCATCTCCTACTTCTTAGAGATAATCCATATCTTCCTAAAGGTATTTTTGACCAGAAGGAATCGTACGACACTCGTCGCTGGGCTCAATCTTAATACTTAGCTCAGCATTTCTGGTTCAGATGGATCAAGAAATTTCTTCCTGTCACGAATAAGTAAATTTGCGTTCAAGAATAGTTTTACATATGTATAGAGTTGCAATCTGTTTGTTTTGCCGTTATTATTTTATTTGTAAATCTGAATTGTTTGTAGCCCTAACTTGCTAAACTGTTTTTGAAAAAAAATGACTTTTTTTCTTTTGGATTTATAAATAGATTTGTAACTCACACGCCTTTCTGATGTCACAATGTCTGCCTACGTGACTTTCCAGCATATTCTAGTGATTCTTGTTTCTTCTCGAAGATTTTTCTTTTTTATTATTATTATTATTACCGATTACATAATTTATTAAAGGTGTTTTTCCTGTGTCACGATGTTCTAGCAATTTCTAGATTATTTTTCAGCCGTATATATATAAGGTGGCGAGATTTTATTTATTCATAGATAGAGAATGAAATTAATTGAGTAGTAGATCAGAGTAGAGTAGAGATTAGAGTGTTGTAAAAGACGTTGTTGTTGTTGTTGTTGTAGTTGTTGTTGTTGTGTGGCGATTGTTGTGACAGGAATCAAGCGATTATTTTGGTGGTTTTAGTTTTAGTTAGTCTCTGATATTTAATTATTGAAGTGCTTTAGTTCTGTTTTGGCAAGCGAAGGAATTCGAAGTTATAAAGTGGTTTGTGAATATATTGTTCTGTTCTTGATCGAGAAGTGCGCGGATTCAAGTATCTTAGTGGAAGGCAATCTTTTTCCTAGGTATTTAGTTGCAACCAAAATTAATTATTCGATCGATACTGCAAGTCGCTTCAATTTTAGGAAGTAAATTAAAGTTGAAATATAATCAAAACTCTATTGAAACGCGACACTTCCCAATCTTGCCCTTAGACAAAAATGGTTTAAACCCCAGCCTAATATGCAGAAAAATGATCTAGTCTTAGTGGTGGACGACACACAGCATAGGTCTAAATGCCATATGGGCGTGATTGTTGACACCTATTCCGACATGAAAAGAGAAGGTCCGCGCCGTTCTCGTTAAGGTCAAAGGCAGTTTAATAAAATGACCTGTCCACAAGCTTTGTGTGATCAGCCAAGCAAACGAATTGAACTCGCGACCTTGAAATTGCTACTTATTTTCTCATTTGACAGGCAACTTCACTTTCTTTCTTAAAAATGCTCCCTTGTTCTCATTTTGCGTTGGGCTGCGTTACGTTGTCAATGCATTATTTGTTAGTTTTAATTTTTAGGTACAGTGGAGTCGAACCACCTTTTGTAATCTTTGTTTTTTATCTTTGTTAATGTGTTATCGGCCCACTGTAATGTGATTGACCAGTTTCAAGCAACCTGTGGCTACCTTTGTTACAATTTACGGCTCTGGTGTTTTTTTTCTAGTCGTTAAAATTTAATTTTCAGTTTACTGGTGTGTGAGATAGTGTATTCCGTCTGTAAAGAAACTTTTTGTAAAACTGAATAAGTCAAATAAACTGAAAAAGGGGAAATATTTCCATATCAAAAAGCGTATCGCGTTTTACGGAATTTATGTTAAGCCAGTGGTGAGGAGGCGCACCGAAAGGAATTAACACATCATACGCGAAATATAGGTCTGCCATACCCCCGCTGCGCTTATAAAAGAGAGCAAAGTTGATTGTCTTTATATACTTCTGCAACATTTGAAGCAACCGGGTATAACACTGAGTTAAAATGTAGCAGTTTTATCCAGTGATTACCACACACTTTTTCGTCATAGTCTGTATATTTCTCTAGAATGGTTAGAATAGAAAAATCCTGCAACGTAGTATTGAGTCTCTCACGACTAAATGCCTGAACAGGATCAAGCAGATCTTTATGTTTGCTGACTTCAACGTTCTCCTACTCAACGAATCTTTTAATTAACAGTCGTTCCATAGCTTCAGTGGCTGTTTTGAGACAGAGGAGGTCTTTAGCACCTGCCTTTTTACTAAACATACTAGCCGGGCACTCACTCCTGACGTGCTCATCCAGCCTCAATGAGTACTTCAGCATCGCATACCCTGAGCTCCTGCATTTATGGCCAGTTACCATTCCAAAGACGTTCGTTCCTGAGCGAAAGGTTCCTGGACTGACAATATGCAGGACCGTTTAGAGAATAGTCTGGGCTTAGTACCAACTTTAATTTCCGGCCCCTTTTAACAAGAATCTGGAAAACTGGAGTTGTCGGGTTTATCCAATTACAAGTCAATGAGTGTTTAGCATAATTGCTCAGAAATTGCTTTTTTCTTTTTTTATCTCCACTCTGATACAAATAAAACATTGCTGTCTGACTACTTTACTATTCAAATGTTTAAATTTCTATATATGGGGTAACAAATCAAGCACAGTTATAATTCTATATCTATGGAATAAAATAAGGCTAAAAGTAGGTCAAAAAGCAAAATGTGAATAACATGCAATGCATCATTATCAGTCACCGGTAATCGGTGAGTAAAATTCAATCTTCCTATTCAATATAGATAACGAAACATAGCAGGATTGATGTAAAATGATTTTGTAAAATTTAACCATAAACAAATTAATTGATTCATATAGAATATCTGGGCTTAAGATTTAGGGGTTTGGGGCTTAAAATTATGTTTTGCTAAGGAAGTTAAGTGTTTAAGAGTTACACGAACCAGATTTTATATTTTTGGCTACGGGGCCAGGAAGTATTGTGGGGGATCCGAATTGTTTTAAAAAAAAGTACTTAAGCAAATTTTGGTGGCCAAAGTGAAGAAAACAGTAGTCATTATGTCACAAAAATTATTATGTAGGTTATGCATTTGTCAACAGAAAAAATTAGTCATGAACCATTTCCATGGAGCCATTTTTTGGCTGTTTCAATAGCTCCTTACTAGTTGAATATTCTGAAAAGTGTTGATCGCTCAAAACAGAATGGTCAATGATTGACTTTCGAGCGGGCTCGGCACTAGTAACTGAGATAAAACCGCCAAACCCTGGGACAGGCTGTTTCTCTTCACTGGTTCCCACCACCCTTGCAAGTAACCAGACACGATACTTTCGAATATCCTTTGAATACATTTTATTGTTTGTGGCAGGTGTGGTAAATATTGCCCCTTTAGGGAATTTGGGTCCAATCCAACAATAAGTAAATGTGAACAGGCGCCAGGGTATCCGGTGTATCCACATTTAAGAAACGTGACATGTTCCGCTTATAGAGAAGAAGAGTCCAATCTTGTGTGGAATCATAACTGTGCTTACCTCTTGTATCATAATTCCACCAGTGCTGTTCACTACATTTTGACCTTGAATATTTGTTTGTTATTTTGTTTAAATGGTCCCACTCAAGATGAAACACTTTATTGTCCTCACCAGTGATTATCTGGAAAGTAAGAGAAGTTGAAACGTTATCCTCAGCTTTAACCAGTGCTGTCTCAAGTTCCAAGCTAAAATCATAAATTTCACAGCGACCTAATCTGCAGAAGATCGTGATCAAGTTTTTACTGCAATAAAGACGTCGCAGGGTGGTGTAGAATGTCGTAGAAACCAATTAACAAAAAATATCGTGATTTTCAGGTTGAGCCTTAAGTTTCTCACTTTCGTAATTTGGACTGCAGTAGCCACTTCTCTCCAACTCTTTCATGTACAGAAAAAGCAACGATGTAAGTCGCACAACCTCATTGTGCCCAATCACTTTATCCTAAATAAAATCAAGCACAGCAGCTAGTGCTTTATGATAAGCAAAACCAATACCAACGTGCTCTTTGTCACCCAAACCTTTTTTGTCATTCAAGTGATTTATGTAAGGCGGGTTGAATAATTTGGAACAGAATTGATAAAAATTTGCTTCTCTTGCAGATGAGTTCTGTCCTTACACCGTGCGGTGCAGACATGTAGCCCAAATTTTAGGGACCGACACTCAACCTGTTTCCATGTAGGCTCTTTCAAGGTTCCATCTTTTTTGTGAATACTGCAAACTTGCTGCATCTTTCAATTCTTCCAGACATTTTCTCTCAAAGCTTTTCACAAAAAATACATTCTGCAGGAAATAATTGCATTGAAGAAGATTGGCGTTTACAAGGAAAGCGTGATGTTAAGGTTTCAACAAATGTTACACTACTTTTCAAACAATTGAGATATTTGTAATGTTTTGATAGAAGCCTCTGTGATTACCAATTGCATCTAAAACTATACCAGAAAAGTATGTGGTATGCGATTCCAGATATCCTCAATGCGATACCAGGAATCGTGAGATTCTTTCAGTCGTCTGTGTCAAACAATGTGTAGTAGAGCTAGTTTTTCATTAGCAGAGATTTTGACATTGCTTTTGACAAGTAGTGTGCTGTGCCGATTCTAAATACCGCTGTAGTGTAAAAAACAGTATGCTTTTTTACTTTTGCTCTTCTGTCCTTATCATCACCTTTGCCTTTCTTTGGCATGACCATTCACTGTCACTACCGTAAATGACTATACTACAAATAGTAGTACCATCACACATGCTGTTGGCTACTGTATTATCGCACTGTAACTGATTCTTCAAAACAAGCCTTTTCAGACAGACTCACTACAAGGCCAAATATTTCACGATTGTGATCTTCGAAAAGTCATTAGCAAAAATCCATTTTTTCTTTTCTATTTTCGGTATTGGCTATTGGAAATAAACATTGCATTTGTTTCCTTGGACTCCTGCTGAATGGTTCAATTTTTATGACGTGTTGACAAAGTGCAATATGAGTGGCTAAACAGTAACACGCATTTTTGCACTCTTCAATCACATAGGGCAATGGTTCTCAGCCCCTCTGGCACCGCCGCCCAAAATTCATTTATTATTTGCCGAAATAGTTTTCGCCACCCACCTGTAACCTCGTAACTCAACTCACTGCTGCTTCTCACTCTCAGTAATGTGACGTCATATATGATTCATAAACAAAACGTCTCTTGCACTAACAACTTAATTTACAAAATTGAGCAACTGTGTAAAGTTAAGCGAAACATGGCAACACAAGTGTATTTCACTTCAGAGTCTGGAACCGCTTTGCAATGCGTGGCTTAACCTTGGATAGAGCTATACGGAATGGATGCTAAACGTTGAGTCGATTTCTAATGGAAGTTTTCTTCACTGTGAGCTGAGAAAAACCAGCTTCCCACACATATTTAACGTTGGAAAAGGTAGAAGTGCGTGCTTTGCTTCATGCCACAAAACGGGATTTTCCTTCTTGACATTTGCCCAGAATTCAGTCACTGCCGTGGTCTGAAACATCTGCGTAATTCCGATGTCATTTCGAAGCTCAATTAGGCTTTCACTGAATTGAGGTCTCTCATAATCCGGATTAATGACCCATGTAAACGGATTCTTCAACGTCAAAATGTTTTTATATTTTTGGAAATGTACTTCTCGAATTGAACGCATAAGTGTTTGAGATAGGTGAGGACGATCTCTTCTACTTTCTCCTGGACTTGTCATTCGCATCCTCTAGGATGAGGTTGAGATTGGGAAACAACGCGAATTCGTTTTTCCCACCTGCGTACTCCAGAGGAAAAGCTTGTCATGGAAAGCTGACATTTGATCGACTGTGGCCATGAGGAGTTTGTATTCTTCCTGCATAGACAAATTCAATTGATTCAATTTGATCTCGATATCACCTAAGTACCCTAAACAGGTCCTCCATTAAACATTTTGAAAGTTAAGAGACAAGCTAAATTTTATTTCACGCAGAAAAGTTTCGACTTCGGCCTGGAGCTTTAGAAATCATTGGATTGCTTTCTCCTTCGACAGCCAGCGCGCTTCGGAGTGTAAATGCAGGTTCTTGAACTTGGAACCCATCTCTTCACAAAGTTTGTGAAAAAGTTGAATGTTCAGTGGGCAAGCCTTGATAAAGTTGATCATATCCACGACATTCTTCTTTGGCGGCAAGGTAGTATAATGAGGTCTTTTGGACTTACACTTTAATGCATGCAGAAAAACATCAAAACATACAGAAAAAATAATATTTAATTTGATGACGTCATGAAACAATAAATTAGAATTTTTTTCACAAATCAATTGTTTAGATTGACTGCTTTTGTTTTACAACAAAAAATTGATTCGTTTATTTGAAAGTAGGGCAAGGGAGATAATTGACGATTTTGACAAATTTATAGATTTTCCAAAAGACTCTCATTTGTGACGTAATAAGGTCAGAAGTTAGTTTAAAAGAGATGAATTTCAATCACATGTAACCTGGGGACAATACGTCAGTTCTAGAAAAAGTTACTTCATGTAAAATAACAAGTCCAAACTTAAAGATAGTAGATGCACGCCAAAAATTTTTAGATAAAATTTAACTAAAACGTGAGTTGATGACGTCACAATCGCACAAACCAAAATTTTTTTTTAAACTCTCTTCGTTCATTTGAGCTATAAGATATTGTTCTAGGATAACAGCAAGAATATTGTTTTGGCGTATAGTTTTAGACAGTCGCCTGTAAGTGAAAAATTTGTGATGTAATCCAGAAAATTCCCGAAGTGGCCAACATGGGGAAAAAATTCGCTTTGAAAACATCAAAATTCATAAATTATATCCTTTGAAAAGCTCAGAAATGTAGGCTAAAAAATATATGTTTTGGGTGCATCGGTAGCCTTTCTCGCGACTAGACCAATAGTTTAAAAACTCAGGTTTTTGTTCAGCTTATTTGATTATGTAGTTAAAAATTTAGTTAATACTGCCACCACTTTGTGAAGTGATGAAGAATCCTTACCGCCAGGTGCTAATCAAGTGTTATGTCATTCAGTGATTTCAAGATAAATTGCTATTTGAAAGTTTAATACCAGAATAGACAAATTAATTGATTCACGACTGCAATAGTTACATTGGAGGAGTTTTATAGCTTCATCAATATGGCTAGATAACGAGAGATATTATCTGGCTCATCAAACACATATGCTAACCTTTTTACAAGTCATTGTAGCGGTTCAATGTGTTAGAGAGCAAGATTGGGAGCAGCCAGGTAGAAATGATGTGTTTGTGACCTTGGATGTCGAATGTTCAAGCCACCATTTTATATATGGGTAATGTTGGCTTTGTCTGTGCTTGTTAACCAAAATTTAAATTCTATCATTATAAATTACACAAACAGCGCAGATTTTATGAGTATGTGGGAGGATTTTTGTCATGTACAACGTATATTGTTCTATATTAAATTCCGGTATGACAAAGCGTCAAAAGCAAGTTATATCTTCAGGTGTTTGCTGTATTCATTCTTAGCTTTGATATCGTCGCAGTAACTCTTAATAAATAGTTGTACAAAAGTGGGAGTTGATGATTAATCGTATTTACTATCCACCCTATACCCAGCAATACAATCAATCGGAGACAATTGGCAACCAATCATCACTTATGAGTCAAAATATTTCAACTACTTTCTTTACGAAAATTCTAAATTGAATTATATTTTTCACAAGTGGGGGAAAGTGGATATGTGTGGAGTGTCAGAGGTGATCTATGGTTGGACGAAACTCTCAGCAATGAGATGCAGTATTTCTTAACATTAATTTGCTGTTTTTGAATTGAGAAATCCCGACCGCTTTGGATAGACTTTTTCTGCAAAATGCTTTAAAAAGACTTACTTATCAAATTTTATTGCCACACAACCTGTAAAAATGCCACTAGCTGCCCAAGAAAGAGATGGATGAAAAACAAAAGCAACTTGGATTGAAAATAAGATGGTTAAGTTATAAAACATAGGCAGAGATGTTTGTTTGTTTGTTTTGTGGTTACCCCTCCTCTTCCTCGGGATGGAGGTACGGCATGAACGGCAATTCAGAATCATGCCGTCAACTCAATTGAAATTAAGCTAGGGAAAGATGGCAGCCCATTTCGAACCAGTCATGAGTGACTGGTAGCCCCACCACCAACAAGCCCGACTGCCAATGGTGGGCACCCAAGAGTCGTCTTTTACAACATGGTGGGTTAGCAACTTTACAAATATAATCCGGTGAAGTACGGGTGGGCCACATGTCTGCCACATAAAGGTGGAGGCGTCCCGTTAAGTGCCTTGCCCAAGGACACAACAAGCAAGCTTGCCGGCTTGTTCTCCACACTATCCTTTTTTTATGCTGAGCGCCAAGCAGGGAACCTGTGAATACCATTTTTTCAAGTCTTTTGGTATGACTCGACTTAGGGAATGAACCCCAGGTCTACCGACTGCGATGCAGACGCTCTCACCACTACACCATCGCGCCGGTTTTATGTAGGCAGAGATAGTAATAGATACAGAAAAATTTTAGGTTTGCGATCCCCACGCTGGCCTTTAAAAAAATGCAAGCTGGCTAAAAAGACGAGTGTTGGCTCCTTAAAAATTTTTTTAAATCAAGTTGGCGTGACTAATAGCTCCTCGCGGGTCTCTAACGTAAAGGTAGCATCACAAAGGATCTTTCTCCTTGCCGGGTGATCGAGTACCAGGTCTATTACTATTGCTGGATTAACCTTTAGTTTAGCAAGATCTTTACTGACATCAGTACAAGAGATCATGTTACAAAGTTGCTTACATATTCAAAATTTAATTAATGTATTACAGCTCTATTACAAATAATTAACCTTTCTACTAAGCATAATATTAGTACATAGATGTATAGCATGAATTATAGAAATGCACAACTATGATAACAAGTGCATATATAGCGTAGCATTAGAGGCAATGTCACTAGTCAGGTAATTTGAAAGTATGGAATTCAAGCTCTCAAATCTATGACAAAACTATCGCTGGTTCGATAACAGTTATTGCTGTGGAGTATCACTTAAAACTCTACTATCCCATATAGACGTTTATCTTCGGAGACATAACTTTAATGGTTTGCTGTCAATTTATTGTTTAACCTCAATGTCTTATTTAGGTCGCAGCTACTAATCCGAGTCGCTGCTACTGCTGCTTCCATTTTCCGCCTTCTTGCTCTCCTCCAGCATCTTGGCCACAACTTCATCCCTCTTCTTCTCAGGAGATGATGCTCTCGATGACGATCGTGAAGAGGAACGCGATGAATCACGTGACGACTTTTTAATCTCGATTGATTTTGTCACTACAACTTGAGTGTCAATGTCTGCAATTCTGAATATAAAGAGTTGTTACGTACCTAGGACTTAATTAGCATAAACATTGCGTGAAGGGGGAAGTACAACAATCAGGGTCCCCAAACTTTCGTAAGAAATGAAAGTGTGATCAGATAACGATTAAAAAAACGTCCATTTACAAGAATTGGTTATCCACCAAGCCTTTGATACAAATTGGCAAAATGAGGAGTCAGAAAATATTGATCACAAAAAAAGGTCATCCCAGGAGATTGAGCAACGCCAGTATCAAAAAAATATGTTTCTGCTTCCCCCTCTCTGCCCAGAAACATTTGCTTCGGGCAATGGTAATGGATTTCATTCACATAAAAATCAATAAACAATGCTTTATTGTTAGATCACAATAACCTACCTAGTTTCCTCTCCACTCAGCAACTTGTGGTAGATGGCGATTTCCTGCTCCAAACTTAGTTTTAAAGAATTCAAAGCTTGGTAGTCCTTCAAGTACTTGCCAAGATCCTGTAACAAATAAAACAAACAATTATTATAAATAAAATAAAACGAGTTATCCTGTAACAATAATACAAACAATTATTTTAAATAAAATAAAACGAGTTATCAATGCTATGCAAAAATTTTTGATTTTAAATAAAATAAAACGAGTTAACAATGCTATGCAAAAATAATTTTTGATATTTTTTCTACTAAGAGCAAGTTGTCGCCATCAGCTGCTGCACTCAATCTTTTACCAAATTTTAGCAAGGTCGCCAAGTTTGAGTTTTATCTACTACCAGCCGGCTCTGCCGGCATCTCCCGCAGGGCCCTATCAGTAATGTCACGGTTAAGAGTATTAATTCAGCCGGCTTCACCCAATGACTAATGCTTTTTGACATAGACGGTTGTCGCTGCAAATCAAAAGTGGCGCCTCTGAAAACGAATGGATCAAACAAAACATTGTAAGGGATTGCTCTGTGCGGTTATACTTTTCCAAAGTTTCTGGAGTCACTGGAAACGTCTTGTTTGGACTGCTTGCATCATAAGCGTGTTTGAAACTAGATTTGGTTACAATTGAAACAGCCAATGATTTCACAAACGCTAATGCGTTCATTTCATGAAGTGCATAAAATGCTCAAATTCAAAGTTGTGAAGAAGCCAATGTTATTTATGAGTATTTTCAGAAATAAGTTAATAAAATTTAGGTCCATTACAAATGACTTTTTCGAAATTGTAGGATCGTTTGTGATTGCAAAACCGTGCAGCGTATCTTGGTTGGTTTAGGCATAAACGCGGCCAGGCAAAGAGCAAGCTATCATTAAGTTAATCACTAACAGTTAAGTTATTACAATAGCACGGAATGTCGAGGTTAAGAATATCGGTTCACCCAGCTACGCTGGCTTCACTTAGTGGTAGTTGTGACAACAGCAATAAAAAATTAATGTTTCTGTCACATATTCAATTGCAAGGTTTCACGCTTGTGATCAAACGTCATCAAGATGCGCTTTTGAAAAAGTGGCAGAGCACTTTCAGCATTTTTGCCTTAAATTAAATGGAAAGTGATACCGGTACTGTTTTTTGCAAATTGAATTGATAAACTAGACAGTTGTTAAATGAACCTTAAATATGTAGTTTTACTGATGTTATGGAATGAATCTGTAGCCAAAGTAAGGTAAAAGGTGCTAAAGTTTGCTTGTTATTGCTACTAGTTAGAGCTAATTTTATGGGTTAAACAAGTAGGCTTGTTTGCAACCAGGGCTGGGTAGCCGGAGCTGGAGCCTGGAGCTGGAGCCTGGAGCAGTGGAGCCAAGCATTTTCTTTGGAGCCGGAGCTGGAGCCTGGAGCTTTTTTAAATTTTTCTCCGGAGCTGGAGCTGGAGCAACAAAAACTCGCACTTAGCCCTCCCCTCTGTTTGTTCATGTGACCCATAAAACGTGTGTTGTATTTGAAATTTGCAGTAAATAAATGAATTGCTTGCTTATTACTGGGCCATCAATTACCAGGAGACGAGAAGAGTGAAGTTGAAATTCATATTCGGACTTGTTCAAATAGGATCACTTCGGTTCGTGATTAAAGCATTTGGAGGAATCGAAAAGTTATAAGCTTGTAGCAACCTCAGCAACTTCAACTACAAACTGCAAGTAGAAAGTCGCCAACAATACTTGGCTTTATATATATGGATCGCATCTACTTCCAGTAGCTTCATGATAGAAGTGACTAGTCGCACATTGTCATTAACTTAAACTCAATAATCCCAAATACGCTAATTATTCGAATATGAAACCCTACCTGAAGCTGATTACAAATAAGCTACGTGTTAAGGCTATTAAACTAGGCTAATTATCAACCATACCAAGTTAACCTTAGCTCTTTTTACTTTACTTTAACTTCAGATACAATTCATAACATCAGTAAAAATACTTATTTAAGGTTTGCTTTACTACTATCTAGTTTATTCATTTCATTCACAAAAACGATATCACTCCTATTTAATTCAATGCGAAAATACTGAAACTGGTCAACCACTTTTTTCAAAAGCGAATTTTGATGACGTTTAATTACGTAAGTGAAATCTTTCTATTGTTGGACAAAGTCAAAAATTGCTTTTTTTTGTGATGGGAATTGAGTAGAAAAATATGGCTAATGGCGCACAGCCGTTTTATTTTCATTTAATTATTTAAAGCTCCTAGCTACGTCCTCTTTGGCCAGTTTCCAGCCTATGAGCACTTTGAAATCGGACTTGCGGACGTTGTAATGACGTCACAAATTCCTTTGACACTCACCCGGAATGGTGATCAATCGTGTTAAGTTTTATGACGTCCAGTAACTTTAGAGGAGTTAAAACACACACACACACAGAATTGCGCTTTATAGAATAGATTTGCAAGCTTGCGTCCAGTATACCGTATATTAACCGCTAGTAGATATACAGGGTGTTCATAAAGTCCTGATACAATTTCAAAATTTTTTTATGAAGTCAATTCTCAAAATATCTTAACCAAGTTGGTTTTATTTGAATCAGTGCTGCTTAAAGTTTTTATTTAAAATAAACTTTTGTGTTTCAGATATGATTTTTTGTGTTTTATGAATGTGTTAAAATAAGCCTTATGAAATGGTTACTCCTCAAGAGAAAGCACAATGTGTATCCTGTAATTGGTCCATTTTTCTTTCACGAGAGAACAATTACTGCAGACGTTTACTTGGACCTTCTAACTGAATATGTAGCACCACAACTAATTGATTCTTAACCAACTATCATACTCCAGCAAGATGGTGCACCACTGCATTGGGGCCTACGTGTTCGTCAGTTCCTCAATGAAACATTTTCAGACCGATGGATTGGAAGAGATGTACCGATTTCATAGCCACCTCGTTCACCAGACATTACTTCCCTGGACTTCTTTCTATGGGGTAATGTGAAGGATATTGTGTATCGAACAAAGGTGCGGGATATAACTGACTTGAAGCAAAGAATTTCTGATGCCTTTGCCACCATTGATGAGGATATGCTGCAACGAACGTGGCAGAAAATCGAATACCGTCTTAATGTGCTTCGCTTAACTAATGGTACCCATATAGAAATGTATTAAATGAGGTAAAAACAACTTTAAGCAGCACTGATTCCAATGAGGTAAAAAAAACTTTAAGCAGCTCTGATTCAAATAAAACCAGCTTGGTTAAGATATTTTGAGAATTGACTTCATAAAAAAATTTTGAAATTGTATCAGGACTTTATGAACACCCTGTATTATTGCTGATGCGGTGTCTATGGTCCAATAGCGGCTATAGATAGAAAATTTAGGTTCTCATAAAATGTTTTTTGAAGTAAAAGGTGTTTTATGAGATTAAAATAGCCTCCAAAATTTCTTCTGCGGTCACTCAAAAACGTTGATGCAGTATTAAGTCTCTCGTTGCGCGCATAAAACTAAATAGAGAAACAAAGAATTTTTTACGCTACGCCTTCAATTTACGCCTGATGGAAACCAGCCTTTACTGCGTTTAATTTGTTCATAACAGTTTCATTTCTCCCTTTACTTTCTGAATAGTTTAATTGAGTTCAAAAAAAAGAATAAAACCTGTCCATCTTCGACGTATTTTGCTTCATGAATGTTGCTTCTAAAATCTCAATAAGCCATCACTGCTGTTTCAAAAGGGCAACTTAAAGTTTTCTTATGTTTCAATACAATCAGATTTTACATTACCGCAAGATTTCAAAATTTTTTCAATATAAATATAAGTGTTGCGGTATTTTACTCTTTCTTTGAGGTCTTCAAAACACCCTGCTCTCTCATGTCAGGTGGAAAGTGCAGCAAAATTGATTTTAATCTGTCGGTAATTGCTTCATTTTTCATTTTGCCATTTCTGTTTCAGTTACAACACGCTTAAAGCTATTAAACAGAAACCGTTCTTATTGTGTCGTAATAAAGTGGATTCCACTTTTTTAATTGTTACAATTTTGCACTTGATCAACGTTCATAAGTAAAGAAGAATGTGGATTCTTGGACATGACTAAATTTAAACACGATTTCAGTTTTTGATATAATGCCCCACCTCTTTGGTTGAGTCCAACTCATAGTGAAGCTTTTTGATTAGGTCAGCATTGTCGCTCGTCTCTTTGGCCAGCCGATCTTCGAGATGGTCCACGTTTCGTTCAAGCGTGTCGTTCTAAACAAATCGAGTAACTTCAACTTTCCGCAATATTTTCGATAGTGTTGAAAAATTATCAGGTAATCGCACAACAAGATAGCATTGCACTTGCTCATGCGGAGAGTGAACACCATCTCCTGAAGAAGCCATGACGTCTTATTCATACCTCTCACCTTGTTTCTGAGAGCCTCGATCTCCATTTCAAGCTGATGAATTTTCTTTTTCTTTTCGTTGTTATCAGCGCGCAAATCGCGAATTTCTTCTTGAGCATTCTTCAATTGTTTCGTAAGATTAGCAACCTGCAATTGTTCTTGCGTTATTATGATGTCACACTGCTTATAACAACGTGACCTACTGCTATCTATCACAATATTTAGAGGTCATAATGTGCGGAGGTGGCCTCATCCTACCTTTTCTTTGTAGAAGTTATCCAAATCTTCGAGTGATTTTGCATTGAATTGTTCATACTCTTTTCTAACGTTTGCAATAGCGTCATTAAGATCGGGAAGAATCGACGGTTGTTCTGCGTTAAGCACAGGGGCATCGTGCGGTTGGATCTGTCTTCGGAGGTTTTCCATTTCCTATTTTTACAATTAATCGTTAAATTTAAAATTAAAGCAGCGCAACTTGATGGCGCAAGTATCCAATGCACGTTCAACATCTTGATAGTGAAACGAAACGTCACAATGTCACTTTCCTTCCATCCAACAGACCAAGTTGTGACCTCGATATATCAAAGTCGTTATAAACTACCATTTTTTTCTATAAGCACCCCTCATCAAACTGCTGAGCCTCTTAGAGAGCAGTAGTCCCCACTTATTAAGCCCACGATTAACATGCCAACCCCTCTAAATAATAATCCTGTCCGAAATTGCTTCATTTGTTCCTGTAATAAAGAAAGCCACTTTGTAAATCCAAAACCTGATTAATAAGCCCAAGTTTAAAACGCGTTTGCTTGAAATTGGGTAAAAAAGCGTCGCAAATCACTCTTCTTTGCCTTGCTTTTGACGGTTTTACACTTGGTTACGCTGTTGACCTAGTTCTTTATTCAACTGTTTTGTCACAATTTGGTTATTTGTGTCGTAATCAATTAAAAAAAAAATTGTGCCCAGAAGATTAATCAATCAACAATAAGAGTTGCACCTGATGTAAGATTACAGCGCCCAGAAGATTGCACTGTATTTTCAAAATGGCAAAGAGTCTTGAAGACTTAACCTTGTTTAATAAACTTGAGATTTTATTGTTGATTGATTGTTATACATTGATGGAATTAATTATTATTCATATAACTGATAGAATTAATCGTTATCTACAACTGTTATGTACAGTGTTAATAGATTTCGAAACTTTTAGCCATGGTACAGTGGGCCATACTCATTTATGCGCATGAAAGTGGCGAAAATTTGTCATCCGCCAAACAAGTCTAAAATTGTCTTCACTGTCTTGTCCCGAAGTCGGTTTTACAAGCGGGGACTACTGTATAAAAATGCTTTGCCTAAAGGCATTGCTGTCTTGTCTCTGGAAGCCATATTATTAACTAGATTTACCAAAAAGCCAATGCCTAGTAACAAGTACCGCTTCGTGAACTTGCTTGAGCAGTTCCAATTGTTCTTGTTGATTTTCTATCTTGCTTTCAAGGTTCACGCGTTCGATTGTTGCATCATCAACGTCCTTTATGAATAGAAACGCATAATAGAACTAATTGTTTTGTTCCTGGGGCGTGTAGCTTATTCAGCATTGGAATAAACAAAGATAAAAAGTAGTTTCTAAACGAAAAGCATTCCGGTTCTTCGAAAAAGCAATTCTCCAACAACGATTTTGGACAAGTGATTCATTTTCCTTAATATCTACTTTAAATGGAGAATGATTAGAAACCGAGATCGAAAGATTACGCAATTAAGTTACCTTTCTCAAACTCTTCACTTCTTTTTCTAATTCTTTGTTCTCCTCTTTAACTTCTTCCATCCTAAAAAGAACATGATTTACTTAGTTTAGATGATCTCTTTTGCAGCAAAGAATGTCCTTCAATAAATTTCTAACGCTCCAGATCGGCTAGTTGACCGCAATGGCACAAACAACGATAACTTGAAGAGGCGATTTTAAGTTTTTGATGATACAACACTTCTTTACCTCTTACATTATCCTGATAAATTTCCTGAAATCTATCCGATACAAACACCAAAGAAACCGATCTACCCAATCACGCATAATTTGTTATTGTTTAGTAATGCAAGAGGCCAGCGATGCACTTAGCAAACTGCAGACAGTGACACTGTTTCGACCTATCAGGTCTCTTCAGTGCAGTTGGTGACCAATAAGAAGCTAGAGGCTTTTAATAAAGCATAGCTTAGACCGTCACACTTGTGGGACCAAATACTAGGTCCACTGTAGTGGATGGTCTGTCAACCTCTGCGAAGCCGTATCACTCGTGAATGAGTGGCGGTCACCAACTGCACTGAAGAGACCTGATAGGTCGAAACAGTGTCACTGTCTGCAGTTTGTTATTGTTTTTGTTACTATTATCATAGGCAGCTACTTTTCGGTCAGCTCTTCCAGGTCCATGAGAAGGTTGTCGCGTTGAATTTCGAGCTCTGCGTTTTTCGTGTTCAGCTGTTCCACTTTTTGTCGTAATCTCTAAAATTTAAAAGACGGTTGTTGGAAACTGCTTTGTGTAATGACGGTAAACATCACGCCTGTTTGATTTTGAGAATTCTTTGTAGAAGTCTGCCATTAAAGACTTTCTACAGCTCTGATTCAAACAATTACTTTGTTATCAAGACCAAGTAGTTTAAGGCACATCAGCGGTCGGTCGTGATTACAAAGCCAACTGGAAATTGAATTAATAAAAATATCACTTGCAAATAACGTAAACAAATAATTCTGTGTTGAAAACACAATTCATGTGTCAAGCAACGAATTGTATCGTGGGTTTTCAGTACTGGCGACACTAACTTTAAAAGCCCATGTGTTGTCATAACTTTTTGTGACACCATTAGCGCAATACAGGTTTTTATTATTTCACCAGATATCTCTATTGAAAAGCGCTGCAAAAAAAGTGTTTTGTCAAAACCATGATGAGAACTTATTTTATTCTTTAAAAACCAAGTAAATAGAGACTTTGAAGAATAAGAAGTAGCCTTGCAGCCTTCTTGACAGCAGCCGCCACATGACGTTGTTCGGCGCAAGGCGTGGTTTGATGAAGAAGCGGTTTAGCTCGGATGCTCCGCCGTATGCAGCGTAACACTCAGAGCAATAAACTTGCAGGCTTTGGTGTACAAGTCTAACGCTTGCTTTACTACGCCACGCTGTGACTGCAATTGTAGAAAAATGGTCTTCTCAGCAATCGGTGGCTAAACTCACAGATTATAATGTAAAATTGTTATTTATTGTTATACCTCAAGCTCATCGTCGTAAATTGCTGCTACATCGGTTTCGGGAGTGTTCTGCAGCTTACGAAGCTTTGCGTTCTCCGCTGCAAGAATCTTATTGGCTGTTTCAAGGTCATGAACTTTATCAATGTAGTTCACCAGTCGGTTGTTCAGCTTCTTCATCTTGTCCTTCTCGCCTTCTTTCATTGTTTTTACTTCGCTGTGTGACGTCATAAAATCAATTTATTACTTCACGACTTGCACAAGTTTAAATAACCCAATGACACTTACGAATTGACAAGAACGTAGGAATCCCCATCCCTGACGATCCCGTAACTCTTGCGGTAAGATGATGATCTTGGCTTCGGCATTTTGCTGAAAGAAGTTGATATGGGAATGTAACATTTAATTAAAAAAACCCTTAAGCTATCTTTATTGACTGGAGTTAGGTTTTTTAATAGAGATGCAGCGCACAGTAAACACCAGATTGCTGTCCATGTCGAAAAATGCTTTCTGAAGAACGATAAGTCACTTTCAGTGGCGGCTCGTGCCTATGGCTGCAAAACTGCAGCCCCCCACGCATTTTTATGATCTGTTTTTTTTGAATTTTTTATAATGTTAATATTTTTTATAATGTCATAGTTCATACCTCATTGCCAATGCATCAGTTTATGTCGCTGAAAAGACTAATTTTCATGTATTGCTAGCACTAAACTACCGGTAAGTAAACGTGCGACATAGGGATTCTATGTGACATCATAATCGTGCGTAGGACGGGCTGCAGCTGCAGCGCCAGAGACTGTAATTTTGTAAAGCGATTTAGTTGCTCAATAAATGGTTTAAACTTTTAGTTTCTGTGCGACATAGCAAAATGTTTTGCCCCTGCAAGTATTTTCAACATAACTAAGCCAAATTTTATTGTATAACTGAATATCTCTAACTTTTGAACTCCGCTCGTTAAGCTGCAAAAGATAGCAGCAGGAAGAGCAAAATCAGTAGTGCCCGGACGCATGATGTGTATGCGTTGCTTTCACGGTCGCTTGATTCTTGTCACTTTTCTTGCGACGTAACAATTCCCTCTAAGCTTGCTGATGTTGTAGCTCTAAAACAGGGCCAGTGACGTAATTGGTAAGATTGTTTGTAGGTAAGCAAATTCAAATGTTGCTATTCAGTTGTATTGTTTTATGAATTAGGCAAATAAATTGGAAGTAAGAAAACATATCTAAAGGCGAGAAAGTTGTTTAACTTATTATTTCTCTTCTGCCGGGCAAAAAAGTCGTAAAATTTTCGCTTTGTCATTTAAATATCAAACTACCGCAACTGCGTGAGGGAATATTGCTGCTGCACGCGATTAACCAAGAGTGATTGAAATGTTACAACTCCCCCTAGATTGAACTCGCAAAGCCGGTAAAAACGGGGGATAGGGGGGCGAGGCATCCGACCCTCGTTTTCGAGCGGAGCAAAAGCATTGGTTTCGTCCAGCCGCCAAAATTTATTTCGCGTATTTAACAAAAATTTCATTTAAACACTACACGCCCGACTGCCCGCTTTATGACAGTCCCGGGCAACGTAGATTCTGACGACTTGATTTGGAGGCGTGGATGGTTTGATTCCACCAGCGCCGCGGCTCGCACTTTTAACGTTGGTCAATGCGTTGTTGTGGTTCGTGATACCTCATCGCTCAACCCCGAAAACGCAACTATTCGTTGTTTAGTCACGCTTCGCGTCCACCTGCAATGTCGACTTGCACCACCTGCAAATTTCTAACCAAACGCTGCACCTCGCTCGCCGTTTACGCAGTTCAACTTTGTGGTGCATTTGCAGCTGTGCTGAGAAGATGCTGTCCACAACGTGTTGCTGTCCACAACGTGTTGCTGTCCACAACGTGTTGCTGTCCACAACGTGTTGCTGTCCACAACGTGTTGGAAAGCGCAGTCCTAACATTAGATTGCAGCAGCATCATTGTGCTTTAAAATTGTTATTCAGCATGTTTTTGCCCAGCTCGTTCGCGAGTATACAAATTTTGTTTTGCGTTAAAATTGTAAAACAAAGACAAATAAAACATAAAACACGTTTACGCAAAAAAGTTACCTAAAAGTAACGTTGCCAAAAAGAAAAAGTTTTTTTTATAACTCTACGTTGGACATACAAAACCTCTTATGTATAATGTTTATGGGATATAGGCGTCGGTTTGCTACTCATGCAGCAGTTGTAAAATAAAATCAGATTTCTTCCGACCTTCTGAGATTAAATTATAGCATTTTACATTCTGCCGGTGCAATGGCTGCCCATTATGTTCTGTACTATGGATGCCTATTTTCTTCCCACAGACCCATTATTTTTCTCTCCGCTTACCGAACTGGAAAATCGTGTCAAAACTTAAAAGGTCGTTATTTAAAGTCTTACCAATGCAGCAGCCTGTGAATAAAAAGCATAACCAGAGTAAACTGGTTCTAACAGGTCTAAAGGAGTTGCCGGGTTCTTCATTGCTGCAAGGTAGATGTATATTCTATCGGCATGTATTTCCTCAAGATCTGCTTTGTTTGCCATTCAACTCTTTCAGTTGCGTCATGGCTGGGTAATTGCCACAAAATAGGCACGTAGAATAATTGAACTAAAGACCAAACCGGGCAACGGTTACGAGAAAGACATTATACCAGCAAATCAAAGAAAAACGCGAATGCCATTCCTTTTGACTTGTACGTGCCAAGTAGGCGAAAATCTTGCACACCTTGAAAAGATTTTGCAAAATCTTATAGTTCATGTGGTAAAAAAACAACAGTTGATTTAAACGTTTTCGATCTTTTAGATGTTATATGTATAAACAAGCCAAATATATAAAATGCAATTCTGTCTGTATTTTGGTAAGTACGTGCGTGCCCTTTAACTTCTTCGAAACCACTGAACGTACAAACATCAAAATTGGCACAATTGATCAGCACCCCGTGGTCAGCGTCGTAAGGGTGTTCGTGACGTCATAACCAAAGATAATTTTTTTAATTTACATCTCTTGACAAAAGACAACCGAATTTTGCTGAAATGAAAATCAGCTCCCGAGTCATCATCTCATAAAATATTGCATCCCTTTGGAGTCTAAAATGACGTCACAACCAACGCTTATTTGCGCAATTTGTTGTCTCTATTTTCTCAAAAACTACTGGCAGTAGAGGCGCGATTAAACGCATTTTCAGAACATATCAACTAGGTAATTTTCGATATAGACAACTCTGCCACAGTTAAAGCTCATTTGGCGATGCGACAAGCAATTCTTTATTTAAGAACTTTAAGCCAAGGGTGTCAAACTGGCGGCCCGCGGACCAAATGTGGCCTGCGACGTAACATTTTGCGGCCCGCGTAAGGATTTTGTGGCACAGTGCGAATGCCTGGCCTCCGAATTTGGTCTTCGATAAATAGTTCTCCAGAAGAAAAAAATCTTTTAAGTTGAAATTACGTGAAAATAGCGACCTTCACCGTTAGGAGAATATTTATTTTCAACCAAAAGTTCAAGTAGCTATTTAGTGAAAAGTGCTAGAAAATCTCTATTGAAAGCATTAGTCTCCAAAAAAGAAATACATACAGCAATGTTTCTTAGACTGTGTGCCGCGAGTCTTTTTTAAAGTGCGTAATACTGAATACAAATTTTCTGCCAAAATCGAAAAAATGCTGCCATGAAGTAACGGTTGAGAACTGCTACAAGTCGCGGGTAGCATTACAGGTTACGACGAGAAAGGCAATGGTCTTTTTTTTTTGAAGATCAGCACCATTTCGGGCTACATCACACGATTTCCAGTGATCGTTGCCCCGAGAAGTGGTGATCTCCAAATAATGTTGCTCGCCATCAACGGAAATAGATTTGTGTGACTGGTGTGCCGTGAGATTTGATCAACTGGTTTCTTATGCCGGCAGACAAAAATTTTGGGGACCACTGATATACAGTCTGGTCGGCTTAAATTTTTTCTCAACAGAGTCTGGCCCGTATGAAATCTAGGTGTGTAAATGTGGCCCACAGCACTGAATGAGTTTGACAACTCTGCGTTAAGCCTTCTAAGCATGCTCTTCTTTTTTTCTCTCCCACGCTTAAAACTCGCTCTATGATGTGAAAATGCCGTCTGGTACAATTAACACTGTCTTTTGCTATCACAGATCATAATATGAAGATGTTTCCAAAAATTGCAACATTTTTACGAAATCAGTTTATTTTAAAACTGATTTGTGACCTCATTTCTTAGCCGATTTTAAAAATTTATTCAACAAATTAAAGATTATTCATTGATTCATGCGTATGATCTCATGCTCTCTTTGCATGTCTTTCGTCAGCCTGGGCCACCACGACAAGTAGACTTCTCTCATCTCCTGTTTGCCACATAAAGATGGAGGCATCCCGTTCAGTGTCTTGCCCAAGGACACAACGAGCAAACTTGCCGGCTTGTTCTTTGCACTCTCCCTTTTGTGCTGAGCGCCGAGCTGAGAAGAGGTCAATACAATTTTTTAAAGTCTTTTGGTATGGCTCAACTTGGAGATGTGAACCCCGGGTATACCGACTGCAGAGCGGGCGCTCTTACCACTACCCCGTGGCGCCGTTTTAAAGATTATTTTTAAAGGAAATTCCGATCGCATAGGATATGTACCCTCCGATCGCATATGATATGTACCCTCCGATCGCATTGGATATGTACCCTCCGATCGCATTGGATATGTACCCTCCGATCGCATTGGATATGTACCCTCCGATCGCATTGGATATGTACCCTCCGATCGCATATGATATGTACCCTCCGATCGCATTGGATATGTACCCTCCGATCGCATTGGATATGTACCCTCCGATCGCATTGGATATGTACCCTCCGATCGCATATGATATGTACCCTTAGCATTTGTTTCCATACTAAAAACACTGAACTTTATCGTCAGTTTTGTTTCGGAGCGAGGTTTGGCTATTCCAAAAAACCATTTGCTGTTTTCATTACTGTCCATTGGGTGAAGCCGTCTTGGCTGGCTGAACCGATGCTTTCAACCTCGACATTACTAATTGGTGCCCTGCGGGCTACGCCGGCAGGGTCGGCTAGTTAACTACATAGCATCGATTCTTACAATTTGCGTCGAAAAATTTTGCTAAAAACGCCGCATAAATTGAACAGAAATAGTTTTATATTGTTGATCACAAAACATGACCTTATCTACGAAATGAGCGAATTCATCAAAAAACGACTCGAGCCAAGAGTTTGGGCAAAACAAACCGTTTCATAGAATTGATCTTCAAAAGTAAAAAGGTATTCTACTTCTAATTGAACAAATTTTGGATTTTACTGGGGCGCCGCTAGTAGAGTCATTTCCAGAAGTTTGAGACCAAACACATTTATGCGAAATTTCAACTCTTGCATCACATAGGTCGCAAGATTTACGACCAAGATTTATACATCGTTATTGGAAATGTTACACGTAGTGTATAATGAACAGAGTGTGAAGATTTCAGTACTTGATGTGTCCTCCGCAGGCGTCAATGACAGCTTGGATGCGTGGCGGTATACTGCGCATCAAGGTAGAGCAATATTCACGGGTCAGTTCTTTAACCCATGGCTCTTTGATAACTTGCCGTAGATGTTCAACGCTGGAAGGTTGCTTGAATGCTACTTTATTCTTCAGAGTGTCCCTCATATTCTTGATGGGATTCACATCAGGGCTGTGTCCAGGCCATTTAAGTACTTGAATCTTGATTTCCTTAGGAACTCGCAAGCAACTTTGAATCTGCGACACGGAATTTCACCATGCATGAATATATTACATTCATGAATGTGCATACGCAAATCTAGTTTCTGTTCTAGCATTCCAACGTACCTGGGTCCATTCATAGTGGTGTTTGGTGGCAAAAAATAGAGTCCTGCAGTGCCATGACTCGACATAGCTCCCCACATCATTTAACTTGGTGTAGTTTTATCGTCTGGGTAGTATTGCTTTCATCGAAATGCTTTCCTCTAGGTCTTCTCATATGCCTCTTTCGTACACCAACTGTTGGATCGTCGACTCGTTGGAAAACAGTACTTTCCGCAATTGAGAAACAGACCAGTATCGATGACGTTTAGGAAAGTCAAATCTCTTCTGCTTCATGACCAGTGTTAACCGCGGTTTTTGTGCAGATTTTTGGACGGAAGGCCAAATTCGTTGTTTGATCGTCGAGAAACTGTGTTGATGCTTACGTCAGTTTCTTTAGAACGCAGAATAGCTTGTACTTTCTTGTAGCAGCTCGTTGGCAAACGCATCACTACACGTTGCATTATTCGATCATCTCTGACTAAAGTTTTACGAGGTCGTCCGTTTCGTTTTCGGTGACAAAAAATTCCAACTGTCCGGAGTTTGGCAATTGCATTATGCAGAACAGTTTTCAAGCACTTTAACTTCTCATCGATTTTTCTTTACGTATAGCCTTCATCATGCAAAGTGACAATTTAGGCTCGTTGAATGTCTGTGAGTGATGATTTTTTGCCAATGTTCAAATTCATAAAAAAATTTCACGAACTATGTTGTACGTTCTTACACGCCCAAATCTGGAAACAAACTCTCAGTTACCAGCTGCTTTTTCATTGTAATGAGTTCTGAGGCAATCGCTTCTAATGATTGCGCAGTGTGATGCAATAGATGAAAATTCGCTATAATGCAGTTTGGTCATAAACTTTTACAAATGACTGTGTTCATGAGTTTCCACAGAAAACCGAGAAAGCCTTTGCTTCATGCCAAAGGTTTTCAGGCTGTGCGTTAACTTTTTAAGGGCATCTCAGGAAGCCTGAGTTGGTTGATGTGCCCCATAAAAACAAAGACGCAAAATTTGTAATCGAAAAGTAATGTTTTTAACTAATGTAAAGCACAAAATCATCAATTTCAAAGAGGTATAACAAGCAATTTTGCTTAGGAAAAGGGTGTGCCAAGAAAACGGTCATTGGAATTGTACAGAAAAAGTTGACCTTCAAAAAAAGATTTTACACTAACAAATAAATCAAACGTTGCAGAACTACGTTGAAAAATTTTAACGGTTTGTGTTGTCTGGTGCGTCGCAGCTTTTTCAAATACGTCGCATCAAAACAAGTTTGAGAACCACTGCTTCATGCAATGCGGCTAAGCACATAGTCAAATATGTAACATATAGACGATATAACCGCTCTTCTTATGGACCAACAATCGATTGTTGACAAGGAACAAGCTCAGCTCGTTGACCTGCCGACAAGTTGTTTGTTGTTGGGCAGCAACCTTCCACTCCAAGCGCCGTAAACACGCCTTTGATTACCGGTGTTGGACGGCGGTAAACCGGACAAAGAGCGAGCAAGCTTGACACTAGGGTCGGCCCGCCATTAGCAAATATTTAAGAAATTCCACAACTGGAACGACGTTGCGCAGCTTACACACTTATTTTTCTGGAGAGGCCTTAATCAAATTACAAACAATGATAATGTCTGTAACCATAGAAATTAATAAAGCTAAGTTGTTAATGATCATTGCAAATACGAACTTGCACTTTAAAAAGCAGTTGTGAATTATAACCTTGGTAGAAATGAGTTGACTGTTTTATTTTATTTACATAGAAAGACTTTTGTTGGCAAAAATATTTCAGGCTGATGGGACTCTGCAGACATTTCAGAAAACAGGAGTTTGCATGAAAAGTGTTGCATTGGTCGTGGTGAAAATGTGCAGCGCCGGCAATCAGTATTGTAGCCCGAGCAAATAAAGTAGGTGGGGTACCAAAATGCTGATTATTTTAGACTATTGTTGGTCGGTTTTATAACTGCAAGAGTAAGTTATCATGCGCTATTTTATAACTTTGCATTCTGCTATATCATCAGATATCAGCTTAATTTGGATATTGCAACTGCATTTTGTTTGAACGCGGACTGATTAAAGAGCCTTACTTCATAACATAAGCCATGGTATTACTTACACGTAGTGAATGATGAAAGTGATGTAGACGCTATATCTGAAGATCTTCGTAGCTAGAGTTTCCAGTTCAATATTAACAAATCGCAAGTAATTAGAGCCAAAACTGGTAGGATACAGTCAAAAAAATGGGAAACACCTCCCTTCCCGTCCCCTTCGCAACAGCACTTCAACCAATATTTTGAAGCGAATCTGATGATGTATATGCCACCTACAATTATCTTAATTTAAGATGGCAGCTTGCCGGTTTAAATCTTGGTTAAAAGTAAGAGATTAAATTTACCTGACTTGTGAGCTAGAAAATTTACTTTTTACTGATCGTCTCTTGCATCAGCAGAGCCCCTGCTAAACCAGGCGCTGGAGAGCTACCGGAAAACAAAAATGAGGTTTACGAAGATTTTCGCTATGAAATAAAACAAACCACTGTGGTTAGTCATCTTATATTTCTTGTGGCATTTGTTTACGTGAAAACATTGATGGATTGATATGTTTTGCAAATAACGAAGAAATAACCTCAGTGTCTCCATCAACCATATTTTCAAAATTTTACGATTAAAATCCTAGCATCTTTATGAGAAACGCATAGCAATGCTATTTTAATGTATCCACTGTATTTAGACGCAGTCTACCAAATGGATGACAAAGTAGCTTTTGGCTTTTAGCGGTCACTCAACCATTCAGTTTGTGTATTGAGAACTTCTCTTGCGTAAAGAGACCTGCAATTTCAAGCTCAAGAAAATTATGTTACAAAGCAAGAAATGAGCCACGATGAAAGAGCGAGACGTCACGCTATAAAACTATTTATTTAGACCCCACCGTGGAATTTGTGACGTATAAAATTACAACGTGCCTAACAAAATAAATGTCAAGCGAAACCGGTCCAAACGTGTTGGCGCAGATAGGTTAAAGATCAGTTTTTTGGTGGTATTTCCGCTTCCTTTTTTGTTTGCGTATAATGTCACTTTAGCCTACTTAATTTACTCAGTTTGGACAGTTGAATATAGAGTTTTTTCGTTTGAAAAAACATGCTCCACGATAGCGTCAATTCATGGCGGCTAATTGAATTGTTACCATCTGACATCAAACTATACGACATCATTGACGTGTAGACGGATAATCGACTTGGTCTCGTTTCTTGTTTGTTGTTCAATACTGATAAATAATTGGAATTATTATGTAACAAAACAGTATCTCTCTCTCTCACAATATTTTGCGATGACGTTTTTTCAAATTATTTCACGCATCTAAGTTTCTTAAACTCTTTGATGCCTACATCAATTCAAACCAGGTAGAAAACAACATAAAGCGCAAAACAACATGGAAATTTTTTAAAAATAATGCAACAAAACAGAAATTTTTTGAGAAGCCTCAAACAAGCAAACTTTACATAAATCAAAACTGTAGAACAAGCCGAATCTACAATTTTGTTATAAAAAATTGGTGGAAGATTTTTTAGTCATGGACGACCTCTGATAAGTGAGTTCGCTCTGCGCAAATTATGTTTGGACTGCAGTAGTTCGGGGTAGAACGGTAGACCTATTTTTACATTATAAGAAATAATTATAAAATAGTTCGAACTAGGTCATGCAATGAAACAACAGTAACTGTTGCCTCGGAAACCCGCCTTTGGAGCGGGCTCGGGAAGACGCGAACTGTATTGTTCAGATAATTTACCTCATTTATATGACTGTTGCACGTCGGGTAAAGCTGACTGATCTCAACACCATCAGATTCACCATAGACCGTATGGTGAAACTCATGTTGCTATGGCAATAATGGCTCAGTAATAATCGAGAAATTAATGAGAAGTAAAACTAAGATGTTTTGCAATCGATTTTTTTAAATCGTAATAGTTATTTGAGTGTTACGACTTTAGATGGGTGGTGCTGACATTTTGAAAACATTTTTTACTTTTTCTTCTAGCTCTTAGCTGCCTTAAAAGCAGAAATAGTTTAGCTTCGAACCAGATGTGGAACTGAACTTGTTCTTACTTACTTTGAGGGTGCACTGTACAACACTTTTCAATTATTTAGTCACAAGCATTACCCGTCCAATTATGACAATAAAATCACTTACCTCTCTGAGTTCCAACTTTGTACCTTTGAAGTAACTGCGACTCTGAAATAGGCGTCGCCTCGATCGCGCGATTTTATATCTCATTCATATTTTTACAGTCGCTGCTTTATTTACTTTCAACGTAGGTCGCCGAGATGAGCCGATGCGCATGAAGGCTAACTGTCTTCTTTATAGAGCGGCCGGCTTTTACCTTATTGATGAATAGCTGCGCATAAGCGGCATAACAATACCAATATTGAATTTTCTCGTTCAACCTCAAAATCCACTTCAACTGAAGAAGGTCAAATTTTCAGCAAAGCGTCCCAGAGCAAATATAACTCATTTTGAAATATTTGCCATCACTTGACGTTCATTCAGTTTTTTAAACTCGCTTTGGTTGGGGTATCGCAAACCAGCAACCACAGGAGCTTCCCATAAGCCTGACAAACTTCAGCTGCATCCTCTAACTCAAAGGTTCCCAACTGGGGCATCGCGACGCCCTGGTGCATCGTTTGGAAAATGTAAGGGTGTCAAAAGTTTACATCCTTGATGACTTTTTTTGGGAATCAACCTACCTCGAGAGCATTTGGTCTTTATTGTTGGCTTGATGACTTCTGCTTTTTGTGGCTCAACTTATCTAGAGAGATTTCTTGCCCCTATTTTTGGCTTGATGATCTTTTTTAGAGTTTTTTTTGAAGTCAAGTTATGTAGTGTGTTGTTTAATTTTGTAGATTAGATTAGTGAGTCAGAAATTCATATAAGTTGGGAACCTCTGCTCTAACTCTATTAGTTCAAGTTTAAGTTTTCATCAAGTCCCCCTCCAGCTAAGTCCGCCCACCTGGACGTTGCTGGTTGATTTCTCAAGCTGATTTGCCAAAAGAACCTTATCATTTTCCTACTCTATCCAGGGATAATCTAGAACACGGGCCCCCAAAATCTTCCAACGGAGGGCTACATTGCTTAATTTTTAGTGCTTCGGGGACCAAGACTCTAAATTATTTATAATTTATAAGATAGGTTGTTTCAGCTCTTCGAAATTGTGGCAATCTTCAAAAAAAGCTCATTACTCTCATTTCGGAAATAACGACAGATTAATTTAGCCTTCGACACAGTGAATATTATTCTCACTTTACTTGATTGAGCGCGCGCTTTCTGCTAAAACAGTGGTTCCCAACCTTTTTTAGTCACGGACCCCTTTCAAATAATTATCTAGCTTACGGACCCCTACATTTTTAAAACAGACCCTAAACAAATAATTTGGTAAACTACGCTTACTTTTACAAATGCTAGCGAACTTTAAATCCAATATTGTTGGTAGAAATAAATTACAAATTGCTCAATCATAACATTTTATTTACGTTCAAGAACCATCAAAAAAGTAACTTTAAACGAATACAGATGCACTGGTGCAATTTAATGAGAAGCCTGTTGTTGTCTTTTTTGCACCGAAACACTGAACTGTGGTTGGGTCTTTGATAAAGCTACAGGCATATCATGTTAAACGTCCAAACGATTTCTCTGTTTCGTTTTTATAGTAACAAGAGCCGAAAATGCAGCCTCGGAGCGGTTGTTGATTAATTTTGTCTATTGTTTATTTTGATTTTGAATATTGTTGATTAATTTCGTCAAAGTCCAATGCACTCGCGGACCCCCAGCAAGCTTTTCACGGACCCCTGGTTGGGAAGCACTGTGCTAAAACATGATCCATTTCTCCTATAATTATGAAGAGAGCTTGACGGACCGGATAGCCTTGGTGGGCCGTACTTTGGAGACCGCTGACCTAGAAGAATAGAAGTGATAAAATGAAGGCAAGGAAAAGTGGTAAAATGAAAAAATAAAAACGCTGTAAGCTCATATGCCGAAGCAAAGGGTTTACTGTGTCAGATCTATAATTGAAATATTCTAAATAGGATTCAAATATCTTTGCAAGCAATCGTAATTATTTCCTGTTTTATTGGAAAGTCATATACGAGGTACTGCTCAATAGAAACTGTATTTAATTGATGCAAGTAACATCAACAAGTCGTCTACAACATACTTCCTATGTGTCAACAGTACTGAATGGGTTGTTTGGTATTATTTGGTAGGAAGAGGCAATGCTTTAACAGTCGCATTGGGACTCAAAAACTGATTGAAAAGAATATTTTGTTGGTTTGGCTTTGGTTTTTTTAAAGGTAAACGCTCTTGGGGAGCCATTGCTTTTTTCCATCTATTTTTTATTGTGCTTGTAAACGTGACCTTTATCTTCATCTTTACTATTTAGGAAATCAACTATCATTGCTTGTTTATTTCAGTGTTATATACGGAGCTGGATGCTACTGACTATGTAATACTCACTGATCATCAGCTTATCATTGGCGCTTGCTGGCAATCGTCAAGTTGGATACTCGTACAATGCTTGCATATGGCAACTCATGGCTTTAATGTACGAGTGATAAAAGTGTGATGTGTCGGAAGTACTAACAACTTTGAAGTGGTCTTAGTACGAGTTGTACGCTCAAACTAAACATAAACGGCTGAAGGAGTAAAACATATATACACGCACTGGAAGATGACAATCCTGTTTTTACTTTTACACGTGATACAGCACACAAAGGAAATGTTTAAAAGCAAAAAAGGGAGAGTAGTCGGAGGTTAGAAAGTATCGCAGAATCACTTTAGTAATTAAATCAATATGCTTTGTTATGATACCATACAGCAGAAAATGAAAAACGGAAATGTAATGAAAATCTGTATACTTAAACCTGTATTTAGCGACTGCAAACAGAAGAAAAGTTTTCTTTTTGATTATCTATTTTAACATGAACGAAAAATTTTAAATTTTAGTTGGGAAATTCTTTAACGATTACTACTCGCTTACAGGCTGTTTTGAACTTATGATTGTTTGTAATCGAGTTCAAAATGGCTAGACAACTGCAATACTCTGGTATCTTCGGGTGCTTGGTATCCTTGATGCCTGATGGCATCATGCACGAAATCGTACACAATGCAAAGACGATATTTTATAAACAATCGGTTATAAAACGCAAAAAAACCGAGATCAATCAAAAATTAATTGACTTTGTTTGGCCAAAGTCCGACGTTAACCCAGTTAGCTGATGTAGCTGGAGATAGTGAGGTTTAAAAACTTTGAAGCAGTTGGTTCTGTGATTCTACGAAAAAAGAAAAACGGATTTGAAAGGTACTTAGCCTATGACGTTGCATTAGCGGCGACTGTGGAGTTGTGTTTTCTTGGCGTTCCTTTTACTTCGCAAATAAAATAACAGAGAATGAGTAACGCCTTAATAGTAATTTAAATTCTTGCCTGAATATTTCATTTTTGAGAGTGGTGCTTCAATGAAAGTTTGTTCTCTGCTTGCTGGGTAAATGGTAGGCTATAGAAAGTTAAATATTAATTCCTAAATCTTCTGCTGGTTAAAATCTTTTCCAATTTAAATGGTAAATCAAAATATGTCGAGACAGTTATGTACACACAATTCATGACCGGTGGCTGTCAAGCGCAATCTTGTGTTCACAAGCTGAGATGGGCGAGTTGATTTCAGCTCATATTAAACAACACATCAACCTAATGGAAATTGCTGTCTCCCATAATTTCGAGTTTAATAACTGCATTGTCAAATCAAAAGTTTGATATAACCATTGGTTTTAATATTGGCTTAGGCATTCTCCACTTTACTACATTTTTTATATGATTTAAAAGTCGTTTCTGTGACGAAAGGTCTAATGTGGATTTAACGTATGGCACATTTATTACCAGTTGAATATTGGCTCAAGCAATGGCAAGAAAATTTTTGGTTTGGTCACGAGCCGGTTTGTCGCCTAGCTGCTAAATAATTTGATTCAGTTTGTTTGTTGACCTAAGAGAATAGTTCCCTTGTGTAATTATAAAGTCTTGTTCTTGGCTCTTGGCGATAGGAGCAATGTATGCATTCAACATTAGAAAATTCAATAAGTTTGTTCGGTCATAATTGAAATATGGTCTGACGCTAAAACAAATCGTACAGTGTCCACTTATATTTCGCTGTCTTTTATCGCTTTCCGACGTTTATTTCACAAAACGAGTTACAATGAAGCATAGAAGCGAAAGACGTTTTCCTCGAAACATTTCAGTCATCAGCAAGTACAAAAATTTATGTCCAACAAGCTCTTTAAAGTTTAAACGCGAACGTAGTCAGAAAAAAATTTAAGAAGGGAATGGAATTTTGATTTGTCTGAATAACGGTACATTATATCTGTATTGTTACTATCAAGTTCAAAACTTCAGGTAGTTTCTACCCAGAATCGCCGCAAGCAGGGAGCAGGGGACATTTGATATTTTTGTGGTTGCTAAAATTCGCATGAGCTAAGAGAGCCTTTTCCTAAAATTTTGACTCTCATCCGAAAAGTTTTGGATGCTCCTGTGCCTAGCCCCACCCCTTTTCGGCTTTAACACCGATGTCGGAGACCACTTTCATTTCAAAACTTATGAAAGAAATTTGGAAATGATGTCTTCGTGGTGCTGATGCGCTTTTCACAAAAGCTCATTCCTACTCTGCTGACTTTCAAAATTATGGACTTAGTTATTCACATGAGTCATAAGAAGTTGGGAAAGCTTTTTCTATTTCTCAACAACCCATCAGTAGAAGACTTGAATGATAGTTTTATTACTATCAATAAGCTATATAAAGTGCTGGATCTATAGCTAATGTTATAAAAGGTTACTAAATCACCTGGTGCAGCGACATGCTTTGTGATACATGTATAGACATGATCATAATTTATCGAAATCACTTGATTCTGAACTAAAAGCATCAATTGCAAACCTATATGTTCCTGTACATTTTGGAACTCTCAGCATGTTAAAAGTAATGCTGGGAATATGATTCGCACCCAAACTTACACCATCACGTCAAATGGTCATTGCTTGATAGGTACTAAGACTTGAAAGCATGACCTAACTGGAGTCATCGGCCATCACAGCTCTCAGTGCAGCGCAAGTAGGCTATTATAATTAACTGTGTCAACGGCAAAAAGTCTTGTTTACCAAAAGTTGTAGTTGAGCCTATAAACACATTTAAGCTCAATTTTGGGCCAGTGACACTAAAGGGATCCAGCCGTTTTTTCTAAAAATTTAAACGAGAACTATTTATAAAAATGTCGATATCTCAGCAACTGCAAGCGCTAGAATGGTCTTCAATAGACAAAAATATTCAGAAAATATCAATAAGTTGCTAATGATTTTCATCAGCAAACATCATGAAAGGAAGTGAGTTAGAAAACTTAGCATCAACGTGATAAATTGCAGTAATAGCTACGCAAATTTGAGCAAAAATAGACATTTTCTGGTGCATTTACGTGAAAAAGTTAAGTTCTCATGGAAGTGATATAAATTTGTGTTTTCTGATAGGTTTGATCTATTAACTTGCATTGTAGCAATTGTATTTGATGAGATGTTAGCATTTTTGTAAAATAGCCCACTTCAAAAACTTTAGAAAAAGTCTGCGTCCTCCGCTAAGTGGAGCTGACAAAAAATTGTGATTGAAGGTGTTTTGGGGTCAACTACGAGTTTGGGTAAACTTGACATTTGATCTGAAAGAAAAAGTATTTTCCGCCGCATGCTAATGGCCGCAGTGTTTAAAGGCACAGATTCCAAAGTCAAGCACTAATTAATTCAACTGGGATTAAGCTATGATCATTGTGCGAATGACTGGTGGAGATGAAAGTTGGAATCTTATCCCAGCTATGTTTTTTATCATGTTGAGCAATATAAGATCTAGAGGTAAATTCAACCACTAATGGTCAAAATAGCCTGCAATAATAAATAAATTGCGAGGCCTACATTCACCAATCTTATTGCAGTAGATTCCGCTTAATTGGGCCGCCGGTTAATCGGATCAGCCGTTTAATTGGGCCAAATTGTTAAGAACAAAATCCAATCAAAGATAATGCATTACGTTAAATCCGCATAATCGGGCCACAACTGTAGTCAGACATACACTGGCTTAATTGCAAAACCGCCTTTGTAATGTGATAGAACTCAATATCACAAAGCCAACTATATTATGTAACAATTGAAAAATGCAGGCGCAAATTATTTTGTCATTTCATGCCCTTGGACATGGTAATTGTTGTGTTTTGTTGCAAATTTTGTGAAGTCCCAAGCAGAGATTCCACAAAAACAATTGCTGAAAGGGTTGTTGTCCTAAGAAAAATTAGAGAGCAACCTCCAAACATTAGTCATCGCCAGCTAGCTGAGATAACTGGTGTACCAAGGACAACCCTGGGACAGATACTGTAAGACTTCGGATAATCGGGCCAAATGGTGCTTATCCCGATTAAGCGGAATCTACTGTACATGGCAGTGAATTCTTTGTCGCGAAGATCAACAAATTTTTTACCTTTCAATTTTTACCACAGCCACTACGATTTTATCATTTTATTGGCCACAACATTATTTCTCACTCTATAAGCAACATCGTTAACTTTATTGTGCTTGGCTGGCCTATTGTCGCTTTTTAGTCGGAATAGGCTATCAACATTAGCTTCCCAAAATTGTTGTTTGAGTGCAAATCGTGATGACTAATGACTAATGTTTGAGTGCAAATCTTGACATTTTAATTACAGAAGTAAAAAATGGCCATGTAAGGTTATTGACAAATTTTCTTTTCTACTTTTAACAGAAGAGTGATTTTTGCTTGCAATGTCGGATACAAGAGTGCAGTAAAGCAGTTGCAAGTCATGTACAGACATCGATATAACGAGCCAATCGCATAGATGTTAATTATAGTGCTTTGCATTTGATCATGTTCTGAGAACAAATTACCCCATTTAGTGTAGAGATCCCAGTTCGGTTGTTACTTGCTTTGTTTCTGGTTCTTGCAGATTCGCTATGGGCCCTAGTGAGTGCACCAGCTGTCCCCAGCTATGGGTTGAGTAGCGCCCTAGCTGTGGGTTAAATAGCGCCACTATGTCTTAAAAGTTCGATTGGAAGGCGCCGCATCTCGCACAAAAATCCGGGTGAACAGTAGCTCGTCGCATCCCAAAACTATTTTAAGCACCACTCTAGTAATGGTGCCGCTGAAGAAGAACTGAAGCCGCAATGTGTGGGCTGCGACGTGTTATCATAACTATAAACGACTTTACGCCAACGGTCCTTTTCCAAACCACAATGACTGAACAGCTATACTCCTCTACAATAATGGCCTCCAACAATCTTACTAATACTACGTTTATCCTTCCGTGACAAGAAAGTCTTTGCAGTTAAACGCAGATCATCCTATGTTCAGACCTGCTTCGAAGTTACCAGTACTACAACGCAGTGCATTTCTACCAAAGGTCTTAACCCAAGCAGGGAAAATCGCTGCAAAAGCCTTTACAAGAGCAAATTCAAAGCGTGCAAGGCCATTGCACACGCAACATCAGATTCATGAGCCAGTGCATTATATCACATTGATCTACATTGCGGACAAGCAAGCCAACCAAGCAGCAAGCCACAGTGTTACGGCAGGGGGGGGGGGTAGCTCCATGAGTGAGAGCTGCCAAGAGCTCTGAATTTGGAGAGGGAGAGTTGTGAGCACCTTAGATGGACCCATTTGAAGCAGGTGCAGCATTGCACTGACTTGCCCCGCCAGGTCACATTTCCAGCGCACACAGAGCAGGGAAAGATGGGGCCAAAGTTGGGATGAGCGTTACTGCTCATCAAGAGAAGGGGAAGAATGAAGAGACGAAGAAGGGCAGGAGAAAAGAAAAAGTGAAAACAGGCGATCGATTTTGAAGGAACTGTGTGCTGCCCTTCTGCGGTCGTTCAGAGGGCAGCATAGCGAAAAATGAAGGGAAGTGCCCGGGGTAACTGGGACCCTTGGGAAGGCCAACAGCCATTTCGACCCAACCCAAACGGGGTCGGGTAAACAAAACAACAACCCAGGCAGCAATAATTGGAGCAGCACTTGTTTCAATCACAATAGGATTTCGCAATTTGGAAAACTGTTGATGAAAATAGTTTGCCAATGAAGACATCTAGCGGATGATTTTATCAATTATCAAATACGCAAAGCAAGCCTGCTAAATATTTCTGATTGTTAACTTAAACAATAAATCATACACCCAACGTGAAAAAATATTTTAACACCGGTTATTTCTTAATATTTCCGCGTCATTAAGCCGATGAAAAAACAAATTATTAACAAGTATCAGTTGGCAGCAGAGGACATAAACTCAGGAATACGCTTCTAAAATTAATTGTGGGGGACAGTAAAGAACTGTCCAAGCCTCTTTTTTCCGGTTATGCTTTCGTCGAGTGCTGCACTATTTACAATCGTACTTCTACTCTTGTCGTATCCCACTAAAAATCTGAGCTAAGGGTTTTGCAAATTTATCGACCAGCAATTAAGCAGCAACGTTGAAAGCAAAACCGATAATTAAATGGCAAAACAAAGATAAAAATCTAAGGAAAAGCTAACGGCATTTGCTCGCCATAATTACAACGCAAAGCACAAGTTCAACTGAAAATTGGTTGAGGATGATGAAGAAATCCTGCAAAATTCATAGAAAGGGCTCCTTTCATGTTTCGCTCAGGAACGTTGAGGGTCTTTGAAAAGTGACGCCGATATGCGGCGAACCCCCTGAAAAGCGATGGAGCGAACCCCCTGAAGAGCGATGCAGCAAACCCTAGCAATGACAGTATCTTTAGAACAAAAAATCAATGATATCAAAACAACAGCTTAATCATAAACAAGAAGACGAAGTTGAACCGGATAAGAACACACTCAAATTTTAGACAGCGTGGAATCTTTTGCATTATAGATTCATTACTGATAATATATACACGAATTAGACGCTATGAAGATGCCACGATTACTTTTACCAAAGTCATACAGAAATGCTGCATAAATATTGGAAAAAAAGAACAATGACTCCATGTAGTATCAGCAGCATTCCAGACAAAATTAAAGCAAGTTCCATTTGCGACCCGGCAATTTTTTACCGGGGAGAATTTAAAGCATACATTTGTAAAGACATTCTCCGCCATCTACCTTCAACGTTTCTCCCGTTATATAAGCCGCACCAGGAGATAAAAGAAAGCATACTGAACTTGCAATTTCCTCTGGTGTTCCAAGTCTACCTGATGGCTGTAGTTTTTCAGCCGCACTAAATACATCTGTTGGGTAATTAGCAGCAGCAGTAGACGAATATATAGTTCCAGGAGCAACAGAGTTGATCCGAGTGCCACTGGAAATCCATTCAATCGCAAGGGACTTGGTAAAATTAAACGCCCCCGCACGGGCCGCTCCTGTGTGAGACATACCAGGTATTCCCCGCCAAAAATCGGCCACAATATTAACAATGACCCCACCATGGTCAATCACACATCGCATCCAAGATAAGCAAGTTCGTGTGCAATCGCAGAGCCTATTCCTGTCGCTCCACCGGTCACAATTGCGACTTTACCACTAAACAAATTAGAGATAAACACACTGATCACATTCATGATCGCAGTTCAACAAATCACAACGCATTCATGATCAGATCATTCAATATCTACATCACGTAGTATCTTTAAAATATGAGTAAAATTTCATGTAATTAGCTTCCACCTGTAATAAAATATAATTCTCATTATGATTCTTTTGCAGTATGTTAAAAGACAAGCGAAGACAAGGGCTGATTCACACCATTGACTTGTTCAGTAAAACATGAAAAACAACCGAGTTTTTACAGTAATGCCACAAATGATTCTCAATAGCATTTTGAAAATCACGTTCAAAGTTACTTCAACCAAGCTAATCAAGATGTGCAGCAGAGCCGGGCACACAAAAAACAGCAATTAAGCGCAGGGCAAATTTTGTGCTTTAATTTTTAAACTATAAAAGCACAACTGCAATTTTTGCAACCGATTTTTTTAATCTGCAAAGCGCAACCGAATTTTTAAACCAGCAAAGCGCATTTTTTGAACCAGGGGTGTGCAATCTTTTTTGCGAACGGGACAACTTTACAGTGGTGGAAGACTCCATGGGTCAGTTAGAGTTCTTAAGGTGAATACAGAAGACTGTATATTTTGTCAGCAGGAGCATCGATATCAAAGGGCTAGATACCACCACAATTTCTAGGTGCCCTTTTTCCGAATTAGTTTATAAAATTGATTTTTCATGTGCGAAAGGGTAATTATGTATTATTTTATTTATCTGGCCTGATTGACTGCGACATAATTTGCTATAATGGTCTCAGTCCCAAAATGCCACCTCAAGTCAATTCCAAAACATACTAGTCTAAATTTAAGACTTGCACCCCCATAGAGAAGCAGTGGTCCAGAAGAAAACGCATTCAACACCAGTAGTTAGTGAAAAATCAAACGATTTGGAAACATTTGCACCGCCAATTGCATTTAATGTCTCTTCAAATACAGTACTTTGTCACCGACTGCAAAACTTGCTCTTGTTTCCTATGCAGCCTGAGCTACAACCCTAACCGGGGCAACTCAGATTATTGTCTCCAAATGAATTATTGTGTTTCCTCATGAGGAAATAGTGCCTCGGAAAAAAACGTACTCCACAGACTTAATTTGAAAACAAATTTCACAATTATGAGATTTTGGACAAGTTTTTTGAACAAACTTGTTTATTAAATGTGAAAATGTCACAAGAGCGCTTGCCTCCAGAAATGTAAAATGACTAAAAACTTTGCAACAAAAGCAGAGAGCACGCCTCCTAAACTGGTATAAATGTTTGCAAACTAATGTTGCAGCAGTCAGTTGTGGTTCTTTTTCAGCAAAATTCCATCAAAATAACGATTTTCAGAAAAAAATGTCAACATTCAAATTTGTGTGCTACTTCCAATGTCAGAGACGAGCACGTCAGCCGAATGATATTGGTATAGACTACTATTGAATGCTTTTGTAAGTACAAGTGAGACATTTTAGAATTTTTGTGTGGAAGATCAACTTAAGTCAACCTCAACAGAGCTCAATCCCGAAGACCTTGACCTGAAAATGCATTCTGTGGTCGCAAGCCACAAGTTACATTCTTTCGCCGGTCCCAGGTTCCTAGCTCCACGTTGCATACCATTGACCTAACCTACAGGCTATTGTCCACAGTAAAAGCCAGGGTTCACCATGCTAAGCCTCCAGACAGCATTATAGGATGTAGCTTACATTTGTATGAATATTTTTAAATTTAACAAATTAAAACACAAAGCAATTTACAAAAACACTTTTCACAAAAATTAAAGTAATTACTCTCTTGTAAACAGTGACAAGCCATGGAGCTAGCTAGGTCAGCTCCTCTTCTTTCTTTTTCCAGTCATGTCTTCAAGTTTGGCCTAGAATCCATTTCTCACATAGAAGACATACAGATGTTGATATAGATCAGATTGACGGCAACTTTTGTAGCTATCATTTTTCCGCCATCAATTATGACATCGTCAGGGCATTAAGAGACTGACCCGACCCGTAAGCAAAGTTTGGAGGCTCCAACAATGCGCTTTTGGTGCACGTACATTGATTTGAATAAACTTTTTAGAATCGATAAATCTGCCCTTCAATCAGAGATGGAACCGGTCGGGATTTTTGCGACCCGACTGGCAAAACTAAAAAAAGGTTTCCTCCGTCATCCAGTCGTCGGGCCGGCCGTTCTACAGGCGACCAACCGTTTTTTACAACAATTCATGGCATCAACATGTAGTACAATTGGATACTCTGCTACATCTTTGCAGGTGTAGAGTGCCACTAAACCTATGAATGCTGTACCAACAAACTTTATCAACGCAGCAGCATTACAACAAAATATTACTTTCACAAAGTTGTAACACTCTCATGTGCGAAATTAGTTTTATGCCACCCACAACGCAAATGTAGTTAGTGTAAATGCCACGTAAAGCGAAATGACTTAAATCATTATTCAATCAAAACCACAAAACTAATTTTTTTAAAGGTTTGGCAAAAAAGCGCATTGTTTGGAAATTCAGATCTAAGCCCAAAAAAATTACGGATTTACACAAAAATTTTCCGCGCAAGTGAAGCGCAAGCAAAAAGAAGACATTGAGTTCCACAACTGCAACTTGGGCAATGAAAAAAAATTGCCGAAAGCGTAGCGCAAATTACGCAACATATATAATAAAAATGTCAAAACGCAGCGCAAGTTGCGCAAGGACAAAAAAATCTAAATTGAAGCGCGACGCGAGTTTCGCAACTGCGAAATCGCGCTGAAGTTGCGCACTACCACCACGGGTGTGCAGATCGTTTGATAACAAGTGGGTGAGCCATCGCAGATATTCTTAAAATGATGGCAAGCAACCACAACTAAATACGACAGTACCGTATACCAAATGACAAATCTTTTTAGGCAAAAACATAGCACGGTATAATACAGTACACAGTAGACGCCGCTTATTAAGCCCGTCTCGGGACCGGACGATTTCGGGCTTGTAAACCGAAGGACGAATTTTTTTTAATATTTTGGCAGTAGGTCTTCCCTTTGATCACTGCCGCTTTACTGATTGACCGTAATTTGTGTATTGTGACGTTGTTTCATTATTAAATTGAGTTCCCTTTTTCTCGCATTATCGTGCAGGTGCAGCTTGCTCCATGTAAAACATAATCAGTTTTTAGACATGAAGGTTTTGTGAAAAAACAGAAGAATTTTAGACAGTAACCAAAACGCTTGATGCTAATCCATGCAGGTAAAAGAATCAAGAATTACGTAATGAAATTTGTTATGAAGCTTTTTACACAAATTTAAAATTGCATAGAAAATTTGGGCTTATTAAACGGGTTTTTGGGCGTATAAAGCGAGCTTTGTTTAATACACAGTCAAATGGAAGAATTCCGGGCCGGACGAATTTGGGTTTAATATGCGGGAGGGCTCATCAACCATTGGCTTAATAAGCGGCGTCTACTGTAGTTTCGACAGGTCTTTGAAGCAAACGCTGAAAGACGTGAAAAGGTTCGACTTGAAACAATTAATTACATTCCGAAAATGATCCAATGCTTATTTGGTAGCTTTTTGATTAATTTTTATTTTTTAAAATCGATTTACAAAATAAAATACGAAATTTTTAGGTTTTCGTAAAATCGACAACACACTAACAGCGAAAATATTAACCGCATCATATGTTGTGGTAGTAAAATTTTCATATATTGTGCCATTAAACAATATTCTTAAAATGCTTATACAGTATAATGCACTTTAAATGGCATTACATGCCATTTTTGAGAAAAATTAAACAATCATAGTAAAGATATTAAAAGTAATTATATGCATAATTGAGTTGAAAAAATAATGCTAAGTAATTATAGCTTTGACCATCTCCAACTTGGCAACTTTTTATCATTTTTCACTTTAAAACCTGGCATATACAAACTCTGTCCACCATCTACCTTCAACGTTTCTCCCGTTATATAAGCCGCACCAGGAGATAAAAGAAAGCATACTGAACTTGCAATTTCCTCTGGTGTTCCAAGTCTACCTGATGGCTGTAGTTTTTCAGCCGCACTAAATACATCTGTTGGGTAATTAGCAGCAGCAGTAGACGAATATATAGTTCCAGGAGCAACAGAGTTGATCCGAGTGCCACTGGAAATCCATTCAATCGCAAGGGACTTGGTAAAATTAGACACCCCCGCTCGGGCCGCTCCTGTGTGGGACATACCAGGTATTCCCCGCCAAAAATCGGCCACAATATTAACAATGGCCCCACCATGGTCAATCATCCATTTGTTATAAACTTGCTGACAGCACATAAAAGTACCAGTCAAATTTGTTTCCACAACAGCATGCCAGCCTTTCATTCTGATGTCTTTAGCTGGAGACATAAACTGTCCCCCTCCATTATTAACAAGGAAATCTATTTTTCCCAATTGCTTCAATGTGCTTTCAATTAAACCTTTAACTTGCTCTTCTTTACGAATATTGCATTGAAATGCTGATACTTTGCCACTCAGCACAGGATTTTTATTCATATTTTCTGCAGCTTTATTCAGTTTTTCCAAGTCACGAGAAGCAATAACCACATCGCATCCAAGATAAGCAAGTTCGTGTGCAATCGCAGAGCCTATTCCTGTCGCTCCACCGGTCACAATTGCGACTTTACCACTAAACAAATTAGGTTTAAATACACTACAAATATTCATTTTTGTGACTTGTCTACACATGCAAAAAATAAAAGCCCAAATCAATGATAACAGAATAGTGATGATAAACCAAAAGAAACAACTTAGGCGAGATGTTGTATTTCTTTCTCTATAATGATGTGACGATTTTGTTCGGACTAACAGTACCAGTACAGAGAATCAGTAACCAACTTGTTTGACCAAATATCCTTCAACTACTTTCCTTATTTTGTGATAGATTACCTGGTCATATAATATATTTACCAGTGCTTTTTATGTCGTTTTTTGGCGATGTCAATTCATGAATGCAGTGAAAAGTTGTTGGCCAGCGTATTGCATGTGCATGTGCTCACTTGATTCATTTATATGTAACATTTTATCATATCAATATAAATGATAAACACGTGTACATAATTTCTGCTTGCTGGTTGTTACAACCAACTAGCAACAGAAAGGAACTAATCCAAACAAACAACTTAATTGAAATACCCTACGTATTGCCTGAAGCCCCTAAGCAGTCACTAATTCAAACACAAAAAAGTAGCCAAATTTTTACTCACTAATTTAGTTTTTGATTTTGTTTTACAGTACAGTAATAACCATATATCACAGCGAACTTTTAATAGATTTTATCACTGTCAGCAAAGCTTTTGATAAACAGTTAATCTCCATAGAAGTTCAGAGATATATGATGAAATAAAACAGAAATAATTTTATTAGATATAGTACCTCATAAGTTTTTGTTAACTTTCTGTGTTATTAGTTTCTTTTTTTTAGAAAGCCTAATGGTAGATCTATCCAAAGGAGCCATAACCATTCTTGTAAACTTTCATCAATCTTTTATTTTCTTCTATGAGTCATAACATTGTGTCATGGTTTTTTAATTTTATCCTCTAGTAAAGAAGGAAAATGCTGTGAACAGTTTGCAAAAAACTTCTGTTGAAATCCACTTCATAGTTACCTGTACTGCAAACACAGTGCATTTCTGCGATTAGCAGAGCAACTATACGGAGATTGTAGTGTTGCCTGGTTATGAACAAATGAATCTGCTATTAATGATACCATGAAATTAAAAGCATTTAAAATTTTGCTAGATCACAATACATGAAAGCATCATTGTGCCAAAAATTTTGCATTTTTTAGTTATGTAATTAAAAAGCAATTAGGGTACATCATTTCAAATTGCTCGATGGTGAGCGATATTAGATACCCAATAGAGTGGGGCACAAGTTCACAAATGTTCCATTGCAGACAGTGTGGTTTGATGCAGCGAGTGTAAAACTCTTTATCAAAGTTGAGCGCTTAATACTTTGGCTGCCAAGGGAAAAATTGTCAAACGGCCCACCTGGCCACATGTTTTTTTACATTTTTATATGCCAGAATAGGACTTAGGTGGTCTTAGACCCAATTGGAAAAAAGAACGTGAGATATTGAACCTTTAAAAAAATATCAAGAGCAGTTGTTCATGTAATATATGAATGTGAATCATTTTTACTGACAGACTTACACAATTTTTATGTATATGTCTTGGGCATATAAATAGTCCAAACAAGGAAAAAAACATCTGTTCGTGTGTGCCATGTATCCACATATGTGGATACATTTTTTTTATGACAAATAAAGTAATTTTAGATGATAGAATATCAAAACAGATTATCTTTTTTCTTTGCAGGGAATATAAATGTATAATTTTCAATAATATTTAGTAAACAATTTGTCATATTACTTTTAAAATAATTAAAATGGATAAAGGTGTTAGGAAAAAAATTCTAACTCCCAGAAAAATGGCAAGATTTTTTGATACAGAGGAGGGGGTGGAAAAATTTAGTGACAGTGACAGTATAAGTATATCCAGTGACGATACTGTGAAAGACCCTGACTTCAAATACTTCTCTGGCTTTAGTGTCAATGAATTAGAAGGTGAACTAAATGACTTATGTTTGGAAGAGGAAAACCTTTCATCCTCTGATGACGATGAAGTTCCTACTGCTGGAGAAACAAGTGCAGAGGAGCCGCGGTGGTCAGATTTTGTCAGCCGGCAAAAGACTTTTCAATTCACTGGTGCTCACGGGATCCAGGTTCCAGTATCAGAAGTAATGCCATATGAACTATGGAACATGTTTGTTGATACTAATATTATGAAGCACTTAGTAGAACAAACAAATTTATATGCAAGGCAGCAGAAGGAGAAACGAATGCAACCTAATTCTCGAAGGCACCTTACTCCAAATTCAAGACTGCAAAAGTGGGTAGATACTAACGAGGCAAAATTGAAAAAGTTTTTAGGTATAATTCTGTTGATGGGATTGAATAAGAGAGGGCGTATGGAGGAGTATTGGTCAACCAACCCACTCTTTGTAACCCCCATAACATCAAAAAAATACTCTTTCCAGAAATCGATTTTAGTTATTACTAAATTGTTTTCATTTTGCTGACAATGAACTGGCAGAAGAATCCTATCGATTGGCAAAGATTCAGGCACTAATAGATCTACTCACTAGAAACTTTCAAGAAATTTGTGTCCCTGACGAAAATTTTGTCATCAATGAAACTCTCATCCCATGGAGAGGGTGATCCATCTTTTGCCAATACATACCCAACAAGACACATAGATATGGTATCAAGCTCTCCAAGCTCTGCTTAGAGAAAGGGCACACATACAATTTGTCTGTGCATTCTGGACAGAGAGTGCATTCTGGACAGGGAAAGGGATGTGGGCTTAGCAGAACAAGTTTGTGAGCAATTGTCCACAAACCTGCTCAACAAAGGCAGAACTTTGTATGTAGACAACTTCTACACAAATTAAAACCTTGCTCACAAGTTCCTACAGAAGAAAACCTATGAAGTTGGGACAGTGCAGAGTGGAAGAAAGAAATTGGCCAAGGAAGTGCATGTTGCAAACCTCAGGAGAGGAGAGGTAATTGCCAGAGAGGACCAGAACGGAATAACATTCCTGAAATGGAAAGATAAGAGGGGATGTGTGCATGCTCTCCACAAAGCACATGCCCAAATTATGCACCATCCCCAGAACATTTAGAAGAGGCAGAAGGCAAGCAGAAAAACAGAGGGGAACTGAGCAGGAAAACCCTGATGCTGGAGAAGAGAGAGAAAATGAAGAACAGGAAAAGCAAGAAGCAGCAGAAGAAGAGAGGGATGATGGACAGCCTCAAAGAAAGGAAAGAAGAATAGAACCTTTGACCCAGAAACCGATGATGATTTTTGCTTATAACAAACGCAAAGCAGGAATAGACATTTCCGACCAGCTTGCTTCATATGTTACCACTTTGCGAAAAGGAGTAAGTGGTACTGGAAATTGGGGATAGAGTTACTGTTGGGCATGGCAATAGTAAATGCCCTACTTATTTATAAAGAAGTGACAGGCTCAAGAACTCAAGAATCAACATTAGATCATTGTGAAGTAGTACTGCTCGAGCTCTTCTTGGAGTTAGTCTTGAGCAAAGATGCCCTCCCAAGCAAACCCCCTTACTCACAAGAAGAGTAGATGAGCAAGGAAAAAGGAAAATTCTTACTTGCAAGCCTTGCTATAAAAAACTGAGTAACGAACAAGGGAGAGAAACAGCAAAGAAAAAGAAATAAAAAACTATATACTATTGCCCTGCCTGTGATGAACAGCCCCAAATGTGCATTCCATGTTTCAATAGAATCCACTGCGTGGGCAGTGCTGAAGGGGGACATCAAGATGAATAACTAAGAAATAAAAGAATAAACATAAATTAAAGTTGTTAAGTTAAGTTATTGTACAAGACATATTCATAAGGAACATTATGACATCAATAAGGAACATTTAATTATATAGAGGGTACATGATATTTTTTCTAATTCATATTTTTGTAAAAATTTTTTGTAATAATTGTGTTTTATTTTGTAATAATTTTTGTTGTAACAATTTTGTAATAATTAGCTTAATTAGTTGGTGAATATTCTAATTTATATGTACAGTATATGTTTTTTAATTATATGTTTGTGTATAATTAGCCTAATGAAACTAGTAACACTCTCAAAAAAACAAAAATAAGAAAAAATTAAATGCGCTAGTGTGAGCCATGTATCCACCTTTATGGATACAATTTATACTGAAAATCTTCCCCAGAGGCCACAGATATTAAAGGCCATAGAAAATAAATTCCATTTAAATGTATCCACATTTGTGGAGAGGCCTTCTTGATCAGAAAAAATCTGTATCCACATTTGTGGATACGTGGAACATATAAATTATGCCTTGTCTCCACAAATGTGTAGACATGGTAGCCAATGTGTTAAGAGTGCAGCATACCTAACAACATTATCATATAGTGAAGCACTTTCATTTCATTAAATTTAGCAACAGTTTCTGTGATGCTATTGCATTGTACATAGAAAAATTGCTCTGATCTGATCTGCATCGACCTCCTGATTGCAGCATGATAAAGAACAATGAGACATTATCAGAAATCAACTAATGAATAAAGCAATTTTTCACAGACATCACAAGCACCTTAATTTTTGGTGACTTTATTTTTCCCTTGTTCAATGGCATTCCTACAAATCTAACACTAAGTCAAATGCAACTAAAGGAGCAACAACCAAAGGCACACAATTACAAGCAAAAAAACGATTGAGACTTTTGATAATTACTTTCTTGCTCATAAAGTTATATCACCAACTCGCAACAACAATTATCTTGATCTTTTACTTATAAATTTCTCTATCTTTGACACTCCTGAAGTTTTCCTTTGTCCATTCAGTGATCATGAAGTATCAAGTTTGTCTGAGTGACAAATCACAGGCAAACAACTCTAATTGCCACCATAAAAAAAGGTGCATGTGGTTGCAGAAATTATGAGTTTTTGGCATTGGACAATAAATCGGGATACATCTTGCAATACTCTGAAAAACTCTTTAATGAAAGAACCTAAATTTGATGCCACAGGGGAACGGTTAAACTGGTTTTAAAGTGATTGCAATTCAGCAGTCTCTCAAAGCTGTAGAACAAAACCTCTTGGTGAACTTGATTTGAATTTTGTCTTTCCACATTACATTACTGAAGCAATAACTACTGATAAACCAAATAGCACTATACTGGATGCTTTTTTCAGTACCAACGTACTAAATTTGGAATACCTCATGTGACAGCTTCTGTCTGAAAATATTATGCTTACTAAAGTACAAAAAATGATTTGTTGAATAGAATTAGAAAAGAAGTTATGGATGAGCAAAAGTGTTTATTTTATAATTGCAAAAAAATGTCCTGGCTTCTTGAGCAACATCCAAATGTTTGCGAACACTTTCAATAAGGGTATGCCATTCAGCATTCAGATCACTGTGAGCAGCCTTTATCAGTTGACCAAATAATTAAACAGTGCTTTGAGCAAGCCATAAGGACTGCAGGAGAGCTCACAAGAGGCAAAAGATTCAAGAGATCCAGCGTTTATAGGTGTTGTTAATGCCTACTTAAGCAGAGGTCAATGAACCAATACCTTTACTCAAACAAAATTTCTTGCCGGTGAAAAGCACAATGATGCTTCGAAAATCTAACTGACAAAACAAAACACACATGTACCTTGGAAATTTTGAGATAAATCTTGCAATGAAACCCATTCACCAAAGAAACGGCATCGCAAATATCACCACAGGTGTAACAGCATTCCCAACGGTTAACACCAATGATTTAACAAACCTAGGTAAGCGCATTAGTGGCTTTACTAAAAAAAATCTGTTACTGAGTACTCTCTTTGGAAAAAAAGATCAAGCTGTCATAAAAGATGTAAAATGTTATGTTAAGATATGTGGCAAAGAAGTGTAAGTTAGTTCCAAACTTCTTTTTCATACTTCAGTTGCTGCAGGTGACCAAAGTGATAGCGTAAAAGGTGTTCTCTTCATTTTGATCTTTGTCATCATGCTCTAGCATTGTTTAAGTCATTGCATAGACTTCCTCACCATCTTCTCTGAGATACACACTGTAGTCTCGAGAAAGTGTTGCATATCCTTTGCTCTTGTGCAATGAGTAAGATGGTGGAGCTTTATCACCTCAAACTCCATGGAAAGCAGAAACTTTTTGGTAACAGGTAGTGCATAAGTACAAGCAATAAGTGCTTGGTAGGCATGACAAAGCTGTTGTGATATTTGTTTGATAAAAGAGTGAACCTTTTGCTTGAGATTGTGCACATTTTCAAAAAAATGGAGTTAAAATTGCAGCAGCTGTATATTTTATAGCCAATATGACACTGCAAACAAGAAAAAAAGATTTTCTTTCCAACCACGAAAACAGAAAATTATTGCAATGCTCTTCAAAAAGCTGACAGACTGTGGATGTAAAGCACTTCTAGCTGATGGCAATTTGCTTATCCTGAAAATGGCATCTGCAGCTGGTCAGGAAACTATTATAATTGGGGACAAAACTGATCTACTTATATTTGCTCATTGCCATGCCAAAAATTTGTCATATAAATCTTCCTATGATCTGAAGTGAAGAAAATGCAAGAAAACCTTGTAGATGTTGAAATACTTCTCTTCTGCAAATAAAGTTGGAAGAAAAATATTTTAGAAAGCATAGTTTTTACACCATTGTAAGATGGGAGATTGCTTTAGATATTTTTGGACTCAGCTACAAGCTGACAGTAACAAAAGTAAAAACCAACTGTTTCAAAATTAAGCTAAAATGTTTAAGAGTGAAGGAGCAGACGTGATAAAGGCCAGAGAAATAGCAATAGTGTATTTATATGATGGAAATCTAGGTCAAAGTTTAAACTAATTTAAGAAATGCGTAATTTTGCATCAAATTTTTGTCAAGTGCTCTTCTTGTTTAGTGTGCTACTACCTGCAACGTCAGCAACAACCAAATTCCACAATTTAAAAACGTAGCATTTAGCTCAGTACTACTGATACCAAAATCCAGCCAGATCCTAAATTTGGGGTTGGCAGATAACAAGGCTTCAAGCTTCTACCAATTCTTAAAGACATTCAGTTTGTCACAAAGGCACTTGGAAAACTATTCATTGTACATGCAAAACGGGATGCAATAGCTTGCACAGCTCAAGTAGAAAACATGGCTTGCATTGTTCTCCAGTTTCCTCAGTCTGTAGATGGGTTTCTTCCAAGACTTTGAAAAAGTTTTGTATTGATAGCCACTCCAACCATACATTTATTTCAGGTATCTGAACACCTCTGCTTGTGACTCTTACTTTAAACTATTTGGATTGCCCTATTGCTTTTTATCAAAGCCACAACTTCAGAGCCATATCACATTTCAGCCACAATCATATTTCAGCCACAATTGAAAACAGAAAAAAGAACACAGAAACCAAAGCACAGTGAACACCTATATCATAAGCTGTTACATTTGCTAAATGTAAATTTCAAGTGATTAAGTCTTCATAAGGTAATAAAAAACTGCCTTGACTAGTTGATAAAAGATTTCAAACATGCCTACTATGCAACTTCTGGTCACAGGTCATATAACTATTGCAGTGCTCTCCTTCCCTGTATTAATGTTATGATATCTACATGAACGACACCATGGCGTAGTGGTTAGAGCGTCCGATTCCCAGTCAGTAGACCTGGGGTTCGTTCCCCTTGTTGAGTCATACCAAAAGACTTTAAAAAATGGTATCTATAGTTTCCGTGCTTGGCGCTTGGCATTTAGGGAAGGTTGTGGAGAACAAGCCGGCAAGTTCGCTTGTTGTGTCCTTGGGCAAGGCACTTAATGGGAAGCCCCACCTTTATGTGGAAGACAGGTGACCCGGAAATGGCAGCTCTCAAGCGAGTGCAGACTTACCGTCCAAAACATAGCCATGCATCGCTTTCTCGTGAATGGAGGATAAATATGGAAAATATAAAAAAAAAGATTATTAGGAAGTGGCCATTTTGCTGTAAACAGCATTTTACCTTGCAGGCTATTTTGCCGTAATTATTCATGTGTGTTTATATTGCCATAATTGCTGTGGCGCATGGATAGCGCACCTGCCTGGAAAGGCAATAATTATGGGTTGGGATCTTGGCTGGCAGGTGGGCACCCAAAGAAAGGCAGTGTACACTGGAGGGAAATGCTTGGTATGGGAATGTATGTTATGGTGTACATTGGGAGGGAGTGTACAGTGTGAGAGTGCGAATTTTTTTCAATTGATTGTTAAAATTGACCAGTCAGAAACGACCTAAAGTCACATGTTAATTCGTCATTAAAATTGACCAATCACAAATACTCAAAATAGCCTCAAAGGGTTGTAGCAGTCATTGTTACATCACATCTAAGCCGTATATAAGCGCCTCGCTGCCACGTTTTGTTCTCTTTTATCGCTACATGACTCTCGTATGAGCTTGTTGCTACTGTGTATGAGAACTATTGTCCCGCAATAAACCAGACAGCAGACCACGTTGTATGAGAACGACAGCACGCAGCCCATAGGAAGCGCTACATTGGTGACCCCGACTGAAAAGAAGAATATTCAACGGCGATGCAATAACAAGCTTATCAATTTTCCTTTGACCAAGCCCACCAGCATTCAATTCTGCTGGCTGTGAAGCCATCAATTTTGACGAACAAAGGATATCATTCAAAAACAAGGTTTGAACCTTAACATTTTCTAATACAACCAGTATTAGTACCGGTACCATTAGGCCTTACCTAGTAGTCAAAAGTTGTGCTTTCATTATTACCTCAATGTGGTTTGTTTTGTTATATTTTTCTCTATATTGGAGGGAGTTTTTGCTAGTTCGGTTATCCTCTATTATCCTTGCCAGGCTAATCGGCGCGTTAAATAAAAATAGAGCCTCAGGAGTTCACAACGTCAACCACACCAAACTTACTGTAGCACTCCTGCTCCTAGAAGTCAGTCGCCCTTACCTTCGCCAAACTTCAATAACACCTTTGTACCCATTATCGAGCCACATCATACCACAGTTCCACTCCCCAAATTTTGGGTTCACGACCCTATTGGCTTTTTCAAGGCATGTGAGGTTTTATTCGCCGCCTCAGAGGTGTCCAGCGAGTCACAGAGATATCGAGCCTTGCTAGTTTCACTGTCAAAAAGACCATCTGTTCTTCAACGCATTTCAGATCTTTTACCCTCAGACATCCCTGATGACCCATACATCTCATTAAAAACTCAGTTGCTGGCACGATTTTCCACGCCGTCTAAACAATGTCTCTCCACATTGCTCAATGAATGTAGCCGTGGCACACTTACCGTTTGTGAATTCTTGCAAAAGCTTAGGTCCACATTGAGTAGTCACTATGAACCCTCGTCATAACTGCATGAAAACCTATTACGATACTGCATCTTAAATTCGGTTGACCCATCTACCCGAAAATTTTTGCGCCTCAACGATAACATGTCACTCGACAACTTAGCCAAACAGGCTGATAAATTAATCGATCACATTCACCATCAGGCTCCCACATTTTCATTACAATCTCCGTCACATCACAATTTACCACCACAACATTTAATTAACGAAATGCTTGAAAAACGCATCACAGCTCTTCAACAAAGTTTATCACATAACGCTTCTTCCTCACACAACACAACAGAGCATGCGTTAAATAGAGACACCAATGCCAAGCCCAACTTTTCAAGACCAACCCGCTCTAGGAACCCACATCTATCCCCCAGCTCTAATCCTAATCAAGCGTGTCACTACCACCAACGTTTCGGAGCCTGAGCTTTTAAGTGCGAAGGCGGTTCTTGCTCGTTTTCCCATAATTGGTCAAATACCTCGGCTCCGGAAAACTAGTAAGCGGGCTGCATCTAATTGGAGGACAGCAGCTCGCAATTCCAAGGTTCATCCCTCTTTTTTGTTTCGGACAGCATCAGTGGGTGCAAATTTTTAATCGATACGGGTGCTATTTACAGTGTTTTTCTCAAGGACAGTATTTACCCCTCTCTACTTCTCCCTGCGCCTACTCCACTACTGATTACTGTTGGTGGGGGTATTTTACACTGCAGCGGCGTTATCAAGCGTGACATTGACATTGGATTTTCCCACTTATTTCACCATGAGTTTTCTGTCGCTGTTATTGACTATGGAATACTCGGAATTGATTTTTTACGAAAATATCACCTCACAGTTGACGTGTCAAACAACAAGCTTACTGCTTCCATCGACCCTGAGCGTTGCACACGGGACTTGGTAAACGAACATGACGGTCTTGAAGTTGGTTTCACCTTACGTTCTGATCAACAAACTGATAATTCTTTTCTGCAACATTACAGAAACCGATTTCCCGAGGTTTTTGATGTAACACTACGTTCTAAAACTATCCTTCATTCGGTAGAGGCTACTGTTGAAGTAAGTCACAATAAAATTGTTCACTCCAAAGCACGTCGCTTTGGTCCAGACAAATTCATTGCCCTGAAAACTGAGATCGATCGGTTATTAGAAGCAGGCATTATCGAACCAAGTCATTTAGAATTTAGCTCTCCTTAACCAGGGTCGTTTTAGTCTCCAAGAAAAATGGATCTTTTCGGATGTGTGCCGATTTCACAAACCTCAACAAAATCTTGAGAATACACAAATACACACTTCCAAATGTACAAGATTTTGTCAATTTAGCTCACGGTTGCAAACTTCACAACATTAGACATAAAAGACGCCTATTACTCCATTCCTGTTCGACCGGCAGATAAACACATGCTTACAATCGCCACATCACTAGGTAATTTTCAGTACAATTTTCTGCCTATGGGTCTTGCCACTAGTTCATGTTACTATCAAAGGCTGATGAACGAAGTTGTTGCCGGATTACCCAACGTCTTTGCGTACCTTGATGACATCATCGTAATTTCCCAGACTAAAGAGCAACATTCCCAGCTCCTCGACAAACTGTTCGAATGCCTCAAGGTTCACGGCCTGGTTATGAATGAAACCAAATGCGTGTTTTGTGTGAGCAGCCTGATTTTTTTAGGCCACAAAGTCTCGGAGGAAGGCATAGCCCCTAGCGAAGAAAAAGTAAACACAATTACACGATTTCAACAACCATCCACAGTCACAGAACTACGGCGATACTTGGGGATGTACCAATATTACGCAAAGTTTGTGAAACACTCATCCTAATGGTTACAACCCTTGCACACTTTGGTGAACTCAACTCCAAGGAATCAATCCTTACGCTGGACTACAGAATGGACAAATTGTTTTATTCAGAGCAAAACTGCCTTATCACATGCAACCAACTGGCTTTCCCTGACATTACCGCTGCAACAGAGTTGGTCGTCGATGCGAGTGGCACACACATGGGCGCCATCCTTCAACAAGTCAAAGATGATTCATGTGCGCCTCTCGCATTTTGGTCGAAAGCTCTGACCCCTGCTCAACTTGCGTGGTCAACATTTGACCGGGAACTTTTTGCATGTTTCGCAGCCATCAGATATTTCAATACTACCTTGATGCAAAAGACTTCACTCTTCGTTCTGATCACAAACCTTTAGTTCATAAATTTCACAGTTCCACTCTCTCTGCCTCACCACGACAACAATGCTACCTTGACTACATAGCACAATTCACAAACAACTTTGAACACGAAAAAGGCGAGCATAACATTGTTCCGCCAATCGCCATGTGGTCTTTTACAGCGATTTGACTTCATACAGCGTAGTCTCTTGAGAACGTGACGCAAAGACTTCATAAGCAATTTTTTACAAAATTGATTGATATTGTGGTAAATTAAGTGATCTCGTGTTGTTTTGTTAGGATTTTAAGTACATATAGCTTCAAATTAGACCCCTACAGCGAACCGAACAATTAGCCCCTACTGAGAAGTAGTAGACGTTATAACCGGGCTTCCTACGGACTACCGGTACTTCTAAAAGCCTTCCTTTGTTGTATTGTCTTTCTTTGGTCTTTGCCCTGTGGTTAAATAAGGCCACATGTTTGACTCATATATAGAACAGGTGCATCTGCTCGTATATATATAGTGACCACGTGTATTTTCGCTATTCTTGTATTGTAAAAACTGAATAACTACTACTACTACTACTTGTCAAAACGTCAACGTGGCGAAACGAGTAGTAAATTTTCGTTTCGGCCTGATTACTGATTATGCTTCGGATTTCTGTTTGGGCCTGAGTGTTGGTCCCCCTGTTTAATTGTTATTAAGGCTGTGTGGTAGCCTTTATCGCCGTGAATTTTCGTTCTGCGCACGCTGGGAGGAGCTGCGCATATTTGTGAATAAAACACTGCAAGAAAGCTTCAACCGCTTCCTATTTTTTTGTTTGACGAAGCAGAAAGGATTGGTAGAGCTAATATTACTAGTTCTACAAAGCAACTCTACTGGTTCAGTGCTAATCAACGACGGTACGCTTGGCGCGGGAATCAAAGAGTTGAAACCTGGTGCTGCCGCACCAAACATTGCCGATGCTATATCTCGTCCCAACAATCACATTGCTGACTTGAATAATGTCTTGCCGATAACAAAAGGCTTAGATTATCTTAGACTAGCATTGGCTCAAAGAGTCGACAATGAAACGCAACAGTTACGTCTTCAAAACAGCACTTCCTTGCGCTTGGTAGAAGTTTCTTTAGCAGACCACGGTATTTCACTGTTGTGCGACGATTCACAAAAGCGGCTACGACCCATAATTCCCCAATCCCTACGTTTTGCCTTCTTTCAGCAGTTTCATTCCTTATCACACCCCGGTATTAAAACTGTTGTCAAACTCATTGGTGACAGATTTGTATAGACAGGCATGAGAAAAAACATTGCCAATTTCACCAAGACATGCCAACAATGTGCCAAATCTAAAGTGTTGCGACATAACACCACACCTTTAAGCCCAGTCCTTCCTCCTCCCACAGAGCGTTTCACCCACGTATTCGTGGACCTCACAGGCCCTCTCAACGAATCCTGCGGTTATCATTACCTCATGGTAATAATTGATCGTTTCTCCCGCTTCATCCACGCCATACCGTTAGTTGGTATCTCCTCTGAAGAATGTGTCAGTGCTTTTATCCATAACTGGGTGGCCCTTTTTGGTTGTCCAGAGAAAATTTTTTGTGTCCGAGGAACTCAATTCACCTCTTCCTTATGGCATGAAATGTGTCGGTTTTTGGGTTGCCAAATAAAGCATTCAACTGCTTATCATCCATAGGCCCAAGGTCTTGTCGAAAGACTAAACCGCTCCTTAAAGGCCAGCCTTCGTGCTTACGAAGAACCGTCTCAATGGTATCACAACCTGCCTTGGGTCCTCCTTGCTTTACGCAACAGTCCCAAACAGGATTTGCATTCTCTTTCACCTGCCAACTTTGCTTTTGGTGGCCCTGTTCGCCTACCAGGAGAATTTTTTGCACCCGAGACAGACGCTCCTACACCAACACATGATTACATTAGCAACTTTTCCAAATATATAGCCAACCGCACTTACCATCAGCCCAGAGCCACACACCGCCATTTACACTTAGATCCTGCTCTTTTCTCGTCCCAGTGCTCCCACGTGTATATTGGCACAGATACATACAAGCCACCCTTGGCCCCCCATTACAAAGAGCCATTTCCCGTCATATCCAAAAACGACAAATACTTTTTCATTGACTTCAGGACCCACAACGATGTGGTATCGATAGACAGATTGAAGGCAGCCAACCTCTCTTTTGAAGACTTGAACAGCCAAGTGGCTGCTGATCACTCTACGTCGCTCCAAGAAAACCAATGCCAGCAACTCCATCACCTCCACCGTTCCCTGAACAATCCCACCCCCTTCAAACTCGCCACAAAGCAGATTCACCTCACAACTGCACAAGCCCCTTACACCCTCTTCCACCTTCCCCCACAAACCAGAAGGGGACGTCTGGTAAAGCCCCCAGGACGGTTCCTCGATTTTGTTTAATCATGTATAATACCATGGCGTTTCGTTCATTTGTTTCTGTACATATGTGTGTTAATTTCGTTGCTGTGTACCGTGCTGTTTTGTGTTGATAGTGATTCGATGTATTGCGTGAGGGGGCCCACTTAGGTAGGACATCGAACATTCCCTTTTTTTTTAAGTCAAACAGGGGGGGGGATGCCATGTAGCAGTCATTGTTACATCACATCTAAGCCGTATATAAGTGCCTCGCCGCCACGTTTTGTTCTCTTTTATCGCTACATGACTCTCGTATGAGCTTGTTGCTACTGTGTATGAGAACTATTGTCCAGCAATAAACCAGACAGCAGACCACGTTGTACGAGAACGACAGCACGCAGCCCATAGGAAGCGCTACAGAGTGAAATGCTGTTGACAGAAAAATAGCAACTGCCTATATAGTTACTATGCTGTGAACTTTGCCTAATGTTTTATTTCTCAGCATTATGCTGCAGTTGAGTTACATGTAGACAGACGGTTGGTACGTCAGTTGCCACTGTTAACAGTAGAGAACACTAGATCAACTAGTGGAAATTACCCTTATCGGAGGTAATAACCTCGATCGAGGAGATTAGTAACGTGTTCATGCCGTCAACTTAGTATTGTTTCCCGATCTGGGCATTTTACATCACATCTTTACTGCTATTTACAGTTGGGATAGGTTGTGTTATGCATTTGGGCCTTTCCCTATGAGCAAACTTGGGGGGGGGGTGGAATAGTAGTCATGACAACCAAGATCATAGCCGACAGAAACCGCATTCTTTTTTATTTTGAAACTCGATTGTGGGACATCCTGTAACAGTAAAATCAACTTAATTTGATTTTATAACTAGCCTAAACTATAATTAAAATTTATAGTTAGAGTATAATTTTTTTAATAAATTCTGGTTACCGCTGGCTGGTAAGTCAATCTAACATGAAAACTCGATGAAAAAGTTTCGAAGAAAGAAAAGCTCGGAAAAGTTCGACAAGCATGTATTTGCGTCACACACGTGAATAACAAATCTTGCTTGCTGAATTAAATTGCTGCTTGGAAACTATTAAGTAGTTGGTCTGAACTGGACATCCGCATGAAGCAGTGGATGACACATAAATGGAACGCGGACTACTTGGAAAGTACTTCAAGGGTCCATGCTTTCATTCCCAGGGTCAGTTCAAGGCCACTTCGAATGAGTCTGCCCAGAACATCTTGGGTAAGGGTCAATCGCCTGCGGACTGGTGTAGGACGTTTTCACTGATCCATGTACAAAAGGGGTCTCGCTCCATCATCGAATTGCGAATGTGGCAACTCTGAGCAAACTTCCCATCACGTTATATCTACATTTCTCATATATCACGTACCAAGAGGAACACAAGGTCTGCAGGTTTTGGATGACGCAACTCGATGTTGGCCTAACGCAACCACTGCCAGCATCCAATCTGGGCAGCGCAGCAGCCCGGGGTGGTAAAAGGATAGACCCTCGGCACTGGCCTTGATTTGTGCTGGCCCGGATTGAGTTTGGTTGCCTGACCAAACGACGACGACGATCATTTAACCTCACTGAATGGCGTTAAGATTGCCTTAAGCTAGTAGTTTATTCTTTTTTTTGATTGTGTGAAGTCGATTCAAACGAATATATTTAAGATGCATATCGCGTCTGCAGTATGATTGACCAGGTGTATGGCGCAAGAAACAAAAGGCTTCTGCCAGGCCGTCTTTATGGTAAAGCAAAAATTCATAAAACCGGATGTCCCCTTAGACCAGTCACTTCTATGATTAATACCCCTGAACATAACCTAGCTAAATGGCTCGATTCTTTAATCAAACCTTATATCCCTGATCGTTATTCCCTATCTTCAACTTCGAGTTTTATTGACAAGATTAAAGAACTCAAACCTAACAATGATGCAAAATTAGTGAGTTTCGATGTTACTAGCCTCTTTACTAACGTTCCAGTCGATCTTGTAATTGATGATATTGCCAATAAACTATTCTCGTATGAAGTCGCCTCGAAATTACCTTTTCTTCAAGCCAAGAAACCAATTACACAAAACATCTTTAAAAAACTTTTAAAACTTAGCACAGAAGGTATGTTTATTCATAATGGTAAATTATTTTCACAAATCGATGGTGTAGCTATGGGAAACCCTTTAGGTCCTACGCTAGCCAATTGGTTTCTTGGAATGATCGAAAAGAAAATTTTTGATCAACATCTTTCGTTTTTTCCATCATTTTATGTACGTTACGTGGACGATGTGTTTGCCATCTTCAATTCCGCAACTGAAGTTCAAATGTTCTTAGAAGTGCTTAATAACCAGCACCCTAACCTTCAGTTCACATGTGAGGAGGCTTCAGGCCCCTCACTACCATTTCTAGATGTCCAATTAACGATTTACGACAGAGAATTCAATATCTGTGTATACCGTAAGCCAACTTTTACCGGTGTACTATTACATTTCGACAGCATAGCACCTTTATCTTGGAAACGAGGCCTCATTAATTGCTTACTACATCGTGCTTATTTATACTCTTCAAATGATTCGTTATTAAAAACCGAAATTACCCGTATCATCTCTTTATTTAAACAGAACGGGTACCCAACATCTTTCATCCTAAATGTAATTGAAAAATTTAAGATTAAATTCAAAAACCAGAACCAACAATCCCCTACGGATTTTTCCAATAATACCCCCAACTTAAGTCCTTATTTAACCCTCCCATATATTGGTACCCCGTCTATCAAATTTAGTAAACGCCTTGCTGCATTGTTTCGTGACAGACTGAGCACTGATATAAAAGTAGCTTATCAAACTTTTAAAATAATCTCTTATTTTAACCTTAAATTTCCTTTACCCGCTCTTTTCTGTTCGAATGTCGTCTATAAATATACTTGTTCTTGGGATAAGAACACGTCATACATCGGTATGACGACTAGACAACTATTCGTCAGAATTGAAAACCATCTTTCCAATAACTTAAGCTCATCTAACTCCGCTATCAAATCCCATCGCGATCAGTGCAAAGCCTGCAGAGAAACAATACCAGCAGAGCAAAACTTCACATTATTGAAAAAGTGCCGTTTCAGCACTGAAACCGAACTAATGGAAGCGTTTCTAATCAAACGCCTTAAGCCATCTCTTAACATAAAACTTGGTTATTCACAAGGAGCCAAGTCGCTCTTACAGGTGTTCCATTGAGCGGTACAGTGCTAAAACGTTACTAACTGTATTATCAATGACTAGTATCTTAATACCATATTAAATTTAATTTAAGAATAAAAGTTTGTTCTCTTTTCTTTTGTTTAGCCCTGATGAAGTCCCCGTGAGGGGACGAAAAGCTTCGGTGGATTTGTTTATGTTAATTATTGTTATGTTAATTTGATTATGTTTAATAAAGCATTATTTTGGATTTTTGTTTGGTTCCTTAAAACCTGGAAGAAAAGTTCCCCCCTATCCGAAACATATTGCTTGAGTGGCAGTAAACTTCTTTTGGAGTTAAATAATAGTTGTATGCCTTGTGGTTCAAATACTTACCTAAAAAATTAGCTTGAAAATAATGCCAAAATGAAATACCATTTCCTGATGTAGATGCTAGAGTAATATTCGACGGTCTACTTCACCTGATCTATATGGCTATTAGGAGCATCAATGATCTCCCTGCTTCTGTGACTTCTTGCGTCAGCTGCTCTCTTTTATGCTGACGATCTGGCCATTTGGTCCTTCTTCCTTTCGCTCCCTACTGCGTTGGAGGCTACACAGGAAGCTCTGATTCGATTGGATCGCTGGTCTGAGTACTGGTGTCTTTCTCTCGATCCGAGCAAATGTGAGGTCTCCTTCTCAGTAGATACCCACCAAGCTAATCTCCAGCTCTGCCTCCTCTTATTCAACTCCCTCCGTTTTAATCCCACTCCCACTTTTCTTGGGGGTCATCTTCGACCGCACTCTTTCCTTTTTTAAACATGTATCTTTGCTGAAGGCCAAGTTCATTGCTCGTCTCAAGGCCTTACCCTGTATCTTTGCTTCCTCATGGGGTCTCTCTAAGAAGTCCCTCTTTTTTCTGTATAAAGCTTTTCTTCAACCCCTTCTCACTTATGCTTCACCCGGATGGTTTCTTTTCTTAAAAGATGACAGAGCGAAATGAGTCAGGGTGAGTCGTGGGGGAGATGGAGATGCCTCGGAGAGTAGAAGAGGGTTTGGGGAGGACGAGAGGCAGCCGGATATGGCCAGGCCTGCCGCTCGGTGAAGGCATTCCAATTTGATTCAGTTGATAACGCTAAGGAAAGGAAACCATCCGGGTGAAGCATAAGTGAGAAGGGGTCGAAGAAAAGCTTTATACAGAAGAGAGAGGGACTCTTTATAGGGGCACCATTAGGAAGCAGTAATACAAACTAAGGCCTTGAGACGAGGGAAAAACTTTGGCCTTCAGAGAAGATACATGTTTAAAAAAGGAAAGAGTGCGGTCGAAGGTGACACCAAGAAAAGTTGGAGTGGGATTGAAACGGAGGCGGGAGTTGAATAACAAGAGGTAGAGCTGGAGGTTAGCTTGGTGGGGATCCACTGAGAAGAAGGAGACCTCACATTTGCTCGGATTTAGAGGAAGACACCAGTTCTCCAATCAAATTAGAGCTTCTTTTGTGGCCTCCACCGCAGCAGGGACCGAGGGGGAGGAGAACCAAACAGCCAGATCGTCAGCTTAATGAGAGTAGCTGACAAAAGGAGGTAGAGAAGCAGGAGATCATTGATGCAAATAGACAAAAGTACAGGGCCAAGAACGGGTCCTTGCGGAGCACCTCAACGGACTCGAAACGAACGACTTTTGTGATTTTAAAAAAGCGCGTCAATCGGAAAAGAAAGATTGAGTCCAATGAGCAAAGCAAGGAGGGAGGCCAACCGAAATGAGTTTATGGAAAAGGGCGTGGTGCCAGACAGAGTCGAAAGCTTTCGATTAATCGATAGTGGCGAGAATCGTCCGAGAGCCCGGCCTGGGTTTGTTAAACCAATCCGAAATGGATTAAAAAGACAAAGAATTTAATGTAGAGTAAACCGTCCAGAACGAAAACCGGCCTGGCGGGGAGAAAGAATGGAATTAGACTCCAGAAAGAAGAGTAGACGAGATAGAAAGACGCGTCAAAAATCTTTGAGACGCAGGAGGTAAGAGAGATAGGCCAGAGGGAAGCAGGAGAGTCGCGATCCTTTCCCATCATATGAATCGGAATATTAGAAAATTTCTTCCAAATGGAAGAAAGGAATGCAAAGAACAGAAGAGATTAAAAATGTGAAGGAGAAAACCTATGCCAGAGCGAGGAAGATGCTTTAGCATGAGATAGGCAACTTTTCCTGGGCCAGTGGCAGTACACGAGAAGAGATTGGAGGCAACCACAAGAAATTCAGCGGAGAAGAAGGGGGAGCAAAAGGACAAGTGCAACTCCTAAAGCCACGTGTCTCGGCGGAACTAGGAGAGGTAGCCTCTGGCTCTGTTACGCAGGGTCTTTGGTTGAGAGATAGAAAAGTGAGATCTGAAGTGATTGGCAAAGACCGAAGCCGACTCCCTGGCAGAGGAACAGTTGGAGAGGAAGAAGAAGAGCCAGTGACAGAGCGAAGAAGAGAATACACATATTTAGGGTTAGATTTGGGCGAGAGGGAAGAGCGAGTCGTCTGCCATGCCTCAGCTTTGGCTTTGGCTATGACAGACGAAGCACGTCGGGAAGCGGTGATGTAAGCCTGACAATCTTCATCACTTCTGTGAGCTGCAGCGAAAGACTTACGTCTTTCACTGACCGCTACTTCCACTTCAGCGGATCACCAGGCTTTACGATGGCGTTTGATGCGACTGAAAGTTATGGAAGATTTGGTTGGTCGCATTCAGTGTCAGAAAAGTAAAGAGAGCAGTAGCAGAGGAAACAGAAAGAGACGAGTATTCCTTGAAGAAGGACAGTGAGAGTCAAAGTAAAAGACAAAGTTATCTCAACTAGCTTTTTGAAAATTGAAGGAAGGGGGACGCTCGTTGGGGCGAAACATCACTCGGAGACCGCCAGCATTCCATTGAAGAACCTTGAGGGAGTCAGGGGGGAGAGGAAGAAGGAGGCTCAGAGAGACAGCCAGGACCAAGAGGCTCTGGTGAGGGTACAGAAGGAGAATATACGAAGTGGGCGGAAGGGAAATAAGAGGTTTGAAGGCGAGAATGGGGCCGGGGTGCTGCATTAGCAGTAGGGATACCAGATTGGTAACATTGAACAGTGGAAATAAACAAGCTGAAGGAGTCCGAGGAGGATGTCACAGTATTGTCTCCAAAAGAAACAGGTAGGGCAACTCCAGGAGTGATAGCTGCCAAGAGTTCTGAATTTAGAAAAGGAGAGTAGTGAGCACCTTAAATGAACCCTTTTGTTGCGGTGCAGCATTGCACTAATCTACCCCGCCAAATCATCTTTCCAGCGCACACTAAACAGGGAAAAAAGGAGCCAAGGTTAGGATGAGCGTTGCCGCTCATCAGGAGAAGGGGAAGAATGAGGAAAAGAAGACGGGAAAGAGAAAGGCAGGAGAAAAGAGAAGACTGGCAACCGATTTTAAAGAAGCATCGTGCTGCCCTTCTGCGGTCGTTCAGGGGGCAGCACGGCAAAAAAATGGTTTGTGTGAAGGGAGTGCCGGGATAACTGGGACCCTCGGAAAAGCCAACAGCCATTTCGACTCAACTCAAAGGGGGTTGGGGACCGCACCACTACGTTGAGGCTGCTGTTGATTGGTGCAGAAAGTGGGTGTTCGCCCTATACCTTTCCAGCATAAATTACATGTTTTGATCAGCCACTTTTTTTCGCGCCAAATATGTGACGTCATATAAAACCTTCCTATATAAGCCATGTCTTATTTTGGTGGAAACACGGCATATTTACAAAAGTGTCACATAAATATATAAATGATTTGCTGCTTGTTGTAACAAGCACAGTCTCAAAAAATATAGAAGGTATAGTCAAAAGCATAGTCCCAAAAAATTTTCAAAACTGTGTGAACAGTATTTAGTAGTTTTGTAAAATATTTCTTATGATGTGGAAGGATCCATGCAAATCAAATCCATGCAAATCGCAGCAAGAATGTTGGCAGGGGGAGCGGGCCCACTAAAATTTAAAAAAAATCAAAATAGCCAACGTTAAACGCGCTTGTATGGAAAGTAACTTGATAAAACGGAGACCAAATTACCGCAGCTTATGTTTTTATGCTCAGTGGTGGATTTAGGGTAAGGCAGTTGCCCGGGGCCCCTCTTTTTAGCAGAATGATGCATCTCCTACTTTCCAGACATGTCTGGAAATTTGGTGTTAAAATCTTTGATCATTAAAAAAAGGTTCGTCTCGTCAACTTGGAGTAAAGACAGGCTTTTTCAGTTTTTCGACATGGTGGCCTCCTATAAAAATACGATAGGCATCGAGATCTTGGGGGTCCCTTATAAATTCTTGCCTCAGACCCCAAAATTCTTTAATCTACCACTGGTTATGCTCGCCCTAAAAAGTTTCCGCCAACGCGCTTGCAAAGATATAGAACGGGAGTGCAATAGCTACAATAATTTCTAACTTTCCACCGGTCTATGCCCAGATTCAAGCCATTTCACAAGTTGCATTTACTCCTCTTTAAAAACATTAAATCTGATAACCGTGAAGGATGAGACTTTACACTGAGTCCGCCTTGAGTGAAAACTCTTTCCGCCGACGCAGTGGAAGTTAGTACTTAGAGGAATCACTTGGCAAGTGGAAAGAGTGTAGGAAATTTTATAAATGGGAGTAACATTTACAGAACTATTATGGAATCAAAGAGTTTATGTGGACACCCAAGTAATGAAGTAATGAAAAAAACGGTTATACGTGCAGTATTTACAACATTTCTACATTGACCTTGTGTTGCCAGGCGTTACACTAGCTTTTTGCAGTGTGGGTTGGGCTAGGCTATTCTCGGTGATATTCAACCTTATGCTGGGCCCAGTGGTTACGGTAGCAGTAGGGCAAGGCATAAGCTGACAAGTCTACCAATCTTTTTGGCCAAGTAGGTCTCATGCTTATCAATAAGCGCGAAAAAACCTTTGGTATGTTTTACACAACCTGTTTTGTCTTTGTTGCAGTTTTATTTTCCCGACCTTTTTCAACCTTGTAAGTTGCTACAACGATAGCGTTCTGTTCAATACGAAGTTCATGAAACAAAAAGTCGGCTACTTCGTTATCAACACTTGGTAGGCAGTAGCGTAGGGAAAGAAATTACATTTGATACTGACAGCACTACTACACATCTATACTTTTTCAGACTATCTGATGAAGCAAGTGCAATCCCCGCACCTTTAACTCAACCGCCGCACTGGCTCACTTAAGGTGAAAACCGTCACTTGGAACCTGTCTGCCGGAGTACCTGGTGACTTTAAGTTTTCTTTACGCTTTTTATTTCCTAAAATTTTTTGATCACAATTGTTCAGTCTTGTATAAAACTTTTTATGTCTGGATTTTATTTTCGAGAATGGGATTGAGCGAAACATATTTGATTTATTGAATTGAGTCATTTTTTGACTTGATTTAAGTTGAGTCCGAGCCACTGGTTGGTTTGTCGAACCGGGGTTTGTTCCGAGTCCCTTGTAGTGAAGATTGAAATCGCGTTCAAGCTCTTTTAAGATTTTTACGACTGAACTCGAGTTTTTTGAAAACTGGACTCGATTTATTATAACTCTGGCTTGAGGTCGGTTTTCCAAAAAAGTATACTGGCAATGCTGCACTGGTGGGTAGCACTCTTACAGTTTTTTGTCAAAAGTCGACCACCTGCATTGTTCAAGAGCTGAGGCTTTCGACCAAAATGCGAGTGGTTGGCAGTTCCCCCCTGGTACTTGCTGCAAAATGCAGCTTACAAAATTTGCTCTGGCGCCAACGTTAAGCTTGATATGTGCAAGCGGGTCTGAATAAGCTGAAAGAGCTGTGTCGGCCATCGCATTTACTGCTGTTGTAACAATCTTTTAAGCAGTAATTCTTTTTTTATTTTATTTATTTTCCATATTTATCCTCCATTCACGAGAAAGCGATGTATCGCTATGTTTTGAACGGTGAGTCCGCACTCGCTTGGAAGTTGCTATTTCCGAGGTGTCTGGGTCACCTGTCTTCCACATAAGGTGAGGCGTCCCGTTAAGTGCTTTGCCCAAGGACACAACAAGCGAACTTGCCGGCTTGTTCTCCACAACCTCCCATAAATGCCGAACGCCATGCAGGGAAACTGTAGATACTATTTTTTAAAGTCTTTTGGTATGACTCGACAAGGGGAACGAACCCCAGGTCTACCTACTTCTAAGCGGACGCTCTAACCACTACGCCATTGCGTCGGTTCCATTGTAAAGGCCTATTTTCAAAGCTGTTTGCCATCAGTTTACAGAGGTAATGCAGCCGTTTGACGCAGGAACTGATGCATTCCGACACTTCGCTCATGTAGTTTCTTTTTTCGTGGAATCACCAATTTTGGAATGCTTTTGCTTCAGCGTGCCTAAAGCCATTGACAGGGTAAGCCGGTAACCTCACGAACTGATCGGTTCATTGTAGTGGTTTCCACGGAGGCGATCACTGAGCGCTTATTCACCATTCTCGTCAAAAACTCCAGCAAAAGTAAGTCTGAACTTTTAATACAAATCACTGTTTGACGTTTCAAGAGATTAGACCTAAGCCGACCTGATCAGGAATTCATAATGAGTGCATCAAAGGATTTCCATATGTATTTAGGCACTTCCATGCGACATCTATTGAAAGATTGTGCCTCTATATGCATGTATATTGTTTAAATTGAACTTTTACTAAAAATCAGCTGATTCTTTACGTTGCAGGTTAGCCGATGTTGTAAATGTTTAATTTCAATATTTTTGCAGCTCTAGATTGATTTTTGTAGCATGCGTTTTCAGACCATTATTTCAGCCTGCATTGTTTTTGTAATGCGAGTTTATATACAGTGCGTCAAAAAAACGCATTGGCGAGCTGAAGGCACGAAAGGGGTCTCTTGAACTCGAGTGTTTTCTATTTTGATCAAATGCTCCTTGAAAAAGCGATGTAGAGCAGGTAATAAGATGTAAATAAGAAATTGACCCGATTTGGATACACCATTACTGACAAGCCTGGTATAACATTTTAGCCTATTTGTAAAAACTGTGAATAGATTTCTAAATATTTAGGCTATACAACAGGTTCACACGGGAACGAATTCTGGTTTGTAATTTCAAACATTTTTAAAATTAGGTTTGGATTTGGATGACATAAGTATTTTTTCAGACTGGTTCGGATCACAAAATTATCACATCCGTACAACACTAAAGTAAATTTCCATCTTCCAAAAATAAGTATTTTAACAACGTTTAAGTTTTTTTTATGATTGAAGCGATTGCAGTCGTCATGCGGATGCAATGTGTTTTGCTTTTCTAATTCAACGGCAAGCGGTTTTTCCTGCGTATTGGACAAAGAGTCACTAGCCATTTCCTAAATGTTTTTGCTCAGAAACCGAAGACCTATGTTTCACAAGGATGCTATTGAACAATCTGTAATGAAAATCATGTGATCCGCCTGTCTACCGAAATGCTACACACTTTTTCAATCAAAAAAATAGTCGACCGCTGAAATAATGAATACAGCCTACACAATGTCGCAAGATAAACGGAATCATCACACAACGCACAGTGATACTATGGTAGAACACAATAATACTGCATGGATGGGAAACGGGCAATTCAAAAGACAGAACATTATTTTGTTATTATAATTATGCATTCAGTCAAAAAGTGGACTAAGCTATTCACAAAAAATGGTTAAATTACAGGTTTAAGAAAAGAATAACTGGTAACCTATTAAATAAAACATAAAAATTATAATAAATTTGCATCCAACATCAACGTGAAATACTTAGGCAACTACATGTAGGAATGCATTTCAATCGTTAAAAGAAAACAACACTAAATATTCTTGCTATGATTTTTATTTATTGGCTATAGCTCAAGTGTTGACGATGATTTCGATTTCTGTTAATGTTGATTGAGCCATCTAAGCTTTGGCGCTTCGAACATTGAATTGCTTTATTTTCGCCTTTAAATGTAAGTTTTCGGGATAGTACTGTATACAAATCACTTCACACAGTTATCACAACTGTTCGAGTTTGGTTTTGCAAAGTTTGATATGTTATACTCTGGAACGGGAAATAGTGACGTCACACTAAAGCATCTTATTGCTTAAAATATAGATAATTGTGACGTATCTCTTGATATATAGTTATATACTATAGACTACTAAAACAATGGGCTGCTGACTCGCAAGTTAGGTCCTCAAAAGAGGATTCAAAATGAAAAATCTTGCTCTTATTAGTACGATAATTGCGGGATAGTTTTGACTGTTAGCATTATTTTTTCTGCAAACTGCGTTAGTGTTTGACAGAACTAGAATTTTACATTGTATTTGTTATGAAAAAAAATTTTTTTCAGTCGTATTTGATATTAAAAAGCGCACTAAAAATTTACCAAAAATGCACTCTTTTGATGCTTGTAAGCACAAAAATATGCGTATTTCACCTAAACGTAACAAATTCAAAACCATATGATTACTGAAATAAGTAGTATTTTTGTAGCCAAACTTAAACTTGATAGAAAAGACAAAAAAAATATTGCTATTTTTACGTAAGCTCAATACCATGCAAGAAGTTGCCCCAAGACAAGTTCTTTAAACAATTGGATATATAGCAATGAATTGGGACATATCAATATTATTCACCAAAAATTAAAACGCTATCAAAACAAGTACAGTAGAATTCGTCTCATTCGTCTTTGTTTAATTCGTCAGTTTGCTTAATTCGTCACATTTTCGTCAGTCCCGGCAGAATTCTTATCTTTTACGTGCATTCCAGTTCGTCTAATACGTCACTTCGCTGAATTCGTCACCTATTTATATCCCCGAAAAACCTTTTGTTCGTCTTATTCGTCATTTGCAGATTCGATTCAATGTTTAAGCGGTATTCACAGCTTTGTTGGTTACTGCAGAATAGATGAATTCACGCGGTCTCAATGGTTATTTCAACGCGCGTGAGATCTCAAACAAACAAACAGTCCTTATCAGATTGGATGTCAGTAAAGAAAAGCGTCCCTATTGGTTTAATACAGTAGTCTACGAGGAAACCTCGCTGCAGCAACACAAAGGACGAAGCGCATTTTACTGCCCATTGTCTAGAAGAGTTTAAATAGAGTACGGTAATTATAGAGCAGGGGTGGCCAAGCTTTTTATGCAAAGCGCCAACTCTTCTACCAACCCGTGTCGGATGCGCCATAAATGTAGGGCAGAGGTGGCCAACCTTTTCAGTCCATGCGCCAAAATTTTTCGCCACACAAACATTCATTTCTTTTCATTGCTCACAAACGTGTAGTGGTATATTAATACTTTGAAGTCAAAACAACGCCATATTAAGGGGTGATCTCCAAAAAAAAAAAAAAGGTCATCGCCTGTTTTGCTGCACCTTTACCATCACTTTTGGCCTAAATATGCCACCAAACGTGAGGCCAACCAAGTGAGGACCTTTTTTTTTTGCAGATGTCATTGCAGTGACAAATTTTTCGGCCAAATATAAGGACACTTACTCAAATTACCCGAAAAATCTTAAACCTGCAATGCGCCACCTCTAAAAATGCAATGCGCCAAATTTGGCGCAATGCGCCACGGTTGGCCACCCCTGTTATAGAGATTACGTGTGAAAAAAAAGAGCAGCTGCAGTTTGGGCCGTTAAACTATAGTTGTGTTTTCTGCGTTTCATTTCAGGATTATTGTAAGAGCTAAGTTACCGAAAATCAATGTCAAATAAAAGATCTAAGTACGTAAGCTTATCGATTAAAATAAAATACGAAATTGCATGCAAGTTAAGCCAAAAAAATGTTGACGTGTCAAAGTTAGCAAAGGACCTCAATATTCCAAGAACTACACTGAATACCTTAAGCAAACAAAAGGAGAAAACAATCTTCGAATTTGAAGCAGGGCGTAATGCCGAAATGAAAAGAAAGCGGCAGCATGGATTTGATGATATAGATGAGCCTCTAGTTAAGTGGTTTCGCAGTGCAAGAGATCAAAAAATACCCATTAGCGGAGAAAGGCTTCTCTTAAAGGCCCAACAATTCGCCGGCATCAGTGGCAATGACAATGTTGATAAGCTAGACATAAACTGGATAAACCGGTGGAAATCGCGAGAAGTTGCATGCAAGAAATCACATGGTGAAGCGGCGTTTGTTGATGAAGCATGTGTGGACGATTGGCACAAAAATCATCTCCCTATTCTTTTGAAAGAGTTAAAAAAAACAGATTTTTAAAGCTGATGAAACTGGGCTTTTTTATAAATGCTTGCCTAACCGGACCCACGTTTTTAAGAACGAAACTTGCGCTGGTGGTAAAATGTCAAAAGAGAGATTAAGTGTCCTAGTGGCGGCCAGTATGGCGGGAGAGGAGTTACCCCTTCTCGTCATTGGCAAGGCAGCACAACCAAGATGCTTTAAAAATGAAAAAAAAACTTCAATTTCCGTACCAATCCAACTCGAAGGCCTGGATGGCCTCAACCATTTTCGAAACCTGGGTTAGGAAACTCGACATAAACATGAAGAACAGTAACAGAAAAATGGCGCTTGTTGTTGACCACTGTACAGCCCATCCTGTCATGCGTGGCCTGACGAACGTTAAGCTGGTATTCTTGCCTCCTAGCACTACCGCCAAAACTCAACCAATGGATGCTGGGGTAATCCGTTGTATAAAAGCACACTACAGAAAGAACCTAGCTGAGATGTGCCTTCTTGCTTTTGAGGGGAAGAAAGAATTTGAAGTCGATGTTCTGGAAACTATGAAGCTTCTTGGTGAAGTTTGGAACTCTATATCTGGCACGACGATTTAAAACTGCTTCAGGAAGGTCCGTTTTTCTTCTTCAACATTAGAAGAAAACTTGGAAACCAACAGTGAGTCCGACAATAACGCAGAAGGAATTTGGGAGAGATTGCAAGTTGCCGGCTTAGTTCCACAGGGCTTCAATTTCAACGAATACGTGGAAGTTGATTCAGACCTGATTACACATGAGACTATTACAGAAAGCAGCATAATAGACGATCTTAGAGCTGGCGAACACCCTGCAGATGATCAAGAAGATGACGATGATGAAGACAACTCTCTAGATGAGCCTGAACCTACTCCTTTTTCTGCATTAGAAGCATTAAAGACGTTAGATCGCTACTTCAGAGCGCAAGGCAACAGCGATGTGCTACTATGCAATGTGTCCAAAATGCGACAGGACATATTGGTAAGGGAATCCTTAAAGAGCAAAGCAAACCAAAATCACACATTTTTTTGCAAGTTAGCAATTTTGGTTACATTGACTTTGTGTATTATTTTCTTTGTACTGCATGATGTGTGTTCCGTGTAAGTGCATTGTATTCAATAATAAACGTAACAAACTGCGTCAACAACAAAACAAGCCCCCTGTATATAAGCCATTATAGAGTTTTTACCTGTTTGCATAATTAGTCAGTTCGCCTAATTCGTCACTTTTTTCTAATCCTCATGAGGTGACGAATTAGGCAAATTCTACTTCATCTTTCAGCTGTTTAAACGCATCAACTGATAAGACATTTCAAGTCTTTTCTTCATGAGCAATCATTAATTTGAACGTTTTTTTTGACGTAACAAACAATCCAGATCTCTCACGCTCGCTACTGTTCAATGCACGCGCCTTAAACAAAATATTTTGTGCCATAAGTGAGCCCATAGTTCGGGCCTGCACAACTCGAAACAGCGACAGGGGAACATCAACCAAATATTTTTTCGCTGACCGCATGCTGACGTTTTCACTTATACTTAGGGCTACCATCAGCCGACACCAAGAAACAAATTCGTTGCGAAAAAATAATGTTTTCGCCAAAGTTTTAGCGAAGATTTTTTTTGAAGATACATAGTTTGTGCAATAAACTTCCAAGACAAAAACAATTTCTAAAACAAAGTAAGCACACAACTCAAAAAAGTACGTTTCTTAGAAATACGAAAACCCATGTTTATTTTGCAAGATCGTGTTTTCGGAAATAAACAAATCTTAGAAAAATCACGAAATGTCTGCCTTAACAATAGTTCTAAACATAATTTTGTCTCAACTGTAACGTTTTTTAAAATTATCTCACGGGTGGCAACAAAGGCTTTTGCGGGCCAAATGCGGCCCGCGGGCCGTATGTTGTGCAGGCCTGCCATAGTTAAAAAAAGTCAAGCTGCATAATTTCTGTATTTTTTTCTCGGTTCTTGAAGTTTCCGTATAAATTTATAGCGCAATGAACAAAAGATACAATTTCAAGTGTAGGCACACAGCCCACCACGATTTAACTCTTCCACAAAATTATTCGATATTGTATCTTTTTCGGGTTCCGCAGCTACTTCGTATTTGTCAACAAGAAATTCAGCGATGGACACAACCTTGTGCTTCATAGCATCTGAACATTTGAGCGATTCCTCTGAAGCACTGATTTGAAAATCTTCGACAAGGTCAACTTCTTCCTCGCAATGTTTATCCTCACGGCTGGAGCATTGTAATGCCATTTTACCATCTTTTTTTGAAATGACGACAAGTTTGACTAACTGGTGTAAACTTTGAACTTTCAAGCAACTATGACGTCATTTACATCAATTAAAAGTTGCCACCGAAGTGTTGTCAGGCTTCCCCAAGCAAATTTTGAGAGGTTCTTGTGAAAAACTGATAGCAGAATATATTCAAGTTTGTGATTTTTCTATAAGATATTTCGCGGCACTTATGTTGTTGATTGTAATGACAACAAAAGTACTGGCAGTAAAGTTAGTTCAGTTTTTTTTTAATCTGCCTCTTTTTTTTGGCAACTTGTAACTCATGCAGTAAAACAGCAAAAAAAAGTTTGTAGTTATCTAACTTGCAAGAAAAAAGAGTAAAATGCAGCTACCCTCCTGAAAACCTAACTCAGCCACTTTTTTGTTGCCGTCGGTAAAATTGACACAAATGTTTTTCATTATCAGCTTGCCCAGTGGTTTTCAACAGATGGGTAATTACACCTAATGGGATAATTTCAAATTTTTAGGGAGTAATTTAGAATGTTCTTGGGTTTCGTTGTACTAAAATATTTCAACTTTGTAGAATGTAGAGTTTGGTGTGTGAGCAAACTGCTATGCGATATGATACCACAGTTTATCAGTTACAACATTGTATATGTGTACAAGTAACGAAAATTTTTAAGGTTTATGATTTCGCATTCTTGCACAAGCAAACTATTTCTCAAAACGTTGACGTCTTAAAAATTTTTTTATTATGAGATTGCCGCATGTCTAAGCAGCAACTTGAAAATGAAAGCGTGTTTACGTATGTGTGTGTATAAAATGTCTGCGTTCTGCAGGCATGCGCTGTCTGTAAGACCTGACTTCAAACTAACCAAAAGGGGGTATACTGTCTTTTCGTTGCAGTGGTCCACAATTTATACGTAAAATTCCAAGCAGCCATTTTCTTCGCACGATTTCGCTGCGCCACCTTCCGACCGAAAATCCACGCTTTCGCGATCCGTGGTGTGCTGCCCACTGTAGCAGTGACCTGCAAACAAATCTTTCCACTGAGATAAATTTAGCAAAGACTGCCATGATGCTTTAGGGATTTGACAGCGTCTGACGCTTGACATCTAGACCATAATCAACAACATCTGTATATAACTAAGGTGGCATTCAAGAGACCGAAGCGTTCCATTCTTTCCGTAATATCTCAAAATAATTTACGCCATCAGGTTTTTTACAGCAGGGGTGAGCACGGCACCACCTGCTGCTTGCTGGTCAAATGAGCCCCGCGACTCAAAATGCTGTCGCCCGCGGAAGAGTTTTGCGGCACAAAGTGAAAGTAAACTGTAGCATTTCGATTTTCGATATATCGAACTGCGACAAAAAGGTCTTGACCTTCTTTTAGATGGAAATGCAACCATCCAGTGTTTCCAAGTTTATTTTTACAAAATCGTTGAATTACATGTTCTGATTGGCCCGCTGGCAAAAAAGGTTGTACACCTCTGTTTTAGAACATTAATAGAATTAAGTTGAATCCTCTCCAATTTCTTTTACTTCTGACATGCCATTAACAACTCTTTAGTTGGTTTCGAACTCACATTTATTCCAGGCAATGGAGCAATGGCCATTGGCTTATTGGTATAAAGCAAAGGTCCTCCAACTAAAATGCTTGAATCGATTTAAGATGGTTTGTGGAGCATTTACAAAATTCAAAAAGTGCATTCCTTTGTTTAAATCAGGGTAGTGCAACCTTTTCATAAGCGAGTAAAATTTACTGAGAATTGCATAAACGAATAAAACCCCATGCCAAGTTCCTTAGTAAATTCTCTGTAAAACCTTCGTTGAGATATTAGTTTTTTCCCGTGATCAACTTTAAGACCTTTTTTTGGAAATAACTCTACATAACTTAATTTTTTGCCCTTTATTTACAAAGACGTTCTCCTGGGGATTCGTGAAGATTTTAAACATCCCCAACAAAGGGTTGGGGAGGGAAAACTGAAGATGACTCAATCGGTTTCACTGTATTAGCTACTTTGGCCACAACAGCTCGTAAACATCGAGAATTTTCTAAGAATTTGCATTTTGTGTCACCTGATGACCTTGTTTCGAGAGTCTCCCCTGCCACGGGCTTAGTATCCCACCTGCAACAACCAAGCTTCATTCCCCTCCTCGTTTTATTTAAAAGTGGGCCAAACTTCAATTTGATTGCTCGCTAATTACAGTCGGTCGCTATTGACGCAACGTGAAGGCGCGCTCTGGAGCACTCTTTGTTATTTTGGTAACAATATGCTCAGACTTTAGCGCTTTTTTGGCGCAAAAACTATTGGATATGCATGCACAACGCGCGCGAGCAAACGATAAAGTGACCGTGCACGACCGATAAATCTAAGCTGTATTTGAACTCGCCTCTTTTTAGTAGAAAAACACGTGATCACCTGTTAAAAGAGCGTTTGTCGTTTCTTCGTAAAAATCCATTTTTAGAAGACGGAAGCCGGTGCTGCAGCAGTGGCACACGAAATCAGCCCCCTCTTCATCCTGGTTAATCTTCTCAACCATTCGTTCAGGATGCGGGAGGAAGCAGCGAGATCGTTCGTTTGAGTTATAATTCTGAAAGAATTAAAAGCAACTTTTACGATAAAATGATGATACTGGCCAGCAATATTATTTTTCCTAATGACCGAGATTTTTCCAGAAAACTTTGGTTCAAAGTTGTCTCTACGGCTGCCACAATGCATTTCTATCACAACCGTTGCCTTCTTTAGACCACAGCAACGCAAACCACTTCTCTAATGCAGGTGTTCTGCGCGCTAAACGTTAGGTTATCCTACCTTATGGCATCGCACGCAATGGGACTCGGTTTGTTTAGCGATGGATTCAGGAATTAATGTCGATAATGCTCGAATCAGTGTAGGGTTCTTTGATTCCAGTTGATCGCAGAGAAACTTTTTCAGATCTTTTGAACTTGTCGTTGCAAGAAAAGATCGAAGGCGAACAGCTTCGTTTGTTAAAACATCAATTTGTGATGAGGAGGTCCCGGAAACACAAGAGCCGTCGCTGGATCCTCTATAGATTGAAATAGAGTCTAAATCTTGGGTGAGTTTTTTGACGGCACGTCTCGGGGCCGGAATGGGATGTTTGGCTGAATTACAGTCAAACTGGTGGTGTTCGGAGAAATATTGCGGTGTTGGATAGTGAATGGGAGCATTTGGTGAGCAATGGTAGACTGGTGGGTGAACATGGTTGTGTTGATGCTGTTTCACATAAAGTCGTTGTCGAGATTCACACGGTATTGATGGTGAATACAAGCCGCTTTTTGTCGCCGATGAAGCCACGAAATCAAGGACTGGTGGAGCCTTTTCTGGAATAAAATTTGGAGAACCAATGCTGGTTAAATTCCCCAAGCTTGCGGAAAATTTGTGTCCCGATTTTACTGGTGTAAACGCGGATATTCTGGAGGGATCATTCAACGACGAATATTGAGTGGCATGGGGGTCTATTGGTTGAAAACCTGACGTCCCCAAAGGCCCATGGCAGTTGACACTCGCAATCAAGTCGCGTGTTGCAAATCTTTTTTGCGCATTCGAAGGCGTCTTATGTTCTGCCTTTTCTTGAAAGGCTATATTTTGTTCGCTTTTCGAAAGTTTGCTCGTTTTAAGAATCCCGCGAATTCTGTGAGAGGAATCGCTGCTGCTGCCATCCGTGTGTTCATCCGCTGGGATTACTCCAAAGCCTTTTCTGTTATAGTGCGAATCGACATGCGGCTTGTTCAAATGTAGGGGATCGTAGTAAGCAGGAGAGTTGGAAGATGGACTCAAAGGCACAGTGGTTATGGGCTCAATGCCTGGATTGCGGTACATGCGGTACAATTTATCAATGGATTCAGGATTTATCGGTTTTCCTCTCTCTTGCTCCTGATTCCAATTAGTCACTTTTTGACTAAGATCTACTTCTGGATGGAAACCATGAGAGCAATGCCGGTAGGACGGAATTCCTGCGGACATTATGCGGATTGCTCCAGATAATCAACTTTTAGAGAAATAACACATACGTGAAGTCACAAAAAATGTTCAATCAGCAGTTTCTAACTTACAACCAATTAAATACCATACAAAATCTGTAATCAAAAAAACTGATTCAACCCAAATTGAAACTTTTAATGCTCGCGTCATTTTTCACTCGCAGGCAAGTAATCAAGTAACTGCTTTCCAAAGGAAGAAGCCAAAAGAAGAAAAGTCAATAAAAAAAGAGTTTTTTAAGGCGCCTTGAAAAAATAATTTTTTTAAAATGTAAAATCTTTACTTTTATTAAATTACTAAGGCCCACAAACTTCAATCTTGTTAAATGAGTTTAGGATCGTACTTTCAACGTGGCGGGGTCCACATACGAAAACAGTACGTTTTAGCGAACCTGATCAAACTCTGAGAGCGGCCGACTTACTCGCCTCACTACTACGAATGAATGAATCAAATATTTTCTGAAACCCGCCACTATAAACTGTCGATTTCCGGAGCGGCTTTGCCTCTTTTAATCATCTATCGCCTCCAGCGTTGGTTTGCACAGTCGCCAGGATGACAAAGCCAATACAACACCACCATTTGATATAACTTGTAATAATAATACCTTGTTAAATTCCATGTAAAAATGACGCCTTATTATTAGTCTAATTACACTGCAATACGGCAAGGCAATTCATTGCTTGTCATAGAACTGCGAGTACTAATCCTACTCACTCAGTGGCGTATTTAAAGATGACAACTTGCTAAAACGCCTTAATATTTTCCAAAATAGGCACACCCCCAAAACCACGCACACATACCCCTCCTCCCCCCGAACATTCACACACACGTACACACTCACACAAGTTGTAAAAATTTTCTTCTTCAAAAAAATTATTCTCTTACACTAGGCCTACATACTTTTTTCATGGTGGTTGTTCCGCTTCATGTATCGATCGGATAATCCGGCCAGTTCCTTCTCTACGATAACAAAAGGCTTCTTGTCGTTCTCCGGCCGGGTGGTCGTAATGACAATCCCGCCAACCTGTACTTGTACTTTTGTTTGGTGAAAGGTTATGGTGATCAGAAACCATCCTGCCCATAATCGGCCGAATGGCGAAGAAGACCACAAGGAAGCGGACAAACGCTATGCAGAAGTACTACACCATGGAACTGGTTGTCGGTTAACTCAAGCCATTCGCTAGCAAATCTACGCTAGTCCCTATACTTAACGCATTTCCTCGGGTTGCTATGTAGTTGAAACTAGGCTCGTTCTATTTGTCGGATTTTCCAATATAACATACTAAGTGACTCCATTTATCTTTTTGTGACTTAATCATGACTTGACTTGATTTTGTACAGGTGATTGCTGCGTAATAATAACTTCGCTCACAACAATCATCCATTGACAAACAGTACCTGTAATGTGTGGGTTTTCTCCCGCGCAAAACAACGATATGTGGCAACATGTTGAAAGCGTCCCCTGCAGAGCGTTTTGTTTATTGAGTCTATTGTTATGTAATAACGTGTTTATTTCCGAGCTATGCTTAACAACACTCATATAGCTTAAGCGGACTGTGACGAAATAAAGCGGGAATTATCAAACACAAGGCATATGCCTGTGTACACAACTAGTGATTTGCTACTACAGTTGGTAATTCCACAGAGAAATGCGATTCTCTTGAAACTTAACAGAACTACATCGAAGGCCCTCCACCATGCTCTCTCCTTCGCATGAAAGAGCGAACAAAGGAACTCATGAGGAAGATGCTAAAATTGTTCTCGGGGAATTTGCCCCAGATTTCGTTAGAGTATCTCTCCCCCTTCGACCCCATCTTTCGAGTCGGGGCAATAAGCGTAAACTTGAGTAAATCTAAAACAACAATATATGTTCTGCCCTTAAAATGTTACAAAAGAACATGGTGACGAAACTATGATTAGCATCAGGAACATCATAATCATCTCATCTAAGAATCTCCTGTCTTTGGCACTTTCACTTCCACAAAACCATCATCTGCAATCATTCGAATATGTTACTCGCGCTCTCCGCTCGCGTTTTATTTGCTCGATGTTCACTTTAAGCGAATGACAAACACGAGTTTTCTTTTTACGGTATTTTCGACTGAGAGTGACAATAAATCTTTCGCTCGCCCGAACCTGCCATCGCCATTACACAGCATTCAGTGCGGTCTGTGATTTTATGGCGACTTCTGTTACCCATTTCGTCTTCCTACTTGTTACTTAGCTCAGTTGGGCCCCCCTTTATGTAATCTACTAACTCACCAATAAACCGGGATGTTAACCAGAAAAAGCACATTTTAAGGTTTCAAACAAAATCAAACCATGTGAAATGTCATGCTTGGTGACGTAAGCTTTCATTGTTCGTCGAACTCAAAGCTTTGTGACGTACATATGCCTGTTACACCATCCAAGTGATCAATCACGTCAAGTTTTAATGCGTGGACCTCACAACTGAAAGTTTTAATAAAACATTTGGTAGCTATCGTCACAGATTCGCACTCTAATAAATGCTTTTCTCCCAACTATTTTCTGTCAGACCTCCAGCTCAGAGTGTTGCGATTTTTCTATTTGACCATTTACTGCAGAAAAAGATGTTATTTTTGAAGGCGGTTTCATTGTGGTTTGTTCATAAGCGACCACAAGCGCTTTCGTGATTTTTTGTTCAAACTAGGAAAATTCACGGCGTTGTTGGCCTAACATCGTTCACTCAGGTGTGACAACAGCTTTCGGTGGGATGGCTAGCCCCAATAAGAGTTACTGCCAAAAATCCTCGCTGTTGTCCACCTGGGAAGTCGGTGTTCCCACAACGCGGAGCGAGATATATCACAAGTTGAAATGAATAATTTCGTGGCTTCCCGCTCGGTGCTGGCGATCTATCTTACGTGCCGTTGATAATGCGGGTGCTAACTGCCTCGATAACCAGCAATAAGTTGCTGCAATCACTCGACCAACGCAGCCTGAGATTGTCACGCGGTTATCGTTGCCTTGGTGACGTCGTCAACAAAATCAAAAGGCTGATAGCTTTCACGAATAATTTCTACAACAATTTTGCAACGTTGTGGTTGCATTGTGTTCTCAAGTCTTCATTTCGTTTATAATTACGTTGCAAATACGTGCAGTTATTTGTAAACAAATATTACTTAGTAAATCAATGACTAGAATTTTCAAGCTTTTCATTTTGCGATAATCTCACTTTGCCACGATTTAGATTTTTACTTGAAATAAATTTTCTTAGCGTTTCCATTCTATAGCGATTCAACAAAGCAATAAACGTCACTATTATTACATCATCAATATTCTTTTGTTCGTTTTTGGCAAAGTTGAGCAATTTTAGTATAGGCTCTTTATTTTTGTTGAATAAAAATCTGTTTGCTTTGTAACAATTAAACATGGTTGAGTAAACATGAGACAACAATGAACGACGCGTTATTGTGAGGTCATCAAACTAATTTTGATGTCCTACAGATCTATTACGGACATTACGCTCCAGCCGCACCAATTGCCTTAGACAGAGCTTAGACGAAACTCTTCGTGGACCTACTCGTTTTGCGCATTCTTTTAATCACTCGACCGATTTGCTAAGCCCGTTGAAAGACACTCGACGCAACACTCTCCCAAACTTTCAAAGCTAAATCTAATGAGATCGCTACAAATCCGTTATTAATTGGCTGCTCTTTGGTGCCATCACAAGAGAGGTTTTTATACTTGAGTGCAAAACGGGTCGGTCACCCACACGAACCCACCACCAACAGCCACTGCAGGCTATTTACTCCATGGAAGTTTTAAACACGTTACTGCAATCACATGATCAAAACCTACCGGGTGCCTAGCCAGCCTAACAACTCCGAGAAACTCGGTTTCGCACAAAAATTTCTCTGCAAAGCAGTATGTTTTCAGGTCAGCGTCCACTGGAAGGCCTTCTGCTGAATCTTGGGATCAAATTGAGAAAATTCGTGCCGAAGTTTGCGAGATGTATAAGCTATTTGCGAAAACCTATAAATAAAATCTGATCGCTAGCTATGTTATATAATTCTGAAGCTTATATTTAAACCATCTGTTCTAACTGTTGTTAAAGTTTTTTAGAGAGAAGGCGGCATAACGTTATAGGTTGGTTGAAAATTTAGCGAGCCAGTCAGAGTGTGCATGTCAAGTTTTTCGTACACGAAAGTAAACTTTCAAGCGATAGATGGTTGCATTTTTATCCGAAAAGAAGGAGAAGACCTTTTGTTTTTATCAACCTTGTAAACCTTTTCTTTTTTTGAAGATCGATTGCAATGCCCTTTTCGACCTCCAGTTCACGTCGCTGGTCAAAGGTTGCACGCCCCTGCTTCAAATTCCAGAGGGGCACTGTCCTCTTGTTGACACCCATGGTTTGTTCACTTTTAAAGTTTTGAAAAAATCAGCGTTACATAGCAGTTGCGTAGTTACACCTGGCGTTTCATGACGATCTAGTGTGATTTATGTAGCCAGCGTTCAGGGGCAATTAGAAGATCAGTTCGAAGACCTTAACCGGTCTTTTCACAACCTATCGCCAAAAATTACCATATAGGTCATCACAATATTGTTGCTTTTGCTTCGTGATCAATCTTTTGATCTTCTGCGCTTGACCCACTACTCTTTACGCTGAACTTTCTCTCAGTGCCCTCGCACTGGCCATTAATCGATTTTTTCCAACCAAAGTGCAAAAACTTTTTCGTTTAATTAAGTTAAATCATCCAAACAATAGATTGTTGATACTCTTGAGTGCCGCAATCAAAGCCATTACAGCGCAATCAAGAACACGCGTTTAGAGAACTGTACTGTGACGTAGCAAATATCGGGGTGGTTGCTAAGCAATACCACAACAAAGTTGTTTACTTCAATATAAAGTCTTATTTGTATTTGTAATACAACGCAATTAATGAAAATTTTCTTTGGTTGAGGCATGGACCTCTCAACAGTGTTTGTAGTTTTACTATTCAAAGTCCGCGGTTGAGGAAATGGGTTGTTTTTCCACCGTCAGCAGCGCATCGCAAGTGACTGAGCTTCACACGTCATCGAAAGACTGCCAGTTAAGTTCTCAGAGCATTTAGTTCTAGTTGCATGTGACATGGTTGAGCGAATTTGCATCGAAGCTCACATTTCGGGTCAAGGCTATGCCTCACCGACCAAAGTCGCATGTATGAGTGGAAAGTAGCAGGGTTATTTCGAAGACTTGTAAACTCTTCGTTCCTCTTGCGTTTGCAGAGTAAGTTAGAATTTCTCGTCATCATTTCATTTTTGTAGCTTTGCCTACATGGATGTTGTTGTTCCAGTTTTGGAAGTTCTTTTTGATGATTGAGAAGTTTTTGGACAAACTCTCCACATTAAACTATGGGCTGCTGCTAAAGCACCTCACATGCAGCGAGTCAGACCCCTCCCACTATTGCAGCAAACTCAAAGCAACAAGGCACTAGTCAGCATAAACATTAAGGTCCAATGAGCTGTAGCCTATCCATTTAGTAGCAAGCCAGATGGCCATATTGTTTGCAAGGGCATTAGCAGAAAGTTTTTGGGGAAATAGGCATTACAATATATTACATTACGGCAGTTGAAAACTTTTCTGGCCAGTTAAAGCTTGCATGCCGAGCTATTTGTCCACAAACATTAGCTTTTAAGTAGTGGATGGTTGCTTTTTTAATCCAGAAAAGAGGTGAAGGTTTGTTTTTAAAGAGGGGATCAACACTTTCCATGCAATATTTTACGTATTTTTTTATAGCAGCCCAGTGTTAATATGTACTGCTTAGAAGTTGTTGTGTACGTGGGCAGACAGTAACTCACTTCAGCGGATTAAGGAGATCCGTTACGTACGTTTCGAAGTAGCTGGAGGCGCTGCCTTTATTTTCCTAAAAAAGCAGTAGTAATTTTTCTTCCCCTCATTTTAAAATTGCTAGTTGTTTCTGCTTCTTCGTTTTTTGTTTTCCATCACTTTTCATGTTTTAGTGCCTCGTTAGTCGACTATCTTGATTCAGTGTCTGAAACTACCTGTGACGTGTAAAGTGGTTTAGATGAAACAGTGTAGACTGTGCAGTAAGGGTGTTCGGGTTTTGGTCACGTTAAAAATTTCCAGGTCTCCGCATTTTATCCGATGCTTGAGACCTAAATGATGACTTCTCTACAAAGAAATTCTAAAAAAATATTTTCTCTGCTTCCGCTCATGAGCATTGAAAATGTTTGCTTCTTTGCCCGCTAGGGAATTTCCGTATGACGTCATTTTTGCTCAAAATCATGCTTAAAGAAATCTAGTAAAGTTAGAACTTCGCAAACAGCTGTAACAAGTTAAGGAAAACAATTTTTCAACACTGAGAGGGTTGAAATAACGACGTAATTGACTGATGAAGTTATTTGAATACAACATCTACCTTTTTGAAATATTGGCTACTGCCTAGGAGGCCAAGTGGTGATACACTAGCCCTTTAGTATGATTTTGGGTTCAAATCCCTAGCAGGTCAAATCTGAAAGTGTTGCAAATGGCCAGAGACGTAGCAGCCGCCCCCCAAACCTCCCAATTGGGGGGGGGGGCCAGGCCAACTTTGGGGGCCCAAGTTAGTCTGAAATTGCTTTTTGGCTACGTGACTATTTTCAGTTCAGCAGACTTGTTTACAACCGATTTAAACTGTAGGAAGAAATTGGCTTGTGACATCATAAGTGAATGCAACGTCATTTTATCTCGCAGAATCTAGAATATTTCGATTGATTTTCTGGTAGAATCTTGAATATTCGATTGACGTAACAATGCCGTTGTTACGCAACAATCATAGAATGGTCTGGAATTCTGTTTGGCTATAAATACCGGGACAATATATATACACTGCAGAGTGCAGATAAAGTATTTTATTGACATTGTATAGAATGAAACGTTCAAAACGTGGTGCTCAAAAGAGAAAAGAAGCAGCCACTGCTCGAGATGCTGTAGCGAAATTGCCCAAGATGACAGATTTTTTCAAGATTACTGAGCAGAGTAGACCTGGCACTAGTACCGAGAGGGATGAAGAAAACTATAGTGTACAAGAAAAAGAAGACTATGACGATCAGCATCAAAGTGATTGTGAATTTCCAGAAAATGTAAGTTGTGATTTACCTGCCAATACGCAACCTTCGATATCAAAAATAACTGAATCTCAATTTACCCCTATCCCTGATGACCCATGTAAATGGCCTGAAAGTATTTCTGATGCTCAACGATGTGATATAGTAAAGCGTGGACCACATCAACTAATAATGAATTTTCCATATAATAACACAACTCCAAGGCGACGTTTTTCCTCCAACCATTATAAACGTGTGTTACCTAATGGTGAAAGTGTTTCACGGTCGTGGCTAGTTTATTCTGGGGAATCAGATTAAGTTTTTTGATTTTGTTGTAAGCTATTTGGAAAAACACTAAGCCCCTTTTGTTGTGGTACAAACACATGGGAGGGTTTTTCGAAAAAACTGAAAGACCATGAAAACGGCATTTCCCACCAAGAATGCTGCAGTCAATGGATGTTGCTAGCTGAAGGGATAAGAAATTCATCCACTATCGACAAACGCGAGATGAATATTTTTTTCAATGAAAGACGTTTTTAGAGAAATGTTTTAGAGAGACTTATCGACATTGCCTTGTTTCTATCGGAAAGGAATCTTGCTTTTAGAGGATCTGAAGAAGTCTTAGGATCTCCTCACAATGGAAATTTTCTGGGTATATTTGAGCTTTTGGCAAGAAGAGATCCGATCCTAAAAGAGCTTCGAGACAGAATCAAGAATAAAAACACTAAAGATCACTATTTGAGTCCTACCATACAAAATGAACTAATTGAATTGCTAGCGACAGAAGTTGAAAAAGAAAATTTACAGCAATTGAAATTGGCAAAATATTTTTCTATAATTTTGGACTGCACTCCAGATATGTCACATCATGAACAAATGTCTGTCATTCTCCGTTATGTACTATGTAATGAAGAAGCTGCTGTTGTTAAAGAAACATTTTTTGGCTACTTGAGAATAAGTGACAGTACTGGGAAAGGCTTGTTTGACGCTTTCTTAGAAAAAGCGACCGAACTGCAACTCGAATTGTCTGATTGTCGAGGTCAGTCATATGATAATGGTGCTAACATGAAAGGAAAACATTCTGGGGTCCAAGCAAGAATGCTAGACATCAATCCCAAAGCTGTTTATGTGCCCTGTGCAAACCATACCCTTAACTTAGTTGTTGTTGACAGTGCTAATTCATCGATGGAAGCATTGACATTTTTTGGAGTACTTACAAGGTTGTATGTGCTGTTTTCTTCCTCTGCTCAGCGTTGGGAAATTTTGAAGAAACATGTGGAGTTGTCCATAAAGTCACAATCTGATACTCGTTGGGAAAGCAGAATTAAATGCATCAAACCTCTTCGATACAATTTAAAAGAGGTGTTGCTGGCACTGAAAGACTTGGAAGCCATTTCCATAGAAAGAAAAGATGGAAGAGCTGCCTCAGAAACAAAATCGTTGATAGCTCATTTATCAAAATGGAGTTTTCTTTTGTCGGTGTTTATTTGGTATGATATCCTATTCCAAGTCAATAAAGCAAGCAAGATTCTTCAATCGTATGGAGTCTCCCTTCATACAATGGAAACGGAAATCCAGGCAACTGAAAAGTTTTTGCAAAACTATTGCACAACGGGTTATGACAGTGCCGCAACATCTGCTGTTGAAATAGCACAGGAATTGGATATTGATCCTTCTTTTCCTCCGTCAAGAAGTGGAAAGAAAAGAAGATTGTTTGATTACCAAGGTGAAGAGGAACAACGAGCTACTCCTGAACTGAAATTTAAAAGCAACTTTTTCTATCCATTAGTAGACCAGGCTATTATGTCAATAAAGGAGCGCTTTAATTTGTTACGTGAGGTTTCTTCCGCCTTTTCGTTTTTGTACACACGAGACAAACTTTTGCTTGTGCAACAAGAAAATGCTCTTCTTACTTGCTGTAAAGAGTTCCAAAAAAAGTTCGGTGACATTGATTCTGATGAAATGAGCGCTGAGCTACAGCGGTTTGTTTTAATTTTACAAAAAAAACGCAATCTCAATACGGCTCAAGACTTTCTGAACTATCTTCTAAAGACTCATTTATTTGAATTGTATCCGAATGTGTACATCGCACTTCGAATCTTACTAACTTGCCCCGTGACTGTTGCCAGCGCTGAAAGAAGCTTCAGCAAATTGAAACTGATCAAAACTTTTAATAGAACGTCAATGACAGACAGTAGACTATCTTCATTAGCCATGTTGTCAATCGAAAATGACTGCGCCCGATCTCTTGATTATGACAATGTCATAACAGCATTTGCGAACAAAAAGGTTCGCTCCAGACTATTTAAATGATACTGCGTTTTTATAACTTTTTCATGTTTTTCAGTGTCATTGCTTTCGTTTCGCAGTGTCTGCATAAATGTCCTACTGAACTCTGGCATCGGTGCCGAATTTTTTATGACTTGCACCTTCGGTATCGGCATGCTTTATTCTGACATTAGCCTGTTTACTTATGTACAAATTGTGGTGTATTTTCTTAATGCAGCTTTTCAATTTTACACCTCTAAAGTGATATGACCTGTGCGCAGGGGCTCTTGCGCTTACTTTGGGGGGGCCCGAAGTTGGAGTGCTACGGGACTGCAAATGGCTCGCCATCGCTTCTAGACTTTTTAGCAAGCAGCTGTGTTGCCTAGGTGCTATGTCACGGAGATGGGCCCCGCAAAACTCGTTACAGGCTTCGACGAAATATAATGAAAAATTTAGGTTTGAAATATTGGCTGAAGCACTTTCTGCATTAGCCAATTTACCTTTTATTTTCATACCAAATTATTGTATAATAAGTCTATCTGCATGTTAATGTCTCATCATCACTTTTTTATTTGCCACAAATTTTCTTTTGCTGAGCAAAATCATAACAAATTAACATTTGTATCATTTTGTGTGCAGATTAGATTTTATTTACTGTAGCTATCGATGCTGAAACAGGTATATTTTTAAACAGTTGCTTTTTCAAGAGCCTTTGATAAAAATGATGAGATGAAGTTTTGATGAGCGACTAACAAAAAAGATGAAAACACGTTCCTCTTTGAAATACTATTTAATTGGACGAAGCGCGATTGGAATTAGTGGCAGTATGCTACCAACACTTGGATAAATTCTTAGATTTTTCATGCATTTAAAAGCGTTGTCTTCGAAGGCTAAACCAATGAATATTCAAACGCTATTGAAAACGCTATTGAGCATGAGCTGCTCTTACGGTTTATGGCTGGTATTAAGACCATAACAAAACGCAGAGCTGTAGGAAGACTGAAATAAGAATATGACGCTTGGGGACGCTTGTTTAAAAAAATAAAAAGCGTACATGCGACCCAAAAGGTAAACGACAAAACTTTATTGCTTCATTGGATGCTTAATGGATATTTGGAGCTGTTAATGCTATAGAAGTTACACAAAAAGTAGGCTTCTTTCTCCTAAAAAAAAGAGAACGTATTGACAATTTATATTACCAACGCGGAGAAAGGAACGCCACCATGAGCGGAATGGATAAAGTGTTTCAAACAAGCTTGGAACGCCAGCGACTTCCACAAACGCTACCACAATTTGCAGAAATGCAAAACAATACTTAATTGAGTAGTGATGACCATACGATAGAGTTGTTAAGTACAGCTTCAACTTCAAGTCAAACCACGGATTGCGGTGAGACTGGAACTAGTTTAAGAAGTGAATATGTTGTTTTGAATGCACCAAAAAATTTTATTTACAATAAAGAATTCACCCAAATTTTAGACTTGTTGAAATTTAGTGATATTGCTGCCTTCATTTAAAGCATGCCAGGAAAATGTTGAAGATTTTGTTTATCCCAGTTGTCAACCAAAAGAGTGTATCTTGTGAATCGACTTTAATTATCACAAATTATTATGGATGAATTTAGGAACATGCATCAAAATTTCTGGCTCTTCATTGGAATGTTAAATTAACAAAAAATTGTGATGGCAATAAGTTTGAAGCGCTTTTGGTGTTAGTATTTGGACCACCCACTCACAGTGAAGGCAAACTATTTGGTGTGCAGCCGCTTGCCTAAGCGACTGGAAAAGCACAAGCTCAAGCTACTTTTGACCTTCTGGAAGCATGGAACGTTAAGGAGAAGATTTAAGCTTTGGTATTTGATACAACCGCGAGTAATACTGGATGGAATAATGTTGTTGCAAAACTTTTGGAAAAAATGCTTGATCGAAAGCTGTTTTGCAACGCATGCAGACATCACATCTAAGAGCTCTTGGAGTAGTTTATATCAGTTTGTTTGGCAAATCAACTGTATCGGAGGATGCACATTTCAATAATTTCAAAAGCAATTGGCAAGATATTGACAAGAGTTTAAATTTAAAGCAATTAGAATTGTCATTTGAATGGCTAAAGGAGAGGTCTGCCGTCGTTATTAAAGAATTGAAAGCACTTATTAATGATGAAAAAGCTGCAAACAAGGCAATTCTAATTAGCGATAACTACAGATAATGTGCCAATAAGTCCTAATTAGCGACGACTACAAACAGTGTGCTCGCTCTGGTTGGTAACACTCCTGGTGTTTTCATCCTAGACCTGGGGCAGCTACGAGCGCAAGATGGACGGGACAGATGCTTTATTGCAAGAAAATGTATATGTGGTCCAACCAGATGTCATATGCAAGTGACTTTCTTTTAAATTTTCGACGCATCAATCAATTTCTGGCACTCTTCTACGTTCCTGCATGGCTTAAATCAAATGTGGGTGTAGACGCTCTAGCTAATGATCTAGAATTTGTTCAAAACATGGCTAATTATCAAACAGAAGATGCTATTGTGGCAAGTGCAGTATTTAATAAACTTTCAAGCCATACATGGTATTTAACTGAAACTACTGTAGCATTCTCGTTGTTTAGTAACCATTCTATGACCGCTAAAGTGAAAGAATCAATGGCATCGCGACTTCTCTCTACATCATCTGTTGATGAGTTTTGTCGTGGTATACCTCAATTCAGAGCAAAGACTGGTGCACCAACGCAGATACGAGATTTAGTTTATTAAGCAACTTGGTTTTTATTTTAAACACTCAATTTAGATCACAGCTGGCAATACCTTTCTCTAGAACTTTGGCCTGCAGAAGAGTTATTTCCAAGAGGAAAACTTTTTGTAGCCAACTTTAAAGTAGTGAATGATGCTACTGAGAGAGGGGTCAAGTTGCAAGCTGACTACGAAGCAATTTTTACTGAAAACGAAGAGCAGAGAAAGAGTTTGTTGCAAATTGTTGAAAAGCATTGCCAGAAATTTCTTGATTTTCGAAAGTCTACACTAAGTTCCAAGCAATGGCTTTGTTTTCATAAAATAATTCTTCCAGAAAGAACTGATATTATTGTTGCTACTTAATATTTTGTGACTATCATTCTCAATTATATGACAAATGTGTATGTTTACTACAATTTGTGAGAGGTTTTTAGTCACTGTGTCTAACGTAATTCGCAATACTCATTTCAAGAAGTGCAATTGTAAGATGACTGAAAAATTGATTTGCTTTGAACATGGGTATTATCCAGCTGGGCCAGAGGTGAGCAAACTTTTTAGTCGGAGGGCTGCATTGACCATTCAAGAGTGGTCGAGAGCCGGTGCTTAAAACCTTGCAATATCTGCATGCAATGCAAGAGCTTGCAGTAGCTTAAGATCTTGGACAACCTCAACCTGTCGTATTACATGGCATTGAAAATGATGGTGTCAAAAAAAGGTCATCACCCTCTATCTGGACGGTAAAGGCGTCAAATTAGACTGAGATATGCGTAGCAGCTCTTTCAATGGTCACTTCTAACGTTTTTCGCTCTTTGGTACGGCTACTGTGGCTACCCTTGTCATATTCAATTACTGTAGATATACGGAAGCTTCTACAAATGTTCGCGGGCCGCACAGAATGCTCTGGCGGACCGTAGTTTGCCCACTCCAGAGCTAGGCTTATTTGAACAAGTTTATTATTATATCAAACTAAGTTAAAAGAATGTTTTTTCTGATTTCTACTAGCATAAATTTGAGCACTGAACAGCCAGCATACAGAATAATTATCAAGTACCACAATGTCATTTGATGTGTTAGTTACCTTCAACAAGGCTTTGTCTTAAGGAATAACGTCCACAAACAACGTTTTGAATCAACTACGGTTTAGGCTTTATTTTCTCGTGCAGAAGCTGTTCCTAATTTTCTTCAATCTTTTCTACTCTCGGCTTTGTAGACCTAGTATTTATTAAATTGGACTTGATAGATATAAAATTCTATTCGGTATTGGAATTTGGCTGGGCACCCCAATATTTTGTTTCTGGATCACTTTTAAATCGTTTTTCAGTAATTTTTAAGCAAATAAATGGCATTAATGGGACAACCGTCCAAAGACTGTTAGACCAACACAAATAATAAGATAATTTTACAATAAAAAAAAGGTTAATTCGCGTTTTTGCATCTTTTTTTCGTGTAGAAGGGCATCCACTTACCGATAGGATCAGATGCTGGCTGAGGTGGTATTAAGCCAGGATCAGGTATCGTCATCCAAAACCATTAGACCAGCCACCCGTCACATCATCTACTTCTGGGGTGACTGATGTATGGGGCACGCTGAGATAACGTGGCCTGCGGTTTGTTTGGTGGCATCACACTCGCAATTCGACGAGGGAGCGAGGCCTCATTTGTACATGGACGAATAACAACGCCCTACGCCAGTCGGCAGGCGATTGAGCTTAACCCAAGATATTCGGGGCAAGCCCATTCCAAAAGGTGTAGAACTGGCCCAGGGAATGAACACACGGAGTATGAATATGCTTTTAGAATACTCTGCGCTCTATCTTTGATACGTCCACTGAACCACGTGAAAACCTTGTTTAGACAGGCCAATTAACAGTTTCCTCTCAGCAGGCACAAATGGACGTCAAGATTTCAGTCTCTACTGGGGCAAATCTGGTGACCAGCTAGTTGACCGTATAAAATATGGTCTGGGTCCAGGGTGCCACGCTTGGCCAATGAGAATGTCGCCCACAATCGGCGAAGCGAAGCTGGCCGGATGCTTGAAATGATTTGCAAGCGGTTCGTTGGCGGAGGATGCAGGCATCCAGTAACAATGCGCAAGGCGTCATTCAAAACACTGTCGATGAGACGGCCGTGTGCGCTGCGACACCAAACTGATGTGCTGTACTCAGCTGTAGCGTATACCAAGGATGGGGCAGCCGAACGCAGTGTTTTAGCGCCAGCGCCCCATACCGAAGCCGCAAGTCGCCTCAGAAGCGTGACGCGAATAGCTAGTTTTATGCGCAATGTCTCCAAATGGTGGTGGAACGTGAGTGATCTGTTCAGTTTTACCCCAAGGTAGGTTGGAACTGGGCAAAATGGCAAAAGTTTACCATTAGCGTAGACTTTAAGCTCACGTTTGACCTATCGATTGTGTAAGTAACTGAAAGGCTGCTGCCATCGTCTTAGCGTGGCTGAGTTTCGACCTCAAAGTCCTCAGATACGCCAAGAGTGTAGCCATGTCTTTGCTTAAAGTTTGCTCCAAACCCTTCCAGTCCCTAGAAGGATACATCAAAGTCAGATCATTGGCATAAGCATACTTTCTGGAGGTAGTAGAGGGAAGATCGTATGTATAAATATTAAAAAGAAGGGGACCAAGACAGATCCCTAAAGGACGCCGTTTTTCAGACGTCGAAGCCTGCTTTGCTTGTTATCACCGGTGGTGAGAGGAGCCGTGAATCGGATTGGTTTGACACGGGTGTGGGTAAGCGTTTGAGGATATTGTAGGGAACACAAAGCAGAGGTATTGGGTGGTAGCTCTTATGGTCCTCCACAGGCTTTTTTTGGCTTCTTTGGGATTGTGACTACTCCAAGATACTCCATGCTTTTTGGTTGAAGTGTGAAAAGTTGATTCTATGAACTGCTTCAGACCATCGGTCCCTCCGTTTCCTGTCGAGCCTAGTGAGCGGGTTTGTGGCGGCTTTGCTAGAGTTGTTTCCATCAGGAGATCTCAGAAACACTTGGTAGAGGCTCTCACACTCTGCATCCCAGCACGATATGTGGTTGTTTCGACGACCACGTGGGATAGATCTTTTGATTACTGAGCTGGTGGCGTTGCAGAAGTCCTGGTAGGCCTGATCCACGTCCGGTGAATATGGTGGTACCAGAGTCTTAGCAAATTTATTTGTCAAAGCTATGCAGTGGCTCCACTTGGCCTTACGGAAGTTCCATCGTTTAACGGGCATCCTTGGTCCTGGCAAAGCAAACCTTGGTGGTGTGATTAACGATGGTCGATGTTGTGACTTGAAAAATGTCTCTTGAACACGTCTACCACGTAAACGGCTGTCCGAGTCAGCACTAGCAAACGCAAGTTTAGGTTTAGTACCACTGTTCAAGCGGCCAGAATGGAAGTTGGCTGAATCTATGGCATTATAAAGAAGAGCAAAGCTGTTAATACTTGCCCAACTAACCAGACACTCTCCATGCGCATTGTTGGCACCATAGCCCCAGTCAGCATGCGGGCAGTTAAGGTCGTCAGCATAAGAACAGGGATGAGGGAAATCAGACGCTTGCAATCGTGTTGGTGGAGGTTTGTAGACGTTCGCTATTTCGTATCCGTCAACGTTCACACACAACCATTCGATCTCCGATTTAAGTGGAAACTGCTTTAAAATTGTGTTTCAGTCGCTCATGGACAAAAGTGGCAAGGCCGTGCTTCCTGTCTCAGGAGAACCCAGCTAATGCAAAGCTTGGAAGTATTAGCTTTTCCGAAGAAGTGGAGTGGGTCTCCTTTAGTAGGAGAACGAAAGCCTCGTGCTGTACAGCAAGACGGTGAAGAACGTTCATGTTGCTTGCAGTGAGGCTTTCGATGCTCAGCTGTAGAATGGTGGGACTTCGCAACCTGTTGACGATGTGCCCTAAAAAGGGCAGGTTTGATCCACATGCATCGCCCCGTCCAGACGTTTGCCAATTAGCAGGCCCAGGCTAATCATCGGGATAGTTAGGTATCCTTTCATTTTGGCAGATTCGGTTTTGTACTGGCTTGCAAGCTGCAGTAATTGACCTACTCACGACCAGGGCTGCGAGAAAGCATTTGCCATTCGGGCCAGTTTTTTGCTTGTCCATACAATTAATTTTTATCTCAAACAGTAAGTAATTTTTCACACAATAAAAAAAGATATAGTCGTTGACAGACCTAATTTAGCAACTTAAACACATTATTTATATCCTTCGGAATAATTCACACAAATCTTCGCGGAAAGGCAGCAGCATTTAGAATCCTATTTTTGTGGTTTTAACAGTGTTATCAAAATTACTGGTGTAGGAATATTGCGTGCTATTCTGTTGCACTGTTTGACTGACTTTTAGACCGATTCAAATTATGAAACTGTGTTCTCGCATTGCAAACGATGGTGTTTGACTGACCGGTTACATCACGTAGTTACGTTACGGTGGTATGAATAAATCCAAATGGTTATGCATTGCATTTGTAATTTTTTGTTATGGGCCCAACATTAGCAGGTGAATTTTTGCTTTTACCATAATGTAACAATTGTATAATGACCTCATTACTACTATTCTACAATCACTTACGCATTTTAAAAATACGGGGTATATGCTGAAACTGCCTTTAACAATACTTTGAAAAGCATATATATGTTATGCTTTTAAAAATAAAAAAAGTTTAAAATAACCTCATCAGTCAATTACGCCATCATTGCAACCCCTCTCAGAATTGAAAAATTGTTTTCCTTTACTCGTTGCAATTGTTTGCGAAGTTCTAACTTTACTAGATTTCTTTAAATACGATTTAGATTGAAAACGACGTTATAAGTAGATTTCCGTTGAAGGCAAAGCACATCTTCAATGCTCATGAGCGGAAGCAGAGAAAATATTTTTCAGAATTTCTTTGTAGAGAAGTCATTTTTTAGGTCTCAAGCATGGGATGAAATGCAGAGACCTCAAAGTTTTTAACGTGACCAAAACCCGAATACCCCCACTGTGTAGGGTTTTACCAAAATGTCAGCTGCAAGCTAATGGGTTCAGTGCCTGATTTCAGGATCCTTGCTGTGTTTCTCGAAGTGCGGAGCGTGAAAATTGCTCTGTTTTTGAGCGATTTTCCATTTTTGGCTGTGGATGATTAAGCGTTTAATTTATTGCTTCGGATGAGGTTACTTGGTGACAGTTGCGAAGTTGGGACGTCACAACCCTCGAATTTGTCGCCTAAGTTTACTTTAAAGAACGTTTGCCATCTTCATCTTACATAAGACTACGCTTTAACATGGGCGTGGCGTACTTCTTCTTCGTCGTTTGAGCTACTTGTTGTGAGCTTTATGCAGGGAGATGTATATATAGTGTACATTGCGTCAAGCTCACGCTCGGTTTACAAGTCCTCAGTATGACTAGGGTAACCACGATGGGTAGACTGCTTGGCCCCACCACCTGTCTGCCACATAAAGACAGAGGTATCCCGTTAAGTGCCTTGCCCAAGGACACAACAAGCAAGCTTGCCGGCTTGTTCTCCACACTATCCCTATTTTGCTGAGCGCCAAGCAGGCAAAAGTCTTTTTGGTATGACTCGACTTGGGAAATGAACCCCAGGTCTATCGACTGCAAAGCGGACGCTCTAACCACAACGCCATCGCACCGGTTGTGGGAAAGCTGAGAATACCATTTTCTAAAGTTTTTTCCTGCTTTAAAAAATGTCTTTTTAAGCAGGGAAGCTGTGAATACCATTTTTTGAAGTCTATTGGAATGACTCGACTTGGGAAATGAACCCCAGGTCTACCAACTGCCAAGCGGACGCTTCAACCACTACGGCAGGGGCGTGGCGTTAAATGTTGACCAATCACAATTTGACGAAGCACTGGCTGGTTTTGCAAGAGCTACGTGACGTCAAAGCGAAAGCGCCGCTGTTTATCACGAAATTGCGAGCAGCAAGCTGTGCGACGCTGTATAAACAAAGCATGTCCACTGACTTCATTTTCTGCCTCGGGCTTGTACTCAAGTTGTTTCAAAACGTTAGTGACATCATTCAACGTTGGAGTTTAGCAGTTGAAGAGTAAACAGCTTGGTAATGGAATTGTCGTCAAGTAGGTTCATTTCAGGAAGAGTTATGCTGAGAGATTACAGCAATACTGTGACGTAGCTTGCCCATAACCAAAGCTCTTTGAAAGTCATTGGTTGACTGGCTTAACCAGAGAGCGCTCGTGTTTATGTTGTTAAGAGCATTTTCACCATAGATCGCGCATTTTGATGAAATGTAAAAACAACAGCTTTTACTAAAATAAAAACACCGCAGACCTCCCGCTAGACTTGTACGTTTGTGTAAGCTGGTGCCTAAGTGATATCATGTCGTCGGTTTAGCTTGTTTGAACAGTCTTATGATTTACTTAGACCGCTTGCTGTAAGAATAACCAACGGAATAAATGAAAAAATGTTGAGAGGACATCGACAGATGTTTGGAGATTCAAGTGAATCTTTGAAGGAACGAAGTTACGGGCACACCGTAGTCCGTTCCGATGCTATTCGTTGGGAAGGGGATAAAGACGGAAAAGTGCCCCTGGGAGCTTTGATCGGGGGCCGATCCCCGAATAACGAAATGTTGTTTATTGGAAGAGCTCGTTTGCGTGAAAACCGGAACCAATTCATTCCAGGGATAGTGATGCCCAGCGAAAAGTGAGTTTTTGATCTGTGTTTTCCCTTATGATAAAACATTGAGCAATTCCAGAAAGAAGGTTAAATTTTGCTTGAATGGTATTGCACCACTCAATATTTGCCATACAACATGTTATGCTTTGGAGCAGATCTGCTCAACATATAGCCCGCAAAAGTCTTTCGTGCGATGCCAGATGATTTGAAAAATGTTGTTGTTCAAACCATGGCGTGCCACACAACAGGCCTAACCACCCTACAAGCTGAAGATAGTTCAGTTGATAAGAGATATTCAACCTATCCAACTCCGACATATTTCAGCGATTCCGTTGCTGTTTTTAAGTACTCAGAAAGGTATGATTGAAATAACTAACTTAGCTCAAATTTTCTTAACGCTTTAAAATACACCAAAACAAATGCAGTTTGCTAAATTAGCATCTTCAGCATTTTTTCAAATAGATTCTATTTGCATAAATAGAATTAAATAGGCGGTTAAAGCTCAGCCATGCTAAAAGCCTAAAACGGCGATGGCAGCCTTTCATCTCCACAATCGAGAGGTTAAGCGTGAGCCAAACGTTAAGAACAATGGCAAAATCTTACCATTTTTCCCAGTGCCGACCTATGTTGGTGTGAAACTGGACAGGGCGCTCACGTATCGTCATCGCCTTGAGGCATTGCGCACAAAACTATCCACGCGCGTTTCGCTGCTGAGGCGACTTGCGGGTTCAGGATGGGGCGCTGGTGCCCAGACATTGTGCACAGCTGCCTTGTCCCTGATCTACTCGACTGCTGAGTACTGTGCACCAGCTTGGTGTCGCAGCGCGCATACTCGCCTCATTGACAGCGTTCTTAATGACGCTTTGCGCATTGTCACTGAATGCCTACGTCTCATTCTAACGAACAACCTTTCAGTTCTCTAAGGCATCCAGCCAGCTGAGCTTCGCCGCCAAGAAGCAACACTCTCCTTGGCTAAACGCAGTTCTTTGGACCCTGGCTACATTTTGCATGGCCACCTGACTAAATCACCGGCTGCTAGCAAGGAGAGACTGAAATCTAGAAACCCGTTTGCTCCTGCCGCGCGGAAACTATTGCACAACTTATCTGAGTTGGGCATCCGCGCTGCCCAATGGACGAACTTGACACGGGGCACAGAGAACTACAAGAGTATGTCAGCGTTCGGTGTCTACATTCCTAGGGTCAGCACAAGGCCTATTGGAATGAGTTTGACCAGAACAGCTTGGGTCAAACTCAATCGCCTGCGTACTGGCGTTTGGTGTTTTGGTTCGTCCATGCGCAAATGGGGTCTTGCTTCTTCAGCGAAATCCGAGTATGGTGCTAGTGAACAAACTGCAGACCACAATATTTTAACCTGTCCCATACATCGGGCACCTCGAGGAATAATGGGTCTGACAGTTTTGAATGACGAAACAAGATGCTGGCTAACTCCATCACTGCCAGCATCTAATCTAGGCAACACAGCAGGCAGAGGTGGTAAAAGGATAAACCCTCGGTCCCCATCCTTTTATGTCTGACCTGGATCATAGATAATCTGCCATACGAGGAAGAAGAAGCACCGAAGATGGTAAATTAGCTAAACGCATTTGTTTTAGTGTATTTCAAAGTTTTAATATAATATGAGCTGAGTTGTTTATTTCAATCATAACTTGCAAGCTAAAAATGAGCAATTCAATTTTTAGCGATTTTGCGGTTGTTTTGCAAAAGATTTTTTCTGTTATATGGCAACCGATTTTTTTAGCGTAGTTAGTTCGCGCTACGAGCTGCCATGATTCCAGATGTCATTATGATGGCACAAAGTGGCTATGACGTCATAATAATAGTAATTCTACATTTATGTTAGCACAACAAGCCACCAAATTTGACCAATCATATCAATCGTTATAACTGCAGCATCATATCAAAAAGTTTTTGCAATAACATGGTACTATGATAACAAGATTATATATGCAGCTATTATATCAAACTAATTGTTTTACCTACAGAATTCGTCAGATGTGAAACTCAGAAAAATTTTTACGTTTAGCTAAGTTATGGTAACTTTATCAAATTAGACAGTAACACCTATTCCGATGGTAGGCTAGCAAGCAAAGTAAATAGTAACTGCTGGCAAGAAACAATAATCAATTGCACATCATCAGTTTTTGTAGTGACGGCAATTCGTGAATTAATAGTATTATCACTACGCCCATTAATTATCGAATGAAAACTTTTAAGATAAACACCAACAATGTATCTTGCTGCACCCATACCAATTGTTTTCAAGATTTTAATTAGCTAGTTGTTAGTAAGCTTTAAAATTTTTTGTCGAGATTCTTTGGTAGATTTTGAAGAATACAAACTGCAGTAAATGTTGAAAAGTATTTGGGCAAATCTTGGTAGACAAGTATCTTTGATGCGCAAGTTATACTGTTCTGATTGTTCCACAAAATACCGCAGAGTGACTTTCTACAATGATTAATTACTTTATTTTACACGATGAAACCATGAATCACCATTGGCAAACTGCGTCTCCAGTAAGGTATAAACCACTGCGATTGAGGTCAGGGATGTGGAAGCGGTACTTTTTCTGTGGAAGCGGAAGCGGAAGCGCGAAAAATCCACCGATTCCGCTTCCACATAGGAGGGAAGAATGGAGAGAGAAAAGAAATTAGTTCTGCTATCCTTCGTAGAAGAGCGAATCGGGGGAGCATAAACATTAAGAAATGAGAGCGAGGAGGAGTCGTTTAGAGAGATGTTGATCTCTACATAATCAGAGTAGGGGCCAAACAAAGAAAGAGAGGAGGTAGAAAGTTCAGAGAAGAATAAGCACTGCTTGACGAAAATGATGACGCCGCCGCTAGCGTCTGCGACATCAGTAGAAAAAATACCAGATCTGGAGTGGGTGCCATGGGATCGCAGAGCAGAGAATCCAGGGATCTGAAAAGAGGAAAATAAATTAAGGTTAAATTCCTGGATACAAATAAAGTCAACGGGATGAGACGAAATAAAGTGTAGCAGTTCAGTGCTTCTGGCTCCGAGATTCCCAGCATTCCATTAAAGAACCCTAAGGGAATCAGGGAGGGGAAGAAGAAGCAGGAGGTAAAGAGAAACAGCCAGGAGCATGAAGCGGCGATGAGGGTGCAGAGGGAGAAGATACAAAGTGGGCGGAAAAAGAATAAGAAGTTTGAAAGCGAGGGTGGGGTGCGAGTGCTGCATTAGCAGAAGGGGGCCAGATTGAGCAGTGAAGGTATACCAGCTGGAGGATTCCGAGGTGGAAGTCACTGTGCTGGTAGGTGTAGAATCTCCAAAAAAGCAGGGAGAGCAGCTCCAGAAACGAGAGCTGCCAAGAGTTCTGAATCTAGAAAAGGAGAGTAGGGAGCACTTTAAATGAACTTAATTAGAGCATGTGCAGCATTGCACTGACCTTCCCCGCCAGGTCACATTTCCAGTGCACACTAAACAGGGAAAGATAGGACAAGGGTTTGGATGAACATTGCCACTCATCAAAAGAAGGAGAAGAATGAGAAGACAGTCAAGAGAAAGGCAGGAGAAGAGAGGAGACAGGCCGATTTTAAAGAGGCTGCATGCTACCCTTCTGCAGTCGTTCAGGGAGCTGCACGGCAAAAAATGGTTTGTGTGAGGGGAGTGCCCGGCGTAACTGGGACCCTCGGGAAGACCAACAACCATTTTGACCCAACTCAAACGGGTCGAGGACCGCACCACCACGTTGAGGCGGCTGTTGATTGGTGCAGTTCAATTTTGCTCGCTTTACATGTACATACTATATATACGACAGAAATTTCGCATTTCACTATCCAAAAAGATCGGAGTCAATACGTGTTTTGAGGATGGACAGAAAGTCCGTAATGATGATTAGAGTTAAAGTTAACTCAATGTCAGAGGTAGTTGAGGATAAAGAGGGAAAATCAACGCTATACGGTGTAATTTGTTGTTGTGACGACAGGTTGTTGTCGAGAGCTGTGATATGTGGTCATACGATTTAGATCTGAGAAGCATTAGGTTGACTGTTGCAAAGTAATTGTAAGTAGTGAAGGAACTTGTAATAACTGTCTATTTGTTGAAGTGTTTAATTATTTTTTCAAGTGTAGAAACGAAATATTTGATTTTCTTGCAAGCAATTCGTGATTTCTAAATTTTTGTTAGTGGGAGTTCCGTGACAAACGCGAAAGTACATTAGGGGCTCCACGATGACAAAATGATTGAAAAGCACTGTTCTACATTCAACACGAGCTCTGATATCTAAGAAAAACAAACACAGAGTAGTTCGAAACAATAAGCTCAAGCGAAGTACTAGGTAAGGTAATAGCAATAAATGAAGGTTTTTGTCTTCTCAAAATGATAAAGTGTAGGAGAAGGCAGGCTAAAGACCCACAAAAGTTTTAAAAAATTGTAAACAGTCGTTTTTTCGTTTTTTGTTGGTGGAAGCGAAAGCGGTGGAAGCGGAAGCGATAGGTGTGGAAGCGGAAGCGTTTGAAAAATAACCGCTTCCACATCCCTGATTGAGGTTGTCACTAGAAAACCTCATTTGTTGTAGTAGAAATTGCTGTTATCTAAATCGCCATCATTCTCATCTTTTCCAACAAGAAGCCCTGCTATATACTCTAACACCATAGTGGTTTCTACCAATTTAAAAATCTGCGTTTCTGGCAAACAAACCATGATCTCACCCACTTTTTCATTTAACACTGTGAAAAGCAGCAACACGTTTTCATTTGCATAGGGGTTTGACACACTGCCTTCATATGTGGGTGATGGCATTTTATAATTTCTTGGCTTTCAGGGTAATAAAGCTTTTTGATGTCAGACCTTTTCCGGTTTAATTTTTGACATCAAAATTAACTTTATTTTGTTAACCATTTTGTTTCAAATGCATACTATAAGATGTGCATTGTTATAAAGTGCAAACAAATTGTTTATGGTACAATCTGGGTTTTACAATATTAAATTTCGCAAGGTTTTGCGCAAAAAACGGAAGGAGGTTTCAGGATCCTCAGCTTACCGTACTACATCGTAGTTCATCTCTCACACTGTGCCGCATATTGGTATCACGAATATATCAGAGAACTACGTTTAACCATCTTTCATTTCTACCTGCCGCCAATTGAGAAATATTTTTTTACAGTTGTTCTCATAATTTCCAATGCAATTCAATTTATCACACATTTTCTTACCGTACAGAACCAACAAAGCGAATAAAAAAATGCATATTAAAGCTTATACAATCATAGCCCACCGGTATTGTCAATATCAGAAAATCAAGTAGGCCTTCTGTTTTGTTTTAAGAGTAAATCTTCAGTTGCATGTCAGGTCCTGCCAAGAACTCCACAAACGTTGAATGCCGTCAATTTTTTGAAGAAACTGTTCAGAATGTTTAAACTAGCAAAAAATTTCTTGACTCCCGCTGTTGGTGGTAAAAACGTTTTTGCAAGTGCTGACCAACTAAACTTTAACTTTGCTTAAATCCGGACTGGTAATTACTAAATGCCAGTACCCAGTAAATATGTGCCAAGTGTTCTCGTAATCTAGCAGGGTAACTGTCGCTCTATAGTGCATAAAGAAACTTTTACTTATGAGACAACTGACATTTGCATCCGCCAACATCATAATAAAACTATTTAGGCGACACTGTACTTTTAAAATAGTTGTCAATGTCAAACAAAACTTTGAGCCTAGACTCCAAAAAGACAGCATGAACTTATTCTCATATCTATTACCCTAAATGGAAGTGCAGCTATTGCTAGACTGGTGCAAGATAAAACCTCATCTTAACGAGATGTAGCCTAAAGTTTACATTAGGCTACAAATACGAATGCTTTCAAAACCTACTATCTGTCACTTACCGGACTTAATTTGCTGCTGCCATTGCTGTCGCAATCAAAGCTAAAAGATGTTAATGTGAGAAAAAATTGTTGATGACAAACAATTTTTGTGAAGATGATCAATCGCCTTACAAGTTATGTCAAGTGTTTACGAAAGCAATTCTGACCTCCACTTTTTTCACTGCTTGCACGATGATTAAGCCTAACTGCGCTTTACCGGAATGGAATAGTGAAGCTGCTCACCCAACATGTAGAAACTGACCTTTGGGTACCACCAATTCCTGTCCGCCGAGTTGATGGGGCTGCCAGTTTGTAATTTGCATTCATGACTAGTTCAAAATGGGCTTCCAATTTTCTTTTAGCCTAATTTAATTAGGTTTGCCACATGAACCTCGAAAATCATTTCATGCCGTGCCTCCATTCCAAGGAAGAGGAGAGGTAACCGCAACAATAGCATAAATAAACCTGTTATAGAGTACCCCATAGTTCAAACAAAATCATGTTTAGACCTATTGTTGATGTGAATGTAATGAATTATAGTAGGCTTCTAGTATTTATGCTTGCTCTCTCAGTTACAGCCAATAACAATACTGTAACACATTAGTGTTTCTTGAAACAATGTAAAACCTATATAAGTGTACGTAAATTCTCTTAATTTTGTATGATTTACAAGTAACAACCTCGGCATACGGCCTGCGAAAAAAATATTCACTTGCTGTGGTCCTTTACTATTCACAGTTGTGCAAGCCAGATTTTCGTTAGGCCAACCCAAAGACGTAATATATACTCTTGGTTACCCACAGATATATTTTACTTGACAAAATTTTTTTTGCAGATGCCTTCTTGTTTCTTTCGGAACAGGAGTGAAACGACTGCCAGATTATGAAGTGTTGGTTGTCACAAGTTCTGAGGCTGTTCATTGGGTCCCATGCAAAGAGGGAAAGGTTCCCTGTAATGCTGTGATTGGGGGCACCGATTGCTCGTTTCTTGAACCTTACTTTGTCGGAAGAACCAAAGGACCTTTAGAAATGGGAAAAACATGGAGAGGGCAGAGACTTAAAGCTGTAAGTGTTGATATTGTTTGTTACAACCGAGGTTTGATTTATGAATTAGCCTGTTTTGATAATAATCAACTAAATTGCTCAAGAACACCATTAATGTTTTTTGGATCCAGGAAAATTTTCATCCTGATCTTTCATATCTTTATGCAAGAAGAAAATCCGATCGAAATTCAGAAATTCGAACCCACGTCTAAATACCCAATTTTTCATGGTAGGCCTAAAAAAGACCAGTGTCGGTTGACTTTAAATTTCATTTTAGGAACCACTCGTCCACCACAAAATGAGCATTAACTTTCCAGGAAAGATTCACCGATCACACAAATGTCTTTACATTCCTCATGATGACAGAGAATATCTTTTCCGGAACTACGAAGTTCTTGTCATGGCTGAAACACCTGTTTCTTTGGAAGCTCTTTGCAAGCATTCAATATGCAAACATTTTTTGAAACTTTTTCGTCAAAAAACACAATCACAAAATGTGAAACAAAACGAATCTGAGTTTATACAAGAGGCGCTCGACTCTCTTCCTCTACCAAACAGACTCAAGGAATTCTGTAAGCATTCCAACACAACTTAAACTATGGTATCTACAATATTTACACAAAGTGCAATATTGTCTCAACTTTTTTTGCTGACGTTGCTGATGTCAAACTTATCCGTTTCCTTTATAAAGGTTATTTTTACATGAGAAAAATGTGGACTGGTTCTTGTAATTTACAATGCATTTATGTATTGCACCTGCAGTAGTAAAAAAAAATATTTAAGGCTAAAGTAATTGACTGCTTGTGTCGGCAAAATGCAGTGGAGCCAACGTTTAAAAATCATAATCTGCTTGAAGTTGAATTTGTGAATTCAATTTAATACTGTATTACAAATCTTGATAGGAATATAAGCTTACTGCAGGTTAGTGTAAATATTTCGTGAGGTTTTCTGCTGTGATTGGTTGAGGATTTTAGGGGCCTGAAGCAAGAATTCATGAGGGACTTCTAACTGCCGAAGTGCTCGGTAATAATCTTTTCTTTGGAGATTACCGCTATTTCGAACGGCTGAAAGGAGCTCTTTATTAAAGGGAACCCGAGGTAACTACCTCATTTGCTTCACCCTAAATCCACCTCTACTTATAGGTTTTCTCCTTCATTTTTGTGAAATAAAATCTTTTCTTTATTTGATCATCTGTGTTGTTTCATTTCCGTAGGGTGATGTCGGCTATAAAAAAGGCTGGTGCAGCTAGAAATTGTGGGGGCGAATTTCATTAGTGTTTAGCAGCTGCCCAAGTGTTTATTTTTGACTAGCAAAAGATAAAAATGTGCTCATGTATTATATAAAGCGCGATTCTGTCTGTATGTAGGCACGCTTTATTTCCTCCGAAACTACTAGGCGTACAAACATCAAACTTGGCGCGATTGATCATCACCTCGGGGCGAGTGTTATAGGAGTATTTGTAACGCCATAATCAAAAATATTTGTTTTAATTTACATTCCATCACTGAGCAAACTCGTTTTGTGCTCAAACGAAAGCTAGCACCCGACATATCATCTTACAACAAATTTCATCATTTTGGAGTCTAAGATAACGTCACAATCAACGCTTAATTGTAGGCTATAATTTGTAACCTGTATTTTCTCAAAAACGTTTGGTCGTAAAAATGCGATTAAGCGCATTTTCAGACCATATTAATAAGGTGATTTCGATAAAAAATACTTTGCAGCAATTTATGCTCATTTGACAATGCAACCAGCAATTTTTTATTTACCTTATATACCTGTGGATTAGCCGCCCCCGTGTATGAGCTAAATCTTTGAATGCCTAAAACCTCCCCTCTCAGAAGTAACCCAAAAATAAGACACATTTAAATTTGACAATTTTAATAAAACAAAAAATGTAAATATTCAACATCAAAGCACGCTATTTTTGTATACAACAAACAAGTTTGTTACCACAAATCGATTAAAATTTAAAAAATTCAGACATGTTAGCACATTTCTGATACAAAATTGAGAGAGATTATTTAAATACATATGTACATGAAAATGCAAGAAAGTCTACAAAAGTCCGTTTAATTGCTCACAAATGCGCAACTAGGAGTCTCTATCATCTTTAAAGATCTGACAAAACTGAACGTCAGTCGGTACGTCGTCGTACAGTTTGCCGTCATTTGAAACGGCACTTGTCAATTCGTACTCATCATCATGATCATCCCCAAGAAAGTCGTCCTCCGTTTTATCCATACTGTTGGAGATCGAACATTTCTTGAAAGATTTAATTATTATTTTGGAGTCGATCGATTTCCAATTTTCATCCGCTGGGTAACTGCGGCGAAAGGGCCGTTTAAAATTGCCGGCCGCTGTCATTTGGGGCGCCCCCGACGCCATCCATGCAGACCAAAGTTCTTTTAACTTGTATTTAGAGGGGTGGTTCAGAGAAACATTCAGAGGTTGTAAGATAGTCGTCAGGCCACAAGGGATAACTCCGATATCTGTCTTGTAGCCACTTTTTTAAGTGGCTTTAACTTTATCTGCGACATGAGCTCAAAACTGATTCCAAATCAGGAGGCTACGACTGTTGGTCGATCCGCCACTTGGTCAACGCCCCCAACATTCTTTTAACCAGATCAATGCATCATCCAGCCTTTTTCGTGGACGTGAACAATGACACCGGAAGGAAAAGTCTTTTCTGGCCTTGTTTTTCGCTTGAAGATGATGTAGCGTGTCGCGCCTCGCACTTCATCGAGCTGCCATGCCAAACATCTTTTTGTCTTTTTACATTTTTTTTATTAGTTTGCTTTCAGTGGCTTAGCACTTTGCTCCCACTGATGTGTGTGGTTCTAGTTGTTTAATGTAAGAGCTGTGTTTGCTAATTTGCAACTTCGTGCGTCTCCAGTTTGACGCCCAGCTCGCGCACCTTTGCTGTTTTACCCTATGATTTTGCTGATGAAGTAATGTTAACTGACGAAGTATCTACCGTCAGGTTTGTAGCCGCTCGACTATCTCCGTTTCAAGTATATCGTGCTCCTATAGTCCGCACGCCTGGCGATGTAACCTCACGCCAGGAATCTAGCCTGCATGGCTTTCCGGCAACCTAGCCGTGATATTGCAACGCGTATTGTTTATTATTATTGTATGGGTCTAAAATCACACACATTTATTTTTCTTTTTTATTAGGGCTAGATTATGTATATTTTTATCTTCTCTTGGTAGCTCGGTGATCGGCTTGCCTTTCCCGCCATTAGGTTGTTTATCCGTTATTTTTTGTTAATGTGACGTGTGCAGTGTCCTGTTTACATAGACGTGTGCAGCGACCTAATTCCTGGTGTCGCGTGCAGATTTTGTTACCAACCATGTGGTCGGAGATATTGTGCTCTCTTTCTTCATCGATCGCCGTGGCGGACGGACGTGTTCTGGTTGTCTGTCATGTTTCTCGTTCGTTGTTGATCGTCGTGGCAGAAGGACGTGATTTTTGATTATCTGCCACAGCTTGTGCAAATTGATGGAATAAAATATTGCTGTAGTGCTTTCTTCCTTGTGACTGCCATATAGTTCCCAGCGATTGGGATTCAGTCAGCACGTTATTGCTCGAAGGAACTTATTTCCTACAATGACCATAGATGGTAGCTTTGTTACGTCGGCATGCATACGAGAACGGTTTCAAAGAGCGTTTTTCATGGCCAGTCATCCAAACGTTAACAGTCTTTGCATCTCTTTTGTCTACAGTCCGATTGGCAGGATGATCAAAAAACACTGCGTTTTCATTCATACTACAAAGGAAGAAGTCAAACTCTTTTCTTTTCTTGATGACAAAGCGCTGGAATGACTATCTTGTCTTCCAAATCCGCCGGTAATTTCTGCGAAATTTTTGTCTTTTGACCAAGAGTCAGGTCGTTTCGTCCCATGAAACGTGTTTACCAGTAAGTGGATGCCTTGAATGTCGGGTCCTGGATAATCTCTTTGGCTTTGACACGAAGGACATTTCGCCTCACGATGTATCCAAACTGTTTTAGGGAAACAATCCACTCTTTTAGTTGCTGCACTTCTTGAATAAACTGAGTTTTTTGTCTCTGCTTGCTTTCTTCGTTTTGGGAAGGGTGGCCATTTGAAAGCAGACTTTCTTCATTCTCGAACTTGCTTTTCTGAGATCATAAATTTGCTGACTGTTAACCGGTTATTATGACATTCTTCAGCAAATTTTAGCACTTTTAGCTTAAAACTGGCATCATAGGCTGCTCTCTTTCTTGATAGCATTATGTGAGGGTAATTTCCAGAGCGAATATGACTGAGTGAAAAATGGCTTGTTATTTACCCCTATATGTGTGAGTATGTTACCGCAATTGCACTTGCAATCGCTCACAGCATGTCAAAATGAGTTTACAGAAGATAAAGACATAGTAAACATTAGTGCTTTATTTGCACCAATCAACAGCCGCCTCAACGTAGTGGTGCAAGCATACCGTTTGGGTTGGGTCGAAATGGCTTTTAGCCTTCTCAAGGGTCCCAGTTACCCGGACATTCCCTTTACACAAACGATTTTTTCGCCATGCTGCCATCTGAACAACCGCAGAAGGGCAGCACACCGCCTCTTTAAAATCGATCGACTGTTTCAATTTCTGCTCCCTCATAAGTATTAACAATAATTTGTGGCAAGATTTTTTTGTGAGCATTGCCAGTCATGATTAAGAGGATATGATGATCACAATTTTGTGTACAAGAATTGTGAAAATGCATAAAACTCATTAGCTTTTCGCTACTGCTTACACAAGAGCCGGATGAGTGAAGCCGGTTTGGCCGGTTGGACAGAAATACTAAACCTGGACACATTACTGATGGAGGGCCTCTGCCGGGCGACGCCGGCTAGTCAACTATAAGCCTCATTCCGATTTTTGAACTAGATTTTGGGTCAAAGATGTGCGACTGATAGACGGGTATACACCGTTTGCAAACGTGAAAGCGGATCTTTTTTCTGGCGGAATGATAGTGGTAGAAAAACCTACAAAAATGGGATAAAGCAGTACAAAAACGGATAATGCGTACATATTACATTAAAGCTGAAGTTTGCAGTAGACTGTTTGGAGCAACTGGGAAGAGAACTTTGGAGAATATGGTAGACTCTGCTTATTTTATTTTAGCAATACCTAAACATTTCCAACACGTTGTACTGTGGGGGAAATATAGGTTATGGTATGTGATGCCAATGAAAAAGGATTCATTTAAAACTAAAATCAAATTAAGGCTTATAAAAAACAATAGCGCTATTTTCATATGAAGTTGTGAGTACCTAAACAAAAAGGCAGTGGCTATTTCGCCGTCGACGGCAATTTGCCCTTGGAATCTATTTTGCTGTAATCATTCACGTGTGTTTATATAGCCATATTTGCTACGATAACACCAGTGACACTGTGGTGTAGTGGATAGTGCGCTGGTCTTGAGATACCAAGGTTGTGGGTTCGAATCTCAGCTGGGAGGGCATTAAAAGAAAGGCAGTGTACACTGAAGGGGCAGGCCCGGTATGTAAATGTACGGGGCAGTGTACCCCGAATGGGAGTGTCCAGGATGGGGGATAGAGACATGGGGGTGCAAAATTTTTTAAATTGGTTTTTAAAATTGAGCAATCAGAAACAGCCAAAAGTCACATGTTTAGTGCGTCATTAAGATTGACCAATCACAAATAACTCACGGCAAAATAGTCTGTGAGGGTAAATTGCCGTCGATGGCAAAATAGCCACTGCCAAACAAAAAACCTAGAAAGGTAATATCACCTTTGAGTCTGCATTAACCCATATTTGTCTTTTTGTATTCTTTCATTTGCTTTTCTCAGATGTACCATGAAACAGGTAATCAAATCTATTCAATTGCATAAGTTATGAAGCATTAAAATACATTTCCATAAAAACCCCATTTGGTTTCATTGTAGCACAAAACATTGCTATCGCAACACAGAAGCAAATAGCTCTCAAAAACGCAAACCTTTTTTTAAAAAACAACCTGTGCCACCAATCCATCCCAACAGCATACACCTTTCTCTTCTTGTCTCATTAGATTTTGTTGAGGTACATGTTTTGCCATGGCAACCAAACAGCAACAACCTTCACATACCTCATAAATCATACAAAGAAATATGGGGGTGATTTCGATTGAATGGGCATTTTGGCCTCGTGAAACAGCACCCCCACCAACTTTAATTGTGGCACAAACCATTGCAATTGCAACCAGAAAATGTGATATTATCTAACACACAACTTAATCAAAAATTTTATTAAATGTCTGCAGTTTCTTGGGCACTTTTGCCTTCTCTGACAGCTTGTCCTACATATTTGGCCATATCGTAACATGGCCAATGCTTTTCCATACACGTCCCATAAACATTTTTTATAGCACAAATCGAAGTTATATCAACCAAATGACAAAAACCATTACCCAACGTGAAAAACCTTGAGAATACTCTCTGTTCCATGTTTAGTTTGGCTTCTATTTATAGATGCTATGCCTATTCATTGTCACAATGCATTGACCTATCTTAATTATCTTGTAAACTTCAGAATTTTACTTCTTACCTGCAGTATTTGTCATCTTATAAAAGTTTCAAACTTTTTTTTCTATCCATTTTTCTTAAATGCATTGCTTATTTGGAAGTACCCCCTACATTCTCAAACTTGGAAAACAAACCAGAAACCATGTCTTCACATAAATTGATTTTTGGTTAAAATATTTTTAATCTTTAGTTTGGTGAGACAGTAATAATAAGGCAGTGGCTATTTCGCCGTCGACGGCAATTTGCCCTTGGAATCTATTTTGCCGTGATCATTCACGTGCGTTTATATAGCCAAATTTGCTATAATCGCACCAGTGACTCTGTGGTGTAGTGGATAGAGCGCTGGTCTTGAGATACCATGGTTGTGGGTTTGAATCTCAGCTGGCCAGGGCTTTAAAAGAAAGGCAGTGTACACTGAAGGGGCAGGCCCAGTATGTAAATGTACGGAGCAGTGTACACTACAAGGGAGTGTACAGGGTGGGGGATAGAGACATGGGGGTGCAAAATTTTTTTAATTGGTTTTTAAAATTGACCAATCAGAGACGACCAAAAGTCACATGTTTAGTACGTCATTAAAATTGACTAATCACAAATAACTCACGGCAAAATAGTCTCTGAGGGTAAATTGCCGTCGACGGCAAAATAGCCACTGCCTAATAATAACAACAACATGCACATTTTATGTAAATATGCAGAACTAATCATAGATATTTATGTTCTGATGAAATGTTATATTGACTTCTGGCATTATTACTGTACATCTCGTGTATCCCTGGTTGGAAACTACTGTTATTTCACTCAGACACTATCACAGCGGCAGACTATTTTAACTTTTTTGCTCCATTTTCTTTTAATCAAATTTCACCTAGTGGACCAAGGTGAATTTTTTTGATGAGGATTATGATAGTGACAGTTTTATAAGCTGGTTTTGCAGCATTTAGGACAAAAATCAATTTTATTGTTTTTGATGGTTCTCAATAGGCAACTGTTATGCAATTGAGCAGCAACTTTTTCCCCTCAGAAACAGCAGTTTTGCAATAAGAAACGCTTTCCCAGTCACAACAGTGGTCCCTACTGATATGAATGCAATTGCAACTTTTATTGGACAGTGCTAAAATACAGAAATGGAGTGGTTATAAATAGGAATAGTAGGCATAGTACAGGAATAGTAGGCATAATACATGAATAGTAGGCATAGTACAAGAATAGTAGGTATAGTACAGGCATAGTAGGCATTGTACAGGCATAGTAGAGACATAGAAGGCATAGTGGGCATAGTACAAGCATAGTAGACATAGTACCGGTACAAAGATAGCAGCATAGGTGTTTGTTATATAAATAAACCTTACCTCTTTCTTTTCAACAAAAAAATTAATTTTATGAGTTTAGATTTAAGCATTGAGGGGGTGCAATGAGATTTCACATTAAAAGCTCAAGTTATCGTCACTATACCTACTATGCCTATACTATGCCTACTATGCCTGTATTATGCCTTTACTATGCCTACTATACCTGTACTATGCCTCTACTATTCCTTTACTATGCCTACTATACCTGTACTATGCCTGTACTATGCTTTTACTATGTCTACTATACCTGTACTATGCCTTTACTATGTCTACTATGCCTACTACGCTTGTACTATGCCTATTTATAACTACCGCAGAAATGTGGATATTCTAACAAAAATATGGAAAAACATCAAGTAATTATAGAGATTGCAGAAATATGTAAATAGTTATTTTAAGTTCACTTGGTTATCCAATTTTACCCAATTGGTCGTAATACTTTTAGTTTGTATTGACATTTATAAAATTTCATAGTTTTTTGATTTTTTTTGTATTTAAATAAGTCAGTGATTCCTTGATTGGAATGAATTTCTGTAATTTTATGTTTAATAGGAAATTCCTTCAGTGATTCTCTACTTCAATTTGAATTTCAGTAATTCTGTGAATTTTTGTTTTTCAGCGTGGCTGGTTTTATATTTTCAAAAATACCATATATACAACCACAAGAAGATGCAAAAGATTAGGCAATACAGCAGGCATGAGCAACATTTTTTAGTGCCAAGCCAAATAATAAATTTTGAATAAAAGTACAGGCCACATCAATTTTTTAGAACAACATACAGTATCATTTTTGGGTATAATTAAAGTTTACGTATGTAAATTTTTTTTGTTTTAAGCATCCGCAAAGGCAGTTGGTTTATGAAGAGCCATGTCTCTGTTTATAATCTTGTGTTGATGACCTATTGCTAGGCTAGTGACTATCTCCAAAAGACTATATCCAAAGAGGTATCCTGTACTGCCTCTACCATCGTTGATTGGTGTAATTTGCACAGGAAATTGTGTGAGGAATGGCTGGAAAGAAATCCTATTCAAATTGGCGGCATCAGCGATGATGGCAAAGCTATCATTGTCGAAGTGGATGAGTCTAAATATTTTCCCAGGAAATACCACCGTGGCCAGTGGAGGGAAGGTCACTGGGTCTTCGGAGGCATTGAGCGAGGGACACGCAACTGCTTCCTTGTTGTTGTCCCAGACCGTACCGAAGCTACTCTGAGAGCATTAACTGAGCAATGGATTCTCCCTGGATCTCATATTGTTAGCAATGGTTGCCATGCATACCGTAATATTGAAGCAGGGGGGGGGGTGGTATGTATACCCACAGTACTGTTGTTCATCAAGAGCACTTTGTGGACCCTGATGATAATGAGGTACACACCCAATCAGTTGAAGATATGTGGATGAGGGCCAAACATAAGATCCGACGTCAGTTCAGTACGTCTGATGCATTATTCCCTTCCTACCTCTACGAATTCATCTGGAGACAAATGTTTGTCAATGGAAAATACTTTGAACAATGTTTGAATATGATTCATGGTATTTATCTCATTTAAATTTGCTGTACATATAGATAGATAATAAACATAGATATTCTTTTTTTCCATCGTTTTTCAGCTTAAATAATTTACGTACATAAACTTTAATTATACCCATTTTTGTAAGGTGCAATCAAAAATACATTTATTAAAAATCAGAGAATAAGGCATTGGAAGATGAAGAAAATAATTCAATCCAGCATATTTAATCACAGGTTCATGTGATATTTGCTGTTGCAAATCTTATGTAATATTTTAGTCATCTTCATTGAAAGAAATTATTTGGCATTGTCCTTGCAATAGCTTTTTCAACTTATTGGCTTTATCTACTCACTATTGGCCTGAAATTCTATCATACTGTTTTGAATGCAGGAAGTTGTTGTGTCACTTGATATTGAATTCTTTTAGACATGCAATTTTGATTTGGCAAATCAGACAGATAGCTTTTCATTTTGTTAGATGACAAAGTACTTTTACCAACCATTTGTCACGAAACGTCCATCCACCCTTCATCATTAATTTTCTGTTTTCTACTCATTGTAAAATTTTAGTAAATGAAAACTAATAAAAAGTTTAAAATTATTCCTTTTTTATACAATTATACTGCAAAGAAGTCAAAATTACCGGTAACACAAAAAAATGGCATAAATAAAAAAAACTGCCAAATGATGCCAACTGTTTACATTGTAATCAAATCAGAGAGTGCTTATTTGGCACCAACAACTCTATCAATGACTGGCTATGGTACGGTAGGCCTACAATTCCACACAGTATGTGAAGTGCTAACCTTATGTTGTGGAATAGCCAGGCATCATTAACTCTTTTGCTCCCGCGTGAAAAGCAAAAAAAAATGTCGGTAAGGTGGCAGCGCGAAAAACTGTCATAATCAATCATAATTATGTACCTCAAGTTTGTTTGTAAATCATTAGTCAGCTGTCTACTTCTACATTAAATGTGATATATCGTTGAAATCTACATTTCTTGAGGATTTCAAATAGAAAAAAAATTTTTTTTGAATATGCAAATTTTATGCAAATTAACCCCCCAACTGGGGGGGGGGTTGTCTTCAAGATTAAAGAGGTACACTCAACTCAAAGATCACTACAGATTTAATTTTCTACCAATTTTTTTAGAAATGGTCGCAAGATGATGCTAAGGACATAAGCTTTCAAGGTACATCAATCAAAACTTACCTAAAAGACTAGGTTTTCTACAATTTGCAATTTTCTGAGGCACATGACCTTTTTTTTGACCGGTACCGACCGGTACCAAATTTTGGTAGTTAAATTCAGTACCTAAAATATGATCAGTTATTATCTGCTACAGATTAGCCCAAACCATGTAACATTATGTATTTTTGAACAGGGAATTTCTTCAAGATTCAGAAAATATTAAGTTTAAATAGAATATTCTGTCACTGACAATGAAACAGCCGCTTGTTTACACCCTTCCCATTTGTTAAGAAACAAGGGGGATACAGAAAACTTTGATTTAGAAAAGCCAAACTTCTGTTAGCTTTTAAACTTGTATTTCGCTTCTTGTCTCCTTGGAAACTTGATACAAAATGACGACTTTAGTAGTGAAACATTTGCAATTTATTTTATCTTTTTAAAGGGTGCAGTTTTTCTAAAAATTATCATTTAGTGAAGGTAAGTCAAAAAATTTTGGGGGGTTTTGAACTGACATGATGTACAGTACTCATTTTTGATCAGTAAATATCATATACCACTTAGTCTAAACTATTTAAAGTTATATATTGCTGGAAAGCAAATTTTCTAAGCTTTCAAATAAGACCAATATTTAGCAACATATCATATTTTTTACACACTAAATTTACTTTTATCTACTTACCATTCAAATTTTTTTGGGGGGGTTTTGAGACCCCTAAAATTTTGGAAATTTAAAAGCGTAAAATTTATTATTGTTGCTTGAAATTTTGTCAAATAATGCCCCAAAAGAGTAGTTTTCAGACTGTGTCAATGATAAAGGGTTTGGTTTTGTGGTAAAGATGTAATCTCAATTTGATTTTAGTGTAGTTGGCACGTGCTGAGAATTTGGCTGATTTTATCGTCTGCAACTGGGTTCTTGGTCTTTTAACCCTTTTTGGGTATAAAAATCCAAGAGTTAGGGCACAAATTATACATCTTCCGATGCGTGAGCAAATAAGCGTGATCTTTTCAAAATTTTATGAAAATCGGATAAAAAATAAAGTCACAAATCGATTTTTTATTAAACTAATTTTGTAATTCAATTTTAAAAAAATTTGAGGTAAACACTGAAAACACGAGATCATCAATCGATGATCGCGGGAGCGAAAGAGTTAAAGCTTTAACTCATCATTACAGAGCATGCAAAAATTTGCACAGACTTTGATATGGAATTGTGAACCACATCAAACAGAAGGTTAAGTTATTTGAAAATTCTTAGTGATTTACTCCCGGACTGAGTACTACAAATTAGGTAGGTAAAGTAAAGCAGAAGTACGATTTTAGGAGTGCATATCTATTCCATGAGAGGCTGCAAAAGACCATAGTCTTACCCAAAAATGTGGATGCAATTGATGATTCAGCAGCTTTTCAGTAATTCGTAGGTACTAATTAATGAGCAGATGAATTAAACAATAAGTATAACCCTAGAATGAAATTTTTTTCTGCTACTAAAGTTTAGCCAACAACATTATTTAAGCAGATGGTCCATTTTGAGAATCTAACCTTTTTTGTAGCCATTTTATTTTTGTCACTTGAATGTTATTTTTACCGTATTTTTTTGGACCATAGGGCACACTGGACTATAAGGCACAGTATCAATAAGTGTCTTGTAATGCATTTATTTTCATACATAAGGTGCTCTGTACTACATTTAATGAAACAAAAACTCGACCCATTTTATCAGTATTGTTGTTCTATTTTATGATCAAACAATCAATGGTTGTGATCGCATTGCATGGGAAGTGTACGGCTAGTTGCTAGGTACATGTTGCAATACATCTGCAACACATGTGTGTGTTTACGCACGTAAAGTGAAGAGAAAAATACACTAGTAGAGGTAACGAGAGAATGTGAAGAGAAAAAACATAATCCCAAAGGGAATGAAAGTAGGTAATTTGATCGCAAGAGAAAATAAGTTTACTCTCAAGAAAGAATGAGTTGAAGTAAGTATTATTGCTTTCATAGCGCTTATTGCAACATTAAATTTGTTCAGAGCTTGGTGACAAAGCACAACCTGATTCACACATTAGATGCACCAAACTGTATAGCACACATTCCATTTTTGAAAAAATTAAAAGATTATAAGCACACCTTATGGTCTGAAAAATATGGTACTATGCCTAACAACTTGGTTAATAAATGGCTTAGCCAAGAAAAATTTGGGGCGAACCCAAGCTCACATACAATTTTTGGCCTTTTTCCTTGATTTTGAAAGACAACTTTTTTTGGAAATCAAAATTTTTGATAATCTTTTGTCTCTTTTTTTCAATGAAAATAACCTTTTTTGGGCAAAAGCTTCTTCCATTAATTGGGTCCAAGAATTTGGGGAAATTCTGCGTTAATATATTGTTGTGTAGGCAATGAACAAATCAGAAATCAATTTAGCCAAGCCAGCTAGCCACTACAACCCTATAGCCTGGGATAGAGACTATTTGACATTCAGCGATTCAATCTTTTTTAGCTTGTAACAGTTAACCAACCAAAGAATCTGTGTAGACGGAGGCTATACAGAAAGTGTTTTTCATTGCTAAATTAGAGTGGTTATTGAGCTATTGGTTTAGGTTTAAACTATAATGAACTGTAGGAATATATGTTCTAAGTGGTTTGCAAGCCAAATTAATGGTAAAGGTTTGAGGTTTTCAGTGAAGGTAACGATTTTTCAACTTCATGAATTGTTTGTTCTTTATCATATAATGTATTAGGTTGTACGGAAAATAATGGCCGATTTTAGATGATATGTTTTTAAATTGGTTCTCTAATGAATGTCTTGTGTATTTCTGATCAAGAATGAGCCTTATTAGTTCATGAAGTCATAAATCCTTTAATAGCTCATTTCATAAGCAATAAAACCATGCACTTTTAATATGAAAAAAGAAGACTTGCGATCAGTTTTCTTGCATGAGCTCAAACTCGGCAATAATACTGCTCAAACTACTGCAAACATCAATAAAGCATTGGGAGAAAGCACAACAAGTGAAAGAACAGTACAAAGATGGTTTCAAAAGTTTCGTGGTGGTGGCGAGAACCTCAAAGATGAAGACGGTAGGGAACGGCCACCCATTTTTCAGAATGAAGATTTCAGAATGATTGCCAAGCAAAACCTACGACAGAGTGTGAGGGAAATGTCAGCACAACTTGGTGTCAGCATTTCAACTGTGTCTGACCATCTGAAGCAAATCGGAAAGTCCAAAAAGCTCCAAAAATGGGTCCTCTTGATCGATCAACAAACATAAATGATCTTCTTGATAGATGGCAAAGATGTATGGCTGTTCAAGGTTCATACTTTGACTAATTTGAACATCAAATTGTCACATTTCATTATTAAAAGTTTTGGTCTAAAATTGGCCATTATTTTCCGAACAACCTAATATTTTGTGTTTTTTCTGATATCAGTACTTTCTGCATGATTGCATTAGCTTTTTTATGGTTTTATTTCATGTTATAAAATTAATTGCTCTTACTGAACACAAGGTTCAGGAAAAGTTTGTATAACTGCAAAATGGATTGCCTAGCATTTTTCATCTTATAAACTCTGGCGAGATTATCCACTTGGTGAACATATACTTTGCAAATTGAATGACATGAAAGTTGGACAATCTATTTATAACAAAAGCAAACTGTGGTGCCTGTCCTAATGAGTAGAATTAAAATAGAGTGATAAACAATGGTAGTATTGAGACCTAGTTCATTTTTGTGTGGATAGCAGTAAGTTCTTCAGTGGAAAGAGAGAGAGATCCAATGTTTTAAATCCGGTTTGGTTTCTGTCAATAGAGGGGGCCATATTCACTTCATGATCCTTGAAAGTTTATTCACAGTATCATGCCACTTTGGTCTGTCAATGGCATCCTCTTAAACATAGACAGTGTAAAAAGAGTCACAGACCTTTGGTGAGATACATGATTTTAAAAGTCATAAAAACCCATGAAATTTGAAATACGTTTCACTTTCTATGGAGCCATCACTACTTGTCACTCTTTTCTGAGTTCTTTTCTGCACTTTGCCACTCACGTCTGGGTTTGCTTCTGTCTATGACATTTTCCGTATTAGATCCACGAACAATTCCATATCTTTTTAGATCAACAGTAGCAACAGCAGCACATGCACGATCAGATACACTGTACCTGTCGCACACCATTGCTATTTCATGCAAATCAACTCAATTTTGAGTTTTCAGTTTCTTTAGTGGGAGATGTTCTTGTCCATATTCTGAAGCAGCAGATGCCAGAGTGTCACTGATTCAGGGTTTGATGAGATCCAATCAAGAGAACTTACAGTAGTACTAGTGGAGCATGATGGTATATTGCTGATTTTTTTTATATGAAACTTTGTTCAATATCAGCTTGTTTAAACTTTTCTACTGTATCCAAAAATTTTCCAACTTGGGGTGCTTTTTGATCTTATTGAAATTGGTAATCCAATTGCTGCATTCTTATTTTTACTTTTCTTGTTGTTCAGTTCTTGTAATAGTGTCTTTACAACAAATGTCAAACAGCTGATCCATGTATTTTAGGAAACTTTCTGCTATGTTTTTAAATGCAAGAGTAGTTCTTCTTTTTCTTGGATAACTTTCCATTTTCTTAAAATCCTTAAATCAACTTCTCAATTTTTTTATGACCCTATCAAGCTCTATCAAGTACTTATTGCAGAGAGCTCATTGGTCTACCAATTCCTTTTCAGCAACATTTGAGGCTTACAATGTTGCCCAATCGCTTTCATAAATCAGTCACTCCAAGACCTGTCTTTTGTTGGAAGCACACCTTTAGGTAGACAATCCTTACTTGCATAAGAGTTCATTTCTTTTTGCTCAAATTTTCTTTTTATTGAATTTTTGAGTGTCAACAATTCCCAACTTTTTTTTTATCAAGCCTTGTCACTACAGCTTTACCGACAATAAAACACAATTAAATGCATTATAAACCTAGCATTTAGTATAATCATGATTTTCACTTACCGATAATTCAATTGCATCAAGTTGAGTGAATACAGGCTACATCACATGAAAGCAATAGATAGAAATATATGAACTAAAAGACACATGTCTTATTTCTCATGTGTTTGGCAGATTTGATATTAGTCTTGTAAATAAATGTAAATTTACATTTTGTTGTTTTTGTTAGTTTATTGTTAACATTAGCACTAACTTTCCTCGTAGAATCTATATAAACTTGGTCATTGTGAGTCAATTGAACCATAAACTGACTTTCTATCATCTTTGGATCACAAGAAATGGGACATTTTGGCTTTTTTAACCCCCAAAATTGTTTGGGGAGTGTGCCTCCCCCACAATGAAGGCACATGCATCTAATCATTTCTATACTGTCAGTGTGCATAATTATGCCACAGAAAGTGAAAGCAATAAATTGATTTTAGAAATTTTATATTTTTCATTTTACCCTATTCTCCTTGTCATCTTCAACCATCTGCACCTTGTTCTCCCAACCACTTCCAAATCCAACTTTCTTTTTATCACATCATCATTATCCTTCCTTAAAGCATATCCATACCATCGCATTTCATTCATTTTGGCTAGTTTGTCCAAAGTTTCTTCCAAACCCAGAAAATTCTTGCTTAATCCTTTTCTCAGTTAATTTAACACGTTGTCATTTACATGTCATCATCATCCTTCCTTAAAGCATGTCCAAACCATCACATTCTATTGGCTTCAGCTAGTTTGTCCAAAGTTTCTTCCAAACCCAGAAAATTCTTAATTACTCCTTTTTTCAGTTAATTTAATTCCACACATTCCTTTTATCATTGCCTTTTCAGTTCTTTTCAAAATCGCCATCTCATTCTCCTGCAGACGTTGTGTCTCACTCCTGCACAACATCACCAGCCTGACACAACTCCGATAGATTCATCCTTTCATTTTCAACAAAAGCTTTCTTCCATTAAGCAATTCTCTAAATTTTTTCCATCTAATTCTTGTTCTTGCTTCACCTCTTTATTCCACCACTGGCATTTAATTTGTCCTCAAGTAACAAAAACTCTTCACTAGATCCCCGTGGTCATAAAATGATAACTCTGAAGCTGGTTCAACAATTCCTTTCATTGCTACAACGCATTTCTCGCAAATAAAGCCTTTTGCCGGAATGCAAGTCACTCTCTTCATTTTGGCACATCTACCATGCACCCACTTACTACATTTTATGCACAGCACTGAATTTGCCATTACCATCTAGGTGCACTTGGTACATGGATCAGCTTTGTCGTAAGTATTTCTTCTTTCAAAACACTCACCATCATTTTGATCTTCTTGCAGATTAATCTTCAGTTTCTTACTCTCAAACGCCTCTTTTCATTTCAAAAACTTTTCTCAAATTCTCCATACTTTCACTCATTCAAATCAAGTGATCTGCATGCAAAATTTCATTCGTCAAGCCTTTTCTTGCTTTCTCTGCAATTTCGTCCACCACAATTCCAAAAAACAGTGATGACAACACAGATCCTTGATGTACACCAACTTGTACCAACACTTCTTTAGCTAACTCTGATCCCACTCAAACTTTTGTCTTGGCACCACAATAAAGACTCATCACCACTCTTACAACTAATTCTGGTAAACCTGTCTTCCTCATCGTCCACTCCATCGCCTTTCTTGGAACTATCAAATGCCTTATCAATATCCAAAAAATGCATTTTTAACTTTCTTTCTTTATCTTTATATTCTTCTTGCAATCTTCTGACAATATACAAAGTGTCTGTTGTTCTTCTGTGGTGCATAGAACCTAATTGCATTCCATCAACATTTACCAATTCTCAAATTCTTCTTTCCATGATGCTGTCAGCAATCTTCATAGCATGCTCTTAATAACTATACTCTTCTGTGTGCATTGCAATTTCTTACATCTCCTTTCCCTCTGAAAATTGAGACCAACACACTCGTTAGCCTTTCATTCAGCATTACTATTCCAATCAACATGCGTTGGCAGAATTTTTTTGTCACACTCATCTTCACTACTCCACTGGCATACATCATCTTTGCACGTAATTTAGAGGGTTCACCTGCCTTTTCTGGTTTCATTGCTTTTATTGATATTTACCATTTGGTGGTAACTTTCTCAATGGATCCCTATACCATACTAGCTTCTGTCATCTGATTTCAGTCATTTTTATTTATGATCTCCATGTGATTTTTCAATATTCTTTTTCATAAAATCCTAAACTCTTACGCATCTCCTTCCTTTGATATCCTCATATCTGTCTTCATGAGCATCATTAGTTCAAAAATGTTATTTGGTTTTTGGCTCAGATTGTTCATTCTTTTGCACCTTGTTTCCCCCTAGAATTGGCAGCCACTTTCTTTGTTCGATTTTTCATATTTTTATATCTAGCCTTGTTTTCTCTGATTGATTTTGATATGTCTTATTATATGCCAGTTTTTGTCGCATTGCTTGGTCCACCCCCTCATTCCACCACCATGTATCACGTTGATTACTTCTGCTGTTCTTCTTTCCTAACACTCTATCACAAGCCTTTAAAATACCATTTTTAAAAGCATTTCATATACTGGACACATTATCATCAACCAACTCCGTAACTCTTTCTTGAAATCTTGCTCTTACCAGTATATTTTTTTCTTTGAACTTTCAAACCCTTCTGAAATTTTGTTCGTTCTTCAGTACTTTCTTCAACTTTTTTTTGTCCATATCTGTTACCACCAGCCCATCATGCCATTCCCAGAGAACTGCTTTCACGTCTTATAAATATTTTCTTTCGCTTTTACGAACCAACGTAAAATTAGTCTGTTTTATTTCCACCCATACTGTGTGATATTTTCCTCTGCTCTTTCTTTTCAAATCATGTGTTCGCCACACCCAACTCCTTTTCATTGCAAAACTCCAACAATCTTTTACCCTCAACATTTCTTTTGCTAAATCTGCATCCACCATGTACACCATCAAAACAGTCAATCTGTATCCCATCGTATTTGTTAAAGTTACCCACTAACCATTTCACTGGGGTTTTAAAATGCCACTCATATGACATTTCGTTATAAAATTGATCCTTTATAACTTGGGGATAAATAAAATAAATGATTTATCTTAATGCGTCTCCAGATATTGCAACGTGCTTTCATAATTATAAAACAGCTTGAGAGATTTTTTGAATTTGTTTTGAATTTGAATTACTGTTTTTAGAAAATTAGTCAAATCGTTTACCCCTACAAAAATTAGGCCTGAGCCAACAATGTATGTTTATGAAATCAACTCAATACAACCATTTATTGTAGATTTCAGATCTTCATTTTGAAAATGAGAAGGTCAACCTAAGCAAATTCAGAAGGTTGGTTCAATCAGCGTTGGAAATGTATGCAAGGCAGCCACCACCTTATGCAGACATTCATAAAACATTGAAGGTATTTTTTTATTGTGCTTGATGATTTTTGTTTTTGAAAACTTTGAAATTGGAAAGATGATATAATTGGACTACATGCTGCTGTTCAGTTTGAAAATGGATCTCATGCCTTAAAGGTTTGGGAAATCCTGCTCTAGTCTTCTAAATATATCCATTTGATGCCATTCAACCTCAATGTCGCTAAATATATGTCAAGAAAAAGTGTTGGGGAACAGTTTTTTAAGTTTTTGTGTAAGCGCCAGTGAAGTCTAAATTCTTGGTTTTAATTTTCTTTCAAAATTTGATTGCCATACTTCATATCTGGGGTCAAACTTTTTAAGATGCGCCACCATTGAAAATGCCTACAAAAACCAATGCCTTCAAAGTAATCATTTTCCCCATATTTGCTCTCCAAAACGATAGAAAGGCGGTTTTTTTGGAGATCAACTTGAGAGGGCTTATTTTGACAAATTTTTGAGCAACCAGGACCAATGAGGGACCAAGGAACCATTGTCCTGTCCCTCTTGTTAACTTTACTTACCCTCGAGTTTAAGAGCCCCTGCTTTATACCATCTTTAATCACTTTTGTGACAACGCTTTTATTTCGGCTACCATAAAGTGGTTTTACAATGCCATTGTTATTTCTTTGCTATGCAAAAAAGTGTAGTCAATATTTGATATGGTCAGACTGAGATTTCGATTTGAAGCAGTCAAAAACTACTTATAGATTATAAAATGATATCTCACTGGTGATAGAGGATTTACTAAATTTTCATAATTAATTATATCCAAATAATCTCTGGGTAGTAAAGCCCCAACATTAAACCGGGTCTGATGATGTCATATCCTTGAAGTTTGACCCTATTTGAATTGAAGTTAAAAAGTGGAATTTGTACCATTTCTTATTCCATGTTTTGAAAACAACTCTGCGATTTCAAAAGACTGATGTGGCTTTATATACTAGCTCTATAAGTTCAATAATGCACTGGCACTTTAAATAGTATTTCTGTTGCGGGAACTCCAGTTGTTAAAAAAGGCTACTTAAGCGAAGAATGAAAGTAAATTGTAATTCAACATTGAAAAAAATTGTTTGTTTTTATACTCATTAATGCTATTAGAATAAGTTCTCAACACTAACTAAATGGTAAAACATCCCATATATGGTCATGCCAGTGCAGAAAATGAAAGAATTGTTTTGCATTTTTTTTTTTATGAAATTCATTTTTTGTGTACCAATTAACACCACCAGGGTGTGATAGGAACAACACAGTTCTAGGTTTCGCAGGGTTTTAACTACATTTTAGCTTAGTTTGTAAAAGTTTTTTGAAAAGAAAAGTTCTGTTTTTAGCAATGGTGATAATAAATTTGGTACGTTTTTCTACGCAGTACTTTGAGGGCGATATTTTTTGATGACTCATGAATTTATTACGGTATTCCTCAACATGATCAAGAATACCGGTTCGTTTCGTACACCACAACTGCACTTTGAAGTTTTCTGTCGTATTTGACATCAAAAACCTATAAATTTGCGAGTTGGCAGAGAAAATGACGTTTTTCAAAAAAATTCAGCGTGATTTTGAACTATGGCAAATACCAAGTTGTCAAGAACTTGTAGAGAAACATTGATTCTTAATGATTATGCGATTTAACAAACCTTACTCACTAACCTTTTTACCCGTGCTTCTTTGAGTTAAAATAGTAAAGCTGCTCACCCAGCACGTTGTAAGAGGCGATTTTTGGATACCCACCATTGGCAGTCCACCTTGTTGGTGGCGGGGCTACCAGTCAGTAATTTGCATTCCTGACTGGTTCGAAATGGGCCGCCACTTTCCCTCTGACCTAAATTATTTAGGTTTGCGGGATGAATCTGAAAATTGTTTTACCCCTTCCTCCATCTCAAAGAAGAGAAGGGGTAACCACAAACAAACTTTGTGCTGTAAACAGAATTACTTTTTTAGGAAATTTCCAAGCTTTTTTCTTCATCAAATGATTTAATTGAGGAATTTTGTCAAATAATTAGCGATTATGAATTTGTGGAGGTAAATTTGTTGGCATAACATTGTCCTGTATTAAATATAATTGTTTTTATTGCTATCATATGGTCATATACCTCTAAATAAACGACTTGGCTTAACTGATTGCAAAGACTTCACATAAAGAACGGCTGTAAATTTGTAGATTGAAGGTTGTTTAGAGGTGTCGACATATAGAGTAACTGATAAAAACTCAAAAATGACACTTGCAGACCATTGGTCTCTATTTATTTTGCCTGTAAAAGTGAACATTCGCTCACGAAAGCTTGCATCAATAAATATTTAAGTCGATTTCAAGTGTCATTTAAAAATTTTTATGTAAATTTGTAATATCCGTGAAAATCTTGTTTTACTTTGTTAGATTATTTGCAAAATTCTTCTCGAAGATATTTTCGAGCAAAAATCGAGTACAATAATCAATTATGAAGAAGGTGATTGCTCAAGGCCGTTTTTAAAATGCCCTGCGGAACGGATCGATGATGCCACGACTATTTTGTCAATCATATCGAGGTTTACAAATGTGAGTTTTTGTAACAGCTTTTTGCTTCATTTTAGAGATTTGTTATTTCTGCTTATCAAACTTTATGTTGCAAAGTAATAAATTTCACAAACAGCCCTGATAATGCTGATATAATTTGACTAGAAGAGTGTGTGTTCTTTAGATCTTCTGAAGTCGTAGATATTGCACTTGGTTTTATGTGCCGGCAGCAATCAACCATCAGTTGTGAGAACAGTAACCAAAATAAAGTCGGGTCAAAGATATTTGGGGATACGGCACCTGTACTCTTGGTTATCTACTGGCCTCGCTATAAGTCCTAATCCCGGGCGCGCCCTAGCTCATGGCTAATCTTATTAAGAAACAGCCTATTGATCCACACACTTTTTTTCCGTTTCTTTTATTTGTAGGAAAGCCGCTATGCCAAACGGCGGGATGGTTGCAAAAATTATGACCGACTGGATGCTTAACTGACTGTTTTGATAACTTTTTTACTCCCTCTCCCCCGTCCTGAAATTCCGTGGACTCAATCATGGATCAAGCTTAAGGCTTACTTGAATTTCACTTCAGTGATATTAAACATGTTTTTTAGCTCCAGTCTAAATTGGTTTGAACATTTCAAAAACATTTTGTAGTGTCACACTGTAGCTATCTGTAAGCCATAGTAGATATAAGCCAGCAAACATCGCTTTTGCTGAAGTTAAAATCTTATCGCCACCAACGCCCTTATGAATTCTTGCCACCCGCGACCAATTGCAACAAGTTGCAGGATTCTACACCCAGTAGTTTCAAAGGTGTAAAATTTAGAAAGATACACACTTACAGATGTGCTTTACATGTTGGATGCAGCCAAACAGTTAGGGCACTTTCGCTTAGTAAAAGGTGCCTTTTAAAACAATTCGTAAATCTGTATCATGTGTTATTTTAGAATTCTCTCATGGGTTTTCATCACTTTCGTTGGAATTACAAATTTGTTGAAGTATTATTTTCATTTCTCTTATCCTTTAATTTTGCTTGTGATGCTGCTTCCAGTATTCTTGAAGCTATTCTGTTAGGCACCGATCATCTACCAATTTATTTTGAAAAAATGAGGGGAATCAGGTTAGTAAAGCAAATATAAAATTTCCTTTTTTTTCAGAAGTAATTAGAAATTGTGACAGTTAAAATTCTCGTTTTCTAGGTTATATAAAACTGTTTTTCGATTTGTTAACCGACTTCAACTTTGAGACTTTGTTGAGGTTTTGATGTAATAACCAAGAGATGAATTTTGTCTTTACTCGTAAATTACAATTTCAGAACCTTTTTATCAAGCATTAATTTCAACCAAGAAGAGTACGCCTTCTTCCATTTGCTTGCCGGATTCATGGCTGATGGTGAATATGTTGCTTCCTACACATCTTCTTTGCAGAAGCATGATCAGTGGTTATCTGTGCAAGCCCATCGTGTCGTTGAAGCAAATCAAAGTAAATTTGTTTAATTGTGCCAGAGTGATTCTGACAATCAGTTTGGGGCTACTACTTCTCAACTGCACCATGACAACTGCCGAAGTTGATTTTTGTTTTAATGTTGAGGGGAGCATTTTTTGCAGCTTAGTTGGTGTTAAGTGGTAAGTAAAATGTCGATAAATCCACGAGACTGCCATGAAATGTTTTGTTGTGTAAACAACATACAATGCAGACAGTGACACTGTTTCGACCTATCAGGTCCCAGCAGTGTCGCTGTCTGCAGTTTGCTAAGTGCATAACTAGCTTCTTGCATTGAAATACAATGCATTTCAACAAATATAGAAATATTTGACGCTGACTTAAAGTGGTCTTGATACAGATGCGGTAGCCAAACAGAGTTTTGCAATATTTCTATCAGCGAATTCGACGAGAGATATTTTGCAAACTAGTCAGCAGTCAAGTGAATGTCTCTCATTTGTGCCTTCATTTTAATGCCGTATGAACTCTCTGATGTGCAACTTGGCGATGCTACCATTGATTAAGCATTTACTGTTTTTGCAGGATTGCTTTTAGATATCCCTCTCTTTCTTGAGAAAATGTCTTTGTTTGCATGTAAAGATATATCGGATCCTGCTGCTGTCCCCGCTTTTGATCAACCGGAGGGGGTGCTTAGTGTGCTCCACTTACTAACAATTTACGCCTTGCAAGTTGATTCAGTTGATCCACACTTAGGTGAGTCGACCACTGTTTTTATTGTTAGCCATTTTTTATTGATGAGGGTGTCTAGATGTTATTGACCCTGCTTTGGTTGATGGAAAAATCACTGCAATGGTACCATGGGGTCAATATGGCCCCACCACTAAAGTGTGCTTTCGACAGCAGAATAAACGCTCAATATATGACAAATCAGTGTTAGTAGAAGAATGTAGCAGAATACTCAATGCACAAATAATTTGCTCCTGACGCTAGTTACAGGTCACCGTGCTGTGTTTTTCGCAAATGCTGTTGTGGCATTTACTGCAGGGCAATCGATATTTTTTGTTCTATGTAGCGTCTTTTGCGCCCTGATGGAAATTTTTGGGTGTTTTTTGTACTTACTATTGTGGGAGATTCTGGTAAAATCCTGTAGCTGCAAGTGATTTGCTTTACATATGGAGGTGTCATCAGTCTGTCTTTCGCTTGAAGAACAATTATCGACACCATGTGGTCAATGTGACTCCTAACAAAAGAAATATAAAATTTTAATAGAAGCAAGTTATAAAAGAAAAGTTGTTTTGAGGACACACGATTCGTAAGAACATGTAAAGAAAGTAGGAGATGAGAGTGCATTATACAAGATTTTACCGTTTGCTATGTGTATCTTCGCGAATACGGATGGGGTCATATTGACTCTATGGTGTCAGTGCACGATTAAAATGAGATGATGTGATGAGTGTTGGAATCGAACGTTTAGTAAGCCTCCAAGACTGCTATTTCAAATTATACTGTTGAGTGGCGTAATATTTAAACTTACATTTAGTTTCCTGTGTGACTTTATTTCTTTGTCTTTGTTTTTAACCAGATCAAGATATTGAAGCTACTCGTCCAATTTTGTTTAAGAAACCGATATCGGTTACCCTTGCCACTGTACCTGTGATTGATTCGGATACCCCACCACTTATCTTGCTTTTGATGAATTGTGAATGACTACGTTGTAAACCAGATATTCTATTTACGCTTGCTTCCAATGGAAGAGGAGAGCAGCTCTACGAGATATTTTTCTGCTTTTTCCACTAGTAGGAGTCTGTTCTGAAATATAAGTTATCAGACAAATAACAGACGTTTTGGTAGCTTAGCGTTGGCAAATGATTTGTTGAGTTTTTTTTCAAAAGGGAACTATTCATAAAATCAGTGCTTTACTTGAATGCTATACAAAAACATTTGAGCTATGTGATGCAGATTTCAGTGCAGGTAGCGACCCTTCTTTAGGCTTTTGGCAGCTTGGTGTATGCGTTGTTGTTATAAACTTGGATTTAGCGAAATATATGGCTATTAACTGGAGGATTTAGAGCCCCCACCTTTAATATCTAGATTATTTTTCCTGCAAACTGTCATCATGATTGCCTTTATTCCAGTTTAAGGCTCTGATGCATCAAAGCAGAATGTACTTGCTCAGGGATGAAAACACGACAGTATAATGGTGGTGTTGGCCAAATATATAACTAATTGTCTGAAAGCAATAGGTCTAAAGATATGATTGATTACAGACCATTCAAGCGATTCGGTGTTGTTGGAATTATGGAAACACAAACAAAAGGTTTTTGCCGCAGAGATTTTCCACGTCCTCAGTCTCCTTCTAATGGGAAAGTTTCGTGATGAGGTAAAGTACCAGTCATTAATCGCGTCTTTGTTCTCAAGTATTGCAGAAAGAACTATTAAACATCACTGGCTTTATTTTTTCACTTTTCCATTTGCTTCATTCATTCATTTGTTTGTTTGTCTTGCAGTTATTTATTTACCCTAAACATCTGTGCAGGAAATTTTTTTTTGTTTTACAAAAAAATAAAGCCAGTAATTTGTTAGTGTTATTACTCACATGTGCAAATTGATGCAAAATTCGTGGCACATTATTTTACAAAACTGTGTAATCTTCAAATTTGTATTGATGCACATGAGGCTGGCTGATTGTTAAAAGTCGTCGCAATTTTCTGGTGACAAAGATTCTTAATCCCTCAGGTGCAGCAACGACTTGTAGACTGTAATTTTTTCACCGACCTTCATTCCGTGGCCAAGAAATTCATTTGGTGTAAATCAGAAGGAGACTTCACGTTAGAACTCGCTGGAAACGACGAGTACAGTGCTGTGAGTATGAGGGAATTACGACGTCGTAGAAGAGTTTGTTTATGGGTCAATGCGTGATGGCGGTAAGGTTGACATATTGCATTTATCACTGTTATGATAAGAACTGTCTCTCCTTTCGATTGAATGCTTGATATTACTTTTTAATGCGATTAACATACATGTGCTATTATGGGGTACCTTTTGCACTCTTGAAACCAAAGACTAACTTAATCTAAGAATACAGAAGACGAATCTCTATTGTTATCGAAGTTTGATGTGAACAACAATTTGTTTTTTTTGTAATTTGCAACATAGAAAATGGAAACCACTTTTACTAACAAAAAGCCTGTGGTAAGGTCGGTTTTTAGCCAGGATCGGACGGAATTTGATTAAGACGAATGCTCATTTTACTTCGTGGATAACCTCGGGTTAGTCAAGCAAAGGTCCAATGTGCACCTCCATTATATTCGTGATTACGTTTGCATCATCCCCCCTGACTAGCATCTCATGTTTGTAGGACACTTTTGCGCAAATCCAATTTCTTCGTCTTATCCACTCTATTGCTGATAACCACGTCAATCGATACTTCCTTCTTTCAACTTCGGAAATTATTCGCTTGCGACAAATGTCACGTGGGTATTGGTCAGGTTTAATTTAACGTGCTTAGTATTGCATTAAAATTGATGCTTTATTTGAAATTAGTACGTAACCGCTTATCGAACACAAATGGAACCCAGAGTTAGGTAAACGACTTGGTGACCTCACGATTTTCGAGTTAGTCGCCACCCTACAAGTCATTACAACTGTCGCCAGGCGATGCAAAGCGTCAGCTTGCAAGCAAAGGACGGTTCGTTTAGCCAGGTGAGAGAAGCGTTTCTGAAAAATGTTTGTGGCTTAAATGCTATTCCCGTAAGGGTTAGTTTGCTCCTGTTCTGGAAGGCTTCTTCCTATTCCATTGAAAACGGCCTTTCGCCGGTTGCAGTGATGACAGTCGTGAGTAAACAACACAATTAATTTGTTGCAACGGTGCTTTCAGGTTGGTGGAGATACGATATTCCTGCTGCTCTCCAGGATTTTGACGAAAGCAAGGCGTTCAGCGGAGAAAAGGGAATTCTGACGCTGATTGCTGATAATTTCCGAACTCTGGGATCATATTCGGTTATTCGGTTTTGGATTACTCGTGCCATGGAATCGTTTCTTCGGGGAGAAACCGACCCCGTCCATCAACTATTTTTAATTGATAAAGATGTTATTGAAGTATGGAACTGGAATAAAACATACAAAAATTCATTCCAAAAAAAGCAAAAAATTAATGTGATATGGAATTCAAGATAGATAAAAGACAAATGTTGTAGCGTAGAGCCCCGTAATAATTATTATTTGTTGTTTATGTTGTGTATTGAATCGTTTTTTTTTATACATACGAAGGTTTGGTTGGAATTTTTATCAGAGACAGAGATTATCGCATTTCACCGCGTCACACAAAAACACAAAGCGAGACCAACCAACGGTATGGGATAGCACACGATGTGAAAATCAGCACGGGCTTTGCTTTGGGGCGTCGTCCATCCATAACCTATCGATTTTGGCGATATTAAATTATTGCCTTTTTTATAGTAGATAATTTAGTTTAAAAAAAATTACTACCGATATATCACAGTGCAAAGTGAGTGTAATTCACGATCCGGCGAAACACATAATGATGTAAAAATCCGCTGCTAGCTAGTTTCGGGTCTTCAGCTAGCTAGCTAGCTAGCTGAAGGGGCTCAGACGAATGAGAAATTTAGCAATGGATCAAGCCCAACATCATGTGCACCTTTATTACACATGATTGCATTGGCACGGTACCGTGTCTCCTTGCACTTTGTCGTCTAATTTGATACCGGTAGTACTTTTTTAAAATTAAATTATTAGCTTTAAAAAAGGCAATAATTTAAAATCACCAAAATTAATAAGTTATGGATGAACAACGTCCCAAAGCAGAGCCCGTGCTGATTTTCACATCATTGTGTGCTGTACCGTATCGTGGGATGGTCTCACTTTTTGATACATGATGTATTTGATTTTAAAGACGACTAGAGCATTTTGAAGCATCATTGATATTTTGTAACATGCGGTGGCAATCTAAACCTTTTTATATTTTTTATTGGCAGGACACCATGGCCGTTCTACTTAGCTGCGGTCCCAAACACGAGATGGTGCTACAGGGCTCGTTTGATTTTCTCTCCACCATTATGCGTCATAATGAAGAGGCGTTCCGACGCTGCGAAGGCTCCATTGACTGCACCGCTAAGGTGACTGCATCTGTTGATGATGATGAACCTTACAGAAAGTTGCTTCTGTGAAATGATTACCATTTGCAAAACGAAACATCAGAGCGAGGAAGAAGTACTGAGAGAATGAAATGAAATGAAAATTTTATTGAACACAAAATGAACGAGGAGTTTGAGGGAGTACAGATTGACCTTTAGTTCCTATTTCAGCCGCCCCTTAGACATCATTGTGGTAGATGCAGGTCACTCAAGCGTGAACTTGAAGCGATCTTCGGTTCCGCTCGACCAAGCACCACGTAGCTTCGGTGCGCCACATCACACTGCCGAAGTATCTATAAAGCCTGCCTTATGTCGGTTGTGATGCAGAGGTTGGCAACTTGCAGCGTTTTCATACTTTTGTTTTGGCTCCCACCGCTTAACCTCGCTGCCTTTATTTAAAAAAAAATATTGGTGGTTATAGCTTTTAGTTTGTACACCACTGTAATTTTCAAAACCAAAAGCTAATGAAACATGACACACTATTCTCAATCTAAAGGCCTCAAGAAAAGCACTACTTCTATCGGTAAAATACATCCTTATCACTTCCAAGCTAAATATAAAAATTCGTTTACTTTCTAATTTTTACTCGCAAACGAAAAGCTTTATAAAGAACAGTTTTTTAATTCCAGAAAAATGGAAAATAATGCGAAATGAGTCATAAAACAGATATCTGTTTAGGCGTGGCCAGGAAAAAACACGAGGGCCATGATTTTAAGTTACTTTCATTTATAAAAATTGCATAACATACGCCTTAAGGGGACGGCATTTAGGCATGTTATTTCCTTACTATTTTTCTTCAAATTTTAGATCTCTTTATCTAAATTTAGTGGTGTAAGAACAGCTGCAACTTGCATTGCAAACTTGAAACCAAGTAATCGAGGTGTCACGAGCTGCGATATTAAAATTCCGCACCAATCAACAGCCGCCTCAACGTGGTGGTGCGATCCCCGAGTCCGCTTGGGTTGGGTCGAAACGGCTTTCCCGAGGGTCCCAGTTACCCCGGAGACTTCCCTTTATTTTTCGCTATGCTGCCCTCTGAACGACCGCAGAAGGGCAGCACACAGCTGCTTCAAAATCGGTTGCCTGTTTTCTCGTTCTCTTTTCTTTTGCCCTTCTTTGTCTCCTGATTCTTCTCCTTCTCTTGATGAGCGGCAACGTTCATCCCAACCCTGGCCCCTTCTGTCCTTGCTCTGTGTGCGCTGGAAATGTGACCTGGCGGGGCAAGTCACTGCAATGCTGCACTTGCTTTAAATGTGTCCATCTAAGGTGCTCACAACTTTCCCTCTCCAAATTCAGAGCTCTTGGCAGCTCTCACTCTTGGAGCTGTCCCCCTGCCGTAACACTGTGACTCCCTCCTCGGACTCCTCCGACATGTATACCTCCACTGTACAATTTGGCACCCCCTCTGCTAATGCAGCTCTCGTCTCCAAACTTTCTATCCCCCATCTGCCCATTCTGTATCTTCTCCCTCTGCCCCCTCACCACCGTTCCTTGCTCCTGGCTTTTCTTCTGCGCCTCCTGACTCTCTCAGGGTTCTTCAATGGAATGCTGGATGTCTTCGAGCCAGGAGCACTGAACTACTTCACTTTCTCTCAACCCACCTTATCGGCATCCAGGAATCCAATCTAAACTTATCTTCCTCTCCGGATTTCTGGATTCTCTGCTCTGCGATCTGATCGCACCCACTTCCGGTCTGGCATTCTCTCTCGTGATGCCACACACGCTAGCGGCGGCGTTGTCACTTTCGTCTGGCAGGGCCTATCCTTTTCTGAACTTTCTACCTCCTCTCTTTCTTCGCTTGATCCTTACTCTGATTATCTAGGGGTCAACATCTCTCTTAACGGCTCCTCCTCACTCTTTTGTGTATACGCCCCTCCTATTCGCTCCTCCCAAACGGATGGCAAAACCGACTCCTTTTCTCCATTCTTCCCTCCTCCAGAAATCTCTTCATTCTGGAGGACTTCAATTGCCATCACCCCTTCTGGGACTCAAGAGGTACTTCCGACTCTCGCGGGGAGGAAGTGTTCGACTGGGTCATCTCTTCTGATCTCCTCCCCCTCAATAACCCTAACACACCCACCCTTCTCCATCGCTCCTCTCCTGACATCACCTTTGCTCCCTCTTCTCTTTCCCTATCTTGCTCCTGGGAGGTGCTTCAGGACCTGGGTTCTGACCATCTACCAATTCTTTTATCCGTCCCTCTCTCTCCGGCCTATCGCCCCAACGAGCGTTCCCCCTTCCTTGAGTTTTCAGAAAGCTCGCTGGGATGGCTTTGCCTCCTACTTTGACTGTCACTGTTCTTCTTCCTCTCTTTCCTCTGCTGCTGCTCTTTTCACCTCTCTTGGAGTGAATGTGGCCAAATCTTTCATTCTTATCGGCCGCATCTAACGCCTGGTGGTCTGCTGAGGTGGAACAAGCGGTTAGTGAAAGACGCAAGGCTTTTGTTGCCGCTCACAGAAGTGATGAAGATCGCCAGGCTTACATCTCTGCTTCTCAACACGCCTCGTCAGTCATCGCCAAGGCCACGGCTGAGACATGGCAGACAACCTGCTCTTCTCTTTCACCTAAATCTGTACACTCTCTTCTTCGCTCTACCGCTGGCTGATCTTCCTCGTCTTTCTCCTCCCCTAACTTCCCCAACTGTTCTCCCACGGAATTGCCTTTGATCTATGCCGCCTACCTGAGATCCCACTTTTCCGTTTCTCAGCCAAAGGCCCTGCGTAGCAGAGCCAGAGGCTACCTCACTGAGCTCCGCCGAGCCACGTGCGCTGTGAAATCACACTCGTCCTTTTGCTCTCCTTTTACTCTCGCTGAATTTCTTCTGGCTGCCTCCAACCTTTCGTGATCCACTGCCACTGGCCCAGGCAAAGTTGCCTATCCCATGCTGAAGCACCTTCCTCGCTCTGGCATGGATGTACTTCTTTACATCTTCAATTTTTCCTGGTCTTCGCATTCCTTTCCTTCCATCTGGAAGACATCTTCCATTATTCCCGTTCACAAAATGGGAAAGCCTCTCGACTCTCCTGCTTCCTTCCGGCCTATCTCTCTCACCTCCTGCGTATCAAAGCTGTTTGAACGCATCATTCTATCCCGTCTTCTCTTCTTTCTGGAATCTAATTCCATTCTCTCTCCCCGCCAGGCCGGTTTCCGCCCTGGTCGGTCTACACTCGATCAAATTCTGTACCTTTCTCAGTCCATTTCGGATGGGTTTAACAAACCCAGGCCGGGCTCTCGGACGATCCTGTCTACTATCGATTTCTCTAAAGCTTTTGACTCTGTCTGGCATCCCGCCCTTTTCCATAAACCCATTTCGGCTGGCCTCCGTTCTTGCTTTGCTTGTTGGACTCAATCTTTCCTTTCTGATAGGCGCGCTTGTGTGGTTTATCAAAATCACGAAAGTCGTTCCTTTCAAGTCGTCGAGGTGTTCCGCAAGGATTCGTTCTTGGCCCTGTACTTTTCTCTCTCTTCATTAATGATCTTCCGGCCTCTCTGCCTTCTTTCGTCAGCTGTTTTCTTTACGCTGACGATCTGGCCATTTGGTCCTCCCCCTCGGTCCCCACTGCGGTGGAGGCCACACAAAGAGCTCTGTTTCGATTGGAACGCTGGTCTGAGTACTGGTGTTTTCCTCTCAATGCGAGCAAATGTGAGGCCTCCTTCTTAGTGGATCCCCACCAGGCTAACCTCCTCTTACTCTGCTCCCGCCTCCGTTTCAACCCCACTGCAACTTTTCTTGGGGTCACCTTCGATCGCACTCTTTCCTTTTCTAAATATGTATCTTCGCTGAAGGCCAAGTTCTTCCCACGTCTCAAGGCCTTACGCTGTATCTCTGCTTTCTCATGGGACCCCTCTAAGGAGTCCCTCTCTGTTCTGTACAAATCTTTTCTTCGGTCCCTTTCTCACTTACGCTTCACCCGAATGGTTTTCTTAAGCGCTACCAATTTTACCAAATTGGAACGCCTCCACCGAGCGGCCAGTCGCGCCATCACCGGCTGCCTCTCGTCGTCCCCTATCCCTCTACTACTCACCGAGGCTTTTTTACCTCCCCTACGAGTCACTCTGACTCATTTCACTCTTTTATCTTATGAGCGGGCTCTTCGTCTCCCAACCTGTTTTCCTGTTTCAGGTTTGGCCAGACTTGGAGTGAGGCCAAGACTCAGCAGATCGTCCTGGAGAGCTTTTGCGTCCACTCACTCGCTGATGCTTCCTTGTACTTGTTCTAGGGAGGCTCTTTTAGCTTGCCCTCCCTGTCCTCCTTGGAATCTTCCTTCGTTCACTGTGGACTCCACCCTTTCCACTTCATGCTCTCGCTCTGATCCTCCTCTCTCTCTCCAAGGTGCGGCTCTCGCCCATCTTGACTCTCTACCTCCCCATGATCTGGTACTCTGGACAGACGGCTCTTTTCCTTTTGGCAAGGGCAGCTCCGGCGTTCTTGCCAACTGCTCTCTGTGTGGCACTGAGGCCACACTTTCCTTTTCGGCAGGCCCAGTATGCTCAAGTTTTTCCGCTGAAGCCTGTGCGCCATTCTGCACGCTCTTTGCTGGTCTCGGCAGCTCCAACAAGTTTGCCATTTTTCTTCTCTTCTCCTGTCTGACTCTCGTTCTGTCCTCACCACCCTATCCTCTCCTCCATCTTTCCTCTTATCCCAAACTCTGTGACAGATCTGGCAAAAACTGCCTTCTCTCCTTTTCTGTTCTATCAGACCACAATGGGTCCTTGGACGTTCGTTTCTCCCGGGGAACGACGCGGCTGATGAGCTGGCTAGACAGGAAGCGCTACTTGCGCCCTCCGCAATACGTTGTAGTCTCTCTCATCTTGTCTCTCGTATCCACTTTTCTCGGAATGGAGGCGTACTGTCTCTTCCAAATATTTTGACACACAGGTTCCCTTGATTTCCACTGAGGAACTTGTGCCCTCTCGTCATGCTCGCTGTGTCCTCTCTCGTCTTCGCTGCAACGGACACAGCCTTCTTTTAGGTTCCTATCTCTCCAGGATTGGCAGAATCGAGAATCCTTCCCTCAGCGCCTGCGGACACTCGTCCCAGGACACTTCGCATTCTGCACTGTCCAGCTACGGACTCTTTGCGCCGCTCACTCTTTGGCGACTGTCTGTCTCTGTACGACCTCTGATCCAGACCCTGGGGAGTTGCCCGGCTTCTGGGGCTCCATGGTCTCCCGCCATGCCCCCATCCCTCGGAAGGGGTTGGGTAATCAACAACAACATATTAAAATTTTGGTCACATTTTTGAAAACTAATATTTTTGAACATGTTTCTTTCAATTTTTTTCTCTTCTGCCTTCTGGTTGCAAACAACGATTTAGAAAAATATATTTTTTGTCACAGTTTGAAGTAATTTTTGCATGAGGATGCCAAGCATTATTTCAAGAAGCTATGTATCAATAATTTGTGTTTAGTTAAGTCATCGAAAAGAGCTTGCTGCTTCTATTGCGTTTTAGTTTGTTGGAAATGTTTCAAAATGGCTTTTGCGATATCAAAGGTAGACGACCTATGCCCCAAAGAGATGGAAGCAATTAACAGCTTCGTCATCGTGGTGGTGCAGTCTGTGACCTTGCTAGTTTGGAAAAAATGAATGTTGGCTTCGCGAGGGTCCCGGATCCCTTGGTTCTCCCCAAACAACATTTTTTCGCAGCGCAGCCCTCTTAAACTCCCGCAGAAGGGCAGCACGCACTCTCCAAAATTGCTCGTCTGCTCTCCTTTTATTCTGCCTCTTTCTCTCATCTTGTTATGCTACTTTTGATGAGCAGCAACGTTTATCAAAATCTTGTTTTCCCCTGTTCTGTGTGCGCCGGCAATGTGATCTGGAGAGGCAGGTCAGTACAATGCTGTAGGCGCTCCAAATGGGTACATTTAAGGTACTTCTTTTTCTCGTTCGGAGTGTAAATGCCTTTCAATCTCTCGCTCTAAGCACTTTCCTTCCTGGTGCTTCTCTTGGGTGGTCAGTCCACCAACACGGTGTCATCTTCTGGGCCCTCCAGCACGTATACCTCCACTGTGCACTACAACTTTTGTGCCAATGTAGCTTTTCCTCTTCACTCCCGCCTATTGACTTCCTACCCTTCTTTTTCACTGCCACCGACTCCTCCGTCTGTTTAATCCCAACCCTCCCCTTTCTGTGTTTCTTCTACGCTTTCAGCTTTTCTGACTCTAAGGGTTCTTCCATGGAACGCAAGAGGCTTTCGAGCTAAAAGCGTTACACTTCTTCGTTTTGTTTCATTCTTTCCTTCAATCTTCTTGCGATTCACGAATCCAACCTCAACTCTTCATTTTTCCATGCCTTTGGTTGCTCCACTCTACGATTCGATTGCATTTACTTCCGGTCTGACTCTTGCACCTGGCCCGCACGCTTCCAACGGTGACGTCATCTTCGTCAGACAGGGGTCATACTTTTCTAAATTCTCTACTTCTTTTTGTTTAACCCATACTTTCTCCACAAGGGGTTGAACATTTTTCTGAAAAATTTACTCCTTCTATTTGCTCTTTGGTAGATAGTAAGACTGACTCTTTTTCTACCGTAAATCTTTTCATTCTGGGGACTTCAATTGTCACAACTTTGTTTCGGAGTCTGGAGGTACTTCAGAACCTCGTAAGAAGAAGGTGTTCAATTCGATCGTCATCTCTGACTTTTTCTTCAATGACTCTAATACCCCTACTTTTCTTCATTGTTTCTCCGGCAGCTGCTCCTCTCATGACATCTCCTCTACCTCCTCTCTTGTTTCTGGAAGGTGCTTCAGAATTTAGGCTTTGATGACTTTCCAATTCTCCTTTTTCTTCTTTCTCCGCTCTCCCACTTCAATGAACGTTCTCCTTCAATTCCAGAAAGCTCATTGGGATTAATTTGCTATTCATATCGATTTGCAATGTTCTGCTTAGGAATACTCTTTCTCTTCACCTTGTTGGCATTAAACGCAGCCAATCTCCCATTTCTTTCAGCCACCTGGGACGCCAATCTCAAGCTTGGTGATCTTATTAAGTGGAAGAAGCAGCAAGGTCTTTGTTTCCGCTCACAGAAGTGACGAAGAGCGACAGGCTTACATCGCAGCCTTTCGGCATCCCTCGTTCGTCATAGCCAAAGTCAAGGCTTAGGTATGGCACAAGAGATGCTTATTTCTGCCAAATCTGATCTTTAAATTAGTCTAATCTTTTCTTAGTTCTGTTGCTGATACTTCACCGGTCTATGCTACCTACCTGAGATTGCACTTTTCTGTTTTTCAGCAAAGGCTTTACGCAGCAAAGCTGGAGGCTACTTTTCTGAGCTCTGCCTGGCCTCCTGCTCTTCGGAGTCTCATTCCTCTATCTGCTCAATTTATTTCTGCAGCCAATCTTACCTCTTCCACCGCTACCGGCCCAGACAGAGTCTCCTTCTTGCTTGAAGTACCTCCCTCGATACGGCATGGATCTTTCACATCTTTAATTTTTTTGTGGACATTGCATCTCTTTCTTTCCTCTGAAATCTTCGGCTGTTGTCCCATTCACCAGAAAAGAAAACCTCTCGACTCATCTGCTTCCTTTTGGTCTATTTATGTCACCTTCTGTGTCTCCAATATGATTGATGACATCATTCTATTCCGTCTGGTCTTTTTTCCGGAACCTCCCTTCATTCTTTCTGCCCTGGTCGGTCTACTCTTGATTAGATTTTTATCTTTCTCAGTCTGTTGTGGATGAGTTTAACCAACCAAAGCCTGGCTCTCGGACGATTCTTGTTTAAGTCGTTTTTAAAGCTTTCAACTCTGGCATCCTGTTTTCTTCAACAAACTTATTTCGGCAGACTCCTTTTATTAAAATCACAAAAGTTGGTTCTTTTGATTCCGCTGAGGTATTCTGCGAGGATGCGTTCTTGACCTGTTCTTTTTTTCATTAATTATCTCCCTGTGTCTCCACCTTCCGTCAGCTGCTCTGTTTATGTTGAGGACCTGGCCATTTGGTCCTCCACGGTACCCGCGGCTGCGGAGGCTGGTCATTTGGTCCTCCACGGTACCCGCGGCTGCGGAAGCCACACAAAAATGCAGCGCTGATCTGCGCACTGGTGTTTTTCTCCTAGCATATGTAAGGCCTCTCTTCGGTTGATACCCACCTTTCCATGTTTAACCCCTTCTCCATTTTAATTCTACTTCAGCTTTTCCTGTAGTCATCTTTGACATCCACTTTCTACATATCTATCGTCTCTCAAGGCAAAGTCCTTCCTTCGTATCAAGATCTTACGCTGTATTTTTTCTTCGTGTGGTGGCTCCTACAAGTCCCTCTCTTTTGTACATACTATCTCATCTAAATTCTTCAACTCACAGTGCCCCTCAATATCTACTGAGAATCTTGCGCTTCCTCATCACACTCCTGCCTTCTCTCGTCTTCGCTGCAACGGACAAGCTTTCTGTTAAACTTCCATCTCTGGAATTGGCAAAAGTGAGAATATTTCCTGTAGCGCCTGTGGTCATCCGACCCAGGACACTTCTCATCTCTTTCATTATTGTCCTGCTACCGAGTCGTTTGTGCCGCTTGTTTTTTGGCGACTACTTTTCTCTACAACCTGTGGTTCAAGCTTTGGAGTATTGCCCGGCTTTTAAGGCTCCTTGGCCTTCCGCCATCCCTCGAAAGAGAATGAATAACAAGAACAAAACGAAAATACATAAATTTTTGATGCCTGTATTATGATAAACTGATTTTGGAAATTGGCATTTGTTGCCAACGCTATCCTTTTTTTAGTTTGTTCAACTTATGCGGGAGATCGATACGAATTTGGTTGATTCGAACATGTTCTTGCGTTGCATTGTTTTGACCGGTCAGCGAATCAAGAAGAGCGGGCGAGGTAATTTAAATAGAATTTTTTGGAGCAGTTCCTTACAGTGATTCTCTAATGTTTTCGATCCTACAGCCTTGCACTGATTGCGGTTAATCATCTGTTACGGCAACCGTCATCATGACTTCATTGATGATGCACATAATAGTTGATTTCACGCCTGTGGATAACAGTGATATAACTGGATCTGGTGAACCGGCTTTCCTTTTAGTGGTCTCGGACAGCAGCCTTAAGAAGATGTATAATGATTATAATCCCCACTGTCTTCCAACTACATTTGCTACTTTCACCTTCATCAACCTGAGCGAATGGGTAAACGCTGCACCAATCAACAGCCGCCTCAACGTGGTGGTGCGGTCCCCGACCCCGTTTGGGTTGGGTCGAAATGGCTGTTGGCTTTCCCGAGGGTCCCAGTTACCCCGGGCACTCCCTTACATTTTTTCGCTATGCTGCCCCCTGAACGACCGCAGAAGGGCAGCACACAGCATCTACAAAATCGGTCGCCTGTTTTCACTTTTTCTTTTCTCCTGCCCTACTCTTGCCCTTCTTCGTCTTCTCATTCTTCTCCTGATGAGCGGTAACGTTCATCCTAACCCCGGCCCCATCTTTCCTTGCTCTGTGTGCGCCGGAAATGTGACCTGGCAGGGCAAGTCAGTGCTATGCTGCACCTGCTCCAAATGGGTCCATTTAAGGTGCTCACAACCTTCCCTGTCTAAATTCAGAGCTCTAGGCAGCTCTCACTCCTGGAGCTGCCTCCCCTGTCGTAACACTGTGACTCCCTCCTCGGACTCCTCCGACACGTATACCTCCACTGTACAATCTGGCACCCCCTCTACTGATGCTGCACTCTCGCGTCACCCCCGTCTCCAAACCTCCTATCCCCCATTGGCCCATTGTATATCTCCTTCCTCTGCTCCTTCACCACCGTCCCTCGCTCCTGGCCATTTTTCTACGCCTCCTGCCTCCTCTCCTCCCCCTGACTCTCTCAGGGTTCTTCAATGGAATGCTGGAGGTCTCCGAGCCAGGAGCACTGAACTACTTCATTTTCTATCGTCCCATCCAGTCAATCTTATCTGCATCCAGGAATCCAATCTTAACTCATCTTCCTCTTTTCGGATTCCTGGATTTTCTGCTCTGCGTTCTGATCGCACCCAATCCCGGTCTGGCATTCTCTCTCCTGATACCACGCACGCCAGCGGCGGCGTCATTTTCCGAACTTTCTACCTCCTCTCTTTGCTTGTCAACATCTCTCTTAACAAATCCTCCTCGGTGTCATTTCTTAATGTGTACGCCCCCCCTATTTGCTCCTCCCCAACGGATGGCAGAACCGATTCCTTTTCTCCCATTTTTCCCTCCTCCAGAAATCTCTTCATTCTGGGGGACTTCAATTGCCATCACCCCTTCTGGGACTCAAGAGGTACTTCCGACCCCCGTGGGGAGGAAGTGTTCGACTGGGTCATCTCTTCTGATCTCCTCCCCCTCAATGACCCTGACACACCCACCCTTCTCCATCGCTCCTCTCCTGACATCTCCTTTGCTCCTTCTACTCTTGCCTTTTCTTGCTCCTGGGAGGTGCTTCAGGACCTGGGTTCTGACCACTTACCAATTCTTCTATCTATCCCTCTCTCTCCGGTCTTTCGCCCCAACGAACGTCCCCCTTCCATGAGTTTTCAGAAAGCTCGCTGGGATGGCTTTGCCTCCTACTTTGACTCTCACTGTACCTCAGCAGAGGAATACTCGTCTCTTTCTCTTTCCTCTGCTGCTGCTCTCTTTACCTCTTGGACTTTGAATGCGGCCAAATCTTCCATTCCTTTCGGCCCCATCAAACGCCCCCCTAAAGCCTGGTGGTCTGCTGAGGTGGAACAAGCGGTTAGTGAAAGACGCAAGGTTTTTGCTGCCGCTTACAGAAGTGATGAATATCGACAGGCTTACATCTCTGCTTCTCGACGCGCCTCGTCGGTCATTGCCAAGGCCAAGGCGGAGGCATGGCAGACGACTTGCTCTTCTCTCTCACCTAGGTCTAACCCTAAATCTGTACACTCTCTTCTTCGCTCTATCGCTGGCTCTCCTTCCTCGTTTTCCTCCTCTCCTAATTTTCCTAACTGTTCTTCTCCCAGGGAATCGGCTTCGGTTTATGCCGCCTACCTGAGATCGCACTTTTCCGTTTCTCAGCCAAAGACCCTGCGCAGCAGAGCCAGAGGCTACCTCACTGAGCTCCGCCGAGCCCCGTGCCCTGTGGAGTCTCACTCGTCCTTTTGCTCTCCTTTCTCACTCGCGGAATTTCATGCGGCTGTCTCCAATTTTACCCCATCCACTGCCACTGGCCCAGACAAAGTTGCCTATCCCATGCTGAAGCACCTTCCTCGCTCTGGCATGGATTTACTTCTTTACATCTTCAATCTTTCCTGGTCCTCACATTCCTTTCCTTCCATCTGGAAGACATCTTCTATTATTCCCATCCACAAGATGGGAAAGCCTCTCGACTCTCCTGCTTCGTTCCGGCCTATCTCTCTCACCTCCTGCGTATCAAAGCTGTTTGAACGCATTATTCTATCCCGTCTTCTCTTCTTTCTGGAATCTAATTCCATTCTCTCTCCCCGCCTGGCCGGTTTCCGCCCTGGTCGGTCTACACTCGATCAAATTCTGTATCTTTCTCAGTCCATTTCGGATGGGTTTAACAAACCCAGGCCGGGCTCTCGGACGATCCTGTCTGCTATCGATTTCTCTAAAGCTTTTGACTTTGTCTGGCATCCCGCCCTTTTCCATAAACCCATTTCGGCTGGCCTCCGTCCTTGCTTTGCTCGTTGGACTCAATCTTTCCTTTCTGACAGGCGCGCTTCTGTGGTTTATCAAAATCACAAAAGCCGCTCCTTTCGAGTCCGTCGTGGTGTTCCGCAAGGATTCGTTCTTGGCCCTGTACTTTTCTCTCTCTTCATTAATGATCTTCCGGCTTCTCTGCCTTCTTTCGTCAGCTGTTTTCTTTACGCTGACGATCTGGCCATTTGGTCCTCCTCCCCCTCGGTCCCCACTGCGGTGGAGGCCACACAAGGAGCTCTGTTTCGATTGGAGCGCTGGTCTGAGTACTGGTGTTTTCCTCTCAATGCGAGCAAATGTGAGGCCTTCTTCTTCTCAGTGGATCCCCACCAGGCTAACCTCCAGCCCAACCTCCTACTCGGCTCGCGCCTCCGTTTTAATCCCACTACAACTTTTCTTGGGGTCACCTTAGACCGCACTCTTTCCTTTACTAAACATGTATCTTCGCTGAAGGCCAAGTTCTTCCCACGTCTCAAGGCCTTACGCTGTATCTCTGCTTTCTCATGGGGCCCCTCTAAGGAGTCCCTCTCTGTTCTGTACAAATCTTTTCTTCGGCCCTTTTTTACTTACGCTTTACCCGAATGGTTTCCTTTCTTAAGCGCTACCAATTTTACCAAATTGGAACGCCTCCACCGAGCGGCCAGTCGCGCCATCACCGGCTGCGTCTCGTCGTCCCCTATCCCTCTACTACTCACCGAGGCTTTTTTACTTTCCCTACGAGTCACTCTGACTCACTTCACTCTTTTATCTTATGAGCGGGCTCTTCGTCTCCCAACATCCTTTCCTGTTTCAGGTTTGGCCAGACTTGGAGTGAGGCCAAGACTCAGCAGATCGTCCTGGAGAGCTTTTGCGTCCACTCACCCGCTCATGCTTCCTTCTACTTGTTCTAGGGAGGCTCTTGTTGCTTGCCCTCCCTGTCCTGCTTGGAATCTTCCTTCGTTCACGGTGGAGTCCATCCTTTCCACTTCATGCTCTCGCTCTGATCCCCTCCTCTCTCGCCAAGGTGCGGCTCTTGCCCATCTTGACTCTCTACCCCCTCATGATCTGGTACTCTGGACAGACGGCTCTGTTCCTTTTGGCAAGGGCGGCTCCGGCGTTCTTCCCAACTGCTCTCTGTGTGGCACTGAGGCTACACTTTCCTTTTCGGCAGGCCCAGTATGCTCAAGTTTTTCCGCTGAAGCCTGTGCGCCATTCTGCACGCTCTTTGCTGGTCTCGGCAGCTCCAACAAGTTTGCCGTTTCTCTTCTTCTCCTGTCTGACTCTCGTTCTGTCCTCGCCACCCTATCCTCTCCTCCATCTTTCCTCTTATCCCAAACTCTGTGGCAGATCTGGCAGGAACTGTCTTCTCTCTCCTGTTCTATCAGACCACAATGGGTCCTTGGACACTCGTTTCTCCCGAGGAACGACACGGCTGATGAGCTGGCTAGACAGGAAGCGTTACTTGCGCCCTCCGCAATACGTTGTAGTCTCTCTCATCTTGTCTCTCGTATCCACTTTGGTCTTTTCTCGGACTGGAGGCGTACTGTCTCTTCCAAATATTTTGACGCACAGGTTCCCTCGATTTCCACCGAGGAACTTGTGCCCCCTCGTCATGCTCGCTGTGTCCTCTCTCGTCTTCGCTGCAATGGACACAGCCTTCTTTTAGGCTCTTACCTCTCTAGGATTGGCAGAATCGAGAATCCTTCCCTGCAGCGCCTGCGGACACCCGTCCCAGAACATCTCTCATCTCATTCTGCACTGTCCAGCTGTGGACTCCTTGCGCCGCTCACTCTTTGGCGACTCTCTGTCTCTGTACGACCTCTGATCCAGACCCTGAGTAGTTGCCCGGCTTCTGGGGCTCCATGGTCTTCCGCCATGCCCCCATCCCTTGGAAGGGGTCGGGTAACCAACAACAACAATGGGTAAACGATGTTGCATGGCAACATGTTGGTATGGTGATGCGGTGAAATTTTGCTATGATTGTGCTGTGTTAAGTAGGGCAGTACGTGATGGCTTTCTCTGCTTGGCGAAATCTATTAAGCAGTAAATTCAAAGTAGTGCCAAGCCATCCAGGCGGAAGACTGATAACTTGTCAACTCGGAATTAGACGTGGTAATTGTACCATACTCATCACCTCTGTCGCTGTCGTGCTGGTAAGATCGATGAAAGTGTGTAAAGAAGCAAAACTGGTTGAATTTTTCACCTGGCAAAGTCGCTCTTTTGTCAGCGTCGTAATGTTTTTTCTGGACTCGGTAGAAAGGAGACAAACTGGTTGAAAATGGTTTGCTTGACGGTTGTTATCGCGGCAAACAATGATTCGACGAGCGGTTTTAGAATAGGCTTGTGATTACTAACTTGTTGAAATTGTTAGGATTTGTGTCTGGCAGTCGTTTGTTGGATTGGTATGTGAAGCGTGAAGCATTGATGGACGTAATCGAGAAATCCTTGCGGCTTTTGAGTGTTCCTAAGTTGTCGCAGGTTTGTGGAGTGGTTGTGGTTGTTTCTTTATATACGCAGAACAACTTGTGTTTAGACCTGCTTCCGAGTTACGACTTCCAACTCTGTATTTCTGTAGATCGACTTCAGTCCTAGTGTTACTGTACAAGCTTAAGACCTAAAAAAGTCGCGTTTCCTCAGGAAGATTTTGTGTTTCAGGAAAACGTCAGCTGTTTGAACACGACAATTCTTATAATATATTTTGCTGAAAAAAATGGAGAACTTGAAAAGTGAGTTGCTGTGCGTAATGTACCGAGGTACATGTCGCCACCTGGTTGTTGCATCATCGCATCAACTGCATGTCTTTGTAACTTGCTCCTTTACCTCACCTTGTTGTGATTACCCCTCCTCTTCCCCGGGATGGGGGTACGGCACGAAAGGCATTTCAGGTTTACGCCGTCAATCTAATTGAAGTTAGGCTAGGGGAAAGATGGCAGCCCATTTCCACCCAGTCATGAGTGACTGGTAGCCCCACCACCAACAAGGCGGATTGCCACTGGTGGGTACCCGAGAGTCGTCTTTTTACGACATGCTGGGTTAGCAACTTCACAATTGTAACCCGGTGAAGTACGGGTACTCCACCTGTCTGCCACAATGGTGGAGGCGTACCGTTAAGTGCCTTGCCCAAGGACACAACAAGCAAGCTTGCCGACTTGTTTTCCACAATATCCCTTTTTTATGCTGAGCGCCAAGCAGGGAAACTGTGAATACCATTTTTTTGGTCTTTTGGTATGATTCGACTTAGTAAATGAACCCCAGGTCTACCGACGACGCAGCGGATGCTGTAACCACTACACTATCGCGCCGGTCTTATTCACCTTCGGCCTGTCCATCCAGCCAGCGTTTGCAAGCGAACCTTCAAAGTTTCGAGTTGGTAGAGGAAGTGACCTGCCTCTAAGACAGAACTAGAATTTCGGTCTATGCTGTTGGGTTGGAATTTTATTGTAGTCGTTTCATCAATAAACCGTGACTTTCATTTAAATCTCTATTTCAAATCTTTATAAATATAATTAATCTTAGCTTCCGCAAGCTTTTCTGGGTCAGTGTTTGTTTTTTGCAAGAGTTCGGCTTTTGTGAAATCATTTGAAAATTTGCTGGTGCATATGTGCATGACAACCCAGTAATGATTCAAAACGAACTGCCGATAAGCAACACGACCACACCTACTTTATCATTCGTAAAAAAGATTTTTCTCGTAATATTTAAACATGTCCAACTTTTACACAGTTATTTATCGTCATTATCGCAATTATCTGACGGCCAAGCCCTGGTTAAAAATTTTAGAAGTCTTCTCCAATTTTGGAAGCGTCACTATACATTACCCATGAAAGAAACTGACCGGAAAAACTTAGAACAAGTAAGGAATGTGTTTGCTGATTGAGGCGCTATCACGTGGCGCTGGTACAGCGGGACGAAGCTTGGGCCTCCTTTGGCTACTCTTCGATGACTTTCTGTCTTGGGGTTGGTTATATGCGTGATTGGTTCGAAATTTCCCCTAACTCAGTCATCTTGCTTAATTGATTTTGCTGTGTGGAATGTTGATTCCCTGTTTCACATTTTGATTTACGAGTGATTCCTCATGAGTCAGTCCAATGAAACAAATCTTTCATTATGCTTCGTATTTTCACTAGAGCAGCGACTTACTCGCATGTCGGTGTCGCGCTCTCGATTTACAAGTATTTGTACCTGGCCAGTTGGTTTCATCTCCTTGTCACAAGCTTGTTGGTGATTTATAGAATCATTCAAATCCGCTCTGGCGTTGCAGAATTGCTGACATAGTGTCATTCCATAGAACATGACGGCTCTGAATTAGTGCGGGAACTGCAGTTTTAAATGCAAAGCCGGAATTTTTCATCTCCGTGGGCTGGGTTATCGGTTGTCACCAGCTTTGTGTATTTTGATGAAAATACATGAGACATTTGATTTCAGAGCACTGGAATATTATTTTGTAAATGGGAGGAAATTATCGATGTACTCCTGCATCCAGACTCCACGAAGCCATCTTCTTTACAGCACTATATCCGCGACAAAACTGTGCCGTCGTTCCTTCGGCGGCCTTAATGCTACCGGTACCGATGTTGAGCGTCGGGATCATTCATTTGGTTGCACTTTACCTTCTGATTGCATTATCAGTGTTGCCAGTTCATTTTATGAGAACATTGCATTTAAAAAAATTTTTCTGTGGATATATTTTTAAGTTGAGGGCTTTTCCAACAAATCAACGATTTTACCGAAAGCGACGTTTCAAAATGTTTTGAGGTGCAGACTGACTAGTTACAGGGTGCTATTTTACAAAATAATGTAGTAGCATTGTTACGTAGGGATACCATACGTCCTTTTGTTGGAGTGTTTTCCTTTGGTTTATGCACAGTTCTCCCCAGGCTCCAAAAAGCTCTGATATTAAGCGGTTTTTAAGAATGAAACGGTATTTTGTTAAAACTTATGCCTCAGAAATTGGCGAAAATTTACGAGCAAAATTTAACAAATATATTAATTTCCTTGAGTCGGGCACGTCGGAATATTTGCAAAGCAAACTCGGAGCTAACAAACTTAACAACTTTCAGAACAAAAATAGACTCGATAAGTCGATATGCTGCCGTTCATGTTTTATTAAAACTTTTATGCTAAGCTTTTGTAGCAGCAAATTGCTCTTATTTCTGTGCTGAAAAATGCCATATTGGTATTTTTTGTGGAAAAGTGACTTGGATAGTGGAGGCTGCACCCCTGCCTTGACCAATTGCATCAAGAAAATAAAACCTCGTCAGCCTGTTCACAGCTATTTTCATGCATATGTATACAACCAAAGATGGGCACAATCTAATCTTCAAGATCACGTTGATTTAGTGATCTGATCTTGATTTTCAAGATAAAAAAATATTGAAGATCGAGATGACAATCTTTTGTAAATACCGGCACCGCTCATCGTCAGTGCGGCAGTACCGGTATCGTGCTGTGATATCTTGACGCAATTTTGTGAATCAGGTGCGTCGATGAGATCCTCAAATAGGAAAATTTGCTCCGAAGACCTCTTCCTGATCCAGACTGTGGAGAGTCGCTCGTGCGCTTAAATTTTTTTCAAATCTCGTATCAACTAAGTGATCTTATCTTCCAGATCAATGGAAATGATGATCTTGCCCATCTCTATGCAACCAACATATTGGTGTGGTTATGTGGCAAAAACATCGTAGTCTATGTGGGTTTCAGATCACACAGATAGCTCTGCTCAACCGAGAATCTCGTTGAAGATCTGTTTATGCATGTAGAACTAATTATACAAGTCAACAAAATATAACAGAACAACCGGGTCACATCAGCTAGGATATTGTTCGGTTTACATTTTATGAGTTGCAGCTATAATTACAATAAGATATAGTAGCAGTAAGGTATAAGCATGATTACCAGCAAGTTCCAGCACTGCGTATTATGATACAGGACAATATGCGTTACCATCATTATTGCAACTCGTCCAACATACCTAGACCAAGAAAATGCACGAAAGCACAAATTCGTGGTAACTATTTCAATTTTGCAATATCTTTAGCAGGGTTACGGCCAGAAATCATAGTTCAGTATTTGCTGCGTCGCAAGAAGACTGATGTGTTTGCTTTTTCATTTTTGCTTTAATGCAAGAAATGTTGGGCGTTGGCATATGTAAACTGATCAGCCAATGTGTTCGTAATGCCTTCGCGTCATTCCCAAATCTGTTTGCGAACACGACCGGGCGAAGGTTTCATATTGATTAATTATTGTCAATGAGATGAGTGAGACTAGCATTAACTCTAAATTGGTAGTAAGGGAAGCAAATGTGCCCCACTTCTGTCGGTCATTATGAAATTACTCCAAAACAATGGGAGATTTTGCTTTCCTACTAAAAAAAGCTTATAATTTATTCCCACCGAAGCTCTGACAATTTCAAGTTATGCGGTTAAGGTTTGAGGGTTATTAGTTTATTCAAGCCTGGTGCTCCTTGTTACAAATCTTCGGTCAATAAAAATTTGTCCAAAAGTGCCCGAGAGGAACTCTAGGGTCTTCGCTCCTTCTTCGCAAAAACACACTAGTCTTTCGTCTCATTTCAACCTCAAGCTACCAAACGCCAAATAGAGAAAAAGTGAGGGCGTGCGAACTAAAGGTGCTAGTTCAGTTCAGCCACGGAAAAATCAAAATTTATTTATTTATTCCGAAGCTGATTCTGTCACACTCAGGGATGTGGAAGCGGTTATTTTCAAACGCTTCCGCTTCCACCAACAAAAAACGAACGTTGAAAATTTTTTTTTATCTTTTGTGGGTCTGTAGCCTGAATTATCATTTTGAGAAAACAAAAACCTTCATTTATTGCTATTTCTTTACCTACTTCGCTTGAGCTTATTGTTTTGAACTACTCTGTGTTTGTTTTTCTTAGATATCAAAACTCGTGCTGAATGTAGAACAGTACTTTTCAATCTTTTTGTCATCGTGGAGCCCCTAATGTACTTTCGCGTTTGTCACGGAACTCCCACTAACAAAAATTTAGAAATCACGAATTGCTTGCAAGAAAATCAAATATTTCGTTACTACACTTCAAGAAATAATTAAACACTTCAACAAATAGACAGTTATTACAAGTTCCTTCACTACTTACAACCACTTTTACAACAGTTAACCTAATGCTTCTCAGATCTAAATCGCATGACCACATATTACAGCTCTCGACAACAACCTGTCGTCACAGCAGCAAATTACACCGTATAGCGTTGATTTTCCCTCTCTATTCTTAACTAACTCTGACTTTGAGTTAACTTTAACTCTAATCATCATTACGGACTTTCTGTCCGTTCTCAAAACACGTATTGACTCAGATCTTTTTGGATAGTAAAGTGCGAAATTTCTGTCGTATATATAGTATGTAAATGTAAAGTGAGCAAAATTGAGCTGCACCAATCAACAGCCGCCTCAACGTGGTGGTGCGGTCCCCGACCCGTTTGAATTGGGTCAAAATGGCTGTTGGCCATCCCGAGGGTCCCAGTTACGCCGGGCACTCACCTCACACAAACCATTTTTTTGCCGTGCAGCTCCCTGAACGACCGCAGAAGGGTAGCATGCAGCCTCTTTAAAATTGGTCTGTCTTCTCTTTACTCCTGCCTTTCTCTTGACTGTCTTCTCATTCTTCTCCTTCTCCTGATAAGTAGCAACGTTCATCCTAACCCTTGTCCCGTCTTTCCCTGTTTAGTGTGCGCTGAAAATGTGACCTGGCGGGGTAGGTCAGTGCAATGCTGCACATGCTCTAATTAAGTTCATTTAACCCTTTGAGCCCTGACGGGAATTCCAGTTCCCATCTTATAATTCTGCCTATAGTTAAGCAATGTAAGCAAAAAATAGTCTTTGAGCTCTGAAGGGAACCTCAGTATTCAACACTTTAGGCATATCATCAGTTGCAGTATAAAATATATTTATCATTTCTTCGTAATTTTTACATGAATTTGTTAACCTTGGAGAATTTTGTTGAAAAGAATATCTGATACGCGTTACCGCATATTGCCATATTTATGCTGCGTTAGTGTTTTTTGTATGTATGACAAAACCTAGCCGAATGAGCATGCAGAATGTTCATTTTCAGTGATGAAAATATACAGGTATGTTTGTTACGTCATCAATATGATCATGTGGAAGAAATGTAAGACTCTGTATGGCAAATAATTCCAATTTTTAACGTCTAAAATCCTGACGGGAATTAGAATTCCCGACCCCTAAAATGACCCCAAATTCCATCCGATGCACTTCATAACAATAAACGGCGTCATCATTTTCGTCAAGCAGGGCTTATTCTTTTCTGAGCTTTCTACCTCCTTTCTTTCTTTGCTTGGCCCCTACTCTGATTATGTAGAGGTCAACATCTCTCTAAACGACTCCTCCTCGCTCTTATTTCTTAATGCTTATGCTCCCCCGATTCGTTCTTCTACGAAGGATAGCAGAACCAATTTCTTTTCCCTCTCCATTCTTCCCTCCTATGTGGAAGCGGAAGCGGTGGATTTTTCGCGCTTCCGCTTCCGCTTCCACAGAAAAAGTACCGCTTCCAGCTTTCGCTTCCACATCCCTGGTCACACTCCTTAGTTACGAACCTCGATCTCAATCGATGCGAAACAGTTTGCTCGTTAATTTTGTTTTATTGATTCCATTTCACATCTCGTAAAATCTGTTTGTTTTATCCAGACGTCGTCGAACATTTTGGTAGTCGATTAGCTGGTGATCAAAAATAAGTGTTCTCTCGATGTCACTCAAAGGGAGCTATCGACTTTCCACTTATCTCGGAATCGCACGGTTGTTTGTTTGTGGTTATCCCTCCTCTTCCTCGAGATGGTGGTACGGCATGAACGGCAATTCAGGTTCATGCCGTCAACCTAATTGAAATCAGATTAGGGGAAAGATTGCAGCCCATTTCGAACCAGTCTTGAGTGACTGGTAGCCCCACCACCAACAAGGCGATCGCACGGTCTCACCTATGAAAGGCCTAGAAGCTAGAGATGAGCATAAACCGGATCGGAGCCGGGCTAAGCCATTTTTCTACGCACATAGACAGGGATCTAGTGTTGGATTGGATCAGACTGAGATTGACACAGTCATGCTAATATTGTTATGATACTCTGCGGTTTAGTAAAGTTGTTGAAAAAAATTATTGTTGACAGCTCATGCCGTTATCATTACTATATAGATATAGTGGATCTGGGTAGGAATTGTGGGGTTAAGTCTTAAAACTATCTTTGTATCATAATAGAAAAGATCTATGAAAATAAATAGATAATAAAAAACATAATTAAAAGATAATAGAAAAGTCAATGAATGCAATTGACGTGCTTGTAAAGATGTAGCAAGAACATTGGCCAAACTTTTTCCAAGTCTCTTCAAATTAAAAATTACTTTTCTCAATGAAGCAAGCATTCTTCTGAAGTTAAATCTTGCTTTTAAAGAGAAACTGTAGGTGCCTGAGAAATCTCAAGCTCTTGCACCATCTCGTTATCTTCCGCCTACTCATTTCCATTGAGGTGTGATCCCTGGGATTCGAGATTCCGAATAAAAACTTTTAGACCAATTAATCTTTTAAGCATAAGAAAGAGACTCCCCCAGGGTGTTGGCATGTTAATAAACATTCCTTTGCCTGCTCGATACTTTAGAATTCCTTCCGAGTAAAGTGAACGAAGGTGGTGAGCAATTTTTCGCAGCATTGTTAAAAACTTTTTAGATCATCCTCTTTTCAATGCATCTCGAATCCCAAGTTGCAATCTGAGCTCGGTGCATCTCATGTGACATATGGAATGGCCAATTGGTATGGAATCTTTCGTATTTTTGGCCCCTTCACACTCATCCCTTCCTTGTTCATAATCATTCTTTTCTTCTTTTTTATTGAGTAGCTGCAAATCTACAGTTTGGTTGGTGTTTAATGCATTGCTAACAACCATGCTAACACCTTAGCGATATTAAACTCTTTCAGTGAATCTAGCGACATATATTTTAAGTGAGCATTGGTGTGGTTAGCTTTAGTGTCAACTAATGCCAATGCTTTTACAGTAGAGCCATATCCTTCATTGCAATACTAAATAGCTTTGGCAAGGCAATGCAATCGAAGTCTAGTAGTTCCGTCTAATTCACTGCTTCTCAACCAGTGGGCCTCAGCCCGTAAGTCTGGTGGGCCACAGACGTTTACGTACTTTAATAATGGGTTGGCAAGTCGAATGACGTTGAGTAATGGCGGTGCATATGAACCGCCATACGGACCAGCACCCATGAATTGCAAGCGCAATGACCTTATTTTTCTTTGTAAACCTACTCCGATTCCAACCGCGGACTGACCATCCTCGGCACTGGGGAGACAATGCCCTTTTTTTTGGAGATCACCTCCGCTGCCATGCGTTCTGACAATAGTCCCAGCAACTTTGTCATCATCACATCTCAGACGTAATCAAAGTGGGCCACGAAAATCTGAAGCCCTTTAAAGTGGGCCACGGCCCACGGAAAAGGTTGGACACGGCAAGAAACTGGGCCACAAGGATTCGTGGCTTCTCAAAATAGGCATTGGCTTCAAAAAGGTTGTGAACCACTGGTCCAACTGAACAAATGCTCTTGAAATGGAGTCTTTAAACATTTGTCTTCTTCATTGACTTTTCAATCAATCATTTTATTTTTGCCCAAATCAGCATACATAGAACATAAATTTGACAGCAGTGGACAAAAAAGGGGACGATGGCAAAACGATTTACGTTAATATAATTTTTTAAGCACCTTTTCACTAGGTATGATCCCTGGGACCCGAGATCCTGAACAAACTTTTTAAACCTACTAATCTTTGAAGCATAAGAGAGGTACGCCCAGCGTGTTGACAAAGTTTTGCAGCGAAATGAAAAAATGATCATAAAAAGCGCTTTTGCATAGCTATCTCACAGCATAATACATTTCTTACTGACCAATTGCAGGGGTCTACACAATTTTTTTTTGCGGCGTCAACTTTAATAATAATCGATTCGGGATAATTTTTGGCTGCAGAATCCAATTCTGAGTTCAGATTTACTCTGTCACGTCAGGCTTTTTCGCTGCGTGTTTAGCCCATTTTCATACTTACAGACCAAATTTTGACTTTCGATAGTGGCGATATGGTGAGCCTATAACAGCAAGAGCTCAAGGATTTTTACTGAAATCATCTTTAATGAAACATTGAAACCAACGCAGGCCTGAAGACTTAATGGCGCTCTCCTTTTTGTAGTAAGATTCTTCTCTGCAGCAAGCATAAACATCGGCAGCAAACAACGTAAACATTGTTTGTAACTTGAAAGAAAGGCCTTTGCGCGCATTGGTGAATCGCCCAAATATCTGAACAAGGCGTGCTGTATCTATTGCTTTGCTTCAAGCATCACTTACGTAGGACCTCTGCTCATCAAAAGGATGTGTTTTGCTAACTTGTAACCAAATGAAAATCAGGGTTTGTTTTTCGCAGTTTGCTTTTATTCCATAAAAACAGCCTCAGAAGTTTTGTGCGTGGAAAAATTACATTCCTATAGTAGACAGTTTACTACAATAAAGGTGTGAATTTAAAGATAATTTGTATGCATTATAAGAGAGCGAAGTTCTTTGGCAACAGAAAGGCAGAAAACTATGGAGACCTCGTAAAAGAATTGTTGTCTAGCATGCAACAGTGGAATGCTCTATGAGCACAAAGTTAAGTTTTTTGAAAAACCATCTAGATTACTTTCCATAAAACTTCGGGGAAGTCAATGGAAAACGAGGTGAGCGCTTTTACCGAGACTTTAGAGTTAGGGCCATATGGAAGAGCGTTTTCAGGGCCGATGGAGGTGACACATGATGGCAAATTACTGCTGGAACATCAAGAGAGAGAGCTTCGCCGCTGTGCGCAAACAAAAACCACTCAAAAGTAAATTTTCAAGTTCATGATCACTGTGACATTTCTGTTTCATTACATACATAGTGCTAGGGATGACGTCTAGCAATGTTTTTGAAGTACAGTAGTGTTGGGGTCTTGTTTTAAGTTTTTGTGATCAAAACTTACAGCAGATCTGCTGTAAACCTTCCACTGCATTTCAAGATAGTTTTCTTATATTTTTTGTATTATTTTGTAATGAAAATACATAATATGTTAAGAACGTGATGCGATGGAAACAAAATAATGCCAGATTCGAACTTAACGCCCCCAAATTTGGTAAAAACTACAAAAACAATCTGCCGCAAAAACCGTGTAGACCATTGTTATATTTGACTCATAGTCTACTGGTCTTTATCCTGCACCAGCAGGCCTAATGCAGTTTTTAGAAATCAACAAGTCTAATAATAGTAGCCTACAACGGTACAAGCTGCTTACTTTAAAATCTGCAGCAACTTTTAATAGGCCTACTTGCTACAGGACCAGTTTTACAGCAGCTTTGTAAGTTTCATTTAAAACAAGGTCTCGTTTTTTTTGGCTTCTTATCATTATATTTGAAATATTAATAATAATTAGCTGTAATGGACTTAGGGTTCTAGGGGCATGAGGCAAGAATTCATGAGGTGCCCCCTAATAGCCCAAGTTCTTAATGAAGACGATTATTTGTTTTTTCTGTTGAGATCACATGGTCGGGAGGCTGAAAAAATTTGTTTAAAATCCAATTTGGGAGGATGATGATTTTCTTTTTTTTGAAGATCACCTTTTCAGAGACCTTTTTTTGGGGGATCAAAAATTTTATCACCGAAATTTGGACATGTCTGAAAAGGGGGCCCGAAGCAGCTGCCCCACTTCCCTCACGCTATACCCGCTACGGGGGATTGGAACTAAATATTGATTGACAAAAATATGTCCAGAATAATTCACAGGTAAAAAAAATTAAAGCTGATGGGAAACCTAAAGCTTTGACCATAAAACAAATGGCAAAACACAACTGGGCAACTTGTTACATGATGTGACAATTACTCTGCATACAGTGGCGTAGAATTTTGTGAAATTATGTACAATTTTGATCCTAATGGTTTTTACATTTTCTTTGGAGAAAACTACAATCATTTGGAGCCTAAAACTAAAATATTTTTTTAATTACAAAACCTCTGCTTATTTGTATTTAATTTTTAAAAACCACCAAATATTTACAAGCGACTGTTCAAAATTCTTTTTTTCCAGAAACTTTCAACTAAATTCTGAACATTTGTAAAAAATTTGATGAAAGGGAAGACTATGATGTAAGAAACATTTCTTCTTATCTGTACCGATTAACTTTCTTTTTTAAAGAAATAATGAAAAGTGTAACAACCCACCTCTGAAACATTTTACTCCGTCCCCCCTACGTGCCTTTATTTTTCTGCGAGAGTTACAGGGTAGGTCATATGGAGTTTCTCCTTTTGCCAAATACGCTTCAGTTACTTCTGGATGACATTGCTCTCTTCTGGTGATTGCAGATATCTAAGATAAGGAGCAAAACTTTATGGAATTTGCATCTATTATATTTGTTGGACCAAGACCATAAAATATACGTGAGGTATGAACAACTGGATAGGGCGCCGGAAAGAAGCGACCTCCCCAAACTACTTTCCAAAGATTTTCAAGGTCCACAGAAAAAGCAATCATCAACCGAACTTGAAGTTTGAGCCAGAGGGTGAAATTGAAGGGGGATACAGTTTGGGTATGCAATAAAGTAGATGTCAACCAAGTCATAGAGGTTATTCCACAAATACACAAAATAGTTTTCGGGCGACGCAATGAGCTTAGATTCCTGTTAGTGATGAGCTTTAGTTGGGTAATTCACTTAAAAAGATAGTTTCACATTTATGTAACATATTCTTCCCAAAAATAAGGCTCATCATTGAATTGTGATTAGGTAGAGGCAGGCACTTTACAACCGAACTTCTTATCTTGACTTTGTAAGATGCACAAACTAGAATCTTGGTGATTAACTCCGAAATTGATTCTATCTTTTTTCTAAGCACCCAAAATTGAGAAAAGAAATCCTGATGTGGAGGCCATCGGAAAACTCATCCGAAAAATAAATGCAAACGAAGACGATCTACTAAAAACCAAAATATAACGTTAGTGAGAGCCCGGTGTTTACATAAAGCTTGCTAGGGGGCGGATATTATTCACCCTTCAGATTACGAGCCAGGAGGCATCGTGCACATACTCTAGTTGGCATATATCAAGGTGAATGTTTAAGTTGTTGACACTCGAGCCCGTATAAACAAGTGATGAAAATTCATAGCCTGGGGGAACTCTCATAAGGCCAGCTTCGCTCCAAGCAACAGCACTGTGTGGTTGATGAGTTTTGGACAAAAATATTCTAAACAGTTTTCTTACATTTCATTCTCAAGTGATACAGTCAAAGGAAAGATTGATGAACTGCCTTAGGAAACCAGAGATCAAATGCTTATTCAAATAATGTCTCCCTCTTTTGCTATCCAGCGTGATAAAATGACTAACTTAGGCAATTGTTTGTAGCTATTGTTGAGTGCTTGTTTCATTTGAGGAAACGTCGAAAGAATGCTAATCTGCCCCCCTTCGAAAAGTCATACCAAAGTGATAATGTAGTATTAAAATTTGCTTTAGGATACCAACTTTCGAGACAATCATTGGGACAATTATGCATTGTACACTGATGGACCTGCAGCAATGATTGGTATGAGGTCTGGCTTCATGAAAAAAGAGCAAGAAAAAAATCCATCTGTTATAGGTACAAAGTAAAGCCTTAGCATCCAGAGCTTTGCCTCCTAAAATGAAGAATACTTTTAACTTTGCTATTGAGATTGTCAATTAAAAAAAGGTGAGAAGTCTAAGCAGTCGCATTTTCAAGCTCCTGTCTAAGGATATGCAGTCTAAAGATAAGCCTTGCGTTTTTACACAATAGGTTTCCAAACAAAGCATGCTTAAATTAATTAATGTATCTTGATAGTATGATAAGTCACAACATTTCATGAATCTTGTCAAATGGCAGATTTTTACAAAAATTTCTAATCAGAGTAAAACTTTCAACTATCACTAGCTTCCCTTTCGGACGTTTTCAAAGCGTTGAAATAGTCTCATCATTAAACTTTAAGGAAAAAATTTTAATATCTATAAACTTTGAGAAAACTCAAGATATAAAACTTCAAGAAAAAAATATCAGTGAGCATCATGACGTCATTCGAACACTCAATTGTTAAACTCGACCTCTTGAAGAGTCGAATTCAACATGGAAAAGAAGCAAGTTTCAATTGCTTGGATTCTGCTCGCACAGACAGTAACGTTGAGATTGAGTTAAAGAAACACAAAAAACTCATGTTGCTGACTTGAAAACAACAATTATCACATCACAATTATCACTTCCTTTTCAGATGTGGAATTTATTTAAAGCCTCTAGCTTCTTGTCAGTCACCAACTGCACTGAAAAGACCTGATAGATCGAAACAGTGTCACTGTCTGCAGTTTGCTCAAAGAAACTTTAAGGTTTATCAGAAATCTATGTCAGTGCGAAGGTCGACATTTCCGACGGAGGCCAAGAGACCTTTTTGAATTGAAGTTCAACTCTACAGCCAACAAAATGTCAAAGAACTAATTCTTTGAAGCGTTTTAAGCCAGTCACCTTCTTAATTCAATTCAGGTTCTTCAATTCCAACAATGCGCAAATCGAGATATCTTCATAGGGCTGCTATTTCCACGCGTTTCTTGCTATTGAGCTCAAGTACAGCAACTGAAAGTTGAAGGAGACCTAATTCACCCACTTTTTCGTATCAAATCACGCATGGGAGACCCAGCAGCGCAGAACCATTGTCACATCTCACTGAAGCGTAATCAATGAATAGATCAAAAACAAAATTGGTTTGGTGATTTAAAATATGAAAGGGGCTTGAAGCGAAGATTCAATACGTAAGGGAGGAGCGGTAAAAAAGGTTAAGAACCGCTGAAAAAAGCGAACTGTCGTCGATGGATGAGCAACACCTCGGCTCCGACATTCTAAACGGGTAAAGCGCTGCTGGCTACGGTAACTAATAATGAAGCTTCCTCGATCGTGGCCTAGGCGTGCGTTCTGATCTTCGGTTCGATCACCGGGGAGCTTTGTCGCAAATATTTTTTTAGCAATATTGAAGCTTAATATTAATATTTGAATTGTAACGTTGCTGGTAAAATTACATCAGTTTAGCTGGAAGCCAAAAGTTGCGTTTTTTGATCGTGACAAACGACTCGAAACTGTTTGGGAAATGAATTTAAAAAATAATCAAAACGCAATCGCAAGAGATTAGGTCGTCATGTGATCCATGGCTAGGTTTAGTAACGGTTGACTGGCATTGCACGACCTGAGTAAAGGTTGAGTTGCATTGTGGAGTTTGGCTGATCGTTGTCGACAAAAGGTAAATAATTGTCTACGAAAGTAAATAAGCTATCGTACCTTACTTGATGTTTTGATTTTTAACAGTGAGGCAAACTGCTGTGTGAGATATCGCTGCAAACGTTGGTAATTTGCAGCCAATTAAGCAGCTGGTAAAAAAAGCTAGATTTTATTTGTGTTGATCATAATTAGTGTTGATCAAAAAATGGAGCAATCCAACAAAAGACTTGTACAAAGAGCAAGACCTCGTAAGCATGAATGAATGGTGATGAAGTAGATTGCTCTGAGGTTACCCAATGTGGTCAGTGGCGAAGCAACTCTACTAACTAAACTAAATAGGCTTTTAGTTGCGAGCTACTTACTTGAGTAGTTTCATTTTTTGCTGCTTTTAGTGTTACTTGGGTCGGATAAGTAGAGAGCAACGTTACTTGAGTACTTATAACTTTTACTTAAGCAGGCCCTAAAAGTTTGATGTTTGTTGAATAGAAATGCGGTATGCTAGCACAATAAAAACAGCTTTAAGTTCAAGTTTTTATTTTCTGCTAATCCTTCATTGAATTAAACCATTTCTAGGTCCAATTTTGAAAACCAGCTGCTATTGTTTAACATTAACAAAGCAAGGTGCGGTGAGTTATTATGAGTGAGGCCGTGTTGCATAAAGGTTCTTGATTTTAAAGTTTTTAGCGCCAAAGAAAAAATCAAATGTTTTCTCTCGTATAATTTTTTATTGTTTATTTTCTCTTTCCAAGCATACATTAGTTCGTTCACAAAAACTAGGTACTGCTCTTGTCAAGGGAGTAGCCAGTGGGGAGACAAACTAGAGGGGCAATTACACTCCCTAAAAAAATTTGTAAAAGTGTAGCTTTTGGCTGAGTTCTGTGATGCCCTACAAAAAGGTTATTATGAAAGTGTCATCTCATCAAATATCGTTAAAATTTGCTTAATACTGTACTGTTTCTTACCAAACGTTTGTAGGGTCTCTAAAATAGAAAAAAATTATCACCAAAAATGTGATTCAAGATATATAAAATTTTACCTCCTCCCTCCCAAATTTTTAATTGGCTTCTGCATTTGGCTTTCGTTTTTATGCGTTAGATATGTAATGTCATTAAGATTTATTTTTTTTTATTTTTTAGAAGTAAAAATCCATTGGTTTCACCGCGTCACTCTATATTGAAGGTTTTTGTTCGCAAAAAACATTCTGTCAAATACACAAGATAACAACAAAAAATACAGGATGTTTCAAAAAATTTGACATCATTTGAAATGTAAATATTAAAAAAACTTAACAGTCGAATCAAATGAAATTCAACAGGTTTTAATGTTGACCAAAACAAGATTTAGTCCTGTAAATTTGAATAAAAAATTTAAAGGCACATGAATTCCATAAAAGATTTCACAAATGTTCAATGTGCGCACCGCCTGTTACCCGGCACACGTCAAGTCGGTAGTCTAGCTCATCACAAACACAATGCAGCATGTCTTGGGTAACTGTCTCCAGTGCGATAGTGATTCTTTGTTTGAGCTCGTTTACATTTGCAGGAAGAAGGGGGACATAAACCTAGGTCTTCACATATCCCCAGAGAAAAAATCGCCGTGGGTCAGGTCAGGTGAACGTGGAGGCCGTTTCAACATTACATTGTCTTCACCACTAGCACGCCCGATGCATCTCCTTGGCAGATTGTCATTGAGATACGCCTGCACAATGAGCTTCCAGTGAGGTGGAGCACCGTCCTGTTGATAAATGAAATTTTCATGTTCATTTGCAATAAGCTCATCCATTAGCCAGTTTTGAAGCATCTGCAGATAAACATCGCCAGTCACATTTCCCTCAAAGAAAAATGGGCCCTGAACATGGTTTTTCCAGATGGCACAAAACACATTTACTTTTGTTTAGTCCCTCTCATGCTCAATAGTGGCATGGGAATTTTCTTCGCCCCAAATGCAAACATTATGCCCATTAACTTTTCCATTCGTATGAAGTGTAGCCTCATCACTGAACACAAGACGTTCATTGAACTCGTCTTCTTCAAGTTTCTCTTGCATATCAACACAGAATTGTTTGCGCTTTCGCTTGTCAGCTGCAGTTAGGGCCTAAACAACTCGCAGTTTGAAGGGTTTCATTACCAAACGTTTCCTTAATACCCGCCAAACTGTTGTTGGAGGTATCAGGGTCTCCATACTTGTTCTTCTTGTAGACTTTTGGAGCTTCGCAAGAGTGTTTGGCGAATTCGCTCGACCTTCCCTTCTGCTGTGGCTGGTCGTCCAGATCCTTTTGCTCTGCACAGGTAGCCTTCGTCTTCGAATTTCTTTTTCCAGCTCCAAATCTGCTTTGCTGTTGGTGACTTCTTAGAGAACTTTTTCACAAACGCACCCTGCACAGTCTTGTTTGAGTTTGTTTGAGCATACTCCAACACATAAAACACCTTTTCTCTGCTAGTAAATACCATTTAAACACACAGGTTTGAACGCAGTACGAATAATTTATCAATTATGATTTTCTACACCTGAAAAGATAAACATATCAAATATTAAACACAAAATTTTGGCCTGTTTCTACACATGCTGTGTAAATTTAAAGTCATTTAAACAGGAACTGCCAAAGTTATTAGATTGCAAAATGATGTCAAATTTTTTGAAACGCCCTGTATAGTTAAATTGAGCCATGAAAAAAGTAGTAATTACTAAAAAATTAGGCTAACGTGTCTGTATTGTGCTGTATTATTATGTCTAGATCATCGGATATTAACTCATATGGCATCTAGCATTTCCTGCAAGAAGCAACACTCATCAATTTGTGACACCCTACAAGGAATCCGGAAGTGTGACCCCAAAATCAGTAAATCACTCCCAAAAAAATTTCTAGATTTACAGTGTTATGTTAAAAAAAACAATTCATTATACAAAATTGAGGTAACACCTTTAAAAGTTTTCTAAGAATACAATCTACCCCAAAAGTAGTGTCTACGGAGGCTGGTTTCCTTTGATAGGGATACACTGTATGCACCATACGCGTAAACCTTCAACTTGTACGGCATTGCAAATAAAGATACAAATTAGCAGAAACGTTATTTTGCAATTTTAGAACTCCTTTCTCGCAATGAATGTGATTGGAAACATTTTCCTGAAAATGTTGTGCTGTCTACATATTGTAATGTTTAATTGATAAACCTATGTAAAAAAATGTTTTAGTTACACTCTAAATCACAGGTCTTTAATGTTTTTTTTGTGTTCCACTCTTACATATCTCAGACTCAGTTATTTCTACCTTAAATTTTCGAGAGATTTCTACTTTCGAAGTCTTAGTTGACGTATTTGCATTCCATCTTCAAGGTGAAGATCTTTTTGGGGAAAATCGATATTTTCAAAATTATTTTTTTCATAAAGCAATGGAAGAGGCTAGCGATGCACGAACTGCAGACAGTGACACTGTTTCGACCTATCAGGTCTCTTCAGGGCAGTTGGTGACCGACAAGAAGCTAGAGGTTTTTAATAAAGCATCGCTTAGACCATCACTATTGTGGGACCTATACCAAAGTGAAGCAACCTCGTCAACATATGTTGTTCACGAGTGATACGGCTTTGCAGAGTACTGACAAACCATCCACTACAGTGGACCTAGTATAGGTTCAACAAGTACACGGTCTAAGCTATGCTATATTTAAAGCCTCTGGCTTCTTGTCGGTCACCAATTGCACTGAAGAGACCTGACAGGTCGAAACAGTGTCACTGCCTGCAGTTTGCTAAGTGCATCGCTAACCTCTTGCATTACTGTAAGGGCGTGTGACCATTCGGCTGTGACATCACTATTGTTCTAGCAGTTGTTAGACTTAGTGCACTTGCGACAACCGCCACTCATTCACGAGTGATCCGGCTTCGCAGAATACTGACTGACCATCCACAACAATGGACCTAGTATAGGTCTCACAAGTGTGACGGTCTAAGTCAGTGGTTTTCAACCAGGATTCCGCCAATATAGTTCAGTTGTTCCAACAGAAGTTACACAAATTTTCATTTTATTCTTTTTCTTCTTTATCTTTTGGCTTACTCCCGATTAGAAGTCACCACAGCCGATATCTGCATTTTTATAGCATGGCATTTATTTTGCGGTCAGATGTCCTTACTGCCACCAAACCTCTGTTTGGAGGAAAACTGGGCCACCTGTCTTCCACATAAAGGTGGGAGCGTCCCGTTAAGTGCCTTGCCCAAGAACACAACAAGCGAACTTGCCGGCTTGTTCTCCACAACCTCCCCTAAATGCCGAGCGCCAAGTAGAGAAGCTGTGAATATCATTTTTAGTCTTTTGGTATGACTCGACAAAGGGAATGAACCCCAGGTCTACCGACTGTGAGGCAGACGCTCTAACCACTGCACCATCGTGTCGGTTTCCTTTTATTTTATTAATTAAATAAATGCTGTTTTTTGCATAAGAAAATTGAATTATCGCACAAGGGTTCTTCAAGCAACTGGAATGTTTCCTTAGGGTTCCGCTCCGGCAAAAAGGTTGAAAACCACTGGTCCAAGCTTTGCTTTTTTTCTGTTTTTGAGGTTCACATGCAAACCCATATTGAAACATCAAAGTTTATATTTTGATTTTACAACAAAATTCGGACCCGTTTTTCCCTCGCTATTTTTTTCTAGAGAAAATTTCCTGCCATGATTAGCTGGAAACACAAGATTTTCCCTGAAATTTTTCAAGGTAGGGGATTGTCACTCCTCTCCACCTCCCCTCCCCTCCTACGTCCACGCACAAAACAGGAAAAACTACTTTTCCACTTTGGCTACTTAAATAGTGTAGGTCTCTACTACTTCTTACTTTTACTCCAGTAAAAATACTTATCATTACTTTCGATAGTACTTTTAATTAAGTATTTTTTTGAGTAGGTATCAATACTTTTACTCAAGTGGATTTTTAGACTGCTTTGACCAACTCTGATTGTTACTAACGTCTGCTGTTGCTTGCATTAATGTGCACAGGCAGTTAAATTAGAACTGGCAAGTAAATGTACTATTTGCAGCAGGAAATGCTTCGTAGATTATAAAGTAGTCGTTTATCTTGTTCTTCCAATTCTGCATAAATCTGTCAAAAAACATGAGTAACGTGGAAGTATCAAGCTTCAAGAGGGTTGATCACAATGTGGAAATGGTTCAACAAACTCCGACGTCGTCTAAGAGTCAGCTGATTACCGATCGAAGTAAGATTAAATGATGGTGCGATATAGATTTGGCCTGCTAGTTGGCAATTAAAAATGCAAGTCGTATTGCCCTAAGAGAAGGCATGTCAAGGCAGTGGTTTCCAACTTCCCAAGTTGCCTAAAATAAAGCTTAGGTGACCACTGAGCTGTGAGGTAAGTACTGTATTGATGGCATCAGTAGTAGATTACTTGCTATACCATCAAAATATTGCATGCATCTGCAATGGCCCAAATATCAAATTTTAATGTATAACAGAGAAAAAATTTACTTGAGTAGGTGTAGCATGAGAATCAATGGTATGTTCATCGTACTTCAAACAAAATTTAGGTATGGAGTCCGCAGGACATCCAATTTCAAAGGATTACGTGACTACAAAATATCTGGAAATCACTACGTTAACGTAATGGCCAATCGTTACGCGCAGCTGCTGAGATTCGGTTTGTGCTTTATCTCAATCCAGTTTTGGCTTCACTTAGTGGGCGAACCAAGTAGCAGCGTAGGACGCCTGTCGCCGAGTCACGGGTCAGTGATGTGGAGTCAATTCGTCAATTGACTCAAGTCGAGTTTTTCCAATATTGATCCAATCACTGTGCAAAGTTTTCTATGATTTTTTAATAATTGTAGTCAAGTACTGAGGATATAAGAGCTGTTTATTTCTACGGCAAACAGTGCACCAAGTAAAAAAAATTGTCGTTAAGAACAAAATTATACAGAACGCACGAAGGTTTAAGCCCGCTACTTGCTGACGCCTCGACACACTGAGCTGTCTTAGGCGACAAAGACCTTGACCTTTCAGCATGATTATTGGTTAGTAGCCTACGTCACACAAAGCGGTTATTTTGTAAGCGGTTGTGAAACACTTGTGCCAAACAGGAAAAGGTAAAGCTATTCGATTAAACAATCATTTTATAAATTTTTGAGATCTTTGATAAATTTATCATTTTAATTAAAGCTTGAAATAACGTATTTCAAAAGCTTTTCGTCTGTATCTACTTTTCAGAGAGAAGGCTCTTCTCTGATTTTCTTTGGTCATAGAGGCGGCTGCCTTCTCTCAGCTATAAAGGAGACCGTTCATGTATAGTAATGCAAGAGGCTAGCGATGCACATAGCAAAACTGCAGACAGTGACACTGTTTCGACCTATCAGGTCTCTTCAGTGCAGTTGGTGACCGACAAGAAGCTAGAGGTTTTTAATAAAGCATAGCTTAGACCGCCACACTTGCGGGATCTATACTAGATCCACTTGGTGGAGACCGTTCAATTCTGTAACTTTCTTTCAGACAATTTTCCCTGCATCTATTGACAAACCAAAAGCTTGGAAAATGAAATTTTGTACCAGAAACCTGCGTTTAACAAATTAGCTGATTGTGAAAATCCTTGCAATGTAGGTCTACGTTACATAATCTTTTAAAAATTCCTCAAGTAGAATATCTCACCGGTGCCAATGTCAAGGACAAGAGTATTTTTCTGTAACTAGTCCGGGGATCATTCTTTTCAAAAGTACAGGATTTACCAAAATATAAAATTCGATGTTTGGTGGACAAAATTTGTCTAAAATATTACTACTAGAGTCGTTTTTTCTCAGCACATTTTTATCAATTCTTTTGCAGATTGCGCAGTGTTGGTCACATCTTGATGAAATTACGAAGTGCTGTTTGTAAAAGGCAACTTTTCTTTACGTAGCAACAAAGTTATAAGCTGACACACATAGCAACAGTTTAAAATTCTCTATTCAATGTTACTTTGAATGTTTTCATTGAAATTTCTTGTAAGTTTTCCATGTATATAATTGAGATTTCTTACGAATTTCTCGTTGGTATGCGTTTTTACAACTTCTACACTTTTTCAAACCTCTTATGCTATCTCTTATAGTAATTGCTTAATACCACTTCCTTTGTCCCATGCCTCTTACGATTGTTAATGGTTGAATAATTTGTGTAATATATCCATAAAAGTTTTCTAAACATTTATGTTCTGTATCACATTCAACTCAAAAGGTAGCCTACACCAGGGCTTCCCAAACTTTTTCGCTCGCGACCCCTTTTAATCTCCTAAAATTATCCGCAACCCTTCCCGGTTAAATTGATAAACAGTGCAAAATATGCATTTGTGATAACCATTGAAAGGCGAAAAAAAAAGCTACCGGTACTCAAAGCCTTCTAATTTTCAAGCTTATTGGAAACAAAACAAAACGAAAAGCAAACACATTTAATGTAGTGAGTGCGGCTGCCTTCTGCTACAAAGCAAGTCCAGCCCTGGCTTAATATTTGTTTATACTAGTCTCAAGGCGATTTCAATATTGCTTAGGCTGAAACGGCATTTTGTTTTGATTGCCCTCAACGTTGAAAACGCTGACTCGCATTGATGCGTCGAGACAAACAGCAGGAGTGCGGTTACTGCAGAGTCAAAAAATGATGGATATTCCGCTCTAACGCTAAGCCAAAAAGTGTGAAGCTGTTTTCAGAAAATTCGAGCTGCAACTTAGATTCAAAAGATAGAGCAGCTAGCTCTCCCTGAAATTTAATAGAGAGGTGCTCGGTACTTTGTCCGTCAACTCATCAAGCTGAATGGTAAATTTACGGCTTTCTTAAATTCGTAGAATGAGTTGCTCGCGTTGATCTTTGCCTATTTTGGAAATTCGCTTGGACACAATACTGTTTGACAATGAAATTTTTCGCATTTCATTGGTCTCTTTTGTGCGGCGAACAATGCTCATTATTCCAATTGCAGCTGATAGAAGAAAATTTCGCCAATGTTGTAAAGTTTCTTACTCTTTGCAATCAACAAGAAAGCCTCAAACGATGCTTGTGTATACTTCCCTTCATTTACACCTTTACTTTCAAATGATTGTCTTTGTCTTTTCGATGTTCACAGAAAGCGATGAAAAAACTCCACAGGCCTGTTGCGATGAGAATCATGCTTGGTGTGAAGATGTCGTTTCAACTTGGCCGGCTCAAGACTCTCACTTGCCAACGCTTTTTTTCAAATCAAACAAAGAGGACGATGTTCATTGTTTTCCGATATGAAAGCGAAACCTACTGCAAAAAACTGCCGCTATAGGTTTTTGATATGACTAGCCTCGTTTTTTCTCATTAAACTTTCATCGATCTCCCAGTCAGTGTTGCATCTACCTCTATCGTTGCTTCAGCATCATCTGCAGTAGGCTTATTACCGTTATTGTTCGATTTTTTTAACCAGCTATCCATTAATTAGATCAGTTTTTTTATATTAAGCCAATATCTTCTCAACTGCACAGCGCTATGGCGTCATAAACTGAAGTGACAAAAAAAAAGTGATGCATCCAGCTGTGCCACATGATACCGAAGTGAGATATACAAAAAAGTTATGCATCCAGTTATTCCACGTGATACGAATGCGGATAACTCCATCCGCTGTCAATTAGCAAAGTCCCACTATTTGATACTATAGCTACGCCTATTTACGTAGAATCTACAGCTAAGTTAAGAATGATGTTTTGCGCAATTGCAATAGTTTTTAACGACCATCAAAGGTTGGAGAGAGTATACCAATTTTACAAAAAGTACCGCATATACTATAGTTACTATAGTATATGCAGTATAGTATGTGCAATTACTACAGAAACTATAGTACATGCAGTACTTTGTGTAAAATTGGTAAAGTCTCTGCGACCCCTGAACATCATTGCCGACCCCCAGTTTGGGAAGCCCTGGCCTACACAACTTTCTTTATGCAAGTACTGTAATTTCTTTACTGGCGGGCCAGTCGAGTCTCGATTAGAGTTTGAGTCATTGTGGTAGAGTCGTGAGCCACTGGTGTTCAGCACCTAGCAGGGGCGGCTCGTTGCTAAAATTAATGGGGAGGCTGCTTCAGAAAATTTTAGCCATTGTTTTAATAAGCAAACAATAAAAAAGGAAAGTTATACACAAATTTGAAAAACTCTAAGCAAAACAAAATAAAAAAAATTTACACCAGCACACAAGGGTCGGTACTGCATGAGCGACAGTTCTCTTTCTACAGCTGCATTGCAATCTACTGCTAATTTCAAACACCCTATCACAGGAGCTTTGAAGCAAAAAGATTTTTATATTTGTTTCATAAACTTAGGATGGTTGTTGAGATTAACCTTATGTATTATATAATGTAACTACAAGTATAAGTAAAAAATAAAGAAAAAAAAAAGATTAATCATTTATATCGAATGTGATCGATAAGATGGAATGGGGACTGGGGGCGCTGCAGTTCCACAGTACCTTACACGAGCCGCCCCTGGTATCTAGTCGAGTTATTTTATGCAAAAAACTCGATTCTTATTGCAACTCAAGTCGAGTCATTGAACTGAAGTCTTGCGTACATCGCCAAGCAGTAAGCATCCTTATTAAAGATCCTTTTGCAATCTTGGTCACTTTAATTCAAAGATGCGTAACTGTCACGCGGCATTACAATTGTTCTACGAGACGTATGGTCGATGAAGTGTGACCGTAGCAGTCCAAAAAGCTTGGTAAGCTAGAGGCGCTAAGCGATCGCAGAATAAAAGCGCTTAACAACGAGGACGCGCGTGACTGTTTGTCATGTCACCGTTTGAGTAAATACATGCGTGTCTCCATAAAATAGCAGCGTCGGTTGCGTTCATAGATAGCAGATTGGGAATCAGAACAATTAGATTTGTCACAAAGGCAAAGCTATAGGGATGGTATACAGCATAAGTTCTCAACTGGCGGCTCCTAGAGGCTATGGTGACTTATTGAGGGGTGGATAGGACTTTCCTATAAGATAACGCCTTTGCGGCAGCTTGGTGTACCAGCAATGGAGCTGATTACAGAAAATGAGAGGTAGCGTGAGTTTCAAGAAACGATAGGCCTGAACAAAGTGAAACAAGTAGTGATTGTTGTTATCCTGTCAATGTGAATAAAGCAGCTATTTTGTTTTGCAAGTTTAGGGTAGTCATGGAATCGGATGAAGTATGCTTGGTGTGTTGAACAGCTAAAAAATTACAAATTATAGTTTGGGGGAGATCTTTAAAGTTAGTAACTTTAAAAATAAATGAAAATGTATGTTTTAGATGAGTATTGTGATATTGCTAGTTATCATTGTTTTTTTTTGTTTAAATATGGTAAGATTAATTGATTTTAAATTGTATTTAGAGGCATTCGATTTGCTATCTATAAAAATGAAAAGGGGATGCATTAAGCATGTGATTTCAGGCAAAACAGGCTCTGCTAAACCCTGTTAAAGTGATTAAAACGCACCATATTAAAAACTACACTGTTGCGATTATTTAAGATTAAATAAAGCCAATTAAAGTTTGTAGGTGGAAAAACAAAACTTGGATGGAGAAAAGAAACACCAACAATCACACGTATTTAGAACATTACATTCAATTCGGTTTAACTTATCAAAAAAATTGGCATTGATTTCCGCGGTGCATTATTTGCTACAAGGTCTTGGGAAATGAGTCATTAAAGCCAGCAAAGCCAAAGCTCCATCTCAGCTAGTGTCATCCCTAGAAAAAGGGTAAAAGTAATTTTGAGCGACACAGCAACTTCTCGACGCATCTGATGCGCACTATGACTAGACCTGGCTTCTTAACCGGGGGTAAATTTGGGGGTTAAATTTGACCTGGCTTCTTAACCGGGGGTAAATTTGGGGGTTAAATTTGACCTGGCTTGGCGGTAAATTTTGTTAGCAAAAAATTCACACTTTTACCTATTACAAAAGGCATTTGTAGTAGTGAAAACAAAAATTTTGGGGGTAAATTTTACTTTTGAAATTTGCCAAAGGGTAAATGAGAGAATAAAGGTTGAGAACCCCTGGACTAGACTATTAATGTTGCGCGTGCTTTATTTACTGTGGCATATGAAGTTGCTCAGACCAAAAACCCTCGTACTATTGTTGAACAACTTGTATTTTCCTACACAAAAGAAATGACTTATTAAAGATGCAGCTCGTAAGCTCGATGATATATCTGTTTCTGATGACATTGCATCGAGACAAGTAGATGAGGTCTCGCAAAGCATTACTGAGCGAGCTGTGGATGAAATAATAAGTTTCCTTTGTTTGCCATGGAGTTGGACGAATCTGCTAATGTCTGGCAGTATTTTCAGCTATTCGATGGTTAAATGTGTTTGAGAGAAACTTAATAAAAGAGTTCCTATTTTGTGACCTTCTTGAAACTACAACTAGAGTTGAGAATATGTTTCAAGCTGTTAATGATTTATGTCAGGGCTACTCAACTGGCGGACCGCGGTCCGAATCCGGATCTTTGAAGTGTTAAAGCCGGACCTCAAGCTTCAGGATGAGTAACAGCAAGAGCAATGAGTAACAGCTGATCAAAAACGGGACGCTCAAATTTAGTTCGAGACCTTCTTTTAATTATGAGCGACGGGATCAGCTTCGCATCGGCTGCAATTAGGCGCTGTCCCGCCTACGGTGGGGGTGATCTCCAAAAAAAAAAAAGGTCATCACCTGTTTGGCTGCCGAAAATCCAACTATTTTTCTGTATGTACTGGTAATGACAGTTTCATTTTTATCACTGCAAATCAACAATTCTACTGGACTGGACCTCAGGAAATACTAAACTTCTCCGACTGGACTTTCATTAAAATTAGTTGAGTAGCCCTGATTTATGTGAAGGAAATGGTTTGGACTGAGACAATCTAGCGGGGTTACTACTGACAATGCGCCTACCTTGTTAGGCTCAAGATTAGCCTTCCGATCTTTGGTTTAACAGCGAACTCCATTGGCAACTAGAGTTCACTGTTTCATTCACAGAGGCATTTCCAAAAGCACTTACAGCTTACCTAAGCAATATTTCAAAAGGATTGGTGAAAATATTTAATCACACAAAATTATCAGCGATTTAAGTCCAACATTTATCCAAACCAAGAAATCGTCTCCAAGCACTAGATAGCGATTTTCGACGCGCTTTATCTAAGACCACCCCTAACATTGAAAAGCTTGTCAGCGGTAGGTGCATTCAAAAGTCTGTGAGCTAAGTACGAGGCTACGATAACTTTGCGTTAAATGCGGTGTTAATTTTTGTGCCTTGTAAATTAAGTAGGTCCTGTGGGGATTCACCCAGAGTTTCCTAAATTGATCGGATGGTTTGTACACAAATCGAGAAACTCCGATTGAAGGAGTTATGGTACTTATGGGTTATCTGTCACCACTTTTTTTTAATTTAATAAACCTAACCCTGTACACTCCCTTCCAGTGTACACTGCCCCATACATTTACATACCGGGCCTGCCCCTTCAGTGTACACTACCTTCCAAACTCATTTTAGGCTTAAACATTATATATACAGTTAAATAATAGTAATTTAATACCTGGTGAAAAAAAGTGGTGACAGATAACCCACAAGTACCGGAGTTATTGTTTTGTTTTGTTTTTTGTTTTATTTGCCATATTTATCCTCCATTCACGAGAAAGCGAATTGTATCGCTATACTTTGGACGGGAAGTCCGCACTCGCTTGGGAGTTGCCTTTTTCGAGGTTTATGGGTCACCTGTCTTCCACATAAAGGTGGAGCGTCCCGTTAAGTGCCTTGCCCAAGGACACAACAAGCGAACTTGCCGGCTTGTTCTCCACAACCTCCCCTAAATCCCGAGCGCCAAGCAGGGAAGCTGTGAATACCATTTTTTAAAGTCTTCTGGTATGACTCGACAAGGGGAATGAACCCCAGGTCTACCGACTGCGAAGCGGACGCTCTAACCACTACGCCATCGCGTCGGTTAGTTTGGAACTCTGTTTCGGTTTGTAGCAAAGACTGATTTTTGTGAAGGACTGAAGTCTACTTGGGAAGGCCATTGCTACATTGAGGTAAATGAGGAAGCGTAAGTTTTTTGGAATTCTGATGCAAAGCATTTTCCATTGCTAAATCAAATTATGCAGTGACAGGTTGGGCTTATTGCCTCTGCTTTATTCTTGCCTACTCCCTAGCACCCTTGTTTTCAACCGGCCAGCTCAGCGCCATAATTTACGTGGGGTTAAAGCTACAAAAATGTATACAAAACTTTACAAAGGAGGGCATGACTACAAACAGGCCGGGAACCCCTGGCCAAGCAATTTTGCGATGAAGCTAAGTTCAGTCATGCCATCATGTGCTTTGAATGTAGATTATTTCCTGGCTTCTATGTTACAGCATTGTGAGCAGATGTTTCTGGTGCGTTGTTAGTTATACTCGTATAAAGACCTGTTACCATTTTGCTTCTTAGTGTTCCACTAAGTTATTTTAATCATGGAAGTTGTTGAAACGAATAATAAAGTGCATCCTCAAAGAAGAGTTGAAGAAGTTGACATTTGTAAGTTGAAAATGGGCGGAGCGCATTACAAGTAGTAGGTTAATTAGAGTCATCTGTACAGACCCGCCTTCTCGAATTCGATTTTCTTAATTTTTGAAAACGCGCTCAATATTCTATCCATTTTCTCTTTGCTTCAATTGCTCGTGGTCCTGTCTGGTTCAGGTCTATAATCACATTTAGAGTAAATCTTCGCAATGAGAGCTGTACACTGTCCAAAAATGAATAGGCATAGCATAGAGTTCTTAAATTTTTCGGAAAATTTTCATGCAAATCCTATCACCAGTGATGAATGTAGGAATTTAGGGGTCTGATGTAAGATCTCCCAAAGTTTCCCTTAAGTGACCAGCCAGCTGCTCCAGTTTTTCGTGTTTTTTTGGCGAAAATCCCAACTGGAGTCAGTGGATGCTAAACCTTGGCGTTCTACTCCTGACTTACACACTAAGTAAATCACATGAAACGATCTTGTCTTCAAAAGCTTAAACGAAAAAATAGGTCTGTGTAGCAATAAATTTCGAACACACAATATCAAGCTTAAAAGTTTTAGGATAATATTAAAGGTTGTTTGAATGTTTGAACATGTTCTTTTTTAAAGACTCGTCAACTTCTATCTAGTGCTTCACTTACCTCACTCTAAACCCGCCACTGTCTTTTTTCTTTTACTGTTTCAAAAATACTTCCAAACTAGATTCCTAACCAGGACCGCTTTATACTACTGAGGCGTTCCCACCTCACAGAAACTTCACGAGGATGTTGTAAATTATTTAATCAAAACATATAAATCATAGGTAGGCGATGTGGTTGGGTGGGGTGAACGCCGCATCCATCGCGTCCAAATGAGTGTGAATTCAAACTTTACAATAGCAGCGATGACGTGCGTTTCGAACGCTGTACATTTGGGCAGCTACGAAAGCTGCATACGCTCTGCCCTCCAAATTTGTTTAATTCGATCAAGGAATGAAATTGTTTTCAGTTATTACAACTACAAAACGTCAATCTCTAAACAAAAGTTAGACAAATAATTTCATACCTCTGTCCCTCGACAATCTAATTCTGTCCACGTCATTAATATCTTCATGACTTCCTCAATAATTTATTGCAAGTGATGCCGAGCCGAATGTTAAAACTTACTAACTCCGAAGCAGGTCTGAGCATCTATGTTTTTCGTCGTTGGCGTTGTCCGGCTAGTCCGCAGAAAATAATGCAATATAAAGCTTTAGCGTCCTGCACGACACTTTCAGACGGTTCTTTATTCTGTTTTTATCATGTTGCATATAAGCCTAACGTATTATTTGGATCATGCTGGGGTTGCAACCTATAAATTAATATCATTATGTTTTCAGCTGGCGAAGATTCGTCGTACGGTGCTTGTGGCTATCTCCTCCTCGGGCTCTCCATCTTCATCATTATTGTTACTTTTCCTATCGCTATTTGTGCTTGCGTCAAAGTATGTTGTATATCTGGCTGTGTTTATGTAGGTTGTATAGACAGGATATCATGGTAGCGTTAAAATATTGCTTTGTTTAGATTGCTGATAAAATATGCTCATTTTGTCGTAGTTAGGCTTCGCTGCATTTTTATCCGCAAATTTTCGTCCTGAACAAACCAACAAAGTTGAAACGGCCGCCCTGGCATTCAAAAATCACTCTCTTCATAAATAAAACTCGATTTGCAGGAACAGCAAGCATTTTGTAATGTCAGGCAAGTACCTGCAAAGCGAATTACAGTTTGTTCAAAAATCAAACACCTGCGCCAAAAGTCGAAATCAAAAATCGGTCGCTTCGTATTCCCCCCCCCCCCCCCATTTTGATGCAGGCTTGCTGAAGAGCGTTGGTCAAAATAAATTTCTTGATGCATTGGACGATTTAAATGTTGTCACTATGATATTACGTATTCTTATTGTGTCATAGCAGCGTCATAAAATGACAATCATTTTAAATGCTCGATCCTGGAGAGTGGAGACCTGGATCGTGGAAGTTTTCTAGTCGTCGAATGTGGAGGCCAGTAACTACACGTTGGACTGTTGCCGCTTATGTTTTCTAAAACCAAAAGTTACTTTTTGTTTCAAGAAGTGTTTTGTACTGATCGGTCGCCGTAGAAACGGCGCTTCACGCAATCTGGCCACGTTGCTGATCTTGAATGCCACCTGATTGCTTTTTTACGAATGTTATCACATTAGGTGGTGCAAGAATACGAGCGGGCTGTAATTTTCCGACTGGGTCGATTATCTAAAGGAGGAGCTAAAGGCCCAGGTAGGATCATGACTGGAATATCTTGATTTATTAAAGCACATCAACTCTTTCTGATGCAGCGGATGTGAAAATTGAAAGTGGTAGCAATTATTTTTTTTAATCTTCAATGAAAAGGCGTTAGGAAGCTATGCGCTTGGGGCAGTCTGCTCTTTTCCCAGAAACAGACAGTATTTGGGCGGACAATCATGAGGTTTTGGGTTTCCTGCGCACAGGGTTTCTGTTTTGTTTTCCTGAGAAAATGTTATGCTCATACTTGAGTTAAAAATGCACTGCACCAGCAGTGCTCGTAATTCCGGTGCAGATCTAAGCACAACGTTTTGTAAATAACTGTTAGAGTTTTAATATGACTGGAGGATAACATCTGAAGTTTCAAAGAACCTCATTTTGCAGGTATTTTCTTCATCATTCCTTGCACGGACGAGTACAGCAAAGTGGATTTGAGGACGGTCTCATTCGACATCCCCCCACAAGAGGTGATCGATATGAAGTAGTTTCATGTTAAACAACCTTGTATTACTTGAGCATTGTTAGCAAATCTAGCTGAGTCATTGTAAATCCTCAAATACAGCGTTGCTATAGCAGCCAGAAGAGTTATCAGGTTTCATTCATTGTTATGTCAGCACGTCTCCTCGAGTCGCACTTTCTATTCTTCGAGCGCGATTGTGGAACTAGGCGTAACATTTGTCCCCTTACATCAAATTGAATGACTTTTTCGCTGCGGAAGCAATTTCGCTCCACGGCTGCGCAGCCACATAGCGTCTAAAAGTTGATTTTCTGGAAAGATGGACAGGTTAGCGTAATGCTAGGGGCGTTGAATTTTTAATGCTGTGATTCCAACTGTTTCTGTTCACCTTACCAACTCTGCAATAATTTCAAGTCTGCGGTCCTCGCTGCGAAAAACAGCAACAGACGGTCATCACAGTCTCATTGTGCAATCTACCCACAAAAAGTTCGTGATTTCAAAAATATTTTTGCCCACTTTGGGGAGTCTTTGAGATTTTTAATTTTTGTGAACCCCAAAGCAGTTTCTAACCCTTGTTCGGGAGCGACTGCTACTGAGCTTCTGGCGATGCTGAGGTTCAACCCATTGCGCTCATCGTTGCTCGTCAGCATGAAATTGATGTTTATTGTAAACTGAAGGAAATTGGATTTTGGGATCATTAATTATTAAAACATTTCTTACTTTATGAGATCCACGTCAGCAACAGTGTTGCCATTGCTTATTCATTATTTATATTTTTCTCATGTTTGTTAGGGTTGCAAGTTTGATTCTTTGATTGTATTTCAATAAACAATCAAACTTGATTCCGCATTGAAACCGTCGTTTGTTCTTGGCTCACCCCCGTTGGCCACGTCAGCAATATTTTCTGGTTTCCACAGTGATAACGGATTTGCTGCATCCAGGACGAGCGTGATCGATCAAGCGATCTTGCGTTCTTGAGGCTTAAAGCAACTCTTCTACTTGGTTGTAAGGATGTGATAGAAATGTATTCTGTCAACGGCACAAGATAAACCCGAGATTTTCCGCTTTTAAGAGTGCATGTTCTTTGTCTAACCGCGTCACTTTATTTGTTTCTTTTTATTACGTCACAATATGGTAAATCGTGAGGATATTGTAGATCTTGACCAAGGACAGCGTCACTATCTCGGTGGACGCCGTGGTGTATTATCGCGTGCAGAACGCCACAATGAGTATCGCCAATGTGGCGAATGCCGACGGCGCTACGCGGCTGCTGGCGCAAACCACCCTGCGAAATGAATTAGGAACAAAAAGCCTCTCAGAAGTACTCACGGACCGGGAGCAAATCAGCGGTGCAATGCAGGTGGGTATCGTGGGTGGGGGATGGTAAAAGAAAGAAGCAAAAATTTGTAATTTGATAAATAAATGATGCAAGAGTTAAGCAACTTTTTGTGATATATTGTATTTTAACTAAATTCAACTCTGCTTGGTGTAAGTGTGTTCACCGTCAATCGAAGCCCTTAGATTTGCATGAAAACAATCCAGCTCACATCGCGTATTCACGCGACTTGCAATGTTCTTTCAAGCAGATCGGAGTTGCGCTGGTTGAAGCAGGTTTATAAATTTTAAATGATTTCATGTTTCAGAGCACACTTGATGTCGCGACTGATCCATGGGGAATCAAAGTGGAGCGCGTTGAAATGTGAGTTTCCTGCTGGCGAACTGGTCTGTCTGACTCCAGTTTGTGTCACCGAGTTCGGCATCGATTGTGGACATGCATGGCGGGACACGTGCGGACGCCAATCTACTACTTCAGGCTGTGAAGGCTCAGCCACCACCTCACACTTGAAAGGAGTTGGCCGGCAACAATGACCGTCATTAACCATCAGTGCCACCGACCGGCAATTGCCCTCCAAAGCTTTTGACTGTTTTTTTCCAAGGCGCCACCACCCAGCAGCTTTCCCACAAGATTCGATGCGCTGCATGTTTTTCCGCATTTCACTCACAATAAATTAGAAATCACAAGGTATGCGCAAACTGGCACTGCGCATCTGTTAAGCATTTATATTTGGGCCGGGCTGAGTGGCGGCAAAGGTTAAAGCACCATGACTAATTCCTAAACCCTTTTTTTTCAGCAAAGACGTTCGCCTGCCGATACAACTTCAACGCGCAATGGCAGCAGAGGCAGAAGCTGCCAGGGATGCCCGCGCTAAGGTAAGTGCTTATCACGCATAATCGTCGCACACCTGGTCGATTAGTCACAAGAGACCTCTGCTTTTCATTTGTTTGTACCAGTCTCCTTTGTCAAAGGTCTTACGAAAAAGAGTCCCATCCTCGCTACCACACTGATAGTCTACTGACCAATACCGGCTTTGAATTCACGATTCTTTTAACTTGAATAAATGAGTTTATTTTTAGATGCTTAGCTGCTTTACTTTACAGAACGCCACTGTTGTGCGCTGTACATTCGGTAGATCTGGCTTCGATTCCTTGCCGAGTCTTTCCAAAAACTTTAAAAATAATTCATAACTTCACTGCTTGATGCTCAGCTCAAAAGGAGTAGTGTAGAAAAAGGTCGGCTAGTTTGCTTGTCTTCATTGTATCACTTAAGTGGGCACCTTCATCTTTATGTGGCAGACAAGTGGCGGGTCCCGCCGTGTGCCAGTCGAGATGGCCAAGTCTGACAAAATACTTGCAACCCGAGTATGAGCTCATACCCATAAATGAGTTGTTACGTCATCGGTCTATGCGTCATTTCTCATTGTTGTGTAATCATTACAGGTGATCGCTGCCGAGGGTGAAATGAATGCTTCGAGGAAGCTAAAGGAGGCTGCCGACGTCATGAGCGAGTCGCCCAACTCCATGCAGCTGCGCTATCTCCAGACCCTAACTGCAATTAGTGCCGAAAAGAACTCCACCATCATCTTCCCTTTGCCAATAGACATGATCAACGCCTTGACGAAGAAGTGAGCCCTCGCCCCTCGTATCGTGTGATGAGCCACGCTATTGCATAGTATTGCGTCCGTCAGTTTTTTAATTTTGTACCTTTTTGTAGTGTTAGTGTTATGTCATAATTAAGCACTTATTAATTCAGAATGAAATCTCTATCGTATATAATATTGTTTGGATTATTTGTTATAAACTACAATAAAGTTGAAGAAAGTGTAGCTAATTGTATTTTTGTCGCGTGTTAAAAACTATTCAATTGTCACGCCATTCAGTCACTTGAGACCGCCATTTAAGCCTTTTACCAAACAATACAAAATACAATTACTCTGTGATTGTTTAATCATGGACTTCTAAATAGTAGAATTTGGACTGGAAACAACAAATTTGACGTGACCAACATGAGGCCGACGTAAAATAAACTTGCTCATTTACATAAAGTGTAAATTTTAAAAAGCTTGTTGTTTTTTAGAACATTGGGCAGTTTTATTACTTGAAATTTAATTCTATGCAGGAACCATGTTCAAATCCTAGACTGGTCTATTCATGTAGTCTAGCGATAGATTTATCTCTTCACCAATCAACAGCCGCCTCAACGTGGTGGTGCGGTCCCCGGCCCCGTTTGGGTTGGGTCGAAATGGCTGTTGGCCTTCCCGAGGGTCTTAGTTACCCCGGAAACTCCCCATTCATTTTTTCGCTATGCTGCTCCCTGAACGACCGCAGAAGGGCAGCACACAGCATCTTTAAAATCGGTCGCCTGTTCTCACTTTTTCTTCTCTCCTGCCTTACTCTTGCCCTCCTTCGTCTCCTCATTCTTCTTCTTCTCCTGATGAGCGGTAACGTTCATCCTACCCCTGGCCCCATCTTTCCTTGCTCTGTGTGCGCTGGAAATGTGACCTGGCGGGGCAAGTCAGTGCAATGCTGCGCTTGCTCCAAATGGGTCCATCTAAGGTGCTCACAACTTTCTTTATCTAACTTCAGAGCTCTTGGCAGCTCTCACTCTTGGAGCTGCCTCCCCTGCCGTAACACTGTGACTCCCCCCTCCTCGGACTCCTCCGGCACGTATACCTCCACTGTGGAATCCGGCCTCCCCTCTGCTAATGCTGCACTCTTGCCCCACCCTCGTCTCCAAGCTTCTTATCCCCCATCTGCCAATCTTATATCTCCTTCCCCTGCCCTTCCACCACCGTCCCTTGCTCCTGGCTATACTTCTGCACCTCCTGCCTCCTCTCCTCCCCCTGACTCTCTCAGGGTTCTTCAATGGAATGCTGGAGGTCTTCGAGCCAGGAGCACTGAACTACTTCACTTTCTCTCATCCCATCCAGTCGATCTTATCTGCATTCAGGAATCCAATCTTAACTCATCTTCCTCTTTCCGGATTCCTGGATTCTCTGTTCTGCGTTCTGATCGCACCCACTCCCGGTCTGGCATTCTCTCTTCTGATGCCTCGCATGCCAGTGGCGGCGTTGTCATTTTTGTCAGACAGGGCCTATCCTTTTCTGAACTTTCTACCACCTCTCTTTCTTCGCTCGATCCCTACTCTGATTATGTAGGGGTCAACATCTCTCTAAACAACTCCTCCTCGGTGTCATTTCTTAATGTGTATGCCCCCCCTATTTGCTCCTCCCCAACGGATGGCAGAACCGATTCCTTCTCTCCCTCCATTCTTACCTCCTCCAGAAATCTCTTCATTCTGGGGGACTTCAATTGCCATCACCCGCTTTGGGACTCAAGAGGTACTTCCGACCCCCGTGGGGAGAAAGTATTCGACTGGGTCATCTCCTCAAACCTCCTCCCCCTCAATGACCCTGACACACCCACCCTTCTCCATCGCTCCTCTGGCAGTCGCTCCTCTCGTGACATCTCCTTTGCTCCCTCCTCTCTTGCTCTTTCTTGCTCCTGGGAGGTGCTTCAGGACCTGGATTCTGACCATCTACCAATTCTTCTATCTATCCCTCTCTCTCCGGTCTTTCGCCCCAACGAGCGCCCCCCTTCCTTCAATTTTCAGAAAGCTCGCTGGGATGGCTTTGCCTCCTACTTTGACTCTCACTGTCCTACTGCAGAGGAATACTCGTCTCTTTCTCTTTCCTCTGCAGCTGCTCTCTTTACCTCTCTGGCAATGAATGCGGCCAAATCTTCCATTCCTTTCGGCCGCATCAAACGCCCTCCTAAAGCCTGGTGGTCTGCTGAGGTGGAAGAAGCGGTTGGTGAAAGACGCAGGGCTTTCGCTACTGCTCACAGAAGTGATGAAGACCGACAGGCTTACATCTCCGCCTCTCGACGTGCCTCGTCGGTCATTGCCAAGGCCAAGGCGGAGGCATGGCAGACGACCTGCACTTCTCTTTCACCTAAATCTAATCCTAAATCTGTGCACTCTCTTCTTCGCTCTATTGCTGGCTATCCTTTCTCGTCTTCCTCCTCTCCTAACTTTCCTAACTGTTCTTCTCCCAGTTCGGCTTCGGTCTATGCCGCTTACCTGAGGTCTCACTTTTCCGTGTCTCAGCCAAAGGCCCTGCGCAGCAGAGCCAGAGGCTACCTCACTGAGCTCCGCAGAGCTACGTGCTCTGTGGAGTCTCACTTGTCCTTTTGCTCTCCCTTCTCTCCCGCTGAATTTCTTGCGGCTGCCTCCAACCTCTCCTCATCCACTGCCACTGGCCCAGACAAAGTTGCCTATCCCATGCTAAAGCATCTTCCTCGCTCTGGCATGGATTTTCTTCTTCACATCTTCAATCTTTCTTGGTCTTCACATTCCTTTCCTTCCATCTGGAAGACATCTTCTATTATTCCCATACATAAGATGGGAAAACCTCTCGACTCTCCTGCTCCTTCTGGCCTATCTCTCTCACCTCCTGCGTATCAAAGCTGTTTGAACGCATCATACTATCCCGTCTTCTCTTGTTTCTGGAATCTAATTCCATTCTTTCTCCCCGCCAGGCCGGTTTCCGCCCTGGACGGTCTACACTTGATCAAATTCTGTTCCTTTCTCAGTCCATTTCGGATGGGTTTAACAAACCCAGGCCGGGCTCTCGGACGATCCTGTCTACTATCGATTTCTCTAAAGCTTTTGACTTTGTCTGGCATCCCGCCCTTTTCCACAAACTTATTTCGGCTGGCCTCCGTTCTTGCTTTGCTCGTTGGACTCAATTTTTCTTTTCTGACAGGCGCGCTTGTGTGGTTTATCAAAATCACAAAAGCCGTTCCTTTCGAGTCCGTTGAGGTGTTCCGCAAGGATCCGTTCTTGGCCCTGTACTTTTCTCTCTCTTCATTAATGATCTTCCGGCTTCTCTGCCTTCTTCCGTCAGCTGTTTTCTTTACGCTGACGATCTGGCCATTTGGTCCTCCTCCCCCTCGGTCCCCACTGCGGTGGAGGCCACACAAGGAGCTCTGTTTCGATTGGAGCGCTGGTCTGAGTACTGGTGTTTTCCTCTCAATCCGAGCAAATGTGAGGCATCCTTCTTTTCAGTGGATCCCCACCAGGCTAACCTCCAGCCCAACCTCCTCCTACTCGGCTCGCGCCTCCGTTTTAATCCCACTCCAACTTTTCTTGGGGTCACCTTCGACCGCACTCTTTCCTTTTCTAAGCATGTATCTTCGCTGAAGGCCAAGTTCTTCCCACGTCTCAAGGCCTTACGCTGTATCTCTGCTTCCTCATGGGGCCCCTCTAAGGAGTCCCCTCTCTGTTCTGTATAAATCTTTTCTTCGGTCCCTTTGTCACTTACGCTTCACCCGGATGGTTTCCTTTCCTAAGCGCTACCAATATCACCAAATTGGAACGCCTCCACCGAGCGACCAGTCGCGCCATCACCGGCTGCCTCTCGTCGTTCCCTATCCCTCCACTACTCACCGAGGCTTCTCTACCTCCCCTACGAGTCACCCTGACTCACTTTACTCTTTTATCTTATGAGCGGGCTCTTCGTCTCCCAACCTCCTTTCCCATCTCAGGTTTGGCCAGACTTGGAGTGAGGCCAAGACTCAGCAGATCGTCCTGGAGAGCTTTTGCGTCCACTCACCCGCTCATGCTTCCTTCTACTTGTTCTAGGGAGGCTCTTGTTGCTTGCCCTCCCTGTCCTCCTTGGAATCTGCCTTCCTTCACGGTCGAGTCCACCCTTTCCTCTCCATGCTCTTGTTCTGATCCCCCTCACTCTCGCCAAGGTGCGGCTCTCGCCCACCTTGACTCTCTTTCCCCTCATGATCTGGTACTCTGGACAGACGGCTCTGTTCCTTTTCCTTTTGGCAAGGGCGGCTCCGGCGTTCTTGCCAACTGCTCTCTCTGTGGCACTGAGGCCACTCTTTCCTTTTCGGCAGGCCCAGTTTGTTCCAGTTTTTCCGCTGAAGCCTGCGCCATTCTGCACGCTCTTTGCTGGTCTCGGCAACACCATAAAGTCTGCCATTTTTCTTCTCCTGTCTGACTCTCGTTCTGTCCTCTCCTCCATTTTTCCTGTTATCTCAAACTCTGTGGCAGATCTGGCAGGAACTGTCTTTTTTCTCCTCCTGTTTTATCAGGCTACAATGGGTCCCCGGACACTCGTTTCTCCTGGGGAACGACACAGCTGATGAGCTTGCCAGACGGGGAGCGCTGCTTGCGCCCTCCGCAATCCTTTGTAGTCTCTCTCCTCTTATCTCTCGTATCCACTCTCGTCTTATCTCGGACTGGAGGCGTACTGTCTCTTCAAAGTATTTTGACACACAGGCTCCCTCAATTTCCACCGAGGAACTTGTGCTCCCTCGTCATGCTCGCTGTGTCCTCTCTCGTCTTCGCTGCAATGGACACAGCCTTCTTTTAGGTTCCTATCTCTCCAGAATTGGTAGAATCGAGAATTCTTCTTGCAGCGCCTGTGGACACTCGTCCCAGGACATCTCTCATCTCATTCTGCACTGTCCAGCTACGGACTCTTTGTCTCTTTATGGCCTCTGGTCCAGACCCTGGGGAGTTGCCCGGCTTCTGGGGCTCCATGGTCTTCCGCCATGCCCCCATTCCTCGGAAGGGGTCGGGTAAACAACAACAACAACATAGATTTATCTATTTTCTTTATGCAAACAAGAAATGGAAGCAGGTAAACAGAAAAATTTGTAATGCTTTGACAATAACAAATTCGTGTAACACAAATAATCGCAAATATAGCAGCAAATAAATTAAGGACCATAAAGCAAAATTAAGCTACAAAAACATCGTTGAATTAACTATGACATAAACCCAGCTTAAGTGTTTAAAATGAACACATTTCAAAACTATCGAAATTGTACAACTACATCTGACTTGCTTAAAATGCAAGACCTAACACCTTAATTTTTTCAGTTATCTAATTAATTTTTTGGGAAATTCTGCTTGACTCCTGTGCGCGCATACTAAGCATGAGATTTTTAGCCATTCAGTTAAAAAAACGTGCAGATACGCCCTCTAACAAGTTATGTCCTTTGCTGCACATTGTTGGAGCAGACCAAGGAGATACTACACCGCTTTCAAAAAACGCAGTATTTTCAATTTCTTTAAATACACTTCGCTGGTCAGCGCTGCTCAAAAATCGTTTTTTAAGCTTTTCAACAGAGGGTTCGGCAAATGCCCCCCAGCAAAGCATGCCAATATCAAACATTTATTTTGTTGGCTTGGAGAGTCCACCGCGAATGATATCGTTAAAAAAATTTATGGCATTTATTGAAACGTTTGGCTCTGCTTCAGGTGCCAAGTACTCAACACTAGCAATGGTAACTTCTTTACAAGAGTCACATCTATTGCTTTTTGCTAGTGATCTACAGCAATAACCTGTCACGTAGAAAGTCACAGAGACATCATTTTCAGTTGGCATGATATTGAAAGACATGTCAGCATAAAGAGATTCTGCTCTGAAAATGACTTCTTGAATGGCAGTCCTTTCTTCTCCTGTTTCTGCTGCATCTTCAATTTCTTTGAGGGAAATTCGTTTCATATAGCTGTCTCACGGATATAAAATAATTGGCCCCGCTTAACTGACGGATGTGGCCAAATCGTCCCTTAATGGTATCCGACTGTATATGTCCAAGCAATACATACTTGTATCTACACTCATTCATCAATTACTTTGACAATCCAGTGATAGATTGACATGTCTGAGAAAGGGCAAGAGATGTCTTTTTTGTTAAACCCGGAAGCTGCGCACAAAAAATAAAATGTTTTTTATTTATACTAAACTCAATAACGTGAGCTTATTGTGTGTAGATGCTGGTACTAATTGTCCAATATGATATATCCCAATTTCAAGATCTGTGCTGATAGATACTGCTGACTGAACAGAGAGCGGGTGTTCTTCAGAAAACAGAATCAAATTGGCTTCTGACTTTGTCTGATGCAAGACAAAGCCATGCGACTGCATGTCATTAGCTATTTTTGCGATTAGCCCAGCTAAATTTTGAATTGTATCATCTTTCAAAAATTGCTCAAACTGCATTTCCAATCTTGATGCATCATTTTCATGTCGTGATGATGCCAACGACAGACCAGATCTAGGCGGTGCATCTCCACATGCATAGTATGAAGGAACATCCTTAAAAATTGAAGGTAAAACATTGCCTTTAAGACGCTTCTTCATTAGAAAGGCACTTGATCGATTTTTTCTTCGCCTAATTTGTTGATCATTTGACTCTTTTACAAAATCTTCAGGTTTGAAGTGAAGTGAATACAATCTTGAATACTTAGTTGGCGTAAAATCTTTTCTTGCAATACGTTTAAGCCCACCTTGAAGCAGCTGTTATCATGCAGGGGAAACGAATGAAAAGTAACATCAGGGTCTTTATTTTCACCAGTATATCCTGATCTGCAGTTAATAGCACAACACTTGTTGACAATATCAAACAGGTTTTATACTGATACCAAAAATAATAACTAAACTACCAATTAATAATATTAAAAAGGAGGTATTATGTACATGCAAACTCAAGTCAGCAAAACATCTACACTGCAATTTAAAACATGGAACTAGATCTCAAGTTATCAAACTTTTAAGTAGTGAATGGCTGTAATTTAGAATAAGCTGTACGCTTCTAATTGGAAACACCATTAAAATTGCAATTTATACTTCACACCAAAACGGTTTGCTTAGAAGAAGAGTTGTGGTTAGATTTAGGGTGGGGTTTAAAGTTAAAATTTAAATTCAATCTAACCCCCTCCCCCCTTGCCCCAACAAATTAGCACTGAAAGTAGGCAGTGTTTCCAATTGAAAACGCTCAGCATATTCTACATTAGACCCATAGTAAACTACAGAGATCAAATTTGCTTTACAACACTATGCATAATTTGACCTAGGTACATTTAGCCTTGCCATACCCATTAGGCTTTTTACATGCAGTAGCAAAAAAGCTACCCTACTAACCAGCAAAATGTTGGCTTGGCTTTGCTAGCAGCACCTTAGTGCGACTGAAACTGCACCCAATCTTTTAAGAGTACATTTCAGAATTTTTGAACCTGCAGTGCATTTAGACCTAATGGGGCTCATAAGCAAATGAACTACAGCATAATCGCTCAAATCTTTAACCTTCAATCTATTGGTCTATTTTCCAAATACACCTATGCCTTCGTAGAATAGTAACTGTATGACAGCAGTTACTAATTTGACTCGCCTGGCATAAACCAATCTTATTTACCTGCAAGTATGTATGGTTGTGTACCTTAACCTACTGCAGTACAGTAGGGCTACTGAGGCTGCTATAGCCTGTCAGTAGACAATATAATACAAATTATAGTGATCTGCTTCACTTTAGCGCCAGCGCAAACACATTCCCAGCATCAATACAGTTTTAACATGTAAGTACTTTGCTTTATCTACTGGTGTCAATGCACTGTCATGTTATTCTTTAATCACTAATCATCTGTTTTACTGGAGTGCCAGCACGAAAACATTACCCAGCATCAATGCATTTGTAACATGTACGAACTACGCTTTGTCCACTGGTCTCTGTTTGTGCACTGTGACGCAATTTTTTGATCAAATGAACAACACTCATTCGAAACTTTCTTTTTCCAATTAACCAAGGCAGCAGTCACGCGGCGAGATACAAGCCTCATCTTGGTCGCTCGCGCTAGCAGGTTTAGCGGCGTTTCCAGTCCAGGTGTTACTATTTAGAAGTCCATGGTTTAATCACGAGTAAATCACGCCACACCTGTTAATTCCTTTCGGTGCGCCTGCTCACCACTGGTTAACATAAAACTCTGTAAACGCGATTAATGAACTTCGATAAGAATATATTGTCCTTTTCCGGTTTATTTTGATTTATTCGATTTCATTAGATTGCACACGATTCGGTTTACAAAGTTTTCTTTTACAGGCGGTCACAAGATTCTTAAACTCTTTCACACTAGTCAATTAATTTTAGAATGATTTTCCAACCAGAAAGCAACACCACTCTCATCTCAAAGTTTTGATTATCTGGCAGCTCAAACGAAGGCAGCCGTAGTCTGCTCAAAGCGAGTAAATCATGTGACAGTAGACCGATTACATTTAACAAATAACGAATAACGATTACGGAACGTAGGTCCGATACTACTGTATATACAAATTCAAAACCAACAAAAAATACATTGACACAAAGCAACACAGCCCCACGTAAAATGAGAACAAGGGAGCATTTTTCAGAAAGAAAAAGGTGAAGTTGTCAGCCAATGAGAAAATAGGTAGCAATTTCAAGATTGCGAGTTTAATTCGTCAGCTTGGCTGATCACACAAAGCTTGTGAACGGGTCGTTTCATTAAACTGCCTTTGACCTAAACGAGAACGGTTCCTTTCCTGTCTGGATAGGCGTCAACGATCAAGCCCATATGCCATCTAGACCTATGCTATGTGTCGTCCACCAGTAAAACTACATCATTGTTCTGCAGATTAGGCTGAGGTTTGAACCATTTTTGTCTTAGGGCAAGATTGGGAAGAATTTCCTTGATCCACCTGGACCAGAACTGCTGAGCTAAGTATTGAGATTGAGCCCAGCGACGAGTACCGTACAATTCCTTCTGGTCAAAAATACCTGGAGGAAGATTTGGATTACCTGTAAGAAGCAGGAGATGGTTAGGTGTCAGAGGTTCATCAAACTCAGGATCCATAGTCACTGGAACTAAAGGCCTGGAGTTAATAATTCCTTCAACCTCCCCCATTAAGGTAGTAAGTAATTCATCAGTTAATGTTTGGCCTTTTAATAAGCCTCCAAATATACGTCGAATAGATAGTATCATTCTCTCCCAAGCTCCACCCATGCGAGGATTGAAACGCCATTCGATATTTTTTTGCAAAAACAAATCGTGGATTTGCTGTTGATTCAACTCTTCTAAAGAGTCTCAGAACACCCGAGCTGTTTCAACAAAGTTGGCGCCATTGTCGCTTAAAATGCGCCGAGGTTTTCCACGTCTATCAATAAACTTGCGCAACACAAAAAGAAACGAGTCTGTGGACATCGAGTAGGCAATTTCTATATGAATGGCTCTAACAGTTAAGCACGTAAACATGCACCCGTACCGTTTAACAGTACTGCGAGCTTGGCGTACGTTAAAGGGGCCAAAATAATCAATACCCGCGTGACTAAACGGCGTTTGATCAATTTGAAGCCGATCGGAGGGTAAGTCTGCCATCACCTGCTTTCCTAAACTGGCTTTTCGTTTTCTACAATAAATGCGGTGGCCAATGGTTCGTTTAACAGCAGCTGCTCCTTTCAGTATCCAATATCGCTGTCTTAAAATCGACCACGTGTGTCCGTGTCCGCAATGTCCCAACTGGCTATGACACTGGCGTATGAGAAGTTCAGTGAAATGAGAATCGTTGGGGAGTATAATTGGATGCCCTAAATCAAATTCTACATGCAAGTCGGTGAAATCGAGACGCCCTCCGACTCGAAGAATGCCATTTATGATAATTGGGCACAGTCTTTTAATAGAGCGTGGTAAGCGTTGAAAATCTACTTTAGGTGAAAAGTAAGACGCAATAAAGGGAAAGCGAGTTTTTTGAACTTGTTTTAGAAGTTCAAGTTCTGCGCTTTCAAGTTCAGTTACTGAAAGCAATGTGTTCCTATTAGTGGTCACAGAACCACGAATCACGCTGAGAACATTTTGTTTGAATCTCAGCAACCATGCCACTATTCGTTTCAACTTTATTAGGGAAGAACATTGTTTGATTAATTCGTTAAAGGAATTACAATCAATAGTTTGGGTAGACAAAGTAGTTATTACAAAACTACCGTTTTGCTTTGGAAATTTGACCTTTGGCACGCAAAATTCTGTAGGCATTTCCGGTAAAACTGGAGGTCCCGCTGGCCACAAATCAGCGGTTTTCCAAAGAAATGGAGGTCCCTGTAGCCAAGCGTGAGAATGGGAAAATAACTCTACTGAAATACCTCTTGTGGCGAAGTCCGCAGGATTTAGTTTCGATGGAACGTATTTCCAGGAATTTGTTGAAGTGTATTCACATATGATGGCAAGGCGATTGGCCACAAAAACAGGAAATCGCTTGGTATTGTTCTGTATGCATTGGAGGGTAGCTGTGGAGTCTGTCCAAAACACACAGCTACAGTTTGGCAAATCTAGCTCTTTTGTCACGAGCAGGTGAAACCTAACGGACAAAACTGCCGCTGTTAGTTCAAGTCTTCGTATAGATACAGCTTTTAAAGGCGCGATCCGAGCTTTTCCTATAATGAATAAACAATAGTTGTGACCTGCGTTGTCTCCCATTCACAAGTAACAGCAGCTGCCATAACAACGCAATGAAGCATCAAAGAAGAAACAAAGTTCGTAAAAGATCGCTTTAAATTCGCTAGGTTTGTGGGACCGTTTCATTTGTAGCTTGCTCAAATGTGGCAAAGATCGCAACCACTTTTTCCAGTCGTCCGCTTTATCTTCATTCAGCGGTTCGTCCCAACTGCGACCTTGTTTGCAAAGGTCTTGCAAAAGCAATTTAGGAAAAAGAGTGACGGGAGCAACGAAACCGAGAGGATCAAACAAGCTCGATACAGCAGACAGTAATCCCCGTCTAGTCAATGGTCTTTGGGGAACCTGAATGTCAAAAACAAATTCGTCGGTTTGATATTTCCATTGAACCCCCAAAACTCTGGTCGCTAAAGATGATTCAAATTCATGACAACCAAGATCCTTTGCTCTCTCCGATTCAGGAATTGCCTCGGGCACTCTTTTGCTGTTGCTTTGCCACTTCCTTTTAATCGGAACCCTACTCTGCTAAGCATTTTCACCAAATCCTGGATTAGATTTATGGCCTCGGTTTCAGATTCACATGAGAATAAGCAGTCGTCAACGTAGAAGTTATGTTTGACAATCTCAGATGCGAGAGGTTGGTGCATATGATCAAACTCTCGTGCTACTTGACGCAAACAAAAGGAAGCACAAGTTGGAAATAAGGTTGCGCCAAACACGTGCACGTTCATGTTGTATTTCGTTGCTTCATCATCCATATTACCTTCGGACCACCACAAGAACCTTAATGCGCTAGTGTCCTTCGGATCCACTTGTACCAGGTGGAACATTGACTCAATGTCACCTACAAGAACCACACGATCCTTGCGGAACCGAGTAAGTACACCAATTAAGCTATTGATTAGATTGGGTCCTTGTATTAACGCATCATTTAAACACACATCTTTGCATTTTGCCGCACAGTCAAACACTACACGCACCTTAGATGGTTTGTAAGGATGTATGACTGGGTGGTGGGGAAGGTACCACACAAAGACATCGTCGCGTTTGTCTGTGGAAAGATTTACTTTGGGTGCATGTCCTTTTGACAAATATTCGTCAATGGTGTTGACATATCCTTCTTTTAAAGACAGATTTTTTTGTAACGTTTTTTTAGGCACATTTGACGATTAAGGGCCACGCTTCGATTGTTAGGCAAACTAGTAACTCCTGATCTCCAAGGTAGAGGCAACTGAAAACGACCATTAACCAATTTTACAGAATCTTGAAGCAACTTGTACATTAAATGGTCTTCAGGAGAAAAAAGGACGTTTCAAGTACAGTGGTACCTATTTCGAAATCAGCCGACCAAATAGTTTGGATCTGCTGCTCGACAGTTTTGTCGTGGTGCTTCACGAAATTGACTATGCAGTTTTGAGTGCTCGAAAGCGATAATGAGAGCCCTAACAAAGACCAATCTAATGGGGTTTGGATAGCTACTGGCTCATCTCGGCGGCCTTTGCGAAAAGCTGCGGGACAAAATAATTCAGGAACATCAGCTCCTATCAGTAGAGTTACTGAAGCGCCATCAACCTTTGGGAAGGCCAAATCACATAAATGTGGCATTTCCTTTATTTCACATTTAGCAGGTATTAAGTTTGGGCGCACAGGAATGTCATCAATAGTAAATACCTTGGGCAAGTCGACAACATAAGAATCATCAAGAGAGAAAACCTTCAAATTCAATGTGTGATTTAAGTGAGTGGCTGCAGCATTACCTAGGGTGTGCAAGGTAATACCCTGTAGGTCGTCATCAACCCCAAAGACGTTCACCAGTTTTTGTCACAAAAGGAGTGAGCCGAGCTCTAATCTAAAAATGCATATGTGATAACAGTTTTGTTCCCATGAATTACCTTCACGGGAACTACGCAAAGGTAAACTCCATCTGAAGCCTGACTGCAGGTGACTGCTTGGGTACCACCAATGCCACTATCTCTCTCTCCATATTTTAATTGGATTGTGTTACCAAAAGGTTTGTCGTTATCAGATGCTTGTGAAATGCCACGTGACGAGTTGCAATTGTGCAGTAAAGTGTGATGAAAGGTGCCTTTACAACCTTTTACTTTACAGATATTGGTGCGTTTGCAGTCATTAGTTTTATGTTTTTTACTAAAGTATTTATTGCACATTCGGTTAGTCCTCACAAACTTGGAACGTTCTTTAAAGGTGAGTTCCTTAAACTTTGGACAATCATGAATATCATGAGATGTGTCATCACAGTACCAACAACGTCATACCACTAAGCCTTTTGTGCTTTCTTCGGTATTAGTACCAACAGAGAAATTGTACAAAGCCTTTGTAAACCTTGTAGGTTTGTTTGAACTGGTCGAGTCCGAATTTACGGAAAAAATTCGGCGACCAAAAAGTGAATTTAATTCTTGGCATTCACGATTCACAAACTTCACGAGGTGGCTAAACTTAGCTACATGACCAGTGTGCTCTTCGACCATGACTGACGCTCGAACCCAGCGTCGCCTCATGTCAAAGGGCAGCTCATTCGCTAGTTTAGACATTGAATCAAGAGAGTTAAGGCTTTTCATTTCGCACACATTTGTTAAGGTGCCGTGCATCCTTTCAAGTAACTCAGAGTAAGATATTAGAGCTGCAGGGTTATTGACCTTAACCTATGGGGCATGCTAAAGAGTTTGCTCGCAAATATCAGCGACAATGCACGGTCGCCTGTACTCTTGATATAGCCTTTCCTTTGCCAAAGTGTATGCCATGAAGCCCCTTTCACTGAAATGTTCAATCTTGTCTTTGACATTGCTTTCGCAATGCTGCAGCAACAAACAAAGCAGCGTTCTTTGGTCATTTAATCGTGGTTCTACATGTGTTTAAAAGTTGGATATAAACGCTCTGTACGCCAAAGAGTTTCCGTTAAAACGCTTAAATTCTGGACAGGGCAAAAATAACTCATCATAAGTTGGGTAAGTGAGTGGTGCAAAACCCGGAGGGCAAATATTAGGCTTGGGATAATGCTGAGTGCCTAGATAGGGTAAATCTACGCATGGTACGGCCAGAGGCGCAGATTGCGCGAAAACTGAATCAGACCGATAAGAGCCTTGAAATTCAGAAGAAAAAGACTCTTTCTAGTTAGAGTAAACAGGTTCATTTTTTGACTTATTTGAAGAATAACTATTGGAACATAGAGGCTCTACTACGTTACGTGCATTAACAATGTCATTAAATTTTACACTGTTAGTTACAGGCTTTACAGCAAAAGTACTGAACGCAACAGAGGGCTTTACGTTATTTACACTATTACAAATAGTTGACACACAAATATTAGATACGTGCTCACCAGCAGTCACTATCTTCAGAAGCGTCCGGCTTTGTTCAGCTTCGCAAGTCGAAGTCATTAGGAATGTGGGATCAAACTCCAGAGGAGGCAGATGTTGATTCGGTGGCAGATGTTGAATCGGAGGTAGATGTTGACTCGAAGGCAGGTGCTGTTTCGGAAGCAGATGTTGACTCGGAGACAGATGTTGACTTGGAGACAGATGTTGTTTCGGAAGCAAATGTTGACTCGGTGGCAGATTTGAGACTGCCGATTCTTTCCATACACTGAGTTTTACCGAGGCTACTTCCAGTTCTGTTTCCGCTTCGCGGCGAGCGATTTGCGATTTTTGCATTGCGAGGTGAGCTTCTTCCTCCGTTCTTTCAACAGCTTGCTTTGCCTTTAATTGTGCTGCTCGGTACTCAGCTTCAGCCGCAAGCAATTTTACGCTTCGACGAGATGATTTCGACGTAATCGAAGTAGCAATATTCGATCTTTGGCCGGTGCTGCTGCATGATCTGTCATCATAGTTCGATGTAACGGGCTGTTTTTGCATAAACTCATTTAGGTAAGTGTCAAACTCAAATTTGTTTTTAGATGCTCTCTCCAAAAGGTTGGAAGTTTCATGCGTAGGAGCATGCTCAATAATTTCAGTTAAATTCTTATACGCTGAATCAATCTTCGCAGATAAGTCTCGCAATTTAGACTCATCAAGATTTCTGAGCGACATTAGCTTTTCTGCCGCTAAATAATTCGAGTTTAATTGTTGTTGCAGTTGGAGCGCTGCATTCTCAACGTCTCCACGAGGGGAAGATGGGTTTGACATCATTTTGAGGAAAGAGCCAAATTTGAAGATATAAATTTTGTAAACTTTTATGTTAATTCCTTTCGGTGCGCCCGCTCACCACTGGTTAACATAAAACTCTGTAAACGCGATTAATGAACTTCGATAAGAATATATTGTCCTTTTCCGGTTTATTTTGATTTATTCGATTTCATTAGATTGCACACGATTCAGTTTACAAAGTTTTCTTTTACAGGCGGTCACAAGATTCTTAAATTCTTTCACACTAGTCAATTAATTTTAGAATGATTTTCCAACCAGAAAGCAACACCAGTGTGATCTCAAAGTTTTGATTATCTGCCGGTTTCAACGAAGGCAGCCGTAGTCTGCTCAAAGCGAGTAAATAAATCACATTCAACAAATAACGAATAAAGATCACAGAACACTGCTTCGACTCTACTGTATATTCAAATTGAAAACGAACAAATATTGCATTGACGCAACGTGACATTAACATCAAGAGTAAATTGGGCTTCTTTGTTATCGCAGTAAATCCACTGCGATGGCAGTGGATTCTGTGAGCCTCATTTTGCAGCAAAAGCCCGAGTGTCTCCATTAGGTTCACCATCTGTCATGAACATGCTTGCACCGCTTGTCCGACGCATGTTTGCTTTTGCATATGGAGAAAACGAGTTTATGTGACTGCAAATAAAGGGTTTGGTTTGGGGGACGGGACAGGCCCTGCTGAGGAGTCCGAGAGGACGAAACGCGTCCAGGGATGGTCTCGTCAAATTGGGTTGGGTGCATTGTTTGCAATACACACTAAATTGTTTTAAAAAGGCGTTGTTCTGTGGTGATTGTTGTGAGAGGAATCAAGCAATTATTTTGGTGGTTTCATCTATTCTCTGATATTTAATTATCAAATTGCTGTAGTTCTGTGTTTTGGCAAGCGAAATTATAAAGTACAGGGTGATCAAAAAGTCCCTGTGCACATAAATTGTGAAAATAATAAATGATTCACGAAGTAATAAATAGTCATGAATAGACATAAATGAAGTCCCATGTAGCTGTTTTTATTATTTTGCTCTTTGATCATGAATAAAATCATTATAAATATTAATGAATTTCTTTTCTTTCAGATTTCAATCAAGGGATATGCTATCACTTCAGTGTCGTATCTTCCTAACTGAAGAAATTTTTAAGAATTCGGGAGAATATTCTCAGAACGTTCAACAAGCATTTATACACAAATTTCCAAGCGTTCCTGTTCCGCATCGCAATACAGTTAGGCAACTTATTAGAAAGTTTAGAGTTAGGCGACTTATTAGAAAGTTATCCAAAAAGTTGACCACCCTGTCTTGAAAGATTTCTTCAGAAACATGATGACACGCGCCACAAGATGTACTGAGGCGGGTGGTGGTCATTTCCAGCATCTACTGTAAAGTTCACCATGTAACATGTATATCTGTTACAATATGCTGTTTTTGATTAATATTGAATGAAATAAAAGTAATTGAATAAAGGTTTCTGATTAATATGGAATAAAACGCTATTTAGTAACATTTTTTACAACCTATATTTATTAAAAATCAGATGCACAGGGACTTTTTGATCACCCAGTATTATAAAGTAAAATTATAAAATCGAGGTTAGCCTATAAAGTAGCTTGTGAATATATTTGTTCTGTTCTTGATCGAGAAGTGGGTGAATTAAAGTACCTTAGTGGAAGCCAATATTTTCCTAGCTATTAAGTTGCAACCAAACTTAATTATTCGATCGATACTGCAAGTCGCTTCAACTTTAGGAAGTAAATTAAAGTTGAAATAGAAACAAAACTCTATTAAAACGCGACATAAGAGCGACCTTAAAGTTTGATGGTTTGCTTCTGAAAACAACCTGCCGTCAAAATTGCTTTTTTGTGGGTAAGATATTGGATCGAATGAGTATCTAAACACCTTCTTTTTCATTGCCTTCCACAGCAACTTCCTCAACGCGTTCCATAACTGACAAATAAAGTCGATCTGCCTTCGCGTCGACCGCAAAAGACTGGAAAATAGAATCGTCCATCGATTGTTCGGTTTTTCGTTTATTTTTCTTCTTTGCTGTCGACGGTGTTGAATTGTGGGAGTTGTCGAGATTGTTATGAGTAGAGGGTTGGAAACTGTAAGATGATTCAGTAACAGCTCCTGAGTTCGCTTTATTGGTGGAGTCACTGCCAATAACTCGAGAAGTTTTACTCGTCCAATCTGTGCTGCTGAGTGCATTTGACTTCTTGCTGAAATTCAAAGTCGTCTGAGAAGTCCCAGGAATAGAGCTCTTTTTGGGAAAGAGTTTCGAAGTTGTCAGATTAGGGAGAGAACTGAAACGGCGCCTTCCATCGTCGACTGCTGTTTGCGCAAAACTGGTAAATTTTGAGCAGCACGCGACGAGTCCCAGCTTGACCAGTATTTTCAGCGCTCTTCGAAAATCAAGATTTCGTGCATTGTAAATAAAAAAATTCCAGATGCTGTTGCAAGCTAGAATGACCACAGTTGCAAACTCAAATGCGCTGTAGACAGCTGCCCCTTGCGCATTGAGTTGACGAGGGAAATAGTAGTACAACGATGGAGTGAAAAGTGAAGCCAAGATGACAATGGCGGCTGGCAGAATGCTGGCAGTGAAAGCGCCCACCATGAGGAAGAGAGTTTTGGCGAGGCGAACTTCAATCGATTGGGTCTTTTTTTTTGCGTCGACTGTCAAGTGGCGACGAGCACGCGCATGCTTACGTGCAAAGTGCAAAGTGGCTCCGTTAACTATCCACATTATCAGCAATGGAATTACAAATGCGATCATGTAAAGGATGAGAGCTCTATCTCCTCCAATTGAAACTAACACGGAAGCAACGAGAACGTACCGCATGGTTGATATAAATGTTGGTAAAATAGAAAAAAAGAATGCTGCACTCCATAGTACAACGCAGGCAATCTTAGCGTATCTCTTTGCTTTATCTTTGCTGTAGCTGAGAGGTCGATATACAGCCTGCAGACGATCGAAACTAGCAACAGTCAGTGTGTAGACTGATACTGTGAATGATAGTCCAGTGAAAATGCCAACTGCGTTCAAGTAAGGCCTATAAAATACATTAGTAACTGTCATCCCAACAGCTCGAACTTGGACCTCGCTGCTGATCAATGTCCCATTTACGTTCGCATAACCAGTGGCGTTTATCAATTGGCCGTGCTCTTGTGGTCCAAAAACAATTGCATTCAAAGTGCTTATGAAGGTAGGCAACACGATCAGGCCAATCAAAACATCGGCCGCTGCCAATGACACTTTGTATATTCCTTGGCTGTGCAACAAAGCTGGTGTATTGATGTAGACCAGAATGACCGATACATTGAACACTGTGACAAGCACAGCCAGCAAACCATACATCACTGCCAAAACCGTGAGCTTTACGCGGCAACTGCAAAATAAAAAGGAACTTAAATTGAATCAGAAGCAGTGGATTGCTAGTCCACAAGTGCGACGCTATAATGTTTTAAATTCTAATCTATCGGCCGCTTTATATCTCGTAACGGCGCTTATCTCATTGGCGTTTGCTCACAATCGCGAGTTTACGAGTTTACATCCCCTAATAAGCTCTGTCGTGTCGTGTTGTTGGGAAAGACACTTTACTTTGAACTTTCATTTTTGAGTGCATCGCATATTATGGAAACAGGCTGCGCCAAGAAACAGGCTACACCAGCAAGTACTGGTAACCTCAATAGCTCAATCACAAGCTGTGTGTCCGCAGGATGATATATATCACTTCGTGATTTACTTTATGACAAAACAATAACATGATTATTTATACCGTGAAATGTTTTTAAGAGACTATTCTTCTTCTTTTCAGCTGTTATTATGTTGTTGGACGTTGTGTTTCCCTAATTCTTATTGTTGTTTTGGGGGATACATGAGTAGCTAGTTGCTAGCCAGCAATTTTCAAGGCAATCTCCGATCAAGAGAGATCTGCCTCCAGCATCAAAGTACAATAGAAAAATTTGCTCAACAATGATCACCAGCATCATACGGTGCCACACAGCCATCTGTTACATCATGTCAATAACCCGCGACCGGTTTCGACCTTACTGGGTCTCACAGGCGGGTGTAAAAAACACTCAATAATAAACATGCTAAAAAAACAAATTTGCCATTGGGTGCAAAAAAATGCAATGCAAAACAATATGATACAGCAATACCTATATCATGGGGGTCACATTCAAGGACACACACACATGACATGGACAACAAGTCACATCGGTAAGCCCTAATAGGGGTGCAGGATCATTGTCAAGACTTATCATTAATACATGAGTAGCTAGTTGCTAGCCAGCAATTTTCAAGGCAATCTCCTGTGCGGCACCGTATGATGCTGGTGATCATTGTTGAGCAAATTTTTCTATTGTACTTTGATGCTGGAGGCAGATCCCTCCTGATCGGAGATTGCCTTGAAAATTGCTGGCTAGCAACTAGCTACTCATGTATTAATGATAAGTCTTGACAATGATCCTGCACCCCTATTAGGGTTTACCGATGTGACTTGTTGTCCATGTCATGTGTGTGTGTGTCCTTGACCCTATTCGGCCCAAGCGGGGCAATAATTGCCCGAGCAATTTCCTCTTAAGTACAGTTTTGTCCACAATGACCCTACAATATCAAGATTTCATGACTTTTCCTAAAAATTATTCAATTTATATTTGACAAAATTTGAGTGGACTGTTGGTTGTAGATCAAAAGTTATTAGCACATTTATACACATGACTGCTAAAATATGCAGACATATAGCTGAAAGATAAAAAAGATAGTAACCTCACTCTGCGCTCGTCGTAGCAGCCTGAGAGCGAAGCGGGCAAGTCGTAAACAAGAGCTAACCAAAGTTCACGAAAAGCTACTTAGAATCAATTGCCATATATAGCATGTACATTCCCCAGAGAAAGTAACTTATTGTCTGGCTGTGACTTGAGAAAATATAGTAAACGCGTTTTTAGCGAACAGACAACGCATTTGTTCTTGAATCGTATCATCACAAGCAAAGTGACCGTTGATGAGTGATGAGCAATATCACTTTGCCATCGCATTGCTAAACTTTAGAGTAAATCTTTGTCATTCATAATTGTAATTCCATAACACGTGTTGTTACGGGACTGTTTCTACCGCGCAGCTAGACAGATATAAAAGTATGGTTAATTTTTGTAGTTTTCAGGAGAAACGTCACCCAGTAACGAATTGTCAAATATTCGGAAAATCGTTCAGTGCGATGCTTCAATAAATCAATGCCCGCGTGTAAATATACACAGTAACAAACACAATAATGAGAAAAAAGCCTGTTCGGTCATTTGAAAGCATAACAAAAGTTTTCAAATTGTGACCTACATTGGTGGCTCCATATAATTTTCCCGGACTTAATTAAGCAATAATATTCAAAGTGTCAAAAACAGCGGAGAATATTTTTCACAAAGCTTTCTCTAGATCACAGAAATGCTGGTACGCAATTTTGGCTTAATTATCACAAAAGCTTCTTCACAATTATCCTAATTCTGGTTTCACGAAACCATAAACTACCCAAAAAAACTAAAACAAAGTCAGTGGTATGTTTAGTGTAAACTGTGTAATAAATAATGATCAAACGATTCAGCCACTACGCTATATTTCGAAGTGTAATGTTGCTTAAATTTTTTGCTGCAACAAGTTTGCCATGCTGTACGATAGGTTTGCAGTTACGCTTTCTGTCAAAGCAGAGATTTTGCAAATAAAATTTTTGCTAAAATGTTTCATGGAAAAAGAATAAAAAAATTTAGAAAGAAGCTTGAATCGCAAGTTCATGAGCAATTTCCAATGTTTCATAGATATTTAGAATGGACGTTTTGTCAAATGAAATAAAATTTCGCGATAAATAGCCAACTCAGCTCAAGTTCATCAAACCCCTGACATCTTTCGCCCAAATTAAACTTCAACGTGTAACCGTGTTGTAAAACAATGTTTTTTATATAGCAATGAATACAAGGAATTAGGATTCACTGTAAAAAAAACACTGTAAAAAATTTCGCGAAGCAGCGAAGCCGCGATAGGTGAAGCGCGATATAGCGAGGGATCACTGTACTTCAGATTCTGCGGCGCCTGTCAGTAACTGGTTGGTGTTACGCTTTTTGTTCTATGGTGTGCTCATACTACAGAGTTTTTTGAGGCGTTTTTCTATCATTTGTCCCAGTAAAGTGCTCTACGTGTTTTTCAAACTTACGCAGCATAAAGTGCGCAGCTAATTTGTAAAAGTTAGAGTTTCCTCCGTCGAACATGTAGAAATACAAGGTTTTCGTGTACATATAACCACACGCAAGTAATTTCCTACTCTAAACTCCATTATAAAGTGTAACAACGACTTTGGCTTGGAACCCACACGCGTAGTGGTCTTGCCGACAATTATATCTGCTCACTGTCGACAAATCAGTGGGGACAAATTCAAGCTGATAACTGGAAGCAGTGGCGACTCCGGCTTTTCATGGCTACTCGGGCTCGACACTGATAGTGTCGCAAAATATTGCAAAAACAATAAATACAGCTCTAAAACTAGCGAGAAGACAAAAAATAGCAACAGTTTATCCAGCCATTTAACTATTGTAAAACGCCTTTATTCATACAGTTTAACAAAACGGTGCTTTTATCAAATGTGCCCAAGCAAAAAAGCATCTGAAAAATTGCAATAAACGCTCGCTTTGTTAGAGCTCGGGCAACTGCAATCAAGCCCGAGTTGGATTTGATGCGAAAAAATGCTTGAAAAATCGTTTCTCTGTTATTTCTCTATACAGCGTGTTTGACTCTTTTCCCCAAGCCCGAGCTAGACAAAACTACATTACACGTTCTTTCAATTACTCTTTTTATCAACCTTTTTCTGATTGCAACTTGGGCTATTTCTCGCGGGCCCAAGTTCAACAAAAAAATTAAACAAAAAAGTGTCTGAAACAACGCAATGAACGCTCGCATTGTCAGAGCTCGGGCAACTGCAATCAAGCCCGAGTTGGATTTGATTCGAAAAAAATGCTTGAAAATCGTTTGTCTCGTTATTTCTCTGCACAGCGTATCTGGCTATTTTCCCCCAAGCCCGAGCTAAACACAACGTTGAGCCAAAAAAAGCAACTGCCACCACAAACACCGGTGGTTTATAAGATGCCCGGCTTCTTTTTTGGACTTAATATAAATTAAGTTAAAAAGTTTGAAACTTGTTTTGCAGAATTTAAATTTAATAAAGTCTTCCCTCATTTCGTAACTCAGGCTCAGCCCGAGTAGCCCGAGTAGCCCGAGTGCCGGAGTCGCCTCTGACTGGAAGTAAAGCCTTTTGTCTCAAATTTGTAGTTATATCGCTGCTTATTCTGGCTTATTGCACTGGCACTTCGGGGCGTTTAGCCGTTGCATTCGACTAATATATAAGTCAGCTACCACTTTTGTTATTATTGCATGTTCATTAGAAGTGTTCACAGCACCGGCAACTTTTTCAGCATTGATAGCTATTCGCATTGACAAAAAACAACAGTAGTTCCTATTAATATGTCTGCAATTGAATGGCTATTTGGTTGAGGGGATTGCAATTACAAAAGTGTACATAGAACTTTAATTCCTGCAACAAAGTCATACATAAAGCAGTTACTATTGTTTACTCATAATTTCTGTAGTTAGTATTGGTATAATCATCAAACAAAATAAATTATTGAACCTCAATCTTGTTTTACTTTGTTGTATTCATTAACCCTAGAAAGACCAAACGGGTCAATTGACCCCTTTCGATTTTTGTTTTTTTAATTACTACCATTTTTCTCCAGACTGTGAGTTGATCTTTTTTGACTTTTATTTTTTCACATAAAAGAATACAAAATCACATTCTCAGAAAAAAAGTTGCATGCAACAAGATGTTATGGTCCAGTTTACTATAAACGACCATACGGGTCAATTGACCCCCTCCTCAAAATCCTCTGCATTTCAGCAAGTGTGACAGACTGGAGCAGAGCATTTCCCACAAACAAAAAGTAAGCGATTGGCACACTTGACTTTCGTTTTGTTGGATTGGCACATCCGACCTTTGGTTTGTTTGGAAGGACGTAAATCCTCATCCTCTCCTTGGCGTATCCGCTTCAAGCGTAATATATATTGGGCTTTCTTCCGCCTACTTCCCTCTGCGGAGCAAAGACTTTCACCAAGTTTGATGAGAAAATCACGTCTTGAACAGGTTGATATCGATATATCTGCACATATAATGTTTGTGTCCAATGCCGTGCCGTGATATCCACCAGACTGAAAAAAGCCGCAAGGGATTATCTTCGGGATGCAGCTTTTGTTGAGTATGTGCGAAGCATTTCATTAGCTGTGATTACATTGAGCCCCATATTCTAGTACGGTTCCATCAAAGACAAGGTCACATGCTCCCCGAGTCCAACTTCTCTTTCTTCTATACCAACATAAGGAAAAGCCCGTAGTACGAAGGAGGTTGTGGTATCACACACCATCCAAAACTTGATTCCAAATTTTGCCGATTTTGGTAGCATATATTATTTGAATGGACATCCAAAGCAAAGAATATTTTTATTACAAAAATATGTTTGTTACTGTGTAACACCACAGTAAATTATCAGGTGTCTGCTAGGATTACCTTGCTCTATACCAGAAAAGTTGCTCATTAATTGTGACATTTGCACCAGGAAAATATGACTTTTGGCAGTTATCCATGACTGAACCCCATAATTCCCTTTTTGCAACAAACTTGTCAGTCTGTCGTCGAAGACTTCGTGAGTTTTTATCATCAAAACGAATGTAGCGTAGTATAGATTGGAATTTATTTTTACTCATAGTTTTTCGAAAGATAAGACGCCCATATTCTTCATCCCGGAAATTGAATAGAGGTTCGTCTCTCCCTTTCAGCACACCACGGAGTATGAACAGACCAAAAAATGCGGTAAACTCGTCCTTGGACAAAAAAAATGCTTCATCTCCTTCCCTTCGCGCTTCAGCAAGAGTAAAATGCATTACATTTTCAAAATTTTGATGTCCCCAAAGCTCTTGAAACACATCTTTTTCATCATTTACACGAGCAAGTATAAATCGCTTAGTACCTGGTTTGGTACTGAGAATATTTCTTTTTCCCTGACGTCCTGTTGTACAGGGAGGTTCTTTGTTCCATATTGTACCATATCTGCTAAATACTTGACTTTGTTGTGGCACACTTGGTCTTTGTAAATCTTCATTTGGAGGAAGAGAAGATTATTCAGTGTTAAGATCTTCTAATTCTTGTTCATCATTTTCTCTGTCTGATTCTTGTTCTTGTAGTTTTGGCTGTGATTCCTCAAAATCTTCTTCGCCAGAATCTTCATCAACGCGGAGCATATCTAGCACTTCCTTTACATTATTATACACCTTGCCTTCACCGGATTTTTTAGCCATTGTCATTTAGCCTGAGCTGCAAAAGAATTTGAGTTTCTAAAGATGAAGCAAAAATAAAGAGAAAATTGCAGATTCAGTTTGCCAAAAAATTATCATTTAGGTAAATAGCTAATTCTGACTCTGTCTACTACACTAAACAGTGAAATGTGAATCGCATTCCTGACTAGATTTGCAGTTAGGTTATAAAACAGGGTCAAAATAGCTATATTATTTTGTAACAATAGCGGATACAAGTAGCCAGTCTGGCAATCGATTTATCAGTACATCAAACAAAAGAGCATGCTATTCTAACTGATAGGTTACAATTTGTGCAACAACCAGGTTGCGAAAAAAATATCACGACACCAAATAAAAGTAAAACCGTAATAACATACAAAGCTGTAGAAATGTAAGAATAAATAAATAATTGCTGGGCTGTCTTCCACTTATAGTAATAAAACACAACTAAGTAGGTCTTTCTTCGCTTTTAAACGCTAAGAGGTCAATTGACCCGTATGGTCTTTCTTGAAGAAAAAAATCTCGGTCTTTCTAGGGTTAAATAAAAACAAACATTATAAAGAAGGATTATCCACGCTTGACCTTAGTGCAGCCGGCCTTATTATTATGCAAAGCCTATGTGATACATATCGTAATAGAAGCTGTGAAATCTAGGTCATACTCATCGTAATATAGAAACGGTTTCATAAACTTTATCTCAATGATATCAGCTAGGAGGTAGAGGCAAGCGTAGGCAGGCGAACAATAACTCGCAAGGAATTTTGAAATAGCTGAGCACACCAGTTTCATGTTGTTGACTTCAAACAAATTTCGGATAGGGGGGAACTTTTCTTCCAGGTTTTAAGGAACCAAACAAAAATCCAAAATAATGCTTTATTAAACATAATCAAATTAACATAACAATAATTAACATAAACAAATCCACCGAAGCTTTTCGTCCCCTCACGGGGACTTCATCAGGGCTAAATAAAAGAAAAGAGAACAAACTTTTACTCTTAAATTTAATATGGTATTAAGATACTAGTCATTGATAATTCAGTTAGTAACGTTTTAGCACTGTACCGCTCAATGGAACACCTGTAAGAGCGACTTGGCTCCTTGTGAATAGCCAAGTTTTATGTTAAGGGATGGCTTAAGGCGTTTGATTAGAAACGCTTCCATTAGTTCGGTTTCAGTGCTGAAACGGCACTTTTTCGGTAATGTAAAGTTTTGCTCTGCTGGTATTGTTTCTCTGCAGGCTTTGCACTGATCGCGATGGGATTTGATAGCGGAGTTAGATGAGCTTAAGTTATTGGAAAGATGGTTTTCAATTCTGACGAATAGTTGTCTAGTCGTCATACCGATGTATGACGTGTTCTTATCCCAAGAACAAGTATATTTATAGACGACATTCGAACAGAAAAGAGCGGGTAAAGGAAATTTAAGGTTAAAATAAGAGATTATTTTAAAAGTTTGATAAGCTACTTTTATATCAGTGCTCAGTCTGTCACGAAACAATGCAGCAAGGCGTTTACTAAATTTGATAGACGGGGTACCAATATATGGGAGGGTTAAATAAGGACTTAAGTTGGGGGTATTATTGGAAAAATCCGTAGGGGATTGTTGGTTCTGGTTTTTGAATTTAATCTTAAATTTTTCAATTACATTTAGGATGAAAGATGTTGGGTACCCGTTCTGTTTAAATAAAGAGATGATACGGGTAATTTCGGTTTTTAATAACGAATCTTTATTTATTTAGCCCTGATGAAGTCCCCGTGAGGGGACGAAAAGCTTCGGTGGATTTGTTTATGTTAATTATTGTTATGTTAATTTGATTATGTTTAATAAAGCATTATTTTGGATTTTTGTTTGGTTCCTTAAAACCTGACTTCAAACAAGCGAGGGAATTTTCGCGCTTTTTGTGGTGTTATGTAAATTGCGTCAAATCCGTTTCTTGACAACAAAACGCTTTCGTGTGAAAAAGACATCAAAATTAGTTCTAAAAAAATGATATTGCCCGGGTCGAAATTTAAACTTTTGTAGTTGTTATACCAGTAAATAATGTTACGGATGCCTACTAAATGTTATCAATTGTTAAGGGGCGATCTATTCTTGGACTTCATAGGTTACAAGAGTTCGCCGACATTACGTGATCAGCCAAGCGCAACTGGCCTAAAGTAGTCAATTTGTCTTGCTGTCAGGAGTGGAGAAGTGAATGAGAAATATTTGTTTCTTTTAAATGAGAACTAACGGCAACTATCAAAATTTGACTTGCCTTCAGATTAATTGTTTTTTCTTCTACAAGCAATAATTTCAGAAACATGTTAAACACAAATACAAAATAAAATAAAATCTCCATCCATATGCCGGTTCAATCGTTTTTCTACGTGGTGTAGTTCAAAAGATATAATGCTTTAAACTTTCGGGGCAAAAACTGCCCCACGTTGGACTTAACACGACGCAAATCTCTTGGGCCGAATAGGGTTGAATGTGACCCCCATGATATAGGTATTGCTGTATCATATTGTTTTGCATTGCATTTTTTTGCACCCAATAGCAAATTTGTTTTTTTAGCATGTTTATTATTGAGTGTTTTTTACACCCGCCTGATGAGACCCAATAAGGTCGAAACCGGTCGCGGGTTATTGAAATAATGTAACAGATGGCTGTGTGGTACCGTATGATGTTGGTGATCATTGTTGAGCAAATTTTTCTATTGTTTTGAGGGATAAATGAGCCACACTCTAACACGCTCGGCCAACTGTGCAGTGGTGGAGAATGGAGGTCTTTTCGTTCTTGTAACCGTGACAAACTAATACCTGGCCACCATATAAAGATGGAGGTAGCTGCTTAAGCATGTTACCCATGGGTGCAACAAGCGAGCTTTTCCTCCATATTATTCCACTTGTGCTGAGGGTCAAGCAGAGAAACCTTTGTTCAAAGTATTTTGCTATGGATCAACAAGGGAATTGAATCTAGATCTTTCAACTGCAAAGCGGACGCTCTAACCACCGGACCACCGCGCCGATAAGAAGAAATTAGCTTTGTCGCAATTATCAAGAGAATTCAATAATGGTTTCACTCACATAGAAGGAAGTGCAAAGTCGGTTTTGTTAGAAAAACGTAATGATCTGGGTTGATTGTCTCTGGACAATTAATACTTAGTTTTTTTTATGTCAACTGCAACTTGCCACAAGAATTTTGTTTGATTATCAACGATATTGCGCAATATCATGCAGTAGTTCAATACACTTACCTACTCGGTAAACAATCCCATGTTGTAATATCACGATCCCGGACAGTAGGCCCATCTATTCCGCACCAAGACAAGCCACACGACGGAAGATCACTCCGAACAATTTCGTGGTACTCTCCGATGTGCTCCTGTTCTGCTTCGTAAAGAGCGACTTGCATGCAAGGAAAAGTCAATTCTTCGATTGAAAAATACGAAGACTCCAGATTCTCTACAATGTTACGCCATTCTGTTATCAAGGTCACGTCATCGAGATTGGTTTTAAAGTCATTCTTTGGGACCGCTGACGGCACAACTCCTAGCCTGTGTCTCATGTATGTGCTATTTACGACATTGGAACACTTGCGCACGAAGTCCGTATAATTGCAGTAGTAGTCGTACATGAGCGCACTATAATCCGTGAAAGCATAGACACGATCTCGGCATTCTTCTTCAAACTGTGGACAGCCCCACGACCGCAAGGACTGTAAATAAGTGGTTAAGTAGGCTTGGCCAACACTCCACCGGAAACGATATCTGATGGTGATGAGCTGGCAGCATTGCTGCACTTCTGTTGCGTTGCCTGGTAGGAGCCCGGGAGCGTAGACGCAAGCTAAATCAGGTCTTGTGATTCGAGGCACTGAGCTTGAATTATTAAACTGTTGTGTTGTCTGGCAAATTGCAACCACAAACAAGTTACACAAAGCAAAACCGATCAGAATCTGGACCCATTTACCAATACAACGAGTTATATTTTCATATTTTGAAAACATATTTTACAAATTAAATTCCGACATCCTGAAAGGAAAAATAAAACGATTAACTTCATAATTATTGATTTATAAAATCTTTCAAAGTTTTAGTAAATACAAGTCAAACTTTTAATAAGGTAAAAATTTTGTTTTGATAAGACTCATCTGATTTTTGATTGAATGCCAGCGCAAGTTCTTTAAAGAAGTATAAAAACGACTCTGCTCGAAAAATAAACTGGCTCATCTCTCGTTGACTTCACTTCGCTCAGAATCCAGCACAATTTGGGCAAGTTTTACCAAGCGGCGATTATGAAATTATATACAATGAAAGACGTATTTATATAAAACGCGATGCACTTTTACTTACCTATTTACGCGCACGCTTCGGAAGTGACGTCACTTTTAAAATGTTATGTATGTCACAGATAGACAATTTTTCCATAATAATCGAGTCTGCAAATCACCAGCAGTTGCTTGCACCTAATCATACAAGCCAGAACTTCTTAAACTATTTGAGACCCGCCAATCTTAAAAATGTTAACAAAAACTTTTTCCCCCCTTCCAATATCCGAAATCCTTTTTTTGAATGGTTTAGTTCCTAGCGGTTGTTATTTTCCCAACCTTTGTTCAAAGTGCTCATAGTTTGCTCTCAAAAACAACATAAAGACTTTTCTTTTTTTAGAATAGTTCTTCAAAACGCTAATTTTGACAAGTTTTCTCTTCAAGGAGCACCCGTGACACCGTGGCAATGTGCCCTCCAATAAACCTTCTACAAATATTTGGCAGGGCGCGTGCCTCCTCCCCCTCCCCTGATCTAATCAAACGATTAGGCAAATCGAAGATAACGCTAAACTCAAAACTTGGCTTTCATTTTAAACTGGATAGCCCGAGTTTGGTGTCGTTTTGTGGCATTAGCTACGCCATCATCAAATTACACACCTGTAATTTGACCAATTTTCTCGTCAATCAAGTTTTGCTATTGAGTTTATTCAAATTGATAGAAAAGAAAAGAATATAAAATATGCATGCTTCAACAGCGCCATCAAACGGCAAGAATAAATGATTAATTTCACCTCTAAAAGATTTTTTTTTATTAAGCAGTTATTGTTGACAACAACACTTGGTCCAGATACTAAAGACCGCGTGACTTCTGAGGCTTGACAAACATCTGCCGTGCCCTTATCAACCAGGAGTGAAGTGAGGACATCACCTTGATGAGATACAATGATTTCTCCGTTTTTGAACTGAAAACTCCGTGCTCCGATAGCGAAGAACAGAACTACCATACATATGCGGCAACTCATGCGTAGCGACCCCAAACCCACTGCGCAAGTACTGTATGAGCGTGCACATAACGCATAAAACATTGACTATATTCTTACTCTGACATAATGTTTGAACCCCTCAGCACCACACTTATAACAGTTTGGAATGAGGCTGGAGCCTTCATGGCAAAAAGGAAAAAGGGAACAAGTCGTCAATCCAAATCACGAGGTTGTGAAACGGGAGAATGCAAAGATGGGCCAGAACCACATCTTGGCGAGAAATAGCTGGGTCAGAGCGTAAGCTTGGTGTAGAATAAGCTGGACAATGAAAGAAAGCGAGTTCCAAGGAGGAGAAGAAGGGAGAGCAAAAAGAATCTCCCTTGGAACCGGCTGAGAAAGCATTTTCTTTTTCTTTTATTTGCCATATTTAGCCTTCATTCATGAGAAAGCAAATTGCATTGATATATTTTGGACGGTACGTCCGCACTCGCTCGGGAGTTGCCGTTTCCGTGATGTCTGGGCGGCCTGTCTTCCACATATAGGCGGGGTGTTTCGCGCAACAAGCGAACTTGCCGGCTTGTTCTCCACAACCTCCTTTAAATGCCGAGTGCCAAGCAGAGAAGCTGTGAATACCATATTTTTAGAGTCTTTTTGTATGACTTGACGAGGGGATTGAACCCCAGGTCTACCGACTGCGAAGCAGGCGCTCTAACCACTACGCCATCGCGTCGGTATGAGTTGGCATGAGTTGGTAAGTGGACGCAAAACCTATACAGCAGGAACTGGAATGTCTTGGTTTCACTGTAGATCTGGCCAAACCTAAAAAGAAAAGGAGGTGAGAGGAAAAGGGTCTGCTTATAAAATGACTAGTAAAATCAGATTGCATCACGCTCTTTGCTGAAGCCACCGATTAGTTGCAATTTAGGCTGACAGAGATCTATCTACATCAAAAACCTAGCAGAAGGTCTTAAAATGAACTACATGAAAAAAAGTTCATAAGATTGGACAACGTATTAAAAGATCGAATGATGGTTGGAAGGGATGAAATAGAAGAGTTAAAGGAATAAGTCTGTGTGGGACAAAAAGTCAATAGACCATGCTAGACTTCATGCTATTTTCAACCGATCATATAAAAAAAGTGAGTTCAAGCTTCTTTGACAGTAGGGGTAACATTGACAAAAAGAAAACAAGAATCTTTCCCATTTGGACTCCAAATCAACATATAAAAACCTTTATATTTGCCGGAAACCAACTTTTTGACAGAAAAAGTTTTTAAACTAAGCCATTTTCAAGTAAAAATGTTTCTTCTAGATGCAATTTTGTTTAGTGGAAGGCCTATTATTTTATTTTGATTTTCCCTTGCACTTTGGATTTCACTACATGCAACTATGCTCCCAATCATGACTTCCCTACTTTCTAATTAAGAATAGTCATATTCAAAAACAGCCTATTGTTTTAAAAATATCCATGTTCTCTTTTTCCTAAGCACAGGAAGAGTGAATTGATTCAAAGCTGAGGGTGGGCGCCAAGCTGTCTCTAATCCTGACCTCTCCACTCTAAAACCAAAAGTGATCGTAGTCACAAGAAGGCGTATTGTTTCACAGACATTATATTCTTTCTACTCTCTAAACACAAATGGAGCATATAGCCCGACCGGAGACCAGTACATAGAGCTCAGTTGTTGTAATAGATAAGGTCTAAATGGATAATTCACCGACCAAATTTTTGCCTTAAGATGACGTACACGACATGACATTTTTTTTTAAACTTGTAGAAACTGACATCAAAATTTGACATTTTTTACTTTGCTACATGTGAGCAATATGTTTTATGAGTTGAACTTGGTTGGGGAAGCGGCACAACTTAGTCAGGAAAGAAACTGAGATAGCCTAAGCTAGACACCACCGACAGTTTACTTATGAACTTTTATTCTTGCCGTTGCATTTGAAATGACAGATTTGTATTACAGTAATACAGGGTGGGCCGTAAATAACGCACCAAAGATTTAAAATAAATTGTGATGTGAAATAATGTAAATATCTTTTCTTTGGGTATTTTGAGCATTTTGAGCATTTGTGATTGTACCAGCGTGTACGTGTTTCTCTGTTCATTTGTTAAGTTTTGTTTTAATAAAAACGTTTGTTATTATTATCTGAATTGTTTTATATGCTTTGGTGCGTTATTTATGGCCCACCCTGTATATTAATTTGCTTTAACTGGAAGCATGCAGGTATTAGCTATAGAATTCAAAATTTACGCTAGCTATCAAAAAAATAGTGAATAATGAAACTACAGATGGTGCTGTTTTTGCTGAAATGGTATCAAAAAGCATAAACATGTCACTTAAAATTGTGACAAAACAGGGCAGTATTTGAAACGTTCAAGATAACAAGCATTCATAAAAAAGAATCGCTTATAAAGTCGTCCATAAAGCTTAAATTACTGTAATCGTATTTTATCGGAAATTGCATTTAATATCTCTCTACCAACATTTTAAGTGTGTTTCTACGATCAATGCTTTTTGTGAAAATAACGAAAACAAATTCTACAATCAATCGTTTATTTTGGCATCTGCTTACCCGCTAAATGGGTACAATTTTTTGAATTGGTAAGACAGACGCTTAATTTTGTTTAAACCGAAACTGGCTTTGTCCATCAAAATATGTGGATTTTAAAAAGCGATTTTCAACTACGACGTTACCAATCTCCATACGACATAGACACTAACTCCGGGGTGGTGATCAATTCAGCTAAGTTTTATCTTTCTATACTCCGTAATTTTGGAGTTGTCAAAACAAACAGACACACAAGCTTAAAGCATGGATTATTTTTCTACTCTTCCGCTAGATTAAATTAAAAGGAGGCACTACCTTCTGTAATTCCTATGAAGAGTCGCCACTGACTTTAACACCGCTTTACTAATATACTCCTATCCTACATTGTCACGCATTTTATTTGGTCTGCGGTAAAGACTGTTCATTGGTCAGTTTATACACTGGTGATCAGATGGAAAGAACAACAACAAAATGAGCAAAAGCTGTTTCAACAAAAATAAAAACTGTGTTGTTTAATGCTTATTTGACTGCTTGTATATTCATAATTCTTCCAATTAGTCTTACTTTTTTGCTTTTACAAGGAATTTTGCAAGACAAAAAAGAGTTTGCGAATTTATCCTGAAAATCATCAATGAGTAAGCACTTGTGATGTTTGCACTATAGGTAGTCTACCCAGCAATGCCGAAAGTTTTAAGCTGATGTATTTCGATCAACAATGTTATCCACAGCACTTACAAACATCTCAAGAAATAAAGGTGCAAGAGAATACCGTATATTTTTCAAACCCAAAGGTAGAGTTGTACTCAGTACATGGTTGCCTTAATAATAGGCCCTACGTTCTCAAAAAATGTCATAGATGTGGTTGAGATTGCATACAATCCAGCTTCTCTTTCTCGTTCTCGTAGTTTTAGATTGTATTTGGTTTTTCAACCACCAACAGTGTTGATAACAGCTTCAGGGTAACCGTTGTACGAATGCTGGAAAGTAATTTTACTTTTTATAAGCTTTCCAACATTCGTACAATCCTTATCAACAACGGTTACCCTGAAGCTGTTATCAACACTTTTGTAACCAAGAAAATGAATCAGTTTCCCAAACCAACACCATTAGGTCTGAAGAAATGCCCAGTTTATCTTCATTTGCCATGGTTGGGCAATGTTTCGATGAGGTACGAAATGCAAATTAAAACAGCCGTCAAATGTTGTTACTTTGCAGTTGAATCATGCATTGTCTACGTCACCAGACAACTTCTGCCAGCGGCCAAAAAAGATGTACTACCCGCTTCACATCAAAGCAACATTGTTTATCAGTTTCTGTGTCACTGTGATAGTCGATATGTGGATCGTACTTATCAAAGGCTACAACAGAGGATTAAACAGCACGTGTCTAAAATCATTCTCCAGGGACATATTTCTCAGGACTGAAGCACATTGGTCCGCTCTTGCAAGCCAATCAGAAGCCTTAAAGCTGAAACTTCCTTTTTCCGCTACAAGACAACATCTCTTACAAAATCCTACATGCGCAAGTGAATACAATGATAACAAATTTTCTATTCTTGCCCGCAACCGTACTTCTTTTCATCTTTCCACCCTCGAATCCACTTACATCAAAACATCCAAACCAAATTTATGCAAACAAAGAGAATTCGTGTATGGCCTAAAAATCGCAAACTAGTTTCCGCTTCTTCTATTGGTCGCTCCTTTTACCAATCAAGATAGAGCTTTTTGCTTTTTTCTTTTTTGTCAACCGTGTCTCTATGTAAGTGACTCACTTCATTTTTTCATTCTATTTCTGACGAATTCTCTTAAGAAGTGTCAAACGAAAAGCTTCGAGAATGAATACTCTACTTTCTGCAAATTTCAAACACACAATATCAAGCTTAAAAGTTTAGGATAATATTAAAGGTTGTTTGAATGTTAAAACATGTTCTTTTTTAAAGACTCGTCAAGTTCTATCTAGTGCTTCACTTACCTCACTCTAAACCCGCCACTGTCTTTTTTCTTTTACTGTTTCAAAAATACTTCCAAACTAGATTCCTAACCAGGACTGCTTTATACTACTGAGGCGTTCCCACCTCACAGAAATTTCACGAGGATGTTGTAAATTATTTAATCAAAACATATAAATCATAGGTGGGCGATGTGGTTGGGTGGGGTGAACGCCGCATCCATCGCGTCCAAATGAGTGTGAATTCAAACTTTACAATAGCAGCGATGGCGTGCGTTTCGAACGCTGTACATTTGGGCAGCTACGAAAGCTGCATACGCTCTGCCCTTCAAATTTGTTTAATTCGATCAAGGAATGAAATTGTTTTCAGTTATTACAACTACAAAACGTCAATCTCTAAACAAAAGTTAGACAAATAATTTCATACCTCTGTCCCTCGACAATCTAATTCTGTCCACGTCATTAATATCGTCATGACTTCCTCAATAATTTATTGCAAGTGATGCCGAGCCGAATGTTAAAACTTACTAACTCCGAAGCAGGTCTGAGCATCTATGTTTTTCGTCGTTGGCGTTGCCCGGCTAGTCCGCAGAAAATAATGCAATATAAAGCTTTAGCGTCCTGCACGACACTTTCAGACGGTTCTTTATTCTGTTTTTATCATGTTGCATATAAGTCTAACGTATTATTTGGATCATGCTGGGGTTGCAACCTATCAATTAATATCATTATGTTTTCAGCCGGCGAAGATTCGTCGTACGGTGCTTGTGGCTATCTCCTCCTCGGGCTCTCCATCTTCATCATTATTGTTACTTTTCCTATCGCTATTTGTGCTTGCGTCAAAGTATGTTGTATATCTGGCTGTGTTTATGTAGGTTGTATAGACAGGATATCATGGTAGCGTCAAAATATTGCTTTGTTCAGATTGCTGATAAAATATGCTCATTTTGTCGTAGTTAGACTTCACTGCATTTTTATCCGCAAATTTTTGTCCTGAACAAACCAACAAAGTTGAAACGGCCGCCCTGACATTCAAAAATCACTCTCTTCATAAATAAAACTCGATTTGCAGGGACAGCAAGCATTTTGTAATGTCAGGCAAGTACCTGCAAAGCGAATTACAGTTTGTTCAAAAACCAAACACCTGCGCCAAAAGTCGAAATCAAAAATCGGTCGCCCTTATGTTTTCTAAAACCAAAAGTTATTTTGTGTTTCAAGAAGTGTTTTGTACTGATCGGTCGCTGCACGCAATCTGGCCACGTTGCTGATCTTGAATGCCACCTGACTGCTTTTTTACGAATGTTATCACATTAGGTGGTGCAAGAATACGAGCGGGCTGTAATTTTCCAACTGGGTCGATTATCTAAAGGAGGAGCTAAAGGCCTAGGTAGGATCATGACTGGAATATCTTGATTTATTGAAGCACATCAACTCTTTCTGATGCAGCGGATGTGAAAATTGAAAGTGGTAGCAATTATTTTTTTTAAATCTTCAATGAAAAGGCGTTAGGAAGCTATGCGCTTGGGGCAGTCTGCTCTTTCCTCAGAAACAGACAGTATTTGGGCGGACAATCATGAGGTTCTGGGTTTCCTGCGCACAGGGTTTCTGTTTTGTTTTCCTGAGAAAATGTTATGCTCATACTTGAGTTAAAAATGCACTGCACCAGCAGTGCTCGTAATTCCGGTGCAGATCTAAGCACAACGTTTTGTAAATAACTGTTAGAGTTTTAATATGACGGGAGGATAACATCTGAAGTTTCAAAGAACCTCATTTTGCAGGTATTTTTTTCATCATTCCTTGCACGGACGAGTACAGCAAAGTGGATTTGAGGACGGTCTCATTCGACATCCCCCCACAAGAGGTGATCGATATGAAGTAGTTTCATGTTAAACAACCTTGTATTACTTGAGCATTGTTGGCAAATCTAGCTGAATCATTGTAAATCCTCAAATACAGCGTTGCTATAGCAGCCAGAAGAGTTATCAGGTTTCATTTATTGTTGTGTCAGCCTGTCACTGAATACGGTTAAGTCACCCGCTCTGTACTCTAATGACCGGTAGGTGACGATTCTGCGACTTGAAAGTTTGCTCGGTAGAGTTCAACGACTACCTTTTATGCCCTATCCTTTGGCCTAAGGACTTACGCCTGAGAAACTCGCTGCCAGCCCACTCTTTAACAAAACGACTCTATTGACACATAAGCTGTCGAACGCCGACAATCATTGACACCACTCTTGTAGTAGCCGATAGTCCCCCTTCCTTGTAGTAGTGCTTGGCCCTTGCCTTCTAATTCTTCACACTTCTTGCTTGTCTCTTCACCTCCTTTCTTTTCTTTCTTCTCTGTTCTGTCGTCTGTTTGCTTTCGTCTCTGAGTTTTCAAAATGACCCACCCGTATATATACAGTACTTCCCATTCGTACGTAACCGAGATAAAGTTCCCAAATATTTTAGCTAATCAATATTACTAGAAACTAAAAATTAAAAAGAAAAGGTTTGAAAACGGGGGAATACCGGAAACTGCTACCCAAAGAACAATCAATAAAAAGGCATAGAAAATAAATCAGAAAAGGTTTGTCTATGAGGGGAGTACAGGAAATAACTACCAATAAAACCGCTTTGATTATAAAATAAACAAGCGACGGTTTGTATACGGGGAAATACCGGAAATAATGACCAAAACAGAAAAACTACGTCGACACGGTTCAATGACATGAATATTCCCGAGAATACTATTGTTACATGGCCCGTCTCCTCGAGTCGCACTTTTTAAACTTCAAGCGCGATTGTGGAACTAGACGTAACGTTTGTCCCCTTACATCAAATTGAATGACTTTTTCACTGCGGAAGCAGCTCCGCTGCACGGCTGCGCAGCCACACAGCGTCTAAAAGTTGATTTTCTGGAAAGATGGACAGGTTAGCGTAATGCTAGGGGCGTTGAATTTTTAATGCTGTGATTCCAATTGTTTTTGCTCACCTTACCACCTCTGCAATAATTTCAAGTCTGCAGTCCTCGCTGCGAAAAACAGCAACAGACGGTCATCACGCGCTCATTGTGCAATCTACCCACGAAAAGTTCGTGATTTCAAAAATATTTTTGCCCACTTTGGGGAGTCGTTGAGATTTTTAATTTTTGTGAACCCCAAAGCAGTTTCTAACCCTTGTTCGGGAGCGACTGCTACTGAGCTTCTGGCGATGCTGAGGTTCAACCCATTGCGCTCATCGTTGCTCGTCAGCATGAAATTGATGTTTATTGTAAACTGAAGGAAATTGGATTTTGGGATCATTAATTATTAAAACATTTCTTACTTTATGAGATCCACGTCAGCAACAGTGTTGCCATTGCTTATTCATTATTTATATTTTTCTCATGTTTGTTAGGGTTGCAAGTTTGATTCTTTGATTGTATTTCAATAAACAATCAAACTTGATTCCGCATTAAAACCGTCGTTTGTTCTTGGCTCACCCCCGTTGGCCACGTCAGCAATATTTTCTGGTTTCCACAGTGATAACGGATTTGCTGCATCCATGACGAGCGTGATCGATCAAGCGATCTTGCGTTCTTGAGGCTTAAGGCAACTCTTCTACTTGGTTGTAAGGATGTGATAGAAATGTATTCTGTCAACGGCACAAGATAAACCCGAGATTTTCCGCTTTTAAGTGTGCATGTTCTTTGTCTAACCGCGTCACTTTATTTGTTTCTTTTTATTACGTCACAATATGGTAAATCGTGAGGATATTGTAGATCTTGACCAAGGACAGCGTCACTATCTCGGTGGACGCCGTGGTGTATTATCGCGTGCAGAACGCCACAATGAGTATCGCCAATGTGGCGAATGCCGACGGCGCTACACGGCTGCTGGCGCAAACCACCTTGCGAAATGAATTAGGAACAAAAAGCCTCTCAGAAGTACTCACGGACCGGGAGCAAATCAGCGGTGCAATGCAGGTGGGTATCGGGGGTGGGGGAGGGGGATGAAAGAGGTTGGGTGAACAGAACAAGCAAAAATTTTTAAATTGTTAAATAATTGATGCAAGAGGTTAGCGACGCACTTAGCAAACTGCAGACAGTGACACTGTTTCGACCTATCAGGTCTCTTCATTGCAGTTGGTGACCAATAAGAAGTCAGAAACTTGTAATATAGCATAGCTTAGACCGTCACACCTGTGAGACTTAATACTGGGTCCACTGTAGTGAGTGTTCTGTCAACCTCTGCGAAGCCGTATCACTCGTGAATGAGTGGCGGTTGTCGCAAGTGCACTAAGTCTAACAATTTCTAGAACAATAGTGCTGTCACAGCCGAGTGGTCGCAAGCTCTTATAGTGATGCAAGAGGCTAGCGACGCACTTAGCAAACTGCAGACAGTGACACTGTTTCGACCTATCAGGTCTCTTCAGTGCAGTTGGTAACTAATAAGAAGCTGGAGGCTTTTAATAAAACATAGCTTTGACCGTCACATTTATGGGAACTAATACTGTGTCCACTGTTGTGCCAAGTGCTTTGTGCACCTCTGCTAAGTGCATCGCTAGCCTCTTGCATTACCATAAGAGCTTGCGACCATTCAGCTGTGACAGCACTATTGTTCTAGCAGTTGTTAGACTTGGAGCACCTGCGACAACCGCTACTTATTCACGAATAATACAGCTTCACAGAGGTTGACAGACCATCCACTACAGTGGACCCAGTATTAGGCCCCACAAGTGTGATGTTCTAACTCTAAGCTATGCTATATTAAAAGCCTCTAGCTTCTTATTGGTCACCAACTGCACTGAAGAGACCTGATAGGTCGAAACAGTGTCACTGTCTGCAGTCTGTTAACTGATGCAAGAGTTTAGCAACTTTTTGTGATATGTTGTATTTTAACTAAATTCAACTCTGCTTGGTGTAAGTGTGTTCACCGTCAATCGAAGCCCTTAGATTTGCATGAAAACAATCCAGCTCACATCGGGTATTTACGCGACTTGCAATGTTCTTTCAAGCAGATCGGAGTTGCGCTGGTTGAAGCAGGTTTATAAATTTTAAATGATTTCATGTTTCAGAGCACACTTGATGTCGCCACTGATGCATGGGGAATCAAAGTGGAGCGCGTTGAAATGTGAGTTTCCTGCTGGCGAACTGGTCTGTCTGACTCCAGTTTGTGTCACCGAGTTCGACATTGATTGTGGACATGCATGGCGGGACACGCGCGGACGCCAATCTACTACTTCAGGCTGTGAAGGCTCAGTCACCACCTCACACTTGAAAGGAGTTGGCCGGCAACAATGACCGTCATTAACCATCAGTGCCACCGACCGGCAATTACCCTCCAAAGCTTTTGACTGTTTTTTTCCAAGTCGCCACCACCCAGCAGCTTTCCCACAAGTTTCGTTGCGCTGCAGGTTTTTCCGCATTTCACTCACAATAAATTAGAAATCACAAGGTATGCGCAAACTGGCACTGCGCATCTGTTAAGCATTTATATTTGGGCCGGGCTGAGTGGCGGCAAAGGTTAAAGCACCATGACTAATTCCTAAACCCTTTTTTTTCAGCAAAGACGTTCGCCTGCCGATACAACTTCAACGCGCGATGGCAGCAGAGGCAGAAGCTGCCAGGGATGCCCGCGCTAAGGTAAGTGCTTATCACGCATAATCGTCGCACACCTGGTCGATTAGTCACAAGAGACCTCTGCTTTTCATTTGTTTGTACCAGTCTCCTTTGTCAAAGGTCTTACGAAAAAGAGTCCCATTCTCGCTACCACACTGATAGTCTACTGACCAATACCGGCTTTGAATTCACGATTCTTTTAACTTGAATAAATGAGTTTATTTTTAGATGCTTAGCTGCTTTACTTTACAGAACGCCACTGTTGTGCGCTGTACATTCGGTAGATCTGGCTTCGATTCCTTGCCGAGTCTTGCCAAAAACTTTAAAAATAATTCATAACTTCACTGCTTGATGCTCAGCTCAAAAGGAGTAGTGTAGAAAAAGGTCGGCTAGTTTGCTTGTCTTCATTGTATCACTTAAGTGGGCACCTTCATCTTTATGTGGCAGACAAGTGGCGGGTCCCGCCGTGTGCCAGTCGAGATGGCCAAGTCTGACAAAATACTTGCAACCCGAGTATCAGCTCATACCCATAAATGAGTTGTTACGTCATCGGTCTATGCGTCATTTCTTATTATTGCTAAATCATTACAGGTGATCGCTGCCGAGGGTGAAATGAATGCTTCGAGGAAGCTAAAGGAGGCTGCCGACGTCATGAGCGAGTCGCCCAACTCCATGCAGCTGCGCTATCTCCAGACCCTAACCGCAATTAGTGCCGAAAAGAACTCCACCATCATCTTCCCTTTGCCAATAGACATGATCAACGCCTTGACGAAGAAGTGAGCCCTCGCCCCTCGTATCGTGTGATGAGCCACGCTATTGCATAGTATTGCGTCCGTCAGTTTTTTAATTTTGTACCTTTTGTAGTGTTAGTGTTATGTCATAATTAAGCACTTATTAATTCAGAATGAAATCTCTATCGTATATAATATTGTTTGGATTATTTGTTATAAACTACAATAAAGTTGAAGAAAGTGTAGCTAATTGTATTTTTGTCGCGTGTTAAAAGCTATTCAATTGTCACGCCATTCGGTCACTTGAGACCGCCATTTAAGCCTTTTAACAAACAATACAAAATACAATTGCTCTCTGATTATTTAATCACGAGTAATGCACGCCACACCCACCAGTTGCTTCGACAACTACTGTGACCTCAGTAAAAGCAAATAATTATTTCGATTAGCATTGTATTAGTGGGCGATGGTGTAGTGGTTAGAGCGTTCGTTTGGCAGTTGCTAAACCTGGAGTTCATTTTCCGCGTCGGGTCACATATCAAAAACTTTAACAAATGGTAATTATAGCTTCCCTGTTAGCGCTCAGCACAAAAGAAATAGTGTGAAGAACAAGCTGACTTGCTGTGCCTTTGGACACTTGACGGGATGCCTCCATCTTTATGTGGCAGACAGGTGACAACCAGCTTGGGGAGGAGATGGGCGCCGCTTAGCTTTCATTAACTCAAAGAAAAAGGAAGAGCTGCCTCAGATCTCCACGACCACTCATCGATCATGGGGTGAATTGACTTGATTGTGACAGTGATGAGGCAACCCCGATTTACCGGCCTACTCATTGCTTGGCTCAACAAAATGAATTGTTTCTTAAACTACTTTTATAAACTCTATTTGCTGATTGTTGTTTGAAAGGTAATCCGCCTGAAGGCAAGTCTTCGCAACATTATTTTGCCATTTGTTTCGACTTAATGTCATGGTGTAGTGAAAAGAAAATGAGGTAACCTGCCGTGGTTTTTCTCATGCAATCTTTAGGGATTGCTCCCTCCCCATCTTCTTCCAAAGAACAACGCCCGAATCCCATCAAGTGCCTAACTAAAAATCCAACAAGCAAACTTGATAGCTTTTTTCCCTTCATGATCTCGTTTGTACGACGCACCAAGCAGGGAGGCAGTACCATTCTCAGTCTTTGGCAAGACTTGACAAGGGAATTAAACCCAGGTCTACTGGGTATGAAGTGGAGGGTCTCATCACTACGCCACCACGCCACCACGCCAGGTTTGCCAAAAGGTAGAGCTGTGCAAAAGGCAGACGCCAACAGTAGCGAGCTATATTTCAAGTAGCAGTAGCGCCGCCACCTTTTTCACCCACTAGCGATAGCGATAGCGTTGGCACTTTTGCAAAATTTATGATGTCGCTACCGCTACTGTTGGCAACATTTTATTTACTCAGATTATTGAAACGATTTTTCATTTTAGCCTGCAATAGAGCTTAGTTTACGACAACTTGATTATCGTGTAATGGAAGTGTATAATTGCCAATGAAAAACAAGCCGTAAGTAGCAGTGAAATTTTGCGACTTTGTTTACTCTTCTTTATTTACAACATAATTAAATATTTCCAAATGGTGACTGCAAAAGTGGTACAAAAACTTTTGTCACTTCTTTAGATCAAAGCAAGGCTTTTAATACCACGAGCCGCTATGAAATGATTCGAAGACTTCTAACCTCCCGAGAGTATTACTTGCAATTAGGCCTATCACTTTTTACATACGGCTGATCTGTTAGTTCGATTGAAGTGTCCTTTTTAAGCAAAAATGGTTAACAGTTTTAAAAACTATTTGAGAAAAATAAAGTATGCAATACATGTGTAAAGAAGCCAATTTCAATCAGAATATATTTTAGCGTGGTGTCACTATGTCTCTGGAAAGCGAGTACGTTTGAGGAGACAGACAGTAACCTATGTTGCATAAGCCCAAGGAGTGTCAGCAAATTAGCCCTGTAGGCTATATATGGCTACCTATTAAGTATTTTGACCTAATGTCTGCTTGTTAAGATTTGATCATAATGCAACGTGAACGGGTAATCATATCATTAATCATTATAGTTGTATTGTGGCTTACAAAATAAAAGTTATATGTGTTTTCATAGGATAATGCCGAGTACTAAATGTTATGCTTGAGCTCCGCGTAGCTTGGCTTCATATGCTATTTTTAATATTAAGAGCTGTTCAGAAATATTATAACACTTTTTTATCGGATTTTTAACTCTTCCTCTTTCCATGTGACGCATTATGATGTTTTTGCTCCTCCTCCCCAGCATGTAACGAGTCATGCATGGAAAACTACGCGAGCAAAATAATTATTCGGATTTGCCACGAAAACCTTTTTAATCAAACGATTCAAAACTAAAATTTTTTTTACTGCGAAGAGCAAGTTTGTCATATAACGATATCCCCTATCCTTCTTTTTCCCATTATAACGCCAATAAGACAATCTTTTTCCCCACCCCCTGGACACGTCATATGATATTTGAACAACTCATTCCTTTCGAACTCGTGGAAAGTAAAAATTGTGACTCTTTATCATTGTATCTCAAACAAGCCTGACTTTTCGCGGTCGAGATCCCTGACGGAATAATAGAACCATTGTTTTTTATATCCATACAACCACTTTGAATTATCGGAAGTACTTGTGTAAGTATTAACATATGTTTAGCCCTAGCGTATTTACTATTGAGCGCTTGTTTCGAGTAAAATGATCATTGTAATATCCGCTACCTTTTCCTCAAAATAGCGATATTGCGCTACAATTTTAGTTAAGTACCGAGTAGAGATAGCGTAGCCACTATTTTAGCCGAGTAGCGGTAGTGGTCGTGCCGCTACTTCTGAAGTAGCGGATGTCCACTTCTGGCAAAAGGCCTGCGTCACATGCTGCAATTCAGGTACATGCAGGTAACCACGATAGCTCGTGCAATTGCTACCTGTTTCGTCGCATCTAGTTTCTTGTTCGAATCTAACCCAAGTTATCAAAGCTACTCATTGATCCGATAAGACTTACTAGCTAGTAATCATGCACTGCGATGAACACATTAGAGCACCACATTAGTGTAATCATTGTAGCATTTTTTATTGTGCATAATTACCTTTTTGTGACCATTTTCATGCAAACATGTTAGTTTTAGTTCATTTTACAGTTGGACGGTTGGCAATAGCATCTATAGACATACTGATCCAAAAGTAGATGATACGTAAGTTTTGCACGTTTTGTTGCATTGTTTAGTTAAAACATGTTTGTTTGTCTGTCTTCAGAAACCTCTTCTGTTCATCTGCTCTCGTTTACTTGTTTACCTGCTACTCGCTTGTCAGCTTGAGAATAACCAAGAATAAATCTCGTTTTGTTGAGGGTGAATCTGTGCGTTTTGTACACCTCACTCAAAATATTGTCCGATGTAGGATGCTAAGCTAGACAGGAGTCGCGTAAACTAGCCACTTTCATCTGTGATACTATATTTACATGTTACCAAATACTGTTAAAAAACGTGGAACAAACAAATAGTGACATTATCAACATGAGCTGTTTGTGGGGCTTTTTGCAATATTTACACCGGAATATTGAATTAAGTTTGCGTCGAAGCAAATGGCTCGGATCATAGGCACAGTAGCCATTGGAAAATAAAGAAGCCATGGTTCTCCCGAAATTTTTTCACTCATTAAAGAATGGAGGTGTTTTTGGATATAATGGCTACAAAACATCAATTTCCAAAAAACATTATTGAATTAGAACAACTTCGCTTGGGACAAACTGTACGTCACATGCACGTTACTGGCTATTGCAATATACGAATACAACCAAGCAAGTAAAATAAAAACAAACTATCCAAAAGTTAAGGAGGATGTGTTTTCCTCCTTTTCCATGCAAATAGATGCTGTCGGGTTCACTGCTGCTGTACATGACGAAAAAACTCTCCAAATCTATAAACACCAGCGCCGAAAAGAAAAACATTTTCCCAATTTTTAAGAAATATTTTTTGTGCTCTTGTCTCAAACCACCAATATCAATGCCATCATGTCACGAACAGCATGTTCTTTGGTTTTGAATGATTTAGAGAGATTTTGACACTGATTGCTATACGTTTTTTCAAGAAACGAGGATCATTTTTCTGCTCTTCGCACTGATTTTTATAGATTTGGAACATTTATCACGCCAACAGAAAATAAACGACAAAGTTGGTCACGTGCCTAATGATGAGCAACGTAAGCATCTTGGCCCAATCAAGGGTTGATCACAAAGAAGTTGTGCCTGTAGACCGTGAGATAAATGCTAGAGGTCTCATGGATGCTCTCCCAGTGCCTGAACGAATGGAAAGTGGGTTGGAGATACGCGCAATTACGCCTGCATAGAGCTTACAACTTTGCGAAAGTGTTTTCATTGATATCATGGAAACAGTTTTGTGTTTTCTATTTGAAGTTGCTGTCTTCATGATGATAACACAATGTTTAAATACATCAACAAATCAACAAAAAATTGCGCGAATTGACTTTCTAGTTGACTGAAGAGTTTTCTCTGCCGCTGGTTGAAGTTTACTAGAGAGCAGATCTAGCGCGCTTAAAAGAGAAAAAAGGCTAAATCTGAAAATGCCTTAAAGTTTGATATTTTGCTTTTAGAGACAACTTGCCATCAAAATTGCTTTTTTGCAAGTACGATATTGGAATAAATGAATATCTAAACATCTTCGTTTTCATTGCCTTCCACAGCAACTTCCTCAACGCGTTCCATAACTGACAAATAAAGTCGATCTGCCTTCGCGTCGACCGCAAAAGACTGGAAAATAGAATCGTCCATCGATTGTTCGGTTTTTCGTTTATTTTTCTTCTTTGCTGTCGATGGTGTTGAATTGTGGGAGTTGTCGAGATTGTTATGAGTAGAGGGTTGGAAACTGCAAGATGATTCAGTAACAGCTCCTGAGTTCGCTTTATTGGTGGAGTCACTGCCAATAACTCGAGAAGTTTTACTCGTCCAATCTGTGCTGCTGAGTGCATTTGACTTCTTGCTGAAATTCAAAGTCGTCTGAGAAGTCCCAGGAATAGAGCTCTTTTTGGGAAAGAGTTTCGAAGTTGTCAGATTAGGGAGAGAACTGAAACGGCGCCTTCCATCGTCAACTGCTGTTTGCGCAAAACTGGTAAATTTTGAGCAGCACGCGACGAGTCCCAGAATGTGTGCTGCTTTCTTGATCATTATTTTCAGCGCTCTTCAAAACTCAAGATTTCGTGCATTGTAAATAAAAAAATTCCAGATGCTGTTGCAAGCTAGAATGACCACAGTTGCAAACTCAAATCCGCTGTAGACAGCTGCCCCTTGCGCATTGAGTTGACGAGGGAAATAGTAGTACAACGATGGAGTGAAAAGTGAAGCCAAGATGACAATGGCGGCTGGCAGAATGCTGGCAGTGAAAGCGCCCACCATGAGGAAGAGAGTTTTGGCGAGGCGAACTTCAATCGATTGGGTCTTTTTTTTTGCGTCGACTGTCAAGTGGCGACGAGCACGCGCATGCTTACGTGTAAAGTGCAAAGTGGCTCCGTTAACTATCCACATTATCAGCAATGGAATTACAAATGCGATCATGTAAAGGATGAGAGCTCTATCTCCTCCAATTGAAACTAACACGGAAGCAACGAGAACGTACCGCATGGTTGATATAAATGTTGGTAAAATAGAAAACAAGAATGCTGCACTCCATAGTACAACGCAGGCAATCTTAGCGTATCTCTTTGCTTTATCTTTGCTGTAGCTGAGAGGTCGATATACAGCCTGCAGACGATCGAAACTAGCAACAGTCAGTGTGTAGACTGATACTGTGAATGATAGTCCGGTGAAAATGCCAACTGCGTTCAAGTAAGGCCTATAAAATACATTAGTAACTGTCATCCCAACAGCTCGAACTTGGACCTCGGTGCTGATCAATGTCCCATTTACGTTCGCATAACCAGTGGCGTTTATCAATTGGCCGTGCTCTTGTGGTCCAAAAACAATTGCATTCAAAGTGCTTATGAAGGTAGGCAACACGATCAGGCCAATCAAAACATCGGCCGCTGCCAATGACACTTTGTATATTCCTTGGCTGTGCAACAAAGCTGGTGTATTGATGTAGACCAGAATGACCGATACATTGAACACTGTGACAAGCACAGCCAGCAAACCACACATCACTGCCAAAACCGTGAGCTTTACGCGGCAACTGCAAAATAAAAAGGAACTTAAATTGAATCAGAAGCAGTCGATCGCTAGTCCACAAGTGCGACGCTATAATGTTTTAAATTCTAATCTATCGGCCGCTTTATATCTCGTAACGGCGCTTATCTCATCGGCGTTTGCTCACAATCGCGAGTTTACGAGTTTACACCCCATAATAAAGTCTGTCGTGTCGTGTTGTTGGGAAAGACACTTTACTTTGAACTTTCATTTTTGAGTGCATCGCATATTATGGAAACAGGCTGCGCCAAGAAACAGGCTACACCAGCAAGTACTGGTAACCTCAATAGCTCAATCACAAGCTCTGTGTCCGCAGGATGATATATATCACTTCGTGATTTACTTTATGACAAAACAATAACATGATTATTTATACCGTGAAATGTTTTTAAGAGACTATTCTTCTTCTTTTCAGCTGTTATTTTGTTGTTGGGCGTTTCGTTCCCCTAATTCTTATTGTTATTTTGGAGGGTAGATGAGCCACACTCTAACACGCTCGGCCAACTGTGCAGTGGTGGAATATGGAGGTCTCTTCGTTCTTGTAACCGTGACAAACTAATACCTGGCCACCATATAAAGATGGAGGTAGCTGGTCAAGCATGATACTCATGGGCACAACAAGCGAGCTTTTCCTCCATATTATTCCACTTGTGCTGAGGGTCAAACAGAGAAACTTTTGCTCAAAGTATTTTGCTATGGCTCGACAAGGGAATTGAATCTAGATCTTTCAACTGCAAAGCGGTCGCTCTAACCACCGGACCACCGCGCCGATAAGAAGAAATTAGCTTTGTCGCAATTATCAAGAGAATTCAATAATGGTTTCGCTCACATAGAAGGAAGTGCAAAGTCGGTTTTGTTAGAACACGCAATGATCTGGGTTGATTGTCTCTGGACATATGACACTTAGTTTTTTTTTATGTCAACTGCAACTTGCCACAAGAATTTTGTTTCATTATCAACGATATTGCGCAATATCATGCAGTAGTTCAATACACTTACCTACTCGGTAAACAATCCCATGTAGTAATATCACGATCCCGGACAGTAGGCCCATCTATTCCGCACCAAGACAAGCCACACGACGGAAGATCACTCCGAACAATTTCGTGGTACTCTCCGATGTGCTCCTGTTCTGCTTCGTAAAGAGCGACTTGCATGCAAGGAAAAGTCAATTCTTCGATTGAAAAATACGAAGACTCCAGATTCTCTACAATGTTACGCCATTCTGTTATCAAGGTCACGTCATCGAGATTGGTTTTAAAGTCATTCTTTGGGACCGCTGACGGCACAACTCCTAGCCTGTGTCTCATGTATGTGCTATTTACGACATTGGAACACTTGCGCACGAAGTCCGTATAATTGCAGTAGTAGTCGTACATGAGCCCACTATAATCCGTGAAAGCATAGACACGATCTCGGCATTCTTCTTCAAACTGTGGACAGCCCCACGACCGCAAGGACTGTAAATAAGTGGTTAAGTAGGCTTGGCCAACACTCCACTGGAAACGATATCTGATGGTGATGAGCTGGCAGCATTGCTGCACTTCTGTTGCGTTGCCTGGTAGGAGCCCGGGAGCGTAGACGCAAGCTAAATCAGGTCTTGTGATTCGAGGCACTGAGCTTGAATTATTAAACTGTTGTGTTGTCTGGCAAATTGCAACCACAAACAAGTTACACAAAGCAAAAACGATCAGAATCTGGACCCATTTACCAATACAACGAGTTATATTTTCATATTTTGAAAACATATTTTACAAATTAAATTCCGACATCCTGAAAGGAAAAATAAAACGATTAACTTCATAATTATTGATTTATAAAACCTTTTAAAATTTTAGTAAATACAAGTCAAACTTTTAATATGGTCAAAATTTTTGTTTTGATAAGACTCATCTGATTTTTGATTGAATGCCAGCGCAAGTTCTTTAAAGAAGTATAAAAACGACTCTGCTCAAAAAATAAACTGGCTCATCTCTCGTTGACTTCACTTCGCTCAGAATCCAGCACAATTTGGGCAAGTTTTACCAAGCGGCGATTATGAAATTATATACAATAAAAGACTTATTTATATATAAAATGCGATGCACTTTTACTTACCTATTTACGCGCACGCTTCGGAAGTGACGTCACTTTTAAAATGTTATGTATGTCACAGATAGACAATTTTTCCATAATAATCGAGTCTGCAAATCACCAGTAGTTGCTTGCACCTAATCATACAAGCCAGAACTTCTTAAACTATTTGAGACGCGCCAATCTTAAAAATGTTAACAAAAACTCTTGCCTCCCCCTAATACGCGAAATCCTTTTTTTGAATGGTTTAGTTCCTAGCGGTTGTTATTTTCCCAACCTTTGTTCAAAGTGGTCATAGTTTGCTCTCAAAAACAACATAAAGACTTTTCTTTTTTTAGAACAGTTCTTCAAAACGCTGATTTTGACAAGTTTTCTCTTCAAGGAGGACCCGTGACACCGTGGCAATGTGTCCCCCAATAAACCTTCTACAAACATTTAGCAGGGCGCGTCCCCCCTCCCCTGATCTAAATAAACAATTAGGCAAAACGAAGATAACGCTAAGCTCAAAACTTGGCTTTCATTTCAAACTGGATAGCCCGAGTTTGGTGTGGTTTTGTGGCATTAGCTACGCCATCATCAAATTACACACCTGTAATTTGACCAATTTTCTCGTCAATCAAGTTTTGCTATTGAGTTTATTCAAATTGATAGAAAAGAAAAGAATATAAAATATGCATGTTTCAACAGCGCCATCAAACGGCAAGAATAAATGATTAATTTCACCTCTAAAAGATTTTTTTTTATTAAGCAGTAATTGTTGAATACAACACTTGGTCCAGATACAAAAGACCGCGTGACTTCTGAGGCTTGACAAACATCTGCCGTGCCCTTATCAACCAGGAGTGAAATGAGAACATCACTTTGATGAGATACAATGATTTCTCCGTTTTTGAACTGAAAACTCCGTGCTCCAATAGCGAAGCACAGAACTACCATGCATATGCGGCAACTCATGCGTAGCGACCCCAAACCTACTGCGCAAGTACTGTATGAGCGTGCACATAACGCATAAAACATTGACTATATTCTTACTCTGACATAGTGTTTGAACCCCTCAGCACCACACTTATAACAGTTTGGAAAGAGGCTGGAGCCTTCATGGCAAAACGGAAAAAGGGAACAAGTCGTCAATCCAAATCACGAGGTTGTGAAACGGGAAAATCCAAAGATGGGCCAGAACCACATCTTGGCGAGAAATAGCTGGGTCAGAGCGTAAGCTTGGTGTAGAATAAGCTGGACAATGAAAGAAAGCGAGTTCCAAGGAGGAGAAGAAGGGAGAGCAAAAAGAATCTCCCTTGGAACCGGCTGAGAAAGCATTTTCTTTTTTTTTTTATTTGCCATATTTAGCCTTCATTCATGAGAAAGCAAATTGCATTGATATATTTTGGACGGTACGTCCGCACTCGCTCGGGAGTTGCCGTTTCCGTGATGTCTGGGCCGTCTGTCTTCCACATATAGGCGGGGTGTTTCGTTAAGTGCCTTGCCCAAGAGCGCAACAAGCGAACTTGCCGGCTTGTTCTCCACAACCTCCTTTAAATGCCGAGTGCCAAGCAGAGAAGCTGTGAATACCATATTTTTAGAGTCTTTTTGTATGACTTGACGAGGGGATTGAACCCCAGGTCTACCGACTGCGAAGCAGGCGCTCTAACCACTACGCCATCGCGTCGGTATGAGTTGGCATGAGTTGGTAAGTGGACGCAAAACCTATACAGCAGGAACTGGAATGTCTTGGTTTCACTGTAGATCTGGCCAAACCTAAAAAGAAAAGGAGGTGAGAGGAAAAGGGTCTGCTTATAAAATGACTAGTAAAATCAGATTGCATCACGCTCTTTGCTGAAGCCACCGATTAGTTGCAATTTAGGCTGACAGAGATCTATCTACATCAAAAACCTAGCAGAAGGTCTTAAAATGAACTACATGAAAAAAAGTTCATAAGATTGACAACGTATTAAAAGATCGAATGATGGTTGGAAGGGATGAAATAGAAGAGTTAAAGGAATAAGTCTGTGTGGGACAAAAAGTCAATAGACCATGCTAGACTTCATGCTATTTTCAACCGATCATATAAAAAAAGTGAGTTCAAGCTTCTTTGACAGTATGGGTAACATTGACAAAAAGAAAACAAGAATCTTTCCCATTTGGACTCCAAATCAACATATAAAAACCTTTATTTTGCCGGAAACCAACTTTTTGACAGAAAAAGTTTTTAAACTAAGCCATTTTCAAGTAAAAATGTTTCTTCTAGATGCAATTTTGTTTAGTGGAAGGCCTATTATTTTATTTTGATTTTCCCTTGCACTTTGGATTTCACTACATGCAACTATGCTCCCAATCATGACTTCCCTACTTTCTAATTAAGAATAGTCATATTCAAAAACAGCCAATTGTTTTAAAAATATGCATGTTCTCTTTTTCCTAAGCACAGGAAGTGTGAATTGATTCAAAGCTGAGGGTGGGCGCCAAGCTGTCTCTAATCCTGACCTCTCCACTCTAAAACCAAAAGTGATCGTAGTCACAAGAAGGCGTATTGTTTCACAGACATTATATTCTTTCTACTCTCTAAACACAAATGGAGCATATAGCCCGACCGGAGACCAGTACATAGAGCTCAGTTGTTGTAATAGATAAGGTCTAAATGGATAATTCACCGACCAAATTTTTGCGTTAAGATGACGTACACGACATGACATTTTTTTTAAACTTGTAGAAACTGACATCAAAATTTGACATTTTTTTACTTTGCTACATGTGAGCAATATGTTTTATGAGTTGAACTTGGTTGGGGAAGCGGCACAACTTAGTCAGGAAAGAAACTGAGATAGCCTAAGCTAGACACCACCGACAGCTTACTTATGAACTTTTATTCTTGCCGTTGCATTTGAAATGACAGATTTGTATTACAGTAAGATATTAATTTGCTTTAACTGGAAGCATGCAGGTATTAGCTATAGACTTCACCATTTACGCTAGCTACCAAAAAAATAGTGAATAATGAAACTACAGATGGTGCTGTTTTTGCTGAAATGGTATCAAAAAGCATAAACATGTCACTTAAAATTGTGACAAAACAGGGCAGTATTTGAAACGTTCAAGAAAAAACAGCATTCATAAAAAAGAATCGCTTATAAAGTCGTCCATAAAGCTCAAATTACTGTAATCGTATTTTATCGGAAATTGCATTTAATATCTCTCTACCAACATTTTAAGCGTGTTTCTACGGTCAATGCTTTTTGTGAAAATAACGAAAACAAATTCTACAATCAAACGTTTATTTTGGCATCTGCTTACCCGCTAAATGGGTACAATTTTTTGAATTGGTAAGACAGACGCTTAATTTTGTTTAAACCGAAACTGGCTTTGCCCATCAAAATATGTGGATTTTAAAAAGCGATTTTCAACTACGGTGTTACCAATTTCCATACGACATAGACACTAACTCCAGGGTGGTGATCAATTCAGCTAAGTTTTATCTTTCTATACTCCGTAATTTTGGAGTTGTCAAAACAAACAGACACACAAGCTTAAAGCATGGATTATTTTTCTACTCTTCCGCTAGATTAAATTAAAAGGAGGCACTATCTTCTGTAATTCCTCCGAAGAGTCGCCGCTGACTTTCACAACGCTTTACTAATATACTCCTATCCCACATTGTTCATTCATTCACGCGTATGAGCTCAAGCTCGGTTTGCATGTCTTTCGTCAGACTGGGCCATCACGACGGGTAGACTGCTTGGCCCCACCATCTGTCTGCCACATAAAGACGGAGACATCCCGTTAAGTGCCTTGCCCAAGGACACAACAAGCAAGCTTGCCGGCTTGTTCTCCACACTATCCCTTATGTGCTGAGCGCCAAGCAGGGAAGCTGTGAATACCATTTTTTAAAGTCTTTTGGTATGACTCGACAAGGGAAATGAACCCCAGGTCTACCGACTGGGAAGCGGACGCTCTAACCACTACACCATCGCGCCGGTTATCCCACATTGTCACACATTTTATTTGGTCTGCGGAAAAGGCTGTTCATTGGTCAGTTTACACACTGGTGATCAGATGGAAAGAACAACAACAAAATGAGCAAAAGCTGTTTCAACAAAAATAAAAACTGTGTTGTTTAATGCTTATTTGACTGCTTGTATATTCATAATTCTTCCAATTAGTCTTACTTTTTTGCTTTTACAAGGAATTTTGCAAGACAAAAAGAGTTTGCGCATTTATCCTGAAAATCATCAATGAGTAAGCACTTGTGATGTTTGCACAGTAGATAGTCTACCCAGCAATGCCGAAAGTTTTAAGCTGATGTATTTCGATCAACAATGTTATCCACAGCACTTACAAACATCTCAAGAAATAAAGGTGCAAGAGAATACCGTATATTTTTCAAACCCAAAGGTAGAGTCCTATTCAGTACATGGTTACCTTAATATAGGCCCTACGTTCTCAAAAAATGTCATAGATGTGGTTGAAATTGCACACAATCTAGCTTCTCTTTCTCGTTCTCGTAGTTTTGGATTGTATTTGGTTTTTCAACCACCAACAGTGTTGATAACAGCTTCAGGGTAACCGTTGTACGAATGCTGGAAAGTAATTTTACTTTTTATAAACTTTCCAACATTCGTACAATCCTTATCAACAACGGTTACCCTGAAGCTGTTATCAACACTTTTGTAACCAAGAAAATGAATCAGTTTCCCAAACCAACACCATTAGGTCTGAAGAAATGCCCAGTTTATCTTCACTTGCCATGGCTGGGCAATGTTTCGATGAGGTACGAAATGCAAATTAAAACAGCCGTCAAATGTTGTTACTTTGCAGTTGAACCATGCATTGTCTACGTCACCAGACAACTTCTGCCAGCGGCCAAAAAAGATGTACTACCCGCTTCACATCAAAGCAACATTGTTTATCAGTTTCTGTGCCACTGTGATAGTCGATACGTGGGTCGTACTTATCAAAGGCTACAACAGAGGATTAAACAGCACGTGTCTAAAATCATTCTCCAGGGACATATTTCTCAGGACTGAAGCACATTGGTCCGCTCTTGCAAGCCAATCAGAAGCCTTAAAGCTGAAACTTCCTTTTTCCGCTACAAGACAACATCTCTTACAAAATCCTACATGCGCAAGTGAATACAATGATAACAAATTTTCTATTCTTGCCCGTGACCGTACTTCTTTTCATCTTTCCACCCTCGAATCCACTTACATCAAAACATCCAAACGAAATTTATGCAAACAAAAAGAATTCGTGTATGGCCTAAAAATCGCAAACTAGTTTCCGCTTCTTCTATTGGTCGCTCCTTTTACCAATCAAGATAGAGCTTTTTGTTTTTTTCTTTTTTGTCAACCGTGTCTCTATGTAAGTGACTCACTTCATTTTTTCATTCTATTTCTGACGAATTCTATTAAGAAGTGTCAAACGAAAAGCTTCGAGAATGAATACTCTACTTTCTGCAAATTTCAAACACACAATATCAAGCTTAAAAGTTTTAGGATAATATTAAAGGTTGTTTAAATGTTAAAACATGTTCTTTTTTAAAGACTCGTCAAGTTCCATCTAGTGCTTCACTTACCTCACTCTAAACCCGCCACTGTCTTTTTCTTTTACTGTTTCAAAAATACTTCCAAACTAGATTCCTAACCAGGACTGCTTTATACTACTGAGGCGTTCCCACCTCACAGAAATTTCACGAGGATGTTGTAAATTATTTAATCAAAACATATAAATCATAGGTAGGCGATGTGGTTGGGTGGGGTGAACGCCGCATCCATCGCGTCCAAATGAGTGTGAATTCAAACTTTACAATAGCAGCGATGACGTGCGTTTCGAACGCTGTACATTTGGGCAGCTACGAAAGCTGCATACGCTCTGCCCTCCAAATTTGTTTAGTTCGATCAAGGAATGAAATTGTTTTCAGTTATTACAACTACAAAACGTCAATCTCTAAACAAAAGTTAGACAAATAATTTCATACCTCTGTCCCTCGACAATCTAATTCTGTCCACGTCATTAATATCGTCATGACTTCCTCAATAATTTATTGCAAGTGATGCCGAGCCGAATGTTAAAACTTACTAACTCCGAAGCAGGTCTGAGCATCTATGTTTTTCGCCGTTGGCGTTGTCCGGCTAGTCCGCAGAAAATAATGCAATATAAAGCTTTAGCGTCCTGCACGACACTTTCAGACGGTTCTTTATTCTGTTTTTATCATGTTGCATATAAGCCTAACGTATTATTTGGATCATGCTGGGGTTGCAACCTATAAATTAATATCATTATGTTTTCAGCCGGCGAAGATTCGTCGTACGGTGCTTGTGGCTATCTCCTCCTCGGGCTCTCCATCTTCATCATTATTGTTACTTTTCCTATCGCTATTTGTGCTTGCGTCAAAGTATGTTGTATATCTGGCTGTGTTTATGTAGGTTGTATAGACAGGATATCATGGTAGCGTCAAAATATTGCTTTGTTCAGATTGCTGATAAAACATGCTCATTTTGTCGTAGTTAGGCTTCACTGCATTTTTATCCGCAAATTTTCGTCCTGAACAAACCAACAAAGTTGAAACGGCCGCCCTGACATTCAAAAATCACTCTCTTCATAAATAAAACTCGATTTGCAGGAACAGCAAGCTTTTTGTAATGTCAGGCAAGTACCTGCAAAGCGAATTACAGTTTGTTCAAAAATCAAACACCTGCGCCAAAAGTCGAAATCAAAAATCGGTCGCTTCGTATTCCCCCCCCCCCCCCCCATTTGGATGCAGGCTTGCTGAAGAGCGTTGGTCAAAATAAATTTCTTGATGCATTGGACGATTTAAATGTTGTCACTATGATATTACGTATTCTTATTGTGTCATAGCAGCGTCATAAAATGACAATCATTTTAAATGCTCGACCCTGGAGAGTGGTGACCTGGATCGTGGAAGTTTTCTAGTCGTCGAATGTGGAGGCCAGTAACTACACGTTGGACTGTTGCCGCTTATGTTTTCTAAAACCAAAAGTTATTTTTTGTTTCAAGAAGTGTTTTGTACTGATCGGTCGCTGCACGCAATCTGGCCACGTTGCTGATCTTGAATGCCACCTGATTGCTTTTTTACGAATGTTATCACATTAGGTGGTGCAAGAATACGAGCGGGCTGTAATTTTCCGACTGGGTCGATTATCTAAAGGAGGAGCTAAAGGCCCAGGTAGGATCATGACTGGAATATCTTGATTTATTAAAGCACAAAACTCTTTCTGATGCAGCGGATGTGAAAATTGAAAGTGGTAGCAATTATTTTTTTTAATCTTCAATGAAAAGGCGTTAGGAAGCTATGCGCTTGGGGCAGTCTGCTCTTTCCTCAGAAACAGACAGTATTTGGGCGGACAATCATGAGGTTTTGGGTTTCCTGCGCACAGGGTTTCTGTTTTGTTTTCCTGAGAAAATGTTATGCTCATACTTGAGTTAAAAATGCACTGCACCAGCAGTGCTCGTAATTCCGGTGCAGATCTAAGCACAACGTTTTGTAAATAACTGTTAGAGTTTTAATATGACTGGAGGATAACATCTGAAGTTTCAAAGAACCTCATTTTGCAGGTATTTTCTTCATCATTCCTTGCACGGACGAGTACAGCAAAGTGGATTTGAGGACGGTCTCATTCGACATCCCCCCACAAGAGGTGATCGATATGAAGTAGTTTCATGTTAAACAACCTTGTATTACTTGAGCATTGTTAGCAAATCTAGCTGAGTCATTGTAAATCCTCAAATACAGCGTTGCTATAGCAGCCAGAAGAGTTATCAGGTTTCATTTATTGTTATGTCAGCGCGTCTCCTCGAGTCGCACTTTCTATTCTTCGAGCGCGATTGTGGAACTAGGCGTAACATTTGTCCCCTTACATCAAATTGAATGACTTTTTCGCTGCGGAAGCAATTTCGCTCCACGGCTGCGCAGCCACATAGCGTCTAAAAGTTGATTTTCTGGAAAGATGGACAGGTTAGCGTAATGCTAGGGGCGTTGAATTTTTAATGCAGTGATTCCAACTGTTTCTGTTCACCTTACCACCTCTGCAATAATTTCAAGTCTGCGGTCCTCGCTGCGAAAAACAGCAACAGACGGTCATCACAGTCTCATTGTGCAATCTACCCACAAAAAGTTCGTGATTTCAAAAATATTTTTGCCCACTTTGGGGAGTCGTTGAGATTTTTAATTTTTGTGAACCCCAAAGCAGTTTCTAACCCTTGTTTGGGAGCGACTGCTACTGAGCTTCTGGCGATGCTGAGGTTCAACCCATTGCGCTCATCGTTGCTCGTCAGCATGAAATTGATGTTTATTGTAAACTGAAGGAAATTGGATTTGGGGATCATTAATTATTAAAACATTTCTTACTTTATGAGATCCACGTCAGCAACAGTGTTGCCATTGCTTATTCATTATTTATATTTTTCTCATGTTTGTTAGGGTTGCAAGTTTGATTCTTTGATTGTATTTCAATAAACAATCAAACTTGATTCCGCATTGAAACCGTCGTTTGTTCTTGGCTCACCCCCGTTGGCCACGTCAGCAATATTTTCTGGTTTCCACAGTGATAACGGATTTGCTGCATCCACGACGAGCGTGATCGATCAAGCGATCTTGCGTTCTTGAGGCTTAAAGCAACTCTTCTACTTGGTTGTAAGGATGTGATAGAAATGTATTCTGTCAACGGCACAAGATAAACCCGAGATTTTCCGCTTTTAAGTGTGCATGTTCTTTGTCTAACCGCGTCACTTTATTTGTTTCTTTTTATTACGTCACAATATGGTAAATCGTGAGGATATTGTAGATCTTGACAAAGGACAGCGTCACTATCTCGGTGGACGCCGTGGTGTATTATCGCCTGCAGAACGCCACAATGAGTATCGCCAATGTGGCGAATGCCGACGGCGCTACGCGGCTGCTGGCGCAAACCACCCTGCGAAATGAATTAGGAACAAAAAGTCTCTCAGAAGTACTCACGGACCGGGAGCAAATCAGCGGTGCAATGCAGGTGGGTATCGGGGGTGGGGGAGGGTAAAAGAAAGAAGCAAAAATTTTTAAATTGATAAATAAATGATGCAAGAGTTAAGCAACTTTTTGTGATATATTGTATTTTAACTAAATTCAACTCTGCTTGGTGTAAGTGTGTTCACCGTCAATCGAAGCCCTTAGATTTGCATGAAAACAATCCAGCTCACATCGGGTATTCACGCGACTTGCAATGTTCTTTCAAGCAGATTGATTTTGCGCTGGTTGAAGCAGGTTTATAAATTTTAAATGATTTCATGTTTCAGAGCACACTTGATGTCGCGACTGATCCATGGGGAATCAAAGTGGAGCGCGTTGAAATGTGAGTTTCCTGCCGGCGAACTGGTCTGTCTGACTCCAGTTTGTGTCACCGAGTTCGGCATCGATTGTGGACATGCATGGCGGGACACGTGCGGACGCCAATCTACTACTTCAGGCTGTGAAGGCTCAGTCACCACCTCACACTTGAAAGGAGTTGGCCGGCAACAATGACCGTCATTAACCATCAGTGCCACCGACAGGCAATTGCCCTCCAAAGCTTTTGACTGTTTTTTTCCAAGGCGCCACCACCCAGCAGCTTTCCCACAAGATTCGATGCGCTGCATGTTTTTCAGCATTTCACTCACAATAAATTAGAAATCACATGGTATGCGCAAACTGGCACTGCGCATCTGTTAAGCATTTATATTTGGGCCGGGCTGAGTGGCGGCAAAGGTTAAAACACCATGACTAATTCCTAAACCCTTTTTTTTCAGCAAAGACGTTCGCCTGCCGATACAACTTCAACGCGCGATGGCAGCAGAGGCAGAAGCTGCCAGGGATGCCCGCGCTAAGGTAAGTGCTTATCACGCATAATCGTCGCACACCTGGTCGATTAGTCACAAGAGACCTCTGCTTTTCATTTGTTTGTACCAGTCTCCTTTGTCAAAGGTCTTACGAAAAAGAGTCCCATTCTCGCTACCACACTGATAGTCTACTGACCAATACCGGCTTTGAATTCACGATTCTTTTAACTTGAATAAATGAGTTTATTTTTAGATGCTTAGCTGCTTTACTTTACAGAACGCCACTGTTGTGCGCTGTACATTCGGTAGATCTGGCTTCGATTCCTTGCCGAGTCTTGCCAAAAACTTTAAAAATAATTCATAACTTCACTGCTTGATGCTCAGCTCAAAAGGAGTAGTGTAGAAAAAGGTCGGCTAGTTTGCTTGTCTTCATTGTATCACTTAAGTGGGCACCTTCATCTTTATGTGGCAGACAAGTGGCGGGTCCCGCCGTGTGCCAGTCGAGATGGCCAAGTCTGACAAAATACTTGCAACCCGAGTATGAGCTCATACCCATAAATGAGTTGTTACGTCATTGGTCTATGCGTCATTTCTCATTGTTGTGTAATCATTACAGGTGATCGCTGCCGAGGGTGAAATGAATGCTTCGAGGAAGCTAAAGGAGGCTGCCGACGTCATGAGCGAGTCGCCCAACTCCATGCAGCTGCGCTATCTCCAGACCCTAACTGCAATTAGTGCCGAAAAGAACTCCACCATCATCTTCCCTTTGCCAATAGACATGATCAACGCCTTGACGAAGAAGTGAGCCCTCGCCCCTCGTATCGTGTGATGAGCCACGCTATTGCATAGTATTGCGTCCGTCAGTTTTTTAATTTTGTACCTTTTTGTAGTGTTAGTGTTATGTCATAATTAAGCACTTATTAATTCAGAATGAAATCTCTATCGTATATAATATTGTTTGGATTATTTGTTATAAACTACAATAAAGTTGAAGAAAGTGTAGCTAATTGTATTTTTGTCGCGTGTTAAAAACTATTCAATTGTCACGCCATTCAGTCACTTGAGACCGCCATTTAAGCCTTTTACCAAACAATACAAAATACAATTACTCTCTGATTGTTTAATCATGGACTTCTAAATAGTAGAATTTGGACTGGAAACAACAAATTTGACGTGACCAACATGAGGCCGACGTAAAATAAACTTGCTCATTTACATAAAGTGTAAATTTTAAAAAGCTTGTTTTTTAGAACATTGGGCAGTTTTATTACTTGAAATTTAATTCTATGCAGGAACCATGTTCAAATCCTAGACTGGTCTATTCATGTAGTCTAGCGATAGATTTATCTCTTCACCAATCAACAGCCGCCTCAACGTGGTGGTGCGGTCCCCGGCCCCGTTTGGGTTGGGTCGAAATGGCTGTTGGCCTTCCCGAGGGTCTTAGTTACCCCGGAAACTCCCCATTCATTTTTTCGCTATGCTGCTCCCTGAACGACCGCAGAAGGGCAGCACACAGCATCTTTAAAATCGGTCGCCTGTTCTCACTTTTTCTTCTCTCCTGCCTTACTTTTGCCCTCCTTCGTCTCCTCATTCTTCTTCTTCTCCTGATGAGCGGTAACGTTCATCCTAACCCTGGCCCCATCTTTCCTTGCTCTGTGTGCGCTGGAAATGTGACCTGGCGGGGCAAGTCAGTGCAATGCTGCGCTTGCTCCAAATGGGTCCATCTAAGGTGCTCACAACTTTCTTTATCTAACTTCAGAGCTCTTGGCAGCTCTCACTCTTGGAGCTGCCCCCCCTGCCGTAACACTGTGACTCCCCCCTCCTCGGACTCCTCCGGCACGTATACCTCCACTGTGGAATCCGGCCTCCTCTCTGCTAATGCTGCACTCTTGCCCCACCCTCGTCTCCAAACTTCTTATCCCCCATCTGCCAATCTTATATCTCCTTCCCCTGCCCTTCCACCACCGTCCCTTGCTCCTGGCTATACTTCTGCACCTCCTGCCTCCTCTCCTCCCCCTGACTCTCTCAGGGTTCTTCAATGGAATGCTGGAGGTCTTCGAGCCAGGAGCACTGAACTACTTCACTTTCTTTCATCCCATCCAGTCGACCTTATCTGCATTCAGGAATCCAATCTTAACTCATCTTCCTCTTTCCGGATTCCTGGATTCTCTGTTCTGCGTTCTGATCGCACCCACTCCCGGTCTGGCATTCTCTCTTCTGATGCCTCGCATGCCAGTGGCGGCGTTGTCATTTTTGTCAGACAGGGCCTATCCTTTTCTGAACTTTCTACCACCTCTCTTTCTTCGCTCGATCCCTACTCTGATTATGTAGGGGTCAACATCTCTCTAAACAACTCCTCCTCGGTGTCATTTCTTAATGTGTATGCCCCCCCTATTTGCTCCTCTCCAACGGATGGCAGAACCGATTCCTTCTCTCCCTCCATTCTTTCCTCCTCCAGAAATCTCTTCATTCTGGGGGACTTCAATTGCCATCACCCGCTTTGGGACTCAAGAGGTACTTCCGACCCCCGTGGGGAGAAAGTATTCGACTGGGTCATCTCCCCAGACCTCCTCCCCCTCAATGACCCTGACACACCCACCCTTCTCCATCGCTCCTCTGGCAGTCGCTCCTCTCCTGACATGTCCTTTGCTCCCTCCTCTCTTGCTCTTTCTTGCTCCTGGGAGGTGCTTCAGGACCTGGATTCTGACCATCTACCAATTCTTCTATCTATCCCTCTCTCTCCGGTCTTTCGCCCCAACGAGCGCCCCCCTTCCTTCAATTTTCAGAAAGCTCGCTGGGATGGCTTTGCCTCCTACTTTGACTCTCACTGTCCTACTGCAGAGGAATACTCGTCTCTTTCTCTTTCCTCTGCAGCTGCTCTCTTTACCTCTCTGGCAATGAATGCGGCCAAATCTTCCATTCCTTTCGGCCGCATCAAACGCCCTCCTAAAACCTGGTGGTCTGCTGAGGTGGAAGAAGCGGTTGGTGAAAGACGCAGGGCTTTCGCTACTGCTCACAGAAGTGATGAAGACCGACAGGCTTACATCTCCGCCTCTCGACGTGCCTCGTCGGTCATTGCCAAGGCCAAGGCGGAGGCATGGCAGACGACCTGCACTTCTCTTTCACCTAAATCTAATCCTAAATCTGTGCACTCTCTTCTTCGCTCTATTGCTGGCTATCCTTTCTCGTCTTCCTCCTCTCTTAACTTTCCTAACTGTTCTTCTCCCAGTTCGGCTTCGGTCTATGCCGCTTACCTGAGGTCTCACTTTTCCGTGTCTCAGCCAAAGGCCCTGCGCAGCAGAGCCAGAGGCTACCTCACTGAGCTCCGCAGAGCTACGTGCTCTGTGGAGTCTCACTTGTTCTTTTGCTCTCCCTTCTCTCCCGCTGAATTTCTTGCGGCTGCCTCCAACCTCTCCTCATCCACTGCCACTGGCCCAGACAAAGTTGCCTATCCCATGCTAAAGCATCTTCCTCGCTCTGGCATGGATTTTCTTCTTCACATCTTCAATCTTTCTTGGTCTTCACATTCCTTTCCTTCCATCTGGAAGACATCTTCTATTATTCCCATACATAAGATGGGAAAACCTCTCGACTCTCCTGCTCCTTCTGGCCTATCTCTCTCACCTCCTGCGTATCAAAGCTGTTTGAACGCATCATACTATCCCGTCTTCTCTTCTTTCTGGAATCTAATTCCATTCTTTCTCCCCGCCAGGCCGGTTTCCGCCCTGGACGGTCTACACTTGATCAAATTCTGTTCCTTTCTCAGTCCATTTCGGATGGGTTTAACAAACCCAGGCCGGGCTCTCGGACGATCCTGTCTACTATCGATTTCTCTAAAGCTTTTGACTCTGTCTGGCATCCCGCCCTTTTCCACAAACTTATTTCGGCTGGCCTCCGTCCTTGCTTTGCTCGTTGGACTCAATTTTTCTTTTCTGACAGGCGCGCTTGTGTGGTTTATCAAAATCACAAAAGCCGTTCCTTTCCGTTGAGGTGTTCCGCAAGGATCCGTTCTTGGCCCTGTACTTTTCTCTCTCTTCATCAATGATCTTCCGGCTTCTCTGCCTTCTTCCGTCAGCTGTTTTCTTTACGCTGACGATCTGGCCATTTGGTCCTTCTCCCCCTCGGTCCCCACTGCGGTGGAGGCCACACAGGGAGCTCTGTTTTGATTGGAGCGCTGGTCTGAGTACTGGTGTTTTCCTCTCAATCCGAGCAAATGTGAGGCATCCTTCTTTTCAGTGGATCCCCACCAGGCTAACCTCCAGCCCAACCTCCTCCTACTCGGCTCGCGCCTCCATTTTAATCCCACTCCAACTTTTCTTGGGGTCATCTTCGACCGCACTCTTTCCTTTTCTAAGCATGTATCTTCGCTGAAGGCCAAGTTCTTCCCACGTCTCAAGGCCTTACGCTGTATCTCTGCTTCCTCATGGGGCCCCTCTAAGGAGTCCCTCTCTGTTCTGTATAAATCTTTTCTTCGGTCCCTTTCTCACTTACGCTTCACCCGGATGGTTTCCTTTCCTAAGCGCTACCAATATCACCAAATTGGAACGCCTCCACCGAGCGACCAGTCGCGCCATCACCGGCTGCCTCTCGTCGTTCCCTATCCCTCCACTACTCACCGAGGCTTCTCTACCTCCCCTACGAGTCACCCTGACTCACTTTACTCTTTTATCTTATGAGCAGGCTCTTCGTCTCCCAACCTCCTTTCCCATCTCAGGTTTGGCCAGACTTGGAGTGAGGCCAAGACTCAGCAGATCGTCCTGGAGAGCTTTTGCGTCCACTCACCCGCTCATGCTTCCTTCTACTTGTTCTAGGGAGGCTCTTGTTGCTTGCCCTCCCTGTCCTCCTTGGAATCTGCCTTCCTTCACGGTCGAGTCCACCCTTTCCTCTCCATGCTCTTGTTCTGATCCCCCTCACTCTCGCCAAGGTGCGGCTCTCGCCCACCTTGACTCTCTCTCCCCTCATGATCTGGTACTCTGGACAGACGGCTCTGTTCCTTTTCCTTTTGGCAAGGGCGGCTCCGGCGTTCTTGCCAACTGCTCTCTCTGTGGCACTGAGGCCACTCTTTCCTTTTCGGCAGGCCCAGTTTGTTCCAGTTTATCCGCTGAAGCCTGCGCCATTCTGCACGCTCTTTGCTGGTCTCGGCAACACCATAAAGTCTGCCATTTTTCTTCTCCTGTCTGACTCTCGTTCTGTCCTCTCCTCCATTTTTCCTGTTATCTCAAACTCTGTGGCAGATCTGGCAGGAACTGTCTTTTTTCTCCTCCTGCTCTATCAGGCTACAATGGGTCCCCGGACACTCGTTTCTCCCGGGGAGCGACACAGCTGATGAGCTTGCCAGACGGGGAGCGCTGCTTGCGCCCTCCGCAATCCTTTGTAGTCTCTCTCCTCTTATCTCTCGTATCCACTCTCGTCTTATCTCGGACTGGAGGCGTACTGTCTCTTCAAAGTATTTTGACACACAGGTTCCCTCGATTTCTACTGAGGAACTTGTGCTCCCTCGTCATGCTCGCTGTGTCCTCTCTCGTCTTCGCTGCAATGGACACAGCCTTCTTTTAGGTTCCTATCTCTCCAGGATTGGTAGAATCGAGAATTCTTCTTGCAGCGCCTGTGGACACTCGTCCCAGGACATCTCTCATCTCATTCTGCACTGTCCAGCTACGGACTCTTTGTCTCTTTATGACCTCTGGTCCAGACCCTGGGGAGTTGCCCGGCTTCTGGGGCTCCATGGTCTTCCGCCATGCCCCCATTCCTCGGAAGGGGTCGGGTAAACAACAACAACAACATAGATTTATCTATTTTCTTTATGCAAACAAGAAATGGAAGCAGGTAAACAGAAAAATTTGTAATGCTTTGACAATAACAAATTCGTGTAACACAAATAATCGCAAATATAGCAGCAAATAAATTAAGGACCATAAAGCAAAATTAAGCTACAAAAACATCGTTGAATTAACTATGACATAAACCCAGCTTAAGTGTTTAAAATGAACACATTTCAAAACTATCGAAATTGTACAACTACATCTGACTTGCTTAAAATGCAAGACCTAACACCTTAATTTTTTCAGTTATCTAATTAATTTTTTGGGAAATTCTGCTTGACTCCTGTGCGCGCATACTAAGCATGAGATTTTTAGCCATTCAGTTAAAAAAACGTGCAGATACGCCCTCTAACAAGTTATGTCCTTTGCTGCACATTGTTGGAGCAGACCAAGGAGATACTACACCGCTTTCAAAAAACGCAGTATTTTCAATTTCTTTAAATACACTTCGCTGGTCAGCGCTGCTCAAAAATCGTTTTTTAAGCTTTTCAACAGAGGGTTCGGCAAATGCCCCCCAGCAAAGCATGCCAATATCAAACATTTATTTTGTTGGCTTGGAGAGTCCACCGCGAATGATATCGTTAAAAAAATTTATGGCATTTATTGAAACGTTTGGCTCTGCTTCAGGTGCCAAGTACTCAACACTAGCAATGGTAACTTCTTTACAAGAGTCACATCTATTGCTTTTTGCTAGTGATCTACAGCAATCACCTGTCACGTAGAAAGTCACAGAGACATCATTTTCAGTTGGCATGATATTGAAAGACATGTCAGCATAAAGAGATTCTGCTCTGAAAATGACTTCTTGAATGGCAGTCCTTTCTTCTCCTGTTTCTGCTGCATCTTCAATTTCTTTGAGGGAAATTCGTTTCATATAGCTGTCTCACGGATATAAAATAATTGGCCCCGCTTAACTGACGGATGTGGCCAAATCGTCCCTTAATGGTATCCGATTGTATATGTCCAAGCAATACATACTTGAATCTACACTCATTCATCAATTACTTTGACAATCCAGTGATAGATTGACATGTCTGAGAAAGGGCAAGAGATGTCTTTTTTGTTAAACCCGGAAGCTGCGCACAAAAAATAAAATGTTTTTTATTTATACTAAACTCAATAACGTGAGCTTATTGTGTGTAGATGCTGGTACTAATTGTCCAATATGATATATCCCAATTTCAAGATCTGTGCTGATAGATACTGCTGACTGAACAGAGAGCGGGTGTTCTTCAGAAAACAGAATCAAATTGGCTTCTGACTTTGTCTGATGCAAGACAAAGTCATGCGACTGCATGTCATTAGCTATTTTTGCGATTAGCCCAGCTAAATTTTCAATTGTATCATCTTTCAAAAATTGCTCAAACTGCATTTCCAATCTTGATGCATCATTTTCATGTCGTGATGATGCCAACGACAGACCAGATCTAGGCGGTGCATCTCCACATGCATAGTATGAAGGAACATCCTTAAAAATTGAAGGTAAAACATTGCCTTTAAGACGCTTCTTCATTAGAAAGGCACTTGATCGATTTTTTCTTCGCCTAATTTGTTGATCATTTGACTCTTTTACAAAATCTTCAGGTTTGAAGTGAAGTGAATACAATCTTGAATACTTAGTTGGCGTAAAATCTTTTCTTGCAATACGTTTAAGCCTACCTTGAAGCAGCTGTTATCATGCAGGGGAAACGAATGAAAAGTAACATCAGGGTCTTTATTTTCACCAGTATATCCTGATCTGCAGTTAATAGCACAACACTTGTTGACCATATCAAACAGGTTTTATACTGATACCAAAAATAATAACTAAACTACCAATTAATAATATTAAAAAGGAGGTATTATGTACATGCAAACTCAAGTCAGCAAAACATCTACACTGTAATTTAAAACATGGAACTAGATCTCAAGTTATCAAACTTTAAGTAGTGAATGGCTGTAATTTAGAATAAGCTGTACGCTTCTAATTGGAAACACCATTAAAATTGCAATTTATACTTCACACCAAAACGGTTTGCTTAGAAGAAGAGTTGTGGTTAGATTTAGGGTGGGGTTTAGAGTTAAAATTTAAATTCAATCTAACCCCCTCCCCCCTTGCCCCAACAAATTAGCACTGAAAGTAGGCAGTGTTTCCAATTGAAAACGCTCAGCATATTCTACATTAGACCCATAGTAAACTACAGAGATCAAATTTGCTTTACAACACTATGCATAATTTGACCTAGGTACATTTAGCCTTGCCATACCCATTAGGCTTTTTACATGCAGTAGCAAAAAAGCTACCCTACTAACCAGCAAAATGTTGGCTTGGCTTTGCTAGCAGCACCTTAGTGCGACTGAAACTGCACCCAATCTTTTAAGAGTACATTTCAGAATTTTTGAACCTGCAGTGCATTTAGACCTAATGGGGCTCATAAGCAAATGAACTACAGCATAATCGCTCAAATCTTTAACCTTCAATCTATTGGTCTATTTTCCAAATACACCTATGCCTTCGTAGAATAGTAACTGTATGACAGCAGTTACTAATTTGACTCGCCTGGCATAAACCAATCTTATTTACCTGCAAGTATGTATGGTTGTGTACCTTAACCTACTGCAGTACAGTAGGGCTACTGAGGCTGCTATAGCCTGTCAGTAGACAATATAATACAAATTATAGTGATCTGCTTCACTTTAGCGCCAGCGCAAACACATTCCCAGCATCAATACAGTTTTAACATGTAAGTACTTTGCTTTATCTACTGGTGTCAATGCACTGTCATGCTATTCTTTAATCACTAATCATCTGTTTTACTGGAGTGCCAGCACGAAAACATTACCCAGCATCAATGCATTTGTAACATGTACGAACTACGCTTTGTCTACTGGTCTCTGTTTGTGCACTGTGACGCAATTTTTTGATCAAATGAACAACACTCATTCGAAACTTTCTTTTTCCAATTAACCAAGGCAGCAGTCACGCGGCGAGATACAAGCCTCATCTTGGTCGCTCGCGCTAGCAGGTTTAGCGGCGTTTCCAGTCCAGGTGTTACTATTTAGAAGTCCATGGTTTAATCACGAGTAAATCACGCCACACCTGTTAATTCCTTTCGGTGCGCCTGCTCACCACTGGTTAACATAAAACTCTGTAAACGTGATTAATGAACTTCGATAAGAATATATTGTCCTTTTCCGGTTTATTTTGATTTATTCGATTTCATTAGATTGCACACGATTCGGTTTACAAAGTTTTCTTTTACAGGCGGTCACAAGATTCTTAAACTCTTTCACACTAGTCAATTAATTTTAGAATGATTTTCCAACCAGAAAGCAACACCACTCTCATCTCAAAGTTTTGATTATCTGGCAGCTCAAACGAAGGCAGCCGTAGTCTGCTCAAAGCGAGTAAATCATGTGACAGTAGACCGATTACATTTAACAAATAACGAATAACGATTACGGAACGTAGGTCCGATACTACTGTATATACAAATTCAAAACCAACAAAAAATACATTGACACAAAGCAACACAGCCCCACGTAAAATGAGAACAAGGGAGCATTTTTCAGAAAGAAAAAGGTGAAGTTGTCAGCCAATGAGAAAATAGGTAGCAATTTCAAGATTGCGAGTTTAATTCGTCAGCTTGGCTGATCACACAAAGCTTGTGAACGGGTCGTTTCATTAAACTGCCTTTGACTTAAACGAGAACGGTTCCCTTCCTGTCTGGATAGGCGTCAACGATCAAGCCCATATGCCATCTAGACCTATGCTATGTGTCGTCCACCAGTAAAACTACATCATTGCTCTGCATATTAGGCTGAGGTTTGAACCATTTTTGTCTTAGGGCAAGATTGGGAAGAATTTCCTTGATCCACCTGGACCAGAACTGCTGAGCTAAGTATTGAGATTGAGCCCAGCGACGAGTACCGTACAATTCCTTCTGGCCAAAAATACCTGGAGGAAGATTTGGATTACCTGTAAGAAGCAGGAGATGGTTAGGTGTCAGAGGTTCATCAAACTCAGGATCCATAGTCACTGGAACTAAAGGCCTGGAGTTAATAATTCCTTCAACCTCCCCCATTAAGGTAGTAAGTAATTCATCAGTTAATGTTTGGCCTTTTAATAAGCCTCCAAATATACGTCGAATAGATCGTATCATTCTCTCCCAAGCTCCACCCATGCGAGGATTGAAACGCCATTCGATATTTTTTTGCAAAAAGAAATCGTGGATTTGCTGTTGATTCAACTCTTCTAAAGAGTCTCAGAACACCCGAGCTGTTTCAACAAAGTTGGCGCCATTGTCGCTTAAAATGCGCCGAGGTTTTCCACGTCTATCAATAAACTTGCGCAACACAAAAAGAAACGAGTCTGTGGACATCGAGTAGGCAATTTCTATATGAATGGCTCTAACAGTTAAGCACGTAAACATGCACCCGAACCGTTTAACAGTACTGCGAGCTTGGCGTACGTTAAAGGGGCCAAAATAATCAATACCCGCGTGACTAAACGGCGTTTGATCAATTTGAAGCCGATCGGAGGGTAAGTCTGCCATCACCTGCTTTCCTAAACTGGCTTTTCGTTTTCTACAATAAATGCGGTGGCCAATGGTTCGTTTAACAGCAGCTGCTCCTTTCAGTATCCAATATCGCTGTCTTAAAATCGACCACGTGTGTCCGTGTCCGCAATGTCCCAACTGGCTATGACACTGGCGTATGAGAAGTTCAGTGAAATGAGAATCGTTGGGGAATATAATTGGATGCCCTAAATCAAATTCTACATGCAAGTCGGTGAAATCGAGACGCCCTCCGACTCGAAGAATGCCATTTATGATAATTGGGCACAGTCTTTTAATAGAGCGTGGTAAGCGTTGAAAATCTACTTTAGGTGAAAAGTAAGACGCAATAACGGGAAAGCGAGTTTTTTGAACTTGTTTTAGAAGTTCAAGTTCTGCGCTTTCAAGTTCAGTTACTGAAAGCAATGTGTTCCTATTAGTGGTCACAGAACCACGAATCACGCTGAGAACATTTTGTTTGAATCTCAGCAACCATGCCACTATTCGTTTCAACTTTATTAGGGAAGAACATTGCTTGATTAATTCGTTAAAGGAATTACAATCAATAGTTTGGGTAGACAAAGTAGTTATTACAAAACTACCGTTTTGCTTTGGAAATTTGACCTTTGGCACGCAAAATTCTGTAGGCATTTCCGGTAAAACTGGAGGTCCCGCTGGCCACAAATCAGCGGTTTTCCAAAGAAATGGAGGTCCCTGTAGCCAAGCGTGAGAATGGGAAAATAACTCTACTGAAATACCTCTTGTGGCGAAGTCCGCAGGATTTAGTTTCGATGGAACGTATTTCCAGGAATTTGTTGAAGTGTATTCACATATGATGGCAAGGCGATTGGCCACAAAAACAGGAAATCGCTTGGTATTGTTCTGTATGCATTGGAGGGTAGCTGTGGAGTCCGTCCAAAACACACAGCTACAGTTTGGCAAATCTAGCTCTTTTGTCACGAGCAGGTGAAACCTAACGGACAAAACTGCCGCTGTTAGTTCAAGTCTTCGTATAGTTACAGCTTTTAAAGGCGCGATCCGAGCTTTTCCTATAATGAATAAACAATAGTTGTGACCTGCGTTGTCTCTCATTCACAAGTAACAGCAGCTGCCATAACAACGCAATGAAGCATCAAAGAAGAAACAAAGTTCGTAAAAGATCGCTTTAAATTCGCTAGGTTTGTGGGACCGTTTCATTTGTAGCTTGCTCAAATGTGGCAAAGATCGCAACCACTTTTTCCAGTCGTCCGCTTTATCTTCATTCAGCGGTTCGTCCCAACTGCGACCTTGTTTGCAAAGGTCTTGCAAAAGCAATTTAGGAAAAAGAGTGACGGGAGCAACGAAACCGAGAGGATCAAACAAGCTCGATACAGCAGACAGTAATCCCCGTCTAGTCAATGGTCTTTGGGGAACCTGAATGTCAAAAACAAATTCGTCGGTTTGATATTTCCATTGAACCCCCAAAACTCTGGTCGCTAAAGATGATTCAAATTCATGACAACCAAGATCCTTTGCTCTCTCCGATTCAGGAATTGCCTCGGGCACTCTTTTGCTGTTGCTTTGCCACTTCCTTTTAATCGGAACCCTACTCTGCTTAGCATTTTCACCAAATCCTGGATTAGATTTATGGCCTCGGTTTCAGATTCACATGAGAATAAGCAGTCGTCAACGTAGAAGTTATGTTTGACAATCTCAGATGCGAGAGGTTGGTGCATATGATCAAACTCTCGTGCTACTTGACGCAAACAAAAGGAAGCACAAGTTGGAAATAAGGTTGCGCCAAACACGTGCACGTTCATGTTGTATTTCGTTGCTTCATCATCCATATTACCTTCGGACCACCACAAGAACCTTAATGCGCTAGTGTCCTTCGGATCCACTTGTACCAGGTGGAACATTGACTCAATGTCACCTACAAGAACCACACAATCCTTGCGGAACCGAGTAAGTACACCAATTAAGCTATTGATTAGATTGGGTCCTTGTATTAACGCATCATTTGAACACACATCTTTGCATTTTGCCGCACAGTCAAACACTACACGCACCTTAGATGGTTTGTAAGGATGTATGACTGGGTGGTGGGGAAGGTACCACACAAAGACATCGTCGCGTTTGTCTGTGGAAAGATTTACTTTGGGTGCATGTCCTTTTGACAAATATTCGTCAATGGTGTTGACATATCCTTCTTTTAAAGACGGATTTTTTTGAAACGTTTTTTTAGGCACATTAGACGATTAAGGGCCACGCTTCGATTGTTAGGCAAACTAGTAACTCCTGATCTCCAAGGTAGAGGCAACTGAAAACGACCATTAACCAATTTTACAGAATCTTGAAGCAACTTGTACATTAAATGGTCTTCAGGAGAAAAAAGGACGTTTCAAGTACAGTGGTACCTATTTCGAAATCAGCCGACCAAATAGTTTGGATCTGCTGCTCGACAGTTTTGTCGTGGTGCTTCACGAAATTGACTATGCAGTTTTGAGTGCTCGAAAGCGATAATGAGAGCCCTAACAAAGACCAATCTAATGGGGTTTGGATAGCTACTAGCTCATCTCGGCGGCCTTTGCGAAAAGCTGCGGGACAAAATAATTCAGCAACATCAGCTCCTATCAGTAGAGTTACTGAAGCGCCATCAACCTTTGGGAAGGCCAAATCACATAAATGTGGCATTTCCTTTATTTCACATTTAGCAGGTATTAAGTTTGGGCGCACAGGAATGTCATCAATAGTAAATACCTTGGGCAAGTCGACAACATAAGAATCATCAAGAGAGAAAACCTTCAAATTCAATGTGTGATTTAAGTGAGTGGCTGCAGCATTACCTAGGGTGTGCAAGGTAATACCCTGTAGGTCGTCATCAACCCCAAAGACGTTCACCAGTTTTTGTCACAAAAGGAGTGAGCCGAGCTCTAATCTAAAAATGCATATGTGATAACAGTTTTGTTCCCATGAATTACCTTCACGGGAACTACGCAAAGGTAAACTCCATCTGAAGCCTGACTGCAGGTGACTGCTTGGGTACCACCAATGCCACTATCTCTCTCTCCATATTTTAATTGGATTGTGTTACCAAAAGGTTTGTCGTTATCAGATGCTTGTGAAATGCCACGTGACGAGTTGCAATTGTGCAGTAAAGTGTGATGAAAGGTGCCTTTACAACCTTTTACTTTACAGATATTGGTGCGTTTGCAGTCATTAGTTTTATGTTTTTTACTAAAGTATTTATTGCACATTCGGTTAGTCCTCACAAACTTGGAACGTTCTTTAAAGGTGAGTTCCTTAAACTTTGGACAATCATGAATATCATGAGATGTGTCATCACAGTACCAACAACGTCATACCACTAAGCCCTTTGTGCTTTCTTCGGTATTAGTACCAACAGAGAAATTGTACAAAGCCTTTGTAAACCTTGTAGGTTTGTTTGAACTGGTCGAGTCCGAATTCACGGAAAAAATTCGGCGACCAAAAAGTGAATTTAATTCTTGGCATTCACGATTCACAAACTTCACGAGGTGGCTAAACTTAGCTACATGACCAGTGTGCTCTTCGACCATGACTGACGCTCGAACCCAGCGTCGCCTCATGTCAAAGGGCAACTCATTCGCTAGTTTAGACATTGAATCAAGAGAGTTAAGGCTTTTCATTTCGCACACATTTGTTAAGGTGCCGTGCATCCTTTCAAGTAACTCAGAGTAAGATATTAGAGCTGCAGGGTTATTGACCTTAACCTATGGGGCATGCTAAAGAGTTTGCTCGCAAATATCAGCGACAATGCACGGTCGCCTGTACTCTTGATATAGCCTTTCCTTTGCCAAAGTGTATGCCATGAAGCCCCTTTCACTGAAATGTTCAATCTTGTCTTTGACATTGCTTTCGCAATGCTGCAGCAACAAACAAAGCAGCGTTCTTTGGTCATTTAATCGTGGTTCTACATGTGTTTAAAAGTTGGATATAAACGCTCTGTACGCCAAAGAGTTTCCGTTAAAACGCTTAAATTCTGGACGGGGCAAAAATAACTCATCATAAGTTGGGTAAGTGAGTGGTGCAAAACCCGGAGGGCAAATATTAGGCTTGGGATAATGCTGAGTGCCTAGATAGGGTAAATCTACGCATGGTACGGCCAGAGGCGCAGATTGCGCGAAAACTGAATCAGACCGATAAGAGCCTTGAAATTCAGAAGAAAAAGACTCTTTCTAGTTAGAGTAAACAGGTTCATTTTTTGACTTATTTGAAGAATAACTATTGGAACATAGAGGCTCTACTACGTTACGTGCATTAACAATGTCATTAAATTTTACACTGTTAGTTACAGGCTTTACAGCAAAAGTACTGAACGCAACAGAGGGCTTTACGTTATTTACACTATTACAAATAGTTGACACACACATTTAGATACGTGCTCACCAGCAGTCACTATCTTCAGAAGCGTCCGGCTTTGTTCAGCTTCGCAAGTCGAAGTCATTAGGAATGTGGGATCAAACTCCAGAGGAGGCAGATGTTGATTCGGTGGCAGATGTTGAATCGGAGGTAGATGTTGACTCGAAGGCAGGTGCTGTTTCGGAAGCAGATGTTGACTCGGAGACAGATGTTGACTTGGAGGCAGATGTTGTTTCGGAAGCAAATGTTGACTCGGTGGCAGATTTGAGACTGCCGATTCTTTCCATACACTGAGTTTTACCGAGGCTACTTCCAGTTCTGTTTCCGCTTCGCGGCGAGCGATTTGCGATTTTTGCATTGCGAGGTGAGCTTCTTCTTCCGTTCTTTCAATAGCTTGCTTTGCCTTTAATTGTGCTGCTCGGTACTCAGCTTCAGCCGCAAGCAATTTTACGCTTCGACGAGATGATTTCGACGTAATCGAAGTAGCAATATTCGATCTTTGGCCGATGCTGCTGCATAATCTGTCATCATAGTTCGATGTAACGGGCTGTTTTTGCATAAACTCATTTAGGTAAGTGTCAAACTCAAATTTGTTTTTAGATGCTCTCTCCAAAAGGTTGGAAGTTTCATGCGTAGGAGCATGCTCAATAATTTCAGTTAAATTCTTATACGCTGAATCAATCTTCGCAGATAAGTCTCGCAATTTAGACTCATCAAGATTTCTGAGCGACATTAGCTTTTCTGCCGCTAAATAATTCGAGTTTAATTGTTGTTGCAGTTGGAGCGCTGCATTCTCAACGTCTCCACGAGGGGAAGATGGGTTTGACATCATTTTGAGGAAAGAGCCAAATTTGAAGATATAAATTTTGTAAACTTTTATGTTAATTCCTTTCGGTGCGCCTGCTCACCACTGGTTAACATAAAACTCTGTAAACGCGATTAATGAACTTCGATAAGAATATATTGTCCTTTTCCGGTTTATTTTGATTTATTCGATTTCATTAGATTGCACACGATTCAGTTTACAAAGTTTTCTCTTACAGGCGGTCACAAGATTCTTAAATTCTTTCACACTAGTCAATTAATTTTAGAATGATTTTCCAACCAGAAAGCAACACCAGTGTGATCTCAAAGTTCTTGATTATCTGCCGGTTTCAACGAAGGCAGCCGTAGGCTGCTCAAAGCGAGTAAATAAATCACATTCAACAAAGAACGAATAAAGATCACAGAACACTGCTTCGACTCTACTGTATATTCAAATTGAAAACGAACAAATATTGCATTGACGCAACGTGACATTAACATCAAGAGTAAATTGGGCTTCTTTGTTATCGCAGTAAATCCACTGCGATGGCAGCGGATTCTGTGAGCCTCATTTTGCAGCAAAAGCCCGAGTGTCTCCATTAGGTTCACCATCTGTCATGAACATGCTTGCGCCGCTTGTCCGACGCATGTTGCTTTTGCATATGGAGAAAACGAGTTTATGTTATTGCAAATGAAGGGTTTGGTTTGGGAGACGGGACAGGCCCTGCTGAGGAGTCCGAGAGGACGAAACGCGTCCAGGGATGGTCTCGTCAAATTGGGTTGGGTGCATTGTTTGCAATACACACTAAATTGTTTTAAAAAGGCGTTGTTCTGTGGTGATTGTTGTGAGAGGAATCAAGCAATTATTTTGGTGGTTTCATCTATTCTCTGATATTTAATTATCAAATTGCTGTAGTTCTGTGTTTTGGCAAGCGAAATTATAAAGTACAGGGTGATCAAAAAATCCCTGTGCACATAAATTGTGAAAATAATAAATGATTCACGAAGTAATAAATAGTCATGAATAGACATAAATGAAGTCCCATGTAGCTGTTTTTATTATTTTGCTCTTTGATCATGAATAAAATCATTATAAATATTAATGAATTTCTTTTCTTTCAGATTTCAATCAAGGGATATGCTATCACTTCAGTGTCGTATCTTCCTAATTGAAGAAATTTTTAAGAATTCGGGAGAATATTCTCAGAACGTTCAACAAGCATTTATACACAAATTTCCAAGCGTTCCTGTTCCGCATCGCAATACAGTTAGGCAACTTATTAGAAAGTTTAGAGTTAGGCGACTTATTAGAAAGTTATCCAAAAAGTTGACCACCCTGTCTTGAAAGATTTCTTCAGAAACATGATGACACGCGCCACAAGATGTACTGAGGCGGGTGGTGGTCATTTCCAGCATCTACTGTAAAGTTCACCATGTAACATGTATATCTGTTACAATATGCTGTTTTTGATTAATATTGAATGAAATAAAAGTAATTGAATAAAGGTTTCTGATTAATATGGAATAAAACGCTATTTAGTAACATTTTTTACAACCTATATTTATTAAAAATCAGATGCACAGGGACTTTTTGATCACCCAGTATTATAAAGTAAAATTATAAAATCGAGGTTAGCCCATAAAGTAGCTTGTGAATATATTTGTTCTGTTCTTGATCGAGAAGTGGGTGAATTAAAGTATCTTAGTGGAAGCCAATATTTTCCTAGCTATTAAGTTGCAACCAAACTTAATTATTCGATCGATACTGCAAGTCGCTTCAATTTTAGGAAGTAAATTAAAGTTGAAATAGAAACAAAACTCTATTAAAACGCGACATAAAAGCGACCTTAAAGTTTGATGGTTTGCTTCTGAAAACAACCTGCCGTCAAAATTGCTTTTTTGTGGGTAAGATATTGGAATAAATGAATATCTAAACACCTTCTTTTTCATTGCCTTCCACAGCAACTTCCTCAACGCGTTCCATAACTGACAAATAAAGTCGATCTGCCTTCGCGTCGACCGCAAAAGACTGGAAAATAGAATCGTCCATCGATTGTTCGGTTTTTCGTTTATTTTTCTTCTTTGCTGTCGACGGTGTTGAATTGTGGGAGTTGTCGAGATTGTTATGAGTAGAGGGTTGGAAACTGTAAGATGATTCAGTAACAGCTCCTGAGTTCGCTTTATTGGTGGAGTCACTGCCAATAACTCGAGAAGTTTTACTCGTCCAATCTGTGCTGCTGAGTGCATTTGACTTCTTGCTGAAATTCAAAGTCGTCTGAGAAGTCCCGGAAATAGAGCTCTTTTTGGGAAAGAGTTTCGAAGTTGTCAGATTAGGGAGAGAACTGAAACGGCGCCTTCCATCGTCGACTGCTGTTTGCGCAAAACTGGTAAATTTTGAGCAGCACGCGACGAGTCCCAGCTTGACCAGTATTTTCAGCGCTCTTCGAAAATCAAGATTTCGTGCATTGTAAATAAAAAAATTCCAGATGCTGTTGCAAGCTAGAATGACCACAGTTGCAAACTCAAATCCGCTGTAGACAGCTGCCCCTTGCGCATTGAGTTGACGAGGGAAATAGTAGTACAACGATGGAGTGAAAAGTGAAGCCAAGATGACAATGGCGGCTGGCAGAATGCTGGCAGTGAAAGCGCCCACCATGAGGAAGAGAGTTTTGGCGAGGCGAACTTCAATCGATTGGGTCTTTTTTTTTGCGTCGACTGTCAAGTGGCGACGAGCACGCGCATGCTTACGTGCAAAGTGCAAAGTGGCTCCGTTAACTATCCACATTATCAGCAATGGAATTACAAATGCGATCATGTAAAGGATGAGAGCTCTATCTCCTCCAATTGAAACTAACACGGAAGCAACGAGAACGTACCGCATGGTTGATATAAATGTTGGTAAAATAGAAAAAAAGAATGCTGCACTCCATAGTACAACGCAGGCAATCTTAGCGTATCTCTTTGCTTTATCTTTGCTGTAGCTGAGAGGTCGATATACAGCCTGCAGACGATCGAAACTAGCAACAGTCAGTGTGTAGACTGATACTGTGAATGATAGTCCAGTGAAAATGCCAACTGCGTTCAAGTAAGGCCTATAAAATACATTAGTAACTGTCATCCCAACAGCTCGAACTTGGACCTCGCTGCTGATCAATGTCCCATTTACGTTCGCATAACCAGTGGCGTTTATCAATTGGCCGTGCTCTTGTGGTCCAAAAACAATTGCATTCAAAGTGCTTATGAAGGTAGGCAACACGATCAGGCCAATCAAAACATCGGCCGCTGCCAATGACACTTTGTATATTCCTTGGCTGTGCAACAAAGCTGGTGTATTGATGTAGACCAGAATGACCGATACATTGAACACTGTGACAAGCACAGCCAGCAAACTACACATCACTGCCAAAACCGTGAGCTTTACGCGGCAACTGCAAAATAAAAAGGAACTTAAATTGAATCAGAAGCAGTGGATTGCTAGTCCACAAGTGCGACGCTATAATGTTTTAAATTCTAATCTATCGGCCGCTTTATATCTCGTAACGGCGCTTATCTCATCGGCGTTTGCTCACAATCGCGAGTTTACGAGTTTACATCCCCTAATAAGCTCTGTCGTGTCGTGTTGTTGGGAAAGACACTTTACTTTGAACTTTCATTTTTGAGTGCATCGCATATTATGGAAACAGGCTGCGCCAAGAAACAGGCTACACTAGCAAGTACTGGTAACCTCAATAGCTCAATCACAAGCTGTGTGTCCGCAGGATGATATATATCACTTCGTGATTTACTTTATGACAAAACAATAACATGATTATTTATACCGTGAAATGTTTTTAAGAGACTATTCTTCTTCTTTTCAGCTGTTATTATGTTGTTGGACGTTGTGTTTCCCTAATTCTTATTGTTGTTTTGGGGGATACATGAGTAGCTAGTTGCTAGCCAGCAATTTTCAAGGCAATCTCCGATCAAGAGAGATCTGCCTCCAGCATCAAAGTACAATAGAAAAATTTGCTCAACAATGATCACCAGCATCATACGGTGCCACACAGCCATCTGTTACATCATGTCAATAACCCGCGACCGGTTTCGACCTTATTGGGTCTCATCAGGCGGGTGTAAAAAACGCTTAATGATAAACATGCTAAAAAAACAAATTTGCCATTGGGTGCAAAAAAATGTAATACAAAACAATATGATACAGCAATTCCTATATCATGGGGGTCACATTCAAGGACACACACACATGACTTGGACAACAAGTCACATCGGTAAGCCCTAATAGGGGTGCAGGATCATTGTCAAGACTTATCATTAATACATGAGTAGCTAGTTGCTAGCCAGCAATTTTCAAGGCAATCTCCTGTGCGGCACCGTATGATGCTGGTGATCATTGTTGAGCAAATTTTTCTATTGTACTTTGATGCTGGAGGCAGATCCCTCTTGATCGGAGATTGCCTTGAAAATTGCTGGCTAGCAACTAGCTACTCATGTATTAATGATAAGTCTTGACAATGATCCTGCACCCCTATTAGGGTTTACCGATGTGACTTGTTGTCCATGTCATGTGTGTGTGTGTCCTTGACCCTATTCGGCCCAAGCGGGGCAATAATTGCCCGAGCAATTTCCTCTTAAGTACAGTTTTGTCCACAATGACCCTACAATATCAAAATTTCATGACTTTTCCTAAAAATTATTCAATTTATATTTGACAAAATTTGAGTTGACTGTTGGTTGTAGATCAAAAGTTATTAGCACATTTATACACATGACTGCTAAAATATGCAGACATATAGCTGAAAGATAAAAAAGATAGTAACCTCACTCTGCGCTCGTCGTAGCAGCCTGAGAGCGAAGCGGGCAAGTCGTAAACAAGAGCTAACCAAAGTTCACGAAAAGCTACTTAGAATCAATTGCCATATATAGCATGTACATTCCCCAGAGAAAGTAACTTATTGTCTGGCTGTGACTTGAGAAAATATAGTAAACGCGTTTTTTGCGAACAGACAACGCATTTGTTCTTGAATCGTATCATCACAAGCAAAGTGACGGTTGATGAGTGATGAGCAATATCACTTTGCCATCGCATTGCTAAACTTTAGGGTAAATCTTTGTCATTCATAATTGTAATTCCATAACACGTGTTGTTACGGGACTGTTTCTACCGCGCAGCTAGACAGATATAAAAGTATGGTTATTTTTTGTAGTTTTCAGGAGAAACGTCACCCAGTAACGAATTGTCAAATATTCGGAAAATCGTTCAGTGCGATGCTTCAATAAATAAATGCCCGCGTGTAAATATACACAGTAACAAACACAATAATGAGAAAAAAGCCTGTTCGGTCATTTGAAAGCATAACAAAAGTTTTCAAATTGTGACCTACATTGGTGGCTCCATATAATTTTCCCGGACTTAATTAAGCAATAATATTCAAAGTGTCAAAAACAGCGGAGAATATTTTTCACAAAGCTTTCTCTAGATCACAGAAATGCTGGTACGCAATTTTGGCTTAATTATCACAAAAGCTTCTTCACAATTATCCTAATTCTGGTTTCACGAAACCATAAACTACCCAAAAAAACTAAAACAAAGTCAGTGGTATGTTTAGTGTAAACTGTGTAATAAATAATGATCAAACGATTCAGCCACTACGCTATATTTCGAAGTGTAATGTTGCTTAAATTTTTTGCTGCAACAAGTTTGCCATGCTGTACGATAGGTTTGCAGTTACGCTTTCTGTCAAAGCAGAGATTTTGCAAATAAAATTATTGCTAAAATGTTTCATGGGAAAAGAATAAAAAAATTTAGAAAGAAGCTTGAATCGCAAGTTCACGAGCAATTTCCAATGTTTCATAGATATTTAGAATGGACGTTTTGTCAAATGAAATAAAATTTCGCGATAAATAGCCAACTCAGCTCAAGTTCATCAAACCCCTGACATCTTTCGCCCAAATTAAACTTCAACATGTAACCAGAATTAAAAATAATAGATGATTCATCGGCACAACGAAAAACAAATATTAGTGCGTTTGTATTTTGAAACTAGATTACAAATTATACTGATTGTTAAGAAATTCATGTTTCCAATATTCATACGAAAATAGATCTCCAAAAAGAAAAATGATTCATTGCCTCCCAATGCCGAGGATGGCCAGTCCGCGGTCGGAGTTGATTTACAAAGGAAAATAAGGTCATTGCGCCTCCCATTCATGGGTGCTGGTCCGTATGGCGATTCATATGCACCACTATTACTCAACCTCATTCGACTTGCAAACTGATTATTAAAGTAAGTAACGCAAAAGTCTGTGGCCCACCCGACTTACGTGCTGTGGCCCACCGGTTGTATTTGAGCTACATTATATTTTTTTCGTTTTGCACAGTAAACTTTTGGCCATTATCAAGAATTACTTTTTGATAAATACCGCTTTACTAAGTGCTAGTCTACAAATTGAAAGACAAAATTTGGTGCTACTATAGCGTGAGGTCTACCACACTATAGCGTGAGATCTACCTCCGGTTACTACTATAGCGTGAGGTCTATCACTGAATTATTTATCCCTCACCCCTCTATAGCTACACACTTACCACTTTAGCTACAATAATTCCAAACACCACACATACATTCCACACACAAAGGTAAATTTATTCTAACGATACACACTTCGTACATCTTCTAAGAGTGACACAAATCATTGGTTAGAGTTAGAGTTAGGGTTGGTCGTCGCACTAAATCAGTTTATTGAACCACGCAATACAAATTCATTCGATTTTGAGATAACTTTGGTTTTACAATTAGTACACCCATTTGTTGCGCTACGTTCAAAATGGGGCTTGTCGAAAAACATTCAAGATAAAATCTAAATCACCCTTAGTGAACCCAGAGAAGAATCTTACGATTTGTCGCAGTTATGTGCATTTCCAGTGCAGTCTACCAAGCAAGGCAGGTGTGAAGTTTGCGCAGCTGAAGCCACCGGCCGTGAGAGGGATAACATGGGACGTGTTTTTAGCCAATGCCAAAGATGTGGTAAAGCTGTATGCAAACGGCATTACAGTGAATCGCGAGGGATACGTTCCAAAAATAACCCGCGATAGGTGAAATCCGCGAAGTAGTCAGCTTTATTTTTTACTGTTATTTTACAATGCAATACTGTACTGCAGAATGAAACAAAAAACAAAACCTCTTTTCAGGCCCAAAATGTGTTTAAGAAATAGAAATATTAACGTTTTCTTACAAATAACTATAATAGTTTAAAGAACGGTGTTGTAAAACAATGTTTTTTATATAGCAATGAATACAAGGAATCAGGATTCACTGTAAAAAAAACACTGTAAAAAATTTCGCGAAGCAGCGAAGCCGCGATAGGTGAAGCGCGATACAGCGAGGGATCACTGTACTTCAGATTCTGCGGCGCCTGTCAGTAACTGGTTGGTGTTACGCTTTTTGTTCTATGGTGTGCTCATACTACAGAGTTTTTTGAGGCGTTTTTCTATCATTTGTCCCAGTAAAGAGCTCTACGTGTTTTTCAAACTTACGCAGCATAAAGTGCGCAGCTAATTTGTAAAAGTTAGAGTTTCCTCCGTCGAACATGTAGAAATACAAGGTTTTCGTGTACATATAACCACACGCAAGTAATTTCCTACTCTAAACTCCATTATAAAGTGTAACAACGACTTTGGCTTGGAACCCACACGCGTAGTGGTCTTGCCGACAATTATATCTGCTCACTGTCGACAAATCAGTGGGGACAAATTCAAGCTGATAACTGGAAGCAGTGGCGACTCCGGCTTTTCATGGCTACTCGGGCTCGACACTGATAGTGTCGCAAAATATTGCAAAAACAATAAATACAGCTCTAAAACTAGCGAGAAGACAAAAAATAGCAACAGTTTATCCAGCCATTTAACTATTGTAAAACGCCTTTATTCATACAGTTTAACAAAACGCGTGCTTTTATCAAATGTGCCCAAGCAAAAAAGCGTCTGAAAAATTGCAATAAACGCTCGCTTTGTTAGAGCTCGGGCAACTGCAATCAAGCCCGAGTTGGATTTGATGCGAAAAAATGCTTGAAAAATCGTTTCTCTGTTATTTCTCTATACAGCGTGTTTGACTCTTTTCCCCAAGCCCGAGCTAGAGAAAACTACATTACACGTTCTTTCAATTACTCTTTTTATCAACCTTTTTCTGATTGCAACTTGGGCTATTTCTCGCGGGCCCAAGTTCAACAAAAAAATTAAACAAAAAAGTGTCTGAAACAACGCAATGAACGCTCGCATTGTCAGAGCTCGGGCAACTGCAATCAAGCCCGAGTTGGATTTGATTCGAAAAAAATGCTTGAAAATCGTTTGTCTCGTTATTTCTCTGCACAGCGTATCTGGCTATTTTCCCCCAAGCCCGAGCTAAACACAACGTTGAGCCAAAAAAAGCAACTGCCACCACAAACACCGGTGGTTTATAAGATGCCCGGCTTCTTTTTTGGACTTAATATAAATTAAGTTAAAAAGTTTGAAACTTGTTTTGCAGAATTTAAATTTAATAAAGTCTTCCCTCATTTCGTAACTCAGGCTCAGCCCGAGTAGCCCGAGTGCCGGAGTCGCCTCTGACTAGAAGTAAAGCCTTTTGTCTCAAATTTGTAGTTATATCGCTGCTTATTCTGGCTTATTGCACTGGCACTTCGGGGCGTTTAGCCGTTGCATTCGACTAATATATAAGTCAGCTACCACTTTTGTTATTATTGCATGTTCATTAGAAGTGTTCACAGCACCGGCAACTTTTTCAGCATTGATAGCTATTCGCATTGACAAAAAACAACAGTAGTTCCTATTAATATGTCTGCAATTGAATGGCTATTTGGTTGAGGGGATTGCAATTACAAAAGTGTACATAGAACTTTAATTCCTGCAACAAAGTCATACATAAAGCAGTTACTATTGTTTACTCATAATTTCTGTAGTTAGTATTGGTATAATCATCAAACAAAATAAATTATTGAACCTCAATCTTGTTTTACTTTGTTGTATTCATTAACCCTAGAAAGACCAAACGGGTCAATTGACCCCTTTCGATTTTTGTTTTTTTAATTACTACCATTTTTCTCCAGACTGTGAGTTGATCTTTTTTGACTTTTATTTTTTCACATAAAAGAATACAAAATCACATTCTCAGAAAAAAAGTTGCATGCAACAAGATGTTATGGTCCAGTTCACTATAAACGACCATACGGGTCAATTGACCCCCTCCTCAAAATCCTCTGCATTTCAGCAAGTGTGACAGACTGGAGCAGAGCATTTCCCACAAACAAAAAGTAAGCGATTGGCACACTTGACTTTCGTTTTGTTGGATTGGCACATCCGACCTTTGGTTTGTTTGGAAGGACGTAAATCCTCATCCTCTCCTTGGCGTATCCGCTTCAAGCGTAATATATATTGGGCTTTCTTCCGCCTACTTCCCTCTGCGGAGCAAAGACTTTCACCAAGTTTGATGAGAAAATCACGTCTTGAACAGGTTGATATCGATATATCTGCACATATAATGTTTGTGTCCAATGCCGTGATATCCACCAGACTGAAAAAAGCCGCAAGGGATTATCTTCGGGATGCAGCTTTTGTTGAGTATGTGCGAAGCATTTCATTAGCTGTGATTACATTGAGCCCCATATTCTAGTACGGTTCCATCAAAGACAAGGTCACATGCTCCCCGAGTCCAACTTCTCTTTCTTCTATACCAACATAAGGAAAAGCCCGTAGTACGAAGGAGGTTGTGGTATCACACACCATCCAAAACTTGATTCCAAATTTTGCCGATTTTGGTAGCATATATTATATGAATGGACATCCAAAGCAAAGAATATTTTTATTACAAAAATATGTTTGTTACTGTGTAACACCACAGTAAATTATCAGGTGTCTGCTAGGATTACCTTGCTCTACACCAGAAAAGTTGCTCATTAATTGTGACATTTGCACCAGGAAAATATGACTTTTGGCAGTTATCCATGACTGAACCCCATAATTCCCTTTTTGCAACAAACTTGTCAGTCTGTCGTCGAAAACTTCGTGAGTTTTTATCATCAAAACGAATGTAGCGTAGTATAGATTGGAATTTATTTTTACTCATAGTTTTTCGAAAGATAAGACGCCCATATTCTTCATCCCGGAAATTGAATAGAGGTTCGTCTCTCCCTTTCAGCACACCACGGAGTATGAACAGACCAAAAAATGCGGTAAACTCGTCCTTGGACAAAAAAAATGCTTCATCTCCTTCCCTTCGCGCTTCAGCAAGAGTAAAATGCATTACATTTTCAAAATTTTGATGTCCCCAAAGCTCTTGAAACGCATCTGTTTCATCATTTACACGAGCAAGTATAAATCGCTTAGTACCTGGTTTGGTACTGAGAATATTTCTTTTTCCCTGACGTCCTGTTGTACAGGGAGGTTCTTTGTTCCATATTGTACCATATCTGCTAAATACTTGACTTTGTTGTGGCACACTTGGTCTTTGTAAATCTTCATTTGGAGGAAGAGAAGATTATTCAGTGTTAAGATCTTCTAATTCTTGTTCATCATTTTCTCTGTCTGATTCTTGTTCTTGTAGTTTTGGCTGTGATTCCTCAAAATCTTCTTCGCCAGAATCTTCATTAACGCGGAGCATATCTAGCACTTCCTTTACATTATTATACACCTTGCCTTCACCGGATTTTTTAGCCATTGTCATTTAGCCTGAGCTGCAAAAGAATTTGAGTTTCTAAAGATGAAGCAAAAATAAAGAGAAAATTGCAGATTCAGTTTGCCAAAAAATTATCATTTAGGTAAATAGCTAATTGTGACTCTGTCTACTACACTAAACAGCGAAATGTGAATCGCATTCCTGACTAGATTTGCAGTTAGGTTATAAAACAGGGTCAAAATAGCTATATTATTTTGTAACAATAGCGGATACAAGTAGCCAGTCTGGCAATCGATTTATCAGTACATCAAACAAAAGAGCATGCTATTCTAACTGATAGGTTACAATTTGTGCAACAACCAGGTTGCGAAAAAAATATCACGACACCAAATAAAAGTAAAACCGTAATAACATACAAAGCTGTAGAAATGTAAGAATAAATAAATAATTGCTGGGCTGTCTTCTACTTATAGTAATAAAACACAACTAAGTAGGTCTTTCTTCGCTTTTAAACGCTAAGAGGTCAATTGACCCGTATGGTCTTTCTTGAAGAAAAAAATCTCGGTCTTTCTAGGGTTAAATAAAAACAAACATTATAAAGAAGGATTATCCACGCTTGACCTTAGTGCAGCCGGCCTTATTATTATGCAAAGCCTATGTGATACATATCGTAATAGAAGCTGTGAAATCTAGGTCATACTCATCGTAATATAGAAACGGTTTCATAAACTTTATCTCAATGATATCAGCTAGGAAGTAGAGGCAAGCGTAGGCAGGCGAACAATAACTCGCAAGGAATTTTGAAATAGCTGAGCACACCAGTTTCATGTTGTTGACTTCAAACAAGCGAGGGAATTTTCGCGCTTTTTGTGGTGTTATGTAAATTGCGTCAAATCCGTTTCTTGACAACAAAACGCTTTCGTGTGAAAAAGACATCAAAATTAGTTCTAAAAAAATGATATTGCCCGGGTCGAAATTTAAACTTTTGTAGTTGTTATACCAGTAAATAATGTTACGGATGCCTACTAAATGTTATCAATTGTTAAGCGGCGATCTATTCTTGGACTTCATAGGTTACAAGAGTTCACCGACATTACGTGATCAGCCAAGCGCAACTGGCCTAAAGTAGTCAATTTGTCTTGCTGTCAGGAGTGGAGAAGTGAATGAGAAATATTTGTTTCTTTTAAATGAGAACTAACGGCAACTATCAAAATTTGACTTGCCTTCAGATTAATTGTTTTTTCTTCTACAAGCAATAATTTCAGAAACATGTTAAACACAAATACAAAATAAAATCTCCATCCATATGCCGGTTCAATCGTTTTTCTACGTGGTGTAGTTCAAAAGATATAATGCTTTAAACTTTCGGGGCAAAAACTGCCCCACGTTGGACTTAACACGACGCAAATCTCTTGGGCCGAATAGGGTTGAATGTGACCCCCATGATATAGGTATTGCTGTATCATATTGTTTTGCATTGCATTTTTTTGCACCCAATAGCAAATTTGTTTTTTTAGCATGTTTATTATTGAGTGTTTTTTACACCCGCCTGATGAGACCCAATAAGGTCGAAACCGGTCGCGGGTTATTGAAATAATGTAACAGATGGCTGTGTGGTACCGTATGATGTTGGTGATCATTGTTGAGCAAATTTTTCTATTGTTTTGAGGGATAAATGAGCCACACTCTAACACGCTCGGCCAACTGTGCAGTGGTGGAGAATGGAGGTCTCTTCGTTCTTGTAACCGTGACAAACTAATACCTGGCCACCATATAAAGATGGAGGTAGCTGGTTAAGCATGTTACCCATGGGCACAACAAGCGAACTTTTCCTCCATATTATTCCACTTGTGCTGAGGGTCAAGCAGAGAAACTTTTGTTCAAAGTATTTTGCTATGGCTCAACAAGGGAATTGAATCTAGATCTTTCAACTGCAAAGTGGACGCTTTAACCACCGGACCACCGCGCCGATAAGAAGAAATTAGCTTTGTCGCAATTATCAAGAGAATTCAATAATGGTTTCACTCACATAGAAGGAAGTGCAAAGTCGGTTTTGTTAGAACACGCAATGATCTGGGTTGATTGTCTCTGGACAAATGACACTTAGTTTTTTTTTATGTCAACTGCAACTTGCCACAAGAATTTTGTTTCATTATCAACGATATTGCGCAATATCATGCAGTAGTTCAATACACTTACCTACTCGGTAAACAATCCCATGTAGTAATATCACGATCCCGGACAGTAGGCCCATCTATTCCGCACCAAGACAAGCCACACGACGGAAGATCACTCCGAACAATTTCGTGGTACTCTCCGATGTGCTCCTGTTCTGCTTCGTAAAGAGCGACTTGCATGCAAGGAAAAGTCAATTCTTCGATTGAAAAATACGAAGACTCCAGATTCTCTACAATGTTACGCCATTCTGTTATCAAGGTCACGTCATCGAGATTGGTTTTAAAGTCATTCTTTGGAACCGCTGACGGCACAACTCCTAGCCTGTGTCTCATGTATGTGCTATTTACGACATTGGAACACTTGCGCACGAAGTCCGTATAATTGCAGTAGTAGTCGTACATGAGCCCACTATAATCCGTGAAAGCATAGACACGATCTCGGCATTCTTCTTCAAACTGTGGACAGCCCCACGACCGCAAGGACTGTAAATAAGTGGTTAAGTAGGCTTGGCCAACACTCCACTGGAAACGATATCTGATGGTGATGAGCTGGCAGCATTGCTGCACTTCTGTTGCGTTGCCTGGTAGGAGCCCGGGAGCGTAGACGCAAGCTAAATCAGGTCTTGTGATTCGAGGCACTGAGCTTGAATTATTAAACTGTTGTGTTGTCTGGCAAATTGCAACCACAAACAAGTTACACAAAGCAAAAACGATCAGAATCTGGACCCATTTACCAATACAACGAGTTATATTTTCATATTTTGAAAACATATTTTACAAATTAAATTCCGACATCCTGAAAGGAAAAATAAAACGATTAACTTCATAATTATTGATTTATAAAATCTTTCAAAGTTTTAGTAAATACAAGTCAAACTTTTAATAAGGTCAAAATTTTGTTTTGATAAGACTCATCTGATTTTTGATTGAATGCCAGCGCAAGTTCTTTAAAGAAGTATAAAAACGACTCTGCTCGAAAAATAAACTGGCTCATCTCTCGTTGACTTCACTTCGCTCAGAATCCAGCACAATTTGGGCAAGTTTTACCAAGCGGCGATTATGAAATTATATACAATGAAAGACGTATTTATATAAAACGCGATGCACTTTTACTTACCTATTTACGCGCACGCTTCGGAAGTGACGTCACTTTTAAAATGTTATGTATGTCACAGATAGACAATTTTTCCATAATAATCGAGTCTGCAAATCACCAGCAGTTGCTTGCACCTAATCATACAAGCCAGAACTTCTTAAACTATTTGAGACCCGCCAATCTTAAAAATGTTAACAAAAACTCTTTCCCCCCTTCCAATATCCGAAATCCTTTTTTTGAATGGTTTAGTTCCTAGCGGTTGTTATTTTCCCAACCTTTGTTCAAAGTGCTCATAGTTTGCTCTCAAAAACAACATAAAGACTTTTCTTTTTTTAGAATAGTTCTTCAAAACGCTAATTTTGACAAGTTTTCTCTTCAAGGAGGACCCGTGACACCGTGGCAATGTGCCCTCCAATAAACCTTCTACAAATATTTGGCAGGGCGCGTGCCTCCTCCCCCTCCCCTGATCTAATCAAACGATTAGGCAAATCGAAGATAACGCTAAACTCAAAACTTGGCTTTCATTTTAAACTGGATAGCCCGAGTTTGGTGTCGTTTTGTGGCATTAGCTACGCCATCATCAAATTACACACCTGTAATTTGACCAATTTTCTCGTCAATCAAGTTTTGCTATTGAGTTTATTCAAATTGATAGAAAAGAAAAGAATATAAAATATGCATGTTTCAACAGCGCCATCAAACGGCAAGAATAAATGATTAATTTCACCTCTAAAAGTTTTTTTTTTATTAAGCAGTTATTGTTGACAACAACACTTGGTCCAGATACTAAAGACCGCGTGACTTCTGAGGCTTGACAAACATCTGCCGTGCCCTTATCAACCAGGAGTGAAGTGAGAACATCACTTTGATGGGATACAATGATTTCTCCGTTTTTGAACTGAAAACTCCGTGCTCCGATAGCGAAGAACAGAACTACCATACATATGCGGCAACTCATGCGTAGCGACCCCAAACCCACTGCGCAAGTACTGTATGAGCGTGCACATAACGCATAAAACATTGACTATATTTTTACTCTGACATAATGTTTGAACCCCTCAGCACCACACTTATAACAGTTTGGAATGAGGCTGGAGCCTTCATGGCAAAAAGGAAAAAGGGAACAAGTCGTCAATTCAAATCACGAGGTTGTGAAACGGGAGAATGCAAAGATGGGCCAGAACCACATCTTGGCGAGAAATAGCTGGGTCAGAGCGTAAGCTTGGTGTAGAATAAGCTGGAGAATGAAAGAAAGCGAGTTCCAAGGAGGAGAAGAAGGGAGAGCAAAAAGAATCTCCCTTGGAACCGGCTGAGAAAGCATTTTCTTTTTTTTTTATTTGCCATATTTAGCCTTCATTCATGAGAAAGCAAATTGCATTGATATATTTTGGACGGTACGTCCGCACTCGCTCGGGAGTTGCCGTTTCCGTGATGTCTGGGCGGCCTGTCTTCCACATATAGGCGGGGTGTTTCGCGCAACAAGCGAACTTGCCGGCTTGTTCTCCACAACCTCCTTTAAATGCCGAGTGCCAAGCAGAGAAGCTGTGAATACCATATTTTTAGAGTCTTTTTGTATGACTTGACGAGGGGATTGAACCCCAGGTCTACCGACTGCGAAGCAGGCGCTCTAACCACTACGCCATCGCGTCGGTATGAGTTGGCATGAGTTGGTAAGTGGACGCAAAATCTATACAGCAGGAACTGGAATGTCTTGGTTTCACTGTAGATCTGGCCAAACCTAAAAAGAAAAGGAGGTGAGAGGAAAAGGGTCTGCTTATAAAATGACTAGTAAAATCAGATTGCATCACGCTCTTTGCTGAAGCCACCGATTAGTTGCAATTTAGGCTGACAGAGATCTATCTACATCAAAAACCTAGCAGAAGGTCTTAAAATGAACTACATGAAAAAAAGTTCATAAGATTGGACAACGTATTAAAAGATCGAATGATGGTTGGAAGGGATGAAATAGAAGAGTTAAAGGAATAAGTCTGTGTGGGACAAAAAGTCAATAGACCATGCTAGACTTCATGCTATTTTCACCGATCATATAAAAAAAGTGAGTTCAAGCTTCTTTGACAGTAGGGGTAACATTGACAAAAAGAAAACAAGAATCTTTCCCATTTGGACTCCAAATCAACATATAAAAACCTTTATATTTGCCGGAAACCAACTTTTTGACAGAAAAAGTTTTTAAACTAAGCCATTTTCAAGTAAAAATGTTTCTTCTAGATGCAATTTTGTTTAGTGGAAGGCCTATTATTTTATTTTGATTTTCCCTTGCACTTTGGATTTCACTACATGCAACTATGCTCCCAATCATGACTTCCCTACTTTCTAATTAAGAATAGTCATATTCAAAAACAGCCTATTGTTTTAAAAATATCCATGTTCTCTTTTTCCTAAGCACAGGAAGAGTGAATTGATTCAAAGCTGAGGGTGGGCGCCAAGCTGTCTCTAATCCTGACCTCTCCACTCTAAAACCAAAAGTGATCGTAGTCACAAGAAGGCGTATTGTTTCACAGACATTATATTCTTTCTACTCTCTAAACACAAATGGAGCATATAGCCCGACCGGAGACCAGTACATAGAGCTCAGTTGTTGTAATAGATAAGGTCTAAATGGATAATTCACCGACCAAATTTTTGCCTTAAGATGACGTACACGACATGACATTTTTTTTTAAACTTGTAGAAACTGACATCAAAATTTGACATTTTTTACTTTGCTACATGTGAGCAATATGTTTTATGAGTTGAACTTGGTTGGGGAAGCGGCACAACTTAGTCAGGAAAGAAACTGAGATAGCCTAAGCTAGACACCACCGACAGTTTACTTATGAACTTTTATTCTTGCCGTTGCATTTGAAATGACAGATTTGTATTACAGTAATACAGGGTGGGCCGTAAATAACGCACCAAAGATTTAAAATAAATTGTGATGTGAAATAATGTAAATATCTTTTCTTTGGGTATTTTGAGCATTTTGAGCATTTGTGATTGTACCAGCGTGTACGTGTTTCTCTGTTCATTTGTTAAGTTTTGTTTTAATAAAAACGTTTGTTATTATTATCTGAATTGTTTTATATGCTTTGGTGCGTTATTTATGGCCCACCCTTATATTAATTTGCTTTAACTGGAAGCATGCAGGTATTAGCTATAGAATTCAAAATTTACGCTAGCTATCAAAAAAATAGTGAATAATGAAACTACAGATGGTGCTGTTTTTGCTGCAATGGTATCAAAAAGCATAAACATGTCACTTAAAATTGTGACAAAACAGGGCAGTATTTGAAACGTTCAAGATAAAAAAGCATTCATAAAAAAGAATCGCTTATAAAGTCGTCCATAAAGCTTAAATTACTGTAATCGTATTTTATCGGAAATTGCATTTAATATCTCTCTACCAACATTTTAAGTGTGTTTCTACGATCAATGCTTTTTGTGAAAATAACGAAAACAAATTCTACAATCAATCGTTTATTTTGGCATCTGCTTACCCGCTAAATGGATACAATTTTTTGAATTGGTAAGACAGACGCTTAATTTTGTTTAAACCGAAACTGGCTTTGTCCATCAAAATATGTGGATTTTAAAAAGCGATTTTCAACTACGACGTTACCAATCTCCATACGACATAGACACTAACTCCGGGGTGGTGATCAATTCAGCTAAGTTTTATCTTTCTATACTCCGTAATTTTGGAGTTGTCAAAACAAACAGACACACAAGCTTAAAGCATGGATTATTTTTCTACTCTTCCGCTAGATTAAATTAAAAGGAGGCACTACCTTCTGTAATTCCTATGAAGAGTCGCCACTGACTTTAACACCGCTTTACTGATATACTCCTATCCTACATTGTCACGCATTTTATTTGGTCTGCGGTAAAGACTGTTCATTGGTCAGTTTATACACTGGTGATCAGATGGAAAGAACAACAACAAAATGAGCAAAAGCTGTTTCAACAAAAATAAAAACTGTGTTGTTTAATGCTTATTTGACTGCTTGTATATTCATAATTCTTCCAATTAGTCTTACTTTTTTGCTTTTACAAGGAATTTTGCAAGACAAAAAAGAGTTTGCGAATTTATCCTGAAAATCATCAATGAGTAAGCACTTGTGATGTTTGCACTATAGGTCAGAGACGTAGCAGCCGCCCCCCAAACCCCCCAATTGGGGGGGGCCCAGGCCAACTTTGGGGGCCCAAGTTAGTCTGAAATTGCTTTTTGGCTACGTGACTATTTTCAGTTCAGCAGACTTGTTTACAACCGATTCAAACTGTAGGAAGAAATTGGCTTGTGACATCATAAGTGAATGCAACGTCATTTTATCTCGCAGAATCTAGAATATTTCGATTGATTTTCTGGTAGAATCTTGAATATTCGATTGACGTAACAATGCCGTTGTTACGCAACAATCATAGAATGGTCTGGAATTCTGTTTGGCTATAAATACCGGGACAATATATATATACACTGCAGAGTGCAGATAAAGTATTTTATTGACATTGTATAGAATGAAACGTTCAAAAAGTGGTGCTCAAAAGAGAAAAGAAGCAGCCACTGCTCGAGATGCTGTAGCGAAATTGCCCAAGATGACAGATTTTTTCAAGATTACTGAGCAGAGTAGACCTGGCACTAGTACCGAGAGGGATGAAGAAAACTATAGTGTACAAGAAAAAGAAGACTATGACGATCAGCATCAAAGTGATTGTGAATTTCCAGAAAATGGAAGTTGTGATTTACCTGCCAATACGCAACCTTCAATATCAAAAATAACTGAATCTCAATTTACCCCTATCCCTGATGACCCATGTAAATGGCCTGAAAGTATTTCTGATGCTCAACGATGTGATATAGTAAAGCGTGGACCACATCAACTAATAATGAATTTTCCATATAATAACACAACTCCAAGGCGACGTTTTTCCTCCAACCATTATAAACGTGTGTTACCTAATGGTGAAAGTGTTTCACGGTCGTGGCTAGTTTATTCTGGGGAATCAGATCAAGTTTTTTGCTTTTGTTGTAAGCTATTTGGAAAAACACTAAGCCCCTTTTGTAGTGGTATAAATACATGGGAGGGTTTTTCGAAAAAACTAAAGACCATGAAAACGGCATTTCCCACCAAGAATGCTGCAGTCAATGGATGTTGCTAGCTGAAGGGATAAGAAATTCATCCACTATCGACAAACGCGAGATGAATATTTTTTTCAATGAAAGACGTTTTTGGAGAAATGTTTTAGAAAGACTTATCGACATTGCCTTGTTTCTATCGGAAAGGAATCTTGCTTTTAGAGGATCTAAAGAAGTCTTAGGATCTCCTCACAATGGAAATTTTCTGGGTATATTTGAGCTTTTGGCAAGAAGAGATCCGATCCTAAAAGAGCTTCAAGACAGAATCAAGAATAAAAACACTAAAGATCACTATTTGAGTCCTACCATACAAAATGAACTAATTGAATTGCTAGCGACAGAAGTTGAAAAAGAATATTTACAGCAATTGAAATTGGCAAAATATTTTTCTATAATTTTGGACTGCACTCCAGATATGTCACATCATGAACAAATGTCTGTCATTCTCCGTTATGTACTATGTAATGAAGAAGCTGCTGTTGTTAAAGAAACATTTTTTGGCTACTTGAGAATAAGTGACAGTACTGGGAAAGGCTTGTTGGACGCTTTCTTAGAAAAAGCGACCGAACTGCAACTCGAATTGTCTGATTGTCGAGGTCAGTCATATGATAATGGTGCTAACATAAAAGGAAAACATTCTGGGGTCCAAGCAAGAATGCTAGACATCAATCCCAAAGCTGTTTACGTGCCCTGTGCAAACCATACCCTTAACTTAGTTGTTGTTGACAGTGCTAATTGATCAACGGAAGCATTGACATTTTTTGGAGTACTTACAAGGTTGTATGTGCTGTTTTCTTCCTCTGCTCAGCGTTGGGAAATTATGAAGAAACATGTGGTGCTGTCCATAAAGTCACAATCTGATACTCGTTGGGAAAGCAGAATTAAATGCATCAAACCTCTTCGATACAATTTAAAAGAGGTGTTGCTGGCACTGAAAGACTTGGAAGCCATTTCCATAGAAAGAAAAGATGGAAGAGCTGCGGCCTCAGAAACAAAATCGTTGATAGCTCATTTATCAAAATGGAGTTTTCTTTTGTCGGTGTTTATTTGGTATGATATCCTATTCCAAGTCAATAAAGCAAGCAAGATTCTTCAATCGTATGGAGTCTCCTTTCATACAATGGAAACGGAAATCCAGGCAACTGGAAAGTTTTTGCAAAACTATCGCACAACGGGTTATGACAGTGCCGCAACATCTGCTGTTGAAATAGCACAGGAATTGGATATTGATCCTTCTTTTCCTCCGTCAAGAAGTGGAAAGAAAAGAAGATTGTTTGATTACCAAGGTGAAGAGGAACAACGAGCTACTCCTGAACTGAAATTTAAAAGCAACTTTTTCTATCCATTAGTAGACCAGGCTATTATGTCAATAAAGGAGCGCTTTAATTTGTTACGTGAGGTTTCTTCGGCCTTTTCGTTTTTGTACACACGAGACAAACTTTCGCTTGTGCAACAAGAAAATGCTCTTCTTACTTGCTGTAAAGAGTTCCAAAAAAAGTACGGTGACATTGATTCTGATGAAATGAGCGCTGAGCTACAGCGGTTTGTTTTAATTTTACAAAAAAAACGCAATCTCAATACGGCTCAAGACTTTCTGAACTATCTTCTAAAGACTCATTTATTTGAATTGTATCCGAATGTGTACATCGCACTTCGAATCTTACTAACTTGCCCCGTGACTGTTGCCAGCGCTGAAAGAAGCTTCAGCAAATTGAAACTGATCAAAACTTTTAATAGAACGTCTATGACAGACAGTAGACTATCTTCATTAGCCATGTTGTCAATCAAAAATGACTGCGCCCGATCTCTTGATTATGACAATGTCATAACAGCATTTGCGAACAAAAAGGTTCGCTCCAGACTATTTAAATGATACTGTGTTTTTATAACTTTTTCATGTTTTTCAGTGTCATTGCTTTCGTTTCGCAGTGTCTGCATAAATGTCCTACTGAACTCTGGCATCGGTGCCGAATTTTTTATGACTTGCACCTTCGGTATCGGCATGCTTTATTCTGACATTAGCCTGTTTACTTATGTACAAATTGTGGTATATTTTCTTAATGCAGCTTTTCAATTTTACACCTCTAAAGTGATATGACCTGTGCGCAGGGGCTCTTGCGCTTACTTTGGGGGGGGCCCGACGTTGGAGTGCTACGGGACTGCTATAGGTAGTCTACCCAGCAATGCCGAAAGTTTTAAGCTGATGTATTTCGATCAACAATGTTATCCACAGCACTTACAAACATCTCAAGAAATAAAGGTGCAAGAGAATACCGTATATTTTTCAAACCCAAAGGTAGAGTTGTACTCAGTACATGGTTACCTTAATAATAGGCCCTACGTTCTCAAAAAATGTCATAGATGTGGTTGAGATTGCATACAATCCAGCTTCTCTTTCTCGTTCTCGTAGTTTTAGATTGTATTTGGTTTTTCAACCACCAACAGTGTTGATAACAGCTTCAGGGTAACCGTTGTACGAATGCTGGAAAGTAATTTTACTTTTTATAAGCTTTCCAACATTCGTACAATCCTTATCAACAACGGTTACCCTGAAGCTGTTATCAACACTTTTGTAACCAAGAAAATGAATCAGTTTCCCAAACCAACACCATTAGGTCTGAAGAAATGCCCAGTTTATCTTCACTTGCCATGGTTGGGCAATGTTTCGATGAGGTACGAAATGCAAATTAAAACAGCCGTCAAATGTTGTTACTTTGCAGTTGAATCATGCATTGTCTACGTCACCAGACAACTTCTGCCAGCGGCCAAAAAAGATGTACTACCCGCTTCACATCAAAGCAACATTGTTTATCAGTTTCTGTGTCACTGTGATAGTCGATATGTGGATTGTACTTATCAAAGGCTACAACAGAGGATTAAACAGCACGTGTCTAAAATCATTCTCCAGGGACATATTTCTCAGGACTGAAGCACATTGGTCCGCTCTTGCAAGCCAATCAGAAGCCTTAAAGCTGAAACTTCCTTTTTCCGCTACAAGACAACATCTCTTACAAAATCCTACATGCGCAAGTGAATACAATGATAACAAATTTTCTATTCTTGCCCGCAACCGTACTTCTTTTCATCTTTCCACCCTCGAATCCACTTACATCAAAACATCCAAACCAAATTTATGCAAACAAAGAGAATTCGTGTATGGCCTAAAAATCGCAAACTAGTTTCCGCTTCTTCTATTGGTCGCTCCTTTTACCAATCAAGATAGAGCTTTTTGTTTTTTTCTTTTTTGTCAACCGTGTCTCTATGTAAGTGACTCACTTCATTTTTTCATTCTATTTCTGACGAATTCTCTTAAGAAGTGTCAAACGAAAAGCTTCGAGAATGAATACTCTACTTTCTGCAAATTTCAAACACACAATATCAAGCTTAAAAGTTTAGGATAATATTAAAGGTTGTTTAAATGTTAAAACATGTTCTTTTTTAAAGACTCGTCAAGTTCTATCTAGTGCTTCACTTACCTCACTCTAAACCCGCCACTGTCTTTTTTCTTTTACTGTTTCAAAAATACTTCCAAACTAGATTCCTAACCAGGACTGCTTTATACTACTGAGGCGTTCCCACCTCACAGAAATTTCACGAGGATGTTGTAAATTATTTAATCAAAACATATAAATCATAGGTGGGCGATGTGGTTGGGTGGGGTGAACGCCGCATCCATCGCGTCCAAATGAGTGTGAATTCAAACTTTACAATAGCAGCGATGACGTGCGTTTCGAACGCTGTACATTTGGGCAGCTACGAAAGCTGCATACGCTCTGCCCTCCAAATTTGTTTAGTTCGATCAAGGAATGAAATTGTTTTCAGTTATTACAACTACAAAACGTCAATCTCTAAACAAAAGTTAGACAAATAATTTCATACCTCTGTCCCTCGACAATCTAATTCTGTCCACGTCATTAATATCGTCATGACTTCCTCAATAATTTATTGCAAGTGATGCCGAGCCGAATGTTAAAACTTACTAACTCCAAAGCAGGTCTGAGCATCTATGTTTTTCGTCGTTGGCGTTGCCCGGCTAGTCCGCAGAAAATAATGCAATATAAAGCTTTAGCGTCCTGCACGACACTTTCAGACGGTTCTTTATTCTGTTTTTATCATGTTGCATATAAGCCTAACGTATTATTTGGATCATGCTGGGGTTGCAACCTATCCATTAATATCATTATGTTTTCAGCCGGCGAAGATTCGTCGTACGGTGCTTGTGGCTATCTCCTCCTCGGGCTCTCCATCTTCATCATTATTGTTACTTTTCCTATCGCTATTTGTGCTTGCGTCAAAGTATGTTGTATATCTGGCTGTGTTTATGTAGGTTGTATAGACAGGATATCATGGTAGCGTCAAAATATTGCTTTGTTCAGATTGCTGATAAAATATGCTCATTTTGTCGTAGTTAGACTTCACTGCATTTTTATCCGCAAATTTTTGTCCTGAACAAACCAACAAAGTTGAAACGGCCGCCCTGACATTCAAAAATCACTCTCTTCATAAATAAAACTCGATTTGCAGGGACAGCAAGCATTTTGTAATGTCAGGCAAGTACCTGCAAAGCGAATTACAGTTTGTTCAAAAATCAAACACCTGCGCCAAAAGTCGAAATCAAAAATCGGTCGCTTCGTATTCCCCCCCCCCATTTGGATGCAGGCTTGCTGAAGAGCGTTGGTCAAAATAAATTTCTTGATGCATTGGACGATTTAAATGTTGTCACTATGATATTACGTATTCTTATTGTGTCATAGCAGCGTCATAAAATGACAATCATTTTAAATGCTCGATCCTGGAGAGTGGTGACCTGGATCGTGGAAGTTTTCTAGTCGTCGAATGTGGAGGCCAGTAACTACACGTTGGACTGTTGCCGCTTATGTTTTCTAAAACCAAAAGTTATTTTTTGTTTCAAGAAGTGTTTTGTACTGATCGGTCGCTGCACGCAATCTGGCCACGTTGCTGATCTTGAATGCCACCTGATTGCTTTTTTACGAATGTTATCACATTAGGTGGTGCAAGAATACGAGCGGGCTGTAATTTTCCGACTGGGTCGATTATCTAAAGGAGAAGCTAAAGGCCCAGGTAGGATCATGACTGGAATATCTTGATTTATTAAAGCACATCAACTCTTTCTGATGCAGCGGATGTGAAAATTGAAAGTGGTAGCAATTATTTTTTTTAATCTTCAATGAAAAGGCGTTAGGAAGCTATGCGCTTGGGGCAGTCTGCTCTTTCCTCAGAAACAGACAGTATTTGGGCGGACAATCATGAGGTTTTGGGTTTCCTGCGCACAGGGTTTCTGTTTTGTTTTCCTGAGAAAATGTTATGCTCATACTTGAGTTAAAAATGCACTGCACCAGCAGTGCTCGTAATTCCGGTGCAGATCTAAGCACAACGTTTTGTAAATAACTGTTAGAGTTTTAAGATGACTGGAGGATAACATCTGAAGTTTCAAAGAACCTCATTTTGCAGGTATTTTCTTCATCATTCCTTGCACGGACGAGTACAGCAAAGTGGATTTGAGGACGGTCTCATTCGACATCCCCCCACAAGAGGTGATCGATATGAAGTAGTTTCATGTTAAACAACCTTGTATTACTTGAACATTGTTAGCAAATCTAGCTGAATCATTGTAAATCCTCAAATACAGCGTTGCTATAGCAGCCAGAAGAGTTATCAGGTTTCATTTATTGTTGTGTCAGCCTGTCACTGAATACGGTTAAGTCACCCGCTCTGTACTCTAATGACCGGTAGGTGACGATTCTGCGACTTGAAAGTTTGCTCGGTAGAGTTCAACGACTACCTTTTATGCCCTATCCTTTGGCCTAAGGACTTACGCTTGAGAAGCTCGTTGCCAGCCCACTCTTTAACAAAACGACTCTATTGACACATAAGCTGTCGAACGCCGACAATCATTGACACCACTCTTGTAGTAGCCGATAGTCCCCCTTCCTTGTAGTAGTGCTTGGCCCTTGCCTTCTAATTCTTCACACTTCTCACTTGTCTCTTCACCTCCTTTCTTTTCTTTCTTCTCTGCTCTGTCGTCTGTTTGCTTTCGTCTCTGAGTTTTCAAAATGATCCACCCGTATATATACAGTACTTCCCATTCGTACGTAACCGAGATAAAGTTCCCAAATATTTTAGCTAATCAATATTACTAGAAACTAAAAATTAAAAAGAAAAGGTTTGAAAACGGGGGAATACCGGAAACTGCTACCCAAAGAACAATCAATAAAAAGGCATAGAAAATAAATCAGAAAAGGTTTGTCTATGAGGGGAGTACAGGAAATAACTACCAATAAAACCGCTTTGATTATAAAATAAACAAGCGACGGTTTGTATACGGGGAAATACCGGAAATAATGACCAAAACAGAAAAACTACGTCGACACGGATCAATGACATGAATATTCCCGAGAATACTATTGTTACATGGCCCGTCTCTTCGAGTCGCGCTTTTTAAACTTCAAGCGCGATTGTGGAACTAGGCGTAACGTTTGTCCCCTTACATCAAATTGAATGACTTTTTCACTGCGGAAGCAGTTCCGCTGCACGGCTGCGCAGCCACATAGCGTCTAAAAGTTGATTTTCTGGAAAGATGGACAGGTTAGCGTAATGCTAGGGGCGTTGAATTTTTAATGCTGTGATTCCAACTGTTTCTGTTCACCTTACCACCTCTGCAATAATTTCAAGTCTGCAGTCCTTGCTGCGAAAAACAGCAACAGACGGTCATCACGCGCTCATTGTGCAATCTACCCACGAAAAGTTCGTGATTTCAAAAATATTTTTGCCCACTTTGGGGAGTCTTTGAGATTTTTAATTTTTGTGAACCCCAAAGCAGTTTCTAACCCTTGTTTGGGAGCGACTGCTACTGAGCTTCTGGCGATGCTGAGGTTCAACCCGTTGCGCTCATCGTTGCTCGCCAGCATGAAATTGATGTTTATTGTAAACTAAAGGAAATTGGATTTGGGGATCATTAATTATTAAAACATTTCTTACTTTATGAGATCCACGTCAGCAACAGTGTTGCCATTGCTTATTCATTATTTATATTTTTCTCATGTTTGTTAGGGTTGCAAGTTTGATTCTTTGATTGTATTTCAATAAACAATCAAACTTGATTCCGCATTGAAACCGTCGTTTGTTCTTGGCTCACCCCCGTTGGCCACGTCAGCAATATTTTCTGGTTTCCACAGTGATAACTGTTACGTGGTTTTTAATGACAGAAATTTACTCGCAAATACTACAAATAGCACACTATAAAGCAGTAATCACTAAATAGAATCAAAGCTAAAGTAGGAATTTTCGAGTAGTTGCTAGCTCCTGTCTGTCAACCACGTTTCTGAAATTATGCATATCGGTGAGTGACAGAAACTAACAACCGGACAAAAAAAGGCAAAAAGAATACAAATTTAAAAAGGGGACTAAATTCATAACATACCCACCCCGAAAACGCGAATTTAGAAGCGTTTTACAATTAAAGTTAAGCAGAAATTTAAATCAAGATTAAACTTACAAAAATAAGAGGGAGAAGAAGATATCAAACTACCAAGCTATTTACATCGGCACGAAAATTAATTACAGCTAAAACCATGCGTTTAGCTCCACCAAGCGTGCGAAAATAAACAAAACAACAAAAAGCACAACACAAAACTAGAAAGAAATGCGGTTTCTACCATTATGTTCAATCGTCTAAAAGTTTTCCTTCCAGCATGCACAGTTTTCTCACGTCTCGTACAAATGTTCTTCCGTCTCCAGTTCTAATTCTGACCCTCCGCACCAAATTGGCCGCATCCGGCATCACCTCTTCCACTACAGCCTTTGACCAACAGCCTCTTTTCAACTGATCATCTTGAATAAGCACAAGATCACCCTTTTTGAAATTGGTTGATGAACCAAACCACTTAGAGCGTGGTTGCAGTAGAGGCAAGTATTCGCGAAGCCATCTTTCCCAAAATTGATTCGCTAAATACTGTGTTTTCTTCCAGGATCTTTTATAACCATCACTCCTTAAGAATACTCCAGGCGGGGATCCGTCATCAAGAACACCGGTTAACAACATACTCGGCGTGAGTGCTGCAAATTCGTCCGGAGATGAGGGAGTTTCTGATATTGGACGATTATTCAGAATTCGCTCAACTTCGGTCAATAATGTTAACAAATCGTATTCCTCCAAGGTCGCTTCTCCGACAATAGATCTCAAAACTTTACGAACAATTCGAAAGTACCGCTCGTAGAATCCACCTTGATGCGATGCTAACGGTGGATTAAAACGCCACTCAATGTTATTTTGCACCATAGCATTCTGAAAGTTCTTTGAATTCCAAATTTTAATTCCGTCATTGAGCTCCTTGTCAGCCATCACAAAATTCCCTCCGTTATCGCTGTACATAACCTTTGGCCTTGTAATTCTACGATTGCAAAACCGACGAAACGCTTGAATAAAAGCACTGGATTCAAGGGATTGCACTACTTCAAAGTGAACGGCTCTCGTGGCCATACAGCTGAAAATACACACATAACGTTTACAAGAGCTTCTTCCTATCTTAACGAATAACGGACCCATCAAATCAGTACCACATGTCGCAAAGGGCGCGGAGGGGGTAACCCTAGGCACAGGTAATTCACCCATCTGCTGTTTGCCAGGTTTAGCTTTCCAAAATCTGCAGTTCATGCATTCCTTTAGGACACTTTTTACAGCTGTTCTTCCCTTCAATATCCAATAACGTTCACGAATGGCATTTAATATATGATTGCACCCAAGGTGTCCTTCCCGGGTATGGATTTCAAGGATCAACAGCTTTGTAACATGGTGGTGAGTAGGCAACAAAATGGGGTGCTTCGCGCACTTGTCAAGAGGAGAATTTTGAAGTCTCCCACCAACCCTTAAAATTCCATTTACTTTGCAGGGATTCAAAGCTTGCAACTTTCTTAGACAGGGCTTATTCCGTAACAGCTGCTCGCTTACAGGCACGATCGAGCTCAGTTTGTTACAGTCTGGCAAAGCATTAAGACATATAGGAAATGACTCTCCTTGTGTTAAGCGAACGATAATCTCTGTCGACTTATCCAACTCAGCCACAGTCAATGTGCCCGTTTGAAGCTGATAGCGTTCCGGTTGCCTTTTCCATTTAAGATAAAGCATAAATCGAGTTAACCAAACGACTGAGCGTCGAAGGCGTGTGATGTCAGAATAACGACGCAACAAATGATGCATTGAGTCAGAAGCAGAACGTAAAAGACTGTTAGAGGAAACCTTGACTTTCTTCAATTCGGGATCATTGCAATCATCAAATTCGGATAAAAACGGTTGCTTAGGCCATTCTCGTTCACAGCAAACAAGAAACGGTGGGCCATGAAGCCACATGTCAGCAAGGTTAGTTTTATCAGGCGACACTCCGCGAGAACCGATGTCTGCGGGATTTAAATCAGTAGGCACATACCTCCACTGCTGAGGTGTGCTTAACGTATGAATAAGTTCAAGTCTGTTAGCAACAAAAGACATGTAAGGACTAGACGTGTTCTGAATATAGCGCAAAACAACACTAGCGTCAGTCCAAAAAACAATACGATCAATTACATATTCGGTTTCCTGACGTACAGTATGAGCGAGTTTAACAGCAACCACAGCTGCTGACAGTTCTAAGCGAGGCACTGTCAGCGATTTTAATGGCGCAATACGGCATTTTCCCAAAACAAACAAGCACTTAATTGATTCACTATGATACACGATACGAAAGTAAGCACATGCACTATAACCATGCAATGAAGCATCACAAAACACGTGTAATTCAATACTCTTGACATCCCCTCCCAGAAACTTAAAGCTTCTGGGTAGAGATATCGACTCCAAACACGGCAATGATTTCAACCACTGATCCCAATCGTCTATGCCCACCCCGGCATTGGAGATTACCTCATCCCAAGGCAATCCCATACGGCATGCCTGTTGCAGAACTCTTCTGGCTGGAAGCAAAAAGGGTTGCAATAGTCCTAAAGGATCGTACGTTTGCCCGATCATTGATAACAAACCGCGTCGAGTGTGAGGCTGTGGACGAATTTTAACCTTTACCTGTAGCCGGTCTGTTTCAGCATCCCAATAAATCCCTAAAGCCTTTTGTATGGGCAATTCGCGGTCGGCAAAGTTTAACACATTGGACGCTAAATTCTCGTTAGGTATCGTCTCCAGAAAAGACTTGCTATTAGAAACAAACTTTGTGAGGTGAAAACCTCCACTTTTCAACAACGTGCACAATTGCTTGATCATCTCAACAGCTTCTTCAACAGTCGAAAAGGATTTGCAAAGATCATCTACATAAAAATTCTTATATACTGTATGAATTACCTTTTCACAAGTATTGGTCTCATTGTCTTCCGCAGTCCTTCGTAGTGCGAACGATGCGACCGATGGCGAAGAAGTACTCCCAAATAGGTGCACCTTCATGCGGTAGGTCACCAAAGGCTTCTCGAGGTCACTATCTTGATACCACAAAAACCGGAGTGCATCTCGATCCTTTTCAGAAACGAACACCTGATGAAACATAGAGCGAATGTCTCCTACGACAGCAATTGGTTCCTCCCTGAAACGTAAAAACACTCCTAAAAGATTGTTAGATAAATCGGGTCCCTGCAAAAGCTTGTCGTTTAAAGAAACACCATCAAACTTAGCGCTACAATCAAAAACTATGCGAAATTTGTTGGAAGAATTAACGTAGTGGTGAGGAATGTACCACGTTTTCCTTGAATTTGAGTCTTCATTGGTTACCAGTTCAACGTAACCACAATCAATATACTCTTTTATTTTACTACGGTACTTTTCATACATATCTTCATTTGCAACTAACTTTCTCTTCAGTCCAAGTAGTCTCTTCTCAGCCATTTTCTTGTTGTTGGGTAGTGAAGTATTTTTATCCTTCCACGGAAGAGCAATTGTGTAATGATCGTCCCTTTTCTCTACTGACTCTTCAAATATTTCTAGTGCCTTACGATCATCCTTAGACATTTTGATTACTTCAGGCAGCTCGATATCTTTAAAATCCTGATGAAGTACGTCAAGTATTCTTTTGCAACTGCTATCCTTCTCAAGGATAAAATTAACCTTGACACCTCTTGAGTAATCAGCAGTTGAACATAAATAGTCGTTTCCCCACAAAGCCCAGCCCAATGATGTGTGCAAGGCATGTGGCTCATTGCTAGAACCGTACCTCAGCTCAGACACACAAAAGACACTCTGCACATTTTGGCCCAAGAGCAGTTCAACCTTCGAGCTATCTATGGCAGGAAAATTTAAGTCTTCCAAATGACGGTAATCTTGAGTTATCTGATCGCTTGGTATGCTTGAGCTGACATCAATTATGCCCTTCTGCACAAGTACGTCACTCACTTCGAAAATGGTTGATTCACCCACACCTTGAATGCAAATAGATTTAATTTTCTTATCCACGGGTGTCACGGCATTGTTTGTACAAATGTCAATTTTACAATCAGTTAAAGGGGCATTGAGCCTTTTTGCAAGTTCAAAGGTGCATAAGCTAGTTTCGGATCCTTCGTCCATGAATGCCCAAGTCGTCAGTGAATTACAGGGATTATCAACCCAAATACTCACGGGCACCACCTTATGTAGCTTTCTTCCACACTGATTTATCTTGGCTGCGCATTGACTGCTGGCAATATTTACAGACGTGGTTTCCTTTGGTTCAGAAGGCAATGATTCTTTGGAAGGGGCACTACTGTTTGTCACGTTTCTATGCAATAGCGTATTGTGACGTCTGTGGCAATGACTGCAGCTCTTGCTGAGTCTGCAATGAGCAACTCCATGACCTGCCCTCAAGCAATTAAAACAAAGCCTGTGCTCCTTCACCACTTTAGTTCTTTTCTCCAAATCAAACTCCTTAAAAAGATTACAATGCCACAACTGGTGCTCACCATAGCAACAGGGACATTTGACCAGCTTGACTGCGTCAACATTATCCGAAGCACTTTTTGCAGCAGCGACGTTGTACTTTCTTGGCAAAACACGTGAGGTGGTATCTCTTTGATTTCCCTTCTTGGTTAGCATATGCTGTCCTAAAAAGCTCTCAGCATCACGAGCAGCTCGGTCCAATAATTTTCTCAGCTCTGAAAAGTTAGAACATCCTGTTGTTTCATTTCTCCGGGATATTGAAACAAACTCTGCTTTAAGCTTGTAAGGTAGCCTTTCAAACAGTTTCTCAATTACATCTGGACTATCCAGCTCAAAAAGCTTTCCCCAACTGCGGAAAGTAGCTTCACAGCAAAACATTTTATCACTTAATGAGGACAAAGCTTTACCATCCCATTCACTGATCTTTTCTCCTTGTAAAAGATCCTTTCTCACTGCATTCATTAAGCGATGTCTGTCACCAAACCTTGAATTTAGACGAGCTCGTGCAGTGCGATAAGCCTGCGACTTATCATAAATTCTGCCTAAGCCACTAACGATTTCCTTAGCTTCTCCAGAGCAAAGAGATTCTAGCTGGAGTAATTTGTAGCCATCATCTGGGGCACTTGATGCAACGTACTTATCGAAGTTTTCTATAAATTCACAATATTTTAAGCAATCACCATTAAAGGGTGTGATGGCCAAGGGATACATAAATGGTGTGTTGTGAGTAATAGGCAACACATTTTGGAATCCTGATGGTGGCTGCATTCTAAGTCCACTACCAGTTGTGAACACGGGTGCATGCACATTTGGCCACTGTGTGCCATAAGTATTACTCTCCTGTGTCTCAATCATCACCCCGTTTCCACCAGAGGCAGAAGAATCTGCATGAATTAGTGGTGGTGGTGACGATGACATAACAGGGTCACGATTATCCATATTCAATTGTCTTACTTTATTGCCTAAATCTGAGACTGTAGGGTTTTCAGCCACATTAGAATCCTTTACCTTGGAATCTTTCTGCAACTTTAATCCAACCATCTTGGGAGGGACATGTGCTCTTACTGGTATGGGCGCAACTGTATCACTATATAACCCAAAAACATCGTCCTCACTATTCTTTGGTGATGGAGTACTGACACCCTTGACAAATTCAGATTTGGGGCTGCCAACATTGGCCATAGTCAACAAATTCAAACATGTTATATACAGCTGTTCAATGGCACCGATAACATTCTCTATTTGGCCTTTTATCTCTTCACCATCAATTGATGCCTGAATCCATGAGGCCTCCAAATAAAGTTTGTCACACCTTTCCGAAATATCTTCGAAAGATTCGCTTACCTTTAACGCCTTTTCTAATTCCATTTTCAATTTGATGAGTTCTATCTTCTTCATACTCAATGATCTTAAACAAGATTCATTACCCGAGGCCACACACGATGGCACTGGTTCACTCGAATTGAGACTAGGATTGCTACTGTTTACAACTTCACTGGCAGACACCTCCGACATAGTGATAAGATTGTAGTACACAGATATTCTACAACACTTACCCGCTTACAAGAAAACTATTTATGCCTGCCAGGATACCGGTTTATAAACAGCCTAACCTGCTATGGTCTCACAAAAACAAAAAGAATACTTTTAACTCTAACTCAGCAACTATCTAAAACAGCCACAGATTAACTGCTGTGGCTCTCAACTACTCGAAAAGAAATGTTACGTGGTTTTTAATGACAGAAATTTACTCGCAAATACTACAAATAGCACACTATAAAGCAGTAATCACTAAATAGAATCAAAGCTAAAGTAGGAATTTTCGAGTAGTTGCTAGCTCCTGTCTGTCAACCACGTTTCTGAAATTATGCATATCGGTGAGTGACAGAAACTAACAACCGGACAAAAAAAGGCAAAAAGAATACAAATTTAAAAAGGGGACTAAATTCATAACAATAACGGATTTGCTGCATCCATGACGAGCGTGATCGATCAAGCGATCTTGCGTTTTGAGGCTTAAGGCAACTCTTCTACTTGGTTGTAAGGATGTGATAGAAATGTATTCTGTCAACGGCACAAGATAAACCCGAGATTTTCCGCTTTTAAGTGTGCATGTTCTTTGTCTAACCGCGTCACTTTATTTGTTTCTTTTTATTACGTCACAATATGGTAAATCGTGAGGATATTGTAGATCTTGACCAAGGACAGCGTCACTATCTCGGTGGACGCCGTGGTGTATTATCGCGTGCAGAACACCACAATGAGTATCGCCAATGTGGCGAATGGCGACGGCGCTACGCGGCTGCTGGCGCAAACCACCCTGCGAAATGAATTAGGAACAAAAAGTCTCTCAGAAGTACTCACGGACCGGGAGCAAATCAGCGGTGCAATGCAGGTGGGTATCGGGGGTGGGGGAGGGGGATGAAAGAGGTTGGGTGAACAGAACAAGCAAAAATTTGTAAATTGTTAAATAAATGATGCAAGAGGTTAGCGACGCACTTAGCAAACTGCAGACAGTGACACTGTTTCGACCTATCAGGTCTCTTCAGTGCAGTTGGTGACCAATAAGAAGTCAGAAACTTGTAATATAGCATAGCTTAGACCTTCACATCTGTGAGACTTAATACTGGGTCCACTGTAGTGAGTGTTCTGTCAACCTCTGCGAAGCTGTATCACTCGTGAATGAGTGGCGGTTGTCGCAAGTGCACTAAGTCTAACAACTGCTAGAACAATAGTGCTGTCACAGCCGAGTGGTCGCAAGCTCTTATAGTGATGCAAGAGGTTAGCGACGCACTTAGCAAACTGCAGACAGTGACACTGTTTCGACCTATAGGGTCTCTTCAGTGCAGTTGGTAACTAATAAGAAGTTGGAGGCTTTTAATAAAACATAGCTTTGACCGTCACATTTATGGGAACTAATACTGTGTCCACTGTTGTGCCAAGTGCTTTGTGCATCTCTGCTAAGTGCATCGCTAGCCTCTTGCATTACCATAAGAGCTTGCGACCATTCAGCTGTGACAGCACTATTGTTCTAGCAGTTGTTAGACTTGGTGCACCTGCGACAACCGCTACTTATTCACGAATAATACAGCTTCACAGAGGTTGACAGACCATCCACTACAGTGGACCCAGTATTAGGCCCCACAAGTGTGATGTTCTAACTCTAAGCTATGCTATATTAAAAGCCTCTAGCTTCTTATTGGTCACCAACTGCACTGAAGAGACCTGATAGGTCGAAACAGTGTCACTGTCTGCAGTCTGTTAACTGATGCAAGAGTTTAGCAACTTTTTGTGATATGTTGTATTTTAACTAAATTCAACTCTGCTTGGTGTAAGTGTGTTCACCGTCAATCGAAGCCCTTAGATTTGCATGAAAACAATCCAGCTCACATCGCGTATTCACACGACTTGCAATGTTCTTTCAAGCAGATTGATTTTGCGCTGGTTGAAGCAGGTTTATAAATTTTAAATGATTTCATGTTTCAGAGCACACTTGATGTCGCCACTGATGCATGGGGAATCAAAGTGGAGCGCGTTGAAATGTGAGTTTCCTGCTGGCGAACTGGTCTGTCTGACTCCAGTTTTTGTCACCGAGTTCGACATTGATTGTGGACATGCATGGCGGGACACGCGCGAACGCCAATCTACTACTTCAGGCTGTGAAGGCTCAGCCACCACCTCACACTTGAAAGGAGTTGGCCGGCAACAATGACCGTCATTAACCATCAGTGCCACCGACAGGCAATTACCCTCCAAAGCTTTTGACTGTTTTTTTCCAAGTCGCCGCCACCAGACAGCTCCCCACAAGATTCGATGAGCTGCATGTTTTTCAGCATTTCACTCACAATAAATTAGAAATCACATGGTATGCGCAAACTGGCACTGCGCATCTGTTAAGCATTTATATTTGGGCCGGGCTGAGTGGCGGCAAAGGTTAAAACACCATGACTAATTTCTAAACCCTTTTTTTTCAGCAAAGACGTTCGCCTGCCGATACAACTTCAACGCGCGATGGCAGCAGAGGCAGAAGCTGCCAGGGATGCCCGCGCTAAGGTAAGTGCTTATCACGCATAATCGTCGCACACCTGGTCGATTAGTCACAAGAGACCTCTGCTTTTCATTTGTTTGTACCAGTCTCCTTTGTCAAAGGTCTTACGAAAAAGAGTCCCATTCTCGCTACCACACTGATAGTCTACTGACCAATACCGGCTTTGAATTCACGATTCTTTTAACTTGAATAAATGAGTTTATTTTTAGATGCTTAGCTGCTTTACTTTACAGAACGCCACTGTTGTGCGCTGTACATTCGGTAGATCTGGCTTCGATTCCTTGCCGAGTCTTGCCAAAAACTTTAAAAATAATTCATAACTTCACTGCTTGATGCTCAGCTCAAAAGGAGTAGTGTAGAAAAAGGTCGGCTAGTTTGCTTGTCTTCATTGTATCACTTAAGTGGGCACCTTCATCTTTATGTGGCAGACAAGTGGCGGGTCCCGCCGTGTGCCAGTCGAGATGGCCAAGTCTGACAAAATACTTGCAACCCGAGTATGAGCTCATACCCATAAATGAGTTGTTACGTCATTGGTCTATGCGTCATTTCTCATTGTTGTGTAATCATTACAGGTGATCGCTGCCGAGGGTGAAATGAATGCTTCGAGGAAGCTAAAGGAGGCTGCCGACGTCATGAGCGAGTCGCCCAACTCCATGCAGCTGCGCTATCTCCAGACCCTAACTGCAATTAGTGCCGAAAAGAACTCCACCATCATCTTCCCTTTGCCAATAGACATGATCAACGCCTTGACGAAGAAGTGAGCCCTCGCCCCTCGTATCGTGTGATGAGCCACGCTATTGCATAGTATTGCGTCCGTCAGTTTTTTAATTTTGTACCTTTTTGTAGTGTTAGTGTTATGTCATAATTAAGCACTTATTAATTCAGAATGAAATCTCTATCGTATATAATATTGTTTGGATTATTTGTTATAAACTACAATAAAGTTGAAGAAAGTGTAGCTAATTGTATTTTTGTCGCGTGTTAAAAGCTATTCAATTGTCACGCCATTCGGGCACTTGAGACCGCCATTTAAGCCTTTTAACAAACAATACAAAATACAATTGCTCTCTGATTATTTAATCACGAGTAATGCACGCCACACCCACCAGTTGCTTCGACAACTACTGTGACCTCAGTAAAAGCAAATAATTATTTCGATTAGCATTGTATTAGTGGGCGATGGTGTAGTGGTTAGAGCGTTCGTTTGGCAGTTGCTAAACCTGGAGTTCATTTTCCGCGTCGGGTCACATATCAAAAACTTTAACAAATGGTAATTATAGCTTCCCTGTTAGCGCTCAGCACAAAAGAAATAGTGTGAAGAACAAGCTGACTTGCTGTGTCTTTGGACACTTGACGGGATGCCTCCATCTTTATGTGGCAGACAGGTGACAACCAGCTTGGGGAGGAGATGGGCGCCGCTTAGCTTTCATTAACTCAAAGAAAAAGGAAGAGCTGCCTCAGATCTCCTCGACCACTCATCGATCATGGGGTGAATTGACTTGATTGTGACAGTGATGAGGCAACCCCGATTTACCGGCCTACTCATTGCTTGGCTCAACAAAATGAATTGTTTCTTAAACTACTTTTATAAACTCTATTTGCTGATTGTTGTTTGAAAGGTAATCCGCCTGAAGGCAAGTCTTCGCAACATTATTTTGCCATTTGTTTCGACTTAATGTCATGGTGTAGTAAAAAGAAAATGAGGTAACCTGCCGTGGTTTTTCTCATGCAATCTTTAGGGATTGCTCCCTCCCCATCTTCTTCCAAAGAACAACGCCCGAATCCCATCAAGTGCCTAACTAAAAATCCAACAAGCAAACTTGATAGCTTTTTTCCCTTCATGATCTCGTTTGTACGACGCACCAAGCAGGGAGGCAGTACCATTCTCAGTCTTTGGCAAGACTTGACAAGGGAATTAAACCCAGGTCTACTGGGTATGAAGTGGAGAGTCTCATCACTACGCCACCACGCCACCACGCCAGGTTTGCCAAAAGGTAGAGCTGTGCAAAAGGCAGACGCCAACAGTAGCGAGCTATATTTCAAGTAGCAGTAGCGCCGCCACCTTTTTCACCCACTAGCGATAGCGATAGCGTCGGCACTTTTGCAAAATTTATGATGTCGCTACCGCTACTGTTGGCAACATTTTATTTACTCAGATTATTGAAACGATTTTTCATTTTAGCCTGCAATAGAGCTTAGTTTACGACAACTTGATTATCGTGTAATGGAAGTGTATAATTGCCAATGAAAAACAAGCCGTAAGTAGCAGTGAAATTTTGCGACTTTGTTTACTCTTCTTTATTTACAACATAATTAAATATTTCCAAATGGTGACTGCAAAAGTGGTACAAAAACTTTTGTCACTTCTTTTGATCAAAGCAAGGCTTTTAATACCACGAGCCGCTATGAAATGATTCGAAGACTTCTAACCTCCCGAGAGTATTACTTGCAATTAGGCCTATCACTTTTTACATACGGCTGATCTGTTAGTTTGATTGAAGTGTCCTTTTTAAGCAAAAATGGTTAACAGTTTTAAAAACTATTTGAGAAAAATAAAGTATGCAATACATGTGTAAAGAAGCCAATTTCAATCAGAATATATTTTAGCGTGGTGTCACTATGTCTCTGGAAAACGAGTACGTTTGAGGAGACAGACAGTAACCTATGTTGCATAAGCCCAAGGAGTGTCAGCAAATTAGCCCTGTAGGCTATATATGGCTACCTATTAAGTATTTTGACCTAATGTCTGCTTGTTAAGATTTGATCATAATGCAACGTGAACGGGTAATCATATCATTAATCATTATAGTTGTATTGTGGCTTACAAAATAAAAGTTATATGTGTTTTCATAGGATAATGCCGAGTACTAAATGTTATGCTTGAGCTTCGCGTAGCTTGGCTTCATATGCTATTTTTAATATTAAGAGCTGTTCAGAAATATTATAACACTTTTTTATCGGATTTTTAACTCTTCCTCTTTCCATGTGACGCATTATGATGTTTTTGCTCCTCCTCCCCAGCATGTAACGAGACATACATGGAAAACTACGCGAGCAAAATAATTATTCGGATTTGCCACGAAAACCTTTTTAATCAATCGATTCAAAACTAAAATATTTTTTACTGCGAAGAGCAAGTTTGTCATATAACGATATCCCCTATCCTTCTTCTTCCCATTATAACGCCAATAAGACAATCTTTTTCCCCACCCCCCTGGACACGTCATATGATATTTGAACAACTCATTTCTTTCGAACTCGTGGAAAGTAAAAATTGTGACTCTTTATCATTGTGTCTCAAACAAGCCTGACTTTTCGCGGTCGAGATCCTTAACGGAATAATAGAACCATGGTTTTTTATATCCATACATGGTTTTTATAACCACTTTGAATTATCGGAAGTACTTGTGTAAGTATTAACATATGTTTAGCCCAGCGTATTTACTATTGAGCGCTTGTTTCGAGTAAAATGATCATAGTAATATCCGCTACCTTTTCCTCAAAATAGCGATATTGCGCTACAATTTTAGTTAAGTACCGAGTAGAGATAGCGTAGCCACTATTTTAGCCGAGTAGCGGTAGTGGTCGTGCCGCTACTTCTGAAGTAGCGGATGTCCACCTCTGGCAAAAGGCCTGCGTCACATGCTGTAATTCAGGTACATGCAGGTAACCACGATAGCTCGTGCAATTGCTACCTAGTTTCTTGTTCGAATCTAACCCAAGTTATCAAAGCTACTCTTTGCATCCGATGAGACTTACTAGCTAGTAATCATGCACTGCGATGAACACATTAAAGCACCACATTAGTGTAATCATTGTAGCATTTTTTATTGTGCATAATTACCTTTTTGTGACCAATTTCATGCAAACATGTTAGTTTTAGTTCATTTTACAGTTGGACGGTTGGCAATAGCAGCTATAGACATACTGATCCAAAAGTAGATGATACGTAAGTTTTGCACGTTTTGTTGCATTGTTTAGTTAAAACATGTTTGTTTGTCTGTCTTCAGAAACCTCTTCTGTTCATCTGCCCTCGTTTACTTGCTTACCTGCTACTCGCTTGTCAGCTTGAGAATAACCAAGAATAAATCTCGTTTTGTTGAGGGTGAATCTGTGCGTTTTGTACACCTCACTCAAAATATTGTCCGATGTAGGATGCTAAGCTAGACAGGAGTCGCGTAAACTAGCCACTTTCATCTGTGATACTATATTTACATGTTACCAAATACTGTTAAAAAACGTGGAACAAACAAATAGTGACATTATCAACATGAGCTGTTTGTGGGGCTTTTTGCAATATTTACACCGGAATATTGAATTAAGTTTGCGTCGAAGCAAATGGCTCGGATCATAGGCACAGTAGCCATTGGAAAATAAAGAAGCCATGGTTCTCCCGAAATTTTTTCACTCATTAAAGAATGGAGGTGTTTTTGGATATAATGCCTACAAAACATCAATTTCCAAAAAACATTATTGATTTAGAACAACTTCGCTTTGGACAAACTGTACGTCACATGCACCACGTTACTGGCTATTGCAATATACGAATACAACCAAGCAAGTAAAATAAAAACAAACTATCCAAAAGTTAAGGAGGATGTGTTTTCCTCCTTTTCCATGCAAATAGATGCTGTCGGGATCACTGCTGCTGTACATGACGAAAAAACTCTCCAAATCTATAAACACCAGCGCCGAAAAGAAAAACATTTTCCCAATTTTTAAGAAATATTTTTTGTGCCCTTGTCTCAAACCACCAATACCAATGCCATCATGTCACGAACAGCATGTTCTTTGGTTTTGAATGATTTAGAGAGATTTTGACACTGATTGCTATACGTTTTTTCAAGAAACGAGGATCATTTTTCTGCTCTTCGCACTGATTTTTATAGATTTGGAACATTTATCACGCCAACAGAAAATAAACGACAAAGTTGGTCACGTGCCTAATGACGAGCAACGTAAGCATCTTGGCCCAATCAAGGGTTGATCACAAAGAAGTTGTGGCTGTAGACCGTGAGATAAATGCTAGAGGTCTCATGGATGCTCTCCCAGTGCCTGAACGAATGGAAAGTGGGTTGGAGATACGCGCAATTACGCCTGCATAGAGCTTACAACTTTGTGAAAGTGTTTTCATTGATATCATACAAACAGTTTTGTGTTTTCTATTTGAAGTTGCTGTCTTCATGATGATAACACAATGTTTAAATACATCAACAAATCAACAAAAAATTGCGCCAATTGACTTTCTAGTTGACTGAAGAGTTTTCTCTGCCCCTGGTTGAAGTTTACTAGAGAGCAGATCTAGCGCGCTTAAAAGAGAAAAAAGGCTAAATCTGAAAATGCCTTAAAGTTTAATATTTTGCTTTTAGAGACAACTTGCCGTCAAAATTGCTTTTTTGCAAGTACGATATTGGAATAAATGAATATCTAAACATCTTCGTTTTCATTGCCTTCCACAGCAACTTCCTCAACGCGTTCCATAACTGACAAATAAAGTCGATCTGCCTTCGCGTCGACCGCAAAAGACTGGAAAATAGAATCGTCCATCGATTGTTCGGTTTTTTGTTTATTTTTCTTCTTTGCTGTCGACGGTGTTGAATTGTGGGAGTTGTCGAGATTGTTATGAGTAGAGGGTTGGAAACTGCAAGATGATTCAGTAACAGCTCCTGAGTTCGCTTTATTGGTGGAGTCACTGCCAATAACTCGAGAAGTTTTACTCGTCCAATCTGTGCTGCTGAGTGCATTTGACTTCTTGCTGAAATTCAAAGTCGTCTGAGAAGTCCCAGGAATAGAGCTCTTTTTGGGAAAGAGTTTCGAAGTTGTCAGATTAGGGAGAGAACTGAAACGGCGCCTTCCATCATCGACTGCTGTTTGCGCAAAACTGGTAAATTTTGAGCAGCACGCGACGAGTCCCAGAATGTGTGCTGCTTTCTTGACCATTATTTTCAACGCTCTTCGAAACTCAAGATTTCGTGCATTGTAAATAAAAAAATTCCAGATGCTGTTGCAAGCTAGAATGACCACAGTTGCAAACTCAAATCCGCTGTAGACAGCTGCCCCTTGCGCATTGAGTTGACGAGGGAAATAGTAGTACAACGATGGAGTGAAAAGTGAAGCCAAGATGACAATGGCGGCTGGCAGAATGCTGGCAGTGAAAGCGCCCACCATGAGGAAGAGAGTTTTGGCGAGGCGAACTTCAATCGATTGGGTCTTTTTTTTTGCGTCGACTGTCAAGTGGCGACGAGCACGCGCATGCTTACGTGTAAAATGCAAAGTGGCTCCGTTAACTATCCACATTATCAGCAATGGAATTACAAATGCGATCATGTAAAGGATGAGAGCTCTATCTCCTCCAATTGAAACTAACACGGAAGCAACGAGAACGTACCGCATGGTTGATATAAATGTTGGTAAAATAGAAAAAAAGAATGCTGCACTCCATAGTACAACGCAGGCAATCTTAGCGTATCTCTTTGCTTTATCTTTGCTGTAGCTGAGAGGTCGATATACAGCCTGCAGACGATCGAAACTAGCAACAGTCAGTGTGTAGACTGATACTGTGAATGATAGTCCGGTGAAAATGCCAACTGCGTTCAAGTAAGGCCTATAAAATACATTAGTAACTGTCATTCCAACAGCTCGGACTTGGACCTCGCTGCTGATCAATGTCCCATTTACGTTCGCATAACCAGTGGCGTTTATCAATTGGCCGTGCTCTTGTGGTCCAAAAACAATTGCATTCAAAGTGCTTATGAAGGTAGGCAACACGATCAGGCCAATCAAAACATCGGCCGCTGCCAATGACACTTTGTATATTCCTTGGCTGTGCAACAAAGCTGGTGTATTGATGTAGACCAGAATGACCGATACATTGAACACTGTGACAAGCACAGCCAGCAAACCACACATCACTGCCAAAACCGTGAGCTTTACGCGGCAACTGCAAAATAAAAAGGAACTTAAATTGAATCAGAAGCAGTCGATTGCTAGTCCACAAGTGCGACGCTATAATGTTTTAAATTCTAATCTATCGGCCGCTTTATATCTCGTAACGGCGCTTATCTCATCGGCGTTTGCTCACAATCGCGAGTTTACGAGTTTACATCCCCTAATAAGCTCTGTCGTGTCGTGTTGTTGGGAAAGACACTTTACTTTGAACTTTCATTTTTGAGTGCATCGCATATTATGGAAACAGGCTGCGCCAAGAAACAGGCTACACTAGCAAGTACTGGTAACCTCAATAGCTCAATCACAAGCTGTGTGTCCGCAGGATGATATATATCATCTCGTGATTTACTTTATGACAAAACAATAACATGATTATTTATACCGTGAAATGTTTTTAAGAGACTATTCTTCTTCTTTTCAGCTGTTATTTTGTTGTTGGGCGTTGCGTTCCCCTAATTCTTATTGTTGTTTTGGAGGGTAGATGAGCCACACTCCAACACGCTCGGCCAACTGTGCAGTGGTGGAATATGGAGGTCTATTTGTTTTTGTAATCTGACAAACTAATGCCTGGCCACCATATAAATATGGAGGTAGCTGCTTAAGCATGATACCCATGGGCACAACAAGCGAGCTTTTCCTCCATATTATTCCACTTGTGCTGAGGGTCAAGCAGAGAAACCTTTGTTCAAAGTATTTTGCTAAGGCTCGACAAGGGAATTGAATCTTGATCTTTCAACTGCAAAGCGGACGCTCTAACCACCGGACCACCGCGCCGATAAGAAGAAATTAGCTTTGTCGCAATTATCAAGAGAATTCAATAATGGTTTCACTCACATAGAAGGAAGTGCAAAGTCGGTTTTGTTAGAACACGCAATGATCTGGGTTGATTGTCTCTGGACAAATGACACTTAGTTTTTTTTATGTCAACTGCAACTTGCCACAAGAATTTTGTTTCATTATCAACGATATTGCCCAATATCATGCAGTAGTTCAATACACTTACCTACTCGGTAAACAATCCCATGTAGTAATATCACGATCCCGGACAGTAGGCCCATCTATTCCGCACCAAGACAAGCCACACGACGGAAGATCACTCCGAACAATTTCGTGGTACTCTCCGATGTGCTCCTGTTCTGCTTCGTAAAGAGCGACTTGCATGCAAGGAAAAGTCAATTCTTCGATTGAAAAATACGAAGACTCCAGATTCTCTACAATGTTACGCCATTCTGTTATCAAGGTCACGTCATCGAGATTGGTTTTAAAGTCATTCTTTGGAACCGCTGACGGCACAACTCCTAGCCTGTGTCTCATGTATGTGCTATTTACGACATTGGAACATTTGCGCACGAAGTCCGTATAATTGCAGTAGTAGTCGTACATGAGCCCACTATAATCCGTGAAAGCATAGACACGATCTCGGCATTCTTCTTCAAACTGTTGACAGCCCCACGACCGCAAGGACTGTAAATAAGTGGTTAAGTAGGCTTGGCCAACACTCCACTGGAAACGATATCTGATGGTGATGAGCTGGCAGCATTGCTGCACTTCTGTTGCGTTGCCTGGTAGGAGCCCGGGAGCGTAGACGCAAGCTAAATCAGGTCTTGTGATTCGAGGCACTGAGCTTGAATTATTAAACTGTTGTGTTGTCTGGCAAATTGCAACCACAAACAAGTTACACAAAGCAAAAACGATCAGAATCTGGACCCATTTACCAATACAACGAGTTATATTTTCATATTTTGAAAACATATTTTACAAATTAAATTCCGACATCCTGAAAGGAAAAATAAAACGATTAACTTCATAATTATTGATTTATAAAATCTTTCAAAATTTTAGTAAATACAAGTCAAACTTTTAATAAGGTAAAAATTTTGTTTTGATAAGACTCATCTGATTTTTGATTGAATGCCAGCGCAAGTTCTTTAAAGAAGTATAAAAACGACTCTGCTCGAAAAATAAACTGGCTCATCTCTCGTTGACTTCACTTCGCTCAGAATCCAGCACAATTTGGGCAAGTTTTACCAAGCGGCGATTATGAAATTATATACAATAAAAGACTTATTTATATATAAAACGCGATGCACTTTTACTTACCTATTTACGCGCACGCTTCGGAAGTGACGTCACTTTTAAAATGTTATGTATGTCACAGATAGACAATTTTCGCGTAATAATCAAGTCTGTAGATCACAGCAGTTGCTTGCACCCAATCATACACGCCAGAACTTCTTAAACTATTTGAGACGCGCCAATCTTAAAAATGTTAACAAAAACTCTTTCCCCCCTTCTAATATCCGAAATCCTTTTTTTGAATGGTTTAGTTCCTAGCGGTTGTTATTTTCCCAACCTTTGTTCAAAGTGCTCATAGTTTGCTCTCAAAAACAACATAAAGACTTTTCTTTTTTTAGAATAGTTCTTCAAAACGCTAATTTTGACAAGTTTTCTCTTCAAGGAGGACCCGTGACACCGTGGCAATGTGCCCCCCAATAAACCTTCTACAAACATTTAGCAGGGCGCGTCCCCCCTCCCCTGATCTAAATAAACAATTAGGCAAAACGAAGATAACGCTAAACTCAAAACTTGGCTTTCATTTCAAACTGGATAGCCCGAGTTTGGTGTGGTTTTGTGGCATTAGCTACGCCATCATCAAATTACACACCTGAAATTTAACCAATTTTCTCGTCAATCAAGTTTTGCTATTGAGTTTATTCAAATTGATAGAAAAGAATATAAAATATGCATGTTTCAACAGCGCCATCAAACGGCAAGAATAAATGATTAATTTCACCTCTAAAGGTTTGTTTATTTAGCAGTAATTGTTGAATACAACACTTGGTGCAGATACTAAAGACCGCCTGACTTCTGAGACTTGACAAACATCTGCCGTACTTCCATCAACTAAAAGTGAAGTGAGAAGATCACCTTGATGGGTTACAATGGTCTCTCCATTTTTTGAACTGAAAACTCCGTGCTCCGATAGCGAAGAACAGAACTACCATGCATATGCGGCAACTCATGCGTAGCGATCCCAAACCTACTGCGCAAGTACTGTATGAGCGTGCACATAACGCATAAAGCATTGACTATATTCTCACTCTGACACAATGTTTCAACAAGTGAAGGAATACAGTCTGCATCTGTGCATCGTGTTGCTTGACGAGGCCTTCGACAAGGTCGAAACAAAAGTAGTGTTGAGCACGTTGCAAAAACATAAATGAGCCGAAATATATAGAATTCTCAGAGATGACACTTTCGGTTGTAGCAATGACGCAGCTTTGGTGTTGTCCTGTTTCACTTCTTTTCAAATATTTCACCAAGAACATTCAAACAAGAAGGCCTCTTCAAATATTTTACCGGGTGTCTTGAGCAGATCAGAGGAGGCATCGATTGGCAAGGTGACATAAAAACAACAACAAGTTATTGACTCATTTCCGTTTTGCAGATGGCATGTTGTTGTTACCAGACACCGTACGATGGATGGGGTCATGTCGGAGACTATGGAGCTCTAGAAGTCGGGTAACTTACCAAATGCAGAACGAGATGTCCTAAAGAGAAGAGTAATGGATAAAGAGTAGGCGGCACAAAAAGCACGTAGCGAGACAGTGCAGAATAAGATGAGAAATGTCCTGGGTTGGATGACCGCCGGTGATGCATGAAAGATTCTCAATTCTTCCAATTCTAGAGAAATAAAGTTGAACAGAAGACTGTGTCCGTTGCAACGAAAATGAAAAAGAACACTAAGAACATAACTAGGAAGCTTAAGTTTCTCAATAAATATAAAGGGGCTTGTGTATCGAAGAGTTCACATCAGAAAATAAGCCTTGAGGACTAAAAAAAAGGCAAATATATACGAGAGGAGACAGATGGCATGGAACTGTAGATGACAGGAGCAGCACTCCTCCTCTAACCGATTCATCGGCCCAGTCATTGCCCGGAAGTGATCGGGAGCTCATTATAGTTTGATAAAAGAGGAAGAGGAGGGAAAGCGTCGTCCTGCTGGGTGTGCCGGAGAGTGTGACATGGTAGGAAGGATGGAGGATAGGAAAGTGTCGAGCAAGTGTCTGAATAGAGCGAGAATCTGAGAAAAAAGAGAAGTGGCAGAATTGTTGGTGCTGCCCAGGCCAGCGGAGAGCTTGCAGAATAGTGAAGGCTTCAGCAGAAAAGTTTAAAACACACTTAAACTGCAGAATAAGAAAATGTTGGCCTCAGCGCCACACTTGCAACAGTTTGCGAAGAGATTAGAAGTAAAGGGTCTGCTTATAACATGATGGAGCAAAATCAAATTACATCACGCTCTTTGCTGAAACCACACATCACTTGCAATTTAAGCTCACAGAGATCTTCATCATAAACTTAACAGGAGGTCCTAAAATGAACGGCATGAAAACAAAGTTTATAAGATTGGACAACGTATTAAAAGATGGAATGATGGTTGGAGGAGGTGAAATTAAAGAGTTAAAGGAATAAATCTGTGTGGAACAAAAAGTCAATACAGTATGCTAGGTTTCATGTTATTATCAACCGATCATATAAAAAAAGTAAGTTGAAGTTTCTTTGAGAGGAAGGGTAACATCGACGAAAAGGAAAGGAGAATCTTTCCCATTCGGTCTCCAAAACAACATAAAAAGATCTTTTATATGCCGGAGACCAACTTTTTGAAAGAAAAAGTTTTTAAACTAAGCTATTTTCAAGTAAAATTGTTTCCTCTAGATGCAATTTTGCTCAGTGGAAAGCCTATTGCACTGGTCAACAAAAAAAATTTTTTTTTTTCTTGCATGGACTTTGAGAACTGATTTAGGGTAATTTTGGGGTGCTGAATCCGAATCTGGGCTCAGATTTTCTCTATCACATCACGTTTTTGCGCAATTTGCATGTTATGTAATGCTGCATTCTGTAAAAGTTGTCCATTCTCTCACATGTTTGATGCCATTAATCATGCAGAAACGCAACTTCAAAAGCGTAGTTTTAAAACCAGCTTCGCGAAATGGAAACAAAGGGCCATAATATTGTTTATGGCGCCGGAAAGGCGTGAGAAACTCATGTTCTTGCTTCAATGTTTGATGCGAGATGAAGCCATGGAGTTACGAAAATTGCACTTTGCAGACAAAGTAGTAAGGTTAAGAAATGTTGTCATTCTAAAGTATATATTTGTATGTAACAGCAATAGTTTCTAAACAGGAGTGTTTGCTATTATGTTACAGGTTCAGCAATTATTTACAGTTCAGTGTTTTTAAAGCTTTTGCTCTGTTTCATCTTACGCTAAGGTATTAGCATGTCTACGACTTCCAAGCGAAGAAAGTGTTGCAATAACCCAGATATTTTCTGTTATATTTGCGGTTGCTTTACTTTACCACCTCAAAGACGTAATATCAATAGTTTTATCAAAAGAGTGTACCTTGCTTATTTGGGAGTACCGCTTGGTGACCAAGACAAAAGTTGGGCGCCTCACCAAGTTTGCACAACGTGTGTCGAAACATTGAGATCCTGATCTCAAAGAAAGAATGCAAAGCTCAAATTTGGTGTACCAATGGTATGGAGAGAACCGAAAAACCATGTAGATGACTGCTACTTCTGTCTCGTAAATGTCAAGGGATTTAACAAGAAAAACAAACAACACTTGCAATACCCAAACATACATTCTGCTATGCGACCGATTCCCCATAGTGATGAAGTACCTGTACCCATTTTCACCAAGCTTCCAGACATTGATGAGGACCAACTTAGGTCTTCCACATCTTCATCCAATTCTGATGATGATGAAGAAGAGGATATAGCGCACGAGGCATGGAATGCTGACCGAGTTTCTTTCTACAATCAGTCTGAATTGAATGATTTGGTACGAGATTTAAATTTGCCAAAGCAATCCGCTGAACTGCTGGCTTTCAGACTACAGGAAAAACATCTTCTCAAAAGTGGTACAAGTGTTTCATTTTATCGTAACAGGGAGGAGAAATTAAGAAAGTACTTTCACTCTGATGGCCAGCTTGTTTACTGCACAGATGTTAAGGGGCTTCTTCTTGCTATGGGTTTGCCTGCATACCGTTCAAATGACTGGAGACTTTTTATTGATAGCTCGAAAAGAAGCCTTAAGTGTGTCCTACTCCATAATGGTAACAAGTATGGATCTATCCCTATAGGACACTCTGTCACTCTAAAGCAAAACTACGAAAACATCAAGGTTGTGCTTGAAAGACTGAAGTACGCTGATCACCAGTGGTTGATATGTGTGGATTTAAAAATGGTGAATTTCCTATTAGGACAACAAGGAGGTCATACCAAGTATCCCTGCTTTTTATGCTACTGGGATAGTGGAGCCAATGAAGAGCATTGGGTAAGAAAAAAATGGCCACCAAGGAATACAATGAAACCTGGAGAAAAGAATATCATCAACGACCCCTTGGTTGATCGGAAAAACATCATTTTACCGCCACTGCACATCAAACTTGGACTAATGAAGCAGTTTGTCAAAGCACTTGATCGTTCTGGAGACTGTTTTGGATACATTTGCTCAAACTGTCCTGGCCTTAGCTGTGAGAAGAAAAAAGCAGGGATATTTGATGGACCTCAGATCAGAACGTTGCTCAGGGACCACCAGTTCGTGACTACAATGACCGCCGTTGAGGCTCGAGCATGGAAAGCATTTTCCAAAGTGGTCCATAACTTCCTCGGCAATAAGAGAGCTGATAATTATACAGAGTTAGTGGAGGAGCTTCTCCTCAGCCTACAAGACCTTGGGTGCAGAATGAGCATTAAAGTGCACTACTTGCACAGCCACCTCAGCGAATTTCCGGAAAATCTTGGTTATGTTAGTGAGGAGCAAGGAGAGCGTTTCCATCAGGATGTCAAAGTGATGGAAGAACGTTATCAAGGTCGATGGAACTGCAACATGATGGCAGATTACTGCTGGAGTTTGATGAGAGATGTCCCTTATGCAGTTTATAAAAGATTAGCAACAAAAAGAAAGTTTTTGATGCCATAACGTGAATTCTTTTGTGCCAAACTATGCTTTAGATTTGCAAATTCGTACTGATTGTTGTGATGTGATATTGTTACTTTATCATGCAGTGTTTGCTTGTTTTTTATTGAACCTGCTAATTTAATTCTCCGAGAATGACACAAAACGAAAAAACTTAGCTTTCATTGATGCCGTACCTGTGATGAGCATAATGCTCCTGATTGTATATTTTCAATGTATTTCACCTATCTACTGTTTGTATGTAATGTGGTCAATAATGCACAAACGCGGTTCAAGGTTACAAACAGCATTGGAAAGGTATTTCAAAGGGAGATGCTGCCTTCCATTGTAGACATTATTCCACAGAAGGGCACTTAAACGCAACATGAATTTTTCAACTTTTGGCAAAAATTAGCAATTTTTTAAAAAATTATTACATCATATCCCAAAAACGTGACGTGATAGGCAAACACTAACACCAGATTCGGATTCAGCGCCCCCAAATTACCCAAAATCAGTTGAAATACTCCATGCAAGAAAAATCGTGTTGACCAGTGTTATTTTATTTTAAATTTCCCTCAAACTTTGGATTTCATTGCATGCAACTATGCTCCCAATTACGATTCCATACTTTCGAATTAAGATTAGTCTTATAGTAATGCAAGAGGCTAGCGATGCACTTTGCAAACTGCAGACAGTGACACTGTTTCGACCTATCAGGTCTCTTCAGTGCAGTTGGTGACCAATAAGAAGCTAGAGGCATTCAATATAGCATAGCTTGGACCGTCACACTTGTGGGACCTATACTAGGTCCACTGTGGTGGATGGTCTGTCAACCTCTGCGAAGCCGTATCACTCGTGAATGAGTGGCGGTTGTGGCAGGTGCATTAAGTCTAACAACTGCTAGAACAATAGTGCTGTCACAGCCGATTGGTCACAAGATCTTATAGTAATGCAAGAGGCTAGCAATGCACATAGCGAACTGCAGACAGTGACACTGTTTCGACCTATCAGGTCTCTTCAGTGCAGTTGGTGACCGACAAGAATTTTATTTAAAAACAGCCTATTGTTTCTAAAATATCCATCTTCACTCTTTCTTAAGCAAAGGCGAAGTGAATTGACTCAAAGCTGAGGATGGGAGCCAAACTGTCTCTAATCTTGATCTCTCCACTCTAAACTCAAAATTGATCGTAGTCGCAAAAAAACCTATTGTTTCGCAGACATTATATTCTTTCTACTCTCTAAATACAAATGGAGGACGTATTCCAAGTTGCGGTAAGCGCCGAAGTGATTGATGCGTTTTACAAAAATAAGCCATTAACTGGTAGGCCTACTTATCAATTTTTTGTAATTCCGTTGTTGATCTCAAGTCCCTGGCTGCCGTTATGTTCCTTGCTTCCTTTTTCTTGGCATAGACCAGCCAGAGGAGATGAAAAGAGGTTATGCCTGCCTTCCTCCAATCAATAAAGCCTGGTCTTCAACTATCAGTGAGGTCACGTTGCCCGATACGGAGACCAGTACATAAAGCTCAGTTGTTGTAATAGATAAGGTTTAAATGGATAATTTTCCGCCCAAATTTTTGCGTAAAGATGACATATATTTTTTCTTAAAGTTGTAGAAGCTGACATTAAATTTGATATTTTACCATTTTGCTAGATGTGAGCAATATGTTTTATGGGTTGAACTTGATTAGGAAAGCAACACAACTTGATTAGGGAAGAAACTGAGATAGACGAAGCTGAACACCACCCACAGTTTACTTCATAAAATTTTATTCTTGCCGTTGCATAATTGAAATGACAGATTTGTATTACAGTAATATATTAATTTGCTTTAACTGGAAGCATATAGGTATCAGCAATAGAATTCAAAATTTACGCTAGCTATCAAAAAATAGTGAATAATTAGGGTTACCGTACGTCCCGCTTTTTGAGGCCTTGTCCCGCTTTTTTGATCGAAAATCCCGCTTTTTTGCTTCAGTGTAACAGAACGGATTTAACCAAATTTATCGACATTTTAATCAAATTCTCCAACAGAAGCGGGACGGTTAAATGCGGTTGCAGGCTTAATGATTGAGCCAAGGGTGCGGATCTGAAACAAAAGACGAAAATTGGGATGATCTCCGAAAAAAAAAAAAAAAGGTCAACGCCTTCACGGTGGCAAAATTTATCCACCTCTGGGCTTCAAAATGACACAAAACGTGGAACTGACAGACGATGACCTTTTTTTTTTTTTTGGAGATCACCCCAATTTTCGTCTTTGGTTTCTGATCTGCACGCTCACCTCGACAATCCAGCCTGTAACCGCAACTCACCGTCCCGCTTTTGTTAAAAAAAACGTTGGAGGGGCCATAAATTTCGTCTCGTGAAAATTCGTCATCCAATGTCCCGATTTTTGCTTCTCAAAATATGGTAACCCTATGAATAATGAAACTACAAATGGTGCTGTTTTTGCTGAAATGGTATCAAAAGGAGTAAACATGACATCTACGATTGTGACAAAACAGGGCAGTATTTGAAACGTTTAAGAAAAAAAGCATTCATAAAAAAGAATCGCTTATAAAGTCGTTCATAAAGCTCAAATTACTGTAATCGTATTTTATCGCTAAATACATTTAATATCTCTCTACCAACATTTTAAGCGTGTTTCTACGGTCAATGCTTTTTGTGAAAATAACGAAAACAAATTCTACAATCAATCGTTTATTTTGGCATCTGCTTACCCGCTAAATGGATACAATTTTTTGAATTGGTAAGACAGACGCTTAATTTTGTTTAAACCGAAACTGGCTTTGTCCATCAAAATATGTGGATTTTAAAAAGCGATTTTCAATTACGATGTTACCAATCTCCATACGATATCGAGACTTTCTCCAGGGTGGTGATCAATTTATCTAAGTTTCATCTTTTTACACTCCGTAATTTTGGAGTTATTAAAACAAACAGACACACAAGCTTAAAGCATGGATTATTTTTCTACTCTTCCGCTAGATTAAATTAAAAAGAGGCACTACCTTTTGTAATTGCCCTGAAGAGTCCCCATTGACTTTAACACCGCTTTACTAGTATACTCCTATCCCACATTGTCACACATTTTATTTGGTCTGCGGTAAAGGCTGTTCATTGGTCAGTTTATACACTGGTGATCAGATGAAAAGAACAACAACAAAATGAGCAAAAAGCTGTATTGTTTAATGCTTATTTGACTGCTTGTATATTTACAATTCTTCCAATTAGTATTATGTCTTTGTTTTTACAGGTAATTTTGCAAGACAAAAAAGAGTTTGCGAATTTATCCTGAAAATCATCAATCAGTAAGCACATGTGATATTTGTACACCAGGTAGTCTACCCCACAAGGCCTACAGTTATCCGATCAACACTGTTATCCACAGCACATACAAACATTTCAAAAAATATAGATGTTTGAGAGCATATTTTTCAAACTCAAAGATAGAAAAGTATTCTGTACGGTTAATTGGTTACCTTGATAATAGTCACTGCTTTCTGGAAATATGTCATAGATCAATCTGGGATTGCACACAATCTGGCTTCTCTTTCTCGTTCTTGCGGTTTTGGACTGTATTTGCTTTTTCAACTACCATAGATGAGTTGTTTTTACTTGTGGTGCCTCGAGATAATTCGATCACTTTCGAGTTTGCATTTGGATTCAATGACTTCATCCATCTACTAGTAATAGTTTTTGTCGTTCTTTTGTTTGATCCACTCGAGGATACGATCCCATCACCAGAAGCGCTATGGCCATGTTTACCCCGTTTTCCATGACGTGCAAGTTTAAACTGGCATTTGGACAATCCTAGTTTATTATACACAACCTTCAAACCGACCCGAAAATCCTTATTTCTAGCGTTGTAGATGAAAAAGTTCCACAAGCTGTTGCAGGCCAGGAGAACAGTGACTGTAAATTCGAATGCCGAGAACAAAACTGCACTTTCGATGTCGAGCTCGCTGGGATTGGTGAAGTCAATTGTCCTTACAAACAAAGAGGCCAATACAATGATGATGGAGGGCAGAATGCTGAGTGTGAACGCTCCCACCATAATCAAGAGAGTCTGGGCAAGTCGCACTTCTATGGAGGGCTTTGTGCTCTTCTTAGAACCAATAGCTGTCAATTTCCGACCAGCGTGAGCGTGCTTACGCGTAACGATGAATGTCAATATGCTTACAATCCACAGACCAATCAGAGGAACGACAAAGGCGACGCAGTAAATAATGAGAGCGTTTGGTCCAGCGGAAGACACCAGCAAGGAACCGACGAAGCCATACTGTAAGGTTGGTACAAATATGGGTAAAATGGCAAACAAAATTGCAATTCCCCATAAAACAATATTTTGTAACTTGGCAAGCCTCAATGCATTCGCTTTATTGTAGCTGAATGGCTTGTAAACAGCTTTTAAGCGGTCAAGGCTGGCGACAGTGAGAATGTAAATTGAGGTTGTGAGAGATACGACCGTAAAAAAGCCAACAAAGTTCAAGTATGCGTCGTAAGAATTGACATTGACGCGTTTCATTTCTACCGTTGTTACGTCGTTGCTGATTGTTCCATTGATTGTTTTATAACCTGTGACGTTGTCAATGCTTCCATGGAAGTATCTAGGAAATGAAAATATTGTTAAGCTGCTGATAAAGGTGGGAAAAACAATTAGACCAATCAACAAGTCTGCGACCGCGAGTGATGTTTTGTACACGCCTTGGCTGTTCATCATCACAGGATTGAAACTGTAGACCAAAATCACAGAAAGATTGACAAAAGTAATAATCACTGCCAGCAGACCACATATCACCATCATAGAAATCAACTTCGCTCGGCAACTGAAACAAAATAAAAATAATCACAACCATACTAACGGCACAGGGGTCAGGTCCTATTTTATGATGATTGCTAGTTTTTTTTCAGCAGAAATCGAATCATGAATTTAACTCTCTTCCAAGGAATATGGTTTTACCTACTGTTGTGCATCACCACCAACCCATATTTTTGAACTGCCTAACCATGTTTCTTGCAACAGGTTTTATAAGTACAGCATATTTTCTAACATTTATTCGATGTATACGTTAGCAGACATTTGCTCGCGCGTTTATAATGCGCCAAGTATAAGCGATTTATCTGGAATTAGGGTTGGATAATCCGGATAACGGTTAACCGGGAGTTTTTTTGCTATCCGATGTCTGGATATAATTCTGTCGGTTAACCGGATAAAAGAATATGGTTGCTAATGCTTTAACACTTTTTAGTAAGTTTCAACATTCTTTGTTATGAGGAGGCTGACTCCCGCTGAGCGCAATTAAACTTTTGTTCACACTTTTAATATTGTCTTATATTTTCAACTACTCGTAAATGAATGAGTGAACTTTACTCACACGTCCCAAAGAAAGCCAAGGAAATGATTATTTTAATAGAAGACTGCATTTGCATTGTGAGGTGAAGTTTGTGAAGTGTGCAGGTTTTGGCTGTAAGAAGATTTCAGTTGAACTTGAAAAACTTTGAATACAACCTACAGTAGTTTAAACTGACTAAATTTAAGAGATGGAATTTAAATGTTTTAAAAGTGAAAATCCCGTGTGGGGCTGCTTTCTACGATCAAGAAATGGTGAGAGGGCAAAACGTGAAACCTGCGAAAACACGATTTCTTGTAAAGGCGAATCTACAGGAACAATGAGAAACCACCTTTGTCTAAAACATAAAATTCTTCTCGAAACAAAGAAGGCAAAACAGCAAGTTTCTTTAGAAAACTCAAACAAAAGTTCCACGGGCGCTAGCACGATTGAAAACTATTTTAAACCAACCAAAGAGTCTCTGGAAAGGATTGTTGCAGAGCTAGCTGTAGTATCTTCTGTTGCACCTGACCTTAACTTAGATCTTATCGAAAGCACTATAATCGTTGATGCTATATACAATTTATTTACAAGCTTTCCATTTCACTCACAAACGTAAACTGAACAACAAGTTTTACACGCGAGAAAACTTATTTATCACTACCATTATTCATCATTATTCAGTCCCAGGGAATGTGACTCACGTTACTAAACAAATATTTTGGTTCTAACTGCGAATACAAAATTGCTACGAAATAATGTCCAATTTAGCTTATACATTACAATGTTGTTCTATTGAATCAATACACTACACTAGCAGCTGTGGACAGAATTTCTTTTAACACCGTATCCACTAGTAAGCAACTACTATAAGCATTTTTAGCAAGAGGATATAAGCTACCACAAACGGTGCAAAATGTCAGAAAGTATTATCATATCTTTTTCCCAAACACTGAAAAGCGATATAAAGAAAATGATTGAAATATAAAAAGGGGCTGGAAAATTTTGTTCTGTCACTCTTGATGAATACACTAGTACAAGAAGCAGAAGATACATGAACTTAAACCAGCACTATGATTCAGACCCTCTTAATTTAGGAATGGTAAGAATCAAAGGTTCTATGCCAGCTGAAAGAGCATAGAATTTGGTGAAAGAAAGATTGCACGAGTTTGGCCTCAAGATGGAAGACATTGTTGCAGCTACGACAGATGGAGCTAGTCTGATGAAGAGTTTTGGAAGAATGATTTGTTGCGTCCACCAGCTCTGTTTTGCGTATGGTTATCAGTTAGCAGTAACTGATTTCTTGTAGGCAAGGCAAAGTCTCTTTGAAGGACTAAAAAAGGAAAGAGAAAATAATAATACTGGGTCGGATTCAGAATTTTCTTCAAAATAGGAGATGGAAGAAGTTGATGAAGCTACTGTAGATCTTGTGGAGACAGAAGCAATTGGCGTAGAAATTAAACAGTTTGTTGCGGAAGTGATAGGGAAGGTTAGAACATTGGTAAAGATGTTTCGCAAAAGTCCTCTTAAGGACGAAATTCTGCAAAAGCATATCCAAGCACAATTGAACTCAGAGCTGAAGTTGATTCTAGATTCTAAGACTAGATGGAACAGTCTTTTAGAGATGATTAAAATATTTGTAAGAGCAGAAAAATGTATCAGAATGGCTCTTGTCGAAATTGAAACTTCTACCACCATTACGAACGCAGAAATAAAAATTCCCCATGATCTGATTGATGTCCTTGAACTTGTCAAACACGCTGTAGATGGACTTTGCAGGAGGAACGCTACACTTCTTACAGCTGAGCGGATTCATGATTTTGTATTTAAAACTCTCTCTAATTTTAATTCTGCGTATTTGGCATCTCTTAAGTCTCATCTTGAGGTAAGAATCAAAGACAGGAGAAATGTATATCTTGTTCATCTACTTAAATATTTGCATGATCCCGATTTTTTAATGGAGAACAAGGTTAATATTTTTGGCGAATACGGAAACAAAAGCAAGATGTACACTCTTGCTTCAACCCTAGTGCAAAAGCTGTTTGGAGTACTAGAGCCTGGTCCTGGAGAAGAAAGCTAGTTTGCGTCACTCGCTTCTACTTCAGTATGTAGAGATTCATCACGTGCGTCTCTCAAGGAAGAACTAGAGCGAGCTATGACGTCAGCATCAATTCCAGCTACTCGTCCTTCCATTACTCCAAACCTTAACAGAAGAATGGTCCAAAAGGAATGTGAAGTGTTTGAAGCTTTTGGGATACGACCTTCAGACTCTCTATGAAGCTCTGCTTACTATTCAGCCCACTTCTGTGGAAGCAGAAAGAGTATTCAGTGCATGTGGACTCTTTGTTATAAAACTCCGGTCTCGTCTACACGATTCCACAATCGATGCATTGTGCTTTATAAGGAATGCGTTGCAGAAACTGAACATTAAATCTGCGTGATTTTTTTATATTCGATTGTACTGCACGTGTGCTTATGTCTATAATAAAATTGTACAATACTTTTCGTATTTAGCAGTTATTATCCGGTTAACCGGTTAGCTAAATTCCAAGTACACGGATATATCCTTTATCCGGATAATAAAAATTGTTCATATCCGAACTAATCCTATCTGGAATACATAGATTGGCTGGGCTAGACTGTATTATCTTACTGAGTCCTCTATTTCGTGACAACAACTTTATTGATTAGCATGTGTCGTGCAATGTAGTTTTGGTTCTATCTCAATAATAGTATTTTATAAATTGAGGCGACGTAACAACGCTAAAGCAATTGATCTGTGTGCAACTGCACCGAGACTTGATAATTCAAAACCAAATATCTAATCTACCAGTTGTAGATTCACACTATTCCTTGTTGGAAATAACAACAAACATATTCACCAATGAACTTATCCTTAACTGCTCTACTAACTACAACAATTATCAGTTTCATTTGTCCCTACGCCTTCTAACAACAGCGAAAATTCTCTGACTAAACAAACGCAGCTACAAATAAACGGTATCTAACATTTTTTTTTCTTTCTCTCTAGCTCTACAGCTTTTCTGTCATTTATACATTAACAAGGCATTCCTATTTCTCTGAAAGATTCCAGAAAAACAACAATAAGAAATCACCATGATGTCATAATTTCAAACCTGCGAGTTTTACCACACCTTTCTTTACGCATAGTCACGATTTCACAATCGAGATCTCGCAAACCATTTTGAACAAACCAACATAAGTCAAACAAGTTTCGCCACATCACAATCTCGTAAACATGTTTGACTAAACCAAAATGTGATAAACGTCGAAACAACATTATTTTAAAACCGCTAGAAATTGTTGTTCGCGACTGCATGTTAACGTCAGCAATCACACAAGATATTGCCCAACACTTCCGAGATGCAGTAAGCCTGACATATAGTAAAATAGGACAATTTATGCAGTTATTAACATCTCGAGCAAAGATGCCTGGCATTTCTTTCCTGGCCAAGAGGAGATTCTTTGTATTGATTGTTAACAACAATGCCTGTTTATTCACAGATAGATTTTCTTGCTGTGACGTTACTTATTAATATTAAGTTTCAAATCTCAAAAACTCAACCAATCAAATAAAACACAACTGAATAACAAAAAGCAGGTGTCAACAAACAATCACAATTCCAAAATATATGAAAGCATAAACCAAATTTAAGTGCGCAAATTTAACACAAAACACTTGATATTTCTTGTTCATTCTCAAGAAGTAAGACAAGACACATTGGTGCAGTCCCGTGCTTAACTATTACATATTCGTAGCTTAATATTTACAGGTAGCCTTGATCTTGTGCAAAACCACCCCCTGCAATAATTGATCAACTATTCTTGAGTTTTCAAGAACTTAACAGAAAAATTCGAGAAAATATTTAGGCCACGGCTTGCAGAGGTAGTTATCGAGTTTTCAATGAATAACTGCATGTACTTTTATGCAGAAATGAAAACTTGATAGATTAGTTTTGCATAGTTGAGTTGGACGCATCACAGAGGGTGTTTTGTTCTGCTTCCTGAGGCGCGAAAGAGCTGCTTCCCGGAAATAACTCCACTATACTAAACCCTGCAGAAATTTTTCATCCCCTTTTCTATTTTTTAAACCAATTCTGAATGCACTCATACCTTACTCTCTCGCTTCAGCCCACTCCCTCACTTCACCCCATTTTACCTGTTTGGCATGCAAATCCACGCGGAAATGAACCGATTCCGGACGCTATCTCCTCCAAATCCGCACAATACCGGCTCACAAGAAGGTAGGTAGAAGCGCGACACCTCGAGATAGTCGCCACGGTGCTCCGTCTCAGCGTCGTAGAACGCCACCTGGACACACGGAACGATCAATTGCTCCATGGTAAAGTGGGACGAGTTAAGGTTAGTCACAAGATCTCGCCATTGTGTGATGACGCTCTGATTGCTGTGTAGTGCAGATCGCGGGCCTTCGTATATGTCGTCGACAATAGCGAAGCATTTGTGAACGAAGTCGGTGTAATTGCAGAAGTAATCGTACAGCAAGCTACTGTATTGATTCACGGCGAAATATTGGCGTCGGCATTCCGTTTCAAACTGTGAGCAATTCCAAGATTGTAATGTCTGCAAATAAGTTGATAAATAAAAACTCCCGACATCCCAATAGAAGGAGAAATATTTCTCTGTTATGTTGCAGCAGCTTTCCACTGTGCTTCGATTACCCACGGCCAGTCCGGGTGCGTATTGACACTTCGCAATCTCTTCCTTTGTAGGAAACGTGGCGAAAAAATCAGCTTCTTGACATGATGTAACAACAAACAAACAAACTGCAGCTAATAGTAGCAATACTTTCATGATTGCTTGGCAAGTGTTTTGTTATTATTTGGCAACGCACTTATACAACCTGTAAAACAAGTAGAAAATTATCATAACTACTGTATTTGTTTGTTGGTTCCAAAAATCTAAGTCAGTAGTTTTTAACTTTTTTGGCGTTTAAAGCCTTTGGTCTAGTTTTGCAAATGTTTCCCAACACCATTCGATAAAAATTTAAAAAGCGAGTAAAACGAAAAAGAAAACTATTGAATTTGCTATTATCTAAACTCGATTTATGCATATATCCTTGGCTTTACGGTTTATGAACATATGCAAAAAATCATCATTGTCTCAATATTAAGAAATCCCAAGGAATTCTTAAAGCTCATGTAACTCTTGTGAAAGTTCTGCGAAACGCTAGTGCTCCTTAACATTCACAAGAGCTCTTTAACCGGTGTTTCGTGGAATCCGTCATAAAGAGCTTTTGCCTAAGTCTATACTGTATTATAAGCAGGGATGTGGAAGCGGAAGCTGAAGCGGAAGCTAGAAGCGAAAACGGTGGAAGCGGTTCTTTTTCTGTGGAAGCCGAAGCGGAAGCAGAAGCGCGAAAAATCTACCGCTTCCGCTTCCACATAAGAGGGAAAAATGGAGGAAGAAAAAAAATTGGTTCTACTATCCGTCGGAGAAGAGCGAATAGGGGGAGCATAAACATTAAAAAATGAAAGCGAGGAGGAGTCGTATAGAGAGATGTTGACCCCCACATAATCAGAGTAGGGGTCAAGCGAAGAAAGAGAGGAGGTAGAGATAAGCCCTACCTAAGGAAAATGATGACGCCGCCGCTAGCTTCTGTGACATCAATAGAAAAAATACCAGATCGGGAGTGGGTACCATCAGATTGCAGAGCAAAGAATCCAGGAATCCAGAAAGATGAAGATAAATCTAGGTTAGATTCCTGGATACAAATAAGGTCAACGGGATGAGACGAAATAAAGTGTTGCAGTTCGGTGCTATAGGCTAGGAGACTTCCAACATTTCATTGAAAAACCCTGAGGGAGTTAAGGAATGGAAGAAGAAGCAGGAGTTAAAGAGAGACAGCCAGCAGCCAGGAGCATGAGGCGGTGGTGAGGGTGCAGAAAGAAAAGATACAAAGTGGGCGGAAAAAGGATAAGAGGTTTGAAGGCGAGGATGGGGTGCGAGTACTGCATTAGCAGATGGGAGGCTACATGGGCCACATTGAGTAGTGGAGGTATACTAGGTGGAGGATTCCGAGGAGGAAGTCACAGTGCTGGTAGGTGTGGGATCTCCAAAAAAAGAAGGAACGCAGCAGGGAGAGCAGCTCCAGGAGTGAGAGCTGCCAAGAGTTCTGACTCTAGAAAAAGAGAGTAGTGAGCACTTTAAATGAACCCAATTAGAGCATGTGCAGCATTGCACTGACTAACCCTCCAGATCACATTTTCAGCGCACATTGAACAAGGAAAGACGGGACAAGGATTGGGATGAACGTTGCCGCTCATCAGGACAAGGAGAAGAATGAGAAGACAAGCAAGAGAAAGGCAGGAGAAAAAAGAAAACTTTAAAAAGAAAGCAGCCGATTTTAAAGAGGCTGCGTGCTATCCTTCTGCAGTCGTTCAGGGGGCTTCAGGGCAAAAAAATATTTTGTGTGAGAGGAGTGCCCGGCGTAACTGGGACCCTCGGGAAGTCCAACAGCCATTTCAACCCAAACCAAACGGGTTTGGGTACCGCACCACCATGTTAAGGCGGTTATTGATTGGTGCAGTTCAATTTTGCCCGCTTTACATGTGTATACTACATATACGACAGAAATTTCGCACTTCACTATCCAAAAAGATCGGAGTCAATACGTGTTTTGGGGACGGACAGAAAGTCCGTATTGACGATTAGAGTTAAAGTTAACTCAAAGTCAGAGTTAGTTGAGGATATAGAGAGAAAATCAGCGCTATACGGTGTAATTTGTTGTTGTGGCGACAGGTTATTGTCGAGAGCTGTAATATGTGGTCATACGGTTTAGATCTGAAAAGCATTAGATTAACTGTTGTAAAAGTGGCTGTAAGTAGTGAAGGAACTTATAATAACTGTCAATTTGTTTAAGCGTTTAATTGGTTTTTGGATTTTAGTGACGAAATATTTGATTTTCTTGCAAACAATTTGTGATTTCTAAATCTTTGTTAGTGGGGGTTTCGTGACAAACGCGAAAGTACATCAAGGGTTTTGCAATGACAAAAAGATTGAAAAGCACTGTTCTACATTCAACACGAGTTCTAATATCTATGAAAAAAAAACACAGAGTAGTTCAGAACAATAAGCTCAAGCGAAGTAAGTAAAGTAATAGCAATAAATGAAGGTTTTTGTTTTCTCAAAATGATGAAGTGTAGGAGAAAGCAGGCTACAGACCCACAAAAGTTAAAAAAAATAGTCAACGGTCGTTTTCTCCTTTTTTGTTAGTGGAAGCGGAAGCGGTGGAAGCGGATGCTATTGAAAAATAACAGCTTCCACATCCCTGATTATAAGAGCTGTTTTGTGGCGATAGTGATCGACTGAGTTTTTGAGCACGTAGGAAAGGCATGGCTTCCACTGAATGGAGATTTTAACAAACAGTAAATTTATCAAACAACCATTCTAAGCAATTTAAGTGTAACGTAGAAACTTGAAAACTTCGAAGTAGGTCTATAATGGTTGTTTGTTGGGTGGCACATTTGCAGCTGTACCGCTAGACTGGAGAAAAAAATCAATACGCAGAATTATAAATAGGCATCTAATAAATAAAACGCGATTCTGTCTGTGCGTACATATATACTTTACGTACGTTTTAACTCCATCGAAACTAGTGGACGTACAAACATCAAACTTGGCACGATAGATCACCATCCCGGAGTGAGTATCATAAGGGTGTTCATAACGTAAAAATCAAAGATAATTTCTTCAAAATTTGCATTTCTTGACAGAGAACAACCGTTTGTTGCTGAAACAAAAGCCAGTTTCCCACTTACCAACATAAAAAAGACTTCATCTGTTTGGGGTCTAAGATGACGTCACAATCAACGCTTGATTGCACAATTTGTTTGCTGTATTTTATCAAAACCTATTTATCGTAGAAACACGGTTAAATGCTTTTTCAGGGGAAATTAATCAGGAGCTTGCGATAAAAACAACTCCACAACAATTTCAGCTCATTTGACAATGCAACGAGCAATTTTCTTTTTAAACATTTTACGTCTTCTAAGGATGCTTCTTCTTTTTTCTCTTGGACGCTTATAACTGCCTCTACGATGTCACAAAGTTTCTTGATACAATCGACGCAGTCTGTCGCTGCCAGCGATCGTAATATGATGATGTTTTAAAAAATTGCAACAATTCTACAACATCAGTTTAATTAAAAACTGAGTTGTGACCTCATATCTCAACCCATTTTCAAAATTTTTTACCACAGTAAAGGATCTTTCAAGCTAACTCCGTACTATATAGTATGTATCTTTTTTTTTATCCTAAACAAAATGAATATCAACACCTGTTGTGTAACTATCTATCCTTACCAAAATGTGGTAAGCTGAGTAATAATGGGTAACTTTAATACATATAAGGTACTAACAATTAGTGTCCTTTGAAGCTGTAGACATTTGCTTCCCACTAATATGTGACTCTAATTAGTTAGTGCTTGGAGATTAGTTTATAATGACTGATCAACGGTTGGTTGCCATACATTATGTTCTATTTTGAATTGAACACTTATCCTTTTATAGCTAACAAACTCACAATTCTTCGACGAAGTTAGTTCTATGGTGCACTTTACTTTTCTTCACAAGCATGGCTTTTTGGCATTATCTGTCTACGTTTTCCAAAACATTCATCAAAAAATTAAGTCACTAAACATTTACGAAATGTAGCGTACTGACAAAAAACACTCCAAATCATGGTGCCTGCACTTCACTAAATTTCAATTTCTAGAAAAACTAAGTCCTTTGGTACATTTGGACTATTCTTTCTTGATGGCATGGATCCTTGGCAGTATCTATCAAAAAATTCATTTAAAAATAAAGTCTGTAAAAGTTTTAATATGTAGTCAACTCCAAGCAAAACAAATTGGTGATCTCCCTAGAAAGAGACGATGAGGTAAAGATTGTCCTGTTTAATCTTTTTCAACAAAATATTAGTGTCGGGCTACTTATGATGGAAATGTTGAAGCAATTTTCTTTGCTATTGGGTGAGGCTGACGCAGCCAGCTGATCTTAATCTCGACAATATTGAAGAAGATCCTGCTACTGCAATAGCTTAACTGTGAGTGTTTCTTTTCGGGTTAGTTTGCTCTTTGCAAGGCTACGTTTATGCCACGACCAAACAACATGGGCCTGCAGTCAGAGGCGTTAGCTCACACAAATTTTCCTACAGTAACGAAAAAGTCGTATATTGCGGTCGTAATATTTAATAGCTTAGTCATGAAACTATTAATACATATCAAATACCTTGGCGTCCTCCCACAACTATGATGTGCGTTTACGCACTTGCTGAATTTAACGGATAAAAGTCTGTTTGGCTTAGTTTGTTACATTATTCTTTCTTTTTGAGTACTACTAGTCTTGATTAATAAACCAACATGATCACCATTACATGTACAGGAGCTATGGCTTATATGTAGTAAAACATTTCGTTGCTGCTCTCACAAATATTTGTAATAAATGCTTTTCCCTCACAAAATGCTTTTCCCTCTGATGGGGGGGTATTTGTAGCGTTTTATTCTCATTATTATTCAATATTCCTATGGATTCATGCTAGTGTTCATATGAATTTCAATGTAATTTAACCTAAATAATATTTTTCTCATACTTCGTATTTCCTATATTTTTGATGCGTGGTTCCGGCAATAGTTGAGGTCTCGCCAAACAACATTTAACATCCACAATTTGAATCTGTATGAAACCGGGACAGAAGTGATTTATAAATTCCATATAGCTAGTTTACAAATATGCTAAAATACTAACTGATTTTTGTATTTTATGTTTATGTGTAATTCTATTTGAATAAGTTTGTGGATTATTAATAAAGTAGGTTTAAACTAAGTGTGATTACCTAACCTTGAACACGCAAAAAAACCTACAGATTTATCTTTCTTTGTAGACATCACCGAAGTATTAGCTGAACTTAATTTGCATTTATAAGGAAAGGACCAGTTATGTTCCTCAATGTTTGAGCGGATGACTAGTTTTACAAAGAAATTGGAACTTTTTATAGCACACCTAAGAGCTGGTAAAATTGTACACTTTCGTAGTCTATCTGAAAGAGAGAAAAAGTTTTCTGTAAACTACGAAAAATATTCTAAATTATGTGAAGATTTGCTTGGAGAGTTTACAATTAGATTTTCTGACTTTAGAAAGATTGAAATTGAGTTAAAATTGTTTTATGATCCATTTTCATTTGAATATGATAAAGCACCAGTGGAGTACCAACTTGAACTGATTGAGCTGCAAAGTCGGGAAGGTTTAAAAACTTGCCATAGAGAAAACATACTTCGTTTATTTTATAAGAAATTGCATTCTCTCAAAAATGAATTCAATCAAATTCCAAATTTATCCAGAAAATTATTGTGCATGTGGGGAATTACATACTCTTGCGAGAAGTTTTTTTTCAAGCATGAGAAACATTCAAACAGTAGAAAGAAATAGGTTGACTGACAGGCATTTTGAAAACATTCTTATTAGCTCACACAAATTTGCCTACAGTAACGAAAAAGTCGTATATTGCGGTCGTAATATTTAATAGCTTAATCATGAAAATACATATCAAATACCTTGGCGTCCTCCCACAACTATGATGTGCGTTTACGCACTTGCTGAATTTAACGGATAAAAGTCTGTTTGGTTTAAGAACCCCTATGGTGATAACAGGGCAAATAAAACGTTGCCAGTACACAATAAACTAGCTAGACATGCAGTGGCTATGCACACCCGTCCATAATGTTGGTTTTAACCGATTGCGTTTCATGAAATGTTAATTTTTGCTAAAAGTAATTTTTCAACATCTTACGCGGTTTGAAGGTGCAAGAAGCGATTATTTATTTGTTTTTTTGAGCATGCTTTTTCCTTTCTGTTCTGATTTCTACAGTGCGTTCATAAAGTCTCTCCGCAGTTGAAAATTTATGTTCATCTAAATCATTTCATTGGTGCGCACGCTTGCATTACAAACGTTATCTCGCGACGTCTAGGGTATTATTTGATATCACATTGAGGACAAGTTAGTGGTGTTCAATTTTAATACATTGTGAGATAGGAGAGTTTTACGTCTTTATTAATCAAGTGTCTTCGGTGCGGCCAATTTTTATTCTGTCTGATGACCTGATAAGCCACTCATCTTAAAAGGACTCTGGCTACCACGTTCCCTGGACTTAATTCCGCCTGACTTTTACTTGTGGGGTGCAATGAAAGCAAGTGTTTACAAGTATCGTCCGAATACTTTGGATGATCTCCGTGACTCCATCACTGACTATATCCAACACATTCCTCGATGCGCTCTTCAACGAGTGTTTGACAACATGATGCGCCGCATCGATTTGTGTGTCAAAGCTGAAGGACATCATTATCAGCGCAAACTGTAACGACTTTTCTATGCTGATTGATGAAATAATTCTGATGTAATTATGTCTTTACAAATAAACATTGTTTATCACTAAAACTTTTTCAAAACTTTCAAAAAGTCTACTGCGGAGAGGCTTTATGAACGCACTGTACAAACACTGTTTCATCATAATCTTAAATGACATCACAATGTTTGCGACCATACAGTGAGATTAGCAGCAGGCGGCATAATTATCCACGATCATTTTGATAACGAACATAAATAGTAAAACCCATTACTGATATTTGTAATTGATACGCACTTTGTATCGGTACGTAAAACTAATCTTCATTTAAAAATAGGGAGGTCGGGATTTGGAGAAAAGTAAATGTAACAAGATCCCAAGTTTAAGATAAAATCAAAATACAACAATAATAGCATTGTCAGCGCTGAGAAACCGTTGGAACTGTGAATATTTCCCTTTTTTTTGGCAACCCTGCAATTTGTTTTTCGCTTAGGGTGGCCTATCACTTTGTTTTAAGCAACCGTGTTTTTGTGCCACAACGTGTCATTTTCATCCTACATAATCGTTTGAAGACTAATAGTTACGGACTAAATTTGCTTGGAGGCCGCTTAATTAGTTGCTAGTAGCCTACTGTTATTTTCGGTTTAAAGCCAATTTGCAGAAAGGTAAGGGTAGGCTAGGAATAAAATCTGCGGGTTAAAACTGTACTGAAAAATAGCATGCGACTATTGCCTGTGTTCTTTTGCTGAGTGTACAAGGATTTTAGTGGTTGTTGTCAGTCTTGATTGGGCCAATAAGGTGCTGTGGATCCGTGAATTGTGAAGGTCACTAATTGCGGCAGGCAAAAGGATAGAAGCCTGCTATCTCCATCAGCTCTTTCGAGTAGGATCCGCGTTGGTGTATTCACGGGCTGCTGAGCCTTACAAGCATCAATTTGTAAAACTGGATTAGGAGGTTTGAAAATATCTTCATAATCGCCTATGTAATTGGCTATGGCCGCATTAAAGCAAACAGCGCAGCCAAAGAACTTAATATCACAAATGTAAATACAAAAGGGGGCCTAGCAAATCGTCAGATAGGCCAACCACTAAATACCTCATTTCTTTAATTGTCAAAACGACCAATATTTAATTAAACGCCACCATTGTTATTAACTGTGTTTCACTCTCTCTCCCTTACAATTTTTGAAAAGTATGAAAGATAGTTTGTTACATTATTCTTTCTTTTTGAGTACTACTAGTCTTGATTAATAAACCAACATGATCACCATTACATGTACAGGAGCTATGGCTTATGGTATGTAGTAAAACATTTCGTTGCTGCTCTCACAAATGTTTGTACGGTGAAGCTGGCCCAGCTGCCTCAACTGATACAATTCAACTGGGCACAGGTGATGGCATGCCATGCTGAAGGAAAATTGCACCATGCCTAAGAGAAACATTTTTTCTATTTTGTTTGATAATAGCTTTATAGAGCTACGTTAAAATAAAAAAATTTGCTCAAAAATGATCACCAACATCATACCATACCATACATTAATCTATTACATCATGTCAATAACCTGCGACCGGTTTCGACCTTATTGGGTCTCATCAGGCAGGTGTAAAAACCACTCAATAATAAACATGCTGAAAAAAACAAATTTGCTATTGGGTGCAAAAAAATGCAATAAAAACAATATGATACAGCAATACCTATATCATGGGGGTCTCATTTAAGGACACACACACATGACATTTTCTATATTTTATGGAATGATAAGTTTTTGTTTTGTTTTATTTGCCATATTTATCCTCCATTCACGAGAAAGCGAATTGTATCGCTATACTTTGGACGGGAAGTCCTCACTCGCTTGGGAGTTGCCTTTTTTGAGGTTTATGGGCCACCTGTCTTCCACATAAAGGTGGGGCGTCCCGTTACGTGCTTTGCCCAAGGACACAACAAGCGAACTTGCCGGCTCGTTCTCCACAACCTGCCCTAAATGCCGAGCGCCAAGCAGGGAAGCTGCGGATGTCATTTTTTAAAGTCTTTTGGTATGACTCGACAAGGGGAATGAACCCCTGGTCTACCGACTGCGAAGCGGGCGCTCTAACCACTACGCCATCGCGTCGGTAAGTCTTGACAATGATCCTACACCCCTATTAGGGCTCACCAATGTGACTTGTTGTCCATGTCATGTGTGTGTGTCCTTAAATGAGACCCCCATGATATAGGTATTGCTGTATCATATTGTTTTTATTGCATTTTTTTGCACCCAATAGCAAATTTGTTTTTTTTCAGCATGTTTATTATTGAGTGGTTTTTACACCTGCCTGATGAGACCCAATAAGGTCGAAACCGGTCGCAGGTTATTGACATGATGTAATAGATTGCTGTATGGTATGGTATGATGTTGGTGATCATTTTTGAGCAAATTTTTTTATTTTAACTTAGTGTGATGCTGGAGGCGGATCCCTCTTAATAGGAGATCGGCTTGAAAATGCTAATTAGCAACTAGCAACTTCTATATTTTATAGAGCTACCGATATCAAATCTAAAAATTTTGGGAAAAATCAAATACTATTTAAACTATCCTTGGCACGCCTAAGCAAAGAAATACGGACATGCTACATAATGCGTAGCCAGCAAGGACTTGTGAACGTTGGAGAGCAAATCGAAAGAAAATAGCATCCCTATGTGAAATCACACAACATGCAAGAGATTTTCGCTATTTGGCTTGAAAACAGCAGGCAGAGACCGCCGATTTATACTATTAAAGCGCAATTTCTCCGTCTGCACGTGTATTCTTATTCTTCCAAAACTACTGAACATAGGAACATGAAACTTCGCACGATTGATCACCACCCCACGATAGGGGTCATAAAGGGGTTCTTGGCGTCATAATTAGAGATAATTGTTTTGAAAATGAAATTTTTTGACGGGAGAACGCGGTTTTGAGCTTAAACAAAAACCAGTACTGATTTTATCAACTTCGACATACTTTACTCCAACAGCTTCTTTGGGAGATATTAGCTAGGACCGAGCGAGCATCTAGCTGCTAAGTGCTTTAGATAAAATAAACTCTACAATAATTTAAGCATTTTAAGTCTTCCAAGCATGCTTCTTGCTTTTTTTTTCCACGCTTCAATTCGATCTATTATGTCATAATGCTGTTTGGTACGATCAACAACGCTTTTTGCAATCAGGATCATCATATGATGATTCTTTCAAAAATTTTCACACAATTAGTGTACTAAAAAACTGATTTGTGACCTCATTTCTCAACCGATTTCAAAATTTTTTTAACAAATTAAAAGTTATTTCAATGCGATTCCGATAATGTACGACATGTATGTTTGGAATTTGTTTTTATACTACAAAAATTGAACACTTCAACTAGTGGTGTAACTTTGTACCCACTCCAAAATGTGGTAACCTGAGTAAGAACAGAAAAGTATACTATATGAAAGTTATGACGAGGCACTAGCCCTCAGCGTCGTCTGAAAGCTGAGGAAATCTGCTCTCCAGCAGTATGTAACTCTAATTAGTTAGGGCTATGCATTAGTTAACTGTAAGTGCGTTATATCAGGCCAGTTTGTTCTCTGAATGGCCGCGGGTATGCCAGAACTACGCTACATGCGCATTAATCTCCGACGTGTTGCAGAGACTTCCAAAGCGGTAAACGGAAACAAACAATAGCTTCCATGCACTTCATAAAATGAACAAATATAAACTTTTGAAATCTTTAGCTGTTTCAAATGTAAGCAAGTCCACTTCCTAAGTACCAAACAAGGCAAGCAAGGGGTAACTAGGAACTCCAGAAACTTTGGCAGGAATATAGCGACCATGCACAACCCCTGTAATGTTTTTTAGGCTTAATGGATTTCCTTGAAAAAACGGTACCGTACTTGCGATTTTGGAAGGATAATTGGCTATGTCAACAACATAGTACCTTTTTGTTATGCGAACTGTTCTCACGAAATCAATAGGGTGAAGTCAGGAAGCTGGCTAAACCGATATTCTTAACCTCAACATTAATATTGGAGGCCATGCTATTGTAATTACTCAGCTACAACAGCTTCATCTCGGTTTAGTTTGCTCTTTGCCTGGATCGTTTATGCCAGGACTAAGCAGCATGCACACAGCAAGAGGCGTTAGCTGACGAGAATACGCCTACAGTTATAAACAACTCGCAAGTAAGTGTCCTAATAGTTAATAGCTTAATCATGATAATACCGGTATATATAAATTATCTTAGAGCTCTTTCATAACTTTGATATACTTTCAAGCACTGGCCAAATGTAATGGATAAACGTTTGTTAAGTTCAAGAACGCCTATGGTGAAAACAGGGCAAATAAGACGGTGCCAGGGACTCGATAAACTTGGGAAATATGTAATAGCTAATGGCTATGCTATGTACAACTACTCATAATGTCTTTGTTGATTGATAGCGTATCAAAAAACAACGGTTTTGTTTCGGAACGAGATTTGGCTATGTGAAAAAATATTTACGTATTTACTTTTTATACTGCTTTCATAACTATCAATTGGGTGAAGCAGGCGTAGCTGGCTGAACCAATATTGTTAACCTCAACATTACTGATGGGGGCCCTGTGGGCGACGCAGGCATAAGCCGGATAGTTTCTAACCTTGCTTTAAGCACTTTTACGCATTAGTCTAATTTGTTGATTTTGCTTTAACTGCGTACAGTTAAAATTTGTTTTTGGTGCAGCTCAGTCCAGTTTATTTGATTTAGTTTATTTTCTGTTCACTTCAAATTAATCAACCCGTACTTTGCTTGAGTTTATCTTAAGTTGTCCACGTAGAGCACCAAGCAAGTCATCAGCTAACCGAGTCATCAATTAAACCTACGATCGCCAGTTAACCATACCGCATGGTGTTTGCTAGAGTAGTTTATGAAATCCAAAGTTTGAGAGGAAAGTAATTAAACTGAATCTGTACCAATGTGTAAAATCGAACCTAAGCAGGGAAATTTTTTGCATGAAAACCGGAATCAGTTAACGAGGTGATTATAGTTTATGCAAGGCAGTCGAGGAGAACATGACCTATTTTGTCCTACCCCGGACCAAGGCATGTAGATGCAACCAAGAAACTTGGTGTCACAAGTATCATGTCGAGGAGAGTTGTATCAAGTCATAGTATTAGTCTGCCACCAAATAACTTTTTCCAGCAATCGAAAAAATATAACTATTACGTTGCTCACCATCAACAACTACTTAGTGCTGCAATACTTATGAAAAGAAACGCAGAATTTGTGCAATGATAGAGAGTTTGCGAGTACGACCAGTCTTTATTCAAAGCAAAACTATTGGGATTAGGGAATAGAGGTGATATCTTCATTTATACCAACTTTTTGTTACTGCTCTCATAAAACTGACTTGCTTAAGGCCGACTTAACCAATATTTGTAACCTGACAAAACCAACTAGTAGCCTCCCCCGGGCAACGCCAGCAAAGCCAGTTATGAAATAAACAGAACAAAAATCGGTTGTCAATTTATTTATAAAAACAATGAATGATTTTAATTGACATCACTAATTGTGATCAGAGTTGTTTTATATTTTGAATCGAATTTATTTGTAAAAGTGTCGCTTTTTGAGGGATTTTGCCTAAATCTTGCCAAAGTATTGAAGCATTTTTACAACACTTTATAAAGGAATCCAAGGACACTTTATAGATTGGGCTTAAAGGGAAGCTAAAAAGAAATGAAATAACTTTTGCCGATGATAAAACATCATGGTCGACTTACCAGTTCATGTAACGTTAATCAATATCACAAAAAATTAGCTGAAAAAGTCATACTAAAAGATATGCAGCTCATTACATTACTAAATTAAGGGCAAGAGCTCTTTATTTGTGTTAATTGTGGCTTTTAATTTGTTTAGCCATATGTTATTGTAAATAGATAAAAGATGTCCCATTTTAATTGTCACCTTCAACTGCAATCATCTTATTAACGCCTTCATATTCAATCCGTATTAACACCCAGAGACGTAGCAGCCGCCCCCCAAACCCCCCAGTTGGGTGGACCCAGGCCAACTTTGGGGGCCCAAGTTAGTCTGAAATTGCTTTTTGGCTACGTGACTATTTTCAGTTCAGCAGACTTGTTTACAACCGATTTAAACTGTAGGAAGAAATTGGCTTGTGACATCATAAGTGAATGCAACGTCATTTTATCTCGCAGAATCTAGAATATTTCGATTGATTTTCTGGTAGAATCTTGAATATTCGATTGACGTAACAATGCCGTTGTTACGCAACAATCATAGAATGGTCTGGAATTCTGTTTGGCTATAAATACCGGGACAATATATATACACTGCAGAGTGCAGATAAAGTATTTTATTGACATTGTATAGAATGAAACGTTCAAAAAGTGGTGCTCAAAAGAGAAAAGAAGCAGCCACTGCTCGAGATGCTGTAGCGAAATTGCCCAAGATGACAGATTTTTTCAAGATTACTGAGCAGAGTAGACCTGGCACTAGTACCGAGAGGGATGAAGAAAACTATAGTGTACAAGAAAAAGAAGACTATGACGATCAGCATCAAAGTGATTGTGAATTTCCAGAAAATGGAAGTTGTGATTTACCTGCCAATACGCAACCTTCAATATCAAAAATAACTGAATCTCAATTTACCCCTATCCCTGATGACCCATGTAAATGGCCTGAAAGTATTTCTGATGCTCAACGATGTGATATAGTAAAGCGTGGACCACATCAACTAATAATGAATTTTCCATATAATAACACAACTCCAAGGCGACGTTTTTCCTCCAACCATTATAAACGTGTGTTACCTAATGGTGAAAGTGTTTCACGGTCGTGGCTAGTTTATTCTGGGGAATCAGATCAAGTTTTTTGCTTTTGTTGTAAGCTATTTGGAAAAACACTAAGCCCCTTTTGTAGTGGTATAAATACATGGGAGGGTTTTTCGAAAAAACTGAAAGACCATGAAAACGGCATTTCCCACCAAGAATGCTGCAGTCAATGGATGTTGCTAGCTGAAGGGATAAGAAATTCATCCACTATCGACAAACGCGAGATGAATATTTTTTTCAATGAAAGACGTTTTTGGAGAAATGTTTTAGAGAAACTTATCGACATTGCCTTGTTTCTATCGGAAAGGAATCTTGCTTTTAGAGGATCTGAAGAAGTCTTAGGATCTCCTCACAATGGAAATTTTCTGGGTATATTTGAGCTTTTGGCAAGAAGAGATCCGATCCTAAAAGAGCTTCAAGACAGAATCAAGAATAAAAACACTAAAGATCACTATTTGAGTCCTACCATACAAAATGAACTAATTGAATTGCTAGCGACAGAAGTTGAAAAAGAAAATTTACAGCAATTGAAATTGGCAAAATATTTTTCTATAATTTTGGACTGCACTCCAGATATGTCACATCATGAACAAATGTCTGTCATTCTCCGTTATGCACTATGTAATGAAGAAGCTGCTGTTGTTAAAGAAACATTTTTTGGCTACTTGAGAATAAGTGACAGTACTGGGAAAGGCTTGTTGGACGCTTTCTTAGAAAAAGCGACCGAACTGCAACTCGAATTGTCTGATTGTCGAGGTCAGTCATATGATAATGGTGCTAACATAAAAGGAAAACATTCTGGGGTCCAAGCAAGAATGCTAGACATCAATCCCAAAGCTGTTTACGTGCCCTGTGCAAACCATACCCTTAACTTAGTTGTTGTTGACAGTGCTAATTGATCGACGGAAGCATTGACATTTTTTGGAGTACTTACAAGGTTGTATGTGCTGTTTTCTTCCTCTGCTCAGCGTTGGGAAATTTTGAAGAAACATGTGGAGCTGTCCATAAAGTCACAATCTGATACTCGTTGGGAAAGCAGAATTAAATGCATCAAACCTCTTCGATACAATTTAAAAGAGGTGTTGCTGGCACTGAAAGACTTGGAAGCCATTTCCATAAAAAGAAAAGATGGAAGAGCTGCCTCAGAAACAAAATCGTTGATAGCTCATTTATCAAAATGGAGTTTTCTTTTGTCGGTGTTTATTTGGTATGATATCCTATTCCAAGTCAATAAAGCAAGCAAGATTCTTCAATCGTATGGAGTCTCCCTTCATACAATGGAAACGGAAATCCAGGCAACTGAAAAGTTTTTGCAAAACTATCGCACAACGGGTTATGACAGTGCCGCAACATCTGCTGTTGAAATAGCACAGGAATTGGATATTGATCCTTCTTTTCCTCCGTCAAGAAGTGGAAAGAAAAGAAGATTGTTTGATTACCAAGGTGAAGAGGAACAACAAGCTACTCCTGAACTGAAATTTAAAAGCAACTTTTTCTATCCATTAGTAGACCAGGCTATTATGTCAATAAAGGAGCGCTTTAATTTGTTACGTGAGGTTTCTTCCGCCTTTTCGTTTTTGTACACACGAGACAAACTTTTGCTTGTGCAACAAGAAAATGCTCTTCTTACTTGCTGTAAAGAGTTGCAAAAAAAGTTCGGTGACATTGATTCTGATGAAATGAGCGCTGAGCTACAGCGGTTTGTTTTAATTTTACAAAAAAAACGCAATCTCAATACGGCTCAAAACTTTCTGAACTATCTTCTAAAGACTCATTTATTTGAATTGTATCCGAATGTGTACATCGCACTTCGAATCTTACTAACTTGCCCCGTGACTGTTGCCAGCGCTGAAAGAAGCTTCAGCAAATTGAAACTGATCAAAACTTTTAATAGAACGTCTATGACAGACAGTAGACTATCTTAATTAGCTACGTTGTCAATCGAAAATGACTGCGCCCGATCTCTTGATTATGACAATGTCATAACAGCATTTGCGAACAAAAAGGTTCGCTCCAGACTATTTAAATGATACTGTGTTTTTATAACTTTTTCATGTTTTTCAGTGTCATTGCTTTCGTTTCGCAGTGTCTGCATAAATGTCCTACTGAACTCTGGCATCGGTGCCGAATTTTTTATGACTTGCACCTTCGGTATCGGCATGCTTTATTCTGACATTAGCCTGTTTACTTATGTACAAATTGTGGTGTATTTTCTTAATGCAGCTTTTCAATTTTACACCTCTAAAGTGATATGACCTGTGCGCAGGGGCTCTTGCGCTTACTTTGGGGGGGCCCGAAGTTGGAGTGCTACGGGACTGTTAACACCCTCATCTACTATGATCTTTATTGACCTCAATATTTACAGTCCTCATATTAATATCCATATCTACAATTCTTGTGTTAGCAACCTCACCTACAATTCTAGTATTAACGTCCTTCTCTACGTTTATTATTATAACACCCCCATCTACACTTCTTGTAATACCATTCTCATCTACAATTTTTGTATTAACATTTTTACTTGCAACACTTTTAAATCTTATTCTTGTAGATGTTTTGTTTGCTGTTATCATCCATACCAAACGTCAAAATTGTTCTTTATTTCACTAAAACTGCCTCATAAGCGCGTGTAAGCGTACGCTTAAGTGTAAAAATGAGTTGTTTATGATATGTTTACCGTATTTCGTGATTCGAGGAAACTAGCTGACCAACGCGTGCAACGTCTGCAAATCGCCATCAATCTTTTTTAATACAAAGACGATATATGGGCAAGTAATACTATCCTCGTCCATTTAGATTGTACCGCAGTAAGCCTTATCAGATTGCGATCTATTGGTTCTTATTTGAGGTGGAAAGTAATTTACCCAACCGACTTGCGATCTTTTAGGTTTTAAAATAATAGCCTCATTTCTCGGAAGTAATTTAGCCACTTAGCAACTAATTTTCAATATATCGTGATCAAAAACGGCGTCAGCCTTCTGTCATTCATTGCACAGCGCATGAGCCTTGGCGTTTGCATTGCAATTTCAATACAATCTTTGCTTAATCGCAGGCCGTGCTAAAATTACTGCAAGGAGGTCTAATTGTATTTAGAAAAGAGTCTGATTATTTTCAGAGGTGTGATTGCAAACAAACGAAAAACGAATTCTTCAGATTAATTTTTCAAAGCTTTTTTTCCACATTTTTGATCGTCTAAGCATATCGTGAAGGTGACTCGATTGCACAATCCCTATTGCTCGCCCCCCATTGCATTCAAACCTCCCATTTACTTCATGAAGTCAACGGCCATGTCTTGAACATTTTTGTAGAAAGCATTGTCGCGTTAAGGAGAAAACTCTTTTTAACATTATCATTCCAAATTATTATACGGTTGAGGAGATGCAAAATAGGCCTACCGTTTCAACAATCTGCCTGGCTGCCCCTGAAAGTCTACATACCGCGTACAGTACCACTGCACCTATTCCTATTTTCCTACAATCAAATATCAACACTTTGTGCTCAACAACAAGCAACATCAAAACAACACAGCTTATTGCTATAAACTGATTGGCTACCATAAGCATTTACCGCTTACAATAAATAACTACTCAAGGCGGAGATAATAATCAAAGGAACCTAAATGCCAGTTTCCAGTTCAGTAATTGCTACTTACTTGAAAAGCTTTAAAGCAAGTGAAAGACGAAGTAGTTTTCTTTAGAACAATATTACTAAAGACTTATGTTTAGCAGTAACTATTCCTCCATAGCTTTGGTAGAAAATGCTAAATTAGTGGTTGACAACGTTTTTCTGTTTTCCTCCCTCATAAACCTCAAACTCCTTTATTTCGTGTCTACTTCAAATTTAATGACGCAGACCTTTTTCCTCTTTTGGAATTCAGATATAAAACCATTGTGCTGTTAAGTGTTAAGTGGAGTGTGTATATGTCAATTGTGCAACAAAAACTAAATCTAAATTTTTCTTCCTCAACTCCTCCCTAAAACAAATATCCTCTGCCGGACAAATAATTCCTCTAATGGGAGATAAGTGGCTTCCGTTTGAAACCCACGTATATTTATTTTTCTTCAAAAAGACCATAAAAATGACTACAATGTCCTATGCAGAAACTAGATGTTTTGGGCAGAAACGTGATATTCTATGCAGAAACTTGATGTTATGTACAGAAATTTGATGTTCTGTGCAGAAGCTGGATGTTCTAAGCAGAAAATTGATGTCCTATGCAGAAACTTGATGTCCTGTGCAGAAACTTGATGTCCTATGCAGTAACTTGATGTCCTATGCAGAAACTTGATGTCCTATGCAGAAACTTGATGTCCTATGCAGTAACTTGATGTCCTATGCAGAAACTTGATGTTCTGTGCAGAAACTTTATGTTCTATCAAGAAACTTGATGTTCTGTACAGAAACTTGATGTCCTATGCAGAAACTTGATGTTTTGTGCAGAAGCTTGATGTTCTGTGCAGAAACTTGATGCTCTATGCAGACGCTTGATATTTTGTGCAGAAACTTGATGGAGAATAAATTCGGCAAATAAAACAAAAAACTTGATGTTCTGTGCAGAAACTTGATGTTCTATCAAGAAACTTGATGTTCTGTGCAGAAACTTGATGTCCTGTGCAGTAACTTGATGTTCTATGCAGAAACTTGATGTCCTGTGCAGAAACTTGATGTCCTATGCAGAAACTTGATGTTCCATGCAGAAACTTGATGTCGTATGCAGAAACTTTGTGTCCTATGCAGAAACTTGATGTTCTGTGCAGAAACTTGATGTTCCATGCAGAAGCTTGATGTCCTATGCAGAAACTTGATGTTCTTTGCAAAATCTGGATGTCCCATGCAAAAACTTGATGTTAGTTGTAGTAGTAGGCAATTTTATTTTTCTTCTGTTTTCTCAACACAAAAAACTCATAGATCAGATAAAAACAATGAGTGAAAAAGGAATGCAGGTGACAAAACAAATTGACGTTAAACATACCCAAATTTTTTAGGGTTACATGAAAAAGATTATAGAAAGAGGCATGGTCACTGTACCTGACAAAAACATCAAGCAAAACAATTGAAATAAAAAAACAAAACAAAAAAGAAACTAAAAAAGTAGCAAAATTAACAAAATTTTACCCTATGTAAAAATACCCAGTAATAGCTTAAAGAAATATATTCCTCCGAGTGCCAAACTGTTATTACCCTAACAAGGGGGCTAGCAGGTACTACACCTTGCACATGGGTAACCTGGGAGCAACAACAGTTAAAGAGTTAGCTCCATTACACTTTAGGCAGAACCCTGTTGCCGGCTGCGGTTATAGTCTTACTGCTCAGGACTATGCAATTTGCTGATAAATAGTAGCACTATAATATTGCGTTTGAAATATTTATGACCTGATTATATTCACTTGATTGTGGATAATTTAAGTAAACCATTGGAAGTGTCCCTGTTCTTTTTTCTTTTACTCAAATAAAAGTTAATCATTTATTCTAATGAATTGACTGAAGTTTCATGGACCTATATTGCAGTCAAGTTTTCTTATTCTTCATCAGAGAATATTTTAAAGATTGTTGTTGCCTGAGGTTGGAGATGGAGTATAAAATAATCATTCACTCTTTTTTATTGGTACTTTGAAAGTGGTTGGCAGATTCTGAAAAAGAAAGAAAAATAGCAAATGCCTATTCACTTTTTATCCTACTTTGCGGGCTCGTTTTACAGTTATATTTTTAAGCAATCAAAAGAAGTAGGTTTTCAGTCTTAAAACGTAATACATATCAATCTATTGATTTATAATATATTCTTTAAAGATTTTGATGAACTTGGGAAGTGATTTAGTATCTTTGAGTGCTACAGGTAGTTTATTCCATAGACCGTGGCTATTTTGCTGTCGACAGCATTTTACCCTTGGAGACTATTTTGTTGTAATTATTCATGTGTGTTTATATTGCCATATTTGCTATATTTTAGCCAGTGACACTGTGGTGCAGTGGATAGTGTGCTGGTCTTGAGATACCATTGTTGCAGGTTCAAATCTCAGCTGGCAGAGCATGAAAAGAAAGGCAGTGTACACCGGTGGGGCAGGACCGATATGTAAATGTACGGGGCAGTGTACACTGGAAGGGAGTGTACAGGGTGGGGTGGTAGACAGTGGGGGTGCAATATTTTTTTAATTGGTTATTAAAATTGACTAATTACAAACAACAAAAAGTCACAGGTTTAGTGCGTTATTTAGATTGACCAATCACAAATAACTCACGGCAAAATAGTCTCTGAGTGTAAAATGCCATTGACAGCAAAATAGCCTCTGGTAATCCTGTACTTTAGCACGGTTAATTATTTAAGGTGAAAGGGCAGTGTACACTGTAGGGCCAGGCCCAGTATGTAAATGTACGGGGCAGTGTACACTGGAACCCACCCTGTACACTTCCCCATACATTTACATTCCGGCCCTAGCCCTACAGTGTACACTGCCCTTTCAGCTTAAATAATTTACCGCGCTAAAGTGCAGGATTACCTAGCCTCTGCCTATTCCATAACATTGAGCCTCTAAATTTCAGTGTTTGTTGTGTGAGTTTTATTCTGCAATATTGAGGGCACAATTTGGACTTGGATCGAGTACGAAGAGTGGTTTTCTTGCTAAAAAAGTTAGAATCAAAGATGTTTGAAAAAGCAGGAGGAAGAGATTTATTAAAATATTTGTGCTTAAATTTGGCAATTTCAAGTTGTTTAGACTGTTGTATTGTTGGCAGATTGTGTTGTTGAAAAACGTTATTGTTTTTCTGCTTCTTAGTATTGATCAAATTAATTGCTTTGGCTGCAACTTTTTGTAATTTGGATCATAGATGCATTGCCATGGCACCAGGATAATACATAATATTGCACATAGCTATTAAAAAGAGAGTGGTATAAAGTTAGCAATGAACTTTTATCAAGATACTGTTTTACTTTAATTACATGGTTGCTACATCTGAGTTTTTGCTGCAACCACTGTATTTGTGGCTTCCATGAAAGATGTTCATTGATGACTAAACCCAAAAACTTGCAAGTGTTTACTCGGTTTAGATGCTTGTTTTTGAATTGAATTGACATCGCCGTAGGTGGAGGAAGACTATTTGGAGTTCTGAACACAACATATAAGGTTTTATCATTATTTAGTGTTAATTTAGTTGCAGAAAGCCAGGCCTTGACATGTTTGAAATGAGTATTTGTAACCTCACATAGTGCTTGATAAGAACTGCTGCTAAAAAATAAATTGGTATCATCCACAAACATTATCGCTTTGCCTGACGTTAAACATTTGGGAAAATCATATATGTAAATTAAAAATAGAAGGGGGCCAAGCATGATCCCTGTGGTACCCCTACCACAATTGGCTTAAAATTTGAAATTTTTCCATCAATTTTCGTTTGCATCAAGTGACCGTTTAAATAAGCTTCTGAACCATTCGTTTGCTACCCCCCTAACACCAAAGTGATTTAGTTTAGCTAAAAGTATATTGTGATCAATGGTGTCAAAAGCTTTGGAGAGATCTAAAAATACACCAAGAGTATATTCTTTATCTTCAAAAGACTTGGTGATATTTTCAACCATTACAGCAGCGGCATGGCTAGTGGAGTGATTTTTTCTAAATCCAAATTGTAAATCATAGAAAAAGTTTGATTGTGACAAAAATGAATACAGTCGATTATGTACAATCTTTTCTAATATCTTAGACAATACTGGGAGCAGACTAATTGACTGATAATTATTTACATTTGTTTTTTGCCCTTTTTGTGTACAGGAATCACTTTAGCTTTTTTAAAGTCTGTGATAGATTGACCTTGAGATAAAATATGACACAAACCAAAAAGAATGTAATCAGAACATGATTTTGCAACTGATATTGGAATTTCATCAATTCCAGTGCTGTTTTTGGGTTGCATTTTTGAGGTAATTTTTCTGATTTCTGTTAGCGATGTAGGGTTCAAGAGCATTGAGTTGCATATTGGAGAGCCCAAAAATTTGCTGAATTGTTTTTGCAGGGTTGCTAGTTTGTTTACTATTTTTTTGCCAATACTAGAAAAATAATCGTTAAAGTAGTTAGCTATTAGGTTCAAGTCAGTACACAATTTACCATCTGTTTTCAGAGAGGGGCGTTGAGTGATTTTACTTTTTTTCCTTCCAAGTAGTTTATTTATAGAGTTTGTCAGGTTTGCTTCAAATTATTTTTTTGTTTATCAAAAAGATATGAATAATGCAATTACTTTTTCTGTTGAATTACATGATGGTAAAGATTTCTAGCTTTGCTATACTTCACTTTTGCAGTCAGTGTTTTCTTATTTACATACTTTTGGAAAAGTTTTTCTTTCTCATACATGAGTACTTGAAGATCTTTATCAAACCAGTTATTAGAGTGTGTTTTTGGCCTCGGATTGGTTAGGGGGAAGCATGCATCAAAAGCTTTATAGTAATGGTTTATGAATAATTCATATGCTAAATTAGGGTCTGATTCCCTTAGAAGTACATCAATGTCAAAAGTAGAGTCTAATGTATTGTGAAAGTTGTTCATATTTTCTAGGTTGAAGATTCTGATCTTTGAATTGTGAATATTTTTATGCTGCTATGCTTCAAAACATGTGAACAGAGGCAGGTGGTCAGAGATGGGGTAAAGAAGAATTTTTGCTTTTATGACATAAGAATATATGCTTGTCCAGACATGGTCTAAAACTGTTGCACTGGAACTAGTAATGCATGTTGGTTTATTAATCAATGAGTAAAAACAATGGTCAAACATTGTTTCAATAAATTTACTAATGTATCTGTTTTCTGCTTGCAAAAGGTCATAATTAAAACTCCATATATAAAGCATTTAGTATTTGGTTTGAGATGACTTAACACACTACTTGAATTAGAAATAAATTGTTGGTTGGAGGTGGAGTCTGTCATTGGTGATCTATATATGGTCCCACATGTAATAGTATCATGTTTCAATTCAATTTTCACAAAAATAGACTCAAAAACTTGATCATTCATAAGTGAAAATTCATCAGTTACTGTAAATTGCAAATTATTTTTTATATAAAAAGCTACACCTCCACCTTTCAAATTTTTTCTTGGATTTTGTACAAGAATATAATTATCAAGATTATTGTATGGGCCTGAATTAAGTGGTGTAACCCACATTTCAATAATGGCTATTATACAGTCAACTTCGGATATAAGACATTCAGATATAAGGGATTTTCGTTTATAAGGGACTACGCAAAAGGTCCCAAATGATTTTCGATATAAACTAATAAGTCGGTTATAAGAGAATTTGGTTGTAAGAGACTGATTAAGCTGGTCCCGGTGGATCTCTTATATCCGAAGTTGACTGTATCTGGTTTTCTTGGTAAGGAAACAATTAATGCTTGAAGTTTAGTAAAGTTTGCAGTATTTACAAGTGATGTCATGTTTGCACTCATGCCAGGAAATTGGTGAAGTTGTGATTAATTGCAATGTCATGTATGTTTGAAGTATTAATGTACTTGCTACAGCCATCAAATAAACTGTCATCTAAATTGTTATTACCAGTTTGAGGAATATCAAATAAGGAATTCATGTAGTCAGCTGAGATATCTAGATCATATGAGAGGTTTGGAAAGCATTTATTATCATTTAGGGGTATAATAGGATAATGTTGCAAATGTAAATTTTGCTTAAAAATTGAATTACAATTAGACTACTGGCAGAGTTGAAAAAAAATGCACAATAACCGTTTGTATTGTGTTGTTTATTGTGCTGCTAGAAATAGTGATGGCTTGCAGCATATAATTAGCAGTTAGTACATCAAAAAAGCAGTAAGATACTATTTCTCAGGAAATCTAATTCTAGCAATGTTAGCAAAATCATCAATTCTATGTCTTTTACCTTCAAAAATGCAAAATATATTACCACTCTGTGTCCAAACGTTTTGAAACCCCAAAATCTTTTTAGATTGTTCCAGCAATTTAGATATGCGCCTTGTCAAAGATTCTGTTTTGGCAAGTTTGGGATCTAATTCCTTAGTTGCTTTCAATAATGATTTGCTGTTAAATACTTGATTTTTGACAGACCTGCTGACAAATTTAATGATTATCGGATTTTTTCCTTTTCGAGAAGGCATTACATGACAGATATCAATGTTGCTATTGCAAATAGGGTGAACAAATTTTAGTCTGGAATTTAAAGTGTCTCGCACAAAATTTTCAAAAGGTACATAACCTGCATTTTCTTTGGGAAGGTCAACACATCCATGTAGAACGAGGCAGTTGCTTCTTCCATACTGTTCAAGATTATCCATTCTTTTTTCTTTTTCTTCAATTTTTTTAGCCAAATCCTTTATTGTAAGTTATTGATTGTGACAGGTCTTCCAGCAGTTCTTTTTGTCCTTTGCCACTACTGGTACCTGAAACAAAGGCAGGAGCATCAGCGTTGTTCTCATTTACACTTGATGAATTTAAAAAATTTGACTGATACTCATCTTGTTTTTGTTCAATTTTAGCCAGCTTTTCCAGAACTACAGCCAATTCTTGAGATGTCATTTCAGATGCAATACTACAAGTAGCAGTTTGCAAAAAAATATGTATATAGAAATGAAATTGTAGCAGTTCCCAGCAAATTTGCAGATAGAAATGAAATTGCAAGTGTTAAATATCAATAATAATTTATACCGTTTTACCAAACAATACAAAACACCTTACCAACACATAACCCTTAGCTTATTCAAATAGAATGCAGAAACGTGATGTCCTATACAGAAACTTGATGTTCCATGCAGAAACTTGATGTTCTGTGCAGAAACTTGATATCCTTTGCAAAAACTTGATGTCCTATGCAAAAACTTGATGTCGTATGCAGAAACTTGATGTTCTATGCAGAAACTTGATATCCTATTCAAAAACTTGATGTTCCATGCAGAAACTTGATGTTCCATGCAAAAATTTGATGTTCTGTGCAGAAACTTGATGTTCTGTGCAGAAACTTAAAGTTCTATGCAGTAACTTGGTGTTCTATGCAGAAGCTTGATGTCCTATGCAGAAACTTTATGTTCTGTGCAAAAACTTGATGTTCTGTGCAGAAACTTCATGTCCTAGTGAGTAACTAAATGTTCTGTGCAGAAACTTGATGTTCTGTGCAGAAACTTGATGTTCTGTGCAGAAACGAGATGTTCCATGCAGAAACTCTATGTTCTATGCAAAAACTTGATGTCCTATGCACAAGCTTGATGTTCTATGCAAGAACTTGATGTTCTGTGCAGAAACTTGATGTTCTGTGCAAGAACTTGATGTTCCGTGCAGAAACTTGATGTTGTATGCAGAAACTTGATGTCCTATGGAGAAACTTGATGTTGTATGCAGAAACTTGATGTCCTATGCAGAAACTTTATGTTCTATGCAAAAACTTGATGTTCTGTGCAGAAACTTGATATCTTATGCAGAAACTTGATATCCTATGCAGAAACTTTATGTCCAATGCAGTAACTTGATGTTCTATGCAAAAACTTGATGTTCCATGCAGAAACTTGATGTTCCATGCAGAAACTTGATGTCGTATGCAGAAACTTGATATCCTATGCAGAAACTTGATGTTCTGTGCAGATACTTGATGTCGTATGCAAAAACTTGATGTCGTATGCAGAAACTTGATGTTCCATGCAGAAACTTGATGTTCTATGCAGAAACTTGATGTCCTACGCAAAAACTTGATATCCCATGCAGAAACTTGATGTCGTATGCAGAAACTTGATATCTTATGCAGAAACTTGATATCCTATGCAGAAACTTGATGTTTCATGCAGAAACTTGATGTTCCTCACAGAAAGTTTCTATTCTATGCAGAAACGTGATGTTCCATGCAGAAACTTGATGGTCCATGCAAAAACTTGATATCCTATGCAGAAACTTGATGTCTTATGCAGAAACTTGATGTTCTGTGCAGAAACTTGATGTTCTGTGCAGAAACGAGATGTTCTGTGCAGAAACTCTATGTTCTATGCAAAAACTTGATGTCCTATGCACAAGCTTGATGTTCTATGCAAGAACTTGATGTTCTGTGCAGAAACTTGATGTTCTGTGCAAGAACTTGATGTTCCGTGCAGAAACTTGATGTTGTATGCAGAAACTTGATGTCCTATGGAGAAACTTGATGTTGTATGCAGAAACTTGATGTCCTATGCAGAAACTTTATGTTCTATGCAAAAACTTGATGTTCTGTGCAGAAACTTGATATCTTATGCAGAAACTTGATATCCTATGCAGAAACTTTATGTCCTATGCAGTAACTTGATGTTCTATGCAAAAACTTGATGTTCCATGCAGAAACTTGATGTTCCATGCAGAAACTTGATGTCGTATGCAGAAACTTGATATCCTATGCAGAAACTTGATGTTCTGTGCAGATACTTGATGTCGTATGCAAAAACTTGATGTCGTATGCAGAAACTTGATGTTCCATGCAGAAACTTGATGTTCTATGCAGAAACTTGATGTCCTACGCAAAAACTTGATATCCCATGCAGAAACTTGATGTCGTATGCAGAAACTTGATATCTTATGCAGAAACTTGATATCCTATGCAGAAACTTGATGTTTCATGCAGAAACTTGATGTTCCTCACAGAAAGTTTCTATTCTATGCAGAAACGTGATGTTCCATGCAGAAACTTGATGGTCCATGCAAAAACTTGATATCCTATGCAGAAACTTGATGTCTTATGCAGAAACTTGATGTTCTGTGCAGAAACTTGATGTTCTATGCAGAAACTTGTGTACGTGATCACAAAACAGACGTTTGATGCCACATGTGCAAATTTTGCATTTAGAGCATGACTGCTTATCCACGTTTATAGTAGAAATTAATCAAAGTCACTTGTCTGCGATTTCAGGTAAAATATACAGGGTTCTCACGGTCATCGAAAAACCTGGAAAATCCTGTAAAACAACTCCTGGAAGGTCATGAAAAATTTGTTAAAAGTTGATAGTCATGAAATTTTGCTGAGAGCTGAAAAAATTTTTTTTAAGTTATTAGTAATACCAATAGGAGTAACTTAGCAAATACAATCTGGTGAACAAATTTCATTCTCTGTGGCTATTCCTGAACAAACCAGTGATGTGTCAACAGTGCCGGTATCATTACCAAGCCCATTTTTGATCATATCAGAGGAAGTGTTGCATTCAGAAGTTTTTTGGGTTATTAGAGTAATAACCAGTGACTAATCATTTAGTTTTTGCCAAGTTATTAGCTGCTTATTTTCCAAAATGTTTTCAGATAGTCAGATTGCACAGTCATTTTCAATTGGAGCTACAAAGTGTGCTTATTTAGCGTGGTTTGGCATTTATCCTTATTTTCATGAGCGACTTATAGAGAAAATTCGTGCCGTCAAGTACTATACTTTATCGTTTGATGAAAGCTTAAATCAAATCAACCAGAAAAAGCAAATGGATATGATAGTTCTGAGACAGCAAAAGCAATAAAGAAGATTCTGAGACAACAAAAGCAATAAAGTAGCAGAAAGATACTTTAATTCAGAGTTTATGTGTCATGGTACAACAGCAGATATGTTTGACTCATTTTAAAAATGGAATGACTTTACCTGACCCCAGCAGTTTGGTGCAAATATCTATGGATGGTCCCAAAGTAAACTGGAAGTTTTATCACAATCTTTTTCAAGAACGCAAAGGTGAAGAACTCCCTGACTTGCTAAATATTGGAAGTTATAGTTAGCATGTTGTCCATGGAAGTTTTAAAAAGGGAGCAAAAGAATGTGGATGGAATCTTGACAATACTCTGCATTCTCTGTGGCAAATTTTTTATGATACTCCTGCCAGAATGCAAGATTTCATTCAAATTACAGGCTGTAATTTGTTTCCCTTTCGGTTTTGTCAGCTTAAATGGGTAGAAGATATCGAGGTTGCTGAACAAGCTTTGAAAATTTGGCTTCATGTCAACAAATTTGTCAAAACTGTGAAGAGTGAAGAAGAACTGCAGCTTCTGCTTGTTTGTTTTTGTCGCATCTGCATCTGACGATACCCTAATTGAACCTAAGCTGAAATTTGTTGTTGCTCTGGCAAAACCGCTGCAAAAATTTTTGTTGAAGTTTCAAATCGATGCTCCAATGACTCCTTTCTTTGCTTTGTCTTTGAAAGATTTGTTGCTGTCTATCACGGGTCATTTTTTAAAAAAAGTTTTAGAAAAAGCCGATACTTTTAAGAAGTTACTTACTATTGACCTGGCTGACAAAAAGAAACAAAAACACCCAAAGCATATTGACATTGGCTTTGCTGCTCGAGGTACTTTAAAAAAGTAACAGAAAAAAAAGCTGCAAGTCAACTACGCATCTTATCTTTCAAAAATGATTGCATTAAGTTTTTGTCTGCTATTGTTATTAAACTTGGAAAGATCTCCTTTAAAGTATTCTTTGGTTCAGAGTTTGGTGAGAGTCGTACCACAGAAGTTGGTATCCGATTCTGCAGAAGCACAGGTTAAGTTTGAGCGACTTCTGCAGTTTTTGCTCAATGGAAAGTGGTGTTTGGCAGAAGCTTGCGACGAAATTCTTACTCCGTTGAAAGGCTTTGCATTGGAAATGAAACAAAACTATCTTGCTGAGTTTTTAAGTTTCAACATGAATACAGCCAGATTGGATGAATGCTATTGGAATTACATGAAAGATGCAAAGCACTTAAAAGTGTGGGAAGTTTTTAGAATTATCTTCACGCTTTTGCATGGTCAAGCTGCAGTTGAGAGAGGGTTTTCAGTCAACAGCGAACTTTTGGTTGAAAACTTGCAAGAGAAAACCTTAGGTGCGAGTCGCTTTGCGTGCAGTAGTGTCAAGAGTGATGCTAATCATTTTAGTGAGCTTTTTTTTACCCCCAGACTGAAACGAAATGTTTGGGCAGCAAGAATGCGTATCAGTTGTATTAAGAAGAGCAAAGGAAACTTTATGCTAAAAGTGATAAAGCTAAAAAGTGGAAAGCTGTAGAAGATGAAATTTGTGAAGTAAAATGTAAAAGAAAGTTATTGCATAAAAGTATCCAAGCTATGAGCCTAAAAGCAGACAAATTAGCTGCAGAGGCGGAAGTGAAGCACAATCTTATTTTGCTTGCAGAGTAGAATGCTTTCAGACTAAAGATTCTGTGACCAAGTACAAATGTGAAGAAAATGAGAAAAAGTTTTGTGACCAAGTACATGTTTTGAAAAAAAAGTTTAAGTTTATGGAATGACATTTATCTTTGTATGCTTAAAAAGTATCACATTGATTCAGTATTTAAATTGCCTATGCTCTATCATGACATTTGTGGAACTTCGATGGTTGATGTGTTTTTTTTCTGGGAGAATTGTTGATGAACTATATTTCTTGTTATGCTTTCTCAATGCAACTGCAGCACCTCTTAATTTACGTGTTTAGGAAAAAAGTTATGTGAACTTTTTAGACCAGATTTACTAAGAGATGTTTTTCTGCTGCGGAATCATTTTCTTGAGCCCTAAAGTTTTCTGTGTATAAGTTAATTTTTAAACTTGTTCATTCATGTTGTACCTAGATTGCATAAAGTCATGGTTAACATCAAAATTGCTCACTATTTCTTGATTCAGTTAAATGGGAATTGTACAGGGGCTTTTTTTAACACTTTAACTATTTTGATAAGTGGATGGAGCTGGCTAGTGTGGACAAGTCGTACGAAAGAGTGATGGAATTGATGGTGCGCGAGCAGTTTACGAATTCGTGTTCAAAAGATGTGGCGGTACATCTAATGGAGCGTAGTCCGAAGAATTTGGAAGAGGTGGCGAGAATAGCCGAGCAATATTTAGTGGCTCATAATAAGAAGCTATCGAGCAAGGGTGCTTTGACAAGACAAAAAGCGGGGGGCCACGGTAGCAGGAACTCCGCGGTGGAGAGATCTGAGGAGGTAGTGCGATGGTAGAGGTCATCGGGCGGCGGAGTGCCCGTCTAAGCATGCTAGGACTCGTCGAGGAGAAGCCCCTAGCCGAGGGAGGAATTTTCATTGTTTCAGGTGCGGAGCTATGTCGCGTTTTTAATATATATAGGATATTATTAATAGAACTTTCGGTTCTATCTCAATTTCAAATTCCTTTAAAATTGAGGCGACGTGTGATAATCGCTCGGATAATTAGGTCTGGCTACAACTTAATAAAAGATTGGCTTCCGCTAAAACACTTTCAATCACTTTAATAACAGAATAATATATTCACAGAAATGGTACTTCACGACTTCAAAACTTCTTCGCTCAACGATTCCAAAAATAAATCACTTTACCACACATTCAAGAAAAGACCGCAAAATAAGTCCACCAATAACTATTCAATATTCTCCACGTCCACAAAATCCACAATAAATTATCGCAAAAAAAAACAACACCGTAATGGGTCTTCCTTAACCCGTCAAACCACTCTTTTTTTCTATTTTTCGCTCTCTCTTTGGCCCTCTCTCTCTCTCTCGGGCTTGGTCCGGCGCTCTCTGGGCAAAGAAAATTCCGTCCCCTTATATATAAATGACGAAACAATCTGGAGAACGCTCGAACGAAATCACGTGAACAACAAAAAAAAGCATTACAAGTTACGCTAATCGTTTATCAAAATTCTTCGAAGAAGGTAGAACCGCTCGATCGATCTGGAATTTTACTATGTCGTCATAACGATTTTGACGTAATAAATGGCGTACACAGCAATCGGCTTGCGAGAAAAAAAGGGTCTTTCCCTCAGTCAGCAGTCGAGCGAACAAATAACGCAGCGCTTTACACAATATGAAAACAACGCTTATAAAGCAAATTTCCTTATTCGTGACAAGCTATAGGCCACGAAGCAAGGGATTGTCGGTCGTCTCAATGTCCTCAGTCCGCACCCCGATTGAGAACTGGAAGTGGCAGTAGGTCGTCGACCCAGCCTCACGGAGTCGCTTGCGTAATGCAAGTACCGAAGAAAATAAAAGAAGACAAGCCGGAGATCGTAGTAGAATGGCTGGAACTGAAAACTGGGGAGAAGATAAAGGTACTGAATGGAGACTAAGGTAAAGGATAATTTGCTTGTATTACCTGGAAGGGTAGGAGATCGGACGGTGAAGGTTTTAAGGGATACCGGTTGCGGTGGTGTTATTGTTAGGAGTTTGGTGGATAAAGCCCATATGACTGGAGACGGGACGCATGATAGTGGTAGATCGGACGCTTAAGAGAGCTAATATTGCTAGAATTAATATAGATAATCCGTATTATGCTTGATTGGTTCAAGCATTGTGCTTGTTGGATCCGTTGTTTGATCTAATCATTGAAAACGTACCAGGAGCGAGGAGGCCAGACAAACCAAATCCGAGGTGGAGCACATCGGCTGCGGTGGCTACCAGAGCGGGCGAGCGAAGGTTCAAGGCCACTGAACGTGCAGGAGGTAGCAGGCAAGGTTTTGGTATCGAAGAAGGATCTGATGAGATGGCAGGAAGATGATCCAAGCTTGAGAAAATTCCAGGATATGAAGGAGAAGGTAAACCGGCGAAAGTATGTGGTTGCGTATGAGAAGCTGAAGGGAATTCTGTATCGCGTACCCCAGCGGAATGATATTCCGAGTGAGACCGGTAAGCAAATTTTGGTAACTAAGTTACTTAGAACTAGAGTGATGGAAGTGGCCCACGATTCGATGTTTGGAGGACATCTGGGGATAAAGAAGACTGAGAACCGGATTCAAACCAATTTTTACTGGCCAGGTATGCTTAGGGATGTTACCAGTTTTTGTAGGTCTTGTGACGTATGCCAGAAAACAGTTGCCAGGGGAGCCATTTCTCGTGCTCCATTGAGAGAGATGCCGTTGATCGATCTTCCAGTTAGGAGGCAATTGATCTGGTTGGGCCTATCACATCAGCGAGTGACAAGGGGCACAGGTACATTTTAACTTTGGTTGACTATGCAACACGATATTCGAAAGCAGTACCGTTAAAGAATATTTATACGGAGAGTGTGGCAGAGGCTTTACTGGATGTGTATAATCGTGTAGGTGTGCCGGAGGAAGTACTTCGTAATCTCGGTACGCAGTTTGTATCCGAGGGCATGAAAGAGGTGACAAGATTGCTATCTATTTAGCGGTTGACTACCACTCCATATCACCCGATATGTAACGGTCTGGTGGAAAAATTTAATGGGACGTTAAATAGAATGTTGAGGCGGCTGTGTAGTGACCAGCCACGCCAGTGGCATCGATTTATCAATCCGCTTTTATTCGCGGACAGAGAATCGCCACAGGAGTCTACTGGGTTTTCGCCCTTTGAATTGCTGTATGGAAGGACGGTGAGAGGTCCGATTCAAATCCTGAAGGAGCTCTGGACGGAGGAGGTGGACATTCCGGAGGTCACGACCAGTTACCAGTACGTTCTGGAACTGCGGGAAAGGTTGGATACGACGATAAAGATGGCTCAAGAAGAGTTAAGGAAAAAACAGGTCAGAAACAAGAGGTTGTACGATCGCAAGGCTAAGAAGCGAGTTTTCCTGGTCGGAGACAATGTACTGATGTTGCTTCCTACTGATAATAGCAAACGGCTGATGCAATGGAGGGGGCCATATACCGTCAAGGGGTGCTAAGAGGGAGATAATTATTATATTGAAGTTTACCGTAAAACAAGAAACTATCACATTAATATGTTGATACGTTGAAAGAGATAAGAACAATGACACTGAGGGGACCTCGGAAAATTGGGCCACAGCGGATAATCAGGGCATAGATTTGGTTGGGATCAGTGTGGGAATCACTCAGGGGCAAGAAGACCACAGCATCGATGAAGAGGCATTGATGGACCTGGATTCATTTCAACAGAAGGAAGGCCTTTAAGATGTTTGCTTGGGGGTGAATTTGGGTAAAGCACAACATGGGGAGATCATGGATGTCCTGGGGAAGTACAGTGATGTCTTTACTGATGTTTCGGGGAAGACTAACCTTATTGAACACAGGATTGAGCTCCCTAAAAATGAACCGATTAGGTCCAAGCTATATTTGTTACCTTATGCTGTTCGGGAGGAGCTAAGGGGGAAATTAGGGAAATAATTAGTTTAGGTATCATTCGAGAATCGAGCTCGCCTTATGCATGGCCGGTGGTGATTGTCAAGAAGAAGGACGGATCCAATCGTATTTGCGTCGATTACCGTCGCCGATCCTGAACCTATGATCACTGCGGAAGATCTGTTTCAACGATTGGGACAAAGCCGGTATTTTTCAAAAATCGACTTGATCAAGGGGTACTGGCAGATACCGGTGGCTGAAGAGGATGTACCGAAAACTGCTTTTGTTACGCCGGACGGATGCTACGAGTTTCTAAGGATGCTATTTGGTATGAAGAATTCAGGTGCAACGCTTGTTCGTGGGATGAGACAACTTCTATCAGGGATGGATCACGTCAGCAGCTACATCGATGATCTGATCGTTTACACCGAAGATTAGGAGTCACATCTACGGGCACTGGAGGAGCTCTTGGGCCGTCTTCATCGAGCGAACTTGGCTGCACGCCCTACCAAGTGTCTATTTGGGACCAAGTCGGTGGACTTTTTAGGGCATCTAGTCGGGGATGAGTGGATCACTGTCAACGACGAGAACTTGGAGGAGATTCGTCACGCCAAAAGACCAACTATGAAGAGGGAAGTAAGGTTGTTTCTAGGTCTAGCTAATTACTACCGCGACCACATACCATCTTTCGCGGCAATTTCCGCCGTTGAGTGGCCTGACGAAGAAAGGACAACCGACTCGCGTTCAGTGGGGAGATCCGCAAGAGAAGACGTTCTTCAATCTGCAGAAGAGCCTGCTTAGAAGACCGATATTGCGTGTGCCGGACCATACAAAAACGTTTGTGCTAAAAACTGATGCGTCGATTCGCGGCTTGGAAGCTGCCCGTATGCAACAGCACGAGGGTAAATACCACCCTGTGGCATATGGCAGCAAGAAACTAACCTCCGCCGAACAGAATTGCTCCACCCTGGAGAAGGAGTGTTTAGCGATCGTATGGGGGATAACTAAGTTTCGTTTGCACTTAGTGGGGAAAACCTTCATCCAGCAGATGGATCATAAACCCCCAACCTCAAACCAAGCTAAATTTCGCAATGATCTGCTTATGCGATGGACATTAGCACTGCAGGGGTATGATCATCGGGTGAAGGGCATTCCGGGAAGGGACGATGTTGTGGCGGAATATCTGAGCCGTATCGTGACAAGACTGATGGCTAATCTAAGGGATCAGAGACAATGGGACTGAGACTATTCATCGCTGTGTTGTATTCGCGTGTGTGTTTTCTTATGTCTTTATTATTATTGTGTGGGAATATTATGAGATAACATTTTTAAGGGAGGGCGTATGCAACAACAGTATTCTCGGGAATATTCATGTCATTATCCCTTGTCGACATAGTTTTTCTGATTTGGTCATTATTTCCCCGTATACAAACCGTCGCTTGTTTATTTTATTCTCAAAGCAATTTTATTGGTAGCTATTTCCCGTACTCCCCCCGTAGACAAACCTTTTCTGGTTTATTTTATATGCGATTTTATTGGTTGTTCTTTGGGTAGCAGTTTCCGGTATTCCCCCATTTTCAAACCTTTTTCTTGTTAATTTTTAGTTTCTAGTAATTTTGATTGGCTAAAATATTTGAGAACTTTATTTCGGTTACGTACGAATGGGAAGTATATATACGGGTGGATCATTTTGAAAACTCAGAGACGAAAGCAAACAGACGACAGAACAGAGAAGAAAGAAAAGAAGGGAGGTGAAGAGACAAGCGAGAAGTGAGAAGAATTAGAAGGCAAGGGCCAAGCATTACTGTAAGGAAGGGGGACTATCGGCTGCTACAGTGTGGCGTCGGTGATTGTCTACGTGCGAAAGCTTGTATATTAATAGAGTTGTGTTGTAAAAGAGTGGGCTGGCAACCTAACTTCTCAAGCGTAAGTCCTTAGGCCGAAGGATAAGGCATAGAAGGTAGCCGTTGAACTCTACCGAGCTAATCTTCTAGTCGTCGAATCTAAATCTGCAGGTCACTAGAGTACAGAGCGGGTGACTTAACCGTATTCAGCGACAGGCCTTTTGAAATCTAGTCTTTCATATCATTGTTAGTTCGATATTATTCTAATAACAACAATATACCAGCTTAGAAACAAAGCTACACTAAGTAAAATGCTCAACTCAGAAATTGTAGGGTTAAAGACCACAAAAGAGACCTTTTTCCTGGCTCTAAGAAATAACTAATGTCGTATTGTTTTCATAGCTTCACTGTAGTTGTTTGTGAATTTAATTGCAATGTCCACGGTTGGTGCATGTGCTAGTTTGCATTTTATAACAAATGGTAACATAAGCTCAATTTATGAAGACTTCGAGGGTTAGCTAAAACATTACCAGATTCAAATTTAGTTGAGATAGTTTGAGTTAATTATGCCAAAAATGAGTAATTTAACTAAATGTCTTCTTACCAAGTATGATGTTTCATCAATTTCTGGATGTTAAAATTGATTGATAAAGCAATGCGAGTTAAATAATGTTGGCAAGTGAAAACGTTGGCACAAGGAGCAATTAACAAGAATTTGATCTCGTTACCGAAAGAGCTATTTCAATGTGAATTGGTAAATGCATTTAAGGTAGCTCACATATGCAAAACCTGAAAAAACAAAAAAAAATAAATTTTTCGATTTAGGAGATCACCAAAAGTTCAGTCCTAGTAGAACAAGTGTGCAAAGTTTCAGGTAGGAATATTCAGATCTTCAGGGTGAAACGGCTCTTCAAAGAGAGGCACCCATGTCAGATTTCCTTAGCAACACTCATAGCAACCACGTAAAACTGTTCTATTAAGTCTTTTAGGGTATATTTACTGAAAATTATGTGTGAATTAGTGTTTTGAGTTAGGCTAGGCCTGTCTTCAGATAATATTTTTTTCTGATCAGAGTTTTGGAAATTGATTTACATGCTAATTAGCAAGCCAGAATTGCTTACAAAGTGCCTGCATGGCAAGACTCAAAATCCAAATGAATGTTTAAACAAATTGATTTGGACAAGATGTCCTAAAGAAGTTTGGATTGGGGTAAATACTTTGAAACAGGCTACTTTAGCAGCTGTGGCTCGTTTTAATGATGGTTACATTTCTTATGTAAAGATCATGCAACAGATGGCATAAACCCTGGTCACTTTAGTAACAGTATTTGCCAAAAACTGGACAATGCGCGTCTTTACAACCCACAAAGAAAAAGCATGGACAGTGCAAAGCAACGAAGAAAAACTCTCAGAGCAATCAAGATGGGCTACCAAGACGAGAAACAAGAAGAAGATGGCACATTATATGCCAAAGGGAGTTTTTAACAACTTTCAGATACAATTTATATGGGATTTCATGACTGTTTTTCTAAAAATGCCTTTTTCTCAAAATATAAAAAATTGACATTCGGATTGCTTCAAACATGAATTTCTCTGTTAGTTTTGGTCATATCTTTATGAAATTTTCACTTTGTGTTTCTGTCATGTATATGGAGGGATCCAAGTCAGGATTTTTTGATATATGCAATAGATTTTAAGATATGTAAGTTTAAATCATTCTGCTTAAAAAAAACCTTGCTAAAAGGGAAAAACAAGGCCAACTTTACTTGGTGTCATTCTTTTCAAAAACTATAACTCAGATCTCTAGCCCTACAAGTTGTGAACATGTAGTGAAAATTTCATTCAATTCTGTCGTGTGGTTGTAGAGATATTTATGTTTAAAAAATTGTCATGGCGCTACCTAGTGTTGAAAGTATTTTTTAAAATAAGCTTTCTGAAAAAAAAATTTGTGATTTTTATTCAACTCAGCTAGTAGATCATTTTGATACCAAACAAGTGATAATATGTGATAAAATAAGCATTTTAGATTTTGCATATGTGACCTACCTTAAAAATGCACAAAATGTTTTAATACAGGTCATGGAAAATCGTAAAAAAGTCATGGAAAATCATGGAATTTAGTTTTGAAAATTGTGTGAGAACCCTGAGTATAGATGTAAGTAAAGTTGCGGCAATGTACAAACGCATCCACGAAAAAATACTTTGAGATCCCTATGTTTTAAACGAGAGAGTTTGACGCATGCTTGTTGCGTTTTGTCATCGTCCGAAATTCTAGCCCAAGTGGATCAATCGCAGTGCGTAGATAAATTCTTTTTGGAGGCAAGGTACAGGTTGTTTGTTTTTGATAAAAGTAGCAACGAGGTTGGCCTGATTGAAGGATCAGAGATCTAGCAATAATCAACAACGTCAATTAATTGTCGTTGTTGGCGGCGGAACAGTCCTGATCAAAATTGCTGCAGAGCAACTGCATTTCGGTTGATATTCTCCACCAAATCCATTTCATCTGCAGTCTATAAAAACGTCGTGTCTCCTCTTCAACGAAGCAATGCCGTATATGGATACGTGTGCTGCTGTGACTGCAGGTACGTTGGCCGCACGTCCCAGAGACTAGATAACAGAATCAACCAACATGAACTTAAATCCTTAAATCAATCAGACTAGGCGTGAAGAAGAAAATAAAAGTAAGTACTTTTGCGAAAATGTTGTCTTACTTCTTCCTCCATCGACTGCGATTCTGCTATCGGACAACATTACCTGAAAATCAGGATTGCGTTGCCGCTACCAATGTAATCAATTTATTCTGTTGTTTATTGCTAGATCTCTGATCCTTCCATCAGGCCACTTTCATCAAAAACAAACAGCAGCAGGCCAGTTACTTCTTGGTCACTTACCCCCTGATCTTATACGCTCCTAGGCAACATACCACCAGTGATGGTCTTAGGGGTGGGCAACTGCCCAGGCTCCTCAAAACTTTAAGGGTACTCCTCAAAACCACCCCGTACTTAACAGTCATACATCATCATAATTGAGCAAGTTTTTTTAAGTTTGAATACTATTATCACTCTGTGACTTGATCAGTTTTACAAAATTTTAAAAGCATGCCTATTGCCTATATACCATGGATTGTACAAATTTGTTGAAATCGATATTGATAGGTGACAGCAATATCTTTAATTGTTTTGTTTCTGCACGTTTCCAAAGGGTTCCAGTTACCCCGGGTACTCCCCTTTATTTTTTCGCTATGCTGCCCCCTGAACGACCGCAGAAGGGCAGCACACAGCATCTTTAAAATCGGTCGCCTGTTTTCTCTTCTCTTTCATTTCTCCTGCCCCTCTCTTGCCCTTATTCGTCTCCTCATTCTCTTCCTTCTCTTGATGAGCGGTAACGTTCATCCCAACCCTGAACCCATCTTTCCCTGCTCTGAGTGCGCTGGAAATATGACCTGGCGGGGCAAGTCAGTGCAATGCTTCGCCTGCTCCAAATGGATCCATCTAAGGTGCTCACAACTTTTCTTATCCAAATTCAGAGCTCTTGGCAGCTCTCACTCTTGGAGCTGTCCCCCCTGCCGAATCACTGTGACTCACTCCTCGGACTCCTCCGACATGTATATCTCTACTGTGTAATCTAGCCCCGCCTCTGCTAACGCTGCTCTCTCGCTCCACCCTTGTCTCCAAACTTCTTATCCCCCATCTGCCCATTCTTTATCTTCTCCCTCTGCCCCTCCACCACTGTCCCTTGCTCCTGGCTTTTCTTCTGCGCCTCCTGCCTCCACTCCCCCCCTGACCCTCTCAGGTTTCTTCAATGGAATGCTGGAGGTCTTCGAGCTAGGAGCACTGAACTACTTCACTTTCTTTCGTCCCATCATGTCGACCTTATCTGCATTCAGGAATCCAATCTTAACTGGTCTTCCTCTTTCCAGATTCCTTGGTTCTCTGCTCTGATCGCACCCACTCCCGGTCTGGCATTCTGTCTTCTGATACCACGCACGCTAGCGGCAGTGTTGTCATTTTCTTAGGCAGGGCCTATCTTTTTCTGAACTTTCTACCTCCTCTCTTTCTTCGCTTGATCCCTACTCTGATTATGTAGGGGTCAACATCTCTCTTAGCAACTCCTCCTCGCTCTTTTTTCTCAATGTGTATGCTCCCCTATTTGCTCCTCCCCAACGGATGGCAGAACCGACTCCTTTTCTCCCTCCATCCTTCCCTCCTTTAGAAATCTTTTCTTTCTTGGGGACTTCAATTGCCATCATCCCCTCTGGGACTCAAGAGGTACCTCCGACCCCCGCGGGGAAGAAGTGTTCGACTGGGTCATCTCCTCTGACCTCCTCCCCCTCAATGACCCTGACACACCCACCCTACTCCATCGCTCCTCTGGCAGTCGCTCTTCCCCTGACATCTCCTTTGCTCCCTCCTCTCTTGCTCTTTCCTGCTATTGGGAAGTGCTACAGGACCTTGGTTCTGACCATCTACCACTTCTTCTATCTATCCCTCTCTCTCCGGTCCTTTGCCCCAACAAGCGTCCCCCTTCCTTCAATTTTCAGAAAGCTCGCTGGGATGACTTTGCCTCTTATTTTGACTCCCACTGTCCTTCAGCAGAGGAATACTCGTCTCTTTCCTCTGCTGCTGCTCTCTTTACCTCTCTGACTTTGAAGGCGGCCAAATCTTCCATTCTTTTCGGCCGCATCAAACGCCCTCCTAAAGCCTGGTGGTCTCCTGAGGTGGAACAAGCGGTTAGTGAAAGACGCAAGGCTTTCGCTGCTGCTCACAGAAGTGATGAAAATCGCCAGGCTTACATCTCCGCCTCTCGACGCGCCTCGTCAGTCATTGCCAAGGCCAAGATTGACGCATGGCAGACGACTTGGTCTTCTCTCTCACTTAAGTCTAACTCTAAATCTGTACACTCTTTTCTTCGCTCTATCGCTGGCTCTTCTTCCTCGTCTTCCTCCTCGCCTAACTTCCCTAACTGTTCTTCTCCCAGGGAATCGGCTTCGGTCAATGCCGCCTACCTGAGATCTCACTTTTTCGTTTCTCAACCAAAGGCTCTGCGCAGCAGAGCCAGAGGCTACCTCACTGAGCTCCGCCGAGCCACGTGCTCGGAGGAGTCTCACTCGTCCTTTTGCTCTCCTTTCTCACTTGCTAAATTTTTTGCGGCTGCCTCCAACCTCTCCTCGTCCTCCGCCACTGGTCCAGACAAAATTGCCTACCCCATGCTAAAGCATCTTCCTCGCTCTGGCATGGATTTTCTTCTTCACATCTTCAATAACTCCTGGTCTTCGCATTCCTTTCCTTCCATCTGGAAGACATCTTCTATTATTCCCATACACAAGATGGGAAAGCCTCTCGACTCTCCTGCTTCGTTCCAGCCTATCTCTCTCACCTCCTGCGTATCAAAGCTGTTTGAACGCATCATTCTATCCCGTCTACTTTTTTTTCTGGAATCTAATTCCATTCTTTCTCTCCGCCAGGCTGGTTTCCGCCCTGGAAGGTCTACACTAGATCAAATTCTGTTCCTTTCTCAGTCCATTTCGGATGGGTTTAACAAACCCAGGCCGGGATCTCGGACAGTCCTGTCTACTATCGATTTCTCGAAAGCTTCTGACTCTGTCTGGCATCCCGCCCTTTTCCATAAACCCATTTCGGCTGGCCTCCGTCCTTGCTTTGCTCGATGGACTCAATCTTTCCTTTTTAATAGGCTCGCTTCTGTGGTTTATCAAGATCACAAAAGCCGCTCCTTTCGAGTCCGTCGAGGTGTTCCGCAAGGATCCGTTCTTGGCCTTTTACTTTTCTCTCTCTTCATTAATGATCTTCCTGCTTCTCTGCCTTCTTCCGTCAGCTGCTCTCTTTACGCTAACGATCTGGCCATTTGGTCTTCCTCCCCCTCGGTTCCTACTGCGGTGGAGGCCACACAAGGAGCTCTGTTTCGATTGGAGCGCTGGTCTGAGTACTGGTGTCTTCCTCTCAATCCGAGCAAATGTGAGGCATCTTTCTTCTCAGTGGATCCCCACCAAGCTAACCTCCAACCCAACCTCCTCCTACTCGGCTCCCGCCTCCGTTTCAATCCAACTCCTACCTTTCTTGGGGTCACCTTCGACTGCATTCTTTCCTTTTCTAAACATGTATCTTCGCTGAAAGCCAAGTTTTTCCCACGTCTCAAGGCCTTACGCTGTATCTCTGCTTCCTTATGGGGCCACTCTAAGAAGTCTCTCTTCTGTACATATCTTTTCTTCGGTCCCTTTCTCACTTACGCTTCACCCGGATGGTTTCCTTTCCTCAGCGCTACCAATCTTGCCAAATTAGAACGCCTCCACCGAGCGGCCAGTCGCGCCATCACCGGCTGCCTCTCGTCGTCCCCTATCCCTCTTCTTCTCTCCGAGGCTTCTCTACCTCCCCTACGAGTCATCCTGACTCATTTTACTTATTTTTCTTATGAGCGGGCTCTTCGTCTCCCAAACTCTTTTCCTATTTTAGGATTGGCCAGACTTGGAGTGAAACCAAGACTCTGCAGATCGTCCTGGAAAGCTTTTGCCTCCACTCACCCGCTCATGCTTCCTTCTACTTGTTCTAGGGAGGCTCATCTTGCTTGCCCTCCCTGTCCTCCTTGGAATCTTCCTTCCTTCACCGTGGATTCCACCCTTTCCACTCCATGCTCTCGCTCTGACTCCTCCTCTCTCGCCAAGGTGTGGCTCTCGCCCACCTTGACTCTCTCCCCCTCATGATCTGGTGCTTTGGACAGACGGCTCTGTTCCTTTTGGTAAGGGTGGCTCCGGCGTTCTTGCCTACTGTTCTCTCTGTGGCACTGAGGCCACTCTTTCCTTTTCGGCAGGCCCAGTATGTTCAAGTTTTTCCGCTGAGGTCTGCGCCATTCTGCACGCTCTTTGCTGGTCTCGGCAGCACCAACAAGTATGCCATTTCTCTTCTCTTCTCCTATTATCTGACTCTGGTTCTGTCCTCGCCACCCTGACCTCTCCTCCATCTTTCCTCTTATTTCAAACTCTGTGGCAGATCTGGCAGGAACTGTCTTCTCTCTCCTCCTGTTCTATCAGACCACAATGGGTCCCCGGACACTCATTTCTACCGGGGAACGACGTGGCTGATGAGCTTGCCAGACGGGGTGCGCTACTTGCGCCCTCCGCTATCCCTTGTAGTCTCTCTCCTTTTATCTCTCGTATCCATTCTCGTCTTTTCTCGGACTGGAGGCGTACTGTCTCATCGAAATTCTTTGACACTCAGGTTCCCTCGATTTCCACCGAAGAACTTGTGCTCCCTCGTCATGCTCGCTGTGTCCTCTCTCGTCTTCGCTGCAACGGACACAGCCTTTTTTTAGGTTCTTATCTCTCTAGGATTGGCAGAACTGAGAATTCTTCCTGCAGCGCCTGTGGACACTCGTCCCAGAACACCTCTCATCTCATTCTGCATTATCCAGCTACGGACTCTTTGCGCCGCTCACTCTTTGGCGACTCTCTGTTTCTCTACGACCTCTGGTCCAGACCCTGGGGAGTTGCTCGGCTTTTGGGGCCCCATGGTCTTCCGCCATGCCCCCATCCTTCGGAAGGGGTCGGGTAAACAACAACAACAACGGTCAATAGCGACGCTTTCTCTTCTCTGCCCCATTCTACCGTTAACTTCTGATGGAAACTAGATAAAAATGTTTACGTTTTTACTCATTACTTCAAAGAGTTTGATGAATTTGTTACCAAACGCTTTTCTCCCAGCTACTTTGCTTTTTTAAGTTGTTTGCAACAGCTCTAACTGCAACACGTAGCCTAATTGATATCATCCACATCAATTTGGGTAAAACTAATGAATTCCAAAGTTTAGGTAATATCGTCAATTAGATTATCTGCACAGTTTTTTTGTTTTACTCAAAAATAACAAATTATAGGCACCAGAAAGAAGATACTTGGAGACATGGCCCTTGTGGGGCTCTTGATTATGCGTCGGATTAGCAGTCGTCGGGTAGACCCGGGTTTAATTTTCTAGTCCAGTCATATCAGCAATTTTAAAAACGATATTCACAGAACTCCAGCTTGGCTCTCAGCATGAAAAGATAGAGCGGGGAAATAGCCAGCAAATGTGGCTACTGTATTCTTTTATTTATTTATTTCCATGTTTTTATATTTTATTTATCCTCCATTCACGAAAAAGCAAATTCTATCGCTATATTTTGGACGGGACGTCCTCACTCGCTTGAGAGTTGCCATTTCCGAGGTGTCTGGGCCACCTGTTTTTCACATAAAAGTGGGGGCGTCCCGTTAAGTGCCTTGCCTGAGGACACAACAAGCGAACTTGCCGGCTTGTTCTCCACAACCTCCCATAAATGCTGAGCGCCAAGCAGGGAAGCTGTGAATACCACTTTTTAAAGTCTTTTGGTATGACTCGACAAGGGGATTGAACCCCAGGTTTACCGACTGCAAAGTGGACGCTCTAACCACTACACCATCGCGCCGCTATACTCGGGTAAGGCACTTGACGGGATACCTCCATGGTTATGTAGCAAACAGGAGGTGGGATGTAGCAGTCTAATCGTCGTTGTGGCTCGGTCTGGCAAAAAACTAGGAAGCAGAGCATGAGTTGACGAGCCAAGAAAACCTTACTCAACCAAAAAAGGGAGACTGCGCTTATGTAGCTCTGAAACATATATGTGTACTGGTGTAGAAGCAGTAAAACTAAACACATAATGTTAGCCAAAATAGCAGTTAGTGGCAATCGCAAATGGAATTAGCAAGTTGTTGGCTATCAAAGAATTGTAAATGTGGTTCATCAAAGAATCCTAGTTGTCCACGGAATTTAACGTTAGGATTGAGGTTGTATAACGCAATTGCGTTACCAAAATTATCACCCATGACTGCATCGACAACATTGTCTATCGTTAATTATTGGGACTCGATTAAGATTGTGTTGTCGAACTCAGTTTTGTGATTCATCAACAGTAGTGGCTAGTGACTAGTTACTTTTTTAGTAACTGCATCTGTAACTTCGCTACTTTTTTGCAGAAGTAACGAAGTTTGTCACCAGTTATTAATCAGATTCTGCAAAAGTTACGAGTAATACTTGCTTTCTGTTATCTGCTTCCACAGCAAAAAGAACAAATATTTTATTAGTTTGTCATTAAATGATGAAGAAATTAATCACATTTTCGGTCAAAAACTTTGTTTCATTTGATCCTTTCGACAAATTGGGAATTTTAAATTTTTTAACCTTGATCTCTGACAACTTAAAATTGTCAGAGCTTATGTAAGAAAATATCATATTTAAAGTCAGAAAGTATGAAAGTAAAATTTTTTGCCGTTTTAGAGTAATTCTATGATGACCGACAAGGGTTGGGCATATTTGCTCCCCTTGCTACCAAATTAGGGTTGATGCTGGTCTCATTCATCTAATCGATAATCGATACGATACCTCAGTCTCGGTGTTGCTGGCGAGCAGATGTGAGAATGACACGAAAGCAGTACGATCACATCGGCGTAATGGCTAGAGCGTCTGCATTGTAGTCCTTAGACCTGGGGTCCATTTCCCAAGTCGAGTTATACCAAAAGACTTTGAAAAATGGCATTCACAGTTTCCGTGCTTGGCGCTCAGCAAAATAAGAATATTGATATAGCTTTGAAAAAATCTGTTTCAGCCATAAGCTTTTCGTGACGCTCTCATCAGTGGTGGTATCGCGTCAAAAGGGAAGATCTAGAGTGAATAAGTCTCCATGCCAACATCTGTTCTTTCGACGTAAACATCAAGAAACGGTAGACATTTCCCTTTCTCTTTTTCAAAGGTGAACCAGAGTATACCGGAAACCCACTTTCACTGGCCAGTATTTGTGTTGGGAGTGCTTTAGTCCTCTCAAACGTAAAATAAGTCTAATACCTACACTGGTGCATCAAGCTCAATTCTACAATTTGCACCAAGCGTAAACTCAATGGAGAATTAGAACAGTTCAAGAAGATATTACTGGACAATGGCTATCCTAAAAACATCATCAACGCTCAGATCATCAAAAAATTGCTCAGTTCTCCACCCTTAAGCGATTTGGCCCTGAAAAATGCCCTCTGTACTTGAGAGTCCCTTGGATAGGTATGCCATCTACAAACTTGGAAAAGAAGTCAAAACCGCCGTGGAAAACTGCTATGGTTCCGTCAGCACCCGCTTGGTCTTTACGTCTAAACGCATGCTGCCTGTGGCCCGCAAGGATGTCCTACCTACCATTCAGAAAAGTTTTGTCATATATGAATACAAGTGCCACTGTGATAGTCGGTACGTCGGGCGAACATCTCAATGACTACAGGATCGCATCAAGCAACATGTTCCGCAATGGTTAAAACAGCAATTGACCTGTCCACGCCGATCTCAACCACACAGATCGTGCAAACGAACCGACACCAAACCGGATTGTGACTCTGCCATTGGTCAGCATTTTTTAGATAATGATCGATGTGCATTAAACTATGATGATAACAAGCGGTTTTCAATCCTCGCCGCAGCGGGCAGCTGTTTCCTTCTTAATCTCTTAGAGGTTGCTTATATCAAGACCCGACGCCCGGTGTTATGCATACAGAAAGAATTTGTTTACACTCTCAAACTCTTTCGATAATCGTGGCATTTGGCCTCCTGCTGCGCCTTCTCTAACTTTCGCAATTGTGAAATCTTTTTTTGGCGCGCTTTACAATACCAGCGCTATCATTGGCTTGTCTTGATTACGTAACATCCAAATTATTCACATAAGACTTATTCACTCTAGATCTTCCCTTTTGACGCGATACCACCACTGATGAGAGCGTCACGAAAAGCTTATGGCTGAAACAGCTTTTTTCAAAGCTATATTAAAATTCTGTACCTCCAACAAGATTTTAAAATAGGAATTGTGTGGAGAACAAGCCGGCAAGCTTCCTTGTTATGTCCTTGGGCAAGACACTTACTGGGATGCCTCTATCTTCATGTGGCAGACAGGTGGTGAGGCCAAGTAGTGTACCCGTCGTGGGGGTCCCAGTTTAACTGAAGACTCGCAAACCGAGCGTGCTAACAGGCTTATCAACTTACATATGCCAACGCCCAACGTTCTTTCGTCATCAGTTTAAGGGAAAAATAGAATCTACAAAACAAAAAACAGATTTTCACTTTAGTTTAGTTTGTCGCAAATATTTGCAGTACTTGGAAATTTGATTAAATTTAGGTCACCGTTAAAATCACAAAATGGCGTTTTACGTCTTGCTGCTATTTCTTTACATTCTAGAATTACGTAAATTAATCCGAAAGAGTAAATGAATACGTTTACTTTTGATAATCAAGGTCTGTTAACTTACTTGTGTGGAAAATAAATTATACCTCGTTTTAGAAACTGATTTTTGGTTCTTTTATTGTAAAATTGTCTTATTATTTAATTTTGATCTAAAAGTCTTTGGACTGCAGACAATCATTGAATCACGAAATTACTGCAAATTTACATTTTCAAAATGCTTATTGTCTTTGTATTTTAAAATTTTATCTTTTTGTGATGGAACGATTATTTGGTTTGATGTGTTATAAAGTTGTTGGTGGCCAAAACTTGAAATTCATTTTCGAAGTCAGTTGGGGTGAAGTGAAGGTAATTTTGAGGGTTGCTGCCATACATTTAACTTGAGTAAATTTCATTTTTGTGATCTTTTCTGTTCTCGCCTTATCTAGATGTTGCCTTTTCTGAATCGCACTGTGACACAATTATAAACAATAAGCCTACATTTGAGAACTGAATGTGGCGGCCGCTATCCCACCATTTTTTCTGAATTGCATTTGCATTGTTGTTTCAACAACTCTCGCAATATAATTTTTGCTGCACACTGGTGAGAAGAGAATATTGGAGTAGGCGTGGCACAGCTTTTCCGCAAGAACTGAGGCGTGGCAGTGATGGTGGTCACGGGACGTTTTTGAGAACTGTGAGAAAGTTTAGGATTTTTGAAAGCCTTGGTGAAAATACCAGTCGGCTATAAAAATTTTGGGACTATACATCTAGACAAATTTCCTCTTCAAAGTTATTGAGGAAGATAAATAATTTGTTCTTTGTTAATAATTGGGGAGTACATTCCACTATTCCCTTGAAATTCATGCCCCTGAGCAAGGAATTTCGGCTCTCTGAAAATAACCGATTTAATGAGAGATTAGTAAACCTTGGCTATGCGCCAAACACATGCAGCAGCCATAAACTACTTGCCAACAGTAGCATATTTAGGGGAGGCAAAGAGCGATGTTTCCCCTAAAGAGTAGCAATAGTAGCAATTAGGGACCCATTGAACAATATTTTTGGTTTCAAAAAGTTGGTCTCAAAAAATAAGCAATTACTTCACCTATTCAAAATGGTTCGGCGGCTTAAAAAATTTCCATCTAAATATAGCAGTAAATTCTTAGTAAATAGAAACAGTCAAACAGTTGATGAAGGTAGTCCAATACAAGAAAGACCTTTTTTGGTCATGAAATTAATGTATCAAAAGAGATAATAACCGATCCCACCTGAAGATCAGAGGTTTCTAAACTAGGCGGCATGTCCTCCGGAGAGGCAGCGGAGCCACGATGCCAATAAACCACCTTTGATCCTAGTTGCATAAAACTTTGCCAAAATTAACGCGTTGAAGAAATAAAAAGTTGTTGCCCCTACAAAACGATGTTTACGTTGTTTTGGAAAACAAAGGTGGGAAAATACCACTATCAAAAAACTTGATTCCACAAAACACATCTTTAAGATGTTTTAAAAATCTGGTCTCCAAAAAATGGCGCTTACGCATATTAATGTGTTTTTGTTTACATTGTCAAGGGGACGCGTTTCAAAAAGTTTAAAGATCGCTGCTTTAGGTCTTATAACTTTGAATATGTCAAAATCAAGGCTAGGAGTGGGATTTGAACTCGCATCTAGGCCAACCAGACAATTAATGGTCGTGGTTTGTAGGTGAAGAGCGTGATGTGGATTAATAGCGATCACTAATACATAACTTTCATGAATATTAAAGCATAGCGTTTGACAAGCTGATTCAGTAAAAGCTTCAAGCTTCGGCTGCTGCAAACTGTACCATTAATTGTTATGGAATACCAGGATCACTGTCATAATACCATGAAATGCCACAAACCCCACCTGCCAATCAAGATGATAACGCGCAGTCAATTCACATGGTAGAATTAACTACATCAGTCGCCAAGCTAGGATGACCAAATCGGTTTACGGGCAGCCTCTGGTTACGGTTACTTGATTAGAACCTGCCCTGGATTAGAAGATTGATGAAAACATTATGCTACCGTACTATCTTCGTGGAGAAAATTTACAAACATGAGCGACAACTCCAAGACTGCGATCATTGTACAATACTAAGGCGGTTAAAGTGGAAAAGGATCTAGTCAAATGCTTTCATTGACCAAAAACTTAGCAATTATAGCTGAAGATCACTTGGGGCCGTATCTAAATTCTTTTGATAATTAAACACAGGCAATCAATCAGCTTTAACTTTTAATACCGGAAAATATATTTCAACTGTTTAAATAGTCATCATCAGCTCCTTATTCAAAATGATGATGACTATTTAAATAGTTAAAATATATTTTCCGGTATCAAAAGTTAAAGCTGATTGATTGCCTGTGTTTAATTATCAAAAGGAACACAAAGATTCTTGTAACCAATTATATGTTACATGACCGTAATATTATACCTACAGGAGCGCGCTGCGAAAGGTTCCGCTGCATCAGGAATTTGTAAGTATTAGTTTTTAAGTTGTCCAATCTTTTTGTAAAGTCAGTCAGAGTAAGGCCAGGGCAATTATTATCGGATTAATGCACAGTATTTTGTTCTATCATTAAGGGGAGCTGGGAAAACCTTGGGCTTATATGAAAGTTTTTGTGAGAAGAGCGCAACGCAGAATGTTACAACTCACATTTCCATCCAACTTTGGTGAGAGTATAAAAATCTGATGGAAAAATATCAGCCTAGCAGAGCAGGTCCAACCAGAACGAGAAGATAGTTGCAAGATAGCGCGCACAATCCTTTTACAAGCTCATGCATTTGCCATGAAATGTTTGTTTATACGAAAAGATTTTGCCAGCTGCTATTCAAACACCGGTTGCAAGCTTATCATCGCAAAATTAAAAATTATTCTTGTTTATCCAAAAAAGTCAAAATTTGATAAAAATAAAATCAAAAGTTTTTTTTATATCGTATCATTAAATTACAGTGGCTCTAGTCATCACAAAATGCTTTTTTTTTTCAGAAAGTCTTTTGGCTCAGCTGCCATCAGTTGTGGAAATCTGGTTCAACTTTTTCTCTATTGAATGAATAAGTAGTCAAATCATCAAACTTCTTTTCGAAGAAAGTATAGAACTCAGACAGATTTGCATAGCGTCGTAAGCTGTGAAATGTGTTAATTTTGTGTTTTTTTGTTTCTTTTTTAACTAGCAATACGATTAAATCTTGAAATTTTGCAGACACGAAATTTTTTTCTTTTTTTTCAAATAATACTTATAAACAATTAAAACAAACAAAAAGGCACAGAATACTTTTACATACATACATTGTATTTACCCTTGAACTATCTTACGTCAGTGTTCCATTTCAGAATTACCTCCTGACGAACCACCTCAGGTGAAACAGACTGCTGGAGCGTTTTTAGCTTGAATGAACTTCATTTTATTGCATGCATACATTATCGTGTAATATATCAGTTGAATCAATACATTTAAATTTCCCATTTCGTATGATAGCGTTGAAACTTGTTATTTTTTGCAATGTAATATTCAACACGTTTAAAAGAATTGAGCGTGAAAAAATATTGATTCATATCCGGTATGGTTCAAGTAACTCTACATCGATGAATTGATCTTTAATGCAGTGGATAGCTGTCATTATCGTAGCGCCAAGAATGGCTACGTGCTCAGAACATTAAGACCCACTGCACGCTTTTCAATCATGACTCGGTAAACTCAATTTATATTTCAACCACCCACATTGCTCCTTTTGCTGAGTATTATGCAGGAGATCTGTGAACACCTTTTAAAAGTCTCTGATATGACTCGACAAGAAAATTGAACCCCTCTTCCTCCCCTCCCCCACCCAGATCTACCCACTGCAAAGCGAACTCTCAAATCACGACACCACTTTGTCGGCAAACCAGTGGATCACTGTATTCTTTTATAAGGGTGGGTAAAATATCCAAAATATTCAAATCCAAACAAACACAAATGTTTATAGCTGAAACACAACACATGGAAAAACCGAACACTATCTTCAAGAATCGGGAGCCAGAAGATCAATCGAAAAACATGGCAAATAAATACCAGAAATTAGTTGAGAGTCAGGTGATAGATGGATGAAAAATCGAAGATGAATATAGATCACAAAGAATGCCAGGATGAAAGCATTACGATAATATGTGTTCAATGAATTACAAGTGCACAGCAAAAGCAGCGAAAAAGCAATGTTCAACAAATTCAAAAAAGAACGAAAAAAGAAAGCTGGGTTGAGACGTAGCTAACTAGTCAGCCTTCAGTTATTAAGTTTCATCCTACAAAAATGTCATCAAACATCCCTTAAACTGCTTCTGGCTACGCTAGTGGCGTAAGTGGTAAGTGCTAGAACTTAAAAAAAAAGGTGAAGATGTTTCTAGTTGGACAAAACGACTTCGGACGATAGATATTACTGTAGCATTAGGTCAAAGACCATGCTACTTATCGTGATATTGTAGTATTGTGACGTCACAGTAGACTGGATCACGCGATGTTCCAGCCAACATGTGACGGCAGAGAGAGAAAGAAAGCAAGTAGAATAAGAAGGTGTCAGTACATTGCAACTGTTTTTAGACATTAAGTCATTTTGAATAGTTGTAATTCTTTTGGGATATTTCTCTTGGATGGTTCGCAAGTCACTTCCGACCGCAACTGGACTGGAAGGTGAGAGAACTTTTATATACGTGTAGCGCGAATGCTTCTCTGGCAACAGTAATCTCTGACCAGAAGCAATCGAAGACCAACCAAACCGCTACATTTTGGTGACCCCCGACAACGAACTAGTTCTGAAACGGACTTTTAGCAATTGCTTTCTGTTTACAATTGTCAAAAATTTAAAGACTTTTAGTATTAAAATATCGCGTTTAAGTTTGTACAAGCCTGCTGCTACCAGTAAAAGCGGCCATCTTGAAAATCTTCAACGATCACGCGAGCTACGTCACAATCGAAACGATCAAGACGCAATCCAGCACTTTACTCTTGGCTAGCGCAAAAGTAGTGTGAAAACATTAAAACTGTTATTTCAAATTTGGCGTCTCATTTTAGAAGCGATTATTTTGAGTATTTGCAATTTTATTATGTCGGAGAGTGGAAACGTAACGCCTGTTTGGGTTACCAACTTATTGTTTGAATATTCATGGTATGTGTTTATGCTTTTGCTATCTATTGCAGTTATTGTAGTTTTAGCGTATGTTTTGACAGTTAAGGCACATGTTGGGCCAGCACGAACGGTACCCACACCACTAGATAGTTTGCCACACACTTCTGATTGCTGCGACTTAATTCAGAATACAACAACACCTAACTCGTCTTTTGCTTGCGTACACAGGGCAGGTGTTTCATCCCCAGACACAACGCCGATAGGCTCACCACGCACCTTACCGTATAATTCTACAGACGCCAATCAAATACAACACACTAGTTTCATTAGAAAACACGAACCACAATTACCCAAATTTTGGTTGAACAATCCTCAAGGATACTTTCACATTATTGAACTGTTATTCACAGAATCACATATTACTTCAGAACACACAAAATTTGCCTTGCTTGCCACAGCTTTAAGTCATGACAATAAAGTTATGCAGATGATTTCGGATGCATGGCCTCAAATTAACTCAAATGAACCTTTTACAACATTAAAGGATGTGCTGCTGAAGCGATTTTCACCAAAGAATCAGGACTGTCTTGAATCATTCTTTTCAGAAACTCAAAGACAAGGGGACACAGTCACGGAATATTTGATTCGTTTACAAGCTTTATTATCTTCCCAATTCCCAACCAACTCGGAAATAGGTCAAGCTTTAATTCGGCGGAAACTGTTAGAATCTGTTGATGCTCAGACTCGTCTCACGTTATATCCTTATGAAAAAGAACCATTGGAGATTTTAGCCCAACACGCCGATAGTATCTTGGCACGTAAACAATCGTTTGTTGCAGGTGAAGATGTTGACCATAATGCTCAAAACCCAACAAACCAGGCTATTATAAACCAAATGTTAGAATCTCGGCTTGATAAGTTGGATCGCGCTCTTTCTAGTTTGCACCAAACTTCACCACCATCACCACATAAATACACTCACACACCTTCACAGCCTCACAAACCTGTACCTCAACACACTACAGATTTCAGTTCTTTCTCACCAAACCAAAATCCAACTCGACCCGTAAACAACGTTTGCAGTTACCATCGTCGATTTGGTTACCGCGCCTTAAAATGCTGGGGTCCATCTTGTCCAATGTACCAACAGAAACAGGCAACAAAACGCCAGGTTGATCTTCATGAACTAGGGGCCCGTAGGTTATATGCCTCAGAGTCAAGTCCTCTACTCTTCGTACGCGACACTTGCTACAATATCGAATTCTTGATAGACACGGGGGCTGTTCATTCATTTTTGCCACTGTGGGCAGTCGACACATCGCTCCTTCAACCAGTCAGTGGTCACACTGTTTCGACCATTGGTGGTGGCTCTGTGCTAATCGAAGGTCACTTCAAAACCCAAATTAATCTTGGATTTTCCCAACTTTTTGAGTTTGATTTTTATGCAGCTAAATTGCCATATGGAATTCTAGGAGCAAATTTCCTACGACGTTTCAACTTGTGCATTGATCTTACCGCTGGTAGACTTTTTCAACCACCAGAGATAGAAAAATTTTCTTTGCCGATTGAAGAAGGTATTGAAACGGACTTTACTGTACAATCTTCATAACAGTCAAGTTCGAGCCTCTTACAACATTTAAAATCGCACTACCCTCAAGTTTTTAATGCCTTCACGCGATCACGAGAGATAAAACATTCTATTACTGCTCATGTTGAAACTACCACAGAAGTACCTGTTTGGTCTCGTGCACGACGACTAGCACCAGATAAATTCGTAGCCTTGAACCAGGAGGTGAAGCATTTAGTAAATCGAGGCATTTTAGCCGAAAGCCAGAATGCTTGGGCTAGTCCAATTGTTATGGTAAAGAAGCCTTCAGGTAAATATCGACTGTGCGCCGACTTTGTGGCTTTGAACAAAATCTTGAAGGTTACTCGCTACGCCCTTCCTAACATTAATGATTTTTCGTCCATGGCTCACGGATGTTCTTGGTTCAGTTCAGTGGATATTAAAGACGCATATTACCACATTCCTGTCGACCCTGCAGATTCCCACAAGCTGACCATAACCACTCCTCTTGGAAATTACAAATATCTCTATCTCCCCATGGGTCTGGCCACCTCTAGCGGATACTTTCAAAAACTGATGAATGAAGTCCTCTCAGGTCTTCCCAGAGTATTTGTTTATTTGGACGACATTATCATCATGTCGCCAGATTTGGATGATCATCGCAAACTGCTAAGCTTGATTTTCGAAAGGTTAAAACAACATGGTTTGGTGGTAAATGATGACAAATGTGTTTTTGCCGTAAAAGAGCTCTCCTTTTTGGGTCATTTGGTATCTGCGGAAGGAGTTAAGCCTACAACAAAAAACGTCAAAGCAATAACGGATTATGTGCGCCCGCGAACCAAGAGACAGTTAAGACGATTTCTTGGCATGATTCAATTTTATTGTAGATTCATTCCCGACTGTGCGGAAATTCTCTCGCCGCTATATTCGTTACTTAGCACAGGGGCAAGAATGACCCACCTCTTATGGTCGCCGGAAACAGAAAACTGCTTTTTAAAAGCAAAACAAGCTGTGGAAAAAGCGACAGTTTTAGCTCATCCTAATCATGAAGCCAATTTAGAGCTGATTACGGACGCGAGCGACAGTGCGGTAGGTGCAGTACTGCAACAAGTTTCAAATGGACTGCGGCAACCCCTCGCCTTTTGGTCCAAGGCACTCACACACTCACAACGTTCATGGTCTTGCTTCGAGCGAGAGCTATTTGCTTGTTATGCGGCAATCAAACATTTTTAATACTTTCTGGAAGGACGTGATTTCCTTCTAAAAACTGATCACAAGCCAATCGTCAGAAAGTTCCAACATAACTCTCCAGCTGCGTCACCACGCCAAGCTCGCTTCATCGACTACATATTGCAATTCACATCTCGAGTGGAACACGCATCAGGACGAGAGAATGTGGCCGATGCTTTGTCCAGGCCGCTTGAGCCACCGTTGCTGAACCTCATCACTCCACCTTCTGCTCCACTGGATTACTTACAACTGGCTGTCGCGCAGCGAACAGATCCAGAAATCACAGATTTGCGCCGCAACAACAGCACGGCCCTGGTCCTGAAAGATATACCATTAGCTGAGCATGGCATTAACATATTATGCGATGTATCGACGGGTTGGCTGCGACCAGTAATTCCTGTCTCTTTGCGTGCATCTGTCTTCAAACACTTCCATTCACTAGCGCACCCCGGCATAAGGGGAAGCATAGCCTTATTGACAGAAAAAGTAGTTTGGATAGGGATCAAGAAACATGTGGCCCAATGGACAAGAGAATGTTTGCAATGCAACCGCTCCAAAATACAGCGGCATAACAGAGCTCCTCTGGAAGAGGTGACTCCTCCTCCTAACGAAAGGTTTACTCATGTCTATGTGGACATTACCGGGCCACTTCCGTTAAGCAAAGGCTACTCGTACTTATTAGTAATTATAGATAGGTACTCACGTTTCATGCAGGCTGTTCCTCTCCAGGGAATCTCAGCTGAGGAGTGCTCCTCAGCATTTGTTCAATCATGGGTGTCTTTATTTGGTAGCCCATCTCACATATATTGTGATCGTGGAGCCCAGTTCACAAGTGCTTTATGGAGAAAACTAGCTCTATTTCTCGGTGCACAACTACATCATAGCACTGCATACCATCCTCAAGCGCAGGGCTTGGTGGAACGGGTTAACAGAACTCTCAAAACTGCCTTGAAGTGTACGGAATCTCCAACTGATTGGTACGACAACTTACCATGGGCACTGTTGAGCTTAAGAAATCAGCCTAAGGAAGATCTAGACAACCATTCACCTAACGATTTCGTGTTTGGAGGAAAATTACGTTTGCCCGGAGAATTCTTTGTCGCTCAGGAAAGGGAAGATGAAACTTTGCCTACTAGAGAATTTGTGAAGTCATTGGCCCAGCGAGTGGCATCTTTTCGCTATCATCCTCCTAGAAAAACGAATAGATCATCACATCTCGATTCGGCTTTATTCAATCCCCAGGTCACTCATGTGTTTGTGAAAGATGATGTGCGACGCCATTCATTGCAACCAGCATATCGAGGTCCATACCTCATCCTAGAGCGATGCCGCAAGTTTTTCGTTCTAGACTATGGAACTCATCAAGATAGGGTATCCATCGACAGAGTCAAGCCCGCTATTTTTAGCATGACGTCACTCAATGAAGAGTCTGAGAATGCGTGCACACACACGGCACATCTTGATGAAGAAAGTATTCATTCGCTCTCACTCCGGTCTGAAATGTTTGATGATCTTGGTGACACTTGCTCGCGAACATCACTTGAAAGACATGCAGAACAACACACACTACACGACAACCTGCATAACAATAGCACAAGAAATAAACATACTTCCAAAGGGCGACCTATTCATGCCCCAAAGCGCTTTAGAGATTACGAGATGTTGTAATGCCGAACCTTAAATCTTTTGAAACTTAAACTTGTTTTGAATGCCATTGCTTTATAGAAAAGAAAATGTGTAGTGTATTTGGAATACCGATGACTTCTTATGTATAATTTCTATTGTGCATCGGTCTCAATGATTTATTTTGGCTTGGTCGTTTCGTCTGGTTACATACCAGGCCTATCAAGTGACTCATTTCAGTGATAATTGCCTGTTAAAGCAAGGGTGCAACCTATTAATAACTTGTGAATTTGTCATTGACTTGTGTTCAGTTATTTCAGCTTGAGCTTCCTATTTTAGACTTTGTTACTGTGTTAAGTTGTTGCTTTAGTTCTAGTTTTGAGTGTAACTTTGTGTGGGGTTGATCGACGTACGAGTTGCTTTATGTTTAGTTCGGCAGTATCTTCTCTTTACTTGACATTCTTTCCTTTTCTCTCCTTCTTTCTCTACTCTTTTCCTTCTTTCATCTTGCGCTGCTTGAACTTTTTACATTGCTAACTGTTATCGTTCGTATTTTCACATAGCATAGCATTTTTTGCATTGTAGTTCTGTACATACGTTTGTTTTTGTTTTTGCATAAGGGGGGAACATATGTAGCATTAGGTCAAAGACCATGCTACTTATCGTGATATTGTAGTATTGTGACGTCACAGTAGACTGGATCACGCGATGTTCCAGCCAACATGTGACGGCAGAGAGAGAAAGAAAGCAAGTAGAATAAGAAGGTGTCAGTACATTGCAACTGTTTTTAGACATTAAGTCATTTTGAATAGTTGTAATTCTTTTGGGATATTTCTCTTGGATGGTTCGCAAGTCACTTCCGACCGCAACTGGACTGGAAGGTGAGAGAACTTTTATATACGTGTAGCGCGAATGCTTCTCTGGCAACAGTAATCTCTGACCAGAAGCAATCGAAGACCAACCAACCGCTACATTACTACTACTTGCATTGGTTGGAACGCAGTGGTCAACCTATACTTGGGCCGGTTAACGCAAGGAGCCATACAAAGTGAGAATCACAGAAACGTCTCACCATGAGAAACAAAAATAAAAAGATGAAAAAGAAACGTTAAATTCATATTTAGCGTCTATATCTCCAGGGCAGACTGATTACACGACCTGATAATATTTATTTCAACAGATACCGACTGCCCTAATTTGATCTATATTTTATATGCTTTAATGGAGCAACGGTATTATGAGAGGATTGCAAAGGTAAGCTAGGTTTGTGTTCTTCAAATATTTTTTCTATTTGTGGTACCTTAGCAAAAGCACATGACTGGGCACATGGTAAACTTCTCGATGTGGCTATAGCAGTTACAAGCAGTAAAATATAACCTGTCCTTCCCATCCAACTAGTGGCAAGAGACAGTTCGTCTCCTTGAGCTCATATATACCTTTGGTACGACTATCAACAAACCTGCCTAAAGTTATGTCTAACTGACAACGACCTGCAAAAAAAGGCTCTAGTCGAAGTTGACAGATGCCGACAGGCTTGTTTCCAACTACTTACCACTAGTCGCCTGGGAAGGACAAGTTACATGTATTTACTGAATAGTTGTTTTGCTGTTACTGGAGTTGCGGAAGGAAGACTTAGATAGGTAGTGCGAGATAATCAACGTATTCGATTGGTTGGTCGGTCAAGCAATGCAAGATTTCAGCGAGCTTAGCAAATTGCTACCAACACTTGAAATGAGAGATAAGATATGAACTGTCCCTGAAGAAAAATTGTTGTCCTGTAACTAGTTTAAAAAAGAAAATTAATCAGATTCTTCACAATGTAGATGGTAATTGCCCTGACTTCAATCAATCATGAGAAACGTTTTCAGGATTACCATACATTTTAAGTATGAAGTATTTGTCATGTCATTCAAGGATCTTGAAACGCACTGCAGAACAATTCGCAAATATCTGTCAATATGAAAAGCTGTATATTTACGCGTGTTAAGAGTGCTGGTATTTTTTTGAGAAAAAGTAGAATAATTTACAATCAAACATGTAAAAACCAAACCTGTAATGTCTCTCTTCACCGTTGGCTAGTAGCATCAATGTTTGATAATGTTTTGCCACAATTGTGTATTCAGGGGCGTATCCAGGGGGGGCCACTGGGACCGCCCCCGCTGAATCAGTGTATATTAAATTTCTTTTAAAAAGCTTATTAAATTTTTGTAGCTCATGATTTGCCGTTAACTTCAATATTTTGTGAGATTTATGTACTCAAATTTATGACTATGATATAACTAACCAAAACAAGCATGTTAGGATAGAAATAAATGAACAAACCAGTCACGGTTGAAAGTTCTGCAGTGTTGGGGCTGATTTACCAAAGTTAATATAAAAACTTTGCGTACAAGCCAGCAGCACTAAGATGGAATAATTTGGTGATAGTTCACGCTAGTTGTTTAAAAAAGGACTTCAAACAAGTAGTTTATCACAGGAACTTTAGTGGAAGGTACAGAGGGCCTAAGCTGCTGTATAACCGGGCGTTAGCATAGGGTAGAAGCTACAGCTTAGCTGCTAGCAATCAAATGTATAGCCAGCGAGCCGGCTTACTAAGCTACTAGACCAGTATTTAGCCTAGGATACCGGTATCAAATTGGTGAGGTAGCAAACAGAAATAAGTTTCCTACAAAATTTTAAAATATTTTTCGGTGCAAGTTTTAAGCCCAAGAAACAGGTTGTTTGCATGCTTAAGGGGATTGCAGAATTTATAAAAGAAGCGTTAAGGCATATTTAAAACCTAATCTGCCTCGAAGTGCATACGGAAAATATTTTTGTTCTTGAGTAAATAAAGATAGTAATAGGGTTATAGCCAGTTGCCATTTGATGAGCCGCTTGGCGAAATAGCTGCAGTGGTTTTGTTATTTTATCCTGACGTCTAGTGTTTTCAATTATATACTTATAGCTCTAACCTTGGTCGTTGTCGAGCACTGTGGTGGCAACGTCAGACTTACTCTACATAAGAGTAAGGTTGTACATGGTGTCCGAAAAGTTACTGTGCAGTATGGGTACATAAAAATGTAATGTATTTACAGTAAAGTTTATCAGAATACTTTTAGTCAATACAATTTTTATTTATTCATGGCTACATTTGTTTACAATACTAGAGTTTGTTTGCAATGTATGCAAATTGTTTGCAATGTATAATGTAACTTTTTTCGTAGGGCCTGTTGAGATACAGTGCTTCCTCGATTATCCGGTCTAGTTGGGATAATACTTTCAGAAATCTGAATGGATAAGCAAAAAAACTGGATAACTGAATTCTTAACGTTTAAGTCAAGGGAACAAAAACAAACAAAAACACAACACATCCATGGTTTAAAAATGATAGAAGTTTAACACTACAATATTCTAAGAAATTTCTCGCTTAACTATCATTTGCAACACTAAATCCACTAAAATAGGAATCAATTTTAGATTCTTTGCGGGAAGATCCGCATTTTTCAGCAGCAAACTTACGAAGTCGTACCAATGTGGAAGTCTTTGAAACTGTTGCTTCCAGCTGAATACGGAGCCACATTAGGCAACGGTCAAATATTTACACTGCCTCTACACGAGAAAAAGAGCATTTGTGCTTTTTGCGTTGAATGTTATGCATTCTCGTTTGCATCCTTTTCTTCATCACATTCGTTCCCTTCTGCAACTGAAACAAGATAAACTACTCCCTGCTCATCCAAATATTCATAACCTGACCCATTAGCATGAAACCAGCCATCAATATCAGAGGTCGTCAATTCAATGTTTAGCGCGGAAAATTGTGCTACGAAATCGTCATTCAGCCCTCTCTCTGAACTAATTGCGTTTTCTTCCACAGAAAATTCGCCGACAATACAGCATTTTGGCTTTTTTTAGTGGGATTTAGCGTGAAGTTTTCCGGAAACTATTCCTACAACATCTAGTTAAAAGCAATCTAATTTTGAAATGTTGTAGCAAAATAGAGCTACCGGATAACTGAATGCCGGTTAAACGAGGTACGAATAAATCGAAGAATCACTGTAATCGTTTTACAGACTTCTTTGTATTCTTTAATATTATTTCCAGGATCTCTATAGCTTTCTCATTTGTGGTTGAAGGCCTACCAGTTCAAGAAGCGTCTTTTACATCGCCAGTTTGGCAAAATTTCTTTATCAAACGTTCCACAGCATTACTGTGAGGCGCCTCTGCATCGGGAAATTGCTTGAAAAATCTTTTTTGCCCAGTATTTATGCATTTTCCACCATTACGGAACACATGCTAAACTAAGAATGCTCGCTGTTTAATTGCCAGTACCATTAATGCATAAGGGTGTTGATTTGGATATATAATAAATGACTAGTGGTTGTTATAATGGCTAACTTGTTTTTATATTAGCCCCTAAATATTGCGTTACAAAACCAGCCATTGTTAAAAATATTTTCTACTGCACAGTAACGTTTCGAACACCCTAAGGGCGGAGTTGGAGTCATGCGATTTTGGCTGTGCCTCCACAACCCTGTTTCGTACACAAGTTACATGCAACATCATAATTTATGAACAAACTTCAATCTGAAGATATAGTTGCTTTATCAGCCTATAGTTGACTATACTAAAAGCACAAGGGTATAGAAAGGTCACCATAATGTAAAATTATAGGTGTTGCTTAGCAGTTTTAGACTTTTAGTTCATGATTTGTTCATAATTGAATAAGTGTGAACAAAACAGTATTTAAATAAGCTTAATGTACCGTATTCGTGTAATGTAAGACCATATAATTCTTTCGCACAAGCATAATGTGCTTTTAAGTTAAATAGTGATGTTAGTGATCACTCTACTGTAGTAATAAAAGGGTATGGGCCTAAAAGAGTTTTGTGTGATTGCTCTCGCTGCCGTGCTATGGCAAAGCAACAGTCTACTATGTTAATACTTTTTAATAAAACTGACGGAGCAAGTGCCTGATTCTTTGCATCCTAATTCGTTGCATTCTTTTCAGAATGCTCGTCAAGTAGGCCTGTGCCTGCTGCCTATAGTCCCTCATCTCCAATACCATACCTGGAAAGTACAAGAAATGTAGCACATCTTTGAATTCCTCTTTCATATATTTGTCGGGAGTTAACATAAAATGGCACTGTACAGATTTATTAAGCTAGTGCTGGTTGCCCCAGTTGATTTTTTCAGCGGGAGGGAACTATATGGGTGTAATTGATTGCTTGTGTGTGTGTGTTTTGTTTTGACGTTTTTTGTGATATGGACTATTGGAGTCCGAGATAAATAAAGTGTAGCGTTAAACTGCAACACTGAGCAAACGCAGAAAACTACCAAAGGCCTAGATACACCAATATAAAGAAAATTAAAGTATTAAATGGTGAAATGTAGCAAAACGCTCAGGTTGGAAGGCGAAGCCCTGCATAAGCTGATACAAGCGAAAAGCTTGTCCCACCAAAAAAGTTTCAACTGTCTAGGTTTGAAATTGCGGCCCCCCCTTTTTTGAAATTTCTGGATACGCCCCTGGTGTATTGCAGCGCTAGCGTGATTATGAAAGCGAATTTTTGACGATGAACGCGCGTCAGTGACGCTCCTCGTAAAACGTCACAGAGAAGGGTTTTGTCTGAATTCCTAATATGGTATCATTTTATGGGGAACAACAACTAACACTAGACAGAAAGAAATAGTTCTAAGACTAAACAACATTGTTGGGATAATGACCTGGAGTAGGAAAATTTGATCACCTAAGCGTATTGCATAAACAACTTAAATTATTGAAATTGGAAGATATTTACAAATCAGAATTATCGAAGTTTATGCATCAATTAAATTGCAATATGATTTCTAAAGTTTCTGAAAAAAATTTTGTTAAACTTTGAAGTGTGTATTTGTACATCACAAGACAAAAAACTAAAAATGATTAGTACTTACCCCGGCTCAACAAAACAATATCACAAAATCAATTGGCTTTTTGAGGTACTAAATTGTGGGCAACTCTAGACAATTCTATAAAAACGAAGTCGTTACCAATCTTCAAAATAGTATTCAAAGGACGAATAATTAGAGATTGTTAAATCATAGATTTGAAAATTATAGGCGAAGATATGGAAATTGTAAACCTTGCACCTAATTGGCAAAGCAGCATGCATATGCTGCTTTGCCAATTATGCATATGCTGCTTATGCTGCTGCTGCTTAAACATATGCTGCTTTGCCAATTAGGTGCAAGGTTTACGATTATTAAATCCTAAGTTTTGTTTTAATTCTAGATTTATTACATAACGATTGCTGAAATATTTAATATGAGGTTTTCACGTTACGTACTTTTATGTTAAATTCAACTTTCTCTCTTTTTTCATTTCTTTTCTTTTACTTCTTCTTTTCAGTCTCCATTAAGTTACGGTATATTTATTTCTGGTAATTTCGTTTTGTTGTTTTTTGTTATCAGGAGGCACCGACTAGAAAACCTTTGGGTTATTTCAGTGACTTCTGGCCCTTTGCACGCATGTACTATGTTTTCTTATTATTGTTCTTTATCAAAACAACGAATATTTTGTGATATTGTTTTAGTGTAAATTTCAAAATAAGATTTTTTATGTTGATGTCCGATGAGTGTATTGGGCAAACAACAATAAACTATGTCTATGTCTAATTACGAATAACAAGGCGCTCAATTTTCAAAGAAGTTCTCTTGCTCAAAGAGAATGTACTGCAAAGTCAGACTTTTGTTCTTATAACATAAAATTCAAATCAAAAGCTTTTTTCCATCGTGAATGGGTGCCATTTTCGATTCAGTTAATCCAAGTTTAACAAAGTTCTGATCGATTTTTCAGATATTTTATCTGTAATAGATTCCCAGCAATCAGAACTTCCCCAGGCATAAGTAATTAAATTTGTGTGCCGGCAGTGAAATTGAAGCATTGCATATAACTAAAATGTGTGGAATTTTCAAAAATAACGACAACCTTCTTGAGAAACTCGACCAATGTAAAAGGGCGTTTTGAAGTTCTTTAGAAAATGCAAACAACGACCACAGGACTCAAGCGTTTCTGTCTGGATCTATTTGGCACATGGGAAGAGCAATAAAAGACTTGCAAGTGTCTGTCGCCGAAAATGCATCAGTATGTGAAATGGGAAATGATATAACAATTTTTCCACATTAACACTTTCTTTAGATTTTGATAGCCTTGCATTTGGTCACTTGCGTAATCAATAACAAAACTATTTGGCTTAATTTCATTTCATTTTAAATGTCACTCAGGGGTTGGCTTAAAAATGTATTAAGGATGGCATCCGCTTTACGGTAAAAATTAACTTCATTACAAAAGCGCCATAAGCTATTTACAAGCGAGTTAATTATGGAGAATCAAGAATTAAAATCTTAAGCAATTTTTTATCCGTGGCCGAATAATCGTTGCCTTCTGAGCAAAAACGCGAATGAGATAAGCTCAACTGGAGGCTGGTGCATACTTTTTAGAGATTGGTTTGTGGGACTTTGAATTCTTAGTGTTAATCAAAAAAGCTTCAAGATAAACATCAGATATAAAATATATGCAATACTAGTGGTTAAGCTCAGAGTGCATCCTTAGCAACATTTTAGGCGTATACCATAGTTTTTCTTGGTTTGTGCTATTTCATCATTTTATCATTATCTTTTCTCCTGTTTTTTTGCCCAGTGTTCTTGTTACTTTTTCCTAATTGGTCTACTGGTCGTTTGGGAACTCCTTTAAGTTTTTTCATTTTTTGGCTTTTAATTTTGCTATTTTTTGTTCTTTAATTTCTTGTGTGTAACTTTTCTTGCTTTTTTCTGAGTTATTTCTTTTGCATTTGCTTTTGCATTTTCTTGTCACCTACTTTAAATTTGATGAGATCTGGTAATTTTTTATTAGGCTGATCACTGGTACGCTTTAGGTCCTCATTGGGCTTTTTTTGCTGCTTTTTTGTCTTTTTCTGATTTTTCCATTCTACCCAAAAAAATTTTTTAGGGTCTACGCGTATTTTATGGTGGTCTTTTTTCTATTTTTAATTTAACTATTTGAAGGTCATTTTTATTTGCATATAGATTTTTTATGCTTTATTGTGCGATTTTGATTTTTTACAGAAACTGAAGATACATTAAAGAAATCGATTTTCTTTTCAAAATTATTTCCTTACCTGACTTTATTACAGACTCTTTTCAACATAAAAACAATAAATTATAACGACATCAAAAACCGATTTTACAGGTTTCCATTAGCCCGATATTTTTGCCGATTCATTTAGGCAGAAGCCAACTATACATACAAGTGTTCAACGCACATGCATTTAAAACAACAGCATGTGTATTTTTGAAACAACTTTGCAAACCATTTAGTAGCCCTAGATATCGAAGGCACTAAATTTCGGACTTAGGCAATACTGACGGCTTTTTTTATTGATAAATTGTCATAATTTAATTGGGCGCACTTAATACTCTGCTTGCTGCCAAGATCTTTTAACCCATGCTAGGCAACGAAAACCTCTAAGTCAGAAACAAAAGGCTTGGGTTTGGATCTAAAATTGTATTGGTGACAATCCAGGACAAAGTGAATGCAAACAACGTATTCTCTTTCACTTCAACTGATAATTATTTTTAGCAGCACTTTATGGACAAAATTGAACGTGATCTAGAACTGACAGCACTATTTATACTACATCTCGCAGCATCCCTGTGAATCGCAAATGGTGTCCAGATTGGGACCACTGGCTGAAAGCAAAGTTTATTTTGTGGCCAAAATACGCAAAATAAAGTCTTTTCAAAAAGTCGATCACAAAAAATCTAATTAATCAAGTGCGATCCTGTCTGTACGTACGTACGTACGCTTTAACTCTTCCAAAACTACTGAATGTAGAAACATCGAACTTGGGACGATTGGTCACCATTCCATGGTGAGTGTCACAAGGGTATTCTTAGCAGAAGGTCTTAAAATAAACTGCATGGAAACAAAGTTCATAAGGTTGGACAACATATTAAAAGATGGAATGATGGTTGGAAGAGATGAAATAGAAGAGTTAAAGGAATAAGTCTATGTGGGACAAAAAGCCAATAGACCATGCTAGGCTTTATGTTATTATCAACCGATCATATCAAAAAGTGAGTTCAAGTTTTTTTCAGAAGAGGGGTAACATTGACAAAAAGAAAACAAAAATCTTTCCAATTCGGACTCCAAATCAACATAAAAAAACTTTGAATTTACTGGAGACCAACTTTTTGACAAAAAAAATTTTCAAGCTAAGCTATTTTCAAGTAAAAATGTTTCCTCTAGATGCAATTTTGTTTAGTGGAAGGCCTATTATTTTATTTTAATTTTTCCTCGGATTTCATTGCATGCAACTATGCTCTCAATCATGATTTCCCCTACTTTCAAATTAAAAACAGTCATATTTAAAAACAGCCTATCGTTTCAAAAATATCTATCTTTTCTTTCCCTAAGCACAAGCGGAGTGAATTGATTTAAAGCTGAGGGTGGGCATCAAGCTGTATCTAATCTTGATCTCTCCACTCTAAACTCAAAATTGATCGTAGTCACGAAAAGACCTATTGTTTTGCAGACATTATATTCTTTCTACTCTCTAAATACAAATGGAGGACGTATTCCAAGTTGCGGTGAGCGCCGAAGTGATTGATGCGTTTTACAAAAATAAGCCATTAACTGGTAGGCCTACTCACTAATTCTTCGTAATTGTGTTGGCAATTTCAGGTCCCTGGCCGCGGTTATGTTCCTTGTTTCCTCTTGTCCCGGCACAGACGCAGCCAGGGGAGGTGAAAGGAGTTTATGCCTGCCTTCCTCCAATCAACAAAGCCTGGGTATCACAATTAGTATGGTCACATAGCCCGACCGGAGACCAGTACATAAAGCTCAGTTGTTGTAATAGATTAGGTTTAAATGGAAAATTCACCGACCAAATTTTTGCGTAAAGATGACGTACATTTTTTCTTAAATTTGTAGAAACTAACATCAAAATTTGAATTTTTTCCATTTTGCTACATCTGAGCAATATGTTTTGTGGGTTGAACTTAGTTGAGAAGCGACACAACTTAGTTGGGGAAGAAACTGAGACAGCTTAAGCTGAACACCACCCACAATTTACTTCATAAAATTTTATTCTTGCCGTTGCATAAAAGATGACAGATTTGTATTACAGTAATACATCAGTTTGGTGTAACTGGAAGCATACAGATATCAGCAATAGAATTCAAAATTTACGCTAGCTATCAAAAAAATAGTGAATAATGAAACTACAGATGTGCTGTTTTTGATGAAATGATATCAAAAAGCATTAACATGTCACTTAAAATTGTGACAGAATAGGGCAGTATTTGAAACGTTTAAGAAAAAAAGCATTCATAAAAAAGAATCGCTTGTAAAGTCGTTCGTAAAGCTTAAATTACTGTAATCGTATTTTATCGCTAAATGCATTTAATATCTCTCTACCAACATTTTAAGTGTGTTTCTACGGTCAATGCTTTTTGTGAAAATAACGAAAACAAATTCCACAATCAAACGTTTATTTTGGCATCAGCTTACCTGCTAAATGGGAACAATTTTTTGAATTGGTAAGACAGACGCTTAATTTTGTTTAAACCAAAACTGACTTTTGTCCATCCAAATATGTGAATTTTGAAAAGCGATTTTCAATTACGACGTTGCCAACCTCCATACGATATAGACACTTACTCCGGAGTCGAGATCAATTTAGCTAAGTTTTTTTCCGCTATGTAGACGATTGTCTAGCAATACTTTCAAATCATGAAGAAATAAAACAATTTTATCAAGAAATCAATAATATTCACACTAACATCAAATTTACTTATGAATTAGAAGAAAACGGAAAAATACCATTTTTTGATGTTTTCATTGAAAAAAGAAACCAATCATTCATTTCTTCTGTATATAGAAAGAAAACGAACACTGGACTGTACACCAATTGGAAAAGTTTTATTCCTTTCAAATACAAGATAAACATCATCAAATGCTCAATTGACAGAAGTTATAAAATTTGTAACAGCTATCAAAAAATACATGAAGAATTTCAAAAAAGTAACCACTCTCTTATTAAATAATGGTTATCCACGAGGAATTATTGACCGGCACATAAAAACGTATCTTAATAGAAAACATAAGCCTCTAAATGAAAATGCAAGCGAAATTAGAAAATCCAAGTTTGCTATTTTTTGTTTACCTTTCATCGGAGAAGCATCGCAACAAATTGAGAAAGAAATCAAACATTTTTTAGAAAATAAAATAAAAGCAAACTTTTGCCTTCGGATGAATCACAGCGTATCAACAATTGGAAACCTATTTAGAAATAAGGATAAACAGGCTCTACTACACCTCACTGGGACAGTATATAAACTTCAAGGCTCGTGTAAAAAGACCTATATTGGACAAAGTAAACGAAATTTAAAAACAAGATTGGAAGAACATGACCCGATTACATTTGGAAAAAGCGATGTTACAGATCATTTACGGGAAAATCCAGACCACACAATCGACTTTCACAATCCACATATACTGGCTCAAGAAACTAATTGGCGAAAATTACGTATTAAGGAAACGTTATATATTCAAAAACTGCAGCCACAATTGAACTCAGATGAAGCTTCACACCCACTATACCTTTTCAATGTGTAAATTTTGTTTTATTTTTATTCCTAGTCATTGTCTCACTAATTTAACACGAAATAACTTTGACCCTAAAGTATGTAATAGCTATTGTTTTCTTTTTTCATAATTGAATTGTCACGTCATAAATGTTACACTTGACCGTAGTTTATCAAATTTTAAAGTAATCAGTTGCACTATTTTGGTTGACAATGCTAGCAGTGTTTAGCGAAACGTCCTAATTAAAATATGTACAGCAGTATACTGGCTCTGGTTTTTTTACTGAGAATTTAGCTAAGTTTCATATTTCTACACTCCGTAATTTTGGAGTAGTTCAAACAAACAGACACACAAGCTTAAAGCAAAGATTTTTCTACTCTTCCGCTAGATTAAATTAAAAAGGAGCCACTACTTTCTGTAATTCCTCTGAAGAGTCGCCACTGACTTTCACACCGCTTTCCTAATATACTCCCACATTGTCACACATTTTATTTGGTCTACGGTAAAAGCCGTTCATTGGTCAGTTTATACACTGGTGATCAGATAAAAAGGACCAAAAACAAAATCAACAAAAAGCTGTTTCAACAAAAATAAAAACCGTGTTGTTTAATGCTTATTTGACTGCTTGTATATTTATGATTCTTCCAGTTAGTCTTACTTTTTTGCTTTTACAGGAAATTTTGCTCGGCAAAAAGAGTTTGCGCATTTACCCTAAAATTCATCAATGGGCGAGCACATGTGCTATTTGTACAGTAGGTAGCTGCAATGCCTAAAGTTTTAAGCTGATGTATTTTGATCAACAATGTTATCTACATTTCAAGGAATAAATGTGCAAGAGAGTATACTCTCCGAACTCAAAGGTAGAATCCTAATCAGTACAGTTAATTGGTTACCTTGATAATAGTCACTGCATTTTGAAAAAATGTCATAGATCCAGTTGGGATTCCACACAATCTGGCTTCTCTTTCTCGTTCTTGCAGTTTTGGACTGTATTTGGTTTTTCAACTACCATAGATGAGTTGTTTTTACTCGTACTGCCTCGAGATAATTCGATCACTTTCGAGTTTGCATTTGGATTCAATGACGTCATCCATCTAGTGGTAGCAGTTTTTGTCGTTCTTTCGTTTGATCCACTCGAGGATACGATCCCATCACCAGAAGCGCTATGGTCATGTTTACCCCGTTTTCTGTGACGTGCGAGTTTAAACTGGCATTTGGACAATCCTAGTTTATTATACACAACCTTCAAACCGACCCGAAAATCCTTATTTCTAGCGTTGTAGATGAAAAAGTTCCACAAGCTGTTGCAGGCCAGGAGAACAGTGACTGTAAATCCAAATGCCGAGAACAAAACTGCACTTTCAATGTCGAGCTCGCTGGGGTTGGTGAAATAAATCGTTCTTACAAACAAAGAGGCCAACACAATGATGATGGTGGGAAGAATGCTGAGTGTGAACGCTCCCACCATAATCAAGAGAGCCTGGGCAAGTCGCACTTCTATGGAGGACTTTGTGCTCTTCTTAGAACCAATAGCTGTCAATTTCTGACCAGCGTGAGCGTGCTTACGCGTAACGATAAATGTCAATATGCTTACAATCCACAGACCAATCAGAGGAACGACAAAGGCGACACAATAAATAATGAGAGCGTTTGGTCCAGCGGACGACACCAGCATAGAAGAGACGAAGCCATACTGTAAGGTTGGTACGAATATAGGTAAAATGGAAAACAAAATTGCAACCCCCCATAAAACAATACTTTGTAACTTGGCAAGCCTCAATGCATCCGCTTTATTGTAGCTGAGTGGCTTATAAACAGCTTTTAAGCGGTCAAGGCTGGCGACAGTGAGAATGTAAATTGAGGTTGTGAGAGATACAACGGTGAAAAAGCCAACAAAGTTCAAGTATGCGTCGTAAGAATTGGCATTGACGCGTTTCATTTCTACCGTTGTTACGTCGTTGCTGATTGTTCCATTGATTGTTTTATAACCTGTGACGTTGTCAATGCTTCCATGGAAGTATCTAGTAAATGAAAATATTGCTAAGCTGCTGATAAAGGTGGGAAAAACAATTAGACCAATCAACAAGTCTGCGACCGCGAGTGATGTTTTGTACACGCCTTGGCTGTTCATCATCACAGGATTGAAACTATAGACCAAAATCACAGAAAGATTGACAAAAGTAATAATCACTGCCAGCAGACCACATATCACCATCATAGAAATCAACTTCGCTCGGCAACTGAAACAAAATAAAAATAATCACAACCATACTAACGGCACAGGGGTCAGGTCCTATTTTATGATGATTGCTAGTTTTTTTCATCAGAAATCAAATCATGAATTTAACTCTCTTCCAAGGAATATGGTTTTACCTACTGTTGTGCATCACCATCAACAGATATTTTTGAACTACATTATCATGTTTCTTGTCACAGGTTTTATAAGTACAGCATATCTTCTAACATTTATTCGATGTATACGTTAGCAGACATTTGCTCGCACGTTTATAACGCGCCAATTATAAGCGATCTATCTGGAATACATAGATTGGCTGGGTCAACTGTATTATCTTACTGAGTCCTCTATTTCATGACAACAACTTTATTGATTAGCATGTGTCGTGCAATGTAGTTTTGGTTCTATCTCAATAATAGTATTTTATAAATTGAGGCGACGTAACAACGCTAAAACAATTGATGTGAGAGCAACTGTACCGAGACTTGATAATTCAAGACCAAATATCTAATCTACCAGTTGTAGATTCACACTATTTCTTATTCGAGATAACAAAGAGCATATTCACCAATGAACTTATCCTTAACTGCTCTACTAACTACAGCAATATCAGTTATACCTGCTCATACGGCATCCAACAACAGCGAAAATTCTCTGACTAAACAAACGTAGCTACACACAAACAGTACCTAACAATTTTTTTTTTATTAAGGCAAGAGGCTAGCGATGCACATAGCCAACTGCAGACAGTGACACTGTTTCGACCTATCAGGTCTCTTCAGTGCAGTTGGTGACCGACAAGAAGCTAGTGGCTTTTAATAAAGCATAGCTTAGATCGCTACACTTGTGGGATCTATACTAGATCCACTTGGTGGAAGGTCTGTCAGTACTCTGCGAAGCCGTATCACTCGTGAATGAGTGGCGGTTGTCGCAGGTGCACTAAGTCTAGCAACTGCTAGAACAATAATGCTGTCACAGCCTAGTGGTCACAAGCTCTTATATTAATGCAAGAGGCTAGCGATGCACATAGCCAACTGCAGACAGTGACATTGTTTCGACCTATCAGGTCTCTTCAGTGCAGTTGGTGACCGACAAGAAGCTAGTGGCTTTTAATAAAGCATAGCTTAGATCGCCACACTTGTGGGATCTATACTAGATCCACTTGGTGGAAGGTCTGTCAGTACTCTGCGAAGCCGTATCACTCGTGAATGAGTGGCGGTTGTCGCAGGTGCACTAAGTCTAGCAACTGCTAGAACAATAATGCTGTCACAGCCTAGTGGTCACAAGCTCTTATATTAATGCAAGAGGCTAGCGATGCACTGTCTGCAGTTCGCTATGTGCATCGCTAGCCTCTTGCATTAATATAAGAGCTTGTGACCACTAGGCTGTGACAGCATTATTGTTCTAGCAGTTGCTAGACTTAGTGCACCTGCGACAACCGCCACTCATTCACGAGTGATACGGCTTCGCAGAGTACTGACAGACCTTCCACCAAGTGAATTTTTTTTTCTCTCTATCTTTACAGCTTTTCTGTCATTTATACATTAACAAGACATTCCCTTTTCCCTGATAGATTTAAGATCGTCAACACTGGGAAATCACCATAATGCGAGTTTTACCACACTTTTCCTCACGCATAGTCACAATTTCACAATCCAGATCTCGTAAACCATTTTGAACAAACCAACATAAGACAAACAAGTTTCGCCACATCACAATCTCGTAAACATGTTTGACTAAACCAAAATGTGATAAATGTCGAAACAACGTTATTTCAAAATCGCTAGAAATTGTTGTTCGCGACTGCATGTTAACGTGAGCAATCACACAAGATATTGCTCAACACTTCCGAGATGCAGTAAGCCTGACATACTGTATATTAAAATAAGACAATTTATGCAGTTATTAACATCTCGAGCAAAGATGCCTTGCATTTCTTGCCTGGCCAAGAGGAGATTCTTTGTATTGATTGTTAACAACAATGCCTGTTTATTCACAGGAAGATTTTCTTGAATTTCTTGCAGCGACTTTACTCATAAATATCAAGTTTTATACCTCAAAAACTCAACCAATCAAATAAAACACAATTAAATAACAAAAAGCAGGTGTCAACAAACAATCACAATTCCAAAATTTTTATATAAAAGCATAAGCCAAATTTAAGTGCGCAAATTAAACACAAAACCTTGGTCTTTCTTGTTCATTCTCAAGAAGTAAGACAAGACACATTGGTGCAGTCCCGTGCTTAACTACTACATATTCGTAGCTTAATATTTACAGGTAGCCTTGATCTTGTGCAAAACCACCCCCTGCATTAATTGATCAACTATTCTTGAGTTTTCAAGAACTTAACAGAAAAATTCGAGAAAATATTTAGGTCACGGCTTGCAATGGTAGTTATCGAGTTTTCAATGAATAACTGCATGTACTTTTATGCAGAAGTGAAAACTTGATAGATTAATTTTGCATAGTTGAGTTTAACGCATCACAGAGGGTATTTCGTTCTCCTTCCTGAGGCATGTAAGAGCTGCTTCCCGGAAATAATTCCACTATACTACACCCAGCAGAAATTTTTCAGAAGCTTTCTATTTTTTAAACCAATTCTGAATGCACACCTACCTTACTCTCTCGCTTCAGCCCACTCCCTCACTTCACCCCATTTTACCTGTTTGGCATGCAAATCCACGCGGAAATGAACCGATCCCGGACGCTATCTCCTCCAAATCCGCACAATACCGGCTCACAAGAAGGTAGGTAGAAGCGCGACACCAGAAATTTTTCCGGAGCTTTTCTATTGTTTCATCCCCTTTTCTATTTTTAAACCAATTCTGAATGCACACCTACCTTACTCTCTCGCTTCAGCCCACTCCCTCACTTCACCCCATTTTACCTGTTTGGCATGCAAATCCACGCGGAAATGAACCGATCCCGGACGCTATCTCCTCCAAATCCGCACAATACCGGCTCACAAGAAGGTAGGTAGAAGCGCGACACCTCGAGATAGTCGCCACGGTGCTCCGTCTCAGCGTCGTAGAACGCCACCTGGACACACGGAACGATCAATTGCTCCATGGTAAAGTGGGACGAGTTAAGGTTAGTCACAAGGTCTCGCCATTGTGTGATGACGCTCTGATTGCTGTGTAGTGCAGATCGCGGGCCTTCGTATATGTCGTCGACAATAGCGAAGCATTTGTGAACGAAGTCGGTGTAATTGCAGAAGTAATCGTACAGCAAGCTACTGTATTGATTCACGGCGAAATATTGGCGTCGGCATTCCGTTTCAAACTGTGAGCAATTCCAAGATTGTAATGTCTGCAAATAAGTTGATAAATAAAAACTCCCGACACCCCAATAGAAGGAGAAATATTTCTCTGTTATGTTGCAGCAGCTTTCCACTGTGCTTCGATTACCCACGGCCAGCCCGGGTGCGTATTGGCATTTCGCAATCTCTTCCTTTGTAGGAAACGTGGCGAAAAAATCAGCTTCTTGACATGATGTCGCAACAAACAAACAAACTGCGGCTAATAGTAGCAATACTTTCATGATTGCTCGGAAAGTGTTTGTTATTGTTTGGCAACGCACTTATACAACCTGTAAAACAAGTAGAAAATTATCATAACTACTGTATTTGTTTGTTGGTTCTAAAAATCTAAGTCGGTAGTTTTTAACTTTTTTGGCGTTTAAAACCCTTGGTCTAGCTTTGCAAATGTTTTCCAACACCATTCGATAAAAATTTTAAAAGCGAGTAAAACGAAAAAAAAACTATTGAATTTGCTATTATCTAAACTCGATTTACGCCCATATCCTTGGCTTTACCGTTTATGAACATATGCAAAAAATTATCATTGTCTCAATATTGAGGAACCCCTTAGGAACCCTTAAAGCTCATGTAACCTTTTGAAAGTTTTAAGGAACCTTAGTGCTCCTTAGCATTCGCAGAAGCTCTTCAACCGGTGTTTCGTGGAACCCGCAATGAAGAGGTTTCACCTAAGTCTATACTGTATTATAAGAGCTGTTTTAGGGCGATAGTGATCGACTGAGTTTTTGAGCACGTAGGAAAGGCATGGCCTTCTCTGAAAGGAGAGTTTTAACAAACACTAAATTTGTCAAACAACAGTTCTAAGCAATTCAAGTTGAACGTAGAAACTTGGAAACTTCGAAGTACATCTGGATTGGTTGTTTGCTGCGTGGCGCATTTGCTGCTGTACCGCTAGAGTGGAGAAAAAATCAATACGTAGAATTATAAATAAGCTTCTAATATCAATAGAGCGCGATTCCGTCTGTGCGTACATACACACGCTTTAACTCCACCGAAACTACTTGACGTACAAACATCAAACTTGGCACGATTGATAACCACCCCCGGGTGAGTGTAGTAAGGATGTTGGATACGTCATAATCACAGATAATTTCTTCAAAATTTGCATTTCTTTATAGCGGACAACCATTTGTTGCTCAAACGAAAGCCAGTTTTCCGATTACCAACATATTAAAACTTTATCTTTTTGAGGTCTAAAATGACGTCCCAATCAACACTTGATTGCACAATTTGTTAGCTATATTTTCTCAAATATGCTGATTGAAGAAACCCAGCTGTTTCGGGAGATATTAACAAGGTGCTTGCGATAAAAACAACTCCACAACAATTTCAGCTCATTTGGCAATGCAACGAGCAATTTTTTTTAACTTTTTAAACCTTCTAAGGATGCTTTTTCTCTAGCACTCTTCCACTCCTTCTATAATGTCACAATGCTGTTCGGTACAATTAACACAGTCGATCGGTGGTAGCGATCATAATATGATGATGTTTTCATAACTTGCAACAGTTCTACAAAATCAGTTTAATTAAAAACTCATTTGTGACCTCATTTCTAAACTCATTTTCAAACTTTTTTCAACAAATTAAAGGTTATTTTAAGGCGATTCCATTAATGTATCATATGTATCTTTATTATTTGTTTTTATACTAAACAAATTCAACATTAACACCTGCCCCTCTCAAAAAGATGAATAATAACAGGTAACTTTAATACATAAAAATTATGATTAGATAGTACAAATAATTAGTGTCGTTTTAAACCTGGAGACATTTGCTTTTTACTAATATGCGGCTCCAATTACTTAAGGCTAACGATTAGTTTACATTGGCGGATGAAAAATTGGTTGCCATACATCATGTTCTATTTTTAGTTGAACAATTATCATTTCATACCTAACAAACTTGCAATTCTTCGACGAAGTAAGTTTTATGGTGTATTTTGACTACTTTTCCTCACAAGCATGGCTTTTTGGCATTATCTGTCTACGTTTTCAAAAACATTCATTAAAAAGTGAAGTCTATAAATATTTTCGAAATGTTGCCCACTGGTTCTATATGATTAAGGTTAAATGTGAGTGTAAGGATTTAGTAATAGTGGTTGACGATTGTTTTTAAATAATGTCTCCAACATTTTGATACTTTAAACATTTGTATACCTTAAACAACGACCTCAACACAGTTGGCAGAAGTATTGAAGTGACTGGATGAAGTAACAAAACGACAAGATGAGCACAACAAGCAATATTTGTCTAATTTATGTTATACTAGGCCTTCAGATAGTTCTCTTTCTGCTTCTCTTTCAGATGCCATCAGTCCCAAGATTTGCTGCTGGATGATTTGAATATGATGGTTTGAACTCTCAAAACTTCTGTTGAGCAACTGGCTGATCAGGTGTATCCAGTCCCGTAGCACTCCAACTTCGGGCTCCCCCAAAGTAAGCGCAAGAGCCCCTGCGCACAGGTCATATCACCTTAGAGGTGTAAAATTGAAAAGCTGCATTAAGAAAATACACCACAATTTGTACATAAGTAAACAGGCTAATGTCAGAATAAAGCATGCCGATACCGAAGGTGCAAGTCATAAAAAATTCGGCACCGATGCCAGAGTTCAGTAGGACATTTATGCAGACACTGCGAAACGAAAGCAATGACACTGAAAAACATGAAAAAGTTATAAAAACACAGTATCATTTAAATAGTCTGGAGCGAACCTTTTTGTTCGCAAATGCTGTTATGACATTGTCATAATCAAGAGATCGGGCGCAGTCATTTTCGATTGACAACGTAGCTAATTAAGATAGTCTACTGTCTGTCATAGACGTTCTATTAAAAGTTTTGATCAGTTTCAATTTGCTGAAGCTTCTTTCAGCGCTGGCAACAGTCACGGGGCAAGTTAGTAAGATTCGAAGTGCGATGTACACATTCGGATACAATTCAAATAAATGAGTCTTTAGAAGATAGTTCAGAAAGTTTTGAGCCGTATTGAGATTGCGTTTTTTTTGTAAAATTAAAACAAACCGCTGTAGCTCAGCGCTCATTTCATCAGAATCAATGTCACCGAACTTTTTTTGCAACTCTTTACAGCAAGTAAGAAGAGCATTTTCTTGTTGCACAAGCAAAAGTTTGTCTCGTGTGTACAAAAACGAAAAGGCGGAAGAAACCTCACGTAACAAATTAAAGCGCTCCTTTATTGACATAATAGCCTGGTCTACTAATGGATAGAAAAAGTTGCTTTTAAATTTCAGTTCAGGAGTAGCTTGTTGTTCCTCTTCACCTTGGTAATCAAACAATCTTCTTTTCTTTCCACTTCTTGACGGAGGAAAAGAAGGATCAATATCCAATTCCTGTGCTATTTCAACAGCAGATGTTGCGGCACTGTCATAACCCGTTGTGCGATAGTTTTGCAAAAACTTTTCAGTTGCCTGGATTTCCGTTTCCATTGTATGAAGGGAGACTCCATACGATTGAAGAATCTTGCTTGCTTTATTGACTTGGAATAGGATATCATACCAAATAAACACCGACAAAAGAAAACTCCATTTTCATAAATGAGCTATCAACGATTTTGTTTCTGAGGCAGCTCTTCCATCTTTTCTTTTTATGGAAATGGCTTCCAAGTCTTTCAGTGCCAGCAACACCTCTTTTAAATTGTATCGAAGAGGTTTGATGCATTTAATTCTGCTTTCCCAACGAGTATCAGATTGTGACTTTATGGACAGCTCCACATGTTTCTTCAAAATTTCCCAACGCTGAGCAGAGGAAGAAAACAGCACATACAACCTTGTAAGTACTCCAAAAAATGTCAATGCTTCCGTCGATCAATTAGCACTGTCAACAACAACTAAGTTAAGGGTATGGTTTGCACAGGGCACGTAAACAGCTTTGGGATTGATGTCTAGCATTCTTGCTTGGACCCCAGAATGTTTTCCTTTTATGTTAGCACCATTATCATATGACTGACCTCGACAATCAGACAATTCGAGTTGCAGTTCGGTCGCTTTTTCTAAGAAAGCGTCCAACAAGCCTTTCCCAGTACTGTCACTTATTCTCAAGTAGCCAAAAAATGTTTCTTTAACAACAGCAGCTTCTTCATTACATAGTACATAACGGAGAATGACAGACATTTGTTCATGATGTGACATATCTGGAGTGCAGTCCAAAATTATAGAAAAATATTTTGCCAATTTCAATTGCTGTAAATTTTCTTTTTCAACTTCTGTCGCTAGCAATTCAATTAGTTCATTTTGTATGGTAGGACTCAAATAGTGATCTTTAGTGTTTTTATTCTTGATTCTGTCTTGAAGCTCTTTTAGGATCGGATCTCTTCTTGCCAAAAGCTCAAATATACCCAGAAAATTTCCATTGTGAGGAGATCCTAAGACTTCTTCAGATCCTCTAAAAGCAAGATTCCTTTCCGATAGAAACAAGGCAATGTCGATAAGTCTCTCTAAAACATTTCTCCAAAAACGTCTTTCATTGAAAAAAATATTCCTCTCGCGTTTGTCGATAGTGGATGAATTTCTTATCCCTTCAGCTAGCAACATCCATTGACTGCAGCATTCTTGGTGGGAAATGCCGTTTTCATGGTCTTTCAGTTTTTTCGAAAAACCCTCCCATGTATTTATACCACTACAAAAGGGGCTTAGTGTTTTTCCAAATAGCTTACAACAAATCAAAAAACTTGATCTGATTCCCCAGAATAAACTAGCCACGACCGTGAAACACTTTCACCATCAGGTAACACACGTTTATAATGGTTGGAGGAAAAACGTCGCCTTGGAGTTGTGTTATTATATGGAAAATTCATTATTAGTTGATGTGGTCCACGCTTTACTATATCACATCGTTGAGCATCAGAAATACTTTCAGGCCATTTACATGGGTCATCAGGGATAGGGGTAAATTGAGATTCAGTTATTTTTGATATTGAAGGTTGCGTATTGGCAGGTAAATCACAACTTACATTTTCTGGAAATTCACAATCACTTTGATGCTGATCGTCATAGTCTTCTTTTTCTTGTACACTATAGTTTTCTTCATCCCTCTCGGTACTAGTGCCAGGTCTACTCTGCTCAGTAATCTTGAAAAAATCTGTCATCTTGGGCAATTTCGCTACAGCATCTCGAGCAGTGGCTGCTTCTTTTCTCTTTTGAGCACCACTTTTTGAACGTTTCATTCTATACAATGTCAATAAAATACTTTATCTGCACTCTGCAGTGTATATATATTGTCCCGGTATTTATAGCCAAACAGAATTCCAGACCATTCTATGATTGTTGCGTAACAACGGCATTGTTACGTCAATCGAATATTCAAGATTCTACCAGAAAATCAATTGAAATATTCTAGATTCTGCGAGATAAAATGACGTTGCATTCACTTATGATGTCACAAGCCAATTTCTTCCTACAGTTTAAATCGGTTGTAAACAAGTCTGCTGAACTGAAAATAGTCACGTAGCCAAAAAGCAATTTCAGACTAACTTGGGCCCCCAAAGTTGGCCTGGGCCCCCCCAATTGGGGGGTTTGGGGGGCGGCTGCTACGTCTCTGGGTGTATCAGAATGAAAGACATCTAGATGATCTGGAGCAATATAGCAGAAGTAACTGCCTCATCTTACATGGGTGCACCAACCTTCCAGATAAAAAGGCAAGTAATTTGGACTTTGAAAATTTTGTCATAAAAACTCTGAACTCCAGAATTAAATTGCCACAGCCTATTGCAAATGCAGACATTGACATTTGCCATGCTCTGCCTTCTCTAAAGGCTAAAAATCCAATTATAATTAAGTTTGTGCGCCGTACAGTTGGAAACTTAATGTTTGCCAACAAATCCCCGATCAAAGTTGTGAAGAATTCGGACTTAAAACTTTCATTAACGGAATCACTTACAAAACGACGATTTCAACTGCTTGCTAAATCACAAGATGCATTTGGATTCCATAACGTCTGGACGTTGAAGGGGAATGTTTATTGTTTCTTTAAAGGGAAGAGGCACTATATTGATGATTTTGGAGATATCTCAAAGATTAGAGTCCCACTACTAGTTTGCTTTAGTTATCTCATTTATATGCCGCTAACCACACCACATAACAAACCAAACACATTTTTTTTGAAATTTTAAGTAATTTTTTTTTCAACTTTGCACTTTTTATGTTTTTGTAATGTCGCAAAATCTATTATTTAATGAAAACAGTCAAAAATCTAGTTTTGAGAACACAAGCAACAATTCTACATTGCCGGTACTTACAAACCTTAATCAGGAAACTTTAACTTATTCTGCTGATAGCCTTAATGTGATGTTTAGTGACAGTGATCAGAGGTGTAAAAACAGCAATGCAGTCTTGGACTTTGAGACTTCAATTAGTATCAGCCAATACATCGACTTATCTAAATTGGATGACTTTGTAACTGATGAGATACCTGAAGGTAAATAATTGGCCTTGGAACTAAACATGAGATCATTAGTAAATAATGCTAATTTTAGCAAGTTAGAGGCACTGTTATCAATTTTAACATACAAACCAGACATTACATCTATTTCAGAAACTTGAATAACTCCTCTAAGCTCAGACCCCTTCTTAAATCCACCAGGTTACAAGTTTGTTCACAACTTTAGGCTTCATTCCAAAGGGGGAGCAGTAGCTCTCTATGTCAAAGACACAATTAGGTTCCATGTTTTGACTGAACTCACCATTATGCATGAAAAGTTAATTAAATCTATCTTTATTAAACTAGAATTGCAAAATGAAAGTATTATCAGTGGAACAATCTATAGGTCTCCTTCACGTGACACTGGACTAAATCTTTTTTTTTTTTTGACAACTTAAAAGAAACTCTTGAATCTATAAAGAGCAACCACAAATGCTTTATATTTGGTGATTTTAATTATAACCTTATTCAACATGATGACAGCATGGTTAATGATTTAATGGACATTATGTCAGATAACTCGTTTTATTCATTGATCAACAAATCAACTCGCATTACAGACACCAGTGCAATTATTTTTGATCATGTGTGGACAAATTTATATTCTGAAACCATCAAAACAGGAGTGCTTCTTCATCCCATTTTTGATCACTTACCTGTACCCACTTGTTATTATTTCCATCAAATAAAGCATAAGCTAGACAACAAAATCAGGATTTTTGACCAAGTAAACATTGAAAAATTTTAACAAAAATTAGCAAAAATAGATACGCATTTAATTTTGCAAGAAAGTGACCCCAATACAGCCTTTTGTATGTTTATTAATGAATACACTTTTATTTTTAATCAATGCTTCCCTCTGGTAATAAAAAGATCTTTTAAAAAAAGAAAAAACTGGGTTGATGAAGATTTGCTAAAATTGATCAAAGAAAAGGATAAGTTATTTAAAAAATGTATTGCCAAAAAGACTATCGTAGGCAAAGCAAAGTACAAAAGAAGCTAGAAATAAATATTTTCATAGCATTTAAGAAAAAAAGGAAGCTTTTTATGTATCAATTGTTGAAAAACAAAAACACAATATTAAAAAAACATGGCAGACTATTAACATTCTTTTAGGAAAAACTAAAAACCACAGCTGCACTTCTTTAAGTATTCATGGACAATTATCTATCGATGATGCAAAAATAGCTGACCATTTTAATAACCACTTAACAACAATTCGTAGCGACCTAAAAAAAAACATAAATCACTCTGGTGCTAAATTTGATAATTAACTTGGTTCGTCATACCCACACTGAATGTATGTAAACCCCACTTGTGTCTCAGAAATTAAAAACATCTTCTTTGGCATGCAATCAAAAAAAGTTGTGGTTTAGATGAAATCCCAATGTCAATTTGTAAATTGTCACCAGATAATATATTGTTAATACTATGTCATATTTTTAATCTTTCACTAGGGCAAGGCATATTTATTAATGACTTCAAAAAGGCTAAAGTAATTCCAGAGCATAAAAAAGATCCTAAAACTGATGTAAACAACTATTGACCAATTAGTTTACTACCTGTTATGTACAAATTTTGGAAAAAATTTTCCACAAAAGGTTGTATTCAGTTTTGAGCCAAGCATGTTTCTTCTATCAACACCAATTTGGCTTCAGAAAAAAACACTCCACAAACAATGCTCTCACAGTTATGATAGAAAATGTTTCAAAAGCATTTGAAGAAAAAAATATACACTGGGTGCTTTCTTGGATCTGTCAAAGGCTTTTGACATGATTGATCACAATATCTTACTTTACAAAATACATCACTATGGAGTTAGGGGACTAACTTATGAATGGTTTAAAAGTTATTTAATTAATCGATCTTTACAAATTGAAATTATTGGGAAACTATCGTCTCCTACATTGATTAACTTGGGCGTCCCACAAGGGTCAGTTCTTGGTCCATTATTGTTTTTGATAGATGTTAATGATCTTCCGAAATGTCTTACTTCTGGTCAAGCTATTATGTTTGCTGATACGCACACTTATTCTTTAATAATGTTCATACACTGAACTATTTAAAAAGGCAAATGAGGAATTGCACCAAATTGATTCCTGGCTTACTTCGAACAAGCTTACTTTAAACACCAAAAAAACTAAGGTTATAACCTTTAGAACTCGTGATAGCTCTCCAGTCCCACCTAATCTTGAAATCAAACTAAATGGCAATGCATTAGACCAGGTAATATTTATTAGATTTTTAGGTGTAAACAATTCACGAGCATCTAACCTGGAAATCTCACATGGAATTGCTGCTGAAAGAAATTAGAATGGGCCGTGGCATCTCACAAAAAGTAAAACCTTATCTTAACCTTAAATCACTTCAATTGCTTTTTATAGCATGATTGTTTTGTTTTGTTTTGCTTTATTTGCCATATTTATCCTCCATTCACGAGAAAGCGAATTGTATCGCTATACTTTGGACGGGAAGTCCGCACTCGCTTGGGAGTTGCCTTTTTCGAGGTTTATGGGCCACCTGTCTTCCACATAAAGGCGGAGGCGTCCCGTTAAGTGCCTTGCCCAAGGACACAACAAGCGAACTTGCCGGCTTGTTCTCCACAACCTGCCATAAATGCCGAGCGCCAAGCAGGGAAGCTGCGGATGCCATTTTTTAAAGTCTTTTGGTATGACTCGACAAGGGGAATGAACCCCAGGTCTACCGACTGCGAAGCGGACGCTCTAACCACTACGCCATCGCGTCGGTCGGATTCAAAGTCACTTTCAATACTGTATCTCTTCCTGGAGTTTCAACAACAAAACACTGATTCACAGACTTCAAAATACAACAAATAAAGTCATTCGAATAGCATTTAATGCCAAAAAAAAGATAACATAAAAGCAGTTATGAAAAAGCGTAACATTATGGCAAACTGCATAACATTAGTACAAACTGCTCAATTAGAGATAGTTAAATTTATGCACAAGTATTTTAATAACATGCTATCAGATGCATTTAATAACTTCTTTTAGCACAACCATCGAAACTGCGATACTGGTAGGTCACGGTCGAAAGCTAGGGATTTCCTAAATTTTGCTGAATTAAACTAACCCAGCAATTATTCAAATACAAAGGTCCTGTGCAATGGAATAAGCTTCCTTCAGCATTTGGAGAAATAAAGTCTTTGAAATCTTTTATCAACCAATCAAGGCAGTTTTTTATTACTTCATGAACATTTAATCCACTTGAAATTCACATTTAGCTAATGTAACTGCTTGTGATATAGGTTTTTTTGCAGTGCTTTGGTTTCTGTGTTCTTTTTCTGTTTTGAGATGGAACCTTTAAAGGCTGTGACAGTGAGGTAACAACAGTCAATCATGAACAATCAATTCATAAAGAGCTTTGAACTACTAAACTTCCTCACGGCATATCAGTTTAGGATAATAAGTTATTTTCATCACTTAAGGTCACTCTGCATCAAATTTATTATTGAGTTGGTTAAATTTTATACGAACAATGTAACTTGCGATACCATACCGGTACTACCAACCCACAACAACTCCTTTTTTTACAATAGCTAAAATCCAAAATGGAAGTGTTTATTTTAGTCTTAGGCGTATGACTTAAAACTACAATCGGCGACAAGGTTTATATGCCTTGAGACGTAAAGGAGCTGTCTCTTAGCTGTCGTTGCTCCCAGGTCACCCTTGGGCAAGGTGTAGCACCTGATAGTCTTTTCTGTTAGGGTTACAAAATAGCAGTTTTTTTATTTATTGTATCAAGCTACACTTTGTACATAGGCTACTGTATATGCTTTTCTTCGTGTGTGTTTTTATTTATCTGCTATTTTCCAGGTGCGCTGGCCATGCCACTATCTCAAAATTTAAACTAAATTCTTTTCATGTGCATGTATTAACGCATATTGTTTTGCCATCGTCTTCTTTTTTTGTCAACTGCTATTAAATTAATTTTCGATGTATTTGGGCAAAAATAAAAAGATTGATTGATTGATTGTTAAAAACAATTAAAATTATGATGCCTGCATTTCACAAAATTGCAGTTTCTAAAAAAACTAAGTCCTTCAGTACATTTGGATTATTCTTCCTTGTTGACATGGATTTTCGGCATTTTCCATGAAAATATTCAAAAAGATTTGTTTAAAAATAAAGTCTCTAAAAATTTAAATACGTTGCCAACTCCAAGCAAAACAAATTGGTGATTTTTCTTGAAAAAGACGATGGGGTAAAGATGATCGTGTTTAATCTTTTGCAACAACATATCAGTATATAGTGTCGAGTTACATATATTGTGAAGCTACTTATCATGGAATTGTTGAAGCAATTTCCTTTGTAATTGGATGAGGCTGGTGCAGCCAGTTGATTTGATATTTTTAACCTCGACATCAATGATAGACGCCCTGCTATTGCAATATCTTAACTATGAGTGCTTCATTTCGGGTTAGTTTGGTTTTTGCCAGCTGTGTTTATGCGAGGACCAAGCAACATGGGCGCAGTCAGAAGCGTTAGCTCATATAAATTCGTCTAGCGTAACGAAAAAGTCGTAAGTAGGTGTCCTAATAGTCATATAGCTTAATTCTGAATATGCATATAAATTACTTTGTCGCCTTCCCACAACTTTGATATGCGTTCACGCACTTGCTAAATTTAATGGACAAAAGTCTGTTTAAGTTTAAAAACATCAATGGTGAAAACAGGGCAGATAAGACGGTGCCAGCACGCGATAAATTACCTAGACATGTAGTGGCTATGCGCAACCGCTCATTTATTTTAATCGATTGCGTTTCAAGAAACGTCAATTTATGCTTGAAGTAATTCTATAACATCTTACGCTGTATTAAGATGCAACAAGCGATTAAGTGTGTTGTAGGCATGCGTTGAATCCTTTAAAGAAGATAATCTTAAATGACATCACAATGCTTTTTACTGTATAGTGAATTGAGCAGCAGACGGCATAATTATCTTCTATCATTTTGATAGCGAACATAAATGGTAAAGCTTAATCATAAAACATTTGTATTGTATGTTTATCCTGCATTCACGAGAAAGTAAATTTTATCGCCATATTTTGGACAGAACGTCCGCACTCGCTTGGGAGTTGCCATTTCCGAGGTGTCTGGGCCACCTGTCTTCCGCATAAATGTGTGGGCATCCCGTTAAGTGCCTTGCCCAAGGACACAAGCGAACTTGCCGGCTTGTTCTCCACAACCTCCTCTAAAAGCCGAGCGCCGAGCACGGAAGCTGTGAATAGCATTTTTAAAGTCTTTTGGTATGACTCGACAAGGGGGACAAACACCAGTTGCGAAACAGACGCTATAACCACTACACCATCCCGTCGGTTACACATAAATTATCTTGGCGCCCTTCCAAAACTTTGATATGCTTTCAAGAACTTGCTAAATGTAATGGATAAACGTTTGTTAAGTTCAAGAACGCTTATGGAGAAAACAGGGCAAATAAGACGGTGCCAGGGACTCGACAAATTTGGGAAATATGTAATAGCTAATGGCTATGCACAACCGCCCATAACGACTTTGTTGAGCGAGAGCGTATCAAAAAACAATAGTTTTGTTTCGGTATGAGATTTGCTATGTGAAAAAATATTTACTTTTTATTACTGCTTTCATAACTATCCATTGTGTAAAGCAGGCGCAGCCGGCTTAACCAATAATGTTAACCTCAACATTATTGATGGGGACCCTGTGGGCGACATTGGTTTAAGCTCTTTTAAGCATTAGTTTAATTTGGTTTGACTGCATACAGTTAAAATTTGTTTTTGGTGCAGCTCAGGTCAGTGTAATTCGATTCAGTTTATTTTCTGTTCACTTCAAATTAATCAATAAATCAACCCATTCTTTGTTTGATTTTATCTTAAGTCGTCCACGTGGAGCACCAAGCAAGTCATCAATAAAACCTACTATCGCCAGTTAACCAAACTGCATGGTGTTTGCTACAGTAGTTTGTGAAATCCAAAGTTTGAGAGGAAAGTAGTTAAAGAGAATCTGTACCAATGTGTAAAATCGAACCCAAGCAGGGAAATTTTTTGCATGAAAACCGGAATCAGTCAACGAGGTGATTATAGTTTATGCAAGGCAGTCGAGGAGAACATGACCTATTTTGTCCTGCCCCGGACCAAGGCATGTAGATGCAACCAAGAAACTTGGTGTCACAAGTACCATGTCGAGGAGAGTTGTATCAAGTCATGGTATTAGTCTGCCACCAAATAACTTTTTCCAGCAATCGAAAAAATATAACCATTACGTTGCTCACCATCAACAACTACTTAGTGCTGCAATACTTATGAAAAGGAACTCAGAATTTGTGCAATGATAGAGAGTTTGCGAGTACGACCAGTCTTTATTTAAAGCAAAACTATTGGGATTAGGGAATAGAGGTGATATCTTCATTTATACCAACTTTTTGTTACTGCTCTCATAAAACTGACTTGCTTAAGGCCGACTTAACCAATATTTGTAACCTGACAAAACCAACGAGTAGCCCCTCTCTGGGCAACGCCAGCAAAGCCAGTTATGAAATAAACAGAACAAAAATCGGTCGTCAATTTATTTATAAAAACAAAAATTGATTTGGAATGACATCACCAATTGTGATCAGAGTTGCTTTATATTTTTAATCTAATTTATTTATAATACCGCTATAAAAAGATATTTTTTTAGGGGTTTTGCATAAATCTTGCCAAAGTATTGAAGCATTTTTACGGCACTTTAAAAGTGAATCCAAGTGCACTATAGATTGGGCTTAAAGAGAAACTGAAAATGAATGAATGACTTTTGCCAATGATAAACTATCGCAGTGGACTTACCAATTCATGTAACGTTAAACCATTTCATGTAACGTTAATCAATATTACAAGAAATCAACTGAAAGAGTTATACTAAAACATACGCAGCTCATTAAACGGACCCATTGTAATCGTAACAGCCTATTTTACTACTTATGTGTTTTAAGCGTGTTTTTGTCGAAACTGTTTGCTATAAAAATTTATTGTTTTGAAATAAAAATTCAAAACACAAAAAGCAACTAGACAGCAAAAACAAACAATAAACCCAGTAACGCGTTTTAAAAATGTGATTTTGGAACCCTTGCAATCATTAGCCTAAATGCTAAAATGATATATGTGAGTAAACTTTTCAGACTTTAATCGTAGCTAAATGTGTGTGTCACAGATGCATTTCTGTCGAGAATAGTGACAACTGATGAGACCTGGGTTTTTCATTATAAACCTGAATCGAAACGACGATCAATGGAGTGGAAGCATGTTTCTTCCCCAGTGAAGAAAAAATTCAAATCTCAGAAAAGTTTAAGGAATGTCATGCTCACTGTGTTCTGGGACAGAAATGGGCCGATCACTATCAGTTTCTTGGAAAGGGGCAATACTGTGAACTCAGAGAACTACTGTGAGCTGCTAACTCAAGTGAAAAAAGACATTAAGAACAAACGGAGGGGACTTCAATCAAGAGGTGTGATTCTTCTTCATGATAATGCAAGGCCCCACACAGCAGCAAGAACCCTAGCCAAAATTAAAGTTTTAGGCTGGAAACTTCTAATACACCCACCCTACAGCCCAGACCTTGCACCATCTGATTTTCACCTCTTCGGCCCACTCAAAGAGAGTATGAAAGGAATTCACTTCCAGACTGACGAAGAAGTGAAGGCTGCTGTGAGCAACTGGCTAAGGACCCAGTCCACGGAATTCTATGCCAAAGGAATAGACAATCTAATATCAAGATGGAACAAGTGTGTTGCAAAGGAGGGAGACTATGTTGAAAAATAAAAAAGCATTTTTTGATTACCAGTCATTGCAAACTTGAGTTATTGAGAAAGTCTCATTACTTATTGACTGACCCTCGTATGTAATATACGAGTACTTGGAATGAGGTACATATCTACTTTTGGAAGGCCCTTTATAATTCTCTAATTGGCACCCTCAACTAAATGTGGGAGCAGAATCTGCAATTAATAAACAGTAATAAAGTCAGTTTAGACATTTATTTGCCATTAGTAAAATTAATTTTGCTAGCGCATCTTTAGTCTCTGCAAAAAAAATAAAAATCGCACAAAAAACCATTAAACATTTTTTCAGACAAACTAATGGTAGCAAAACCAGAAAAAAGGCTGTACTAAGATAATAAAATCTTCAAAACTTTACAATAAGCAAAATATTTATCTGCACGGGGTCTACAATAATAAACAGCTATCAAAACTACAGACCATAAAACTAGCTCCGACACCTTTCAAATTACATTCAAACCAATATGATAGGTAAGATTATATGGAAATAGCTTTGAGATAAATGAGACGTCTATTTAGTAACTAAATAAAGGGCAGTATTTCATAATGATGATTAAAAGGGCATAACCTATAGAAGCCGTGACGTAAGTGGCAAAATAGCGCAGTGGAATATGAGAAGAAATAAAATTAAAATAGCATTTCAAAAACAAAAAAATAGTTACAAAATCACTTAATTAAGGGCAAGAGCTCTTTATTTGTGATAATAGTGGCATTTAATTTGTTTAGCCATATGTTTTTGTAAATAGATAAAAGATGTTTGTTTTTCCAATATTAATTGTCATCTTCAACTGCAATCATCTTATTAACGCCTTCATATTCAATCCGTATTAACACCCTCATCTACTATGATCTTTATTGACCTCAATATTTACAGTCCTCGTATTAATATCCATATCTACAATTCTTGTGTTAGCAGCCTCAATTCTAGTATTAACGCCCTTCTCTACGTTTATTATTATAACACCCCCATCTACACTTCTTGTAATACCATCCTTATCTACAATTTTTGTATTAACATTTTTACTTGCAACACTTTTAAATCTTATTCTTGTAGATGTTTTGTTTGCTGTTATCATCCATACCAAACGTCAAAATTGTTCTTTATTTCACTAAAACTGCCTCATAAGCGCATGTAAGCGTACGCTTAAGTGTAAAAATGAGTTGTTTATGATATGTTTACCGTATTTCGTGATTCGAGCAAACTAGCTGACCAACGCGTGCAACGGTTGCAAATCGCCATCAATCTTTTTTAATACAAAGACGATATATGGGCAAGTAATACTATCCTCGTCCATTTAGATTGTACCGCAGTAAGCCTTATCAGATTGCGATCTATTGGTTCTTATTTGAGGTGGAAAGTAATTTACCCAACTGACTTGCGACCTTTCAGGTTTTAAAATAATAGCGTCATTTCTCGGAAGTAATTTAGCCACTTAGCAACTAATTTTCAATATATCGTGATCAAAAACGGCGTCAGCCTTCTGTCATTCATTGCACAGCGCATGAGCCTTGGCGTTTGCATTGCAATTTCAATACAATCTTTGCTTAATCGCAGGCCGTGTTTAAAATTACTGCAAGGAGGTCTAATTGTATTTAGAAAAGAGTCTGATTATTTTCAGAGGTATGATTGCAAACAAACGAAAAACGAATTCTTCAGATTAATTTTTCAAAGCTTTTTTTCCACATTTTTGATCGTCTAAGCATATCGTGAAGGTGACTCGATTGCACAATCCCTATTGCTCGCCCCCCATTGCATTCAAACCTCCCATTTACCTCATGAACGTCAACGACCACGTCATGAACATTTTTGTAGAAAGCATTGTCGCGTTAAGGAGAAAACTCTCTTTAACATTATCATTCCAAATTATTATACGGTTGAGGAGATGCAAAACAGGCCTACCGTTTCAACAATCTGTCTGGCTGCCCCTGAAAGTCTACCTACCACGTGCAGTACCACTGCACCTATTCCTATTTTCCTACAATCAAATATCAACACTTTGTGCTCAACAACAAGCAACATCAAAACAACACAGCTTATTGCTATAAACTGATTGGCTACCATAAGCATTTACCGCTTACAATAAATAACTACTCAAGGCGGAGATAATAATCAAAGGAACCTAAATGCCAGTTTCCAGTTCAGTAATTGCTACTTACTTGAAAAGCTTTAAAGCAAGTGAAAGACGAAGTAGTTTTCTTTAGAACAATATTACTAAAGATTTATGTTTAGCAGTAACTATTCCTCCATAGCTTTGGTAGAAAATGCTAAATTAGTGGTTGACAACGTTTTTCTGTTTTCCTCCCTCATAAACCTCAAACTCCTTTATTTCGTCTCCACTTCAAATTTAATGACGCAGACCTTTTTCCTCTTTTGGAATTCACATTTAACCCATACTGATAAGTGGAGTGTATATGTCAACTTTGCAACAAAAATTGAATCTAAATTTTTCTTCCTCAACTCCTCCCAAAAACAAATATCCTCTGCCGGACAAATAATTCCTCTAATAAGAAACCAAGTGGCTTCCGTTTGAAAACCACGTATATTTTTCTTGAATAAGACCATGAAAATGACTACAATGTCCTATGCGGAAACTTGATGTTCTATGCAGAAACGTGATGTCCTATGCAGAAACTAGATTTTTTGTGCAGAAACGTGATATTCTGTGCAGAAATTTTTTGTCCTAAGCAGATACCTGACGTTCTGTGCAGAAACTTGTGTACGTGATCACAAAACAGACGTTTGACGCCGCAAGTGCAAATTTTGCATTTAGAGTGTGACCGCTTATCCGCGTTTATAGTAGAAATTAATCAAAGTCACGCGTCTGCGATTTTAGGCAAAGTATAGATGTAAAAAAGTTACGGCAATGTACAAACGCAGCAACAAAAAATACTTGGGGATCCCAATCATTTAATCTTTTAAACGAGTAAGTTTTTTAATTTACGCTTGATTGTAGTTGCGTTTTGTCATCGTCCGAAATTCTAGCCCAAGTGGATCAATCGCAGTGCGTAGATAAATTCTTTTTGGAGGCAAGGTACAGGTTGTTTGTTTTTGATAAAAGTAGCAACGAGGTTGGCCTGATGGAAGGATCAGAGATCTAGCAATAATCAACAACGTCAATTGATTGTCGTTGTTGGCGGCGGAACAGTCCTGATCAAAATTGCTGCAGAGCAACTGCACTTCGGTTGATATTCTCCACCAAATCCATTTCATCTGCAGTCTACAAAAACGTCGTGCCTCCTCTTCAACGAAGCAATGCCGTATATGGATACGTGTGCTGCTGTAACTGCAGGTACGTTGGCCGCACGTCCCAGAGACTAGATAACAGAATCAACCAACATGAACTTAAATCCTTAAATCAATCAGACTAGGCGTGAAGAAGAAAATAAAAGTAAGTACTTTTGCGAAAATGTTGTCTTACTTCTTCCCCCATCGACTGCGATTTTGCTATCGGACAACATTACCTGAAAATCAGGATTGCGTTGCCGCTACCAATGTAATCAATTTATTCTGTTGTTTATTGCTAGATCTCTGATCCTTCCATCAGGCCACTTTCATCAAAAACAAACAGCAGCAGGCCAGTTACTTCTTGGTCACTTACCCCTGATCTTATACGCTCCTAGGCAACATACCACCAGTGATGGTCTTAGGGGTGGGCAACTGCCCAGTCCCCCCGAAACTTTAAGTGCTCCCCGTACTTAACAGTCATACATCATCATAATTGAGCAAGTTTTTTTAAGTTTGAATACTATTATCACTCTGTGACTTAATCAGTTTTACAAAATTTTAAAAGCATGCCTATTGCCTATATACCATGGGTTGTAGAAATTTGTTGAAATCGATATTGATAGGTGACAGCAATGTCTTTAATTGTTTTGTTCCTGCACGTTTCCAAAGGTTTGCTTTTCTTTCGCAAGTTTTTTTGCTATTTTGTTAAATTTGAGCCAAAACTTTTGCTTTTGTTTATTGCAGCTGATGTAATGATGCTACTGGTATTTGTACAATATTGTTGCTCCATCCAGTTTTGCAATACAAATCCGCATGGCCGCATCAACATATGTTTTTCTAGGGGCCCCCTTACTACCTTTGCTAAGGGCCCCCAAAGCCTAGGGCCATTACTGCATATCATCTAGGATATTTACCCCCTGCAACAATAAAGATCTTAGAAAGGTAACAGGCCAGTTACCCCCTGGTCACTTACGCCCCCCACATTGTTGCCTAATACAATAGTTCGATTTAGAGTTAGGGCTAGGATTAGAGTACCCGGGAGATATATGACCGGGGGTATGTGACCACGGGGTAAGTGCCCTGGGTATTCATTTTTGGTTTATGTTGTATGGTAAATAAATGTGATTATGTTTAACAGTTTTTGTCGTTGTGTAGTAGATGTAATTGCACCTCTATTTTTTGCTATATAATGGGAGTGAATGCCCTAGGGGCATGTTTCCTAAGGTGGTAAGTGCCCGGGGAGTATGTAGCTGGGGGTATCTGATCAGGAGGTAAGTGCCAGGGACTAAGTGCATGGGGGTAAGTGCCCTCGAACCCAACAAACAATATTACTTTGCCGCCAAAACGAATTCATTTACGCACTGCAATTGGCCCACTTGCGGTTGGATTTTTGACGATGACAAAACGCAACTATTTCAATAGTCTCGCCGGCTGTAAATAGCGACGCTTTCTCTTCTCTGCCCATTCTACCGTTAATTTCTGATGGAAACTAGATAAAAATGTTTACGTTTTTACTCATTACTTCAAAGAGTTTGATGAATTTGTTACCAAACGCTTTTCTCCCAGCTACTTTGCTTTTTTAAGTTGTTTGCAACAGCTCTAACTGCAACACGTAATTGATATCATCCACATCAATTTGGATAAAACTAATGAATTCCAAAGTTTAGGTAATAATCGTCAATTACATTATCTGCACAGTTTCTTTGTTTTGCTCAAAAATATCAAATTAATAGGCACCAGGAAGAAGATACTTGGAGATATGGCCCTTGTTGGGCTCTTGATTACACTAGGCAACAAGGTTTTATCTCCTTTTTTTAGTGTTTCTTTATGCTTTTGGGGTCTCTGAAGCAGATTTTGATGTTAGTTTTTGCATAGTGCCAACGATTTTGAAAATATTTGCAACAGATTGAAGTTTGTAACTTACTAAATAATAATACAACTTTAGCATTAAGTGGCATTTGTATTACTTTGCAATCTTGTGTTATTTCATTTATGACATTTTTTATTTTCATCACTCTCTAGATAAGGGGTCAACAACCGTGTGCCCGCGGGCACCATGTCGCCCGTGAAGGCAATATGAATTTGCTATTATTGCTACTAGCAATACACCGTTGAACATAATAATACAATATATTAAGAAAATTCAAACGCTTTTGGCGCTACATATCACCCTCATCAGGATCTACACACAAATATTTACAGCATTAAAACTTTCGTTGAACGAAAACACAAAAACATAAAGTAACTTATGTGTTTTCGTTCAACAAAAGTTAATTCTTATTTCAGTATATTGACTTCTTATATGTAGTGGTGTTCCGTGTATACAAATAGTTAGTTATGGAATCTTGTGATAGCAAGTTGCAGATTGTGGCGTAAATCTGTTTACAATTTTAGAAATGCCTTAATTTGCTAACTCACTTTGTTACGTAATAGTGCGTCTGAAAATTCAGTTTTGCTGTTGTTGCTGCTGTTACCCGACCCTTTCCGAAGAATGGGTTGATGGCGGAAGACTGTGAGGCGCCAGAAACCGGGCAACTCCCCAGGGCCTGAATAAGAGGTCGTAGAGAGACAGAAAATTGCCAAAGAGCGAGCGACGCAAAGAGTCCGTAGCTGGACAGTGCGGAATAAGATGAGAGGTGTCCTGGAACGGTGCCCGCAAGCGCTGCAAGAAGAATTTTCGATTCTGCCAATTCTAGAGAAATAGGAGCTTCCAGAAGATTGTGTCCGTTGCAGCGAAGACGAGAGAGCACACAGCGAGCGTGACGAGGGAGCACACAGCGAGCGTGACGAGGGAGCAAAAGTTCCTTGGTGGAAATCGAAGGAGATAAAGAGAAACAGCCAGAAGCATGAGGCGGTGGTAAGGGTGCAGAGGGAAAAGATGTAAAGTGGGCGTAAAAAGGATAAGAGGTTTGAAGGCGAGGATGGGGTGCGAGTGCTGCATTAGCAGAAGTGAGCCAGATGGGCCAGATTGAGCAGTGGAGGTTTACCAGCTGGAGGATTCCGAGGAGGAAGTCACAGTGCTGGTAGGTGTGGGATTTCCAGAAGAAGCAAGGACGCAGCAGGGAGGGCAGTTCCATGAGTGAGAACTGCCAAGAATTCTGAATCTAGAAAAGGAGAGTAGTGATCACTTTAAATAAACCCAATTAGAGCATGTGCAGCATTGCACTGACCTACCCCGCCAAGTCACATTTCCAGCGCACACTGAACAAAGAGAGACGGACAAGGATTGGGATGAACGTTACCGCTCATCAGGAGAAGGAGAAGAATAAGAAGACGGGCAACAGAAAAGCAGGAGAAGAGAGAAGACAGACCGATTTTAAAGAGGCTGAGTGCTATTCTTCTGCGGTCGTTCAGGGGGCTGCACGGCGAAAAAATGGTTTGTGTGAGAGGAGTTCCAAGGGTAACTGGGACCCTTGGGAAGACCAACAGCCAGCTTAACCCAACCCAAACGAAGTTGAGGACCGCACCACCACGTTGATGCGGCTGTTGATTGGTCCAGTTCAATTTTGCTCGCTTTACATGTATATACTATATATACGACAGAAATTTTGCACTTCACTATCCAAAAAGATCGGAGTCAATGCGTGTTTTGGAGCGGACAGAAAGTCTGTAATGATGATTAGATTTGAAATTAACTCAATGTCAGAGGTAGTTGAGGAAAGAGAGAGAGAGAAAAATAGCGCTTTACGGTGTAGTTTGTTTTTGTGACGATAGATTATTGTTGAGAACTGCAATATGTGGTCATACTGCAATATGTGGATATGTGAAATATGTGGATCTGAGATATCTGCAATATGTGGATCTGAGAACCATTAGGTTAACTGTTGTAAAAGTGGTTGTAAGTAGTGAAAGAACTTGTAATAACTGTCTATTTGTTGAAGTGTTTAATCATTTTTTGAATTGTAGTAACGAAATCATTGAGTTTCTTGCAAGCAATTTGTGATTTCTAAATTTTTGTTAGTGAGGTTCCGTGACAAACGCGAAAGTACATTAGGGGCTCCGCGATAACAAAAAGATTGAAAAGCACTGTTTTACATTCGACACGAGTTCTGATATCTAAGAAAAAGAAACGCAGAGTAGTTCGGAACAATAAGCTCAAGCGAAGTAGGTAAAGTAATAGCAGTAAATGAAGGTTTTTGTCCCCTCAAAATGATAAAATGTAGGAGAGGGCAGGCTACAAACCCACAAAAGTTTAAAAATTGTCAAGGGTCTTTTTTTCGTTTTTTGTTAGTGGAAGCGGAAGCGGTGGAAGCGGGAGCCATTGAAAAATACCCACTTCCACATCCCTGTTTTCACACTCAGTTTTGTGATTCATCAACAGTGGTGGCCAGTAACTAGTTACTTTTTTAGTAACTGTACCTGTAACTTCGCTACTTTTTTGCAGAAGTAACGAAGTTTGTCACCAGTTATTAATCAGATTCTGCAAAAGTTACGAGTAATACTTGCTTTCTGTTACCTGCTTCCACAGCAAAAAGAACAAATATTTCATTAGTTTGTCATTAAATGATGAAGAAATTAATCACATTTTCGGTCAAAAACTTTGTTTCATTTGATCCTTTCTACAAATTGGGAATTTTAAATTTTTTAACCTTGATCTCTGACAACTTAAAATTGTCAGAGCTTATGTAAGAAAATATCATATTTAAAGTCAGGAAGTATGAAAGTGAAATTTTTTGCCGTTTTAGAGTAATTCTATGATGACCGACAAGGGTTGGGCATATTTGCTCCCCTTGCTACCTAATTAGGGTTGATGCTGGTCTCATTCATCTAATCGACAATCGATACGATACCTCAGTCCCGGTGTTGTTGGCGAGCAGATGTGAGAATGACACGAAAGCAGTACGATCACATCGGCGTAATGGTTAGAGCGTCTGCTTAGCAGTCGTTAGACCTGGGGTCCATTTCCCAAGTCGAGTTATATCAAAAGACTTTAAAAATGGTATTCACAGTTTCCGTGCTCGGCGCTCAGCAAAATAGGAATAATGTGGGGAGCAAGCCGGCAAGCTTCCTTGTTATGTCCTTGGGCAAGACACTTAATGGGATGCCTCTATCTTTATGTGGAAGACGGGTGGTGAGGCCAAGCAGTCTACCCATCGTGTGGGTCCCAGTTTAACTGAAGACTCGCAAACCGAGCGTGAGCGCTAACGGGCTAATCAATTTACATATTCCAACGTTTCGTCAACAGTTTAACAATGTTTATGAATAGTGGAGTGGTTCTGCGTCTATTCTACAGTGAAAGGCTGCCTCCAACTCGAAACCGGTAACGTCACTGAGTGATGCGGTTACGAGTTCGAATCCAATTTGACATAATTTTCAGGGATTATCCTTTGAGGCCAATTTTCAAATCTACGCATTTTTACAATTAATATGAATCATAATACTGAAGTTCAAACTGCAGGACTTGGCAAGATTGAGTATGTTTCTTCTCGAAAATCTCTACGACATCGCCAACAAAGTTAAAGGCCATTGTAAAAGGGTACCCATTAGAAGTTCATTTTCACGCGGTGGGATGCACTTGCTTTTTGTAAGGGTGCTGATAGCTGTTGAACATTGAAGGGAAACTTTTTGCAGCAGGAATTTAAGTTTTTGCTTTTTAAGTGTTGAATTTACACGTATAAATTTTATATGTAATGTTCTGAGTTTTAAACCCGTAGTCTTTCGGTACAATCTTGACACTCAGTTCATCACGTCGTGCTGCTAGTAATTACAATTTAAGCCGTTTGCTCCGAGCTTTCCAAACTTTACGTGTGCTTGATTCGAAGATCAAGTCAAAAATGTATGTGAACCAGTATAGTTGAGAATTTACAACTGGGAGTACGGTCAAAATATTTGTGAGAAATAACTGTTGGAAGATTTGTATAAAATAACGGTTGGAGATTGCCATTGCTGTTTGGACTACAAGTTACTGAACGTTCTGTATATAATTTGGATCGGGTCCGTCATAGTCCGGTAAGCTCAATTACAATACTTGTTTTTCATTACCTATTTATAACGCTAGTTTTTCTTTACATCGATTGTTTGATATTTAAAATATTAATCCGAAAATTGACAATAACTTATGTTGTAACTGAAACCGTAGTCTAATCCCGTTTTTGTGCATATGGAATTCAAGCATAACTTGTGTATAATTGAACCCATGGTCTGGTCTCGTCTTGTGTATGTGAACTTGTGTTGTAATCGAACCCGCATCCAGATCTCACTTGTGTGTGCTTCGTTTGGTAATTTATTTCCGTGTTTCAGATAACCGTACTTCTTACGCTCCCCCACTTTGATGCTGCTTCAATATACTAAATATTTGTAACATCGGGTGGAAGTGTAAAATTTTGGAGTGCGTGTAAAATCGGCTATGCATCTGTCTCCGCAGCCTCAGTGTTCCAAAAACTGATTCCGTAGGCTGCTGTTACACTAAGCAAGTTAAACAGAGTATTCAATTGGCTGTTTGGCTGTTTCGTCTTGCATCGAAAATAGGTCAATCTTGCATTTTGTGTCAAAAATTTTGACCTTGAAAGTAACTGTAACTAGTAACTGTGAGTGTAACTGGTCATTTTTTAAAATTTGCTACTGAAACTGTTACTAAGTTACTTTTTTCGCTACGTAACTGTAACTCAGCTACTTTTAAGACGTTGCTTGCCCACCACTGTTTATCAACGACATTTTGGAAAATAATAATTCTTCTTTGTCTTTTGGCTTATTCCCGATTAGGGGTCGCCACATCAGATATCTGCATTTTTATGCAGAATTTTTAAAATCATACTATTCAACAAAACAAATTTTTCTTAAAATCTGGAATCTTTTTAGTTGTTCTTGGATAACTTTTGAGCCGCTGATTTTAAATCTGTTTTCTGTTTCTATCTATCACATCAGATTTTTAAAATAGGTTACTTTCATTTTTTAAGTCTACACTTTTAGCAAAAATCAATGCATTCTCGCTACCACTTAAACAAGTATAAACGCACCGCACGACGTGATTTTACTGCACTTTTGTTCATAACTAAGAAAAGTATACACCTAGGTAAGTATTTTCTAATATGCGTATAAAAAGACAGTTAAAAATGTTTTTAGCTCCTTGCTTTACGCTTATTTCAGCTGTCACTTTGTTTCTGAAAGTATCAGCAATTAGCCGCTTACCATCCTATCGATCAGCTTTGAACTCGAGGCGCGCTTCCATAACAGATATTTTTTGGTGAAATCTTCGACCACGCTGGTCGTTCACATCTTTCAAGTCGTCAGAAAAAAGTTAAAGGCATAAAAACCACAGATGCTTTGCGAATTTCAACTGCAAGAGAAGCAGCACGAAAATCACTTTTCGAATTTCCGAAAATCTTCCATAAATACTCGGATTATTCGATTGCTTCTAAAAGAGTTTCCAATTTCCTAACTCTCTTTTATTTGAGCAGTGTAGGCCAGTGGCACAGAAGGCTTAACCTTGCTATTTTAAAGAAAAACGGATCTACGACTTGCGTTATTAGCACCAATGAAAAGCCTTAACTCGTCGGTTGCATGTTGGTACATTAAGCAATATTGATTGCAGCAAAGCAACAATGTAGTTGCAAAATCAAGATGCGTTTGAAGTATTTAACAAGACAAACAAGAATTTAACATAACCAAAAATGTACTTTAAGTAGTAAAAAATGCATGAATTCATCTTGTTAGTGACAAAAAAGAGTGACCTTTGTGCTAACTTCAAGTAGATTCTATTGTTTTAACTTTGCATTTGAAAGCTCCGCTCTCTCTTTCCGCAAAACTATATCATTCACTACATCACTATATAAAGTTTCCTGTCCATTGTAATGCAGGCTACATCGGGAAATGTTTAACACTGCATACCAGCAAGTCTAGATTTTGGATTCGTCACAATTTCAGCAGCCTACAGTTAGTTCATCACTGTAGTTACTGCTTTTTCATTACAATAGAAATCAAGCTCTGAAAATGCAACCAAGACCAATTATATACTACCATGTTAGCTTTCTAGCTGTGAGCAAAAAAAAAAGCATTAAAATTGATGGAAATATCATAATCACGAGAGTAGAAAAATAGAGACTTAAATTCCTAATTTTCTTTCCATGTTTAATCTCCTTTACCAAGCCAATTGGCTAATGGTTGAGATTCAATTAAGAGCTGCATATCTTACTTTAGCTTGTTTTTTGAACTATATACCGTGATATTCTTGATTAAAATTCCTTTCTGTCCCTCTCTCCCTATATTGAATTGAAGTTGCTTTCAGTTCACACAAACAAACGAGTCTTCTTCTTCTTTCGGCTTCTCTCCATTCGGGGTCGCCACAGCGCGAAAGTATTCTCCATTTGACCCGATCGATTTCGCCTCCGTCCTTAGCTCTAACGCTTTTCAAGTCCTCTTTCGCCAAATCCATCCACCTTCTCCTTGGTTTTCCTCTTTTCCTTCTACCTGGCACTGCCATCTTCATCATCCTTTTTCCCACGAAGCCTTTCCTCCTTTTCACATGTCCATGCCAGCGTAGCCTTGCATTCCGAAGTTTGTCTCCTAGCTTTGTGATTTTCGCGGTCCCTCTCACAACCTACAACAGCCTCCCTCTCACAAGCCTATAAACTTCACAAAAACAATAAAGTAAATATGTCAAAGTTTCACAGCAGCTGCAAGCCACATGGCACTTATGCTATCGCAACAAGTTTCCTCTTCATTTTTACATTCAAAATCCAAAAAGTAATGTAAAAAAACATATTAAAGTATCTAGTGTCTCAAGTTCCTTACGTGATGAAGAAAATCTGACAACAGATCTGGAATCAGCGACTTCAATTACCGAAAATCAACTCTTGATGCGATTTAAAATTTTGCTGAACAGTTTAATAGATTAGAATTTTACGTAAACAATCAATGATACAAAATGAAAATTTTGTTCTATCACATTTCGAGAAAGGCAAGCCAAGAAGCAAATTGACCAGGTAAATTGCAACAATTTTAGGGGTAAACACCAAGCAATAAAAGTGTCGTAAAGCCATCACGAGGAACTTCTTTTTGAGGATGTTATGATTATGAAGTCATCAAAAGTCTAACTTAAAGTGGTGTCAAATCATCAACTAAAATAGATGTCAAAACATCACATACAAGCTTTAAAAAACTGTAGTTATGTTTAAAAGCTTCTGGGTTTCTTTAAAAAACAGAACAAAAGGTTTTGAAGTTCTTAAAGAGGGATCAGGTAATCTTAGTTTTCCGAAATTTGATTGCTATGATAAAAGCATTGTATCATGATTTCATCCAATCTTGCAAAGATCGGTTTTATAACCAACGTGTTAAAGTCAAAAAGATGTCGGAACGAAAGGGGGCAAAAGTGATCTAAGAAAAATAAATTTCAGCTTCTTTCCTTCAAGCTTTGTGAATTTAAGTGAAATCTGTGTTGGGTACGTGACTTGCTGCATAAAATTCGTTCTGCACAATTTGGAAGTAAACTTTTGTTGGGGTCACTTTTATCCCACTGCCTAGAATGGTCATCTTTCTTGAACATGCACCTGACGAGGCTCATCAATAATGGAGATGTTTTTTCATTGCCCCATGCCTCTTCGACAAGTAAAATCGTCCCTTCGAAAAACGGTAAGTGCCTGTTAAATACTTACCCCTCCCTTGTGTTATGCCTGTTCTGCAGCCTTGACTTGCATTTATCGTATTAGAGATTATAGGCTGCGGCAGCTAGAAAAGCTTCTGCCTACAGCCTTGCTGGCGTTATAGCTAAAGAATAACGCTCGATTCCAAAGTGTGAATTGTTTTCCGTGTCAGTGTATACCAGGGCTACTCAACTGGCGGACCGCGGTCCGAATTCGGGTCTTTCCAGTGTTAAAACTGGACCTCAAGCTCCAGAATGAGTAACCGTAAGAGCAGTCACAGACTGCAAAAAAACTTTGTGGACTTTCAATACTAAGTTATTTTCAAACAAAATATCAAACGATAGCTTAGACCGTCACACTTGTGAGACCTAATACTGGGTCCACTGTAGTGGTTGGTCTGTCAACCTCTCCTATGCTTTATTAAAAGCCTGTAGCTTCTCATTGGTCACCAACTGCACTGAAGACACCTGATAGGTCAAAACAGTGTCACTCTCTGCAGTTTGCTAAGTGCATCGCTAGCCTCTTGCATTACTATACATGTAAAATAAAAAAAATTTTCCGCTCCTTCAGCGCAACTGCACATTCTTAGCGTTCACTAACGGCAAGTATCATGATCAGCATGAAAAACAGGAGAAAACCTATTTCTCAATGCTGAAGATATGTTATTTATCCCTGTCTCGTCCACCAAATTTGCCTCTGCAATTTAACTGATCAAGTGTGTTAAAGTTCAAAACCCAGACAATATTCCGCTACCTATATTCTGAAGTACTGCGGCCCCAAATGTGTTACATGGCTTCAAAAATTTTTCACAGCCTGCGTGACTTACCAAACAATCCCAACAATGTGGCGATTGGCCACTGTTATCTCGGTACCAAAACCTGGCAATGCAGCTGATGATTGAAAGAGCTTCCAGCGCATATCGCTGCTGAGCGTTTCTTACAACCTTTTCGAGCGGTTACTCTTGAGGCGTGTAGAACCTGTTTTTGACCCCCAAAGTTGCCTTTAGGCTTGGTCAATGCATAACCGATCAAGTGTTTAAACTACCCTACGACGTTGAGCACCGCTTTGTAGAAAATAAATCAGGTATTGTGTTAGCAAATCTTACTGCCGCACAAGATTGCCTACTGTATGGTACCAGTGCCAAACACCCCACCACCGCCTTTGATTTGATGTTACTTCTATGGACCAAGTGTTAAAGACCTGGCGAAAAATAAGAAATGCGCATTTTTTTACAAAACTAGCAGAATAGAGCATAATAAGCTTATTTTATTTTTGATTTTGATGATTAGTGTAGACTATGAAAAAATCCAAGTACTTTTCTGTATTTACTGGTAATGATAGTTTTATTTTTATCATCGCAAATCAAAAATTCTTCTGGACCTCTGGAAATACTAAAGTTCTCCGACTGGACCTTCGTTAAATTTAGTTGAGTAGCGCTGGTGTATACTATAAGACTTCAAGCAATACCACTAACCCTAGCAGCGAAAACCTCAAAGTTTTCACCTTTTTAAATTGGAAAGTGGTTTATTAGTGTGTGGTTTTGCTGTGTGGTTTTGAAAAACTTTATTTCTAAACAAAGATTTCTTTCTTCTTTCAAGCTGAAAATAGGGAAAAACAGAATCTACAAAAAAAAACAAATTTTCACTTTAGTTCAGAGTCGCAAATATTTGCAGTGCCTGGAATTTTGACTAAATTAGGTCACTGTTAAAATCACAAAATGGCGTTTTATATCTTGCTGCTATTTCGCTAATATCTAGAATTACATAAATTAATCCGAAAGAGTAAATGAATGCGTTTACGTTTGCTAATCAAGGCCTGTTAACTATTTCAATTATTTTACTTGTGTGGAAACTAATTTTCAGCCTGGAGATAAGGCTTTAATTGTTTGAACATCCCTCGTGTTAAGAAACTGATTTCCTGTTCTTTCATTGCAAAATTGTCTTATTATTTAATTTGGATCTAAAAGTCTTTGGACTGTAGACAATCATTGAATTACGAAATTACTGCGAGCAAGGGCTGCGAACTCGAACTCGAAAGAACTCAAAATTGCGTGGGACTCGAACTTGAACTCAAACTCAAAGATATTTACAGCAAGTTCGAGTTAATTTTATTTGTATATTACCATTACTAAATCTTTTTATTTGAAATTAAGAATCTCATGCAGAAAGTAGGCTTAAGCCAGGCTTTTTTATAAATTGTGTAACCCCAACTTAAGTCATCGATTTCATATGCAGAATGAAGTTTTAGCGTTTAGCATGGCTTAACTGTTTAAGTCAGCCTTTTATAAGTCACCATTGTAGATTGCTTAGATCGCGACTTATGTACGCCATGAGGCAAAACCCTTGTTATTGTACTGTTATGTAGCATGTTATGTAGCATATACGGTTATGTAGCATGTCCTATCAACTTATTGTTACCGCTTTAACCAAACCTTTTTTGCAAACAACAATTTTCATTTGTATCGCAACATAATAACTTACAGCGTGTTACCTGCCAACATGACGCCACAAAAGATATTATATTTAACGGCAACCTCATAATTCCTTCATAAGCTGGGTTTTGAATAGCGGTAACGTCATAATACATTAAGCCGGGCTTTTAAAAGTCTCGTTTGAGTTTAGTTTCTGCATACAACCAAGTCTCCCTTTGTAAGCCCGACTTGTTCAAACTCGGCTTAGGCTTGAGCTCAACCTAAACTAAATCTGCTTTCTGCATAAGACCATAAATGTTTTTTGAAAACATTAAGAACACTGAGAAGAACGCTCTAATTAAATTTTACAGTTTTGCTATTTAAACAGTCACAGTAGAGAATGGGTGACCTCAATTGACAGTTTCTTCGTAAACAATGAATCTCAAACACAGCCCCCTTGTTTTGATCGAAAGCGCATAATCACGGAACCTACAATAATTCAATTGTAAGTTATTTTTCAATTTTCGCTTTCAATGCAAATTCACAATACACATATTACCTGGTTATGGCAAGGACATTTGTTTATTAAAACAGATGTTTGAACATAAGTTTGAGCGCGCAATTTTACTGCAAACGTGCTTAGGCTGAGTCAGTCGTTATATTTTCTGAACTCCAAAAGATTTGACGGATTTCCACAGGACTCGAACTGGAGCTTGAACTCGCAAAAATGAAAATGTTGAACTCGAACTCGTAAAGCAAGTTGAACTCGAACTTAACCTCGATATAAAAATCGACCGAGTTCGCAGTCCTGCTGCAAGTTTACATTTTTAAAATGCTTATTGTCTTTGTATTTTAAAATTTTATCTTTTTGTGATGGAACGATTATTTGGTTTGATGTGTTATAAAGTTGTTGGTGGCCAAAACTAGGGATTCATTTTCGAAGTCAGTTGTGGTGAAGTGAAGGTAATTTTGAGGGTTGCTGCCATACATTTAACTTGAGTAAATTTCATTTTTGTGATCTTTTCTGTTCTCGCCTTATCTAGATGTTGCCTTTTCTGGATGGCACTGTGACACAATTATAAACAATAAGCCTATATTTGAGAACTGAATGTGGCGGCCGCTATCCCACCATTTTTTCTGATTTGCATTTGCATTGTTGTTTCAACAACTCTTGCAATATAATTTTTGCTGCACACTGGTGAGAAGAGAATATTGGAGTAGGCATGGCACAACTTTTCCGCAAGAACTGAGGCGTGGCAGTGATGGTGGTCACGGGACGTTTTTGAGAACTGTGAGAAAGTTTAGGATTTTTGAAAGCCTTGGTGAAAATACCAGTCGGCTATAAAAATTTTGGGACTATACATCTAGACAAATTTCCTCTTCAAAGTTATTGAGGAAGATAAATAATTTGTTCTTTGTTAATAATTGGGGAGTACATTCCACTATTCCCTTGAAATTCATGCCTCTGAGCAAGGAATTTCGGCTCTCTGAAAATAACCGATTTAATGAGAGATTAGTAAACCTTGGCTATGCGCCAAATACATGCAGCAGCCA